>CM060178.1:31554289-34054289 GCA_030549775.1 Tamarix chinensis
AAATGTTGGAATGAGAATTATGCCATTTTGGATGTTTGATTTTGATTTGTTTTGAGACAAATTTTTATTTGAAATGAAGTTGGAAAATAAATTTATTGAGTTTTTCAAAGGAATCGATCGACTTATTTGTCATTTCAACAAAATGGTTTTTACTCAACTAAAACAATTGACTAGTTGGGAATTTGATCCACTGGTTCGTATAATAGTTGACTGGTAGGCCAAATCGATCAACTTATTTGTTGAGTTGGGCATATTTTTGAAGCTCAATTTTGTGGAAATATTTCTTATAATGAAATGGAACCTTATTAACCTATGGTGAATTATTCCTAACAGATTCTTAGCCTTTTCCAAGATGCATTTATCCTAAAAATTTTCCTCAGCTTAATCTTAAGGATTGATTGGGACAATTGAGGTGGGGGAGATGACCTCAGCCTTATCTTCTTCCACATCTCTCCTTTGTATATTTTTCATATCAATGCTTCAATCTCTCATAAATTGAAAATTTCCCATATTTTGATCATGCTTTCCCTATATTTTTATGGTATTGTTTGGCCTCTCATTTGTGTTACTACTTTCTAGATAATGGTTTTCAAGAAATTTCACCCAAATGAAATGATCCAAGGAAATGATCCAAGGAAATGATGCATGGAGTGATGGAGGAGAAAACACTTAAGAACTGACTTTTATAATTATGGAACTAACTATTCTTCATTTGCGAAGTATCTCCCACAAATTTGAAGACCAACCGAGGGTTACGTTGCTAGAAACCTACCAAACAAGCAACTAAGTGTCTAGCTACATATGCATGGCATACATTGAATGACTGAAAAATTCATGGGGAGTTTTTTTCAGACTTGTCAAGCACTAATATTAATATTAGCTAATTAATTAAGTAATAGATTTGGATAATAGGAAAAGCATAACGCCGCATAAAATTAGCATAAAGGTAGCATAATATCTTTTACCTTGGAATCTTATGAATTATGCTTTTAGCTAATGGTAGAATGGCTATAAGCGGCCATAGAAGGCATGAGTATGAGAAATTAAAGTTGAAGATCAATATTGAAGTTGAACACAATTGAATTCTGTGTGAGTAGAATTAAAGTTAATCGAATCTGTGTGAACGATTTAGCTCAAACATTTTAAGCTCTTCGTCTGTGTGAATTAGAGATTAATTTATATCTTTTGTACTCTCCTTAATACATATTTTTCCTACCATCATTATCATCCAAATCCCACTCTAAGTCGAAGTTAAGAAAAGCCCTAATTTGGTTTACGCTTTAGAAACCCTAAACTACCATTCGAAACCCTACCACCTTTCATCTGAACCAAACAACACTTTTATATTTTCTATTTGAATCAAACCCTAGCCCTAACCCTAAACCATGATCTCATCCTTCATTGAAACCCTAACCTTCAAAGCTTAGAATCATCAATATACCATTGCTGAATGCATATACTAATTTCCACAAATCATTTGAACCATCACCATTAGAAAACCATCACCATCAAATCATATCTATTTTTTTTGAATCATCATCATCATCTTTCCATCCTATTCAAATGTGTTAAACCCTAATACACCATCGCCGAGTCTTATTCTAATTATTATCATCACAACCGAAGCATATTGTCATCAATTTGAGAAATTGATCCTTCCACACACATAAATTTTGGTATCAAAGGCATAGGTTGGTGGTATTGCATTCAAGATTCAATCTTTCCTTCAATATTCTTCAATATTCTTCAAGATTCATCAAGAAAGTGCCCCATCGTCAAGAATCTCCAAGATTTTATCAAGAAAAAACAAAAGGGCCAAGTGCTTAAGGGCGTGTTTGGGAGAGTTATATTTGGTTGATAAGGAGAAAAGATGGAGAAACAAGAAGAGGATTAGAGGGATATTCTTAAGACCTTGATTGGATTCTCCTCCACCACACATCTGCCATTCCTCTTAAGTAGGTACACAGCCACATCAATCCTCCTTTCTCTAGGGTAACCATAGGTTGTAAAGGTCTTCTCCATATCTTAGATCCATCTCTCCATGATATCAGAGTCATCTTAACCATTGAAGATCAATTGATGATGATTCCCAACCCTTCTAAGCCAATCCTCCAAAACTTGTGTAGCTATTGGCACTAGTGGTGGTTGTGGTGCTTGAATCTGGCCCTTTTTGTAGGCTTCAATGATGTCCAAGAATGCCTCAATGCACTCGTAGCAGCGATGAACGACCATTGATTCTTAAAGACTAGAAGTAATTAAGGGAGAAATTCAATATATCGAGTACTTAGGCTTATACAACAAGTTATCACAAAAGGTTATTTATGGCACATTCCCAACTCACTCTCACTCACAGACATTCCAAGTTTAGAAATAATTAAACTTACCAAAAAAATCAAAGGGGAAAAGGTTTCAAAGTAATTTTGATACATCCTATGGTATAAGCTTAAACATATTGAAAATGACACATTTTAAGAAAATGCTTTGATAAAAAGTGAGGTATCAACTCAATTATTTTCAAAAGCATTATGTTTTTAAGAAAAAAGCTTTAAAACCAACCTAAAATATTAGCTTAACAATTCTAAAAAGTGGATAATATTTAAGAAAATCTATGAAACCAACCTATTACACCCCTATTTTTCACTACTAAAAAATTTATTTTAAAATAATGTAGAAGCTGAAAATAGACTTAAGAAAAATAGGGTGTGACTGTTGTACCTAACTAAGGGTAAATACCTGTTGCCTATCCTTTATTATGTACAAGGTAGATGTTGAAGATCCCTAAGAAATACCCTTTGGTACTAGCGCTAGTGTGGTGGGTGAGGTAGACCCAAAATTGAGCATATGCCCCCTCACCTAGGTGACCAAGTGTGGTGGATGTTGAATATCCCTAAGAAAAGTCCCGTAGAACTAGTGTGATATGGTGGTGGGAGTTACAATCTTCTGATCATCCCATCATGGTATATTGGCATTATTTTGATTCTATGGTTACGTACTTCGAGTGAGCTAGATCCAAAATTTAGCGTTTCACCTAGGAGACCAACTCTGGTAGATGTTGAAGATACCTAAGAAAAAATCCTTGGCTCTAGTGTGATGCTGTGGTGGGAGTTGCAGTCCTACGCTAGTCCCATCATGGATATTGGCATTATGTACTTTACTCTTATATGGATTATTTTGGAAAACCATGCTTGTGTGCAATTGCATACCCTCAGGTTTTGATGAGGTATTTATATGTTTTCACTATTCTGGTAAGTTACCTTTATAGTAAGTTGAAAACCATGATACTGTATGACCTCAATGTGCTACATGAGCCTTCCATGTTTTAGGTAGTATAATTTGCTAGTACTTCATCATACTAATACTACACTTGTGTGGTCAGTGTGATGATTCAATTTTTTATCCAAGGAGAGGATGATGATTTTTAGGGTTGCGAGTGTCAGCTAGAGCACGCTGAGGGTGATGAGGTGGGCCACTAGCAAGCCATTGATTAGGGTTGGAGGTTTTCGACTATACCTAGGAGTTAGGCTAAGCGGTTATTAGTATTTTTCCCACTGCATTAGGATGTTTTTGTATTGTCGATTATTTAAACTCTTGGCTTGGATTCCTAAATTTGAATTTGTAAACTATCAAGTTATTATATACATGATATAGTGGTAGTCTTTATTTCCTTGTAAGTGTCACATTATTTTTATGATCATGCATTCGTTTGTTCCTTGTTTCATTTTTCCTTGTATCAGACATGGGTTAGGTGATGATCACACTTCTCTCATGGTTGATGTGCTAGTTACATTCTCCAATTTTCCCTTTTCAAATCACTTTAGCCTTGTCTTACAAAAAAAATCTATTTCAAAAATTGGGGGTGTTAGAGTGACCCTCAAAACCATGGTCCATCACCAATCACACAAAACCCTCCAATTTCCACACTCTCATGTCCCGAACCCAAGTTGAGTTAGGCCCACTACTATCGGTCCCTAAAAATCTCCACATGGTCCTCTACTCATGGGAATGAGCAAGTGACCAAGTAAACTGGCATATCAGTATGCTACATACTGAGTATGCCAAGTTGCATCCTCAACAGGAACACAAGTATGCAAATTCTATCATAACATGGATAGCATATTTAACATGTGTCATGCTATTTCCAAATACGTAAAGGTAGTAATACATTAGAATATACTATAATGCATAATTCAAGCAATGCATAATATATCATGCTTATCTTCATATTATAATCGCATAGGTAATCGCACACGTACCAAATAGATTAGTTTATACCACCACAAGGGTTTATATTCCAACTTGTTCCTCTAATTGGATTACCCAATTTCCTTTTCCATAAATTGAAATTGGTCAACACCAAGTCAATCTTTCTAATTATTAACTAGTTGTTCATTCAAGCTAATTTCAAGGGTACAAACCTACTTTTATCCTCTCTAGTCATTCGAACCATTATCATCATCAATATTCAATTATTTATCATTCCACTTATTCGTTAATTAGGTTTTATCATTCATTTACTACTCATCCAGATTTTATAATCAAGAAATGGACCGTCCACCATCCAATGGTTCCACATACCTTGAAATTCTATCCAAATAAAGGCACATAAAGTTCAGGCTAAATCCAATCACCAAAATGGGCATAAGTCTAGGCCAAAGCCAATCACAAGAATGAAGATAAGTCCAAGCCAAAGCTAACCAATATGGAAATAAGTCTAGGCTGAATCCAACTACCTAGTAACTAGACCCTTTAGTATCGATGCTCTCTATTACATCATAAGTGTCTAGAGTAGGTTAGTCACTGGGACCTCTAAGGATCCAACTCAAAGGCACTAATAAACACCCAAAGGAAGAGTAACCCCCGTAGCTAACCCAAACCCACACACAACTCAATTGACTTTCTCACAACTCAATTGTCTTTCTCTTTACATGATTAGTGCATTACTCATAAGATTAATTGATCACACAAGGCTCATACAAAGAACAATCAAGACATTAACATATTTCTTCCATATTAATCCTTTCCATTTTCCAACCATGTGGGGGTTTCCATTTGTCCTTGTCTAATATTACTCATGCCTGTCATATTATTTTAGTCCATCTAAACCTATTCTTCATTACTCTTTTCTCAAAGACCATCATATTTTGTAAGTGATATATCCATTTAGTCTTTACAATACTTAGTGAGTAAAACGTAAATCATGATCTAATCAATCCATTCCTTATGTCATAATCCATGATTAAATCTATATTTTATCCTTTAATAATCATAGAACATTCCTATGTATAGCCTCAAAGCATATCCAAACAAAAAGGAGTCAAATAACATAAACCATTTGAACCAATTGATCAGTCTGGCCTAACCATTCAATCAGTTTTACCAACTAGTCGATTGGTCTAGGTCAACTAGTTGATCAGTTTGACTCAACCAAACCCTTCTTTTTCTCAAATCGATCGATAAGTTTTGGGAAAAAAAATCAATTATTCATAGATCAGTTGATCGGTTCTTTTAAAAAGGTTGTTGGGTTTGAGTAGAGAAAAAGACCAAGGTCTATGTAGGCTTACTAGTCAATGGGTTGGGTGAACCAGTCGACTGCTCTAAGAACTAGTCAATCGGCTTAATCTAGCTAGTTGATCAGTTTACCTTATAATAGCACCAAAGAATCATATATATGAAAACCATGCTTACAAATTTTCATTAAACCACATTGAAACATGCTTCAACATTATATAACACATTTTTAACATGATACCAAGAAATTAGTGGTTCATTATAAACGTCTCGATGTTTTGTGACCTTTCTAACTTGATATCAGGATGGTAGTGGTTTGATTTGTTGGTTTATTATTATCCATAGCAATCATTGCTTAAAATTATGACATCATACTCCCCTCAAGAAGTGAATGATTTAATTATAATTAGTTTAGATGAACCACTAAATAATATCCCTAATAATTTGATTAGGATTTACCTTAGTAATTTACAAGTTATATTGGAAGCTTGGCTATTGTTGGCATTATTGAGGATTTTGTTGCTTATTATTCTTATGTGAAAATTATGTAAACATGTTTATCCTGTGTTGTTGTGATCACATATGCTTATGATGTAAGCATGTTTCTCTTTATTGTATGTTTATGGACAATGTGAGCATGCTATCTCATAAAAGGCATTATGGTTTATTCAATGGAAGGAAGTTATACTAATACTAAATTTGTGTATGAGTATGTAAGGTTAATGGAATGAAACAAGGCGTACAAGTGTGATGAGGATCCATGGGATTTATTTTGAGGAATAAGTATTTGGGTTTAAGAGTTATGGTACACTTGTGTCGCATCTTTAGGTGCAGTCTTTTATTGTGTTAGTTTTTCCTTCTAACTCTTATGTACTTGTTCAATATTTTTTTTTGCCTATTTTATAGAGGTTGTACTATCGATAAACCATTATCTATATTATTATCTATTATTTCCATTTTTTTTATCCTAATTTTTTAGCCTTAGAATTTTGCATAAGGAAGGTAAGGAGACCAACCTTATGCTAATTATGGCAACACCCAATATTTTAAGGTTATGCTTCCATAAAATGTTATAGATGAAGCTAATGTGGTTATTTCATTTTAGGAACTTGTTAATGACGTATTATATCTAGTTGAAATCTAATGGGAAAACTTTAGTGTTCCTATGTTATCTGCCTAAGGCTACCATTAAGTGGTATAAGGAGGAGCTAAGGAACATTTTTGAAAAAATTAAAATTATTTTAGCTACCTTGATGGTGGTTTAAAGGGATCTAGCCATCAACCCTTCCCTATCTAATAGTGATAAAAAATCCTCCATTAATTTTAATATGGAGTGAAACTCTTGTCAAATAAAGCTAGAATAATCATAATGATATTCAAAGATAAAAAAATCCATACAGTGAAGGAGGAATAGATTAACATTTTATTCTTATTAGAGGCCAAATATTTTTCTATGTAAAGTGAATCTCTCACTCTATATTTCAACTACTTTAATATGTTCTTCTCTATTCTACCGTTTATCACTTTCTCCAAGATCATCCTCATCTTAATTTTTTGGTTTCCTACTCTAATAATGATAAAAGAAGTCTAGTAGATTGATGACCAATGAAGAGATTAAGAAATGTATCCTTAATCTTGGTGCAAACTATGATTCTAAGAGAGATGGTATTCAACCTCATTTCTTTCATTATTTATGTGAAACTATAAGGACAAATAACTAAAACTTTTTCATACTTACATAGGACGATGACTTCTTTAACCTAGCTATTAATCATACCTTTATCACCCTTGTTCTTAAGTTAGCGACTCTTGGTTGACTTAAAAACTTTAGGCAGTGAGTCTTTGAAACACAATCTACAAGATTATATCTAAATTTATGTGAAAAGACTTAGACTAATTCTTATAAAGCTCATTATAACTCTATAAGGAGCTTTCCTCTAATTTAGAATAATTAGCGACAACATAATTATCACTAGAGAAATTCTTCACTCTATTTTTGCATAAGAGGTTGGGTATTTTTAGTTTCATAGTAATGAAACTTAACCTATTAAAAGCAATTAAAAAAATTAGTAGAATTTTAATTAGATGAAATCTAATGTGGTTTGAAATTCCAAATAAGATGATCAAATTGATCATATTTTGCTTAACTTTGAGCTCTTTCTAAGTGGTGGATAATGGGTCAACAACTCAATATATTCTTTCTTCAATGGGAATTAGGTAAGGAGATCCCATGTCACTATACATCTTATTAATGTGTATTTCTCTAAAAGTTTACCAAAAGGCTTAGTCACCTATTATGATAAACAAGAACAAGGTGGTTCCCTCTTACCTATTCTTTGCATATGAGATTATTCTTTTCTCTAAGGTGGACGAGAATAATGGTATTACTATCAAAGTCATATTTGAATACTTAGTCTTCTAATCTAACTTGCTTCTCAGCCTCAACAAATCTAGAGTGATGTTCTCCTATAACATCATTAATGAGGAGCATGTGAGGCTAGTGGATTTACTTGATATTCCAATAACGTATAACATTATCAAAAATCTAGGGTACCAAACATCTCACCCATGGGATTCCTCCATAAATTTCTGTGACCTAATTATCAAGCTTAAATATAGGATAGCAAAATATAAAAGAGACTCTCTATCTCTAGTCAGTAGATTAGTTATAGCCAAATGTACCCTAGAATCATATCATGTTTTCCTCATGCACATTGGAATAATGCATAAGAAGATCACAAATATGATAGATAAAATTACTAGTAGATTCCTCAAGTGTAGCTCATTGTTCAAAGATATAATCCATTGTGTTGCTTAGTCCAAAATTATCCTCTTTAAGGATAAGGGGTTATAGGGCTAGGAGGAGTGGATATCAACAATAAAATCCCACTTATGGGACTAGCAAGGAGGCTCAACTCTCAAAAGGTTTCTTTGTGGGTGAGAGTTTTTAGAGATAAATATAGAGATGTCATCAAAAGTAGGAGGTCTAGAAACTCAACTCTAGCCTAGAAATCCTAATGTGATATACAATCTATCATGTGCCTAAGGATGAAATGGCTATTGTAGGTGGAAGCAAAGTTAACTTTTTGTTTGATACCTAGTGTGGGATTAGGCTCCTAATAGACTCCATTATCATCCTACTTCATCTTCACAATGGGAATCTTAGAGGTATAACTTATGAGTTAATAGGAACTAAATCTTCTAGGATTTATCACTAAAGCGTGTAAATGAAATCTTATCAAGGGTAATAGGTTCCTAAATAATGTGGTCTAGTCAAGATATAGAAGATAACCTATGTTGGAATTTCACTAGTTTAGGATTTTCTATCCTTGGAATTGTTTATAATCACATTATCTATGATAACTTTAGTGGTAAGGCAATGATTGTAATTAGATTTGGAAGGTTAATGGTCCACTTACAATGCACCTCATGTTATGTTTTCTTTAGTATAGTAAATAACATTCCAAAACTTCCATTCACTTTGTTGCATCGTCATAAATGATGGTTTCCCTATTTATCCATCCTCTCCAAAAGCATTTATCATATATTTAGATTTTTTCATCTCTCCCTACTAGTATGGGAAGCTCTTCACACAAATGATATTGTTGAGTTCAGTAGCACATAAAACTTCATGGATAAGATCATGATGAATTCCAAGGATATTATAACTACGATATGGAAATTTCCTTGGGATTGCACCATCTATTATTCCAAGAACAAGATCAGGTTCAACCCTAAATATATGCATAATATGATCACTCATATTTCTAGATGGGTGTCCTATTAAAAATTTCTTTTATATAATAGGAAAAAGAAAATATGTTTAATAACACAAAATTGATAGGATAGGAACCAACTGATGGTAATTGGACATGGACAAGTTCATCTCTCACAACATAATGAGAGCAAGGGTGGACGACATATAATACATATCCTACAAATTTTCTAATTTGTTTAAAATTATGTTTAAAAATAATAAAATCAATTTGGTTTTGGAACGGATTAGATGAAATGCCCTAGAATTATTTATCTTAGGAAATATAATTAAATGAGGATTTATAAGGAAACTCATTTATTTATTTATTTATTTGGAATAGAAAAGATTTAATTAGGGTAAATTAATAATATTTTGTAAATATTTTTATAAAGGAAAAATTGGGCTTTTGCTAATTAAAAAGGGATTTAAGAGAAATATTTTTTAAAAACCCTAAATTAGTCTAAAAAGGAAATTTAATATTATTTTTAATTAAATATTTTATTCTAATTACCCAACATATTCTAATTAACTTATTTAACCCCAAACCACTTAAAATTCCTTTTCCCTTTTTCTTTTTGTTTCCTCCTTTTTCTTTCTTTTCCTTCTTTTCTTCTTTTCCTTTTTCTTTTTTTCCTTCGGATTGGGCCTCGAGCACGACCCAACCCGTCCTCCTTTCCTCCCTTCTCCCGCGGCCCAGCACCGCTCCATTCTTTCTGCTCCTTCCAACACATCGTTTTGTTCTTTAACTCCCTGAGACCCTGTGTTTCATTTAAAAGCCTTATAACCACAGCCGAACCATCCCAGTTTCCCCCCTTTTCTTCTTTTCTTTCTTTTTCCCTCAACCGCCGACTCACCTCCTTCCTTCTTCCTCCTTTCTCCTCCACTATCGAACTTGCAACCTCCACCCCTTGAAAATGGCACTGCCGGCCACACATGTCATGACCGGCCTTTCTTTTACCCATTCTCTTCCCCTCGATGCACACTTCAGCACGAGCTGCCCCACTTCCCTTTTCTCCCCCACGATCGCCCCATTTTCCCTCGCGAAGGTCGGGCATGATTTGAAATCTTGCTGACCGATCAAAGCCATAACCACCCCATTTTCTCACTGGCTTTGACCTCCTGGAAACCTCCAGAACTCGAGCCTACCCCTACCATTATAAATACCCCTCATATGGCCTGATTTTGAAATTTTTTCCCCTACAACTCTAAGTGAAAGTCTGTGCGCCATCGTAGCTTTAGACGCACCGTTCTCCACAATGAGCTAACCTCGCCGCTGCCTCTTCCTCCCAAACTCTTCCCTGCAATGCACTCTAATTAACTAAATGATTCGCCACCTTTGATTCTTCTCGCACAGGCCTCCATAACCGTGTAAAGTTTCATATTCCTCTCGCTAGAATTTTTCCCCCGAAACCTTTAAACCACCGTCCACCACCACATCCGTCACTTCTACTACCCTTTTAACCACCCAAAAACTTATGCTAATTCTCCTCCACCGACCCATAATCTTCCTTTCTTTTTTCTCCTTCCCCTTCCCTTTTTTTCTTCATTTTTCCCCCTTTAGATCACTTTTCCGGCCACTACCGTGCACCACCATCAGTGCCACCCATCGCCGCCAACTCAAGGTGAAACCCTAGACCTTCTTAACCCTTACTTTCGATTTATTGAAAATTATTCTTCTTTTATCCTAACTTTTAATGTTATTTTGATTTTTATTATTATTATTATTATTATTATTATTATTATTATTATTATTATTATTATTATTATCAGCTATAACTTAATTGATAAATTTTGTTGGCAGGTTTGGGAGTATTCTTGAGTTAGATAAATTATTATTCTTGAATTTTAGTTATTTACTAGAATTATTACATGTTTACTATTATTATTAATAATATTATTATAATTATTTATTTAATATTATAATTATTTAATGAGGGCCGAGACCTTAAATTTTAATTAGGTCTCGCACCCTTGCATTTCATTACAATTATTAGGATTATTTTCTATTATTAATATTATTATGGTTATTATATTTACTAATTATATATTCTTATAAGTATATATATTATTAACACTGTTATTATCTTCATTGAACATTAACTTTATTATTTGGGCAGGCTCGAAAGCCCACTTTATGATTTTAAGATTGATGTTATTATTATTATTATATTATTATTATTATTATTATTATACTAATATTATTATTATTAACAATATTTTATTTTATTAATATTATCATTATTATCATTATTATTGTTATTATCTTTACCAATATCATTTTGGGTGAAGGGTAGAAGCCCTTATACCGCCATTCATTTAAATTACAATTTATTATTATAGTATAATAATAATTAGTATGTTAGTATGTTAGTAGCATTTTGTATAGTTAATTATAGTATAATATTATTTTAATTAAAAACCAAGTATTAGGATAAGTTAGTGAATGATAACATTTTTGGGAGGGAATCTAACTCTAGTATTTTTCCCATAATATGTGAACCCAGTCAAAACCCTCAAGTGGAATAGGAGCGTGCACCAAGATCGGTGACATTTTAGGTAAGGGGTGCTAAGGCCATATGTGCATTATGTGATTTTATGCTATGCATGTCATGTGATATTAATTATAGTGTATTTCGTGTGAATATTGTATAATTGTTACTGATACAACATGATTATAGAGTTGAAGTATGTTGGTGTGAATAAAATGTGGCATGAGAATTATGTGTATATTTATGTTACTATTATTGTATGATGTGGCCCTAAGACATGCATGTTAGGGTGGTAAAATAATGATGGGTAGTGTAACAATGTGGCGTTAGGGTTTTGTATGAAATGGTATGGTGTCTGGGTTTTACATGAAATGGTATAGTGTTAGAGTTTTGCATGAAATGGCATGGTGTTAGGGTTTTACATGAAATGTACAATGTTAGGGTTTGCATGGGATTACATGGGGGTTAGGGTTTGCATGGAAGCGTGATTTACGTGGAGTTAGGGTTTGCATGGGTGTTAGGGTTTGCATGGGGGTTAGGGTTTGCATGGAAGTGTGGTTTATATGGAGTTAGGGTTGCATGGAGTTAGGATTTACATGGGAGCTAGGGTTTACATGGAGTGTGGTTTACGTGGAGTTAGGGTTTGCATGGAATTAGGGTTTGCATGGTAGCTAGGGTTGCATGGAGTTAGTCATGCATGTCTGGGCAAATGTTTATGAATAAAATATTTAAGACACTAATTGATGCAGGAGCATCCATTGAACATAATGATTGTCATATTCATTCTAATCCTCAAGGTAAGGAAGATGATTTAGCTTTCGTAATATTGGAGCCTATCATGTTAAATATTCTTGATAATTCTAATATGCTTGACATTAAAAACCATTCAAGTTATTCTTGTAGGTATGTTACATATTTGCAAGAAGATAATGTTCATACACATTGATGTGTACAAGTATTCCAAGGCATGCAAGACTATGAAATACATGGGATGATACATTACAACAAGAGATAGAGTGATGATATTCATTATTTTTATAAACTTGTTGTAAACCCTAACCCTAAGTATATTTTATGTAAGTTAGGGTATGACTATAATTTCATGTATGTATCTTAGTCTATTGTATAGCTTTGTAATATTAATCCTTTGTATCATTTAACCAATGATATTATGCTTTGGATTAAGGTTAATATGGGCTTAATTCAACCATGATTAATGGGCTGAATTAAGGGACTAAACTCAGATGGTTTAAGCTAGTCACCACCAAGCTTATTCCTTCTCCTATATAAACCATGTTGTGCACAACTTTGTGGAGAGAATTGAATAGAATGAATAATAATAATTTTGATAAAACTTTGAGCAAGAGAGCTAAAGTCTAATCCTCCCTTTTGGGTCTGTATTGAGCAAGGAAAATCCGGAATTAATCCTTCCTCAAATCTATCTTCACACGACACATTTGAACACCTTCAAATCTACGGAAACACCTTCATCTTTTAACATCAATTTCTTCGTCTATAATCCACCAAATCACTTCATTCTTTTTGCATTAGATCGTGGGTGACAAATTCTAATACAAATTTCGATCCAACATTCCATTACTTTGATAAAAACCACATCACTAATCTTTTAAAGTGGAAGATTATCGAACCGGGTCCAGACCGATCCACCAGACAGAAATAGTGGTTAGAGTTTTATCCTATGTGTGACCGATCCATCGGTTATAATAGTGGTTAGGACATGATGTCCTATATGTGACCGACCCACCGGCAAAAATAGTGGGGTGACTCGACCTCAATAAACACAAACCAACATTGTTAAAACTCTTAAAAGATATTAATTACTTACAGTGGAACACCATGTGAACAGGAACCAGACCAATCCATCGGTCAGAAATAGTGGTGTGGACTATTATCCCACAAGTGACCGATACATTGACGAATAATAGTGGTGTGGACTTTGTCCCGCAGGTGACCAGCCCACCGACTAAAATAGTGGGGTGTTCCTGTACTTGCATGGAATTGAAAAAAAAGGACATGGTGTATTGAGTTATGATAAAATAAGGATTAAATAATTAATTTGGACTTTTTGGGCCTTATGTGTGGTCTTGTTGATTATAGGCTATGGATTTCACTATATGCTTCTATATATCATATGTGTGGGTTTGTAATTGTATGTTGATCATTATCCTTCATGATTTGATGTGTTATATACCGGACTTAGTACTCGATTACCTTACTCAGTACGTAGCGTACTGATTACCCGTTTCATGGGTGCTACTCATTCCCACAAGCAGAAGGCCCATCTGATCTGTTATAGGTAGGAGACACCTACTTTGATGCTATCGATGTCTATGGGACATCAGGAGGGGATGAGTGATGTGTGGGCTGGATCAGTTCCTGGAGTAGCGTGGCTGTTTTCCTTTGTTTAAAATTATGACTCATGTTACTTTTATTATGTTTGAATTGCATAAACAATTTACTAATGTCGTTTAGTTATTATCTGGAAAAACAATAGTTAGTATTTCTAATTATATAAGATTTATGCATGCTCTGACTCTCATTTTTATAATTTTTGATTATTAATGATGTTGTTGGTAATGTTTTTCTTAGCCTTATCACTTGGTACCGGAACGGTAGGAGTGAACCGGTCTGGTATTAAGTGTGGCGGTAACATCCCCAAAATTTTACAGTTTTAATTTACAAGTATATTGTTTTAAAAAAAATGTGTAAATTTTAGGGGTGTTACACTAGAAAAATGGATGAAAATATGAGTTTTGGATCTACTAGTCAACTACTGATGGCTTAAATAGAATTAGGTGATAAGTTTATCTACATGTACTATGCATTGTCATTACAACTTGATTTATGTGTTAATTTGTTTACCAATACTAGCATAGGTCTATTTTGTAAGCACTTTATAGTATTAATACTACCTCGTATGCCACTTTAATTATCCAACTTTTGTTCTAATGAGAAGATGATGATAATGATAGTTATAATTCTTAGCTTAAATATGTAGAGGATGATGGCATGGGTTAATAGCCAATCATTACCTAGGGAATATTTATACTTGTGATTTAGAGTTAGGCTAACCGAAATGGATAGTTTCCTATAACCATTGCCTTGGCATAACACCCTCATTTTAGCATATAAACCAAACTATTTAAACAATAATTATGGATGCTAAAACATTAAATACTTATGATGTTACCACTAAATGTAGAATAATTCAATGTCCTCTACCATTCTTATTCAAAGTACTTAAGCTAAAATATTGCTCCACATAAATTAGTAGCAACAATCATAAGAAGATGATAAATATTACATTATAGATTATAATTATTCTAATAATAAAAGATTAAATAGTGGTTAGAAAAGTCAAATGGAAAGAAATATAAAGGAAAAAAGATTTTAGGGATATCCGAATCAAAGAATACCTAATCAAACACTATATAGTTCTAACTCTCTCAAAAATTATAGCTAGCAAGTTTCTCACAAATTATCCTACATAGTTACAGTTACCTATTGAACAGGTAGGGGTCATAAAATATAACCCATTAATAAAATGCTATAGAGTAAATCACTAAATAAATCTAAACACACAAAAGTCATATGGAGCATATAGAAGATATCACTAGGGAATGAAATATGTTAACCATGCCAGAGAAACTATTATCAAAAAGATCATGTTCTCCACATACCATTTCACAAAAACCATAATATGAAAACTTAATAACCAAAGTATACCAAGGGTGTTTCTCAAAAGGGAAGGCACCAACCCACTCCGAACCAATTTCCATTATATCTCGTAAATTAAATATTCATACCAATAAATTCCAAGACTCCATAGGTAAGGCATAAAGAATTACATAACCACATGTACGGCATAAAGGTAAGTACGGACCACAAGTAAGACATAAAGGCAACTACCAACTCACTAATCCAATATCATTTCAAACATACAACTATAACATCTATTTTTATTTACTAGAGAGGAGACAAGAGAAAACCTGAAGACGTATAAAGTACATCGATCATATTAACACACAAGGTAACATAGTACTCTCCCAACCATACAACCCAAAGATGAATAAAATATAGTATTCATATAGGCACACATGTGGTAGTAAAATACCCTCCAACCTAGGTTACCTAATCCTTAAGTATAGATACCCCTAATAAGGCTCGTATATCACCTAAAGAATAGAGTAGGGACTTATTAGGGCATTAGAGCACACTAATGAAACCAAACAAAAATGATGACTCCTACTTTTCTCTTGGATAGCTAACCTGAGAGAGCAAACTAGTCCCAAATCTCTAGATCCTCCACTTTAATTATTAGTATTTACTTTGGCAATCAAGATATCATATAATATATAGGTACTTCTAATTTTCTTACTTAAGCATTTTTTGTGATTCTAAATTATTCAAGTCAACTCTATGATCAATGTTTAAACTAAGGTAAAAGTCAAAGCTGAGTTCAACCTAATAATATACTAATGTCATCCTATGTCTAATTATTCACTTTTAGGTGCATTAGTTTATAAATGATCAAAATTATCTTAATACCATAATTACCATGTTATTATCCATTTTAAATTCCAATTTCATTTTATCTACTAATTTTTCATAGAAAGACTAAAATATGATAATCTAAACATTTTAGCATATAGGTAAATTATAAGACCTAGTGAATGACTATTTTGTACCCATATATAATTTAACTCTTAAAACCCTAACACGAATATCTAATTCATCATAAACCGTATACTTCCATACCTAACATTATATAATATATTTTAGGCATGCATATTGGAATTAAAAAAACCTGGTACACTGAAAATACCAAACTATTCCTAAGGTATACAATGATAATAATCATGCAAAGAAGATATGGCTAAATGTGCTCAACTTATTATATTCTATGCTTACCTCATGCCTAAATATTAAACCTATTCTAGTATACTTTTCGTGCACATATTTTAACATGCTTCATTAAACATAATTTTATACTAATATTATTTGGAAAGTAAATATAAAATATCAAGATAATGATTAATGTAATATATGTATTGGAACCCTAATATGCTAGCATATAATATTTAACTTTTTTGTAAAGCATATGGGTGATGTGCTGTCGTATGCACAAAAAATTTAATAAATAAATCCTAATTCCCAAATACGTAGTATATGGCAAGAAGGAGTCGAACCCACAAGGAATGGTATATAATCAATAAATCCGTAATCGATGTTAAAACCCCGGTTATGGAATAACATATAATTCTATCATCAATATCTAAACTATGGATAAATAATAAAACATTGTACTCACTAATTAATTAATAAGGACAGGAAGGTATTGATTATGGAATTAGGATATCAAATAATCAAGGAGAAACGAAAGATTCTAAATGATTTAATGTTGACCTGTAGAAACTCAAAATAATTCATCTCTTTTCCTTTTCTTAATTCTAATAAATTGAATAAGCTATCAATTTATCATCTAACCAATTAATAACCTAGGTTAAGAACACTAGATTCAATTAATGGCAGCATTACGAATGGAAAGCAATCAACTACGACCATAATCACATAAGCTCGGATCATGCAATCGTACGAATTAATGGACAAGATTAACAATTAATCTTTTGCTACTCTGGATACATTAATTAACAATTATGTATTAATTTTGTTATCCTAGCATAGATTAAGATCTAAACTAGATAGGTGATCAGTCTAATTAGTTTAAATTCTTAATCTATGATGCAAGATCATTCAATTCCGTCCATCAATTCAATTAAATTTAATCTAGAATCATGAATTCAAAATCCAAAACCCTAATTCCGTCATCAAATCCTCCTACCTTATACTATCTACATAATTGTAATAACACATAATCAAATGAAATAATCTATAATTAACATCAATGCTTACAAATAAATTAACAATGAAACATCAAACGTGAGAAAAATAATAATGCAACAAAGAGAATTGATTTGCATTCAATCAAAAATCAAAACTTGCAATTAAAATAGGAATGGAGAAGAACTTATCGAATTGAATTGTGGAGCGTTGATTGTTCAATTGAATACAATAGAGAGAAAGAGAATTGGAATTACAAATTACATGTGGTATCTAGAGAGTATAGAGAGAAAGAGAGAATCCCATTCTCGAACTCCCCCGAAACCACCCTTTCGAATGTTCAAACTTTAGAAATATATCGGGGAAATGTTGCGCGAACGGTTACAGAATTTGAGAAAAACAAGAGCCGTGTTTAGGAAACACGGGGGGGGGGGGGGGGGGCGTGTTTCTTGTTCCTTCATTATTTCATCATGAAATTTCAACACAATCTTCCCTTTGATATATATTCTTCATTTTTAGTCTTTTCTTCCATTGATTCCATATCTCTTGATGTGTTCTTTGTTGCCTTTTCTCTTTCCATCGATTTCTCCTTTGAATTTCTTCATTTTTATCTTTTCCTGCAAAATCTATCCAAAAGAGAAAAACTCGAGAAAATATTAAATGTTATAAAAATAATGAGGAATAAATGACATTTTTACTTAGCAAAATAACATATAAATCTCATATATCAAATACCCCCATGCTTAAATCGTTGCTTGTCCTCAAGCAACATCATGTCATGCACAAAAGAAACATCAAGGATTACAAATGGGATAAGTTCTAAACTACAAGAAATATAAGATTGGATTTATTCATTCATAGAGTTTAACAATTCATTGAGACTTAAAACACTTATGAATCATAAAATCACAATGTTGAAAATATTTTGGATCACACACCTAACACACCTTATAAATAGTCTTATCAAATGCTTAAGTGGTTAGGGAATGAGAGTTAATATAGTTAGTATCTCACCATGCAAATTTAGATTAAGATTAATGAAATTTAAATTGGTAGATTCTTACTTTCGGTATGTGAAAACGCTCACTCTTATGTGTATAGGGTATGATGTGTTTACTCTCAAATCTTCTCCAAATGATAATGATTGCCCATATGTTTGCCATTATTCTCAATTTGCCACCGCTGAAAAGAACTAAAGTATATCAGAACCAAAAGGTCTTGAAATTTGGTTGCCATGGGGCTAGGGTTCTAAGGTGGGATAGAATTTTGGGATTGTAGCTAGACTCTACCAACTAGAGAAGCAATTTCTTTATTTCAATTAAATAACAATTCCTCCTCTTCTCCTTTACTTCACTTCCCCCTTTTCTTTTCTTTTTTTTTTCAATTTTTTTTTAGAATTTCAAACCCTTCCATTCAACCAAATAACATCAAAAGACATGAAATTTTATTATCTTCTTCTTCTTCTTCTTCTTCTTTTCTTTTTTTCATTTTTTTTGAGAAGAAAAATTATTAGCTACTTCCTCCATTTTTTTATGATATCCACACCCCCATACTTAGATTTCACCTTATTAACAAAAAAAAGGGTTCTCCTCAAAAATATTTTTGCTCCACTAGTCGTAGAGTAAGGAAAGAAAATACATATGGAGATTAGTTGTGAATAAAGGTTAGATCAATAGAATAAGGCTTTAGGCTCAAAGGGTTTATGCAATGGATAACAATTTTCAAGGTGAGCTATTTGGTCTTGTAGCTAACAAAGAAAGAAGAGTGCCTTTATCATTTTCAAATATCCTAAAGTTCTATGTAGTCTTGAAGAGAACTAATGGCAAATTCTAGTTTCACATATCATTGGAGAACACACAGGAAAGAAAAATATATTTTGGATAAGCAATGTATCCAAAGGTTAGGCTCAAGCGCTCACAATGTTATATCCACCAATTTTTGAATTTCATTTCATCTCATTCATAATTAATGCATGGATTGATTCTTAACCATTCTAACTTTCTTTCCTTCACCACTATCACAATCTCAATTTCTGTTTTTAAGGTTTAGGAAGATGGTGATCAAATCAGTTATTATGATTTAAAATAGCCTTTGTAAAAAGATTTAGTCCCATTACTTTTCATACCCGGTGAATGAATAAATCAAATCTAAAACTTCTTTTCTAGACACGAAAAAAACAAACAAACACAAGATCACATGATTAGAAAGCAAGACACATGTATGCAAACACATTACTATATATATATATATATATATATATATATATATATAAACAACATCAAAAACAGAAATAAAGATTATAATTGCCATTCCCCGGCAACAGCGCCAAAAATTTGATGCGCTGTCATACGCACAAAAAATTTAATAAATAAATCCTAAATCCCAAATACGTAGTATATGGCAAGAAGGAGTTGAACCCACAAGGAATGATATATAATCAATAAATCCGTAATCGATGTTTAAAACCCCGGTTATGCAATAACATATAATTCTATCATCAATATCTAAACCATGGATAAATAATAAAACATAGTACTCACTAATTAATTAATAAGGACATGAAGGTATTGATTATGGAATTAGGATATCAAATAATCATGGAGAAACGAAAGATTCTAAATGATTTAATGTTGACCTGTAGAAACTCATAATAATTCATCTCTTTGCCTTCTCTTAATTCTATTAAATTGAATAAGCTCTCAATTTATCATCTAACCAATTAATAACCTAGGTTAAGAACACTAGATTCAATTAATGGCAGCATTACGAATGGAAAGCAGTCAACTACGACCATAATCACATAAGCTCGGATCATGCAATAGTACGAATTAATGGAAAAGATTAACAATTAATCTTTTGCTACTCTGGATACGTTAATTAACAATTATGTATTAATTCCGTTATCCTAGCGTAGATTAAGATCTAAACTAGATAGGTGATCAGTCTAATTAGTTTAAATTCTTAATCTATGATGCAAGATCATTCAATTCCGTCCATCAATTCAATTAAATTTAATCTAGAATCATGAATTCAAAATCCAAAACCCTAATTCCGTCATCAAATCCTCCTACCTTATACTATCTACATAATTGTAATAACACACAATCAAATGAAATAATCTATAATTAACATCAATGCTTACAAATAAATTAACAATAAAACATCAAACGTGAGAAAAATAATAATGCAACAAAGAGAATTGATTTGCATTCAATCAAAAATCAAAACTTGCAATTAAAATAGGAATGGAGAAGAACTTATCGAATTGAATTGTGGAGCGTTGGTTGTTCAATTGAATACAATAGAGAGAAAGAGAATTGGAATTACAAATTACATGTGGTATCTAGAGAGTATAGAGAGAAAGAGAGAATCCCATTCTCGAACTCCCCCGAACCACCCTTTCGAATGTTCAAACTTTAGAAATATATCGGGGAAATGTTGCGCGAACGGTTACAGAATTTGAGAAAAACACGGGCCGTGTTTAGGAAACACGGGGGGGGGGGGGCGTGTTTCTTGTTACTTCATTATTTCATCATGAAATTTCAACACAATCTTCCCTTTGATATATATTCTTCATTTTTAGTCTTTTCTTCCATTGATTCCATATCTCTTGATGTGTTCTTTGTTGCCTTTTCTCTTTCCATCGATTTCTCCTTTGAATTTCTTCATTTTTATCTTTTCTTGCAAAATCTATCCAAGAGAGAAAAACTCGAGAAAAGATTAAATGTTATAAAAATAATGAGGAATAAATGACATTTTTACTTAGCAAAATAACATATAAATCTCATATATCAAATACCCCCATGCTTAAATCGTTGCTTGTCCTCAAGCAACATCATGTCATGCACAAAAGAAACATCAAGGATTACAAATGGGATAAGTTCTAAACTACAAGAAATATAAGATTGGATTTATTCATTCATAGAGTTTAACAATTCATTGAGACTTAAAACACTTATGAATCATAAAATCACAATGTTGAAAATATTTTGGATCACACACCTAACACACCTTATAAATAGTCTTATCAAATGCTTAAGTGGTTAGGGAATGAGAGTTAATATAGTTAGTATCTCACCATGCAAATTTAGATTAAGATTAATGAAATTTAAATTGGTAGATTCTTACTTTCGGTATGTGAAAACGCTCACTCTTATGTGTATAGGGTATGATGTGTTTACTCTCAAATCTTCTCCAAATGATAATGATTGCCCATATGTTTGCCATTATTCTCAATTTGCCACCGCTGAAAAGAACTAAAGTATATCAGAACCAAAAGGTCTTGAAATTTGGTTGCCATGGGGCTAGGGTTCTAAGGTGGGATAGAATTTTGGGATTGTAGCTAGACTCTACCAACTAGAGAAGCAATTTCTTTATTTCAATTAAATAACAATTCCTCCTCTTCTCCTTTACTTCACTTCCCCCTTTTCTTTTCTTTTTTTTTTTCAATTTTTTTTTATAATTTCAAACCCTTCCATTCAACCAAATAACATCAAAAGACATGAAATTTTATTATCTTCTTCTTCTTCTTCTTCTTTTTTTCATTTTTTTTGAGAAGAAAAATTCTTAGCTACTTCCTCCATTTTTTTATGATATCCACACCCCCATACTTAGATTTCACCTTATTAACAAAAAAAAGGATTCTCCTCAAAAATATTTTTGCTCCACTAGTCGTAGAGTAAGGAAAGAAAATACATATGGAGATTAGTTGTGAATAAAGGTTAGATCAATAGAATAAGGCTTTAGGCTCAAAGGGTTTATGCAATGGATAACAATTTTCAAGGTGAGCTATTTGGTCTTGTAGCTAACAAAGAAAGAAGAGTGCCTTTATCATTTTCAAATATCCTAAAGTTCTATGTAGTCTTGAAGAGAACTAATGGCAAATTCTAGTTTCACATATCATTGGAGAACACACAGGAAAGAAAAATATATTTTGGATAAGCAATGTATCCAAAGGTTAGGCTCAAGCGCTCACAATGTTATATCCACCAATTTTTGAATTTCATTTCATCTCATTCATAATTAATGCATGGATTGATTCTTAACCATTCTAACTTTCTTTCCTTCACCACTATCACAATCTCAATTTCTGTTTTTAAGGTTTAGGAAGATGGTGATCAAATCAGTTATTATGATTTAAAATAGCCTTTGTAAAAAGATTTAGTCCCATTACTTTTCATACCCGGTGAATGAATAAATCAAATCTAAAACTTCTTTTCTAGACACGAAAAAAACAAACAAACACAAGATCACATGATTAGAAAGCAAGACACATGTATGCAAACACATTACTATATATATATATATATATATATATATATATATATATAAACAACATCAAAAACAGAAATAAAGATTATAATTGCCATTCCCCGGCAACAGCGCCAAAAATTTGATGCGCTGTCATACGCACAAAAAATTTAATAAATAAATCCTAAATCCCAAATACGTAGTATATGGCAAGAAGGAGTTGAACCCACAAGGAATGATATATAATCAATAAATCCGTAATCGATGTTAAAACCCCGGTTATGCAATAACATATAATTCTATCATCAATATCTAAACCATGGATAAATAATAAAACATAGTACTCACTAATTAATTAATAAGGACATGAAGGTATTGATTATGGAATTAGGATATCAAATAATCATGGAGAAACGAAAGATTCTAAATGATTTAATGTTGACCTGTAGAAACTCATAATAATTCATCTCTTTGCCTTCTCTTAATTCTATTAAATTGAATAAGCTCTCAATTTATCATCTAACCAATTAATAACCTAGGTTAAGAACACTAGATTCAATTAATGGCAGCATTACGAATGGAAAGCAGTCAACTACGACCATAATCACATAAGCTCGGATCATGCAATAGTACGAATTAATGGAAAAGATTAACAATTAATCTTTTGCTACTCTGGATACGTTAATTAACAATTATGTATTAATTCCGTTATCCTAGCGTAGATTAAGATCTAAACTAGATAGGTGATCAGTCTAATTAGTTTAAATTCTTAATCTATGATGCAAGATCATTCAATTCGTCCATCAATTCAATTAAATTTAATCTAGAATCATGAATTCAAAATCCAAAACCCTAATTCCGTCATCAAATCCTCCTACCTTATACTATCTACATAATTGTAATAACACACAATCAAATGAAATAATCTATAATTAACATCAATGCTTACAAATAAATTAACAATAAAACATCAAACGTGAGAAAAATAATAATGCAACAAAGAGAATTGATTTGCATTCAATCAAAAATCAAAACTTGCAATTAAAATAGGAATGGAGAAGAACTTATCGAATTGAATTGTGGAGCGTTGATTGTTCAATTGAATACAATAGAGAGAAAGAGAATTGGAATTACAAATTACATGTGGTATCTAGAGAGTATAGAGAGAAAGAGAGAATCCCATTCTCGAACTCCCCCGAACCACCCTTTCGAATGTTCAAACTTTAGAAATATATCGGGGAAACGTTGCACGAACGGTTACAGAATTTGAGAAAAACACGGGCCGTGTTTAGGAAACACGGGGGGGGGGGGGGGGGCGTGTTTCTTGTTACTTCATTATTTCATCATGAAATTTCAACACAATCTTCCCTTTGATATATATTCTTCATTTCTAGTCTTTTCTTCCATTGATTCCATATCTCTTGATGTGTTCTTTGTTGCCTTTTCTCTTTCCATCGATTTCTCCTTTGAATTTCTTCATTTTTATCTTTTCCTGCAAAATCTATCCAAAAGAGAAAAACTCGAGAAAAGATTAAATGTTATAAAAATAATGAGGAATAAATGACATTTTTACTTAGCAAAATAACATATAAATCTCATATATCAAATACCCCCATGCTTAAATCGTTGCTTGTCCTCAAGCAACATCATGTCATGCACAAAAGAAACATCAAGGATTACAAATGGGATAAGTTCTAAACTACAAGAAATATAAGATTGGATTTATTCATTCATAGAGTTTAACAATTCATTGAGACTTAAAACACTTATGAATCATAAAATCACAATGTTGAAAATATTTTGGATCACACACCTAACACACCTTATAAATAGTCTTATCAAATGCTTAAGTGGTTAGGGAATGAGAGTTAATATAGTTAGTATCTCACCATGCAAATTTAGATTAAGATTAATGAAATTTAAATTGGTAGATTCTTACTTTCGGTATGTGAAAACGCTCACTCTTATGTGTATAGGGTATGATGTGTTTACTCTCAAATCTTCTCCAAATGATAATGATTGCCCATATGTTTGCCATTATTCTCAATTTGCCACCGCTGAAAAGAACTAAAGTATATCAGAACCAAAAGGTCTTGAAATTTGGTTGCCATGGGGCTAGGGTTCTAAGGTGGGATAGAATTTTGGGATTGTAGCTAGACTCTACCAACTAGAGAAGCAATTTCTTTATTTCAATTAAATAACAATTCCTCCTCTTCTCCTTTACTTCACTTCCCCCTTTTCTTTTCTTTTTTTTTTTCAATTTTTTTTTATAATTTCAAACCCTTCCATTCAACCAAATAACATCAAAAGACATGAAATTTTATTATCTTCTTCTTCTTCTTCTTCTTCTTCTTTTTTTCATTTTTTTTGAGAAGAAAAATTCTTAGCTACTTCCTCCATTTTTTTATGATATCCACACCCCCATACTTAGATTTCACCTTATTAACAAAAAAAAGGGTTCTCCTCAAAAATATTTTTGCTCCACTAGTCGTAGAGTAAGGAAAGAAAATACATATGGAGATTAGTTGTGAATAAAGGTTAGATCAATAGAATAAGGCTTTAGGCTCAAAGGGTTTATGCAATGGATAACAATTTTCAAGGTGAGCTATTTGGTCTTGTAGCTAACAAAGAAAGAAGAGTGCCTTTATCATTTTCAAATATCCTAAAGTTCTATGTAGTCTTGAAGAGAACTAATGGCAAATTCTAGTTTCACATATCATTGGAGAACACACAGGAAAGAAAAATATATTTTGGATAAGCAATGTATCCAAAGGTTAGGCTCAAGCGCTCACAATGTTATATCCACCAATTTTTGAATTTCATTTCATCTCATTCATAATTAATGCATGGATTGATTCTTAACCATTCTAACTTTCTTTCCTTCACCACTATCACAATCTCAATTTCTGTTTTTAAGGTTTAGGAAGATGGTGATCAAATCAGTTATTATGATTTAAAATAGCCTTTGTAAAAAGATTTAGTCCCATTACTTTTCATACCCGGTGAATGAATAAATCAAATCTAAAACTTCTTTTCTAGACACGAAAAAAACAAACAAACACAAGATCACATGATTAGAAAGCAAGACACATGTATGCAAACACATTACTATATATATATATATATATATATATATATATATAAACAACATCAAAAACAGAAATAAAGATTATAATTGCCATTCCCCGGCAACAGCGCCAAAAATTTGATGCGCTGTCATACGCACAAAAAATTTAATAAATAAATCCTAAATCCCAAATACGTAGTATATGGCAAGAAGGAGTTGAACCCACAAGGAATGATATATAATCAATAAATCCGTAATCGATGTTAAAACCCCGGTTATGCAATAACATATAATTCTATCATCAATATCTAAACCATGGATAAATAATAAAAATAGTACTCACTAATTAATTAATAAGGACATGAAGGTATTGATTATGGAATTAGGATATCAAATAATCATGGAGAAACGAAAGATTCTAAATGATTTAATGTTGACCTGTAGAAACTCATAATAATTCATCTCTTTGCCTTCTCTTAATTCTATTAAATTGAATAAGCTCTCAATTTATCATCTAACCAATTAATAACCTAGGTTAAGAACACTAGATTCAATTAATGGCAGCATTACGAATGGAAAGTAGTCAACTACGACCATAATCACATAAGCTCGGATCATGCAATAGTACGAATTAATGGAAAAGATTAACAATTAATCTTTTGCTACTCTGGATACGTTAATTAACAATTATGTATTAATTCCGTTATCCTAGCGTAGATTAAGATCTAAACTAGATAGGTGATCAGTCTAATTAGTTTAAATTCTTAATCTATGATGCAAGATCATTTAATTTCGTCCATCAATTCAATTAAATTTAATCTAGAATCATGAATTCAAAATCCAAAACCCTAATTCCGTCATCAAATCCTCCTACCTTATACTATCTACATAATTGTAATAACACACAATCAAATGAAATAATCTATAATTAACATCAATGCTTACAAATAAATTAACAATAAAACATCAAACGTGAGAAAAATAATAATGCAACAAAGAGAATTGATTTGCATTCAATCAAAAATCAAAACTTGCAATTAAAATAGGAATGGAGAAGAACTTATCGAATTGAATTGTGGAGCGTTGATTGTTCAATTGAATACAATAGAGAGAAAGAGAATTGGAATTACAAATTACATGTGGTATCTAGAGAGTATAGAGAGAAAGAGAGAATCCCATTCTCGAACTCCCCCGAACCACCCTTTCGAATGTTCAAACTTTAGAAATATATCGGGGAAACGTTGCGCGAACGGTTACAGAATTTGAGAAAAACACGGGCCGTGTTTAGGAAACACGGGGGGGGGGGGGGGGCGTGTTTCTTGTTACTTCATTATTTCATCATGAAATTTCAACACAATCTTCCCTTTGATATATATTCTTCATTTTTAGTCTTTTCTTCCATTGATTCCATATCTCTTGATGTGTTCTTTGTTGCCTTTTCTCTTTCCATCGATTTCTCCTTTGAATTTCTTCATTTTTATCTTTTCTTGCAAAATCTATCCAAGAGAGAAAAACTCGAGAAAAGATTAAATGTTATAAAAATAATGAGGAATAAATGACATTTTTACTTAGCAAAATAACATATAAATCTCATATATCAATGGGTTACCTTTTTCAAGCAAAATGTAAAAATATAAGCAACCTAATATAAATAATTGGGCTCCACTAACCTCCTCCTTTTATTAAAAAAAAAACAAACACAAAACATTAGCAACTAAACAATTGATAACATAATATTATTGAAAAATATAACAAAGACTAAGTATGTAAAATACCTAACAAGTGAAGCCTACAAAATTAGTGCCAAACATAAGCCACTTATGTTAGAAGGGATGGGTTGCATGAGCTAGCCATGTTGTAATGGTAGGGGTGCATGAGGGGATGGTGTTGCATGGGGTTGGGGGTATGGAGCATGTGTACAACAGCGAGATCGCTACGAGGAGATGTTGGGGTTAGGCAAAGCAAAGAGCATGATTTGTAAAGAAGGTGGCTAGGTGGTAGTGATGACTTAAGAAAGAAGAAGTGGTGATGGTGGTTAGTTGTTTATCAAGGCTAAAATTGATGTTGCAAATTTGGTTGGGTGGTTTTTGTGATTATTGGCAACTATGGAGTATGAACAGTAAAGATAGATTAAGTGGTGATGGTTACGAATAAGGCAGGGCTAAAAAGTAAGGAGAGGTTGCAAGGAAGTAGTCTAGTAGCTGCACAAAAGGCTTTTTTAAACACCTTAATTTTTAGAATAATTATTTTTAATTTAAATGTGGAAGCTGGCTCAAATGCGTCGATATTACTTCCATGTTTACTATAAGTTTGGCTCCCATGCCTTTCTTATACAAAATGCATGGCTAAAACATTAAAACAAAAGACAATAGAAAGATATAATATACATAGGGAAAGGTATCTATACATATACATAAGGAATACAAATATACAAAAATCCAACAAAGATCCAAAAGGAGTAACACTCTAAACAAAAGAAAAATAGAGAGATATATCAAAAGAAGGGAGAAGAATATTCATAACCAAGTAATAAAAATAGCGCCGACAAGGTGTGCCAAATACCCATATTCTAACCCAAACCTCTTATGCAAACTCTGTAAAGTCAATGACGTCCTCACCAACATCAACATCTTCTCAAACATATGAAAAGTGATAAGAAGAATAGAATTAGTGTAACACCCTAAATTTACTAATTAGAAAATTTTGTTTGAAAACAATGCACAAGTGTTTGAAAAGAAAAAAAAATGAGGGGTGTTACCACTACATTAACCATGAGAGAGTTATGATCATTATCTAACCCATATCTGATGCAAGGCTAGATGGAACAATGAATGAAAAGATGCATGCTCATAATAATAATGTAACTGTTTTAATGATAACAAAGACAAGAATAATAATATAGATAGGAAGACTATGAGAGTCAACAAAATCCAAATATAGAAAATCAAAGTCAAGATTTTAAATAACTGGAAGAACAAAAACTTCCCAACATAATGGGTAAAACACCTCTAACTAGTTAGCTTAACTCTTAACTAAAAATATAAATCTCTAACCCCAAGTAATAGCCATCCACCAACCCACATCATTACACTCAACATACTCTAACTGAGAATTATACCCCTATAAATTGTCCTTTTGCTCCCCAGACCAGAATTCGATTCATCACAGTATCACTATAGTGAAATACTGGTAAAACAAACTACCAAAAACATGGTAAGGCTCATGCAACATATTGAAGTCACATAGTAGTATGATGATCAACATACAAATATAAATTAACTCTCAGGCTCATTGTAGTAATATAGTCAAGCATGGTTGCATGGAAAATATGGAAGAATAGTAATTTAGTAAATGCATCAGTATCCACACAATGTAAATCATATTATAAATCATCCTTTAGTAATCATGTAGATTCTAGTGATTAAGATAGTTTTGTTCTACCACACCAAGTTCTCTAACATGAACAAAATTCATGGTAATAAATAAACCTAATGGGATACCACACACACCATGTGGGGTCAGGATACATTGAATAGGCATTTCCTTGGAGATAGAACACCCAACACACATTGAGTGTACCTACCACCAGAGCTAACACAAATCAGGATACCACACCCACCACACATGGTTAGAGTACATCAAAGGGGTTTGTATTAGGATACCTTACCCACCACACCTTGAATGCCTCCATTGCGAGGGCTAAAAATTTGGGATACCATACTAGCCTAACCAGTTGATAATATGTAGTGCCAAGAGGCTTGTACTGGGATACCTCACCCACTAAAATTAGACACAAATGCCATACTAGCTAGCCATAGTATAATCTTATACCTCAATATCATCATTATGATTCTTATTAAATCAATGGCAAACATGGTTGGAATTATAATTTAAATGTTATAATTACATAGAGATATGAACATAAAAGGCAAAAAAGAAGAATAATAATTAACAAATGAACCAAGTGGCATGCAGCAAGACTATTCGATCTATCCCTCAAACTAATTGAATGGTCTAGTTATACCAGACCTAAACCAAAAATAATGCCATCATACCAGTCAACTAATTGATCTCACCGATCGACTATCCATAGGAAACTAGTTGATCGGTTTGGTCGAGCCAGTAGATGGGTGAAAGAAGAGACCAGACCACTTTGGTCACAGGGTCACCAATCAATGGGTTTAGTAGGCCGATCAACTACTCATAGAAACTAGTCAACTAAAATTTCAAAACCATGCAAGTGTTTACACAACTAGCTAATGGGTTCTACAAACCGATTGATTGCTCAAGATAAAAGAGCACCCAAACTTATGATATACACGCCTAAATTTACCAAACTTTACCATATTGATCCTAACATCCTTCTATGTTATGAAACACATAAAGAGACATGCTGCTGCACACATAGAATCTTTTGGATACATGATAATGTAGGCATTCAAACAAAATCATACCCAAAATGCCTAATCATGCATAAAATTAGAAGAACAAAAAATGCTTAATTTTAGAAACAAACTCCACTACGTGCTCAAATTCTAGAATACAAGTAGCCTATACTTAATACAAAAAAAACCAAGAACATAAAACCACAGTGAGCTAAAAAAACCTCATTCATATTGAAGATAAGAATGCCTTATCTTAGAGTAGATTTTCTAGCATAAAACTCCTACTTGATGGCTATATAGCTAAACCTAATTCCTAAGAAAATAAAAGTCCAAACCATTAAAAACTCTTTTTAAAACTCCATTAGTATCAAAGAAAATCAAAAGAAGAAGAAGAAAAACAACAACAACAAAAACACAACTTGACCATTTTTCATAAATAGATTTATAAGCAAAAGGATGTTAAAATCTTCAACCTCTCTCAAACCTTAATCATTCCTTCCTTGAGATAAAAAAGTGAGAAATTAATCTAAAATTAGAAGAAAAACTAAGGGACAACAATTTAACCAAGGGAGGGAAGAAAACAAGAGCAACTCTATATTTCTTTTTCTCGGTAAAGGGAAGAAAGGGAGAAGAATGGAGAAAACTTAGAACTTGGCAATTTTCACTAAATGAATGGAAGAAGAGAGAAAGAAAAATAGGTAAGAAATGAAAATGAATCGGGAATAGAGCCTATAGAAGTGTGGTTTGTTCAAAATCCACAAGTTTGTGTGTGTGTGTGTGTGTGTGTGAGAGAGAGAGAGAGAGAGAGAGAGAGAGAGAAGATTGGTATGGGTGGGCAACCAAGTGTAAGTGTAACACCCCCCTTTACCAACTGAAAATTTTTCTTTTTGTAAAAGTGTTGATGTGGTTTTTATCAAAGTAACGGAAGTTTGGATCAAAATTTGTATTAGAAGATTTAACCCATGATCTAATGCAAAAAGAATGAAGTGAATTGGTGGATTATAGATGAAGAACTTGATATTACAAGATGAAGGTGTTTCGGCAGATTAGAAGGTGTTCAAATGTGTCGACTTGAAGCTATTATTGAGGAAGGATTAATCCCATATTTTCTTTGCTTAATGTAGACCCAAAAGGTAGGATTAGAATTTATCTCTCTTGCTCAAATTTTGATTAAAATTCTCATTCAATAATCTGCCCACAAAGTTGTGCACAACATGGTTATATATAGGAGAAGGAAGCTCGGTGGTGACTAGCTTAAACCAGCCGAGTTTTCTTCCTTAATTCATCCCATTAATCACGGTTGAATTAAGCCCATATTAACCCTAATCCAAAGCATAATATCATTGGTCAAATGATACAAAGTATTAATATTACAAAGCTATACAGTTGACTAAGATACATACATGAAATTATAGCTATACCCTAACTTACATAAAATATACTTAGGGTTAGGGTTTACAACAAGTTTATACAAATAATGAATATCATCACTTTATCTCTTGTTGTAATGTATCATCCCCATTTATGCCATAGCCTTTCATGCCTTGGAATACTTGTACACATCAATGTGTATGAAAATCATCTTCTTGTAAATATGTAACATACCTACAAGAATAACTTGAATGGTTTTTAATGTCAAGCATATTAGAATTATCAAGAATATTTAACATGATAGGTTCTAATATTAAGAAAGTTAAATCATCTTCCTTACCTTGAGGATTAGAATGAATATGAAAATCATTATTTTCAATGTATGCTCCTGCATCAAGTGTTAATTACTAAATTACTAGGTGTTACCGCCATACTTATCATAAGTCCAACTCCCTCTCTTTTATTATGCCAAGTGATAAGGATATGACAAACCATAACCAACGTAAAATAGCAAAAAATAGAGTAATACATATATAGAAGTTATGAATAAATGTTGTAGCACAATAGTATAACCAAAATAAAGCAAGGGACATAAAAGTCCAAAGGAAGACTCATCATAACAAAAACTAGCACCCAAAGTATAACACTAGTTTGAGCTAAATCTTGGACCCAAATGCCCAATTTGAAAATGGAATCTCTTCCCAAGGACTCCACTTGTCTTTCCCATTCTTGTAAGCTTCATGCCACTCCATGTCCCTCACATATACATCTATATAATTAGTATCATTCTAAATTCTTTGTATGAAGTAAATCACATTACCTTGCAAGACGTAGCTTTCCCACATTTCACATAGTCACAAAGAATCCAAAAAGCATATTTGAGCACAACACACAAACCATAAACATAAAAAATATCCATGGCACAACATGTATAAACATCTAAATCTCAAGCTTAATAGTAAACCATACGAATAAATTTATCATCATTTCAAGGTACAAAGTCATATTCAATTTGCTATATACATTTCAATCATAGTGGTAGGGTACTGAGACAACTAGCAAATGAACAATCCAAAACAATATTAGGGTAGGGCAATAAGGAATCTACTAAACCAAAAAATCAAACACAAACTAAGGTAGGGCATGGAGACAACTACCAAACTAATAATCCATCACAATACCAAGGTAGGGTACTAAGGCAACAACCAAACTAACAATCCATTCCTTTCATTTTGTTACACAACGAATATTTCTATTTTTAATTTCTCACTCAAGGGGGATACAATTCAACCTAGGGACACATCAGTACACCTGGTGATATTGGCACCCAAAAGCAAAAAAAATATCCTTACCTCAAATAAAGGGACACAACAGTACATCTTGCCATACTAGCATACAATGGTAACACAATATCCTCCCAACCCTAGTCATCTAGTCCTTAAGTCTTGATACCCCCATAGGGTTGTAAGTCCCTATAGAGTGGATTAAGGCTTTAAACAAGGCCACAACATCACACTAGTGAACCAAAATAACAAGGGATAACCCTCACCTCTAAGGTAGTGACTTCTAGAGAGTAACCATTTCTAACTCGATGTCTTTCACTTTAATTATTAATATTTTATGAGGTGTTCACATGACACAACAAATCCCATTTTTCCATAATTAACCATTTTTATTTTACTTCTAATTATCTAGATGAACCCTAAGATCATAGGTCTATGTCAAGATAAGTCAAAGCTAAGGCCAACCTATCAAAATTCTAAGGCCAACCTAGGATTCGATCATTTGTAAAAGATAAACAATTCAAAATTACCAAAATATCCTTTAATCCCTAGTTTCACCATTTTATTCATTTTTGTACCAAAAATTATCATTAAGAAAGATTTGTCATAAGCAAGAAAAAAAATGAAATATTCAACATTATTTTAGCATTTTGATGATTTACTTTATTTTCTAATTTTCATGTATTTAGTGGCTTGTGCCCACAAAAACCCTAAGCATGAAAATCTCATATACCACATCATTCATGCATCATGTATTTACACATTTAAAGCACAAAACATCATTTAACTAGGAAAATTATCATCACAGTTCATGCAATAGAATATCTCTAACCTTAGGTTATGTGAATAGAATTTATCATAACCTAACCTTAATTATGCGCATATGTGTCCATGTGAATTATCATAACCCTAAATTTCATGCATGAGAAATCATAAGGCATTTACCATGGAATTTAAATCATAACTTGATAAGAATGGAATCCTTAACAAAATCTTGAACATGTGGATTAAAAACATTTAAAATAGTACCATACATACAACTTAATTATCAATAATCATGTATATCATCCTTTGAACATATTATCATTATATCAGGCATGCTACAACACTCAATTAACATAAACCCTAGCATGATTTTAAGTGTAAAAATTCCTAGCATGTTTGCACATAATTTCTACCATCTTATGAGTGATAAGATTTACCTAATCCAAGCTTACACCAGAGAATTCTTCTATAAAGCTCTCAAGGATTACCAAGGAAATTACCATCCAAACACATACATATATTAGAATATATTATTACACAAAAATAATATAAAAAATTATAAAATAACTTAGGACTACTATCTAGTTGAACAAGTAAGAGGAATGTAAAGGAAAAACTTCGCACCAAGGAGGAAGTTGTGGCCGAGAAGAAGGAAGGTGGAAATGATGAGAGTGGTTGATGATATAGGACCAAGAAATTCAAAAATTTTTATTTCTAGGGAGGGGAGAATGGGTAAAAAAGGTGCAGCAAAAAGGGGAAGAAGAGGTGTAGCACAAAGGGTTAAAGAAGAGGGTATAGCTTCAATGATAAAAAGTGTAGGGTAATAAAGGAATTCTTAGCCAAAATAGCCTATGGTGGGAGAGTTGGGCTTTAGAGAATTTAGCTAAGAGGAGTTGGGGTGGAATGGAAAGTTTGGTTGAATGAGAATAGGTAGGAGCAATAGTTATGGACTGTATTGGGGTGGTCGATCCGAGGAGAAGAGAGGAAGGTAAAATGGAGGGGAAAGTTATCACATATAAAGGATGGTTTTGAGGTGTTTGTGCATGGGTGTAGGGGTATATACAAAAGGGGTGACCAAAGTAGGGAATGGAAGAATGGTGATGGTGCTCGATGGTTGGGTAAGGAGGTTGGTAGGGGCTGGTGTGTAGAATAAAAATGGTGATAGAGGGAGCAAACAAACAACAAGGAAGAATGGAGAGGAGAACTTTGTGCGTGAAAGGGAGATCAAGTAAGGTAGGAGACTACAACTTATTCATGGGTTTTTGGCACAACACAGTAAGGAGATAAGTGATATAAGATGGGGTGGTATGTAAGAAAATAAGGAACAAAACTAAGAGAGGAAAACATGGGAGAGAGGGGACGTATAATGCAGATGGTGGTGTGAAAATTTGTAGGGTAAGGTGTCGGGGTAGTGGAGTAGGGTAATGGTAAGGAAAAGATCTGGCATATGTTAGGGGAAGGTTAGGGTAAAATATCTATTAGAATTTATTAGGTTAAAAGGTTATGTTTATTTGATGAAATAGATATTGGTTGAGAACCTACCTTAAAATAAATTAATACACACCCTCTAGTACATTTTAAACTAATTATATTTTATATCTAATAATTTGAAATGATATTACACATATTAACAATATAATTATTAAAAATTATCCTAAAATAGATATTACAACTAATACACATAATTACTAGTTATAATTAGGGTCTTTTAGAAATGGGGTATTATATTACTACCTCCTTAAAAGAGAATTTGTCCTCAAAGTCTACAAAATAAAACTAACTCGCTACAACATTGGGTGTCCACAAAAACCTATTTTATGTGTTAGGGGTCATTAACCCTTAAAGTAGACTAAACCCTAATCAAAATACATAGCTAGCATACAATCATGTAGAAAAATCATCAATCAATCACACCCATGTATGCACAAATAAAGATTAAGTATAAACACTCAAAAGAACAATGGTATACTAGTAGTGGTGTCCACAAATCCTTGAGCATGTGTCCCACTGATCATATTCACTTGTACTATTCTACAAGAAGTGCTAAGAATCAGATTCTTTGCCTTTAGCACTCACACATAAGATGTTACTAGCAGGCATTTGAGTCACTAGGGAAGACTATTGCCGAAAGGTGGTTTCACCACTTGGCTATACCTATTGATGTTGAGCTCCAGCTTAAGAAGAGTAAGACTCAAATCCTCTATGGCCCATCTTGGCATGCTTCCAACACTCAATCATTCTACCTAGAAATCCTCTCCTGGGTTGTCCCCTCTTAACACTTTATAGTAGTAGTGCCTTAAAGGTCAATTATTCCCTAAACTTGCTCTAGAAAATTATGAAGATTAACCACCATTGGTTCAACTTTGATTAATACTTGACTGAACCATCTTGTCACATCTATGATTAAAAAAAAATCTCTATTGGCCTCTTAGTCCCACTAAGGGCCCTCTTTGCTTCCTAAATCCTTCCTAGGGCACATTCCCTCTCGTACACCATGAGTATATCTATCATAATATCTCCTCTAAAAAGCTCCTTAGTGAATAGATGATTTAGGAGCATCTAAAGATGATCCTAAGGGTATTGATTTAGCATACATATTTTTGCAGCCAATTACATTATTTATCTTTTATGGTAATTCTTTGACTAACTTTAAACATATTTCCTTAAGTCATTCACGCAGGTAAGTAACATATTTGCAAGAAGATGATCAAATCATACAAGAAGTTAAGATAATTAATATTTCCATATGTTACAGGCTATTACAAAGGAAGTTATGTTGTGAATGAAAGTCAAAGTCAAGAAGACCTAGTTAACCTTTCAAATTCAACATCATTGTCATGATTAGAATTCTTATAAATTATTTTCATGTAATCTTAGCTTACTTTTTTTGTGATAGTCTTGTTGAACCATGTATTATATAGTATATAAATACATTTTAATACAAGGTATATGCTAGTTGGTCATTTGTGTGACATGTGGCTAAACTAGTGGTCTAGTTAGAAATGTTATAACCCCTATATAAGCATGTGTCAATGCCCTCCTTGTAACATGTTGGATGATTTTTGATATTGAAATATAAAAAGGTAATTACTTGATAAATTCTCTCTTTGTGATTGAATACCCATTCTAAAACTATTAGGAATAATCTTTGATTGGTGATATTCAAATTTGAATTTTTTTATTCTTTTTTAAATTATTTGAATTTGTATTGAATTATTATTGATTTCTTGGTTGAATTTCATAATTCTTCCTTGAATACAAGCCAGAAGATCCTATAATTCAATTCATTTCACACCAATCTTCATTTTCCTTTGATGATTTATGTCAAATTTGGTATCAAAGCCTCGGTTTAGCTTTGTTGTTTTGACACAAGTGTAGATTATTTCTTTTTCTTCCATTAAAGACCTTCCTTTTTCTATTCTTATTTTAGGTTTTTGTTTTTCTCCCAGCTAATTTCTCTTATGTATGTCCATGCATGAATGTTTTTGAGTGAATATTTGACTAGGAGAGTATATCTTCAACCTTTAGTTTGAAGACCATCAAGTGATATTAGTATATCTTTAAAGTGATCTACAAATATTCAACTTAAAGGATTGAAGATACATGATAGAAGTCTAGTATATTTTCAACTAAGGTGTAGTTGATCTTTAAACAATCATTTACATCTTCAACCTACCCTTCTTAATCTTAAATGTGAGTTTGAATATCAACTACCATAGGTTTAGATCTTTAGCACTTGAAGGTAAGTGTTTGAACATATTTTCTTTACCATTATATTTTTACAAATTGATTCCTAACTTCTCTTTGTTATATTCAAATCTTACAAATCTTTTTGAAGTGTTGATTGGCTTTTAAGTGTTGTGTCATGTGTCTTTCCTTCTCTTACTTCGTGATTTGAAAGCTTTTATATCGATAGCTTTGTGCCAAATTCAACTTGGATTTCTTCTTCTTATATTCTTTATCCTTGATCACAAATAGAGAATAATATATCTTCACTTATGTTCAATAATCATCTAGCATTTGTGCTTTATTTTTAGTTCTTTCTTCGAGCAAGATACTTCTTGTTCTTCATCAAGATTGTCTTGAAGTTCATCAAGATTCATTGGTAACATCCTCTTGAATTTATATTTTTTTTGTCTCACCTTTTTTTAGTGTAAGATTATTTCAAGAACATAGGAATAATTTCAAAAATACTTCATGGAGCAAATTATAGAAAAAAGTTTAGAGTGTGTCAAGTGTGCTCTAAAGTAATATTTGAAGATGGGTGAAGGTTTATCCATGAATACAATGTATGATACTCTTCAACAACTTGTAGAAAGTTTTCATACAAAAAATGCACAATTGTATCAACTTCCTTCCATTCAAATCCAATTACAAACATTGAAATCAAGAGTATCCAACCAACAGACTCTTCAACATATGCATAATACCATGGAGGCTACAAATGATTGAGTAGAGAACATGGTTCGGAGGTATGTACACGCTCAAGGTTGAAACCTAAGTACTAGGATGGAATATGAAGAGAGAGAAAAAGATAATGAATCAAATTATTTAATCCACAATTGAAGAGGCTATGCAAACCATCAAAAAAGATAGAATCAATTTGAAGACAAATGTATAAAACTAGACCTTCCTAATTTTTATAGTGAATTGGATGTTAACTTATCTTTTTTAATAGTTGCATGAAATTGAAGCAATATTTGAATTTAGGTAGTATGATGATGAGAATAAGTGTAAATTAGCAACTCTTAAATTTAAAATTTTTCTCGGGTTTGGTATGACAATCTTAAGAGGACTCATGATAGGCAAGGAAAAAGTAAAATCAAGTCTTAGGAAAAGTAAATAAACACCTAAGAAAAACATTTCTACCTAAAGACCATGAGAAAGATATGTATATCAAATTGACTACTCTTAGGAAAGGGCTTTTTGGTGTAGAATAATACACTAGGAAATTTAAAATACTAACACTCTTATATGATATACAAGAAAGAAAGGAACAAACGTTTGCTAGATATTTAGGTGGCCTTTACACTTGATTAGGCAAAATTTTGAAATGTACGTGTAACACCCCCAAATTCACTACTGAAAAATTTCGTTTAAAGCGAAAGGTTTAGCGGGAGCGTACAAGTTAAAACCATGAATTTAGGGGTATTACCGCCACACTCAGTACCGGACCGGTTCACTTCTACCGTTCCGATACCGAATGCTAAAGCTAGATCAAGAAATTCGAGAAGTAAAACCAACCAATCGTAAGTGCATAATCAACATAAAACATCCAGGAAGGTTAAGGCACCAACAGCAGTTAAAATATCGTTAGGATTACAATTTAAGGGTTCCACTCCAAAATACGAGCGTAATATAAATATGACTCAGAACATGATAGATGAAAACAGAAATAACAAGGTGTCCGGCCGGCTCTCTCTCGGCCCCAACCAAAGTAGACTCAATACTCAGCCCCACCCGATGCCTCGTAGGTGTCGTAGGCATCGAAAACCAGATCTCCTACCTGCACAAGGTCAGAAGGGTTCTCTGCTCGTGGGAATGAGCAACACCCATGAAAAGGATGATTAGTACGCTACGTACTGAGTAAGGTAACAGACGAGCTAAGGCCAACACATAGCACACAAGACCCACATTCAACACATAAATAACATACGATGACATGCATGAATAGGTCTAATCACTTTCTGATGTCTTATTGTGCATTCTCATTAATGAAATAAGTCCATTTCACGCATTCTTCAATAATCCATGTGAGCACGGGGACCCCACTATTATAGCCGGTGGACCGGAAATAAAAACACAGGGCAGAACGCCTCTGACCACTATTCTAACCAGTGGACTGGACTGGCCCCGCCTCAACATGGTGTTCCACTATAAGTACTTAGTATTTTTCCCATGGTTTAACTTATTTACTTTGGGTCTATCGAGCCAAGATCCCCCACTATTATAGCCGGTGGTCCGGAAATAAACGCACAGGGCGGAACGCCTCTGACCACTATTATAGCCGGTGGACCGGAACGAAACGCACAGGGCAAAATGCCTCTGACCACTATTATAGCCGGTGGACCAGAAGGAAACGCACAAGGCTCGGCTCAATAGTCTTTCGCTTTACGTTATTAGTGTCTTATCCGTGTCTTATTGAATCACACATCACCCTTGACATGCATAAATCATTCTCTTTATACTGTACTCAACACAACTAATAAAATCTCACATACATAACTACCCTTAAATCAATAAATACACATGATAACACCGAACAACTCTAAGCAGCCATAACCAACCCTAGTTGTCCACACCAACCGTGGTTAGCCACTCTTATCCCTATTTTACCATAACCACCATACTTAGCCATCCCAAACCTTAATTGTCCTCAATAATCACGATTAGTTACTCCAACCCTACTTAATCACAACACCCCAGAGTTAATCACTCCAAACCTAATCCCATACGATCGTTAACTCCCATGCAAAACCCTAACTCCACCATACCAACATTAATACCACCATACAACCCATAACACCACCATGTAAACCCTAATACCACCATAAGTCATTAATACCACTATACAATCATTAATACCGCCATACGAATATTAATACCACCATACAAACCCTAATACCACCATGCAAACCCTAATACCACCATACAACATCATTACCTCCATAAAATCACAAATACCACCATACAACATTAACACCTCCATAAAATCACAAATACCACCATACAACATTAATACCTCCATAAAATCACAATACCACCATACGAATCCGAATACCACCATAAGCCATTAATACCACTATAAAATCATTAGTACCACCATGCGAACATTTATGCCACCATACAAACCCTAATACCACCATGCAAACCCTAATACCACCATACAAACCCTAATACCACCATACAACATCAATACCTCCATAAATCACAAACACCACCATACAACAGTAATACCTCCATAAAAACACAAATACCACCATACAACATTAATGCCTCCGTAAAATCACAATACCACCATACGAACCCGAATACCACCGTATGCCATTAATACCACTATGAAATCATTAGTACCACCATAGAACATTTATGCCACCATACAAACTTCAAGACTCCCATGATGGTTCCTAGCTCATATTACCATTTATCTTAACATGCATGTCCTAGTGGGCCATAACATATTACATCATAAACATCATACATATAAATGTCATGCTTATGTCACGGAAGCACATACAACATACCTCAATCTCCAAGCTGCGCTAGACATAAGATGAGTTATACACAAATCATATAATACATGGCATAACATGACATACATAACATTCAACACATCCATGTCACACATAGCACAAGGCCATTAGCTTCGTCCTTACCTAAGGTGACGCCGGGCTTGGAGCACGCTCCTCTAACTCCTTAGGGCTTTGGTCGGGGTTACCTATAAAAGGGGAAAATGCTAAGTATTAGTTTCCCTTATAATTACTATCAATCCTCATTCTAGTTTAAGGTTAGGGTTTTTATTACTAAAAAGGGTTTTATAAAAAAACTAGGGTTTTTACCTTAGAATTAGTATACTAAATATTAGTAGTCAAAATATAGTTATTTATGATACTTATTGTTACCCTTATTTTATTGAGCCCATTAGTTCCATTCTTATAATACTAGTGTTCACTAGTCATAGTAAAATAGTGATAATAATAATAATAATAATAATAATAATAATAATAATAATAATAATAATAATAATAATAAGACTACTAATAATGATACTTATGTTTCAAGTAATAGAACTCTAGCGTTTTTAAGATTAAGTCCAACAATGGTGTTAGGTTTGAAATAATAATATTATAAGGTCACAATATTACAAGTAAACTATTCTTAAGGGTGATAATGATAATAGTAGTAATACTAATAATAACGATAATAATAATAATACTCCTAGTAGTAATGGTTATAACAATAATACAACCAAGTAAGGTTAAGTAGTAATAATAATAACCCTAGTAAGGATAATAGAGATCATTATAATAAAAATGTTAATACTAATAATTATAAGAATAGGACCAAAGTTAAGTATAATACAAGTTAGGGTTTAAAAGGGATGTTAGTTTTAGTAAGAAAATAAGACATTAATAATGGTAATAATGACAATAATAATAATAATCATAATAATAATTATAGTAATAATAAAAGTAATAACAATAATGATAATAATAATAATAATAATAATAATAATAATAATAATAATAAGTATATTAGTATCAATATTAGTAGAAAATAGTAGCAATTATATAAAAGGGTATTAGGGTTTGGATGAGTGGAGAACCACCTAGGGTCGGTGGTGGTCCGGCGGCGGCGCGTGGCGGCGACGACGGCGGTGGAGGAGGAAGAGAAGGGAAAAGATCAAGGTGGAGGTTAGATGGGGGAAAGGAAAGGAAAGTTAAGTGTGGGGGAGGAGACAGTAGGGAGAGGGGAGTGGAATGAGGGTGGTGGCATGAGCAGGGCAGCGGCGCGCGGTGGCGGACGCGGAGGCCGAAGGAGGGAGAAAGTGGTGGAAAGTGGTGGAGACCGGTGAAGAAGGAAGCAGGGAGTAAGGATGGTATGGGAAGGTAGAGGAGGACCTGCTGGTCACTTTGGGAGGTGGAGAGGAGGTTGATCACAGCGGAGGTGGCGGCAGAAGGTGGCGCGAGGTGGCGGCGACGATTTTTGGGCATGGGATTTCGCACGGCTGTGGCGGCACGTGCGGGGTAGGAACGGGGGCTGAGACGGTTTGTTTGCGTGGAGGGTGGTGCGAGGAAGGTTTTGGTGCGTGGTGGTGGTCGCGGCGGTTGCTATAGGTGGCGAACAGGGCGTCTGATCTGGCGGCGACGAGGCAGGGTTTCGGCAAGGTCTAGAGGGGAGGACTTGCCTTGGCCGTTCGGGGAGGGGTATTTATAGGCAATTAAGGAGGGGAAAACGACGAAGGGGAGAGGGATGGCACGCGGGAGCAGGCGCGGCAGGCCGCCGTCCGGTGGTGGCAGCCGGTCGCAGGTGTGTGGCTTGGCAGACCTGTTTGGCGGGGTGCGGGAAAAAGGAAAGAAAATCAAGACGTGTGAGGGCCAGGACGATTTTGCTGGGTCGATTTGGGAACGAAAGGGACGGAAATGGCAGAGGAAGGACGGCTGGACGGCAGGGCTGTCAGCGGCGGCAGGCTGCGAGTTGCAGGCCTGCGCGAGGAAGAAGACGGGGCGTGGGCGGACCGGCGGTCCAGGGAGAGAAAAGAAAAAAGGGAGGAAACTGGCCGGTCGGCAACGGTTATAATGTTTATACCCTCGACGCTTCGTTTCATTAATTATGCGATCGAAACGCGTCGTCGTGGCGCTGGCTGGCAACGGTCATAAGGTTCCATAATCGCGATGCGGCGCTTTGGCGGGTTGACGGGCAAAACGCTGCGTTGCACGCAGGCGTCGGCCAGCGAACGATGCTGGGCTGTGGGGGAGGGAGAAGGGAAAGGAAGAGAAGGCTGGGCCGCGGGGGAGAGGCCCAACCGACGAGGAGGTAAAAGAAAAAGAAGAATTAGGGAAAATGAGGGGGAAGAGAAGAGAGAAATATTTCATTTAGGGTTTTGGATTTTTTTATAATTCATTTAGAATATTGGCGGGCTATTTAAAATATTAATATTTATGAAATGTTAAATAAATTCCTTTTTGCTTATTCTAGACTATTTTAGATAAATTCCATTAACCTCCATGGTAATTAGGAAAAATACCCAAATTTTCTCCTAATTAAATTCTTTATTATTTTTCTCTTAATCTACCTCAATTAACTCTCTACATTTTAATAAATGAATTTACATAATTAATTTTCCTAATAATTCCTTATTTGGCCATAATTTCGGAAATTAGGATTTTGGGATATTACAGTACGTCTATGAGTCCCTTGATGATTTGATTAAGTTAGATTTAAAGTTTGAAAAGAAAACTAAGTACCAAAGTGTATCAAAAGACAAGTGCTTCAACTTCTGCATCCAAAAAAAAAAATTCTAATGCATCTACAAATAATAAAAGAATTAACCCTAACCAAGATGATAAAATTAAAACTAAAGTTAATTAAATGTGCTAAAAGTGTTTCAAATGTAAAGGGTATGGTCATTTTTGTAGGGATTTCCTAATCCAAGAGTCTTGACCTTGAGTGAAATTGAAATCATAGAACCATGTGTTGATGATGATGACTTAGAAATTGAATCTAATGATGATGTCTTCAGTATGTATAAGGAAGATGGAAATACTTATTTTGTACTACAAAGGCATTACAAATACAACCTAATGATCAATATACACAAAGGGATAAAATATATAAAACTAAGTATAGAATTGGTGATAAAATTTGTAAGGTCATCATAGATAGTGGTTCTTGTACAAATGATGCTAGTGAAAAAATGGTCAAACAACTAGTACTAGTGACTATTGTACATCCTAAACCATATTCCTTACAATGTCTTAACAAGGAAAAATGAGCTAAAGTGACCAAACAATAAATCATTTATTTTTGCATTAGTGATTATGATAATGAGATGTTGTATTTTACTTTGTAGGCTATGGCAATATGATCGTAATGAAACTCATGATGGTGTAACTAATGAATATGTGATATTAAATGATAAAAATAAATATGATTTTAAACCATCCCAATGAAATTATGTGTCATTATCTGAGGTTAAAAAGAGTTTATTTTTACATGAGAGGGAATGATTAATTGCATTGAGGAAGAGGGTGTTTGTTATGCCTTGGTAGCTAAGTCATCTCATTTTGGGGAGAAAAATTCTAATAATTCAAATCTTCCTATTTTTCTTTATGAATATAGCAATGTATCTCCCAATGATTAACCTCCTACACTACCTCCTATTAGGGGTATTGAGCATGCTATCGATTTGATTATGGGGATGCCTTTACCTAATAGACTAACCTATCAATTTAATCCAAAGGAGGCTAAGGAATTACAAAGGTAAATATAAGAGCTAGTAAATAAGGGTTTTGTGAGAGAGAACATGAGTCCTTGTTGTGTACCTAACATACTAGTTCCTAAAAAGGATAGTACTTGGGGTATGTGCATAGATTCGAGAGTAATGAATAAGTTAACTATCAAATATCATTTTCCTATGCCAAGATTGGATGACATTCTTGATGAGTTATGCGGTGCAAGAATATTCTCTAAGATAGAATTACGAACTGGTTAGCATAAGATGCCGATTAAAGAAGGAGATGAATGGGAAATAACATTTAAAACTAAATACGGTCTCTATGAATGGGTCATTATGCTATTTGGGTTATGTAATACACCTAATTCTATTATGAGCCTTATGAATGAAATTCTTTTCCCTTTCCTAGGTGACTTCATTATAATTTATTTAGATGATAAACTTGTATATAGCAAGAGTGAACATGATCATCTTCTACATTTGAGGAAATTATTTGATAAACTCAGGGAAACTAAGCTATATGGAAAATTATAAAAGAGTGATTTTATGCTTTCAAGTATAGTTTTCCTTAGTTATATTATTAGTGTAAAGGTTATTAAAGTTGATCATGTAAAAATACAAGCTATTCAAGAGTGGCCTATTCCTAAGGAAATACATCAAGTAATAACTTTTCATGGGTTAGGTAGTTTCTATAGGAGATTTATTAAAGATTCCTCTACTATAGCTACACCTATTACTCAACTCATGAAAAAAGGAGACTTTGTTTGGAGAAAAGAAGCCACTAAAGCTTTTAATACTCACAAGGATAAACTGTGCAACGCTGTTGCATTATCTATTCCTAATTTTGATCTACGTTTTGAGGTAATGTGTGATCCAATTGGGGTAGGTATTGAGGGATTTATTTTTTAAGAAAATAAACCTATAACATAATTTAGAAAAACACTAAATGGTGCTAGATTAGAGTATTATGCCTATGATAAGGAATTCTTTCCCATTATATGAAGTCTAGAAACACGGAGTCATTATCTGAGGCCTAAACCATTTTTGCTACAGTCTGATCATGAGAGTTTAAAATATTTACATGATTAAAAGAAATTAAGTCCTAGACATGCAAAGTGCAGAAGCTTCTTACAATCTATTATGTTCTCTGTCGTCAACTTGCAACTACCCAAGAAACCAACTGCCAGCCATGCCTAATTTGACAGGTTGTTTCTTTCCCCTCTTTCCTTGTTGTTTTGCTGACCACACTGACCCAATCCATTTCCCTCTGTTCTCGCGTGGTTCCTCCTTTTCCTGCGCAGCACCCTGCCACATTTTTGAAATTCAATTTGCCAACCGTCGCCGTCGGTGAACCTGACCCTACTTTCCCTATTCTGTCATCATCCTACAGACCTTAACCTCTCATTTAAGCCCTATAAATACCCCTACCCAACTTGGAATCAAGATTTTCCTCAAAACTCAGAAAACTTCCCCTTTTGTGCGGCCTCCATTTTAGAAACTGTTGCTGCCCCCATTGGCCAACACTGTCACCCACTCTGCCCACTTGAGTACTCTCTGCACTGCCCTCTAACTAACTACACCACCCATCTCCCTTGATTTACCCTGCATGAGCCACCTCTACCGTGCAAAGTTTCCTTCTCAATTAACCACTCCACTGCCCCTGCCACCCTTTGCACCACTATTTGCCACCACTTTTTCCACTACCACTGCCCCTTTCACCATTCAAAAGCCTTTATAGACTTCCCTTTATCTCCCCTACCTTTATTTTCCTCTTCCTCTTTCTCTTCTTCTTCCACCTTCGGCCACCACTACCGCTACTATGTTCCACCACCATTGACTGCGTCGCTACCTTCATTCTACTACTCTCCCTATAGGCAATCACAAACACCCCTACTCCCACTCGCATTCTTCCTCTCTTGTTCCTAGCCTTCCACTTTTCCCCTTTTCTTCTCTTTTTCCGGCCACTACCGCCACTGTCGGCCACTACCGCCACTGCCGTGCACCACCGCTGGTGCCGCCTGTCACCACCAACCTAAGGTGGAACCCTAAACCCCCTCAACCATTTTTCAACATTTATTCAAACCTTAATTATTTTTTGTTATTTTATTTTAATTATTTTGAGTATATTATTATTATTATTATTATTATTTTAAATTAGGGTTGAAACCCTACTTTACCTTACTCTCGGTTTATGATATTATTATTATTATTACTACTACTACTACTACTACTTCGTAATTACTATTATTATTTCATTATTATTATTATTATTAGTTTTATTATTAATGTTACTAATATTATTATTAGTATTATTTTGGTGAAGGGTCGAAGCCCTTATTCCACCATGTATTTTAAATCATATTATTATTATTATTATTATTAGTATTTTTAGTATTATTATTATCATTATTATTATTATTATTATTTTTACTATTATTATTATTATTATTATCATCATTGTTATTATTATTATTATTATTATTATTATTATTATTATTATTATTATTATTATTATTATTATTATTAGCGTAAAGTCTTCAAATCTTATATTATCAACTTTTACAATATTACTATTATTTCTTATATCTTTAGCAAAATTTGTAATTAGTTAATTTCATTATTATTAATATGTTATTATTTTATCAAAAACCTAGTCTTAGAATAAATTAGTAGATAATAGTATTTTTGGTAGGATGGAATCTAATCTTTAGCTTTTCTTTTATATAGGTGAGACCAATCAAAGCCCTAAGGAGGCGTAGGAGCGTGCTCCAAGACCGGTGTCGTTTAGGTAAGGGTGTAACTAAGGCCTCATGTATGTTATGAGTATTAAATGCCTTTGATGCCTTGTATAATGTCGTGTTGTGTATCATGTGCTATTAGTTGACTATTTTATGTATGGAGCAGCTTGAAATTAAGGTATGCTTATGTGCCTTCTTATTTTTATATGTTGATGTGTATATGTGGTGAAATGTTGTGGAATGTGATGTGATGAGTTGTGACCTTTAAGCCATGCATGTGAGGTTGTTAATGTGGTAATGTGTGAGCAAAAGGATGGAAAAGGAAAAATGGGGAAGTAAGTTGACCAAAGGGGAGTAAGTTGACCAAAGGGAAATAAGTTGACCAAAGGGAAATAAGTTGATCAAGGGGTGTGAGTTAACTTGAATATTTTAATGGTCCATGAGTGGATGAATAAAATGGGGATTTTAAATAAAGTAAAAGAGTGGGAGAACCTATGGTTGTGCATGGGAGAGTCTTTGGCTTTCCATAGGAGAATCTAGTGTTTTGTATGGGAGAGTCTAAGGTTCTACATGGCAGAATCCAATTTATGGTATTGCATGGGAGGATCTAATCTATGGCTTTGTATGGGGGAATCGAATCTAGGGTTTTGCATGGAGGAAACTAGGGTTTTGCGTGGAGGATCTAGGGTTTGCATGGAGGAATCTAGGGTTTTGCATGGAGGAATCTAGGATTTTGAATGGAGGAATCTAGGATTTTGTAAGGATGAATCTAGGGTTTCATGGGTAAATCTTGGGTTTCAAGTGGAAGTTTTAGGGTCAGCATGGAAAATTTTGAAGGCTTGCATGCAGAGGTTAGCATCTGCATGGGAGTAAAGTTTACGTATGAAAAGTTGATTTGGGATGTAAGGAATGTAATGGATGAGTTGTTTGGGTGTTTGGAGGCTATGGGGGAAAATAGTACATAGGATAGTATAAAGGTACATAAGAGACTAAGCTAGGGTTGGAGGAAAAACCCTAATTTGTGGAGGTGGTAAGAAGGAGAAATAAATAAGGGTGAGTGGAGTACGAGAGGTTGATGAAAATGATCAAGTAAGGATGAGTATGATTGGCATGGAAAAATAATAAGTGGAATGTGGGAAATGGAAGGGTGATATGTGGTCACGAGGAAGATAGGGTTTGTTATGGCTAGTTAGGGTTTGGTGTGGTTACCTAGGGTTTTGTGACCACACGTGTGCTTGAGGAGTAAGGCGTATTGATGAGAGTGGAATCTATGGGTTGTGATGTATGGAGTGTTAAAATGATTTGGGTTTTGTGAATTGGAGTAGGATGGGCCACTTAGACCTTAAATTAGGGTTTGCTGGGGAAAACCCTAGAGTAAAGTAATGAGTGGTTTGGAGGAGTATAGTAGTGGGCCTTGACCCACATACATCAAAGTTGGACTTCTAGTGTGAGTTAGAGTATGGAGGATAGGTTGTTGGGCCAAGTAAAGAGGTGTAGGGTTTTCATGATATGGTACAAGTCAGTTGGAGGATAAACGTAGAGAGAGTTAGTCATGCATGTCTAGGGTGAAATATTATGAATAAGACACTTAAGACATTAACTATGTAAAGTGAAAGATTATTGAGCTGGACCCAGACCGATCTGCCGGCATAATAGTGGCCAGGTACCGAGGTGCCTTGGAGACCGATCCACTGGCATATAATAGTGGTTAGGGCATGTTATCCTATGCATGACCGATCCACCAGTTATAATAGTGGGGGATCCTGAGCTCAATAAACCAAACCTTAAATTTTGTTAAGACACGTAAAAGACACTAATAATTATAGTGGAACACCATGCGAGTAGGGGCCAAACCAATCCATCGACATATAATAGTGGTTAGGGTATGTTACCCTATAAGTGACCGATCCACTGGCTATAATAGTGGCCAGGTGCCGAAGTGCTCTAGAGACCAATCCACTGGCTAAAATAGTGGTGTTCTCGTACTCATGTGGACTTGATAAAGAGCATAGTGTGGAATGAGTATCTATAAGAGATTAATTAAGTAATTAATCCAGACCATTAATGGCCTTTGATTATTATTTCTCCAAATGGATCGTATGTTATCGTATTATTATCTAGTTTGAATTATGTGCTTATATGTGTGGCCTTAGTGCACAGTTGCCTTGTTCAATATGTAGCGTACTGATCACCCTTTTCATGTGTGTTGCTCATTCCCACAAGCGGTAGGCCCTTCTGACTTTGTGCAGGTGGGCAATGCATTTTTTGATGCCTTTGATGTCAATGAGGTATTAGGTGGGGTAGAGTGTTGATCATAGGCTTGGATTGATGTTTTGAGTGACATGGTCGGATTCACTCTTCATATTATTTTATTTCTTCTGTATTTATTTTGTATCGGATATTCCCTTTAATGAATTAGTATTTTGTGTTGATTATTCTATATGAAACTTTTATCAGTTGTAAACTTTATTTCTGTTTTTAGAAAATTTGACAATGCACTCTGATTTATGATTCTTTTACGCATACTCTGATTTTTATGTTATGATCCTTCTATTTCTTCTTACAAAATCAATGGCTGAGGTATTAATTTAAGTATAACAAATATCCTTTTTAGCCTTAGCACTTGGTACTGGAACGGTTAGAGTGAACCGGTCTAGTAGTAAGTGTGGCGGTAACATCTCCAGAATTTATAGGTTTTAATTTAAGTGTGTCTGTTTAAAAAAAATATAGTCAATTTTGGGGTGTTACAGTGCTAGTCAAGCATGGGAAGGGGTCAGCATGGACTTCATCTTAGGGTTTCCTAAAGCACAAAGAGGTAAGGATTCTATTATGGTCATGGTGGATAGATTTTCTATAATGTCTTAGTTTATTCCTTGCTATAAGACTAATGATACCACACATGTTGGTGACTTATATTTTTAGGTAATTTTAAGACTTCATGGTATATCTAGAAGTATTGCTATATATAGGGATGTCAAATTACTTAGCTATTTCAGGAAAATATTATGGCACATGCTAGGAACAAAGTTATTAATTTTTACTTCAATTCATCGACAAAGTAATAGACAAATTGAAGTTACTAATCATACTCTAGGTATATTGTTATGAGGATTATTAATTAAGAGTACTAGAGATTGGGATATTAAGTTAACTCATGTCAAGTTTGCTTATAATAGTAGTCCTTCCAGTACTACACATGCAAGTCCATTCGAAATTATGTATGTGATGAATCCTTATATATCAGTCAATATGGTACCCTTAAGGAAAGGTGAACTTAAAAATTAAGATGACAAGGAATGCGTTGATTTTTTTACAAAAGCTTCATCAACACATTAAGGGTAACATAGAAAGAGCAAATGAAAAATATCAAAAACAAGAAAATTAATATCGTAGTCAATAGGTATATTCTCCTAGTGATTTAGTATGGTTACATTTACGTAAGGAGAGATTTCCAAACTTAAGGAAAAAAAACTAATGTCGTGAGCGGATGGACCAATTAAAATCATTAGGAATTTTGGGGATGATGCTAACAAACTTGAACTACTTGAATCATATGGTGGTGTTTCAAGGAAATTTAATGTAGGAGATTTATCTCCTTATTTTAATGATGTCAATTTGAGGACAAATTCTTCTCATTTTGGGGATAATGATGCAGGAGCATCCAAATATGATTCTTAAGGTATTGATTTGGCATACTTATTTTTTTAGCCAATTACATTATTTATCTTTGATGATAATTCTTTAACTAACTTTAATGATATTACCTTAAGTCATTCTTGCAATTATGCAACATGTTCGTAGAAAGATGATAAAATCATATAAGAAGTCAACATACATAAGATTTCCACATTATATGAGCTATTATAATGGAATCTATGTTGTGCATGAAAGTCAAAGTCAAGAAGACCTAGTCAACCTTTCAAAGTCAACATCATTGTCTTGATTTAGATTCTTGTGAATTATTTTTCATATAATCTTAGCTTTCTATTTTTTGATAGTCTTGTTGAACCATGTATTATATAGTATATAAATACATTGAAATACTAGTTATGTGCTAATTAGTCATTTGTGTAACATGTGACTAAACTAGTGTGCTAGTTAGCAATGTTAGAACCCCTATATAAGCATGTATCGACACCGCGTGTAACATGTTGGATGATTTTTGATATTGAAATATAACACAAGTAATTACTTGATTAATTATGTCTTTGTGATTGAATATCCATTCTAAGACAATTGGAATAATCTTAGATTGGTGATATTTAAATTGGATTTCTTTGATTCTTTTTTGAATGCTATGAAGTCTTGTTGAGTTCTTGGTTGAATTTCCTAATTATTCTTTGAAGACAAGCCAAACGATCCTACAATTTAATTCATTTCATACTAATATTCATTCTCCTTTGAAGATTTGTGTCACTAGATCCGATCCTTGCTCAAGTAATGAGTATCCATCTCCTAATTGGCAGTTGTCTCAAGTGCAAAAGCAAGAAGCTCAAAGAACTTGCTAAAGTAGTCCTCAACCAAAATGCTGCCCTATTTGAGGGTCAAAAACTCAACATGCTTCACATGGCGTAGTGATAAGGATAGTAGCATGCTCTCAAGGTCGTAAAAAATCCTTCCCAAGTGTTTACTAGCTCAATCTCTCAGAGTAGGTGTCCCCTCCACCATTCATCTGCCTTTCCTCACATGTAGAATATACCGACATCCACCTTATTTCCAATGGGGCAATTAGAAGCCCTAATGATCTTCTCTAACTCCCTTATCCACCTATCAAAAATTGTTAGAACCTCAACTCCCTCAAAGAAAGTGATGAAACCCAACCTCTCTAAGCCTACACAAGTGTCGAATGCGGTGGCGAAGGTTGTGGTTGTGACTATGGCTCTGCCACTCTCTCTACCACTACGATAAGCAACTCTTCTATACACACATCATTCAAGTTTCAAGCTATAGTACTAAAATGGAAATATAATATTAGGGTTATGACCCGAATGAACACAGTTAAAGGCCACCTTTAGAAAAGCTAAGCACTCTATATCATTCAAAGGTCAACAATAACATTAAAATTTATCACAAAGGTGGTAAAACATCATACACATATGCTAAAAGAAGTACCGATATTCATACTAGATGGTCATACAACATTCACACTTACGATCATTACAAAGTTAACAGTTACAACATCAACAAGCAAAGGAAACTTTAATCCACTAACATTATGCATACTACAAGGATAGATCACTACCCTACTAAGCATTCATCTCACATCAACCTTAAGCACGGAATGTCTAACAAAAATCTAAAAACCCATCTTAAATCAATTATCACCATCAAAACCCTAAAAGCTCAAATCTATAGCAGCATCAAATGCCCAACTATCATACATCACCCTCTAGAACCACTCCTCATGCAATATCATTTTATCTCTCTCCAAATCACAAGGAAGCCCATCCACTTCATTTATATCACTAGGATAATCTAGGGTAGTACTCGGTGGTATTCCCATCCTAGCTCTCTATACATTATCAATCATGATCAATTCTCTCGCTAGCTTATTATAATGTAGTAGGAAACGTTCACCCTCCATACACCTTGGATACAAAATAGTTATCACAAATAGATCCCTATACACTTCTTTATACCAAAATCCATAGCTCCACCGAAGGAATAGTCCTCAAAAAGTGGTTAGATAAAAACATATAAGGCCCAATGTATTAGCCTTCTTCCACCATATGGTTCAACTCTTCAGCTAGCTACCTCATTTGGAGTCTAATTTCAAAAACAACAATAAATTTTCCTCAAACTTCCAACCAATATCAAATTCAATTATATATTCCAAAATTTCACTAACAATACCTCAAAAATATAACTCTAAGTACTAAGATCAAAAAAAGAAACCCCTAACTCACAATCCTTATAAGACTAAAATAGGTTTCAAAACACTTTATAAATGGTATCTTTTGAAATAGAAGAGAGAATTTAAAAAAAAAGCTTTGATGCCAACTTGTAATACCCTCATTTTACAAGTTGAATATTTTTTATTATATGGAAGCATTAATTACCAAATTACTCAGTATTAGCTCCACACTAAGCATAAGTTTGGCTCCCTCGCCTTTATTACACCAAGTTCTAAGGCTAAAAGAAACCATAACCAATGTAAAATAGCAGAAATAGAGTAATACAAAAATAGAAATTATGAATAAATGTTGTAGTATAATATTATTACCAAAATACAACAAGAGACATAAGAATCCAAAGTAAAACTGATATTAGAAAAAACCAGAACCTGAAGGTACAACACTGATTTGCCCTAACTCTTAGACCCAAAGGCCTACTCTGAAAATGGAACCTTTTCCCAAGGAATCCATTTATCCTGCCCATTCTTATAAGCTTCATGCTACTCTGTAGCCCTTATATAATCATCTATAAGAAGTGCAACACAAATTGTTGAAGAAAAAAGGGATAGCTTTGGTGATAAAGGGTGTTGTGCAAGGAAGGAATCTTCAGCCAAAATGGCCAAAGATGTGAGAGATTGGCTTCAGTGTATTTGGTTGACAGGAGGAGGAGCGGAAGGCAATTTTGGCCAAAAGAGAAGGGGAAGGAGCAGTGGTTATTGTCGGTGGTGGGGTGGTCAAGCCAATGAAAAAAGTTAAAAGTAAAAAGGAGGGGAAAATTAGCACACAAAATGGATGGTTTCAACCTGTTTGTGCATGGGTGTAGGTGTGGCTGGTGTAGGGTATGGAGGATCAATGATGGTAGCCACTGGTTAGATAAGGAAGTCGGTGGAGGTTGGCGTGTAGAATAAAAGTAGTGGTAGAAGGAGAAAACGAATGACTGGTAAGGATGTAGAGGATATCTTTGTGCTCAAAAGGGAGCTCAAGTAAGATAGGAGACTCTAGGTTGCTCATGGATTTTTGGCACAACACAAAGTGGCATATAGTGAAAAGAGGAGTAAAACCAAGAGAGGAAAACATGGGGGAGAGGGAAGGTATGATGCATACAGTATGGTGTGAAAATTCATAGGGTAAGGTGCTAGGGTAAGGAGTAGGGTGATGGTAAGGAAAACATCTAGCATAGGTTAGGAGATTGTAACGATAAAAAATCTTATATAATTTATTAGGTTGTGGGGTTAGGTTTATTTAATGAAACAGATACCAGCTGAGGCCCAAACTACATTTAAAACATATTAATATGCACCCTCTAATATATTTTAATGTAATTTAATTTTATATCTAATAAGCTAAAATAATATTAAACATATTAGTAATACATTTATTACCAATTATCCTAAAATAGTTTTACAACTAATACACATAATTATTGGTTATAATAAAGGTTTTATGGAAATGAGGTATTAGAGTAAGAGAAATACTAGATAAGGTGAGGGAGGTTAAGTGTAGTTAGGGAGGGAACAATTATAGAAGGTTGGGAAGTTAGGAAGGATGGTTAAGAAGTCAAACACATACCTCAGCTGCTAGACGGGAGAGAGGAAAGTGAGGAAGAAGAGAGAACGTGAGATATACATCAAAAAGTGTTTTTTAGGGAAACTTAACTAAATAAAATCATAAAATGATCTAAATAATGTAGAAATAATCCTAAAGCACCAAAATATGATTATTCATACAAATATATTATAATTAGAAGTTTTTATAGCATTAGAAAGAGATTTGAATCAAAATCATAAAAGGAGCTGAAACTGTAGGACAATCAATTGATTAGTTTGAGCAAACCAATCAACTAGTTCATCAAGATTAAATTGTTAATCTATAAGTGTACCAATTGATGGTTAGGCAAGCTAGTCGATTGGTATACCTAAAATTCACATGTTTATTATAATTTCAAGACCTTTTCAAAATCAAAACTAATTTCTTCTATAATAATATAATATTAAACACATTTTAAAGGATTTTAGGATGGGGTATTACAATCAGTATAATAGAAGTACTGAGCAAACTAAATCTATTAAAAGCGAATAGCATGTACTCATGTAAGACATATAGCATATACTGAAACAAACAAATACAAAAAAAATGTTAGTATATAAAATATGAAATGCTTAATAAAAATCCACTATTTATTACTATTCATCATAGTTCATTATTGTTTATTACTATTCACCTAACACCCTAAATTCACATAAACAATTAGAGCATAAATTTGAACATTGAAATAATTAAACCCACGCATATGCAAGGTCCATTGAGTATTCTAATCCATATTAGGTTATCCCACAATCCACCAAGTCACATTTTATCTGAGAGGGAACGATACTAAAGTTAAACCACCATCAGCTAAGACATTGGCATCTACTAAAGTTGAATCACTAACAACTTCGGCATACTCTACAAAATCAATGATGCCTTCACCAACGTCATCATCCACTAAAGCATCTAAATATAACACCAAGAATATAATTAGTACGATGAGCATACTAAGTATATTAAATCAATTAAAAGCGGATAGTATGCATTCATGTAAGACATATAGAATACATTGAAGCAAAAGAATACAAGAGATAAAATATTAAATACTTAATAAAAATACACTTGTTATACTATTCATCATTGTTCATTACTCTTCATTACTATTCATCACTCTTAATTAATGTTTATTACTACTCACCCAACACCTTAAAATCACATAAGCACTTAGATCATAAATGTGAACATTAAAATGATTAAATCCATACACATATGAATTCCATTGATTATTTTGATCCATATTAGATTATAACACAATCCACCGAGTCACATTTTATCTAAGAGGGAACAATACTATAGTTTAAGCACTAACGGCTAAGACATCAATCTAAATCACTATAGCTACATAAACATCTTGAAACTACTAAGGAGCAATCTATCCTTAAGTATCAATACCCCGTATAGAACCCATAGGTTACCTAGAGAGTAGAAAGAGGCATCGCTACACACTAACTATGTAGAATAACCACATCCATATATAGAGAGTGTGTCTACTACAAACCCCACCTTGGAGTCCATCCTGAGACAACTCACCTAAATCCCAAACTTAGTCTTACACTTCAATTTTTTGAAAAATTTAGATATATTAATGTTTACCATCCCAAAATAAGCCCACAAACAAATTTAAAATAAAGAATTATTATTGATAAAATATTATTCATATAACAAATTTTCCGTAGAAATATACCAAGAATATTAAATTTAAAATCTGATAAATTTACTATTATCGAGATTTACTATTTATTTGAAGTCATTATTTTTGTCAATATACTATTTTGAGAGTCACATCAACGGTTTAAGGTTAATCATTGACTCAAAAATACCTATTTAAGTCCTTAAGTGCAAAATGAATATAATTCCCTTAATATAATAATTATGAATAAAAGATTGATCTAACTCATAAAATTGTGAAATTAAATATTAAGAACATATAACCAATAATTAGCATTCTAGTACAAAAAATTTATATAACAAAACATATTTGCAAGTAAAAAGACCAAGATACCCATAAACCCTAAAAACACCAAAGATAGCATAACATTTATTATATAAGGATCTAACTACTCAAACATTTAACATTATTCATTAAAGACATTGTGAACAGATTAGATAGAACAAACAACAAAAATCCCATCTTAGATGTGAAATGACTAAAATACTTTCTATGTAAGCTTAAAACATAATTTAATCAACTTTAATTATATTAAACTAAATCAATACTTTAAATATATATGAAATTGCATCTAGAAAACCAAAATAATCCATTAGAAGAGTAAAAATTAATAACAACAATCAAAATAGAGATTTATGGCTAGAGGCTCAATTGCAAAAAATATCACAAAAATATCATTAACAACCACAATATATTTAAGCATTCTAACAAATTAAAGCCTATATACTCTTAATATAATTTGGTTTACCAATTTCTTAGCTCCATGAATGAGAAAAAAGTTAGCCCAATATCAACCTTTTCCATCCACTTAAAAACATTGCAACAAAAATCAACGAAAACTCTCAAAACACTTTTAAAAAAAATAAAATAGAGCAAATAAAAGCAAGAATCAAGGTTAGAATTGATTAATATTACTTTTAATGATTTTTGAGATTTTCTATGGAGATTTTCTATTAATTTATTTTTTTAATCCTAGCTAATAGTTACCTCAAAAATCTTATGGAGATTTTCTATTAATTTATTTTTTTAACTCTGAATTCATTAGGAAAAATAATAAAGAGCTAAAAGTTAAGAATAAAGAAGCAAATATCAAAACAAATTCCAAACAATGGAGGAATGGTTTGAGGTAGAAAGATTCAATTCTTGGGAGATAAAGGCACAAAATTATAAGGAAGGAAAGAGGTTAGCAAAAGTTTTGGTTAAATTTTAGATATTTAACAACTTAAAGGAACTTTATACTTATTATAATGAAAAGTAATAAAAAGAGAGAGAGAGAAAAGTCAATACTAGCCTGGAACAAAACCCATATTGTTATAAAAATAAATTTCAACATTTATTTTAGATATTTTGGGAAGATAGGAGTTAATTTTAGATATGTAGGATAGATTTCACTTAGAGAAAGTTGAGTTTTAGGGATAATTATGCCTAAAATTGGCTAATGTTTTCTAAAAATTCTAAGAATAGCTAGAACACATGTTCAATTGATATTTAGCTTTAATATGACAAAATATAATATCCCTCATAAATTTTTGTTGGAAAAAATACGAATAAGGGTTAAGAAAAGGCAATAAATAATATTCTTTTCTCAAAAATCTCCATTTAAAATGGAAAAAAAGTCTTAGGAGACTAAGAGAAAACCTAAAAAATAATCAAATATGATCAAATTATAAAGGTTTGAAATATTTTTGACGGTCAAAAGTGGCATAGAAGAATTATAGGACTCAACACTATGAGAAGGGATAAACGATCGAATAGAAAAAAAAATGTAGTAAGAGTTAAAGGAATGCAAAAATGTTTGTTTATAAAAAAATCATAAATATAATAATATAAAAAACATTTAGAAATCAGGTTATTACATTGGAGTAATTTTTAAAAAATAATAAATAAAATTATGTATGACCCATTTTTAATTCATACTTAGCTTAAATATGTGAAATATATGTGAAATATAAGTATACTTAAAGTTTTGTAAATTTTCGCTATGTAAACGGTTGTTTTGGGCCTTAAACATGAGTAGGGTTAAGAAAGGATGGTGAATATTAGTTTTTCTTAGAAATATTAATTTAAAATTTCAAAACAGCCTAGGATATTTAGAATAAAAAAAGGGAATTAAAATATGATAAAATTAGAAGGTTTAGAAGAAGTTTGATGGCCAAAAGTAGCACAAAAGTCTTATAGAACTCAAAACTATGAGAAGGGTTAAATGATCAAAGCAAAATATTTTAAAAAAGTAATGGGAGTTAAAGGAATGTAAAAATGTTTGATTATAAAAAAAATTATAATTATAATAATAAACACATTTTACAAAATTAGGTATTACATTGGTTGAATGTTCTTAATAAAAAATGAAAAATAGTTATAAACAATTTTTTTATTCATATTTAGCTTAAATATGCCAAAACATAAGTATCCATAAAGTTTTATAAATTTTTTCTTGCTAAAAAAATCCAAGGCTTAAAACATGAGTAAGGCTTAATAAAGGGATAGTAAATATTCTCTTTTCTAAAAATATCCATTTAAAATTTTTAAAGGGCCTACGATGCTTGGAGAAAAGTCAATGTATTCAAATATGATCAAATTAGAATGTTTTGGAAGAAGTTAAATGGCCAAAAGTGTCACTAAAATCTTACAAGACTCGAAAGCATAATAAGGGTTAAACAATCAAAATAAAATATTTTAAAATATTACAAGAGTTAACATAATGTATAACTGTTTGATTGTAGAAAACTCATAAGTATAATTATAAACACATTTTTTTTAAAATTAGGGTATTACATTGACAGAATTTTTCTTAAAATTATAAAAATATTTATAACCCATTTTTAATTTATATTTAACTTAAATATGCAAAAATATAATTATATTTAAAGTTTTGTAAATTTTTGCCAGCTAAAATGCTCATTTTAGGGCTAAAAATGCAAGTAAGGGTTAAGAAATGGTGGTAACTAGTGGTTTTTCTCAAAAATATTCCATTAAAATTTTAAAAAGCCCAAGAAGACTCAGAAAAATCTAAAAAATTTAAATATGATCAAATTAGAGAAGTTTGGAATAAGGGTTAAAAGTGGCCTTGATGTCCTAAGGAACTCAAAAGTATAAAAATGGTTAAACGATCAAAACAAACCTTTTAAAAATGTAACTAGAGTTAAAATAATGTAAAAAAATATTATAAAAAATAAATAATAATAATAATAATAATAATAATAATAAAATTTATAAAATGTGGGTAATACACTTCTAGTAGCCAAAGTTGAGTTGGGCATGATCTTAACTCGGTTCTGTAGAGGGAGCATGGAGGTTAGACATTGTAGGGGGAATGATTTATTGAGAGGTTCATGCAGGTTAGGTTTGTTTATGTCAGTGTTACATGTAGGAGAAAGTTTTTAGAATGAGCAAGGGGATGAGGGCGGTGTTTGATTGTGTTAGAGAGGTGGTTCAAGGCTAGGGGGAAGGTATAGAAAGATTTAGGGACGACATTGGCAGTGTCAGGTTGGTTTTTGTGGAAGAGAAAGAAGGAGAAGGTGATCTCAATTGATCTAGGAAAATGCTGAATGAAAATGAGACATGGAGGATGAATTATAGAGGTTGTTGTGTGCAAAGGAGGAGTCATGAAGAGGATGAAGAAGAGCAATCACCAAGTCAATTGAGACAAAGGTAAGAGAGGGAGTGTTGCATGAAATTCAAAAGGGCAAGGACTTGTGTGAGAAGGGAGGTGGATTGTTAATTTAGAATTAGTTTGTTTTAGGTTTAATTTGGTTATATTAGGGTATCCTCCTAAACGATCAAACAAAGAAAAATAACCAGTTAAGGGTAAGGGTTAAGGGAAAAGGAAAAGGAAAAATAAAAAAAATAATTGGATAAATTATTTGAGAATATTTTTTGGTTACGGTTCAAGGGGTAAAAAAATTATTAAGTCAAGATTTTAGGTTTAGATTCTGAATAAAAGGCTAAACACAAAAGAAATAAAGGTGACAAAATTTTAGGGTGTTATAGTTGGGTTTGCTTTGAGCATTTGGTTATTTAAACTCTTAGCTTTGATCCTTTTATTTGGATTTTATATTTCTCTCCATTATATCATATAAATTTCATGATTATTATTACTATTTCTATATTTTTATTGAATTCATTTTCTTATCTCATTCCATTTTTCCTTGCTACAAATATATGTTAACATATGATTATACATCTCTCATGTTGAACACAATGTTGTTTGTGACACCCTTTAGTTTTGTGTTCAAAACTCTTCTTTGTTATCCTTAAATTCAAGTCCTAAAATTTAAGGGTGTTATAGGGATACTTGATAACTCCTTAGAAGATTGGATAGCAACATTCTCAAGAATTACAGGAACTACTTATAATGAAATATATGACATTAAGGATAGTGTATATTTAACTAGAACCCTAGGTATCAAACACATTCTCATGGAATGCGATGCCCTTTTAATTTTTACCCTACTTACATCATGTGTATCTACTCATTCATGTTATGGAATTATTCTGGGTTGCAAGGATCTATTGCTAGATATCAGTCAGGATAGGACAAATCACACCCTTAAAGAAGCTAAAAGGATAGCTAACAAGATTGCAAACTCAGTCTCAAATATATTATCATAGTTTTTTTTTTGTATATTTTCCCTACTTTTTGTGGTTACAAGATGATTATCAAGGATATCACTTTCCTAGATTTTTGATGGTTTTTAATAATTTTTTTATTGTAAATTATTAAAAAAATCTCACTAAAAATTTAGGTATCCTATCAAATTAATGTAATTGGTTCTTTCTCATTGATGGGTGAAGCATTGGTATAAATCTAAAACTGAGCAAGGGATTAGTGTTAAAACTACTCCTTAAGGAAATTTCATCACTTGGATATGAAAATGTGCTTCAAATGCCAAGTTATTCTAACAGACCAATAGTTATATCTAGGAGTAAACACAATTCGGTTTAGTTCGATTTCAGGCTCAAACTAAACCAAATCAAACCATTTTTTAAATGATTCAAAATAAACCATATTAGTAATTTACGATTTTATACAATTGGTTTATTATTTTTTTCATATTAAATATGAAAATTTAATTATTAATTAATCAACTTAAAATAAATTCAAATTCTTATTAAAATCTAAACTAATGAATAATCAATGCTAAATTGTAATTGAGAAGTATCATTTTAATCTACGTTTATAGATATAGATGTGTATATAAAAATATCATTTATATGAAAATATAATTTATATATAATTATCCATTATAAATAAACCATATTTGAAATTGTAAGAAATATATAATGAAAGCACAAGCCAAGCAATTTACTAATCATGCAATATTTTTTAAAGCAATTGTTTAACCATCGTAAGTATATGAACAACTAGAAGAAAAAAGAAGAAGAAGAAGAAAAGCATGAATACTTTAGGAGAAAATAAGGGGAAAATCTCATTATACTAAATGATTCAAGATGAATCCATTTACTTATAAACATAACTATTAGCTAGGATTATACTATATATATACGGTGAGGGTCGGATACAAATCCCTTTTTATAATACACATGTAAGAATAAATCTTAACCTTTTAATTAGTATTTGTTTAGTGTTCAAGATTTAATAAATAAATTAACAAAATTCTAATTCAAACCTATATCCATGTTTTACCATAAACCCTAAACACTTAACCTTAAACCATAAGCCCTAAACCCTTAACTTAAACCTTAAATGCTAAACCCTAAACCATAAAACTTAAACCTAAAATAAATATAAGAAACCTAAACTAAATGAAATAAACACTCTTAAAACTTAAGAATAAAAAAATCATGACCCTAAACCCTAAAAGAAACTAATCTAAATGGAATAAGCCCTAATTCACCATAAAAAAAATATAAAAGCCCTATACCCTAAATATATTCTAAACAAATAAAATAAATAGAAAAAACCTTAAACCCTAAATCTAAAAATTTAAACATATCTAAAAACTTTTAAAAATTGGAATGAACCTTAAACACTAAACCGTTAAACAAATGAAATAAGTAGTAAACCCTAAATAAATGTAAAAATCCTAAAATAAATAGAATAAACCCTAAACCCTAAAAAAATCTTAAAAACATAAAATAAATAGAATAAACACTAAACTTTAAGCATAACCCTACAACCCTAAACCATAACTAAATATAAAAAATACCTAAAATAAATAGAATAAACCATAAACCCTAAACTGATCTCATAAACCTATAATAAATGGAATAAACCCTAAACTCTAAACAAATATAAAAACCTAAAATATATAGATCAAATACTAAACAATAAAAAACATATATATTGATAAATTTAAAAAAATTGATGAGATTAATTTAATTTATAAATCCAAATAGCATAAATCTATGTATCTAAATTTGAATAAGAAAAATTAATAATGTTTTAATATAAAGTCAATGGTAAAAGAAAAAAAAACATGGTAAGGATTTGATCTCATGTCTCCTATGGTATATAGGGAACCCCAAACCACTAATCTTCTTTAGCATTTTGAACTATTCTTCCATTAATTTTTATTTAACCAAAACTCTCAACATAGGACAATAATGTGCACGTGCAGCAAACAAACTTGATTATAGCATCTAATGAAATAAATACCCTTAATGATATCTCTTATTTCCATACTTCTTATTTTTGTGTTAGTTTATTTTGTTTTAATCAACGTCATTGATTAGAGCAATCCAATGGTTTCCAAGCATTCCTACATTTATATAGTAAAATTATTTTATACATGAAATTAAATACATATAGGTAGGTAGGTATGCAGATGATCAAATAAAAGACATAGCTTGAAATACATACATATAAATTGTTTTTAGGCATTGGATCAACCAAATAAATGGTTAACATTCAATATCAAATATTATAAATAAGAATATTAATAAATAATGGAGTCTAGGAATTTAACTAGCTCAAAACACATGTTAGCCTACTCTCTTGAGGTGTTAAGAAGGCTAGAAGGATGTTGAAGAAAATTAGGGATGGTAATGGGTCAGGTCTAGATATTGAGTCTGGTCTGACCTATACTCAGATCCATTTATATTACTTAGATCAAGATTTGATCCAAACTTGTTAGGTCTCAAAAGTTAAGATCTAGACCCACCAGTTCTAGCGAGTAAACAGATATTAAATGAGTTTGTTATTTTTTTTTTAATAATCTATGTAAATATAAATAAATTTATATTTTATATAGCTTAATATGTATGTTTTGTAAAAATAAAATTCTCCAAGTAAAAGGATAAAATTTTTAAAATAATTATTATAACTTTTTAAAATGGTGTCTTAATCTTTTTAAATAAAATATTATACTAGATATTTATAAATTAAATAAATAGAAATAAAATTTTAAAAAATGAATAAGGATCTCAAATAAGATTACAACAAAAATGATAAACATAATATACACAAACACACACATACATATATAGTAAAGGGGTTCAACGGGTCAGGTTTGGGTCTGAGACTACAGGACCCAGAGCGAGACTCATTTAGATATATATGGACCTAAATCCAAGCTAGATTTGTCAAATCCAAAAATATGGATCTAAACCCACTAATAATGAGGAGGATCCGACGGGTCTAGGATTGGTTTAGGACTCATTGTCATTCCTAGATCAAATATCAACAATGACTTTTTTTCCCACATTTTTCCTTGCTTTACTTTTGATTTTCATTGTTTTTTTCCTTTACATTTTTTATTTTATTTTGATACTATGTCATTTTATTACTTTTAAAAAATATATTTATTGATATTTTTAATTGATATCTAGGCTTAAGTTCTACAATTAAGTTGAATTTTGATTATTTTTTAAGTTTATGTGTAATTCCATCAAGATCTAATGTCTATAATTAAAAGTTTAGAATTTTTAAGTTTATCTAAATCTTGGTTTTTAGTTAATATATAGTTAATTTAATACTTCCTCCATAACAAAAATCGAAGTCATTCTATCACTAAATGTATGTATAAAAAAATACATTTAATAAAATTCAAAGCTTAATTTTCATTTTTACCCTCATGTTTTTTAATTATATATGCATTAAATAATTTTTTTTTATTTTTGAATGACGTATATAAGTGTAATTATATTTACTAATTTTATTACTTTATAAAAAGTTTGTATATAGTTAGAAAGAATTTATTTTTTATACCGATGGAGTCATTTTTTAGAATTTTAGATTTTAGGGTTTAGGATTTGTTTTGTTTATTTTAGAGGTATTTTTTAGATTTATGTTTTTACTTTATTTTATTTTTTAAATAGGATTTAGGGTTTACACCATTTATTTTAGGTTTTTAGAAATTTTTTCAATAGGATTTGTGGTTTATTCTATTTATTTTAGGAGTTTAGTTTTTAACATGGTTAAGGTTTATTCTATTACGGTTAATGATTTATTCTATTATTTAAGAACAGAGGGTTAGTTTTATTTCATTTATTTTAGGTTTTTAAACTTAAGTCTTATTAAATTCATTTTAGATTTTTTATTTAATATATGGTCCTATTTAATTATTTTTTTAGATATTTATATTTTAGGATTTAGGATTCATTTTATTTATTTTCGATTTTTAATAAGAATTAGAGTTCATTTTTTTTATTTTAGGTTTTTAATAGGGATTAGGGTTTACTCAATCTATTTTAGGTTTTTACATTTTTTTTATATTGTTTTGGATTTACTCCACTTATCTTATAGTTTTACATTTTTGTAACAAATTTTAGAATTTATTCCATTTATTTTTTTTGTTTATTTTTTAATAAGGTTTAGGTCTATTGAATTAAGGTTTATAGCTTATTATATTTATTTACGAACTTAGGTTTTAGGTTTATTGCATTTATTTTATGTTTCTAGATTAAGGTTTATTCCATTAATTTTAGATTTTTTAGATTTAGGGTTTAGGGACTATCCGATTTATTTCATGTTCTTATATTTATAGTTTAGGGTTGTTGTCATTTATTTTATTGTTTAGGTTTAATGGTTTGTTGAACTAATTTTAGATTTTTAGATATAAGGGGTTAGGATTTTAAATTTAGAGTTTAAGGTTTAGGATTTATTTCATTTATTCTAGATATTAATGTTTATTCTATTAGATGCTAGGGTGTTTGAGTGTTGGGATATACTATTTATTTTAGGTTTATAGATTTTAGAGTTTAGGATTTAGTATTTACTTCATTTGTTTTAGAGTTTAGTATTTATTTCATTTATTTTAGGTTTTTATTTATTTAAAATTTATGATACATGAGCATCCCAAATGAGTATAATCTACTGATTAATTTTTCTATAATAGAAGACTTCAAAACTCTTCTCACTTGGGTTAACTAATAACAAGATTATCAAAGAGCCATGAAAAGCCATGCAAACAGAAAAATAAGTCATCAACTAGCTCCATTTTTGATACATTATGGCTCCACAAAGCTACTCATAATAGACTCCATTATGGCTAAAAAAAACCTATGTTTTATCCACCCGTACATGCCATCATTTTTTACCGAAGAAGGCCATTTTGTGCATCCTATTTCAGGTTCAGAATTAAGGGGCCTTGGGAAGATAATATTGGGGAGATCAAGACCTTAAAAGAAGGCTTAAAACAAGGAGAATAAACCTTACAAATCTCCACCAAAAGCTTAGCTTACTGAGAAGACTACCTCTTTCTTTTCAATCAACCAAAGTTTCCTTTCTTAGGTAAACCTAGTTAAACCATGCTATTAGACTTTTCTAATGTGTAATTTATGTTTTCCAAGCACTTTTCATAGATTTTAATAGTAGCCATCGTGTGATGGGAGGCTAGAAATATTCGACAATCAGCACTAGCTAATTGTAGAGCTTATAATTTTAATTAACTTGTATTAGTATAAACTATGGTTGGGGGTGTAACCAAATCTGATGTGAATCCTGTAAATTTATATTTAAGTAATTTTGAAATTTGTTGTGAATTAATTACTTATAATTGTTTATCTTATTTGTTGAATTAATAGGATAATATCGCATCATATGGATTTCTGTGGACTTGGACATAAGTGCTGGGCAGTTCAGACTATGTTTGGAGTGTACAGATTATGTAAATTTTTATTAAATATTTTTGTAATCCCATATGATGCATTCGCCGGTCGGAATGGGCTAATGGGAATTAGGACGGTTGTATCATCCGCCACCTGGTCCATAAAATTGGACTAGCTGGATTGTGGATTAATCAATCCTTAATGACCATGATTAGCTATAGTTGTTATAGCTGATGGGAAATTAAGCCTTAAGCTTAATTGTATTATTGGGTCATTTTTCTTTATGATAGCTGGTTGGACAACGCTCTACGTTGGTGTTGCTTGGTTTGGGCTGTTCGACACCTTATATATTTTTGGCCCAAACGGGTCGTATTGCCCGTCCATAACAGGCTGAGACGTTCGTATGTATTTTGTATCATATACGGCTGCTGTATACATATATATATATATGCTACATACGATGTAATACGGCACTTTTTGACAGAAATAAAGTTCAGCGATATTTTTCTCGATCTCTCTCGATTCTTTCTCTCTCTTGGCGATTCTCTCATTCGCTTCTTTTCTGCTTCTGTCTCGTTCTCTTCTCGATCGATCTTGATCTTTCACCTTCTAAATTCAGCTGCCATTGAATCAATTGTGCTTCTGAAGTTGTGGTTCTTCCTTTGGAAAGTTTTCCTTAGGCTGTACCGGCGGAAATCGAACGTTGCGCTCGATTAAATCTTCGATCCTTTGCGAAACCCTAACCGGTTTCCATCATTTGGTATCAGAGCCTCGATTTTCTAGAGTGCTCGTAGTTTCTGTATCATTGATTAAGTTTTCTTCATTTTTGTTAACTCGATTTCTGTATTTCGCTAACCCTAGTTTGAGGTGTGAATTTTAGGGTTTTGCAGCGACGAACTCAGTATCGATTCTTGTCGCTTTCAAATCGGCGATTAAAGCATTTCGACCCACTATTTTGAAAGTCTGAAAAAGAAAACCCTAATCGACCTAGGGTTTGGTCAAGAATCTGAATCTTGACTGACAGTGCGACCGACTGTTTTTGGTAACTTCGATTTGTAAATTCCTTTGTTAATATTACTATCTGCTATACTTAATTTCCAATCTTCGACAAATTATCTGTTTCTTGTTAAGTATATAGGTTGAAAATTACAACCGGCGAACTATCTTGGTTTCAAGAAAGGGGATAGACCTCCAAGAAGAGGGGCACCCTAAATAATTGAACTAATTGCTTAAGCAGACGCGGTAATATCGTTTCCTCCTACTTATTTCGTATTGTTGAAATAGTTTTGTCAAATTATCATAGGCAGTGAGTTATTCTGAGTAAAAATTTTACTGTTGCTATTACTGTTAATATTTGTGAAACCATATTTCTGTGGCACATTGTGTGTCTGTTACTTGAGATTCTTGGATCAGTTGCTTCTGTGATTAAAATTACTGCTATGTTGATTGTTAATTACTGTTGAAATTCATCATGTCTAATAATGGTCAATCAGTGAATCAGTCTGTGTCTAGTAATGACCTTCTAGAAACCCTTAGGACTTTCCAAGAACAAATGACTACACAATTTGTTGTCTTATCTGCTAACCTAGAACAAAGATTAGGAGAATAGGAAGTAAGACTTAATGAATTGCAAAATAACAGAATTGAAACTAATCAAGCAGGAGTTTTAGGAAGGGCTCCAATGGATCCTAGGACTAGAATTCCACCTATAGCTAATCTAGAGGAGTTAGAAGATCAAATATCCCACAATAGTGATAGGATGCCTAGACAGAACAATAGGCAGGATAGGGAATTAGAATTCGTAGATAGGAATTTAAATAATCTTAAGCTGAGCATACCAGGGTTCAATGGGAGGAATGACCCTGATTACTATTTTGAGTGGGAAAGAAAAATAGAATTGGTATTTGAGTGTCATAATTACTCCGAGGAAAAGAAAATTAAAGTGGCTGTAGTAGAGTTTACTGAGTATGCGTCTTCTTGGTATCATAATTTGGTGTTAAATAGACGTAGGTGTGGGGAACCTGCTATACAGACTTGGGCAGAGTTTAAAACTTTAATGAGAAAGAGATTCGTACCAAGTTACTATTATAGAGAGTTGCATAAAAGGTTGCAAACTATTAGTCAGGGAGTGAGATCAGTAGATGACTATTATAAAGAGTTAGAAGTTTTGATTATTAAGACAGGAGTTATTGAGGATGATGATGCTACTATGGCTAGGTTTCTGAGTGGATTAAATTCAGAGATAGCTAATAAGGTAGAGATGTATCCTTGTGGAACATTAACTGAAATGGTGAATATAGCTACTAAGATAGAGATTCAATTAAGGAAATCTAGGCAATATAAACCCCCTGGGATTGGGTTTAAGACTACTATGAGGAGAAATTTTGGGGGAAATACCTCTGGAAACTGGAAGAACAATAGTAAGGTAGAGTTTAGGGGGAGAAACAATGAAGTTAAGATATGACAGAAACCTGAAAAGGGCAGGAATGTAATGGCAAATCCTGTAAATGGGTCAAACAGGACTAGGGATATTAAATGTTTTAGTTGTGGAGGTTTAGGTCATATAGCTTCTGAATGCCCTAACAAGAGAAATATTTTGATTAGAGAATCTGGGGAAGTAGAATCTGAATCTGAATCTGAAGAAGAGGAAGAAGGGGCTAATGTAGTAGGAAAGGAAGATAGTGACCTAGAAGATGAAATAGAATTACCAGTGAGTAAGGATCTTTTTGTGGTTAGAAGAGCTTTAAATAGTAATAAGTTACCTGATTCCAATGCTATACAAAGAGAGAATATATTCCATACTCGATGCTTAATTGATGATAAGTGTTTTAACATGGCTATAGATAGTGGTAGCTGTATTAATGCTGCTAGTACCCTATTAGTATCTAAATTAGGTTTAACCAATACTAAACATCCAAAACCATATAGATTGCAATGGCTTAATGAGTTGGGAGATGTTAAGGTTAGTCAATAGGTTTTAGTGAATTTAAAATTAGGAAAATATGAGGATTCTGTTTTATGTGATATAGTTCCTATGCATGCTGCTCACTTGTTGTTGGGTAGGCCTTGGCAATATGATAGAAGGGTAGAACATGATGGTTATAAGAATAGATATACAGTACAGAAGGATGATAGGAAGATTGTTTTAGCACCTATGACTCCAAAGGAAATATTTGAGGATCAAACCAAAATTAAATCTGATTATAAGGAGTTAACTAAGTCTAATTTGGGAAATGATCATAGCACAAAAGACATAAAAGGCACTTTTGGATTTTATGCTAAAGGTAAGGATGTAGGAAAGGCAATAAAAAGAAATGCTAATGTATATTTGATGGTTTTTAAGGACTGCTATGAGAGTCAGAAAGGAACAATTGAAGAAGTACCTAGTACAGTGAAAATGTTATTGGAAGAATATAGTGACTTATTTCCTAAGGATATACCTAGTGGATTACCTCCATTAAGGGGAATAGAACATCAAATAGACTTTATTCCAGGAGCTGTTATACCAAACAGACCTGCTTATAGAGCAAATCCTGAAGAGGTTAAGGAATTAAAAAGACAAGTAACAGAATTGTTAAGTAAAGGATACATTAAAGAGTCTATGAGTCCTTGTGCAGTACCTGTATTACTAGTGCCTAAAAAGGATGGTAGTTGGAGAATGTGTGTGGATAGCAGGGCAGTAAATAAGATAACTATTAAGTATAGATATCCAATTCCTAGGCTGGATGAGATGTTGGATCACTTGTGTGGTGCTGTTATATTTTCTAAGATAGATTTAAAGAGTGGTTATCATCAAATTAGGATGAAACCAGGGGATGAGTGGAAAACAGCTTTTAAGACAAACTTTGGATTGTATGAATGGTTAGTGATGCCTTTTGGGTTGTCAAATGCTCCTAGTACTTTTATGAGACTTATGAACCATGTGTTAAGGGAATTTATTGGGAAATTTGTGGTTGTTTATTTTGATGATATACTTATATATAGTAAATCCTTAGAGGAACACTTGGGACATTTAAGGATTATCTTGAATGTGTTTAAAGCAGAACAACTTTATGCTAATTTAGCTAAGTCTAGATTTTGTTTGGAAAGTGTGGTTTTCTTAGGATTTGTGGTAGGAAAAGAAGGTGTGTCTGTAGATGAAGAAAAGATTAAGGCTATTCAAGAGTGGCCTGTGCCAAAAATTGTAACTGAAGTAAGAAGTTTTCATGGATTGTGTTCTTTTTATAGAATATTTTGAGAAACTTTAGTACTATAGCTGCTCCTTTAACTACCATAACAAAAAAGGATAATGGGTTTATTTGGGGATTAGAACAACATCAATCTTTTGAGACACTTAAGAATAAGTTAACCCAAGCACCTGTTTTGAGTCTTCCTGACTTTGAAAAAATGTTTGAATTAGATTGTGATGCCTCAGGGTTAGGAATAGGGGCTGTACTTTCTCAAGAAGGAAAACCAGTGGCTTATTTTAGTGAAAAATTAAATGGTAGTACTTTGAATTATTCTACCTATGAAAAGGAATTGTATGCTTTAGTAAGGGCTTTGGAAGTATGGCAACATTATCTGTGGCATAGGGAGTTTGTAGTTAACACAAATCAGGAGGCTATTAAGTATTTAAAGAGTCAGTCAAATTTAAATAGGAGACAAGGTAGATGGATAGAATTCATTGAAAGTTTTCCTTACATAATTAAATATAAGAAAGGTAGTGATAACATAGTTGCAGATGCTTTATCTAGGAGATATGCTTTATTGAATACTGCTGACACTACTTTATTAGGATTTTCCAGTATTAAGCTATTATACTTAGAGGATAATGATTTTAAAGAAATATATAAAAGGTGTGAAGTTTCTTCTCAAGGAAAATATTTTATTAATGAAGGATACTTGTTTAGGGAAAATAGATTATGTATCCCTGCATGCTCTTATAGAGGATTATTAATTCAAGAGGCACATAGTGGTGGATTAATGGCACATCTAGGAACTCAGAAAACTTTAGATGTTTTAATTGAACATTTTTATTGGCCACACATGAAAAAGGATGTTTTGAAACATTGTGTTAATTGTATTAAATGTAGACAGGCAAAAACTACTTCAAAACCTTTTGGATTATATACCCCCTTGCCTGTATCTAATCATCCTTGGGTTGATGTGTCTTTGGATTTTGTGTTAGGATTACCTAGGACTAATAGAGCTAAGGATTCCATAATGGTTGTGGTAGATAGGTTCAGTAAAATGACTCATTTTATACCCTGTAATAAAACAAATGATGATGTAGCAGTGGCTGAATTATTTTTTTCTAATGTAGTTAAGTTACATGGGATTCCTAAGACTATAGTTTCAGATAGGGATGTTAAGTTTTTAAGCCATTTTTGGAAAGTTTTGTGGGGTAAATAAGGGACTAAATTATTATTTTCTACAACTTGTCACCCTCAAACTGATGGTCAAACTGAGGTGGTTAATAGAACTCTGGGAAATATGTTGAGGGCTGTCCTTGGAAAGAATCTTAAACAATGGGAGTATGTTTTACCTCAAGTGGAATTTGCTTATAATAGGACTTTACATTCTACAACTAATAAAACTCCATTTGAGATTGTGTATGGTTTTAATCCATTAACTCCATTAGATTTGAGTCCTTTACCTCATACTGACTTGCAAAATTTTGATGCTGAATCTAGAGCTGAAAGTATAAAAAATTACATGAGACTGTAAGCCAACAAATTAATAAGAAGGTACAACAGATGGCTGAACATGCTAATAAAAGAAGGAGGAAAATGATTTTTAAACCTGGAGATTTAGTTTGGGTACATTTAAGGAAAGAAAGGTTTCCAAATTTTAGAAAGTCAAAATTGGATCCTAGAGGGGATGGACCATTTACTGTACTAGAGAAAATTAATGACAATGCCTATAAAATTGATTTACCTGTTAAGTTTGGAAATGTGAGTAATTCTTTCAATGTGGCAGACCTTAGTCCATTTCTGGGACTTTTTCAGGTTTCAGAGGCGAAACCTTTCCAAGAAGAGGGGAATGATTTGAATCCTGTAAATTTACATTTAAGTAATTTTGAAATTTGTTGTGAATTAATTACTTATAATTGTTTATCTTATTTGTTGAATTAATAGGATAATATCGTAGCATATGGATTTCTGTGGACTTGGACATAAGTGCTGGGCAGTTCAGACTATGTTTGGAGTGTACAGATTATGTAAATTTTTATTAAATATTTTTGTAATCCCATATGATGCATTCGCCGGTCGGAATGGGCTAATGGGAATTAGGACGGTTGTATAATCCGCCACCCGATCCATAAAATTGGACTAGCTGGATTGTGGATTAATCAATCCTTAATGACCATGATTAGCTATAGTTGTTATAGCTGATGGGAAATTAAGCCTTAAGCTTAATTGTATTATTGGGTCATTTTTCTTTATGATAGCTGGTTGGATGACGCTCTACGTTGGTGTTGCTTGGTTTGGGTTGTTCGACACCTTATATATTTTTGGCCCAAATGGGTCGTATTGCCCGTCCATAACAGGCTGAGACGTTCGTATGTATTTTGTATCATATACGGCTGCTGTATACATATATATATATGCTACATACGATGTAATACGACACTTTTTGACAGAAATAAAGTTCAGCGATATTTTTCTCCATCTCTCTCGATTCTTTCTCTCTCTTGGCGATTCTCTCATTCGCTTCTTTTCTGCTTCTGTCTCGTTCTCTTCTCTTCTCGATCTTGATCTTTCACCTTCTAAATTCAGCTGCCATTGAATCAATTGTGCTTCTGAAGTTGTGGTTCTTCCTTTGGAAAGTTTTCCTTAGGCTGTACCGGCGGAAATCGAACGTTGCGCTCGATTAAATCTTCGATCCTTTGCGAAACCCTAACCGGTTTCCATCAAAATCTACCCAAATCCAACACTAAAACTAAGCTTAATCCAATATGTTTGGCTTTATGCATCTAATTGGTATCAAAACTCAAGGTTGGTAACTTTGGGTCTTCATAATCCCATCACCTTTTACCTTAAACTTTCATCCATTCTTGACCCTACACAAAAAAATAAATTCTCTTACCTACCATATACTCAAACTCTAACCTTCCTTGTTTTCTTTTCTTTTCCATCTCAATGGTTGTTTAAAAATTGTGCACGAAGTCTAGAGCTACATGGAGAACCAAACTATTTCTAAAGGGCTGAGTCTTGAAGAAGCCCATAACCTAAGAAGGGATAATGCCATTGCAGCCTTACAAATGGATATAAGGAGGGTGTTAGGCAGTTTGGAATCGTTAGTACCAAATGCTAACATTCTTAGAGCAAGGAGTCCATTGCCACAAAAAGAAGAAGGGGTACCGACTTTATCTCATCATCTAGTAATTCACCTAGATTACCACGAAGGAGGAGGTTGGTTAGAAGGGGGTCATTTAATGATATCGATTTGGAGATCGTGGAGTTTGGGGGATACCATAATCCAGATGAGTCTTTAGAATTGGAGATGAGGTGTAATAGTATGTTTGAAGCTAATTCCTTAGATGATAAAAAATCCTTTAAGGCTGTTATCCTCAATTTGAAAGGGCATGCCTCCTTATAGTGGGAAAATTTGGTGCACCATAGAGGGAGGAAGGGAAAATATAAAGTTAAAAGTTGGAAAAAAATGAAGAGATTGATGAGGGAGAGGTTTTTACCATCTTATTATACTCAAGAACTATATAATAAAATATCTTCCTTAATAAAGGGTCCCTTGAGTGTGGAAGAATATATTCGGGAGTTTGAGAGGATCATCATGAGGCTTTGATTGGATGAGGTTGAAGAGCACACGATGTCTCGGTTCCTTGGTGGATTAAGGAGTGACATTCCTAATAAAGTGGAACTATATAAATATTACATCCTATATGAGTTGTTCTATTTAGCCATCAAGGTAGAGAAACATAAAAGGGAGAAGAGGAATTTAAAAGTTGGAGGTTTAAGGTCAAATGCATACCCACCCAAGGAAGTTCCAAAGATGGCCCCTAATCCTAAGAAATTTGATGTTAAGGGGAAAGGAAGGCTAGAAGTGGGTGAGTCTAGTAGAAATAAGGGTTTTCGATGCTTTAAATGTCAACTAATTGGGCATTATCAAAATGAGCGTCGAAATAAGAAGGTGATAGTTTTTTTAGACTTAGAAGAGGGGGAATTGGAGGGAGATGATGTTGAAGACCATTCATCCATTGAGGGAGGGGCCTATGAGGAAGTACCATTGGATGTAGGGGAGTCTTTGATGGTAAGGATGGTTTTGCAAGCAAGGGAAGTCATGGAAGAAGAGTCTAAAAGGGAGAACATATTTCATACCAACTGTACCATACTTGGTAAAATATGCTTCCTCATTGCTGGCAGGGGTAGTTATGTAAATGTGTCTTCTAACAATTTGGTGGAGAAGATCAACTTGCCAACCCCTGCACATGTTGAGCCTTCTAAGCTTCAATATCTTAATAATGGCTCGATGGTTGAAGTTACCAAGCAAATAGTCATACCATTTTCTATAGGGGAAAAATTATCAAGACAACATTGTATGTGATTCATCCCTATGGATGATTATCACTTGTTGTTAGGGAGGCCATGGAAATTTGATAGGCATGTCAAGAATGATGGAAAAAAATATGTATAGCTTAAACTATGCTAACAAAAACATTGTACTCACACTCCTTAGTATTCTGTCCTCACTTGTTAGGGAGGATAAACAATTTAAGAATGTTTTTTCATTAATGGGAAGGGTTTGGAAAGGGACATAGGGAAGGGAATGGCCTTGTACTTATTATTAATGCTTGAATATAATGAGAATGCACACACTCTTGACTACTTGGGTCAAAACATTGCTAGGGGAGTTTAGGGATGTCTTCCCAAATGAGTTACCAAGTGAGTTTCCTCCCATAAGAGGCATAGACCACCAAATTAATTTTGTTCCTAGTGTGATCCTAAGGAAGTGATGGAGTTATAAAGGCAAGTTGAGGAGTTGTTGTAGAAGAGTTTCATAAGGGAATCACTTAGCCTGTGTGTGGTTTTGGCCCTCTTGGTACCCAAACAGGATGGAATAATGTGAACTTGTTTTGATATTAGAGATATCAAGAGCATTATTATCAAGTATAGGTATCCTATACCTAGACTTGATGACATATTAGATTGTTTGCATGGTGCAAGTGTGTTTACTAATATTGAGTTGAGGAGTAGATACTATCAAATTAGGATGAAAGAGGGGGATCAGTGGAATGCCACTTTCAAGACCAAAGGAGGATTTTACAAGTGGTTGATCATACCTTTTAGACTATCCAATGTGCCAAGCACCTTCATGAGACTTATGGATGAATTTCTTTAACCCTTCATCTCTAAATTTGTAGTTGTGTATTTTGACAATATTTTTGTATACTCTTCTAGTCATGATGACCATATAGGGAACTTAAGACTTGTATTTCTATCACTAAGGAACAACAAGTTGTATGGTAAACTAGAAATTTATGACATCTTTGTATCCTTTTTTGGGGTTTGTTGTATCCGAAAATGAGGTGGAAACAATAAAAATGTGGCCTACACCCACAGCCATCACCGAAATTAAATCTTTCCATTAGCTTGCCTCTTTTTATAGGAGGTTCATAAAGATATTTAGCACACTTTTAGCACCCATCATAGAATGCCTCAATAAAAAGGGGACTTTCAATGGACCAAGTCCACACAAGAAGCCTTCAAGATAATCAAGAGCAGGTTAAGTAAGGTCCCCATATTATGCCTACCCAACTTTGAAAAGGTGTTCGAGATCAAGTGTGACACAAGTGGAGTGGGCATTGGTGCCTTCTTGTTACAAGAAGGTAGGCTCGTAGACTTCTTTAGTGAGAAACTCAATGGTTCGAGGTCTAACGACACCACCTATGAGAAAGAATTCTATGATATTGTCAAGGCTTTAGATCATTAGTCACACTTTCTTCAACCTTCACAATTTATACAACATATTAATCATGAGCCCCTAAAGTATATAAATGGGCAGCATAAACTTAACCCTAGGCATGCTATATGGGTAAAGGTTTTATAGTCTTTCTTATGTATAGCTAAGAACCATAGTGGAAAGACTAATATTGTAGTAGATGCACTCTCTAGGAGATATTGTATGTTGTCATTGTTAGAAGCAAGGGCCTCAGGGTTTGGGTGTTTAGAAAAGTTATACAATAAATATGAAGACTTTGTAAGCTACATGGACAAAAAAGACAAGCCTTAGGGTTCGTACCTAGAGCCAGAAGGGTTCCTCTTTAAAGGCAACAAGATGTGCATCCCGAAGTGCTCCATCAGAGAACTACTGATTCAAGAGTTACATGGGGGTGCTTTCGTAGGACATTTTAGCATCAAAAAGACTTTTTTTGTACTCCAGCAACATTTATTTTGGCCTAGGATGGTGGGGATCATACAATCCATCATGGAAAAATGATCTACTTGCCAAAGTACCAAGAGTTACTTCCACCTAAGACTCTATATACCTTTACATTTTTTACATCATTCTTGGGACCATGTGAGCATGGATTTCATAGTGGCATTACCCAAAACACAAAGGCGAAATGATGTCGTTATAGTAGTTGTTGATCGATTTTCTAAGATGACTCATTTTGCTACATCTTATAAGATGGATGATGCCTCTTACATAGCCAATCTGTACTTTAAAGAAATAGTTTGGTTGCATGGTATCCAAAAAATGATTGTCTTTGATCGAGATACTAAGTTTCTTAGCTATTTTGGAAAATGTTGCTAAGGTTACTCAGTATTAAATTTCTCTTTGGTACCACTTATCACCCATAGACCAATGGCCAAACAGAATTCACCAAATGCGCCATCACGATGCTTTTAAGAAAATTACTTCACAAATCCTTGAGAGATTGGCACATCAAACTAAGCCATGCCAGATTTGCATACAATTATTCCCCCACCTACGCCAAAAATCATTCACCATTTGAAGTGGTTTATGGGGTGAACCTAATGCATTGTCGTATGTACAACAAATTTAATAAATAAATCCTAATTTCCAAATACGTAGTATAAGGCAAGAAGGAGTCAAACCCACAAGGAATGGTATATAATCAATAATTCTGTAATGGATGTTAAAACCCCAGTTATGCAATAACATGTAATTATATCATCAAAATCTAAACTATGGATAAATAATAAAACACCGTACTCACTAATTAATGAATAAGGACATGAAGGTATTGATTATGGAATTAGGATATCAAATAATCATGGAGAAAATAATGATTCCAAATGATTTAATGTTGACCTGTAGAAACTCATATTAATTGACCTCTTTTCTTTCTCTCAATTCTAATAAATTGAATAAGCTCTCAATTTATCACCTAACCAATCAATAACCTAGGTTAAGAATGCTAGATTCAATTAATGGCAGCATTACGAATGGAAAGCAGTCAACTACGACCATAATCACATAAGCTCGGATCATGCAATCATACGAATTAATGGACAAGATTAATAATTAATCTTTTGCTACTCTGGAAACATTAATTAACAATTACGTATTAATTCCGTTATCCTAGCGTAGATTAAGATCTAAACTAGATAGGTGATCAGTCTAATTAGTTTAAATTCTTAATCTATGATGCGAGATCATTCAATTCGATCCATTAATTCAATTAAACTTTATTTAGAGTCATGAATTCAAATTAAATTATCATATCCAAAACCCTAATTCCATCATCAAATCCTCATACATTATACTATCTACATAATTGCAATAACACACAATTAAATGCAATAATCAATAATTAACATCAATACTTACAAATAAATTTACAATGAAACACCAAATATAAGAAAAATAATAATGCAACAAAGAGAATTGAATTACATTCAATCAAAAATCAAAACTTGCAATTAAAAGAGGAATGGAGAAGAACTTATCGAATTGAATTGCAGAGTGTTGATTGTTCAATTGAATACAATGGAGAGAAAGAGAATTGGACAAGTTACATGTGGTATCTAGAGAGTATAGAGAGAAAGACGAGAATCCCCTTCTCGAACTCCCCCCCGAACCACCTTTTTGAATGTTATGAGATAAACACAGGTTTTGTATCTAGATAATTAATGTTGTGAGAACGGTTACAAAATTTGAGATAAACACAGTCTGTGTTAGAAAACACGGGACCCTCATGTTTTGCCTTGAACTCTCAGTCAAATGATGAATTTTAAATGCTGAAATGTTTTGTGCTAATCGAAAAACACGGGTCGTGTTTAGGAAACACGAGGGGCCGTGTTTCTTGTTCCTTCATTATTTCTTCATGAAATATCAACACAATGTTCCCTTTGATATATATTCTTCATTTCTAATCTTTTCTTCCATTGATTCCATATCTCTTGATATGTTCTTTGTTGCCTTTTCTTTTTTTATCAATTTCTCCTTTAAATTTCTTCATTTTTATCTTTTCCTGCAAAATCTATCCAAAAGAGAAAAACTCGAGAAAAGATTAAATGTTATAAAAATAATGAGGAATAAATGACATTTTTACTTAGCAAAATAACATATAAATCTCATATATCAAATACCACCATGCTTAAATCGTTGCTTGTCCTCAAGCAACATCATGTCATGCACAAAAGAAACATCAACAATTACATATGAGATAAGTTCTAAACTACAAGAAATATAAGATTGGATTTATTCATTCATAGAGTTTAACAATGCATTGGGACTTAAAACACTTATGAATCATAAAATCACAATGTTGAAAATAGTTTGGGTCACACATCTAACAAACCTTATAAACAGTCTTATCAAATGCTTAAGTGGTTAGGGAATGATAGTTAATATAGTTAGTATCTCACCATGCAAATTTAGATTAAGATTAATGAAATTTAAATTTGTAGATTCTTACTTTTGGTATATGAAAACGCTCACTCTTATGTGTATAGGGTATGATGTGTTTACTCTCAAATCTTCTCCAAATGATAATGATCGCCCATATGTTTGCCATTATTCTCAATTCGCCACCACTAAAAATAACTAAAGTATATAAGAATCAAAAGGTCTTCAAATTTGGTTGTCATAGGGCTAGAGTTCTAAGGTGGGATGGAATTTTGGGATTGTAGCTAGACTCTACCAACTAGAGAAGCAATTTCTTTATTTCAATTAAATAACAATTCCTCCTCTTTTCCTTTACTTCACCTCCCCCCTTTTTATTTAATTTTTTTTTAAATCTTCACACCCTTCCATTCGACCAAATAACATCAAAAGACATGAAATTTGATTCTCTTCTTCTTCTTCTTCTTCTTCTTCTTCTTTTCTTTCTTTTCTTTTATTTTTTAGAAGAAAAATTCTTAGCCACTTCCTACATTTGTTTTTATGATATCCACACCCCCATACTTAGATTTCACCTTATTAACAAAACAGAAGTTCTCCTTGAAAATCTATTGCTCCACTAGTCGTAGAGTAAGGAGGAAAAATACATATGGAGATTAGTTGTTAATAAAGGTTATATCAATAGAATAGGTCTTTAGGCTCAAAGGGGTTATGCAATGGATAACAATTTTCAAGGTGAGCTATTTGGTCTTGTAGCTAACAAAGAAAGAAGAGTGCCTGTATCATTTTCAAATATCCTAAAGTTCTATGCAGTCTTGAAGAGAACTAATGGCAAATTCTAGTTTCACATATCATTGGAGAATGATGAGTTCATATTTTGACATATTTTATACCCTTATAATCTTAGTTTTTGGTAGTTTATTTAGCTAATATAGGGGAGTAATTATTGTTTTATACTTAAGTGGTAAAAATTGCATAAATTTTATTATTTGAGCTAAAATGATATAAATTAAGTAAATTTAGAATAAAATATTATTTATTAATATTTATTGAATTTTATTTATTAAAATGATATCATATTTTGAATTTTATTTATTAATATTTAGTTTCACATATAATTGGAGAATGATGAGTTCATATTTTGACATAAATAAACAAATTTTAAAAAAATAAATTGGGCCTTTGGACCAACGGCCGAAAGCCGAAGGCCCAAAGGCCCGAAACAAGAACAAAAGAAGAACGCGGCACAAGAAACAAAGCCAGCACACGGAATGACGAAGAAAATTCAACCTTAAGGGCTGACGTGGAAAGAAGAGAGCTCAGCGGTAGAAAAAAGGAGAGTCACCTGCAATAAGGGCTGACGTGGAAAGGTTTCTGACGAAAATAAATAGAGCCGCAGGCAAAAAAAAAAGAGGGAGAAGCGAGAGCCTTCAAGGCTCGACGCTGAGGTTTGCGGTCGAAGTCTCAGGCTCGGAAGTGAGCGGTAGAGCCTTCCGGGGCTCTGTGGAACGGACGCAAGGGCACGGAAGTCGTGCGAAATGGAGGCCAGACGAAGGACGCCGCACGGAGTTTGAGGCAGCAACCGGTTAGCCTTCGTCAGCCCTGTCAGCCGGAAGGAAAAGAAAAAGAAAAAGAAATTGTTGCACGGAAATAAAGGCGAGAAATTTTGAACCATATGTACCTTCTTTTTCTGAGCGAATTTACACAAAATCATCTACTTTTTCTTGGCTTCAAATTTTTTTTTTGTAAACCTCATATATGTTTTACTTTGATCAAATTATTTGCCATAGATCATGTAATGGACTATAGAGATTACTAGAAATTACTCTTGTGCTTGTCGAAGCTTATAGTCAAAACATTCTCTGATTGAGAAAATGATAAAGGCAGCTTAGGAATTTTCCATCACATGACCAAATAGCTTAACCTGATTTGTGTATACATGGTGTACACCCTATAGAAACCCTTTTGATCCTATACATGGAACATATATTTTTTTTAATTACCCTCATTGAATAATCGTTGGGCCCTAATCTCCTTACCTTTGCTTAAAGCTAGTGGAAGGAAATCAAATCGTTATGGATATGAAGAGTGGTTGTGTATATGTGTGTGTGAAAGAAATATATGTATCCATGCTAAGAAAAGGGATTGGTTATGTTTGGTGGAGATAAAAAAAATTAAATGAAAAAAAAATGAAAATTGTCAAAAAAAAAAGAAAGAACAAATTTTGGGATATAAGGAAGAGAGGGAGTTATGGAGATTATGTTGAGAAAGTTCTATTCATGTTCTATTTTGGTGTTAAGTTGGAGATATGTATCAATGATCGTTGATGTGGAATTAAGCTTATATTTCATCTACTTATTAGATTCCACTAGCTCTTGATCTTTTTAGCACCACACTCCTAAAATACTCCATACCCTTCGTTACCTTAAACCCCGTTACAACCAATAAGTAAGTCCTATTTGATTCTCAAGATGAGCAGCCTTTGATCTGATGGAGATTAGTCACAAGAGTTAAGCATATGGTTTGGTCCATTTGGCAAGTATTTGATATCTTTCATGAGGTTTCATCCACCAGAACATGAGCCTTCTTTGTTTATATATGTGAGTCATTTGTTATCTTCATCATCTTAGCTCACATACATGAGTGTTTCTATACATCTATAGCCATGAATCTAAGAGAGAAAAAAATAGAGGGTATCCATAGTGAGGATGGATCTTGATGTGACTAAGGCGTGGTAGATTTTCATCCATAATATTGATCTTTTCATACATGTCATGTTTATGTGTGAACCATATGTTGAAATTGATCCTTTAAATCTCCCAATGCTGAATCTTGATTGATTGCTAATCTTGACGTTTGAAAGTAAAAGATTCTGAAAAAAAAATAGTTAAGGGTATTAGGTGTAGTTTGATTATTTTTTTATTTCATTTTATTTGTGTGTGATTTTGTGGGTTTATCATCTGCAAAACCCTCACGAGACCTTACTCGTCCTCGATGGGTGACCTAAGGGTTTAAAGAGCTTGTTACACATGCTAAGTGTAATCGTGAGACCTACGAAAGTGGCTAGTTAATTTAATTTTATTTGTTTAGAGTAATAACTTTCTTGAGGACAAGCAAGAAGCTAAGTGTGGAGGTGTGATGAGTTCATATTTTGACATATTTTATACCCTTATAATCTTAGTTTTTGGTAGTTTATTTAGCTAATATAGGGGAATAATTATTGTTTTATGCTTAAGTGGTAAAAATTGCATAAATTTTATTATTTGAGCTAAAATGATATAAATTAAGTAAATTTAGAATAAAATAATATTTATTAATATTTATTGAATTTTATTTTGCAGGTATTATTTTTAAATAAAATTTTTTTAAAAAAAAAATTGGGCCTTTGGACCAACGGTTGAAAGCCGAAGGCCCAAAGGCCCGAAACAAGAACAAAAGAAGAACGCGGCATAAGAAACAAAGCCAGCGCACGGAACGACGAAGAAAAGTCAGCCGTAAGGGCTGACGTGGAAAGAAGAGAGCTCAGCGGTAGAAAAAAGGAGAGTCACTCGCAATAAGGACTGACGTGGAAAGGTTTCTGACGAAAATAAATAGAGCCGCAGGCAAAAAAAAAAGAGGGAGAAGCGAGAGCCTTCAAGGCTCGACGCTGAGGTTTGCGGTCGAAGTCTCAGGCTCGGAAGTGAGCGGCAGAGCCTTCCGGGGCTCTGTGGAATGGACGCAAGGGCACGGAAGTCGTGCGAAATGGAGGCCAGATGAAGGACGCCGCACGGAGTTCGAGGCAGCAACTAGTCAGCCTTCGTCAGCCCTGTCAGCCGGAAGGAAAAGAAAAAGAAAAAGAAATTGTTGCACGGAAATAAAGGCGAGAAACGAAGAAAAATAAGAGGAAATTTATACCGGTAGAATTTATTTAAGATAAAATTAATATTTATCTTAATAAATTATTAAACTTTTATCAAACATTAATTCCGGTTATTTATTTATCTTATTTTTAATTTATATTTTAGATATATATTTCTGTGTAATTAATTCTTTAATTATGGCTGGCTGATTGTTTATTGTTAGAGAATAATTTGAAACCCTGGATTAGGATTTGAATTATAATTTTATTTTCTTTGTTTCGTGAGATTGTTTCTTGACTCTATGTTAATTGCTATCGTTTATATGTATAATTCTGTCAAGTATAGTTTATTTGGTGCATGCCTTGTTCTGGTTCCTCATAAGTGACAGTATGTAGGATTATTTGCCTGTGAGGTGGCCATCTAAATATACTAGAATTTATGTGTATAAATTGCAGCTAGGTTAGATAACAATTCACCTAATCGTTTTGTGATTCTAACCGAAGTGGTAAAACATTTCGATACGTGTGGGTCAAGGATAGGAAATACAGCTAGACATGCGTTTTGTACTAGTCTGGGTACTTAGATTGACAGCCTTCGACTTACACTTAATGCATTAAATCTAGTTAAATATAGGAGCCGCTTGTTGCTGCTATACTGCTAGTATTTAATAGGGTTGATATAGGCACGTGGTCGTATTAATTAATTAAGGGAAGTAATATAAGGTGTATGGACCTACATTTTGTGTGCAACTTGGTTGATCTCCTTCTCACGATTAGAAGATGACTTAGAAATAAATATTATATTTTGACCTAATCTAGTGGTGACTTTTTATTTCCCTAACATACTCCTCATATCCGTGGTTTCCCATTATTTCCCATCGTTTTCCATTATTTTCATTATTAGTTTATTTTATTTATTTCTTTTATTATTATTTTTATAACCCCCATTAGTATTTTTCTTATTTATTTATTTAGTGTTATTTAGGATTTTTATTTTTAGCTTTAATTATTTTTAAGCTAGTTAAATAGAGGTGAGCCCTCTCAATCCCCGACTAGAACGATACCCTTATTTATCAGTGCTACAATTGACAACAAGATGGTTTAAATTGCGTGGCGGCTACGGTCACACCAGAGAACACACACAAAAGAATAATATCGTTTGGATAAACAATGTATCCAAATATTAGGCTCAAGCGCTCACAAAGTTATATCCACCTATTTTGAATTTTATTTCATCTCATTTATAATTAATGCATGGATTGATTCCTAACCATTCTAACTTTCTTTCCTTCACCACTATCACAATCTCAATTTCTATTTTTAAGGTTTAGGTAGATGGTGATCAAATCAGTTACTATGATTTAAAATAACCTTTGTAAAAAGATTTAGTCCCATTAATTTGCTTACCCAATGATTGGATAAATCAAATCTACCATTTCTTGCCTAAACACGAACAAAACAAACAAACACAAGATCACATAATTAGAAAACAAGATACATGTATGCAAACACATTACTATATATATAGAAACAACATCAAAAACAGAAATAAAGATTATAATTGCCATTCCCAGGCAACGGCACCAAAAATTTGATGCATTGTCGTATGTACAACAAATTTAATAAATAAATCCTAATTTCCAAATACATAGTATAAGGCAAGAAGGAGTCAAACCCACAAGGAATGGTATATAATCAATAATTCTGTAATTGATTTTAAAACCCCAATTATGCAATAACATGTAATTATATCATCAAAATCTAAACTATGGATAAATAATAAAACACCGTACTCACTAATTAATGAATAAGGACAGGAAGGTATTGATTATGGAATTAGGGTATCAAATAATCATGGAGAAAAGAATGATTCCAAATGATTTAATGTTGACCTGTAGAAACTCATATTAATTCATCTCTTTGCTTTCTCACAATTCCAATAAATGTAATAAGCTCTCAATTTATCACCTAACCAATTAATAACCTAGGTTAAGAACGCTAGATTCAATTAATGGCAGCATTACGAATGGAAAGCAGTCAACTACGACCATAATCACATAAGCTTAGATCATGCAATCATACGAATTAATGGACAAGATTAATACTTAATCTTTTGCTACTCTAGAAATGTTAATTAACAATTACGTATTAATTCCGTTATCCTAGCGTAGATTAATATCTAAACTAGATAGGTGATCAGTCTAATTAGTTTAAATTCTTAATCTATGATGCGAGATCATTCAATTCGATCCATTAATTCAATTAAACTTTATTTAGAGTCATGAATTCAAATTACATTATCATATCCAAAACCCTAATTCCGTCATCAAATCCTCCTACATTATACTATCTACATAATTGCAATAACACACAATTAAATGCAATAATCAATAATTAACATCAATACTTACAAATAAATTTACAATGAAACACCAAATATAAGAAAAAAATAATGCAACAAAGAAAATTGAATTACATTCAATCAAAAATCAAAACTTGCAATTAAAAGAGGAATGGAGAAAAACTTATCGAATTGAATTGCAGAGTTTTGATTGTTCAATTGAATACAATGGAGAGAAAGAGAATTGGAATTACTAATTACATGTGGTATCTAGAGAGTATAGAGAGAAAGAAGAGAATCCCCTTCTCGAACTCCCCCCCCTGAACCACATTTTTGAATGTTCAAACTTTAGAAATATATCGGGGAAACGTTGCGCGAACGGTTACAGAATTTGAGAAAAACACGGTCTGTATTAGAAAACATGGGACCCCCGTATTTTACCTTGAACTCTCGGCCAAATGCTAAATTTTAAATGCTGAAATTTTGTGTGCTAATAGAAAAACACGGGCCGTGTTTAAGAGATACGGGGGGGGGTGTGTTTCTTGTTCCTTCATTATTTCTTCATGAAATTTCAACACAATCTTCCCTTTGATATATATTCTTCATTTCTAGTCTTTTCTTCCATTGATTCCATATCTCTTGATGTGTTCTTTGTTGCCTTTTCTCTTTCCATCAATTTCTCCTTTGAATTTCTTCATTGTTATCTTTTCCTACAAAATCTATCCAAAAGAGAAAAAACTCGAGAAAAGATTAAATGTTATAAAAATAATGAGGAATAAATGACAATTTTACTTAGCAAAATAACATATAAATCTCATATATCATAACCCCACCACTCTCATTGATCTCATTCCTTTACCAATCGAGGATCAAACAAGTTTTAAAGCAAAACATAGGGTTGTCAAGTTCAAAAAGTTACAAGAACAAGTAAGAGCCGAGAGCAAAAAAGTAAACAAAATTATTCAAAAGAAGGAAAACAAGCATCGAAAAGAATAATTTTTTGTACTAGGATACCTAGTATGGCTTTATCTTTCAAAAGAAAGGTTTCATTTTAGGAGAAAGAACAAACTCATGCTGAGGAGTGGCAAACCATTCAAAATTATAGAAAATATTGGCAACAATGAATGTCACCTTGAGCTTCCGCAAGAAACAGGGAATTTGTCCAACACATTAAATGTGGGTGACTTGCTTCCTTAGTTACATGAAAAGCCCTATGAATATGAGGAGGTGCCTTCTCAAGAGGGGTAGGATGGTGCAAGAGCATCTTAAAACAACTATAATCTACTTATTAATTTTTCCAAAGTTGAATAATTCAAAACTCTTGAGACGAGCCCCCAAATGGGGTTTGATAAAAATGAAACAATAATCGCAAAAACAACCGAACAGGGATAGGGATAGGGTGATCGGGACTGCCTAATCTAAATCCTCCAAACAAAGAACAATAGGGTCGCTGGAATCCCGACAATAAATGATACAAAATCGTAAGAATTAAGTAGAGAGATTTATTTCATAACTAAAATATTAGTTGAGCAAGTTCCTCCCTTTTACATTAAGATGGAAGCTTTATATAGGGCAGCAACTAGCCAAGAATTAATGGGAGTTGAATGTTGGGCAACAGTCGAGAAGGAGGAGTGGGCAGAGTGGATTAATGGTGGGTAATCACCATTGATGGTGAGCGACAAAGAAGGTGGAGTTAGAGGGAGGGGATGACCAAGGAAGGGAATGAATTTGGTCGAGATTTGAAGGGGGCATTTGACCTGACGCGATTGAGAATGAAGGCAGAGTTTAAGGCTGTTGGTGCGTATATGGTTCAGGCCTTAGTGTCCATTTTATTTGGGCTGAGGTTATGGCATTTTATTTGGGCTGAGGTTATGGCAGGATTAAAGGTTGATTTGGGCATTGAAGGTAGTTTAATGATGGATTAGGCAAGTCCCAATTTGACTAGCTGCTTAATAACCCTTTTACAAGATAATAAAATAAATAAACAAAACAAAGATAATAATAATAATAAAATTTTTGCTAATTGGGCAATAATGCCTTTATTTTTGCTAATAATATTAAAACTCGAATATTTCTTCTCAGCAATAGAATCTCGTTTCTTGATAGTAATAGTCTTGGATCCTCTTCCCCGCTTTCTTGGTTAATTTTTCTTGATTATCCTGCAAAATAAAAATATAAAGATAATCAATTATTTTTAAAGGATTATTGATGTTGTGCTTGGTAAGGGTGCTGAGAGTATTTGGGGTTTCATCATCCTCCCCTTCTTGAAAAGGTTTCTCCACCGAAATCGAACATGCATCGTAAAAGGGAGATAGGTCAGAAACATTGAAAGTGTCACTTATACTGCCATATTTTTCCGGAATATTGAGCTTGTAAGCATTATCATTAATGTGTTCCAAGATGGTAAAGGTACTGTCACCTCTATGTGTGATTTTGTATTTCCTTTGGGTAGGAAACCTTTCTTTTCGTAAATGGACCCACACAAGATCTCCCAGAGTGAATATAATCTTTTTGCGGTGTTTGTTTGCTGCGCTTGCTATTTGATTATTGTGTTGGTTTGTTTGTTTCTCCACTGACTCATGCAATGATCTTATGGATTGTGCCCTACTTTCTGCATCAAAGTTAGTATAATCAGTTATAGATAAAGGAATAAGATCAAGTGGCGAGAGAGGGTTAAATCCGTAGACAATTTCAAATTGAGTATTCTTGGTGGTGGAGTGGATGGTCCGATTGTATGCGAAATCCACATGTGGTAGGTGGGATTCCCAATGCTTAATGTTATTATCCAGGATAGCTTGAAGCATGTTACCAAGAGTGCGATTTACCACTTCCTTAGGATTAGCTCGATACGCAGGTTTATTGGGGATAGAGGCTCCAGGTACAAAATCAGTCTGATGTTCGATCGCCCTAATTTGAGGTAGCCATTTTGGGATTTCTTTGGGAAAGAGGTCAGAGTACCCTCTAAGTAAGGGGTGCACATTATCAGGTATAGAGTCAAGCAAGGTGAAGTCACTATGATAACACTCCTTACGCATGATCATAGAGATGGGTAACTTAGTGGAAAAGACAGAAGAAATGTCCCTTTTTTGGATGAAGAAGTTACGTAGAGGCTTATTCTAGCCTTCCATGTTGGGTTTTGAGATCTTGTTTATCTCCTCCCTCATGCTTTTGAATTCAGCTTGTAGTTTGAGTTGATCAACATGGACTTTCTTGGGTGATAATGGCATTAGAGTAATCTTTTTGTCATCCTTGACAAGAGAGTACCTATTTTTGTACCCGTCATGCGTTACTTTCCTGTCAAACTGCCATGGTCTCCCAAGTAAGACATGACTAGCATGCATGGGAATGACATCACATAATAACTCATCCGTATATTTCCCAATCTGGATTGCAAGTAATACTTGCTTGTGGACTTTTACCTCACCCGTGTCATTGAGCCATTATAGTTTATAGGGTCGAGGGTGTTTTGTGGTTGTCAGCCCTAATTTTGTAATTAGGCTAGCACTTGCGGCGTTAACTAAAATGCCCCAAAAATTCTAATATTATTATTTATTATATTTAAATGAGTTTTTATTATGAAAATTAATTAAATAAACTATTTTTATAAAAGAGAATTAATTAGGGCTATTTAAGAAGAAAACAATAAATAATTTTTAGAAAAGTTTTGGTATTTTAGCTAATTAAGGATTTTATTTTGAAAATTAATTAAAGAAATTATTTTATTTAAAATAAGAAGGAGAAAATAGTTTCAAATTATAAATAATTTTATTAGAGAAAATTAGGGTGTTTTGCTAATTAAAAAGGAATTTATGGAAAATCTTTTAAAAATCCTAATTTAGACTAAAAAGGGATTTAAATATTATTTTATTTAAATATTATTATTTTTAAATACCCTAAATATTTAGATTAATTTAATTGGCCCTAACCTAATTATTTTTCTCTTTTTCTTTTTTTTTTTTTTTTTTCTTTTTCTTTTTCTTTCTTCTTCTTTTCTTTTTCTTTTTCTCCTCGCCGAACTGGGCCAGCCCAGCGGCCTAGTTTCTCTTTTTCTTTCCTTTCCTTCGACCCAGCCTACGCCGCGCAGTTACCCCCTTCTGCCTTGCTTCTCAGCATTGTGTTTTATTATTTTTTCGCCCTACACTCCGCGTTTCATTTAACTCACCCTCACCGATCGCCTGGTTCTTCCCCTTTTTTCCTTTCTTTCCTTTTCTTCTGGACCACCGGTCCAGCCCCCCCCCCCCCATCTTCTTCTTCTTCCTTCTTCCCCGTCGACGCCATTCGACCTGCACCTATAACACTACCGCCTGCAACCCCTAAAATCTCACCGCCAATCTCGCCATTAAACCGGCCGTTTCTCCCATCTTTTCCCCATCATTTCGTCGGTCATTCTGACTCTAACTACTTTCTCCCTCTTCTCGCGTAGTTTTTTCCCCCTTTTCCCTGCGAAATCCCTGCCCCAAAAATTGCTGCCACCGGCCATCCATCGCTGCCGGTGACTGTAACCCTATCTGGCCCTACTCTCTAGCTGACCCATAGAACCCTATCCTCTCTTCATTTTCTCTATAAATACCCCTATAACCAGCAAGGGTCAAACCTTTGATCCTTACCCAGAATTACCCGACCTGCCACCGCCACTCCTTTAGACACCTCTTCTACCGTCTCCAGCCAACTCCGGCAGCCACTCATCCTACCAAACTCTTCTTTGCACCGCCCTATAGCTAACAAAATTCCCCATACCCTTTGATTCTTCTTGCACAATCCGCCCCAGCTGTGCGAATTCCCCTTCCCAACCAACTTGTTTTTCTGTCTCCGCCACCCTTCGAACCACCTTTAACCACCTCTTCTGCAGCTGCCGCCGCTTCTTTCACCTTCCAAAATGTGTTGTAGATCACCTTCTGCCTTCCCCTACCTCTCTTTTTCTCTTTCTCCCTCTCCTCCTCTCTCTTTCTTCTTGTCTCCCATTCGGTAGCCGTCGCCGCCGCCGTGCGCGGCCACCTTTGGTTGCGCCACCACCATCATTTTGTCCCTCTCCTCTTGGGAAACCCTAAACACCCCAACTTCCACCTTAATTCTCCTTAGCTTTTTCCCATCATGCAACTTTTCCTCTTTTATTCTCTTTTTCCGGCCACCGTCGCTGCCGCCATGAACCACCGCCGATGCCGCCTATCCCCACAAGCCTAAGGTTGAACCCTAGACCCTCTCAGCCTTTTTCCCTATTTTTATAACTCTTAAATTATTTTATTTCAATTATTTGCATATAAAATCTATTATTATTATTATTATTATTTTTTTTTTTTTTTTGATATGTATTATTATTAGTAGTAGTATTAATGTGTTTATTATTATTTATGTTGAGGGCTAAACCCCTATTATATTTTAATTCGATTTTATTATTATTCCCCTTATTATTTCTATTATTACAATTATTAACATTAATATGTTATAAGTATAATAATTATTATTATTCCCTATTTCGAATTTCTATTATTATTATTTCATTATTAATATTACAATTATTTTACTATTAGTTTTGCTATTATTATTATTGTTGTTGTTGTTGTTGTTATTATTATTATTATTATTTCATCATTATTGTTATTACTAAATTTGGTTATTTATTTTACTAATATTATTATTAGTATTATTTTGGTAAATGGGCCGAAGGCCTTATTTCACTATGTTTTTGAGTAATGCCTTTTTATTATTATTGTTATTATTTTTATTATTCTTGTTCTTATTATATTGATATTATTTTTGGTATTTTTGCTATTATTATATTTTAATATTTTAGCAAAATCCTAGTCTTATAGTAAGTTAGTGTTTAATAGTATTTTTGGTAGGAGGGAATATAATTTTAGCTTTTCCCTCATAATAGGTAAAACCAGTCAAAGCCCTAAGGAGGTGTAGGAGCATGCTCCAAGACCGGTGTCATTTTAGGTAAGGGTGTTACTAAGGCCTTTTGTGTGTTTATATGCATCATGTGCTTCGCATGCTATGTATCATATGTTTATCATTATTAATTATGTCGTATGTGGTATGATGTGGAGTTGAAATATGTTTTCGTGTATTTGCATGGTATGTGTATTATGTATATGTGATGAATGGTTTGTGACCCTGTAAGGCATGCATGTGAGGGTGTTGATATGTTTTGTGTGGGAGAAAGGATGAAAAAGGAGGATGGGGAAAGAGGTTGACCAAGGGAGGTGAGTTGACCTAATTACTTTAATGATTCATGAGTGGAAGAATAAAATGGGGAATTTTAGGGTTTCGAGTAGGAGAATATGATTTATGATTTTTATAGTTCTGTGTGGGAGAATATAATTTATGGTTTTATATGGGGGAATCTAATTTATGGTTTTGTATGGGAGAATCCAATTTATGGTGTTATATGGGAGAATATAATTTATGGTTTTATAAGGGAGAATCTAATTTATGGTTTTGTGTGGGAGAATATAATTTATGGCTCTATTTGGGAGAATCTAATTTATAGTTTTGTGTGGGAGAATATAATTTATGGTTTTATATGGGAAAATCTAATTTATGGTTTTGTATGGAAGAATCTAGTTAATGGTTGTATAGTGGTATTAGGGTTTACATGGTGGAGTAAGGGTTTTGCATGGGAATTAATGATTTCATGGGATTTAGGGTTTGTATGACAAGTTCAAGAGGTTGCATGGGATTTGTAAAGTTTGCATGGGAGTGAAATTTACGTATGAAAGGTTGATTTGGGATATAAGGAAGGTAATGCAAGTGTTATTTGGGTGTTTGAACATTTAGATGGAAAATAGTACGTGGAGCATTATAAGGGTATGGAGGAGACTGAATTAGGATTTGGAGTGATTAACTCTTGGTTGTTGTGATTAACTAGGGTTGGAGTGGTTAATGGTGATTTTTTTTTGTGGTTAAATAAGGTTTGGAAGGGCTAATTATGGTTGTTATGGTTAAATAGGGTTTGGAGTGGTTAACTATGGTTTGTGGTGGTTGATTAGGGTTTGGTGTGGTTGTTTAGGGTTTTTGCTATATCATGTGTAATTGGTGATTAAGTGTAATTATGATGGTAAAATTTATGATTTGTGATGTGTGGTGATTCATGCATGTCTAAGGTGAAAACTTTGAATAAGATACTTAAGACACTAATAATTTAAAGTGGAAGATTATTGAGTCGGGTCCAGCTGATCTACCGATTAGGAATAGTGGTTAGGGTTTTTACCCTATAAGTGACCGATCCATCAGCGAAAAATAGTGGTGTGGACTTTGTCCCACAAGTGACCGGCCCACCGGCAATAATAGTGGGGTGAATCGAGCTCAATAAACACAAACCAGAGTTTACTAAAGAAGCTTAAAAGATACTAATTACTTACAGTGGAACACCATGTGAGCAGGAACCAGCCTATCCACCGGTAAGGAATAGTGGTGTGGACTATTGTCCCGCAAGTGACCAATCCACCGGCGAATGATAGTGGTGTGGACTTTGTCCTGCAAGTGACCGGCCCACCGACAATAATAGTGGGGTGTTCCTGTACTTACATGGATTTGATAAAAGGTGTAACACCCCGAGTCGACATGACCACGCGGGGGCTACCTTAGAGTGCTTTCGGATTGATCGCCTGGCCCCACAAATCAACACGAGTCCTTTTAGCACGCTTTGTCCTCACTCACGTGCTTCCCGAGAAACTTTTAGAAAATTTCCGAAACTTCCCAAGAGGTCACCCATCCTAAAATTGCTCCACGGCCAGCACGCTTAACTGTGGAGTTCTTAGGATGGAATCACCAAAAGGATGGTATACCATGTTGATATAAGTAGCCATATCAATCCTTATAACACTCCGCTCAAATTGGGGTATTACATTCACCCCCACTCAAAGAACACAACGTCCTCGTTGCTCCTCAACCAATGACTGTTTCAATACAGTTCATCCTAAGAATCATCCCGCTAGGTGACTGACTGGCTCATCCAAGTTCAGCTCACGGTCGCAGTTTCGCTCTGATACCATTTGTAACACCCCGAGTCGACACGACCATGCGGGGGCTACCTTGGAGTGCTTTCGGATTGATCGGCTGGCCCCACAAATCAACACGAGTCCTTTTAGCACGCTTTGTCCTCACTCACGTGCTTCCCGAGAAAATTTTAGAAAATTTCCGAAACTTCCCAGGAGGTCACCTATCCAAAAATTGCTCCACAGCCAACACGCTTAACTGTGGAGTTCTTAGGATGGAATCACCAAAAGGATGGTATACCATGTTGATATAAGTAGCCATATCAATCCTTATAACACTCCGCTCAAATTGGGGTATTACAAAAGGCATGGTGTGTATCGACTTCGGATAAAAGATTAATTAAATAATTAATTCGGACTATAACTGGGCCTTTGTACTTTTACCTGGATGTTCATATACATTTATGTTAACATGATTATCCTCTTTTATTCTTATGCATAGCTTATGTGCTTATGTGTTGGCCTTAGTGTTCAGTTACCTTACTCAGTATGTAGCGTACTGATCACCTCTTTCATGGGTGTTGCTCATTCCCACGAGTAGTATGCCCTTCTGACTTTGTGCAGGTGGGTGAGACATCAGTCGGGGTTGTGTGATGAGCATGGTTGGCTCGAAATTCGAGAGTGTCGTGGTCGTATTCATTCTTTATGTGATTTAATTCCTTTTTTTATTTCTTTTGTATAGTATTTACCATTTTATATTTCATTACTCGATTGAGTATTTTAATGAACCTTTTATTGGTTGTAAGTTTAATTCTCTTTTGGAAATGAATTACAATTATTGATGCGTACTCTGATTTTATTTTACAACCGTTTAATGAGTATTTGAAGTTTAGTTTGTCTTAATTTTATAATTGATTGTTAATCTTTTCTTAGCCTTAGCACTTGGTTCTGAAATGGTCGGAGAGAACCTGTTTGGTACTAAGTGTGGCGGTAACATCCCCAGAATTCATGGGTTTTAAATTAAGTATTTTAATTACTTCTGCTTTAAAAAAAGTAGTGAATTTTGGGGTGTTACATTAACACAGCTACCGCTATCAATAATCAAACTACATAATTTGTCACTGATTCAACATTTGGTATGGAAGATATTTTCACGTTGTATTCGATTGTCATCAATTTTTGCTTGTATGTTCAGAGCACGTCGTACGATGAGTAGTTCTCCTTCAGAAGCATATACCTCATCATGATCAGGATCATTATCATCATAGGGGTCAACAAGAGTAGGGGAGTGATCAACAAGCTCATCATCCTCGGACTCAACCTCTCCTGTTGGCTGAACCACCATCACCTTCCTATTGGGACATTCAGACGCGATATGACCATGCCCCAAGCATTTGAAGCATTTGATGTTTCTTGAATGTCCCATGTTAGAACTACCACTTGTATGTTCCTTACCCTTTTCCTTAAGAGGATTTACTGTATTGTCGAATTGAACTCTTGGTCTTTCTTCATTTCTAGGTGGCTGTTTCCAGGTATGATTCTTTGAAAAGCCGGGTTGGAAGTTGGATTGGGGCTTAAAAGTTCTAACCTTTTTTATTTGTTTTTCAATTTTGATGGCTAAGTTAACTATTTCCTCAATATCCACATAGTGTGGGAGTTCAAGTTTATCAGCTATTTCTTTGTCAAGCCCACTAAGGAACCTAGCCATGGTCGCCTCCCTATCTTCTATAATGTTGGTCCGAATCATGCAATTTCCATTTCTTTATAATATTTGTCAACACTTTTAGAGCCCTGGACGAGATTTTGTAGTTTTTGGTAGAGTTCTCAATAGTAATAGCTAGGTACAAACCTGTGTCCTAATAGCCCTTTGAACTCGTTCCAATCCGTTACTGGCCTTTCGTGATTTCGGCGCCTATTAGTAACTAGTTGATCCCACCAATTGATGGAATAATCAGTAAATTCAACAATGGCTAGTTTAATCTTCTTTTCATATGAGTAATTGTAGCAGTCAAAAACCAATTCTATTTTCCTTTCCCAGTCCAAGTATGCGTCAGAATTTTTTTTTCCACTAAATGCCGGGATTGTTAATTTGATATTATTTAAGTTTCGGTCCTCCCGATCGTACCACCTTGGATTTCGGCGAGGCTGATGTCCCATCCTAGCATGTTCTTGGACTGATGAGCCATCAGACGAGAAAATTTCAGGTTCGGAGTGGAAGTTCCTTGGATGTCTATTTGGTTGGGGGTCTGGATGGGTTCAGTTGTATTGTTAATTGTTTGTTTGATCCGATCCAGTCTTTCTACTAGGATACATAGTTGCACGGAAATAGGGTTTGAATTACTATCGGACCCTTCCGACACATGTCCTGATAATGCATGTCCGGTTCGTGAATTCATTTTAATATGCTTATATTAGGTTAAATAATCACACGAACGATTGGCATCACTTTAAGCAGTGAGTGATTAGAATGTTGGGCTTTTAGCCTGTGACTTTTCGATAGGATGGGATTTCCGAGCTGGTGGCTTAGATGAAATAGAATTTCGAATTGCTGCCTAATACCCAATAGCCTACCCTAATTATGGATACCAAATTAATTTTGGTATCAAGTTCAGATCACTAGGGGAAAGGGTACTTGATGAACTCAGGAAGAAAAAAAAAGATTTTTTTTAAGGAAAGAAAGAAAGAAAAAAAAATTATAGTAAACAAAATTAGCAAAGATCAACACCCAGATGAGCCAAACAGGGTACTATCGAATTCAGGCGTATGAAGGCTTTGTTTGGAAAGAAAAGAAACACTAAACTTTCAGAACTATGAACTCAACACGGTAGGCGAATGCAGATTCAAGGTTAATTCAATCGACTCAAATAGGAATACTAGAAATCAAAGATAGCAAATTAAAAAGGAGAAATTGATACTGGAAAACAAAGATAGAATATTAAGAACACGAAATTGATACTGGAAAACAAAGACAAAAAATTAAATGAAAAATTGACGCAAAACACACCCTAGATCCGAACGGGTTTCGACTAATAGAAACATTAACCTAGAGATGAGCGAAGCAGATCAACGCTCTGATACCAGCTGATACGAGCCCCCACATGGGGTTTGATAAAAATGAAACAATAATCTCAAAAACAACTGAACAGGGATAGGGATAGGGTGATCGGGACTGCCAGATCTAAATCCTCCAAAGAGAGAATAATAGGGTTGTCGGAGTCTCGACAATAAACGATACAAAATCGTAAGAATTAAGCAGAGAGCTTTATTTCATAACTGAAATATTAGTCGAGCAAGTTCCTCCCTTTTACATCAAGATGGAAGCTTTATATAGGGCAGCAACTAGCCAAGAATTAATGGGAGTTGAATGTTGGGCAACGATCGAGAAGGAGGAGTGGGCAGAGTGGATTAATGGTGGGTAATTACCATTGATGGTGACCGAAAAAGAAGGCAGAGTTACAGGGAGAGTACAACCAAGGAAGGGAATGAATTTGGTCGAGATTTGAAGGGGGCATTTGACCTAATGGGATTGAGAATGAAGGCAGAGTTTAAGGCTGTTGGTGCGTATGTAGTTCGGGCCTCGGTGTTCATTTTATTTGGGCTGAGGTTATGGCATTTTATTTTGGCTGAGGTTATGGTAGGATTAAAGGTTGATTTGGGCATTGAAGGTATTTTAATGGTTGATTAGGCAAGTCCCAATTTGACTAGCTGCTTAATAACCCTTTTACAAGATAATAAAATAAATAAACAAAACAAAGATAATAATAATAAGAAATTTTTTTGCTAATTGGGCAATAATGCCTTTATTTTTGCTAATAATCTTAAAACTCGAATATTTCTTCTCAGCAACAGAATCCCGTTTCTTGATAGCAACAATCTTGGATCCTCTTCACTGCTTTCTTGGTTAATTTTGCTTGATTATCCTACAAAATAAAAATATAAAGATAATCAATTATTTTTAAAGGTTTATTGATGTTGTTCTTGGTAAGGGTGCTGAGAGTATTTAGGGTTTCATCAACTCTTGTCACTTGGGTTAATGGATATCAAGATTGTCAATGGAAAGGTTTCTTTCTAGGAGAAAGAATAAACTCATGCCGAGGAGTGACAGAACTTTCAAAATTCTAGAAAATATTGGCAATAATGCATATCGCCTTGAGCTTCCAAAAGAAATGGGGAATTTGTTCGGCACATTAAATGTGGGTGACTTACTCCCTTATTTACACGACATGCCCTATGAATATGAGGAGGTAACTTCTCAAGAGGGGTAGGATGGTGCAGGAGCATTTCAAAACAAATATAATCTACTTATTAAATTTTCCAAAGTTGAATACTTCAAAACTCTTCTCAATTGGGTTAATGAATAACAAGATTATCAAGGAGCCATGCAAAGGCATGCAAACACCAAAAAAAAAAACCAATCAATCACACATGTTGATGAATCCATTTTGGCTACTTTATGTCTCCACAAATCTACACATCATGTAATCCATTATGGATCACCAAAACCTATGTTTTATCCACCCGTACATGCTATCATTTTCAACCGAAGAAGACCATTTTTTGCAGCCTATTTCATGCACAAAATTAGGGGGCTTTGAGAAGATAATATTGGGGAGATCAAGACCTTCAAATTAGACTTAAAATAAAGAGAATAAACCTTAATAAACTTGGCCAAAAGCTTTAGCCTACCAAGAAGACTACCTTTTTCTTTTCAATCAACAAAAGTTTCCTTTTTTAGTTAAACCTAGTTAAAGTATGGTGTTAGACTTTCCTAATGAGTAATTTTTATTTTTCTATGCACTTATCATAGGTTATAATAGTAGCCATCATGTGATGGGAGGCTAGGGAGATTCAACAATTAGCACTAGTTGATTGTAGAGCTTACAACCTTAGTTAACTTGTATTAGTATAAACTATGGTTAGGGTGTAAACAAATCTACTACCTTCTTCCTTCCCCATTGCAGCCTATAACTCCCCTAAGATTCTCACTGCTGACTAGCCAATCTCTCTCCTTTCTCTTCCCTGCTAACTCGCCTGTCGTTCGACCCAACCAATGCTCCCTTCTTCCGCATGACTTCCCCTTCTCCCTGGCCATTCACCCCTGCCACTATAAATTCTGTCTTATAATCATATTTATTAAAATACCACTATCAAAACTATTATTATATTGGTAATTAATGGAAGTATTTGAATTTAATTAAAACCTATGAATTTCAGGAATGTTACCGCCACACTTAGTATAAGACCGGTTTACTCCAACTGTTCTAGTACCAAGTGCTAAGGCTAAAAGAAATTTAATGATCAATATAAATCAAATCTAAACAAGACTTCAAATAAGCATTAAACGATTATAAGACATAATTCAGAGTGCGAAGTCAAAGAGTTATAAACCAGTGTACATAGTCAAAGTTCCTTAATAGGAAATAAGTTTAAAAACAGAAAAGATAAATCTAATAAACTCAAAACATAATAAGAAAATCATATCAGGGAAATCCATCCATGCCACTCTTGATCTTCGTGCTAAGTCCAAACTCAGCACTCATCCTTGCCTGATGCCTCATAAACATTGAAAGCATTAAAATAAGCATCACCCACATGCATAAAGTTAGAACGGTCTTCTGCTCGTGGGAATGAGTGGCACCCATGAATCGGGTGGTCACTACGTTATGTATTGAGTAAGGTAACCATGCACTAATGCTAATACACAAAATCACTCAATCCAAGTATGATAATACAACAGCATACGATCACCTCAAATAAATAAATGAGTAAAGGCCAAATTATAGTCTGGATCCATTAATTATTTAATCTTTAACCAATACTCATTTCACACCATGCTTTTTATCAATCCATGCAAGTACGGGAACCCCACTAAGTTAGCTGTATTTATTCCTATGAAGTTCACGTAGAGTATGGATCAGTTAGCGAATGCCTATATGAAGTTCGTAGTCAGTTGTCATGGGGTTCTAGAGGACATCGTTTCAGATAGGGATTCAAGGTTTCTCTCTCATTTTTGGGGAAAGCTGCAGGAATCTTGGGGAATATGTTGAAGATAAGCACAACTTTCCACCTTGCCATGGATGGACAGATGGAGTGGACCATACAGAGTCTAGAGGACATGTTGAGAGCTTATGTATTGGATTTCCAAGGTTGTTGGGAGGAATGGCTACATTTAATAAAGTTTTCATACAAAAACAACCATTAAGGCTTTGTACAGACGGAAGTTCATGACTCCCTTGTGTTGGAGTGACATCAATGAGATGGTAGTATTGGGTCCTGAGATTATTGGAGAGATGACTAGGCAAGTCTGCCAAATTTAGAACCGAATGAGAATAGTGCAGAGTAGACAAAAGATTTATGCTAATTAGAGACATTGGGATAATATTTTTGAACTGGAAGATAAAATATTTTTGAGCGTTTCACCCACAAAGGGCATACAAAGGTTTGGAAGAAAAGGTAAGCTGAGCCTAAGGTATATCAACACCTACGAGGTCTTAGAGCATGTGGTTGACATTGCTTATCGGTTAGCTCTTTCTCTAGAGTTGGCACGATTCCACAAAGTTTTCCACATTTCTCATTTATGGAAGTACGTTGCTGACCCATCTTATGTGATCCAACTAGATGAAGTTGAGCTAGACAATTCATTGAACTACGAAGAGCAACCTATGTGAATCCTTGATACTAAGCTACAAAAGACCCGCACGAGTGCAGTCCCTCTTGTCAAGATCCTATGGATTCGATATGGGATCGAAAAAGCTACTTGGAAAACCAAGAAGGACATACGAGAAGAGTATCCAAAACTTTTTGCTGCAGGTTCGATCTTTCTAATTAAGTTTTTTCTTTAAGGGGGCAGTTGATATAATTATTGGTGTTAGTGTGGTGTTCCAATGCACTTAGGGCATTCTAGCCTTAACCCTAGGTAGCTACAAGAGACTTCGGGGACGAAGTCTATCTTTAAGGGGGGTAGTGATAAAATGCCCCAAAACCTTAATTTTAGAAATTTTGGCCAAATAAGGATTTAATAAGGAAATTATTTAAATAAATTATTCTTATTAAAATAAAAGGGAATTAATTAGGACTAATTAAGAAGAAAACAATAAATGTTGTAATTAAAAAAAATTAGGTGATTGCTAATTAAAATGGAATTTAGGATCTTATAAAAATCCTAAAATTAGCCTAAAAGGGAATTAAATATTATTATTTTTCATTTTAAAATATTATTAAATATCCTAAAATTCTAAAATATTCTAAATATCCCAACCCAACTATTTTTCATTTTCCCTTTCTCCTTTTTCTTTTTCTTTCCATCTTTTTTTTCCTTTTTCTTCCTTTTTCCTTTTTCTTCTTTTATTTTTTCTTCCTCCTCCCCTTGACCTAGGCCAGCCCAGCCACCCATTTCCCTTCCCCCTCTCTTCTCCTTCGATGTGGCCCAAGGCTCGATGCGTCGTGTTTCATCCCCATCTATTTTCCCCAGCCGCCCAGTCGGCTCTTCTTTCTTTTTCTTTTATTTCTCCCTGGACCACCAGTCTAGCCCCCCTCCTACTCCCTCCTTCTTCTCCCTCCTCGTCGACCTAAACCTCCCTCCCTAACTCCCTGAGAATTTCACGCCGACTACATTTTATTGACCGGCCATTTCCCCCTCTTCCTCCCTGATTCGTTGGCCATTTTAACCCAACCACTCCTTCTGTCTTCTCACACGATTTCCTTTCTTCACTGGTCCATTGCAGGCCACACAAAAAACGTGCGCTGGCCTGTCATCGCCAGCCAGTGCACCTCACCTACATGCCCCTATTCTCCCATCTCCCATATGTCCTTATCCCCTCATTTAGCCCTATAAATACCCATATAACTAGCCAGGACTTGAGTTTTTTCTTGTAGCCCAAAAAACTTTTCTCGTGCACCACTACACTTTCAAACACCATTGTCATCTCCATTACCCAATGTCGTCATTAGAACCATCCACAGCACCACTCTCTACACTACCCTCGACATAACTACACCATCCTTCACCCTTGATTTGCCTTGCATGAGCCACCTCAGTTGTGCAAAGTCACCTTCTCAATTAGCTATTTCTTCCACCACTTCCGCCTTAACCACTGCCTCCTACACCTCCCAAACTACTCTGCAGACTTTCCATTACCTCCCTTACCCTTCTTTTCTCCTTCCTCCCTCTCCTCCTCCCTTTCTCCATTTCCTCCACTTTCGGCCACCACAGCCGCCATTGTGCGCCGCCACCTTTAGCTACACCACCACCTTCATTCCACCCCTCTCCACCTAGGCAACCATCAACACCAAAACTTCCAACCTTTTTCTCCTTCTCCTTTTCCCTGCACTCACTTATCTCTTTTTTCCTCTCTTTTTCCAGCCACCATCGTTTCCGTCGTGCACCTCCTCTGGTGATGTCAGTCACCACCAACCCAAGGCGGTACCCTAAACCCTAATTATGCAAGCTTTAATTATTTAATTATATTATATTACTATTATTCTATTATTATTATTATTATTATTATCATTAGTATTTATTATTATTATTATTATTACTACTACTACTACTATTACCATGATTATTATTACTATTATTAATTTAATGTTGGTTCGAAACCTTACTCTTCATTATTTTTTATTAATACCCTTATTATTATTCTCATTACTATTATTATTATTTTACATTATTATTATTATTATTATTATTATTATTATTATTATTATTATTTTGGTGAAGGGCCAAAGCCGTTATTTCATAATTATTTTGAGTTATGTCATTTTCATTATTATTATTATTGTTATTATTATTGTTGTTGTTGTTGTTGTTGTTGTTGTCGTTGTTGTTGTTGTTGTTATTAGTATTATTTTTATTCTCATTATTATTATTAGGGTAAAATCTTCAAACCTTATATTATCAACTTTTCTAATATTACTATTATTACTATTATCCTAAACAATATTAGTATTTAGTTAGTGTTACTATTATTATATTATTGTTTTATCTATAACCTTAATCTTAGAATAAATTAGGAAATAATAGTACTTTTGGTAGGAGGGAATCTAATCCTTAGTTTTCCCCTCTCATAGGTGAAACCAGTCAAACCCTAAGGAGGCATAGGAGTGTGCTCCAAGACCAGTGTTGTATTAGGAAAGGGTGTAACTAAGGCCTTATGGATGTTATGTATTTTATATGCCTGGTATGCCATGTATCATGATGTGTTATGTAGGTTGTACTTATCATTATAACTATTTAATATGAAGTGTAGCTTGGAGTTGACGTATGCTCATGTGTTATCGTATGGCATTTGTATAATCTAATTATGTTGTGATTATGATGTGATATGATGTGGCCCTTTAGGACATGCATGCTAGGTTATGTAATGTGATGATATAGAGTGAAAGGATGAAAAGGAAAATGGGGAAGTAAGTTGACCAAAAGGGGAATAAGTTGACTAAGGATGTGGATTTGACCTAAATATTACATGACCAAGAGTGAAAGAATCTAGGGTTTGTATGGAAGAATCAAGGGATTTGTAGGGAAGAATCTAGGGTTTTGCATGGAAGAATATAGAGTTTTGCATTGATGAATTTGGTGTTTTGCATGGAAGAATCTAGAGTTTTGCAGGGGAAGAATCTAGGGTTTTGCATGGAAGAATCTCGAGTTTGCATGGGAGATTCTATGGTTTTGCATGGGTAAATCTAAGGTTTGACGTGGGAATTTAGGGTTTTGAACGAAAAAGTTTGAAGGATTGCATGGGATGTATACAGTATGTATGGGATGAATTTTACATATAGAAAGTTGATTTGGGGTGTGAGGAAGGTAATGGAATTGTTTTTTGGGTGTTTGAATGCTTTGGATAAAAATAGTACATGGGACAGTATAATGGTACAAAGGAGACTAAGTTAGGGTTTGTTGTGGCCAGCTAGGGTTTGTTGTGGCTACTTAGGATTACATGATCACACAGGCACTTGGGGAGTAAAGTGTGATGATGAGGGTCGAATCTAAGAGTTGTAATAGTGGATGCTAAAATAGTTTGGGTTGATTGACGTGGAGTAGGATGGGCCACATAGGCCTAAATTAGGTTTTCTAGAGAAAACCCTAGAATGAGGTAGTGAGTGTACTTGGAGGGGTATGGTAGTGGGCCTTAACCCAGAATTTTAGGAGTTGGAACTCTAATGAGAATTAGGGTACGAAGGAAAGGATGTTGGGATAAGTTAGGAGGTGCATGAGTCTAATGATGTGGGATGGGTCCTTTTAGAGGATAAGCGTAGAGGGAGTTAGTCATGCATGTCTAGGGTAAAACTTTTGAATAAGAAACTTAAGACATTAATCATGTAAAGTGGACAATTATTGAGTTGGGCCCAGTCCGATCCACCGACATACAATAGTGGTTAGGACATTTTTCCATATATATATGACTGATCCACCGGCTATAATAGTGGTTAGGTGCATGTTTCCCTATATGTGGCCGATCCACCAGCTAAAATATTGGGGCAACCAGAGCTCAATAAACCAAACCCTGAGTTTTCTAAGACACATAAAAAGACACTAAGTATTTATAGTGGAACACCATACGAGTAGGGGCCAGACCGATCCACGACATATAATAGTGGTTAGGGCGCTTCACCCTATATGTGACTGATTCACTAGCTATAATAGTGGTTAGGTGCATGTTGCCCTATAAGTGACCAATCCACCTGCTATAATAGTGGTATTCCCGTACTCGCATGGATTGATAAATGGCATGGTGTGAAATGAGTACTGATCAGAGATTAAATAATTTATGGATCCGAACTATAATTTGGCCTTTACTCATTTATTTTTCTAAAGTGATCATATGTTGTTGTCCTATCATACTTGGATTGAGTGCTTTTTTGTATTGGCATTAATGTATGGTTACCTTACTCAGTACGTAGTGGACTAACCACCCATTTCATGGGCGCTACTCATTCCCACGAGCAGAAGACCCTTCTGACTTTATGTAAGTGGGTGATGCTTATATTGATGCCTTCGATGTTCATGAGGCATCAAGCGGGGCTGAGTGCTGAATTCGGACTCGGAATGAAGATCAAGAGTGGCGTGGCCAGATTTCCCTGATATGATTTTCTAATTATGTTTTAAGTTTCTTAGATTTATCTTTTACCATTTGTAAACTTATTTCGTCTTAAGGAACTTTGACTATGTACGCTGGTTTATAACTCCTTAACTTCATACTCTGAATTCAGTCTTATAATCGTTTAATGCTTATTTGAAGTTTATTTTAGATTTCATTTATATTGATCATCAAATTTCTTTTAGCCTTAGCACTTGGTACTGGAATGGTCGGAGTAAACCGGTCTGGTACTAAGTGTGGTGGTAACATTCCCAAAATTCACAGGTCTTAATTTAATTTCAATGCTTCCATTAATATATATATATATATATATATATATAGAAATTCGGGGTGTTATAAGTAGGTATCAGAGAGGTTTGTCCTATTGACCACACTCATTTTTCAAAATAAATTTGATTTACAATGTTTTACTAGATTTCAAAGTGTTTTCCACCTTAATGAGACCCTTCTGTTTTTAAAATTCCAGAGCCCAGCTATAGTGAGGAACATAAGGGTAGATTAGAGTTTTTCCCAAAATGGGGACATATATGATATGCATGTTTCAAACCACTAGGTTCACTTCTAAACATTTTTCCTTTCTATGCAGTTTTAATGGCAAGAAATGGTCGAGTAGAACGATTGGAGGAGGCCTTAGTGGCTTTCATGGAGTTTGTCCAACGCTAGCCCCTGATGCCTGCCATGCATCCTCACCTTGTTAAGGGTGCTAGTGAGGACTGGCTCCGGAGGGTTACTGGATATCACCCTCCTTCCTACTTGGACGAGGAGGACCTAGTAGTCCTTGAGGGGTGGATCCGGGCTATGGATCACACCTTTGAAATAGTGGATTGCCCACCAGTCTGATAGTCAAGCATCGTAGCTTTCTTTTTGAGTGGCGTAGAAAACACCTGGTGGGTGGAGTATCGGGCTCGTGAAGAACCTCTGGCTATGTGGGAAGCATCAAGACTACTCTTCGTTCCAAGTTTTATCTCGAGATCTTGGAGAGGGACAAGCTCCGGAAGTTTATGCATCTCACTCGGGACACAATGACGGTCTGCCAGTATCATGCTCGCTTCACCGAGCTGCTCCGATTTTCCCCAGGGATTTCCACTAATGAGTCCATGGTGGTTTTTTAGTTTGAGTAGGGGCTGAACTCCAGCATCCGTCGGATGATGGGTGCAGTATCCTTTACAGATATGGCATCCTTGTATGAGCGTGCTTGCATTACCGCTACCTTGGTCTGGAAGCAGGCCACCATCCTCAGGAAAGGGAAACCCTAGAGTCAAAGTTCTGGGAGTATGACCTAGCCCCAGTCAGGAGACCTAAGGAGACCTCCACAATAGAGGTCAAGGACCCCTGAGGGGATCCTCTTGTAGACATTGTGGTCAAGACCACCCAGAGAGGAACTATGGAGGCAGGTTGATAACTTGCCTGAACTATGGATCTTTGGGCTACAAAGCAGCAGAGTGTTGGAGGCCACCATGATCTCAACAAAACTATACTCGGCCATCTCAGTACGGAGGGGCCCTAATATCCCAGCAGCGGGCATACCAGCAGCATCGTCAAAATACGTCCCAGCGGTACTACCATCGAGCACCTTCCCCATCTGGTGCCCCAGTTTGAGAGACCGGGGGAATACCTCGGGGATCCAAGCCCTTTCCTTGGAAGGGAGGCCAGCCAAGTAGATGCCTGAATGTGATTAGTCAGGTGGAGGCTGACCGCCAGCTTGATGTTGTTACGGGTATGTTCATCATCCACTCTTTGCCGATGTATGTCCTATTTGATTCGGGTGTTACTCTATCTTTTGTTTCATTTGTTTTTGTTGCTAATGCTGGAATGTCACCATCTGCTAGAATAGAGTTGTATGTGATGCTTTCATTGGGTGATAGGATGGAGTGTAGTTGGATGTTTTCAGATGTGTCCTTAGTCATAGGCGGGGTAGGATTCCTAGTAGATCTGGTTGGGATGGACTTAAAACACTTTGATGTGATTTTGGGTATGGATATGCTAGGGAGGTACACAGCCATTATTGATTGTGCTCAAGAGCACGTGATCTTGTGAGGCCCGAAGAAGGCTAGGGTTTCGTACAGGAAGACTTAGCCTGAGCCACCACTAAGGTGGTATCGGCAGTTACTCTACATGCTTTGATCCAAAAAGGGTACCCCCTGCACATATGCAGTGACAAGGATTTGACTGCATTAGATAGCACTTCAGTGGTCAAAGAATATCTAGACTTGTTTTCAAAAGAAATACCAGGTATGCCTCTAGTCCAAAAAATTGATTTTTAGATGGAGCTAGTACCGGGAGCTGAGCCTGTCACAAAAGCACCCTACCGGATGGCGCCAGTTGAATAGAAGGAGTTAAAGGCTCAGCTAAAAGAGCTGATGGAGCATGGGTATATTTAGCCGAGTGTATCAGCATGGGGAGCACCGGTCTTTTTTGTAAATAAGAAGGATGTTAGTCTTCGTCTCTGCATTGACTACCGAGGGTTGAATCAGCTGACAGTGAAGAACTAGTAACTACTCCCGAGGATAGATGACCTTTTTGACTAGTTGAAGGGTGCCACAGTGTTTTCTAAGATTGATCTGAGGTTGGGGTACCACCAGTTGAGGATTGTTGATGCTAATATTATAAAGATTGCTTTTCATACCTGGTATGGACATTATGAATTTATAGTGATGACTTTCAGACTTACAAATGCCCACATATTTTTATGGACCTGATGGTGAGGATATTCAGACCCTTCCTCGATCAAATTGTAGTGGTGTTTATCGATGACATTTTAGTGTATTCTCGAGGGAACGAGGAGCATGAGAGGCACTTGCACACCATTCTAAGCTTATTGAGAGAGCATCGCTTGTATGCGAAGTTGTCTAAGTTTGGATTTTCGCTCCGAGATGTAGCTTTTCTTGGTCACATAGTATTAGCTAGAGGAGTGGCTGTGGACTCAGCCAAGATCATGCCCATCACAGAGTGGAAACCTTCCACGAGTTTAACAGAGGTTCGGAGTTTTCTGGGTTTGGTCGGGTATTATAGAAGATTTGTCCAAAACTTCTCCAAGATTGTCCAATCGTTGACCAATCTCCTGAATAAGTCCAAAAAGTTCCAGTGGAACGAGACTTGTTAAGAAGCATTCCAAGACCTAAAAAGGTGGTTGACTACTACACCGATGTTAACCATACCAGAGAGTACGGAAGGGTTTGAGGTTTATAGTGATGCATCCAAACATGGGCTGGGATGTGTGTTGATGCAAGAGGGCAGAGTAGTCGCATGTGTCTCCTGATAGTTGAAGTAGCATGAACAGAATTATCCTACTCGTGATTTGGAGTTAGCCACCATGTTATTTGCTTTGAATATTTGGAGGCATTATTTGTACAGGAAAAAATGCAAATTCTTTACAGACCATAAGAGTCTCAAGTACATTTTCACTCAGAAGGAACTCCACTTGAGGTAGAGGAGGTGGTTAGAGCTTGTTAAGGATTACGAGATCGAGTTGACCAACCATGAGGTTAAGGCCAATGTAGTCGCAGATGCTTTGAGTAAGAAGATCTTGCATTTTCCATTGTGTTGTGTGGTTGCCAACTGAATGCTAAAAGATTTTTTAGACTTGGAGATTGAGATGATTCAGTAAGAAGACCTTGGCGCTCGTATGAGCGCTCTAACACTCACTCCCACTATATTTGAGGAGATCCGAGCCATCCAGGCCGAAGATGTCAAGCTTGAGAGGATTAGAAGGAAGGTGCAGGATGGCCGAGTTGAAGGTTCAAAATTCACGAGGATGGCAGCCTTCGGCTCAAGGGTCATTGGTGTGTATCGTAGAGTTGTCCCAAACTGAAGCATTGTATTATGGAAGATGGACATCATACTCCTTATTCAGTCCACCTACGAGGATCTAAGCTATATAAAGACCTCAAAAAAGTGTATTGGTGGCCCCGCAATAAGCGGGAGGTGGTAGAGTTTGTATCCTGGTGTTTAGTATGCCAAAAAGTCAAGATTGAGCACCGGAGACCAGCAGGGTTACTTTAGCCTTTGGAAGTACCAAGGTAGAAATAAGACTAAATTTCTATAGATTTCGCCAGTTGTTTACTGAGGACCCAAAGCGGTTGTGATACTATTTGGGTTATTGTAGACAGATTAACTAAGTCAACTGTATTTATACCTATGAAGTCCACGTGGAGTATGGATTAGTTAGCGAATGCCTATATGAAGTTCATGGTCAATCGTCATGGGGATCCAAAGGACATTGTTTCAGCTAGGGATGTAAGGTTTCTCTCTCATTTTTGGGGAAAGCTGCAGGAAGTCTTGGGGGCTAAGTTGAAGATGAGCACAGCTTTCCACCCTGCCATGGATGGACAAACGGAGCGGACCATACAGACTCTAGAGGATATGTTGAGAGCTTGTGTAATGGATTTCTAGGGTTGTTGGGAGGAACGGCTACATTTAATAGAGTTTTCATATAACATTAGCCATCATGCTAGCATAGGGATGGCTCCCTTTGAGGCTTTATATGGACAGAAGTGTAGGACTCCTTGTGCTAGAGTGACATTAGTGAGATAGTAGTATTGGCTCCTATGATGATTGAAGAGATGACTAGGCAAGTCTACCAAATTCAAGACTAAATGAGAATAGCCCAGAGCAAAAAAAAAGAGTTATGTTGATCAGAAACATCAGGATAGTATTTTTGAACCGAGGGACAAAATATTGTTGAGAGTTCACCCACAAAGGGCGTGCAAAGGTTTGGCAGAAAGGGCAAGAAAAGCTCAAGGTATATCGGCCGCTACGAGGTCCTAGAGCATTTGGTTAAGGTTGCTTATTGGTTAGCTCTTCCTCCAGAGTTGGCACGAGTCCAAAATTTTTTCCATATTTCTCAGTTATGGAAGTATGTTGCCAACCCATCTCATGTGATCAGACAGAACGAAGTCGAGCTAGGCGATTCGTTGACCTACGAAGAGCGACCTATGGAAATCCTCGATACTAAGCTACGAAAGACCCACACGAGTGCAGTCTCTCTTGTCAAGATCCTATGGAGTCAACATGGGACTGAAGATGCTACCTGGAAAACCAAGAAAGACATGCAAGAAGTGTATCCATAACTTTTTGCTACAAGTTCGATCTTTCTTATTAAGTTTGTCTTTAAGGGGTAGTTAATATAAGTATTGGTGTTAGTGTGGTGTTTCTACCCACTTAGGACGTTCTAGCCTTAACCCTAGGAAGATGCAAGAGACTTCGGGGACGAAGTCTATCTTTAAGGGGGTAGTGATGAAATTCCCCAAAACTCCAATTTTAAAAATTTTGGCCAAATAAGGATTTAATAGGGAAATTAATTAAATAAATTATTTTTATTAAAATAAAAGGGAATTAACTAAGGATAATGATGAAGAAAATAATAAATGTTTTAATTATAAAAAATTTACATGATTGCTAATTAAAATGAAATTTAGGAAAAATCTTTCAAAAATCCTAAAATTAGCCTAAAAAGGAAATTAAATATTATTTTAATTAAATAATAAATCGGCCCTTACGCAAGGCATATCGGAAACATTTTACTGCAGGTTCAATCATCCTTAGTAAGTTTCTCTTTAAGGGGGTAGTTTTTAAAATTACTGATGTTAGTGTAGTGTTCCTATCCGCTTAGGATGTTCTAGCCTTAACCCTAGGAAGCTATAGAGAATTTGGGGACAAAGTCTGTCTTTATGGAGGTAGTGATGAAATGCCCCAAAACCCTAATTTTAGAAATTATGGCCAAATAAGGATTTAATAGAAAAATTAATTAAATAAATTATTTTATTAAAATAAAAGGGAATTAATTAGGGCAAATTAAGAGGAAAATAATAATTATTTTAATTAGGCAAAAATGTTGGCTAAGAGGCATACATCACACAGGGAATCAGAAGCAAAGTGCAGAGATGGTGCACAACTATCATATGTCCCGGGTAAATAACTTTACATAGATGGTGTAAGCATTATGCTAATCCAAGAATTTCCAACAAGTTTCTCTACTTGTATTTACCCAAATCAATATCTCATTAATCTGCAAATCTAATATCACATTTGCAGTGCTAGCTTTTGCTATGGAAACCCACCAAAATCTTATACACAACAATTAATTATTAGCCAATGCTCCAATAATCTAACCACTGCTCTATGCAAACAGTATAAAATATATGCCCACAAGATAAGTGATTAATGTCCAACTCTGGTTTGAATACAATCAAACAAATCGAATAATAAAATGAAAGAGAATTCCCACAATTGAATTATTATGGAAACAAAAATTTCAACTCCATGAGGTGTAGTGCCAGCCTAATAATGATCACTGACATTATCGAATGAGTTCTCACCTCTACTGTACAACAACAGATAGAGTAATGTAACCTAAAAAACATCTTTATAGTCGCAAAAAGAGATAACTTGCTCAAACCTCACAAAACTTGGAGAGAATGAGACATATTTAGAGCCACAACTTGGTAATGTACATTTTTAATTCACAGCAATATAACCTGCTCATCAAAATTAGATTCACAACAATATACACTTGCTTCTGTGTGAAAGTTTACGCAAGTACCAATCCTAAAAATTTGAGATTATTCATGTCTAATCTCTCAAACTCATTTTGAAATTGTATAATCTAAATATACCCAATTTAGAATGTCGAAACCTAAAGATTGCTAAATTAAAATCAAAACCATACCAAATAACCTTGAAATTGAAAATGAAATTAGGGCCGAAAGATTGATTTGTTGCTACCTTCAAAGTAAAAGAATAACCTAGATTACACATATCTATTTAGATCAAAATGATACAACTATTTCTCCCGATTGAGGTTACTAGGTTCTGTTAGTTGGAATTGAAGTTGAACTTGACAAACGACCAATGGGAAGCATAGGATGTGATTTCGCAGGAGCCATGGGGAGTCGTTGAAGATAGCAGGAAGCTCAAAGAGAAGGAATCAAATGGGAACACAGGGTTCAATGGCAACAAAGAAAGAGAAGGAGATAAAGTGGACGAACACTCTCGAGGAAGGAGAAATCGTCAGTGTTTTTAACAAGTTGGACGAAGGGAGGACGGTGCTGACTGCTGAGACTTGTCGAGGAAACTTTTCCTCTGTTTTTTTTTATTTTCCACAGGTTTAGCTTAGGAAAGTTATCTAGTATAATATTCCCTAATCTTTTCCTTCTTATTTTCTTTCTTTCTAATTTTTTTTAGTAACCAAACAAGATATAAACATTTTCTTTCTAATTTTTTTCCCTTCCTCATTATTTTCCCTAAATCAAACATACCCTTAACCTCCAACATGAGAAGAATGAGATGGAGATGCTCCTACACATTCTCCCTTTTAAAGAAGAATCTTTCCTTAAATTAGCATCAATATAATAAGGAGATAAATTACCAACATTGAAAGTCATAGAAAATGCTCCATAGGATTCAAGTAATTCTAATTCATAAACATTATTTCTAAATTTTCTTAAGATTTTAAATGGTCTAACTGCTCTTGGCATTAGTTTTTTTTTTTTAATTTTAAAAATATATCTTTTCTTAAGTGTAACCATACTAATTAACCTGGTGAAATCACTTGTGTAATGCTATTTTTGTTTGCTTTGTTTTGGTATTTAGCATTAGATTTCTCAATGTTATTCCTAATTTGCTCAAGAAGTTTCTTAAAGGATTCAATTATTTACTTAGAAGCATATTTCATAATATCAGCTTTCTTTAATGACAACATATCAATAGAAAAATAAGGATTAACTCTATACATAACTTCAAATGGACTCGATTAAGTTGTAGTAGAAAGACTCCTATTTTATGCAAATTCAACATGTGCAAGTTTTATATTCCTATCTTTTGTACTATTATTAAATAATCCTTGTAGTAAAGTTCCTAAGGTTCTATTAGGCACTTCAGTTTGACCATCCATTTGTGGGTGGTGGAATGTCCAAACAACAACTTAGTACCTAACATATGTCAAAGTTTCTTCCAAAAGTATCTTAAAAATTTTACATTTCTATCTAACACTATACTTTTGGGGATATCATGTAACCTTAATATTTTCTTAAAATATTAATCTGCCACATCTGTTGCATTGTTTGTTTTATTACAAGGGATAAAGTATGTCATTTTAGAAAATCTGTCTATTACCACCATAATAAAATCATTTCCCCTTTGTGTCCTTGTAACCCTAAGATAAATTCTATACCAACTACCTCTCGTGGTTGACTAGGAATAGGTAAAGGAGTATACAAACCTTTATAGAAGAAACTCTTACTCTTTTAAAGATTCACACATCTCCCAATAATAGCTTATACCAACTTTATCATTCGTGGCCAATAAAAATTCTCTTGCAATATTTTCATAGTTTTATGAACACTAAAATTACTAGATATACCCCTATCATGTACTTTCTTAACAAGTAAATCATTTACACTATGATGAGAGATATACACAACTTATTAAGTTTGGAAAGAAGTTCACCTTGAAGCACATAATTACCATGACTATGATTTTTCTTACAATCATTATAAATTTAAAAGAAATCTTCATCTTTAATATATAATTCTTTCAAAATTTCAAAACCTAATAATTTAACATCCAAAATGACAAGTATCATATATCTCCTTGATAATGCATCTGCTACTATGTTTTCTTTACCATCTAAATGTTTACTAGAAAATATGAAGGATTGTGAGAAACTAACTCATTTTACATGCCTAGAACTAATTTTCTTTTGCCTATTAAAATATTTTAGACTTTCAAGATTCAAATGCAAAACAAATAACTTAGGTCTCAAATAATGACTCCATGTTTCTAAGATTCTTATGATGACATAAAATTCCCTATCATATGTGGAATAATTCAATTTAGAACCATTTTATTTTTCACTAAAAAATGCAATGGTCATTTTTTCTTGTGAGAGTACACCTCCTATCTCTACCCCACTACCATAAAATGTAACTTCAAATTATTTATCAAAGTTAGGCAAAGATAATAATTGTGCATTACATAGCTTGTCCTTCAAATTCTCTATGGTTTTAGTGGCATCTTCTCCCCCATTTGAATTCGCCTTTCTTCATAAGATGTGTAATTGGCATGGCAATAGTTGAGAAGTCTTTAATCAATCTTCAATAACAACTCTCTAGTTTGTGAAAACACCTCACCTCACGAATATCTTTGGGTATAGGACAATCTCAAATAGCTTGAACCTTTGTAGTATCCACATTTATACCTTTTCTACTTACAATATAACCAAGAAAAAAATGTTCAAAAGCATAAAATTACATTTTTCTATTTTTCCATAGAACTAGTTTCCCTTATTTTATCAAATAATCTCCTTAAAGGAATAGGATGAACGTGCTCATTTTTAATATACACAAGAATATCATCAAAGTATACCACATGAATTTTTTGAGAAAAGGTTAAAGAACATCATACATTAGTCTCATAAACAAACTAGGTGCACTACATAATCCAAATTGTATAACAGTCCATTCATATAAATCATATTTCATTTTAAAAGCAGTTTTTCATTGATCCCCTTCTCTTATTCTCATTTGATAGTATCCACTCCTTAGATAAATTTTATAGAATACTTGTGCTCCACATAATTCATCTAACATATCATCTAATCTAGGCATAGAAAATCTATATTTGATAGTTATATTTTTAACAACTCTAGAATTAATACACCATCTTCTTTAGGAACAAGTAATACAGGTACACACCATGGACTCATGTTTTCTCTCACATATCCTTTTATATGAGCTCTTATATTTATCTCTCTAATTCCTTAGCTTCTTCCTTATTACATCAATAAGCAGGTTCATTATGTAAATACATATCACGCTTTAAGTCTATAGCATGTTCTATCCCTCTTTTAGGTGGTAATCTTGGTGTTAAGTCATTAGCAAATACCTCTTTATATTCATCAATAAGCTCATATAATTGAGGATTATTTTCATTTTTCTCCCCTCATAGGGATTCCTTGATAATAAAAGCATAACAACTACCTTCTTCTTTAATACATTCTATCATAGCCTTTTCATGAAAAAAAAAACTCCTTTTATTTTTTACTATGTTATCATTATCACACTTATAAGGTTTAACTTTGTGCTTTTTCTTATACTTTTCAACAAGATATTCATTACTAATACCATCATGAATAGCACATCTATCATATCGTCATGTTCTACCTAAGAATATCCACATGCATCCATATGTAACATATCACATAGTACATTATCATGATAATTACCAATTTGAAATGAGATTAGGGTTTGTTTTGTTAGTCTCTTGTCCTTATTAAGCCATTGAAGAGAATAAGGTTTCATAAATGGTGTTTTATCTAATCCCAACTCCTTCACCGTCCTCTCATTAGCTACATTCGTACACAATCTACTATCAATGATAACTCAACAAACTACATCTTTCACTCTTCCTTTAGTTTTGAATATCTTCTCTCAGTGGTTAGGTTTCACTCTTCCTTTAGTTAGGTTGTACATTTGAAGAAATCTTTGCAGGACATAACAAGCATTTCATCCTCAAGATCACTTGAAATTTCTTCATTTGCATCGAAATCAGGGTTTTCATCACAAGTTTTCATAGCTCCAATCTCTTGTATAGATAACACTCTTTGATTAGAACATTCTCTAGCGAAGTGTCCAAATCCTCCGTATTTAAAGCATTATTTTGTAGAGACCTCATTGAACTTAGCCTTTCCCCTCTCCTCTCACTTAAGTCCTGGTTTCCTTTCAACATTTGTATAAGTTAAGGTATCCATCACATACTTGGTAGCTTGTGTAATTAGGTAGTACTTTATATAAGAAGTACTTTGTTTGGCATGAGGCTTAGTAAAATTGATTTTCTTTTCAAATCTCAAAGATAGCTTAATTATATCATTAGGAGAATCATATAAATAAGTTTCAACTTTGTCTCGAATCATCATATTAAGGCTACCTAAAAATATAGCACATGTTTATTCCTTTTTCTCATAGATGTCACATATAAGTACTAACCTCTTGAATTTCCTAACATATTCTTCAACACTTAGAAGTCATTATCTAATAGTAGTCAATCTAATGTAATTGCCTTGTTCATACTAATTAGGTATAAATTTCTTTCTTAAATATTTTTTAAGCTTATCCTATGATTTGATTTTAGATTTACCCTCTCCTTCTCTAATTCTCTTCAAGTTATCATACCATATCCTATCAAACTTCTTAAAATTAAGAGTATATAATTTATACTTTTTCTCATCATGATAATCCTTGAATTCAAATACAACCTCTACCTCATGTAATCACTTAAGAAATAACTCAACATCATGTTTTCCATCAAAACCAAAAAGATTGAGTTTGATACATTCATCTTGTTTATGATGGTACCTAGATTAATGATCATAGTTCATTCTATTATTTCCACTCCCTTATGAATCTTCTTCCTAGTATATTCGTGAGTTCAAATATCTCTTAAATGGCCAAAAACCCTAATTTTAGAAATTTTGGCCAAATAAGGATTTAATAGGAATATTAATTAAATAAATTATTTTTATTAAAACAAAAAGGATTTAATTAGGAAAAATCAAGAAGAAAATAATAAATATTTTAATTAAGAAAAATTAGGGTGTTTTGCTAATTAAAATGGAATTAAGGAAAAATCTTTCAAAAATCCTAAATTAGTCTAAAAAGGGAATTAAATATTATTTTATTTAAATATTACTGTTTCTAATACCCCAAATATCTAAATTATTTTAATTAACCCCAACTCATATATTTTCTTCCTTTCCTTTTTCTTTTCTTTCTTTTTCTACTTTTTTTTCTTCCTTTTTCCTTCTTCTTTTCTTTTTTCTTCCTCCTCCTCTGACCTAGGCCAGCTCATCGGCTCATTTCCCTCTTCCTTTTCTTTTCTCCTTTTGCACGGCCCAGACCCAGAACACCGCATTTCTTTTTGTTCCCCCCTTTTCTCGTCCAATTTTCCCTTCTTTTCTTTTCTTTCTTTTCTTTCTGGGCCACCTGGTCCAGGCCCCCACCTTCTTCTTCCTTCCCCGTCGCAGCCTGCTACTCCCCCAAGATTCTTGCTGCTGACTAGTCAATCTCTGTCCTCTATCTTCCCAACTAAATTTCCTACCATTCAACCTAACCAACTCTCCCTTCTTCTCGCGTGATTTCCCCCTTCTCCCTAGCTAATCACCCCTGCCACGAGCTGACCTATGCCGGCCTGCCGGAGTGTTATTATTATTATTATTATTATTTATTGTTATTAATATTATTATTATTTCATTGAAGGGTCGAAGCCCTTATTTTATATTATTTTGAATTATAACATTATTATTGTTATTATTATTATTATTATTAGGATAAAATCTTCAAACCTTATATTATCATCTTTTCCAATATTACTATTATTACCTTTATCCTTAGCAAAATTAGTATTTAGTTAGAGTTACTATTATTATATTATTATTCTATCTATAACCCTAATCTTAGAATAAAATAGGAAATATTAGTATTTTTGGTAGGAGCGAACCTAATCCTTAGTTTTGCCCTCTTATAGGTGAGACCAGTCAAAACCCTAAAGAGGCATAGGAGCATGCTCCAAGACCGGTGTCGTGTTAGGTAAGGGTATAGCTAAGGCCTTATGTGTGTAATGTGTTTTGTGTGCCTTGTATGCCATGTGTCATAATATGTTATATATATTATGCTTATCATTATAACTATTTTATGTGTAGTGTAGCTTGGAGTTGAGGTATGCTCATGTGTTATTTTATGTCATTTGTATAATATGTATAAAGTGTGATTATGATGTGATGTGTTATGGCCCTTTATGACATGCATGCTAGGATAATTAATATGATGATATAGGGTGAAAGGATAAAAAGGAAAATAGGAAAGTAAGTTGACCAAAGGGGAATAAGTTGACGAAGGGATGTGGGTTTGACCCAAATATTTCATGATCCATGAGTGGAAGAATCTTGGATTTTGCATGGACGAATCCAGGGTTTCGCATGGAGGAATCTAGGGTTTGCATAAGAGTTTTAGGGTTTTGCATGAAAAAGTTTGAAGGATTGCATGGGATGTATAAAGTCTGCATGGGGGAGAATTTTACGTATGGAAAGTTGATTTGGGGTGTGAGGAAGGTAATGGAAGAGTTATTTGGTTGATTAGAGGCCTTGGGAGAAAAATAGTATGTGGGATAATATAAGGGTGCATAGGAGACTGAGTTGGGGTTTGGAAGGAAACCCTAATATGAGAAGGTGGTAAAAAGGGAAAATAAACGAGAGTGAATGAAGTATGAGATAAGTATGAAAGATTATCATGTGAGGGATGAGCATGGGCATCATGGGAAAAATATGAGTGGAAGGTGAGAAAATGGAGGGGTGACACATGGAAAGGAGAATGCTAGGGTTTGGTGTGGTTAGCTAGAGTTTGGTGTGATCAGCTAGGGTTTGGTGTGGCTATCTAGGGTTTCATGATCACACATGTACTTAGTGAGTAAAGTGTGATAATGAGGGTTGAATCTAAGGGTTGTGATATGTGGAGTGTTAAAATAGTTTGGGTCGTGTGAGGTGGAGAAGGATGGGCCACATAGGTCCAAATTATGGTTTATGGGGAAAACCCTAAAGTAAGGTAGTGAGTAGACTTGGAGGTGTATGGTAGTGGGCCTTGACCCATACACTTAGGAGTTGGGCCTCTAGTGTGAGTTAGGGTAAGGAGGAAAGGATATTAGGACAAGTTAGGAGGTGCATGAGTCTCATGATATGGGACGGGTTGTTTTAGAGAATAAGCATAGAGGGAGTTAGTCATGCATGTCTAGGGTGAAACATCTGAATAAGATACTGTAAGACATTAATCATGTAAAGTGAAAGATTATTGGGTCAGGTCCAGACCGATCTACTGACATATAATAGTGGTTAGGGCGTTCTACCCTATAAGTAACCGATCCACCGGCTATAAGAGTGGTTAGGTACATTTTTGCCCTATAAGTGACCGCTCCACTTGCTAGAATAGTGGGGGATCCCGAGCTCAATAAACCAAACCCTAAGTTTGCTAAGACATATAAAAGACACTAAGTACTTATAGTGGAACACCATGTGAGCAGGGGCCAGACCGATCAACTGGCATATAATAGTGGTTAGGGCATTTTTTCCTATAAGTGACCGATCCACCAGCTATAATAGCAGTTAGGTGCATGTTGCCCTATAAGTGACTGATTCACCGGCTATAATAGTGGGGTTCTCGTACTCGCATAGATTGATAAAAAACATGGTGTGAAATGAGTACTGATAAGAGAGTAAATAATTAATTTATCCAGATTATAATTGGGCCTTTATTTATTTATTTATTTATTTGAATGATTGTAAGTTGTTATGTTACGATGTTTGAATCATGTGATTTTATATATTAGCCTTAGTGCACGATTACCTTACTCATTACATAGTGTACTGACCACCCTTTTCATGGGTGTTGCTCATTCCTACAAGCAGAAGGCCCCTCTGACTTTATGCAGGTTGGTGATACCTATTTCGATGCCTTTGATGTTCACGAGGCATCAGGCGAGGCTAAGTACTGCGTAAAGACTTGGCACGAAGATCGAGAGTGGTATAGTCGGATTTCCCTTTTATGTCCTTCTGGTTTTTTTTAGTTTCCTATACTTAACTTTTATCATCTGTAAACTTATTTCCTCTTAAGGAACTTTGCCTATGTATGCTGAATTATGACTCTTTGAATTTGCACTCTGAATTCTATCTTATATTTGTTCAATGCTTATTTGTAGTATTATTTAGATTTGATTATGATGATTATTAAATATCTTTTAGCCTTGTCTTTAGTACGGGAATGGTCGTAGGCCTGGCTTGTACTAATCACGATGTTAACATTCATGAAATTCACAGGTTCTAATTTATTTACTTTCGTTTTAAAAAAAATAGTGAATTTTGGGGTGTTACAATCTCCATCTTGCTAGGTTGATTGGTTTTCCTTCACTTCCCTTTCGATCTTTATAGAACTCATTTTTTCTTGCATCTTTTGCACCGAATCTTGCTCAGCAAATCGAGACGTCGTCCTTTGCAATTTAGTTTGCATTCCAGGAAGTTGTTGAAGTTGAACATTGGTCATAGCTAAATTGATTGAGAGCTTCTCAATTGTCTCAAAAATAGCTTGAACATTTGGTTCTCCCTCTAAAGTAATCAACTTACTAACACGCTTAATGAAAGATTATTAACTCCTTAGGGTTTCGGTTGGAAACCCGAATCAAACATTGTTTCTCCTTCAGATTTAGTTTGGTTCTTAGAGAATTTTTTTATTCCAATGAATAAAAAATGCAACCAACAATCTAATATATCTCACAAACAAATGAATTATGACACTATATGTAACACCCCAAAATTTACACATTTTTTTTAAAAGCAATACTCATAAATTAAAACCGTAAATTCTGGGGATGTTACCGCCACACTTGGTACCAGAACAGTTCACTTCTACCGTTCTGGTACCAAGTGCTAAGGCTAAGAAAACACTATCATTAATACCATACCAATTCAAATTTATAAAAACGGAAATCAGAGTACGCGCAAGTCATACGTAATTCGAAATACCAACTATTGTTTTTCAAATAATAATTAAACAACATTAATAAAGTTGTTTCTGCAACTTAAACATAATAAAAATGACACGAGTCATAAATAAAAAAGAAAACGGCCACATCTCTCTAGAAATCGATCCAGCCCAACTATCACTCTACCCCTCCTGATGTCCCATAGACATTGATAGCATCAAAGTAGGTGTCTCTTACCTGCAACAAATCAGATGGGCCTTCTGCTCGTGGGAATGAGCAGCACCCATAAAACGGGTTATCAGTACACTATGTACTGAGTAAGTTAACCGAGTACTAAGGCTGACATATAACACATTAAATCATACAGGATAATGATCACATACAATTACAACCCATACATATGATACACAGAAGCATAAAGTAATTTCCATAACTTATAATCAACAAGTCCACACATAAGGCCCAAAAAGATCCAGATTAATTATTTAATTTTTTTTATCAAAAGTCGATACACACCATGCCTTTTATCAGATCCATACAGAAACAGGAACACCCCACTATTATTGCCGGTGGGCCGGTCACACATAGGACCTCATGTCCTAACCACTATTACCGGTGGATCAGTCACATACAAGGTAAAACACTAACCACTATTCCTGACTGGTGGATCGGTCTAGTTCCTGCTCGCATGGTGTTTCACTGTAAGTAATTAATATCTTTTAAGAGCTTTCACAATTTTGGTTTGTGTTTATTGAGCTCGATTCACCCCACTATTATTGCCAGTGGGTCGGTCACACATAGGACCTCATGTCCTAACCACTATTATTACCGGTGGATCGGTCACATATAAGGTAAAACCCTAACCACTATTCCTGACCGGTGGATCGGTCTGGACCCGGCTCAATAATCTTCTACTTTAAAAGATTAATGTCTTAAGTATTTTAATCATAACATTTGTCACTCACAAACATTTTCCCAGACATGCATAACTAACTCCATGCAACCCTAGTTCCCATGCAAACCTTAACTCACCGTAACCCACACTTCCATGCAACCCTAGCTCCCATGAAAACCCTAACTCCACGTGCCACACTTCCATGCAAACCCTAGCTCCCATGCAAACTCTAACTCCACGTAGATATATTTCCATGCAAACCCTAATCCACATGCAAACCCTAGTTTCACGTAGACCACACTTCTATGCAACCCCAATTCATATGCAAACCCTAGCTTCACATATACCACACTTCCATGCAAACCCTAATTCATATGCAAACCCTAGCTCCATGTAGACATGCTTCCATGCAACCCTAACACCACATTTCATGCAAAACCCTAGCATCATGTCATTTCATGCAAAACCCTAACACCACATTGTTACACTCCCCATCATTATTTTACAATCCTAATATGCATGTCTTAAGGCCATATCATACAATAATAATAACATAAACATACACATAATTTTCATGCCATGATTTATTCATACCAACATATTCAACTCTATAATCATGCCACATACGAAACAATTAATAGTAACAAACAGAGAATACATGGCATATGAAACACATAATGCATATAAACACACAAATGGCCTTAGTAAACCCTTACCTAAAACGACACCAGTCTTGGTGCACGCTCCTATTCCACTTGAGATGATATGAAATAATAAATTGACACGTTCCTTCCCGCAAGTGAACGGGGTCAGAGTAATAGTCAAGGTCGATCCCACAAGGATTGGTGAATGACCACTAGGACAATGATAGAACTTAACTATGTCTAGACTATGAGATGATATGAAATAATAAATTGTAAGCTAAAATAACTAAATAAGCTAAAAAGAAAGGAAAATAGCACTCAAGTGACTCAAATAAATAGAAGAGCTAAGGTTCCGGTTCCTCGCCCCCGATCCTCACATGTAATTGAAGATTACATCACAAAATAATTCAACAGTCATAATCAATCATGCCAACAAGGATAGAAAGTGTTGTGCTTTCTCAAGCCACAACCACCCTATTACATATCTATGGCCCTAACTATCTCTAGCTTAGAGTCTAATAGAATGTAATGCATTAAAGTCTATAAATTTTCCTCCTTTATTGTTGTAGAGGTCAAATCGATTGTCTCTCGACCTACAATTTAATCTCCCGTTGTGCTATTGGGTCTAATACTGGGTTATCTCTCGATCTCACCGGTATTTCCCACACCAAAAATCAGAACCCGACCGTGGTTCAAAAATCCGTCAATCAATCAATAACACAACACATACATTATGAATTAAATAAAAAAGGATGCAATAATTCAACACATTAGGATCGGGGAAAATTCCCCTTCACCTTAGCACAAGATCTAGCCCATCAAATTCATAGCAAGAATATTAAAAACAATAAGAGATTCCATAGATAAAGAAAATATCATTAGATAATACCCTTGATGTTCACAAATTCTTGCAAAAATTTAACTTCTTGAACCTCCGTCTCTAATTTACAAGAGAGATCTTGATGAATTAGGGAAGAGGATAGAGAAGAGAGAAAAGAGAGGGAGTGGAGGCTGCCTCGAGATATTAGAATGAGAGTTTTTATATTACCGCCTCCTGGATCGCTAGGGTTTCGGTAAAGATGGGCTTCCCATGTCAGCTTTGATAATGATGCATATTTTGACCATAACTTTCTCATCATAACTCTGATTAAGCTGATTTTGGATGCGTTGGAAAGCTATTATAAAGATCTAAAACTTTGGATTTGAAAGATTCTCCAAATTCAGACCTTTTCTTGGTCTAAATTTCACTTCTTTCAGGCCCATATACTTTAAATATGCATTCTTTCTTTCATTTTATTCCAGAATTTACATTTTAGCTCTAAATCTCTTTCCACTTCAACTTTTGCTCCTCTTTGCTCCTTTTTTATCCTTTCTTCTCCCTTTAAGGTTATTCTTTTTCTTCATCCTTCATGATTTTTTTGTTGCTTGAGACCCTGCAAATTTTCACAACACAAAGGCAGTAACAAGAACAAAAAGGGAGAATTCCAACTAAAATTAAAGATAAAAACTCTTATAAACCTTAGGAATAAGATGTAAAAGTCACACTTATCACACCGTCTTGGTGCACGCTCCTATTCCACTTGAGGAGTTTAACTGGGTTCACCTATTATATAAAAGTATACTAGAATTAGGCTCCCTTATAAAATTTTATTATTTTCTAACTTATTCTAAGATTTGGTTTTTAATTAAAACGATACTACACAATAATTAACTATACAAAATATTACTTAAAATACAAATAAATTATTATTTTCATTCGAAAGGGTGGTGATATAAGGGTTTCTACCCTTCACCAAAAGAAGAATAATAATAATAATAATAATAATAATAATAATAATAATAATAATAAAAGTAAAACATTATTAATAATACTCTTATTAGTAGAATATTAATATTAATAATACCATAATTCTTAAAATTACAATGTGGCTTTCAAAACCACTCCATTTAATTATAATACTATTTAAAAATGTAATAATGATATTAATATTATATATATACTTATAATATAAAAGTTAATAAAGATAATAATAATAATAATAATAATATAATTAGTAATAATGTTAAAAATGTTAATAATAGTAATAAAAATCAAAGATGCGAGACTTAATTAAATTTTTAGGTTTCTACCCCTCCTGGAATAATTACAATATTAAATAAATAATTACACTAATAATAATATTATTAATAATATTATTAATAATAATAGTAAACATGTAATAATTCCATTAAATAACCAAAATTTGAGAATAATAATTTATCTAACTCAATAATACTCCCAAACCTGTCAAAACAATTTAGAAATTAGGATTCAATTGATAACAATAATAATAATAATTATAATAATAATAATTAAAATTGGATTAACATTAAAAATTAGAATAAAAGCAGAATAATTATCAATAAATTGAAAGGAAGTGTTTAAAAGGCTTAGGTTTCACCTTGAGTCAGAGGGGATGGGTGGCACCGGCAGTGGTTCTCGGAGGTGGCCGGAAAAGTGATCTAAGAGGGGTGAAAATGAAGAAAAAGAGGTAAGGGGGAAGGAGAAAAATAAAATAAGTTTATGGGTTGGTGGAGGAGACTTAGAAGGAGATATTGGGTGGTTTAGAGGGTGGCAGAAGTAGCGGATGTGGCGGTGGACGGTGGTTTAAGGTTTCGAGGTGAAAATTCTGGAGAGATGAGCAGCAAACTTTGCACGATTATGGAGGCCCGTGCAAGGAAAATAGAAGGTTGAAAATAGTTTAGTTAATTAGATGGAGTTTCAGGGAAGAGTTTGGGATGAAAAATAGGCAACTAGGTTGGCTATCGGAGGAGAACGAGGCGTCTTGTAACACCCCCAAATTTACTACTGAAAAATTTCGTTTAAATAAAAAGGTTTAGCGGAAGCGAAAAATAAAACCGTAAACTCGGGGGCGTTACCGCCACACTTAGTACTAGACTGGTACACTTCTACCGCTCCAGTACTAAGTGCTAAGGCTAAAACCAAACAACATCAAGTTCGAAATATTAAAACATGAGTTGACATTTGACATAAATCATTAACGAAACACAAGTCAATTAGTATTTAGAATACGGTTTAGGAGTACAACTTAAGATTACGATTTCAAAACATGAAGCTTAGCACAAAATACAGCTAAATGAAACAAGTCCCGAAGGATCAATATCCAAGTTGCCTACTCACTCAAGCCAAGCCTTCCACCCCAAAATATTACCCGATCATAAACCTGCACCAGAGGTCTGCTCCCCACTATCGGTGGATCATCACAGGACCCATTCAATCAAGGTAGTATCAGTACAAGTCCAATACTGAGTAAGGGTGCCGGTGCACTAAGGCCAAGCATATAATCATACAACATAACACACATAGTACAATCACATAGGCAATGTGCAATAACACGCATGATAAGGCCTGAATACTTCTGTTGACTTATTCTTTATTCTCATTTATAATATGTTCATTCCACACATATTCTTTAATAGTCCATGTGAGTGTGGGAACCCCACTATTATAGCCAATGGAACGGTCACGAGTGCCATGCCCTGCCACTATTATTTGCCGGTGGACCAGTCTGGCCCCGACTCATAAGGTGTTCCACTATAAATGTTTGTATCTTTCCCATGTCTTATCATTATTCTAATAAGTTTGTTGAGCACGGAATCCCCCACTATTATAGCCAGTAGAACAATCATGAGGGCCATGCCCTGCCACTATTATAGCTGGTGGACCGGTCACGAGGGTAACATACCCTGCCACTATTATTTGCTGGTGGCTCGGTCTAGGTCCGCCTCAACATCTTTCTCTGTAAGTGGTTATTATCTTAGCATATCTTATTCAAAGGATTTTCACCCTTGACATGCATAAATCATTCTCTTTAAACTTTACACATCACAAATAATAAAATTCCACATTCATAACTACACTTTAATCAATAATACACATGATAACACCAAACAACTGTAAGCAGCCATAACCAACCCTAATTGTCCACACCAAACCGTGGTTAACCACTCTTAACCCTATTTTACCATAATAACCATACTTAGCCATCCCAAACCTTAATTATCCTCAGCAAATCACAATTAGCTACTCAAACCCTAATTCTGTCTCCTCCATACCTTTATAATACTCCACGTACTATTCTCCGTCCAAAACAGTTAAACACCCAAATAATACTTGCATTACCTTCCTTACATCCCAAATTAGCCTTTCATATGTAAATTTTGCTCCCACACAAACGTTACACATCCCATGCAACCTCTCGAACTTTTCACACAAACCCTAAATCCCATACAATCATTAACTCCCATGCTAAACCCTAACTCCACCATGCAAACCCTAATACCACCATACAAACATTAATACCACCACACAAACCATAACACCACCATGCAAACCCTAATACCACCATAAGCCATTAATACCACCATGCAATCATTAATACCACCATACAAACCCTAATACCACCATGCAAACCCTAATACCACCATACCAACCATAATACCACCATACAAACCCTAATACCACCATGCAAACCCTAATACCATCATGCAACCATGAATACCACCATGCAACCATTAATATCACCATACAAACATTAATGCCACCATACAAACCCTATCACCATACCAACCATAATACCACCATGCAAACCCTAATACCACCATGCAAACCCTAATACCACCATGCAAACCCTAATACCACCATACCAACCATAATACCACCATACAAACCCTAATACCACCATGCAAACCCTAATACCACCATGCAAACCTAATACCATCATGCAGCCATGAATACCACCATGCAACCATTAATACCACCATACAAACATTAATGCCACCATACAAATCCTAATACCACCACACAACCATAAATTAAACTCTCCCACGCAAAACCATAAAAATCATAAATCAGATTCTCCCACACGAACCCTAGAATTCTCATTTTATTCTTCCACTCATGATTCATTAAAATAATTAGATCAACTCACCTCCCTTGGTCAATCTCCTTCCCTATCCTCCTTTTTAATCCTTTCTCCCACACAAAACACATCAACTCCCTCACATGCATGTCTTATAGGATCACGACACATATCATCACATATACATAATACACATGCCATGTAAACATACCACACATATTTCATCTCCATGTTATGCACACACAACATAATTGATAATGATAAACGTAGGGTACGTAGTATGCGAAACACATAATACATATAGACACACAAAAGGCCTTAGTTACGTCCTTACCTAAAGTGACGCCGGGCTTGGAGCACGCTCCTCTAACTCCTTAGGGCTTTGGTCGGGGTTACCTATAAAAGGGGGAAAATTCTAAGTATTAGTTTCCCTTGATAGTACCATCATCCCTTATGCTAGTTTAGGATTAGGGTTCTTATTACTAAAGAGGGTATTATACAAAACTAGGGTTTTTATCTTAAATTTAGTATACTAAATATTACTAGTCAAAAAGTATTTATTTTTGATACTTATTGTTACCCTTATGCTATTAGACCTGTTAGCTCTATTCTTATAGTAATAGTGTTCATGCCAACTATAGGAAAATAGTGATAGTGTTAATAATAAAACTAATAATAGTGACACTAATGTTTATAGTGATAGAAACCCTAGCATTTTTAAGGCTAAGTCTAATAATAGTGTTAGGGTTAAAATAATAATATAATAATTACAAAACCAACAAGTATAGATATTCCTAAAGATAACAATGATAAAAATTATATTTTGAATAATAATAGTATACGGGTTCAAATGTTTTTGTCGCAATAATAGGAATGAAATAATGATAATGGTAATAATAGTAATAACTAATAATGATACCATAGTAATGATGTTAGTGTTAAAGGCATTAGGAATAATATTAAATGGTAAGGTGCTAAGGTTCAAGTATTCTTCTTATTTAACAACAACATGGTAACACACCAACTTTGAGTTAAATACATTGATAATAATAAAAGTAGTAGCACTAATAACAATAAGGATAAAGGTGTTAAGTATAGCAAGAATAATAATAATAATAATAATAATAATAATAATAATAATAATAATAATAATAATCAAATAAGGTTAGGTTAAGTAATAATAATAATAATAATAATAATAATGATAATGATAATAATAGTGATAATAATAATAATAATAATAATAATAATAATAATAATAATGTTAAGTATAATAGAAGGTAACAATCGAAGGAATGATTGTATTAGTAAGAAAAAATAACATTAATGATGGAGATAATAATAGTAATAATAATAATAATAGTAAAAGTAATAATAATAATGATAATGATAGGTATAATATCATTAATATTAGTTAAAATTATTCGCAGTTATGTAAAAGAGATATTAGGGTTTGGGTAAGTGGGAAACCACCTAGGGTTGGCGGTGGTCCGGCGGTGGCGCGTGGCGGCGACGGCGACGGCGATGGAGGAGGAAGAGAAAGGAAAAGTTCAAGGTGGAGCTTGGATGGGAGGAGGAAAAGAGAATTTTGAGGTGGGGGAAGAAGCAGAAGGTGAAGAGGAGTGGAATGAGGGTGGTGGCGTGGCAAGAGGTGGCGGCGCGCGATGGTTGGCGCGGTGGCTGAGGGTGGTGGAGAGTGGTGGAAAATGGGGGAGGTAGAAGGAGAGGGAGAAAGGGGGAGATGAAGTTGTGGAAAGGTAGGGGAGGGTCTGCTGGACTTTTTGGAGGGTGGTGGAGGTGTTGGAAGAGGCGGAATTGGCGGCGGAAGGCGGTGCAAGGGGCGGCGATGGCTGAAGGTGGTGGTTTCGGGATAGGAACTTGGCGCGGCTAGGGCGGCACGTGCAGGGCAAGGCGGAGGGTGGTGGCGGCTTGGTTTTGTCGAGGGAGGTGCAGGGAAGATCCCGGTGGGCAGCGGTGGCGGCGGCGGTCGCCGGTGGCGGCGGAAAACTTGACTTTTTGAGGCGGCGGAGAGGTAGGGTTTTGGGGTAAATTCAAAAAAGGGAGCTGATAATGGCTATCAATGGGGGGTATTTATAGGCAATTGGGAGGGAAAAACGACAAGGGAAGAAAGGGACGAGCAGGGCAGGTGTGGCAGGACCACCGGCCGGCGGTGCAGTCCTGCCATGGCAGGTTAGGTTGGGGAGGGGGAGAGGAAAAGGGAAAAAGATGGGCATGCGGGAAGGGGAGAGATGGGCTTGGTCGGCGTCGAAAAGAGGAAAGAAAATGACAGGGAAGGGCAGGGGAGGACGGTTGGCGTTGGGCTGGTGGCTACCGGCGAGATTCGGGGTTGCGGGGCCGATGTTGCAGGTCGGGGCTGAGAAGAAGAAGATAGGGCGAGGTGGACCGGTCAGTCCTGGGGAAAGAAAGAAAAGAAAAAGGGGGCGGTTCGGCCGGCTGGGGGCAACGGGCGACGAAGAAGCTGGACAGGCCTGGCACGCAAGACGGGGGGAGAAAGGGATTTGGGCCGGTGGGCTGGCCCAATCGGGGGAAAGGAAGAAGAAAGGAGAAGGAGGGAGAAAAAGAAGGAAAAGGGGAAATGAGAAAAGAAATAGAAGGGGAAAATAAATAAAATAACTCATGGGGAGATTGTAGTATTTTTGGGTTATTATACATTTATATATATATATTCTTGAATATTTAAAAATTATTATAATAATAATTTAATTCCCTTTTTAGATTAATTTTGGCTATTTTGGGTAATTTTCCTCTACTTTCATTTTAATTAGTAAAATTTCCTAGATTTTCTAAATAAATTATTTATTATTTTCTCCTTATTTTCCTCAATTAATTTCCTCTTTATTCAATGAAGTAATTTATTTTCTTAATTTTTCCCTAATAAATCACTATTTTGCCATAATTCCTAAATTAGGATTTTTGGGGTATTTCACGTCTAAAGTTAAGGTGGAGCACAGACTGGTACTTAGGGTTTTGGGAAAAAGGAAGCTCGATTTCAGGCTAAATGCGGGGTATTTATAGTGGTTGAGGGTAGAATCGAGTTGTGGGAGTTACCAGGAGGTCAAATCTGGTGAGAAATGGGATGGATATGGTGTCGATCGGGCGGCAAAATTTTCAAAATTTGCCCGACCTTCAGGAGGTAATTGGGAGCAAATGTGGAGAAGAAAAGGTTAGTGGGGCAGTTCAAATGGAAGAGTGTGCCGAGAGGAAGAAAATGGGCAGGAGAAAGGCCGGTCACGACATGGTGGCTGGCAGCGCCATTTTTGGGGGAAGGAGGAAGCTTGCGGTTATAGCGTTGGGCGGGAGAGGAAGAAGATGATGGGGAAGGTTGGACCGGGCGGTTCGGTGCAGAAAGGAAAGGAGAAAAGAAGAGGAGACTGGGCCGGTCGGGCGCAAGGTGAGGGACGATTAAATGGGACACTGCGTTTTGGAAGTAAACGAGATACAACGCAGCGCGACAAGGGACGGTAAGCGCGACGGTCGTGCAGGTCGGGCCGCTCTGAAGGAAAGGAGAAAGGGGAAGGAAGACTGGGCCGTGAGCCAGGATCAGTTCGGGGAAGAAAAAGAAAAAGGGAAAGAAGAAGAAGGAAAAGGAAAAGAAAGAACAAGGAAGAAAGAAAAGGAAAAAGGAAAAAAGAGGAGAAAAAAATAGGAAGGTTGGGTTCAATAATTTAATTAAAATATTTGGGGTATTTAAAAATAATAATATTTAAATAAAATAATATTTAAATTCCTTTTTAGGCTAAATTAGGATTTTTAAAAGATTTTCCAAAATTTTCATTTTAAATTAATAAATCACTCTAATTTGATTTAATTAAATTATTTATAAAATTAACATTAATTTGAAAATATTTTCTCTTTCTTAATTTGAATAAAATAATTTATTTAAATAAATTCCCAAATTAAAATATTTAATTAGATAATATACCCAAATTTCCTTTACTTAATATATTTATAAAATTTCTTATTAATTTGCCCTACTAAATTCCCTTTTATTTTAGTAAAAATAATTCATTAAATTAAATATTCAAATAAAACCTTATTTAAATATAATCTTTAATATTAGAAAATTTCGGGGCATTTCACTATACACATTTCTTATTAAGTTCTTGATATAGAATTCAACAAAAAAACAAAACAAAACTAATCACTCAACATCTTCCAAACAAAATTATGTATGTATTCAATGTTCTAACATGCAATATAACTAGAGTAGAGTAAAAGCACAAACCTATATGTATTAAGTGTAGGCAACTCATAAACAAACGGTTCAAATGATGGATTACACACAACTTATATTTGAAGAAACAAAAGATATACAATCGACACAAGTCTTAAACACACAAATGGTGATTAGGCTTAAATGTTTATTTAGTTCGCATGCACTTTAATTAATCATCAATGGTATTTATTCTTCATGCAAACCTATCCTAATAACATACAATATCATGTAGGATAATTCTCTTCAATACCAATCCAATACATTTAACACACACACACGATTTCTTCCTCAAATCACTAGAAACATTAACATGCAACTGCTAACTTTTAGTTCAGTCCTTAACATGTAATCATTCAAGATTTAATTCAAGATCATTATATCACATTTCCTAAATACACATTCAACCATCCAAGATCATACATATGTATGAAATAATTCAAGAAAATCAATCAAAATTCAAAGAATCATAGCAAAAATGATAAAGAACCTCAACCAAAGTTGATGTTGGTGTGTTTGCTTGTTTCCACCTTGAAGTCGTGTTCTTCTCTAATTTATGTCTAACTAAAAAGCCCTGCTTTGATACCAAAACTAATGTGGAAGATAATAGATGAATTATCCTTCAAAATGCAGGACCTTTTTTATTTTGTTCATGAAGAAGAATGCTGATCAAAGTAGAGATAAGATTTGAAGTTGTGGAAGTCTTCAACTCAAATGCACAGTTAGACTGTTTGATCTTCACCAAGATAAAAATAATTCTAAACAAAAATCACAAATTTTTCCATAAAAAATCCCTAACCTCTGTCAAGATAAAGTCACTTGAAGAGGAAGGAAGGAAGGTCAAATTTTTTCTTAAGAATTTGGCTTAACTTTCATTCATTCATTCATTAATGTCTCCTCCACCGAACCTACAAGTTCCATATAGATATAGATATAGATATATATATATATATATATATATATATATATATATATATATATATATATATATATATATATATATGCACACATATATATAGGGTCGAGCTTAACCTCTATTAATCAAGCCCAAATCAATCGGTCTAATTAGCAAAAGGTTAAACTAATACATGCCCATCTGGTATACATAATGGTTTACAATTATAAATGACAAGACATTATAAAGTATACATAAAATATCAAAGCTAAATAAAATCTAACCATCATAATATATTGAATAATCAAGAAATCAAGTTCTATGTCTTATGGTTTTGTCTTCCATCATAACATTTGCATTATCATTAGTGAAATCTTCTTCTTGAAAACATATATAATACCTACAAGAATCACTTAATGAAATATTATTACGGTTATTATGAAGGTGTTCAAGATTTTTAAGAATAATTGGTATCATCTCCATATAAGCTAGCTCTTGAACTCCAATATGAGAAGAATAAGATCGAGATATTCTTACAACAAATACACTAGGACAAACTGATTGACCATCTTAAGCTAATTGACAGGTCGATTTGGCCCAACTAGGGTTGTTGACAAATCAAACTGGCTCACGAGTCGGCTCGACTCGGCTTGTTAACGGCTCAGCTCAGCTCGCTTGATTAGGTAAACAAATCAAATCCAAGCCTTGATCTTACACTCATTTATTTATCGAGTCAAACTTAAGCCTAGGCTGACTCATCTCATTAGCTCGTGAACTAGCTTGATTCAAACTTGACTCGAGTTCGTCTCGTGTGCTCGTTTATCAAATAAATTTTGAGAATACATACAAATATAAATTAAAGTTAAAAAGTTCTAATTATTATTTTTTTTATAAATAATTCTCATAAGTTATGCTTTTTTTTTACAAAAATAATTCTCATAAGTTTTTTTTTACTAAAACATGGTGTGTCAAATTTTTCAGACCCTCCCCAACACTAGCAGACCAAATGGCCCAGACCCGGTCACGCACACCGCACGGTTGGCTGAGTCTCCACTAGGCACTGGCCCGGTGTAACACCCCCAAAATTCACTACTGAAAAATTTCGTTAATTAAAAGGAAACTAGCGGAAGCAAATTAATAAACCGTGAATTTTGGGAGTATTACCGCCACACTTAGTACCAGACCGGTTCACTCATACCGTTCTAGTACTAAGTGCTAAGGCTCCTAGGTATGATGGTTTTCACTTGGGCTTCATCAAGAAGATGTGGAATGTGATCGGTGACGATTTCTCTGAAGTGGTGATAGACTTCTTCATCACGGGCCGATTACCGCATTCCCTAAATACGACCCTGGTCACTCTCATCCCCAAAGTGCAAGGAGCAGAAGAGGTGACACAGTTTAGACCCATTAGTATGGTTGGGTGCATCTATAAAGTTATCGCAAAGATCATGGCAGACCGACTGAAGCAGGTTATTCAACCACTGGTTATTGACACTCAATCGGCTTTTATTGCGGGGAGAAGTATCCTCGATGGGGTTCTAGTTGCAAATGAGTTAGTGCACTGGTTTAAGAAGAATAAAGATACTCAAGGGTTGATGATCAAGCTGGACTTCCATAAGGCCTACGACACCTTGAGATGGGACTTCGTTGACTCGATTCTGGAGCTTATGGGGTTCGGGAAAATTTGGAGAGGTTGGATCAGTGAATGTATTACAACAGCTAGTATTTCTATCCTTGTAAACGGGACCCCTAATACCCCGTTTCAGATGAGGAGAGGACTGAGGCAAGGGGACCCTCTATCCCCTTTCCTTTTTGTCCTAGCTACAGAGGGTTTCAACCAGCTTGTGCGAAGGGGTTTAATTGCAGGTGTGCTTCGGGGACTAAAGGTAGGACATGAGCAGCTGGAGGTGTCGCATCTACAGTATGCGGATGACACAATGGTGTTCTGTGAAGCGTCAAGGGATAATGTGTTAAATTGGAGGAGGGTTCTTGATTGCTTCTCCATTTTATCAGGGCTCCGGATCAACTCCTCCAAGACAGAAGTGATAGGGTTAGGTACAAATATAAATCAGACGAAGGAAATGGCTGAGATTCTTCAGTGTCAGGTGGGATACTTACCTATTAACTACCTTGGCTTGCCATTAGGTGCAAATCCTAGAAGAAGAGGAACGTGGAAGCCGGTGGTTGAAAAAGTTCAAAAGCGTCTACAAAGCTGGAAGGCTAGAACGCTATCTAGGGCAGGAAGACTGGTTCTGATAAAGAGTGTTCTGAATAGCCTCCCCCTGTACTACATGAGCATGTTTAGCATTCCAAAAGGGGTAATAAAGGAGATCATTCGCATTCAGAGGAACTTCTTCTGGGCAGGGACTGGAGATAGGAAGAATCTGCCTCTTGTTCGTTGGAGCACTATACAGAAACCACGGAGTATGGATGGGCTTGGTGTTGGCGATCTGGCAATCAAGAATAATGCTTTACTTTTTAAATGGTGGTGGCGTTTCTTTACCGATGAGGGAGCCTTATGGAAACAAGTTATCGAGGCGGTGTATCCAAAGGTTCAGAATGGAATAATAGAAGTCCCGGGGTTTGACAGAGGCAAGACTACTTGGGGGGACATCGTCAATCGAGGCCGTGATAGCAAGCTTCTTGTGGAAGGCATCAAGATAAGATTAGGGGATGGGGGAAAGATTAGTTTCTGGCATGACAATTGGGCGGGGCATGGCAACTTGCGTGAAAGTTTCCCAAGGCTTTTCTCTGTTTCCTGTCAGCAAAACGAAAAAGTGGCAAACATGGGAGTTTGGGACGGAGCGTTCTGGAACTGGAGTATCATTTGGAGAAGAAGACTGTTTGTATGGGAAGAGGAACAGGAGCAGAATCTGATGAACCTGATAAATCAAACCTTACCGAGCAAGCATAAGAGAGATAACATCCTATGGGATCATGACAACAGTGGGGTGTATACAGTCAAATCCTTTTGTGAAGCCCACTTCAGAGGAAATGTAGGGGAGGTAGAAACAAAGGAAAATGGTCGAAAAGTCTGGATCGGTATAGCACCACCAAGGATTGAACTGTTGACCTGGTTCGTGATTCAACAAAAGCTAAACACAAAGGATAAACTCGCAAAGCTACAGCTCATCACGACTAGGGATGCGTTATGCCCTTTCTGTGGATCAGAAGTGGAAACTGTCTCGCATTTATTTCTGCACTGCAGGCTCACGGGGAGACTATGGAATGACATTTGCTGCTGGATGGGATTCAACTGGGTAATGCCGGAAAACACTCATATGGCCTTCACAGCATGGCTAGGAGTGAGATGGAAAGGTATAAAAGGAAAAATCTGGGTTGCGGCCTTTTTTGCAGTTGTTGGAACCATTTGGGAGTTTCGAAATAAAGCGGTGTTTGACAATGCAAATATTTGCCTGAACTGGATTTCAATGTTGGTCAAGACTAGGGTGGCTTTATGGTTAAAAGACGGTCAACATATGGGTGACTATAGGGTCGATGATATTGTACATCAGTTGCAATGCCTAGGCTGAGTATAGGATCACTCGAAGTTGGCTTTATTTGATCTTGATCGTCCTGTAGTTTGGTCTCCTTCGGAGCTTTTCTCTTGTATGGGTGGTTGTGTGGACTTTCGAGTCTTTGTACCTTAGCTCAAACCTCGTAGCTGTGTTTGATGCTTTTGTCTAACTACTAAACTATCAAAAAAAAAACTAAGTGCTAAGGCTAAAGGAAAATGAAATACAATTTGCAAGAATTTCAACACACTTAAATCAGAGTAGCGTACCAAACGTTTACAAGAATGAAATCCACCCATGGTGGTTACAGTATCAACATATACATTTAAAACCAGAAATTTCAAAGAGAGAGAAAAAAACCCTAGTAGTTCCGGATGAGACCTTACTCTCTTCCCCGTTGCCCACTTGAGTAGCACCTGAAAAACCCTGCAAGGGGCACTGCCCATTGAATAGGTAGGGGCCCCACGAATGGAACCCTTCAGTACTACGGTACTGAGTAACCCTTTAAAGTTCCACTTAAAAGCAGACCCGCAATGCAACACATGCAACAAGCTACATACATATATAAAATTCACATAATTAACATTCACATAGCATATCAATATATTGTTACGAACAATCGGTACTCACGGTCTTAAGCCATATCATAACGCAAACTCAAAACAATTAGGCCTTAAGCCCTTGTTCCACTATAAGTGATTCATACTTTCCCATAATTTTATTCACATACATAACTGGTTTTATTGAGCTCGGGACCCCCACTATTATTGCCGGTGGACCGGAATATATATAAAATCATCATCCAAGGCACAACGCTCCTGGCCACTATTATAACCGGTGGACCGGTACTCATAATCACATACCAGGGCAACATACTCCTGGACCACTATTATATCCGGTGGACCGGTACTCAATAACACATAGCAGGACAACACGCTCCTGGACCACTATTATAACCGGTGGACCAGTACTCAATATCATAATCATCTGGGCCCGGCTCTTTAATATTCCGCTTTCAATAATAGTATCTTTCCTTTCTTTAATCAGCATATCAATCATATTTATTTGCCTCGAACGGGAGATCAATAACCCGGGACACAAAGGTACACCGGTCGTACCGGTGCATATCAACTACTCAGTACCCTTCAACCACGAACCCAAGGACGCAAAGGTACCCTGGTCGTACTGGTGCATAAAGCTAACTCAGTACCCTACTGACAAGGACACCTAATCCATAAGTATGCATACCCCCTAACTAGGTCCGTAGAGCTAGAAAGAGTAAGATATAGGGCCTGGCTGGGGCACAAAGGCACACCAGCAAATACCAGAATAATCGTGGACTAAACCACGTCCTTAGGGTAGCGACCCCTAAGGAGTCACCATTCCCGATCTCGAGGTCTTTCACTTTAAGTAATAGTGTCTTAATTAAAGTGATCACGAAAAGCACAATAATCCGATACTTATTCACTTTCAATCGTTCTGATATCATTAATAGTTTCTTATTCAGAAGATTATCTAGGATATCACAGAGAAACCATTAAGGCCATACTAATACTCCTACTTGGCTAATCAGCATTACTTGAATCACATTATAATGTTCCACAATCTCAAGGACATGTTAGGTACAAATTACTCCTTAACCCCTTACTTATATAATTGCTAAGTATCCATTCCTTACTCGCCAAATTACCCTATTACCCTTTAGGTTACATAATTACCAAATTACCCTTTTGTCCAATTTAGATTACCAAATTATCTCATACCCTTTTTAGATCACCATTCACCCCTCATAATTGCTACACTTATCATATTTCCCATTTGGTATGTTATATTACCAAATCGCCCTTCTCCTTTGTTATAATTACGAAACTTCCCTCGAGTTAGATAAATTACTAAATTATCCTCCTTCCTTATCATGATTACTATTTTGCCCATTTAGTTGGTTAAATAATTATCACTTTATCATTTAATTGGCTAAGTCACCAAATTGCCCCTTCTCCTTTATCATAATTACCAAGTTACCCCCTTACTCCCAAGTTTACCATAATATCCTTTTATTTACAAAATTACCCTTCTTCATATTTATAAAATTTACCATATTACCACTTACTTACTAATTTGCCCCCTTTACCTCCAAAATTACCATATTAACCCTTTTACTTACAAATTTACCATAATACCCTTCTTCACACAACTTATAATTTTATCCTCTTACTTATGAATTATCATTTAATTCCCTTATTTTTAAATTACCAAAATGCCCTTTTACTTATAAAATTACCGAAATACCCTTTTCACTTATAAAATTTCCACTTAACCCTTTGTTGCACCATTTTTACAAATTTACCACCACTACATAAAATACCACTATTTGCACTCCAATCTTATCATTTAACTCCCCAAACTTGTCATCATTCAACACGATACTCAACTACATATATTAGATCACATACTTCATATCACTAAAATATCCTTAGACAATAATATTACACATACATTAGCAACATAATACATCATAGGCAAGCATTTAGTATTTCCATCAATAATCAACTCCTTCCTTAATTATCATACCTACACATGGCACAAAGCTATCATGCATTTCCCTTTTTCTTTCAATAAATATAACAACCATTTATATATCATGCTTGGCTCACAAAACATACATAAAATCATAATAAAATTGCTAATGTGCTAGCATACGTTTCCATGCATTTAAGGGAGGTTTAACGATTACCTTAATCCCGCAAAATATCAAATCTTACCAAGTATAATTAGCAACTCAACACCTAAAAATAACATCCATCATTATTATGTTAGAAATAAGAAATTAAAAAGGATAAAACTTTATAAAAAATTATTTAACAATAAAACACTTTAAGTAATTATTAATATACCTCAAAAATTTTCCAAATTAAATAAAAAACAAGGGGGAGCTCACGCTGCATGAGCAGCATGAGTCTCATGCAGAAATGAGAGGTGAAAGGGTTCGAAGGGGGGTGAAGGAAGCAAAATCTATTATTTTCGGGTTAGGGTATTTAGGCTAGAAAAGAAAGTGGTTGGGGGAGGTTTCAAGTCAAGGGAAGGATGCAGAGGTGGAGAGGGGGTGTAAGAGGTGGTCGGGGACGTTTTGATGGTGGCTAATGGTGGCGGAGGCGGCGGCAGCAAGGCTGCGAAGGTGGCGGTCAAAGTGGGGTGTCGAGGTGCAGGCTGGCGAGGAAGGAAAAGAAAGGGGGAAAACGAAAGGGTGAAGGGGCTGGTTTCGGGAAAGTAAAGTATGGGGGTGGTAGAGGAGGTTGCAGGGAGGAGATTGGTGGTCTGGGCGGCGGCAGAGACGGCCGGACTGCGGAGAACGGCGGCGTTACAGGTAGCTGTCGAGAAGGGTGAAAACAGGGAGAAAAATAGGAGAAGGGAGAAAGAGGGTTGCGGGATGGGTATTGGGGCGGTGCAAGGTGGTAGTCGAAGGGTGCAGGAGGTGGTTTAGGGGATGAGTGCGGCGGTTGGAGCGGCGGAGGGCGGCGGCGCACGAAATCAAGGGGAGAAGATGGAGGGGAGAAAATGGAGGGAAGGAGGGTTTCGAAATAATGGGGCAGGGAAAGGTGGAGAAAAAGAAGAGGGAGAAGAGAGAGAGGGAGAGGGAGAGACAGGGTGGCAAGGTGGCGGTTGTAGGCAGTCGGGCAGCAGCAAACAGGTCGGCAGCTGTTGCCGCCTGGGGAGAAGAAGAAGGAGGAAGGGAGGCTGCGGGCGGCCGGTCGGGGAAAGAAGGAAAAGAAAAGTGGGGGGCGGACCGGCTGGGTCAGGCACGCGGGAGAGGGACTGAGGAAGGAAGAGAGGGTGAGGTGGGCTGAGTGTGCTGGGCGGTGCGCGAGGGAGAGAAGGGAGGGAAGCAGGCCGGTGCGGGCGGCCCAACGCGCAAGGAGGGCTGGCCTGGCGAGGCAGAAAGGGAAAAAAAAGAAAAAGGAAAAGAAGGAAGAGGAAAAAGGGAAAAAGGGGGATGAAAAAAAATAGGAAAAGTAATTTAATTAAATTTATAAAATCATAAAATATAATATTCTTGGTAAATTATTTAATTTAATAATTTAATTTATTATAATCTAATATTTTAGTTTAAAAAGGATAAAGTGGGTAAAATATAAGTTTGGAAAATTATTTAAATAAAACAATATGATAAATAGAAAAATATTTATTTTTAATTTATTAAATACTCTTATCCAAATTTAAATACTCTAAAATCCACAAAATAATTAAAATAATACTTTTACAAGCTAATTTTATTTCAAATAAAGTTATTTATTAAAATATAGGTTTTCGAAATTTTTGGGGGATTAAACCCGGTCCTGTGTTGTGTCTATGAGTGCGAATCTTCACTGGCACTAAGGCTCCTCAGACCGTGACTCCGTCTCCACTAGTTTCCACTCTCCACTCTAGGTCTCCAGCCCTCGTTTTACCTAACTGTCTCTCTCGACTCTTCCTCTCCCTCTCGGGCTCTCAACTCTCAACTGACTCGTCGTCGTCGACGACCGTCATGAGTCTCCTCTCCAACCTCCAATCTTAATCGTCGATGTTGTCCAGGTCCAGCCCTATCAGTCTGTCACATCCTCCATCCCTTCAATCTCCTCGCTAACATCATGCCGAGTGCCGACTCCATTCTCCATTCTCACCGCCCATGGGCCATGGGCCTCGTGGCTAGTTCAGCCTGCCGCCTCGCCTCACCCCTCCACCACTCCAATCCCCTCGCCCCTCGATCTGCCTCCCTATTCACAAATCACACCTCAAAACCAACAGGCCCGATTGCCCGAGACTCCCAACTCTAGACTCGGTGGTTGGCCCTCGATCTGCACATCCAACCACATACCCTAACTCTGTTGTGTGTGTATTGTGTGGTATATTGCATAGGTATATTTCATTATTGATTTTCATTTTCAAATTTGTTGGATAAATCTACGTTTTATTCATTTATATATCTATAATGGTTGTTGGCATGTAGCCTGCTGCCTGTAATGGATTTTATGGATCTGCAAAGAATGATGATTGATTTTATGTTGTGGTATGGCATATTGGCATGTAGCCTGATGCCTGTGGTCTTGAATTATAAACAAATTGAGGTTGTACATTGTTTATATTTATGTTTGACAATTTATGTTGTGCTTGTTGTGGCTCTTGTATTGTCGGTATTGTACAATTATAGAAAATGATGATCTTTGACTCTTTGCAATGTAACTTTGATCTTATTTGTGCATGATAAATTGATAATGGTTGTTGGCCCCTTAAAAATGAAGGTTTAGGCTTTGTAAAAAAAATTTCTTTATCATATATTCTATTGTACAATATGGATTTTGGTATTTGTAGTGTTTATATTCTTTGAGTTCGTAGTTTCTTGATTGCTCCAATTGTTGGAAAAAATATTTTGAAGCTTAGAAGATTGTAAAATGATAAGAGTAGATAGTAGATGAATAGAGGATTAAATTAGGAGGAAATTGTAGTTTCTTTTTGTCATTATATTATCTTTCTATAGGTTTTATCAATTTCTAGGAAAATTGTAGATCATTTGAAATTACTTAAGTTATGGTTTGTTTGGATTAAGGTGAATTGGGGTGAGGGTAATTATTATAATGCTTCTTTATATTTTCTATGAGTTTGATTGTTTATGATGTATTATATGTAAGGTGGGAGATGTTTGGAGATGTTTTCAAGCTCTTGTAATTGAGAATATCAATAAAACATTTGGTCAGTTGCTAGCAGCATCTTTTCTACTATATGATTTTATAAATATTTTTTTTAATTTTATGTTTTTAAATTGAGCAATAGCGTTATTATTTTATTGTACTTGTTCTAATCATTCATATATATATTATTGTTGCTTTCTTAATATAAGTAGGCTGCAGATGCTCCGAGCATAAAGATCATAGATCTTCCATAATATGGTATATTTTTTGAACAAATTTAAGATATACTCTAATTAGAATTTATGGGATTGAAGTCTTTATCAAATAACTATTACTAATCTAATTTTCTCTTGTTTATTCATAAAATTATTGACACGATATGAAGGTCAGTGGATTTTGGTGCCTTATTTTGAGGTTTGGAGTAGAAGTGCTTATGATGGATTAGGTGAGACGAAGGCTACAAATCTGCTGTAATTATATCGCGGTTTTATTTTGTATAATGAAGCTTAATTCTGGATATTGGAATCTAGAATTGAGGATTGAAGAACATGATTTTAGACATATGTGAATTATTTTATTTTGTGAAAGCATGCAGGGTTGAAGGCACAATCTTTGAATATTTTGTATAAATGATTTGATATTGTGTGGTCTTATTTTAGTGTTTATAATCAAGCCAAATAGGTCTTTATTTTATATTTAATTTTTGTTGAAAGTTACAGGTTTAATCGGAAGAATTTTCTAATAAACGAGCTGAACAAATCGAGCCACAAATTGAGCTCAAATCGAGCCACGAGTCAAGCCTAACAAACCGAGCCGATTTGGTTCATTTTCATTAAATAAAACCGAGTCGAATAGCTCACAAGCTTTTTTTAAGCCAAACTCAAGCCTCAAATACTTGACTCGATTCGAGCTCGAACCAAACTCAAGCCATACAAAAAACTTAACAAACCAAATCGAGCTAGAGAAGGTTTGGCTTGATTCGGTTTGTTAACAGCCCTAGGCCCAGCCAAACCCCAGAATTCCCTCGAACTAGTCAATCAGTTTGGTCATACCAATCGACTATTCTGAGACCATTCAATCGTTTCTGATAGATAAGTAAATAGATTTAAGCATAGAGCAACCAAAATCACCATAAACCATCTTCAATTAGTTTAGGTCAACCATTCGGCTACTCAAAGGACCAGTCAATCGATTTGGCTTAACTAATCGATTGGTTTGCTCCCAAAAAACACATAATAAATATTTTACATGTGACTCACACTCTAAAATCTTACCACATCCAAACCATAATATATACAGCAAAATACCAAGAGTTGACATGATCAAACACGTAATGATGCTTCATTTTCAAGCAATTGACCCTATATCCCATAAATCAATCCATTTTCTCATAAATCTTAATTAATTCAACATGCATCATTTAAAAATTTAGACTCTCATTTATGCATATAAAATTAACATTTTATAGAGTACGCCAAATCACATGTTTATTCATGTCACATTTTAAAGCTTAGCAAAGTTTCCCACCAAAAGAAAAAACTGAAGTTGGAAGGTTTCAACTTCCAAAACTTTCAAAAACAACAAGTTGAAACTCAAAAATCATTAAATAACTTATACAAATCATGAACTCAAATTAAGGAAGAAAACAAACTTACCACCTTCAAGAGAAATATAGAGAAGATTCAACAAAAAGCAACTCAACTTTTTCCTAAATCTAAATCTTTATTACTTAAGATAAAACAAGAGGAAGCTAGGGAAAGGAATAGAAGGGTGAATGAGATTCAAATGTAAGCTCGAAGTAAAGAGGAATTAACACAAGTGTTTGAGAACTTAGATATTTCAAAGGCTAAAAGAAAGATGAGAAGAAGGGATAATTATGGTTATTCATAGCTAACAAATTGATTAAGGAAAAATTGAGGTTATGCAATAAATCAGAAACCCTAATTTTATCATTCAAATATGAGTGGAACTGGCTAATTAATCAATAATAGGTTGAATTTCATTTCAAAGCTCAAATGATAATTTTTTAGAAAATGCAAGTCGAGCTCATCCAAAAATATCAAACACAATAAGAAAAATGGAAGATCAAGATGGGAAGAAGATCTCCCAACCGTGTAGGAACAATTTGAAAATTAAATCATACTTTTAGATGTTTGTAGAGGAAAGACGAAGACGAAGACAAGAATAAGATCATCATCTCCCTCATTTGGCAAAATCAAGCCCTCAAATATATATGAGGCAGCAACTAAAGCTAAATAATGATGAAAAAGGTTAAGAACTACTTAAAAACAAGTTGGAGTTGGATTATCAAAATTCCATCTTTATTCAAGTTTTTTTTTTGCAAAATCAAGCTTTAAAAAACACTTTATCTGACAAACCAGTCGATCCATTTAGTCGAACAAAACCCTTAGCTGAAATAAGAAACCAATCGATCGGTTCAATAGAAAACTTATTTTATTCAATTTTACAAACTTTTCTCAAATTCATTATTACCTCAAACCCAAATTATAATTCCAAATCAAGATCAAACATTATTCAATTTTATTAAACACACAAAATTATTTTATAAATATTACAAAAATATAGGATATTTTAGAAAATCGGTGTGGCACGATGAAATGACCTTGATCCTTCACGTTTTGCAACATAATTTAGAGTAATCTGCTCCTTCAAGTGGTCATTATCAAGTACTCATAACCAACAAGTACTCAGCACATATATAAGAGCAATATAGTACGCAACTCCAAGCAAGGGTAGACAAGATTCATTGAACGCCATCAAATATGGACAAAAGACTTTTTTCACTCCATCAAACATTGCTAAAAGAGGTTTTGTTCAACCCTAAGCTCCTACACTGACCATGATTTTAGTTTATGCGCTAAAAATTTTCAACAAAGGGGAAGCATCTACATCTTTATAGTAATCAAATATTCTAGAACCTAAAACAATGGAGCAAAGTATGCCAAGTGGGCTAAGTAAACAATTGAAAACAAATACCCAACCGACCTTACTTTGGTTACAACCTTAGCATGTAGTTCTAGAGAAACCACTAACATTGTCCAACGAAAGAATTCCCATTAAATCTTGTTATCTAAGTCTGCCACCAAGCATACCTAAGTTTGTTCTTCCCCAAGCTTACATCACAAGGAAATATGACCAACTAAATCTGATCTTGATCTGATAGCTAAAACTAATATACTTACCAGCAAGAAACATGAGCGGGTGCAAGGGCTTACGGAAATGCTACTTAAGCTCTATTTGGAAAAGAATTACTCGTCCGTGCGGGCGTATCCCAGTTGGTTGGGGCGTGGCTGTTGGAAAGGATAGGTCCACGGTTCGACTCCTTCGGGAGACAAGCTGCAGTGTGGGAGTTTCAACTCTCCGTTTGTGGGGGTGGCTCCTTGTGGGCGCCCCGGATCTCGGACCACCACATGCTCAGCTGTTGGGCCACCATAATTTACCTCCTCCAACCAGGTTGTCGGACAGACAGATTAGAGGCCCTGAGGGCGAGGGATTTTGCCTTTTGGAAAGGAAAAGAATTACTCGAAGATGAAGTGAAACAATGCACATTGACACCTTTTTGGTATGAATTTCTGATATTTTTTTGTTAAAAAACAATACATAGAAAATAGTGATAGAATATAAAAATAGAAAGTGATGCGTAATGTCAACTCAAATGATAAGATTAAGTTGCCAAACGTAGCCTTACTAGTTACTACGTATCAATGCAGAGTTCCTTACCATATTTCCATTACATCCATTTCAGCAACTATTTTGGTGTCATGACATGTCACGTGATCATAGGGAGCAAGGGTTTTTTGTTCAACTTGGAACAATCCAAGTGACGTACTGCCAACATATGACATGATAATAGGTGGCGAATTGTACTTGCTGATTCAAATGCCCGGCATCTTATTATGAGAACAACATTTCAGCATGGCCTCACTGAATTTGACAAAGAAACCTGCACTATGCGTTTTATTCAATAATTTGTCTTACCCATAATCAACATGCAATTTAGTTAACATGACATTTTACCAAAAAAAAAAAAAGTTATCTTGCAACAAGGATTTTATGAACCTAACGAAGATATCACGTTGCAAAGACAGTTCGCAGGTTCCCTGTATAGCAGCATTCAAACGAAACGTTTACGCTACCTTTGAACGAAAAGACCAGAATATATTAGGATTACCATAAATTACTGGTGGGGTTATGAGTCGTGACAGCAAAAATCCTCAGGAAAAAGGATTTAGCACCCTTTGGTAGATAAAACCAGAGATTCAGAGATCACATGCATTGTTTGAGAAAAGCAAATCAGCGATTATAACCACAGAAGCAAAAAAGGATCCAGCAGCTAAGACCTATCCTTCTAATGTACTAGTTGCATGCCTCACATCTTTGTTGACATCGTAAACTTGTTCTTCCTCTCTGCTGGCTTGAGTATTTGAAAAGAGCACATTAAATTTTCATCGACACTCATCAGTGCACCAGCATTATCAAATTCACCACAATAATTGGGTGCTGAGAACACTGTAACAAGTTGGCGGTCTGCAAAAAATTCATAACCATCCTCGACAACCTGAAAAGAATAAAGAAACTGAGCAACTAGAAATCGTAAAATCATCTTAAGACAAATACTAGGCAAACCTGATGAGCACGGCAAACAAGGTCCAATTCATGGTTGACCAAGAATTCTGAAACCTTATCAGCACCAAAGGTGAATGAAACTCCTCTATCATTCAATCCCCATCCCTTAACATCTTTACCAGGATCCGCCCAAAGCAAATCACAAAGCAAACCATTATCAGGTATAGCGGTTGGTCGAGGTAAGCTTCTTATTTGATCCAGTTTTGTCAATTCTGGAGAAAGCCCTCCATGCATACATAAAATTTTGTCATCTACAAGGGCTGCCACAGGAAGACAGTTAAAACAATCGGTAAAGGTTTTCCAAAGCCTCACATTAAATCGCCGTTTGCATTCATCATAGAACCCATAAATTCTATTAATGGAAGCACATTCATGGTTCCCTCTCAGAAGGAAAAAATTCTCTGGATATTTGACTTTGTAGGCAAGCAATAGACATATTGTTTCAAGACTTTGCTTGCCACGATCCACATAATCTCCTAAAAATAGATAGTTTGATTGAGGGGGGAAACCACCATATTCAAAAAGCCTCAGTAAGTCACTGTATTGCCCATGGATATCACCTGAAATAGAAATGGAGAAACTGTCGGTTATGTTTTGACAAAAGCCTTATTCCAGAACACCAATCTACAAACTAAAAACACGATGAACTTGACAGCCAAATCATGGTTTATGCAGGAGCAGAAAGATCAGAATAATGACCTGGAATTCTTTATGTATTAGCAATCAGTTCCACATCCCATTGCTTTCATTTATCAATTCTGTGACCATGCAAGTGGAAACATGTAATCACATAGAGTAACTAGACAAGTAAAGTCTCAAACATGAGTGCAATAAAAGTCCCTATATTAAGATAGCAAATGTCAGCTGCATATTCATTGTACTATGTCTAAAGCCTAGTAATCAGTAGTCCTATCTTTTCTATTCCTTTCCAGGTGGTGATTTTGTCTGGCATAAAACAATATGAAGAGTACTTGGACACGTACATAACATAGGACTCGGTAATGTAAGCATCAAAGACCAAGAGATGTATGATAAGGACAACCAATGGAAATGGTAAAAAAATAAAATAATAATTGAAATACCCCAAAAAAATTCTAATTTAGGAATTATGGCAAAATAATGATTTACTAGGGAAATTTAGAAAATAAATTATTTTATTAAATAAAGAGGAAATTAATTGAGGAAAGTAAAGAGAAAATAATAAATAAATTCTTTAGAAAATTTTGGACATTTTACTAATTAAAATGAAAGTTAAGGAAAATTTATCCAAAATAGCCCAATTAATGTAAAAATAAATTTAACTATTATACTTAAAATAATTAGTATTAAAATTAAATATCTAACTTAAATATATTAAAAAATAATAATAAAAAAAACCCAAAATACCCAATCCACATATTTTCCCTTTTTTTCCCTTCTTTTCTTTCTTTTTCTTTCTCTTTTTCCTTTTTCTTTTCCCCTCCCCCCCCTCGACCTGGGCCAGCGTCGCGCGACCCAACCCCTGCGCAACCCAGGCCCGCGCCGTTTCCCCCCTTCTTCTTTTTTTTTCCTTCCCGGCCGGTCCGGTTTCCTTTTTCTTTTCTTCCTTTCTCCCTGAGCCGCCCGGTCCCGATGTCATCTTCTTCCCCGAGGCGTGGCGGCGACCGAAGAGCTGCAACCCAGCGCTCCGTCGGCCACCAGCGCTGCCACCGTCCTTCCCTCCCTCTCCCGTCGCTTTCTTTCACAATTTCAACCCCAACCAACCTATTCCCCTCTCCCGAGCACCCTGGCCTTTTCCCTTTCCCTCTTCCCTAGACCCCGATGCCCCTGCCATGGCAGAACCGCCTCGACTGCCGCCACCAGGCGGCATGCCTGGCATCTGCACCTCCTTTGTCTTCTTCCCCTTGTCCTTGCCCGGCCAATTGATATATATATATACCCCATAGCCTGCCCTAATTCGAATTTTGATTTCGAAACCCCAGAATCAGCCACTTCTGCCGCCGCCCCATTAGACGAGCCGTCCACCACCGCCGCTTATCATCAACGGCCAAAACACCCCCAAAACCGCTCCTTGCACCACCCTCTACCTAACCAAACCCTCCTCGTCCCTTGATTTCCCCTGCACGAGCCACCCCGGCCGTGCAAAGTCGCCCTCCCCAAACAACCAACTTCAGCCCCTGCCACCCTTCACACCACCACTGCCGTCAATTTTGCCGCCACCAACGCCATCTCTAACCTCCAAAATAACCAGGGGAACCTCCTCTACCTCCCCACACCTCCCTTTCTTCCTCCTCCCTTCCTTATCCTCCTCCCTCCTTTCTTCTTCTTCTACCACCTCAAACCTCCACAACCGCCGCCGCCGCTGCCGTGCGCCGCCGCCACCACTACCTTAGGTGGTCCTTCAACTTTCCCCAAACCTTAAACTCATTTTGTACAAATATTAATTATTTAATAATATTAATGGTATTATTATTATTATTATTATTATCATGATTATCCTTATTGTTACTATTATTATTATTATTATTATTATTATCTTGTTAACATTGTTAATATTAACTTTACCCATTATCACTTTCATTATTAATATAGATACTTGGACCCTTATATTACTATTATCATTTTGATTACTATATTATGGTTATTATCATTATTATTACTATGCTTAACGTTATTATTATTATCATTATTATTCTTATTATTATTATCATTATTATTACTATTAGTATTATTGTTGTTGTGGTTGTTGTTAACATTGTTAATAATATTACCATTATTTCTATTATTATTAAAGTTATTGAAACAAAAATTAGCATGTTTCCCTTTGGTCACTATAGAAGAAGAATACCCAACCTTAGTATTATTACGATTATTATTATTCAAACCTTGCTAATATTGTTCCTAATACCCTTGTTACTAACATTATTACTTTGGTATCATTGTTAGTTATTACTAGTACTATTGTTATTATTTTGCTAATATTATTATAATAAAAACATTCGAACCCTTATATTATTATTATCCCAAATACAACTAATATCATTATTATCTTTAATAATATTAGCACCTTGTTAGTAATACTATTATTATAATATTATCTTACCCTAGAACCATTATTAGCCTTAACCTTAAAAATGATAGGGATTCTATTTCTAAGAGCATGGGTATTACTACTATTATTATTAATAGCACTATTTTATTTTAACAAGTATTAGTACTATCATTAGAAGGAATAAAGCTATCAGGTTGATAATATAAATATAGTTATGAATAATAACATAAGTACATTTTAACTAGTAATAACTAGTAGGCTAGCTTGATGGAAAGAAAACCCTAGTTTTCACTTATAAACTCCGTGTAATAATAAAAACCTAATCTTAGACTAAAATAAGAAATAATAGTATTTTTGGGTAGAAGGGAACTAACCATTAGTCTTATCCTCCTATAGGTGAATTGAGCCAAAGTCCCAAGGAGTTGTAGGAGCGTGCTCCAAGCCCGGTGTCGCTTTAGGTAAGGACGTAACTAAGGCCTGTTGTGTGTCTATATGCATTATGTGTTTCGCATGCTACGTACCCTATGTTTATCATTATTAATTATGTCGTGTGTGGCATGACATGGAGTTGAAGTATGTATGGTGCGTTTACATGGCATGTGTATTATGTATATGTGATGATATGTGTCGTGATCCTGTAAAACGTGCATGTGAGGGAGTTGATGTGTTTTGTGTGGGAGAAAGGTTTAAAAAGGAGGATGGGGAAAGAGATTGACCAAGGGAGGTGAGTCGACCTAATTATTTTAATGATCTATGAGTGGCAGAATAAAATGGAGAATTCTAGGGTTTATATGGGAGATTCTAATTTATGATTTTATGTGGAAGAATCTATCTCATGATCTTGTATGGAAGAATCTAATTTGTGGTTATGAATGGGGGAATCTAATCAATTGTATTATATGGATAAATCTTTGGGTTTTATATGGTTTGAATCTAGGGTTTGGTATGGATGGATCTTGGGTTTTGTGTGGACTGAATTTAGGGTTTTGTATGACGAAATCTAGGGTTTGCATAGTGGTATTAGGGTTTGTATGGTGGTATTAATGGTTGCATGGTGGTATTAATAGCTGTATGGTGGTATTAGGGTTTGCATGGTGGTATTAATGGTTGCATGGTGGTATTAATAGTTGTATGGTGGTATTAGGGTTTGTATGGTGGTATTAAGGGTTGCATGGTCGTATTAATAGTTGTATGGTGGTATTAGGGTTTGTATGGTGGTATTAATGGTTGCATGGTGGTATTAGGGTTTGCATGGTGGTATTATGGTTTGTATGGTGGTATTAATGGTTGTATGGTGGTATTAGGGTTTGCATGGTGGAGTTAGGGTTTTGCATGGGAGTTAATGATTGTATGGGATTTAGGGTTTGTGTGAAAAGTTCGAGAGGTTGCATGGGATGTGTAAAGTTTACATGGGAGCGAAATTTACGTATGAAAGGTTGATTTGGGAGGTAAGGAAGGTAATGCAAGTATTATTTGGGTGTTTGAACTGTTTCGGACGGAAAACAGTACGTGGAGTATTATAAGGGTATGGAGGAGCCAGAATTAGGGTTTGGAGTGATTAACTCTGGGTTGTTGAGATTAAATAGGGTTGGAGTAGCTAATTGTGATTTGTTGTGGTTAATTAAGGTTTGGAATGGCTAATTATGGTTGTCATGGTAAAATAGGGTTTGGAGTGGTTAACCACGGTTTGGTGTGGACAATTAGGGTTGGTTATGGCTTCTTAGATTTTTTGTGTTATCATGTGTACTTATTGATTAAAGAGTAATTATAATTGTGGAATTTTATTATTTGTGAGGTGTAAAGTATAAAGAGAATGATTCGTACATGTCCATAGTGAGAGCTTTTGAATAAGATACTTAAGACATTAATCACATAAAGTGGAAGATGTTGAGCCGGACCCAGACCGGTCCACCGGCAAATAATAGTGGCAGGGTATGTTACCCTCGTGACCGGTCCACCGGCTATAATAGTGGCAAGGCATGTGCCCTCGTGACCGTTCCACCGGCTATAATAGTGGGGGATTCCGTACTCAACAAACCGATCATAATAATGATAAGACATGGGAAAGATACGAATATTTACAGTGGAACTCCTTGTGAGTCGGGGCCAGACCGGTCCACCGGCAAATAATAGTGGCAGGTTATGTTACCCTCGTGCCCGATCCACCGACTATAATAGTGGGGCTCCCGCACTCACATGGATTGATAAAGACTACAATGTGAATTGATTATAATTATCAGAGATCTGATGAAAAAGTTATCTGGTTCATAACCGGTATTGTTTATCTCTGTTATTGCATGCTATCTACATAATTATGCTATGTCTGCTATGTCATGTATCTCTATGTATGTGGGCCTTAGTGCGTCTATTACCTTACTCAGTACGTAGCGTACTGATCACCCGTTTCATGGGTGCTGCTCATTCCCACGAACAGAAGACCCGTTTGAGCTTGTGCAAGTAGGGGATGATGTCTTCGATGCCTACGACACTTACGAGGCATCGGATGGGGCTGAGCAATGAGCCTAAACCTGACTTGGGGATCGAGAGCGACCTGGCCGGACTCTGTTTCCTTTATTTGACCCTGTATTACCATATTTAGTTGTGTTATCGTACTATTCTTTATGTTTTGAAAAACTCTAGTCACATACTCTTTGGTTTGTAACCCTAAATCGCACTCTGATTTCTATATGACTTGCGTTTTATTAATGATTCGTGTTTAATGTTAACTTTATTTAGCCTTAGCACTTAGTACTGGAACGGTAGGAGTGAACCGATCTATTACTAAGTGTGGCGGTAATGCCCCCAAGTTTACGGTTTTATCTTTTTGCTTCCGCTAAACCTTTTTAATTAAACGAAATTTTTCAGTAGCAAATTTGGGGGTGTTACAATAATAATAAATAAAATAAAATTTATGCTGCAAGAGAAGTAGCCTATGATAGAGAGTTAAGTCTTCCCCCAAAAGGGGAAAAAATTGAATAGAAAACTTGAACTTACAGAATGAGATAAATTGACGAAAAACACAGCAAATACCTCAGAAAATGAGACCAACAATATTCAAGATCATTTGCATTGAAATAAGGGTTAAAAATGGGTACTCAGGAAAGAGAGTGTCAGGAAAAGTTGGAAGCAATAGGACCAACAACAACAAAAATATCTCACAAAAGATTACAAACAAGTACGCCCTCAAAGAGGTTGTGCCTTACTGCTCAAGGTTGTAGAAAAACAAGCTTCATAGGGCCTTTAGAAGCAAGATGAAACTTACATAGCATTGACCGACACAACTTTTTAACATGCCATGCTATAATAGCCACACTGGAAACAACCTTCACTCCGGGATGACAACATATGGATATCATATTCTATCCAACCATAACCCACAGAAGATTACTAGATTCACAATCAAGGTAACTGAATAGATTGGAACTCCAATAGAACAAAAGCAAAAGAATAGAGCAACATAACACTAAAAAAGAGACTGACTATTATCAAGTTAAAGGGCCCACTCACCCACACCATAGTATGTACGCGCGCGCGCGTTTGTGTGTGTGTATTCTATGCTACTTTTATGCCAACAAATTTTATGGTATACATTATTTAGAAATCTAAAACTACCCTTCTTTATTCAGCCAGCCACAACGACAATTTCCATTGTTGCACAAATGATATTGCAATACTACTATCACCGCGATAGCTCCGCCAGTTATGGTCCAACGTCTACAATTTCATGCTTTCTCATTTGCTTTATTTTGGTTCCTAGAAAAATCAGTTGCAAATATATGTTGAATACAAATGTAATGCTAATATGCAATGCTTTCCTTCTTTTTATTTTTTCCCTTTTTTTAATAGAAACCAAACTTTGACTGGAAACAAACAGTTTCTCATTCTTCTTTAAATTTGCGGCAGTTTCTGATCAATGCAGAACTACTAATAATCACATTTTGCATCTTCATATCATGCCTTTGGTTCCCATGAACCAGAGGTTCTTATATCATACCTTGTTCAAATTCCCCTATGCTTTTGTTGTGTCTCAGCTTTAGTCCATGTCATGAAGTATCTTTGTGTTATTATTTTCTTAAAGCTTTTCATCTGCCATGTGCAGCTGATCAAGAATATATATATATGGCTGTAGAGTACCTATGTATATGTTAGGCTCTTGCAAGCAACAACAAAACTCACTGATCAGTAACAATTATTCGATCAATTCTGTGAGAGGAGAAGGCTAGATGTTATATTGATGACAGAGGAAAAGTTACACCCAGGTATTCGAGGTCCTGGTGACCTCCCTCTTCCACTCCAATTCCTCCCCTCTGCCTCTCCTTCTCCCAACTATTTATAGAGGTGGGCACAGCTCCCTAGCCTCTGACTCAGCATAACTACCAAACAGAAATACCAACAAAATAACAGACTCAGCCTAATTAACCAAAACAGACCCAACTGCTAATAGACAAAATGAAGAAGAAAAGAAAGTAGCCGGCTGGACCAGCTAAAATAGTCGCCCCTCCTCATGTCTTGCTCCTCCTTGTATAGGTGTATCTGATTAGAGGTCTATCAGTATATGCTAACCTCCACACCCCAAATCATATCCAATCCTTTTTTTGAATTCCACTAACCCAACAATCTGAATACTCATAGTTTTCACCTCTTAAATATCAAATGAATTTAGGGGACTGCAACCATCCAATAAGAAAAATGAACAAAGACAACTCAGATGACAATATCAGATTCAAGCTGTTTAATTCTCCCATGGTAAGAAGCAATCAAGAGCCAATATATGTTCAAGTGTCAACAAGGCTGTCCATTGATACACTGACAAACTTTAACAATGATCTAGCTCAATATTGCAATTACTTGCATTAACAATATTGCAAGTGTGTGGTACATATTAAGCAGGACCCATTCTCTTGTATAAAAGTGATCCACCGGCTTGAGAGAATATATGGGATACATGGACAAGGCTTAGTGGTAACAACCATAAGGCTCTTTTTGTGTCTTTGAGGAAAATTTGCAAAGTCACATGCTGAAGTCAGAGGAAGGTTTAGGGAACAAAAAATTGCTAACAGGGAACGAAGCTTCTATCAGCAAGCATCCTTGAAAACTAGTTGTGCACAAGTGACGACTGTGGATCAAATGGGTACATGACATAAATTTGGGGCAGAGCATATATGGTATTTTGAATGAAATGCTGATGCTTACCTAAAGTATGCATTGGGTCTTTGAAGGTTACTTGTTGGAACTATTGATACACAACAATGTCCACATGTGAACCAAGATAAGTGTTAGCATGGTATACCAGCACCAGAAATCTCAAGTCTAAGTTGTGGTACAGTGACTTGGTATAGAAATTTCATGTCACCAGGCCCTTTATATAAAAACTGCAACTGTTCAGTGGCATGTTCTTCCCCATTGTAGATGTGATGTATAATAAGCCAGAGGCATCAAGTACTGAACCAGTTTCTTCCTTGAAAGGGCTTCCTTCTTGAACTGATTGCATGGTTCAGATGACAGCAAAGAAGGCTGTTAAGAGGGTTTTGTGGATAAATAATTTCAGGGCTAGTGTGTATCAGACACAGATCAATAGTAATCAGTGGTTTTCAACGGAAAAATACAGTGATTAATAGAATTTGGAGGGGAGTTATTAGGGAACTTTTTGTTTGATGAACTCACATTTCTAGGCACCATAAGATTAAATAACTACACAGTTTGGACAGATGGGTATCAGCTCGAGTTTATAGGATCTTTTGACGATATACTTATTGGACTTTTGGTAATGAAATTACTTAATTTAAAAAAAAAAGTATTGAGATTGTGAAAAAACATGAGGAGGCATGATTAACATTACTTTTGCAATTGTCATCTGACTAATCTAACATGTTATACATTCTCAGGCCAAAGTTGAACAATGGCAAATACACACAAAAGATAGTTTCATAAAATAGGTTACATACATCATCCTCAAAGCATACTGTTTCTGATAACCTAACAGGGCATTTGTTTTGAGGTTAACCTAGGTTAGGTGAAGTTAATTTTATTTATTTATATCATTTCTCAAATTTGTTCTAGGCTGAATCGAGCTTAGGTTAGGTTAAACATTAACCTAGTTTAACTTAGATTTACCCAAAATAGCAAACCTCCAAATCAATGGTTCGAGTAACTTAAGAATAATGTTATAATAATGAAATAGGTTGTAACTTATTTACCTAGATTAACCTAATAAATACCCAAACAAGATTTTAACGCATTCACCTAGCTTCACCAAAACAAGGTTCAGCATACACTCACTTATCTACGATAACCTAAACTAGGTTCACCTCAATCTAAATTGATGGAAGGAAAGTCGTAACCACCCAACCTATTAAAACATCAACACCAAGCAAGAGTCCTAAACTCAGCCATGAATGAACTCGCTTCTTACAGAGCTTCCAATTCCACAGACAGCATTGCACACTTTCCAAAAATTAAAAGGAATTGAACATGAAAGCTTACAGTTTCACATGCAATGGTACAAACAAAACCACCGAAATCTTACATTTTCACATGCAATGTTACAGCCAAGTTTCAATCCTCGGTCTTTACAAACTAAACCCCGAAAGCTAATCCTCATTTCCAATACTCTGATAGTGCTAACGGGTAGTTGGGTACCACCATAACCAAATAAATAATGATGACCGTCACAGCAACAACGATAATAATAACAATAATAGAAGCCAATTTACCGCAAATCTTAATAGGAGCTTCAAGCTCAAGAAGATTAGGCTGTTGATTGAAGATTTCACGAGAGGCAACACAGAGTTGCCGGATCTCGACCTCCGAAAGTTGAACCTGTTTTCCCGGTCGGGCTACTCGCACCTCCAATAAACGCCTGATTATATCGTCTAAAACTGCCGGGTCCATCGCCGTCATCCCTTCCTGACTCTGCCTCAGTGTCGCCATATTTTAGGTTTTTTTGTGACTCTATGCCTTGATCAATATTTTACCCACATAGCTATTTTTTTTTTTTTTACCCACATGTAAAGCAAAACCTTGATTGGAAGAGGTAAAACTTGAGAGGTGCCGTTGCTCACTCTTTCTCCCCCATTACGTGTACTCCCAGCCGCCGCCTCTGCACCGCACTGCTGCTGTACGCCCTGTACCGTGTGAAGCTGTGAATCTTTGGGACTGGGTTCTGTTGAGGTTTTTTTTTTTCCTTTTTATTTCGCGTCAAAAACCGCTAAATGCAATCAAGTCGCTACAAAATATAAAATTTTAATTGATTTTATTTATGCCCCGTTTGGATTGGGGTGGATCGGGGTGAACGGAGGTGAATCAATTGATTCACCCCGTTTGGCTATCAGGTTAATGTTTTAACCTAGGTGAATCGGGGTTAATGTTTCACCTCCATTCACCTCGATTAACCTCGTTTTTATTAACCTCCGATTTCGGGGGTAACGGAGGTGAAGGTGAAAGAATAAGTAAATTTTTGACTTAATAGGACTAAAATACCCCTCAATATGACTTATTTATTTAATATAAGGGTATAAATATCATTTATTTTATTATTATAATCTTCATTTACCTCAATTTAAACGAAAATTTTAAAACATTCACCCCGATTCACCCAGGTTAGTTTAATATCATCCAAACAGAATTTTAAAATATTCACCCCGATTCATCTCAATTCCCTTCACCTAGGTTAATTTTTAATGTTTACCCCTACCTCGATTCACCCCAATCCAAACGGAGCCTTAAGATTTGGACAGATTCCTTCGGTCTTTTCTTCCAAGCTCATTGATTACGGAAACAGAATTTAACATTCACAAATCTTAAATAAAATCAATTAAAGTTTTATTACTTCATAAAATAACAACTACTGTATCATGCACGGGAACCATCTACAAAAGTGTTTGTCACGTAGGAAAAAGAATAAAATTAGTAATTAATTGCCTTTTGTTTTAAGTAATTTTAAGCACTTTGTTTTAAGGGAAAATTTTCCCTTATTTTAAAGAAAATTAACTGTTGTTCAAGCGCTTGTCTAGCTATGGGAGATATATAAATATAATCAACAAACTTTTCTTGTTTTGCTGTAGGAGTAGGTTATGAACTTATGAACATCTTAATTTGTCTCCCGTGGATGTTGTTTGTGAAGCAAATAGATTACGAAGCTTGTATATTTGATTGTTTTTATCATTCTTACTAATTGGACTTTATATACTTGATAACTATTTAATGATTTGATAATTATCATATCACTAAGTGATGATTATATACTTATGATGATATTTATTTATTAATTTGACGATTATCATATTATATAACAGAGTGATGATTATTCCTTTTATTTCGGTGATTATCTTATTATATATAGAGTTGTGGTTATCATAATAACAACTTAGTGATTATTAAATAGTCATTATATGTTTAAGGTAATGGTTTATTACTAGAATGGTAATTATTATATCATTTGAAATCTAAATAAGTATCATATGAAAATATTAACCATCGCGTACAACTAAAACAATTACCTATTAAAAAAAACTTAATAATAACACGAAGAAAAAACTCATCACTTTAAAGTATAAATAATCATCATGGTAAAATTTAATAATTAACTTATAATAATGATAATTTAAGTACTATAAACATCATAAATATAATTATATTAACCAATAATGACAATTATAATTGTAATTCTAGTTATTATAATGATAATTATTATAAATATATTTTTTCTAGTCAATAGAAGTGTAACACTAATTATAATTATATTAATTAGTTAACTAGCAATAATTAATTAGGTATAATAATTATCCTATCATAGAGTAGTGATAGTTAAGGATGTTCAAAAATATATTTAGCTAGAAATTTTGAACCGAACCAATCAACTTTTCCTAGTTTTGGTCAAGACCGAACCGATATTTTAGCTTTTAGTCCGGGCTTCGATTTAGAATTAAAATAACTTTGGTCTTTAACTAGTTATGGTCCAATCCGATCCCATCCCGACCGGTACGATCCAGAATTTCATCAACATTTTACCTAAAATATACATTTTCTTAATATAAAAAAATTATAATTTACTAATTTCGATCCTAACTGATCTTGGATAGGTCATTTCATTTCAGTCTTGGTCATGTCCTCGATCCTAGCTTAAAAATATCGGATCCTTAACTGGGTTCAGGTTCATTCTAGTTTTAGACCGGAACACACCCCTAGTAATTGTCATATACGAAATTGGCAATTATTCTTATTATTATATGGTATGATTACATTGATTGTTGTGTTTAACTTTATGATTATCATACCTCATAGTGGTGACTATCATATAATTTTTTTGTGATTATTCTATCACATAGTATTCATTATATACTTATGACAATAGTTTGTTATTAGCCTAGTGATTTTTGCATTGATTATCCCCTCATGAACGATGATTTTCATATAATAGTTTATATACTTCGTGCCACATTAGTGATTATCCTATCACAAAGTTGTGATTATTTAATCCATGCCAAATTCATCCAAACAACACTATGACATGATGATATAAATGACTTTGTCATTTAAGAATAATATGTGTTACTCAACCCTTTTTCTTACACTCTCTCTTATATTAGGATGCATTTATATATAAACATAATTATTTAATGCATCCATGGTGAATCTAAAATGGTCCGAAATTTTCTAATTTTAAAGATTATATTTAAATAAGGTTTATTTAAAGATTTAATTTAGTAAATTATTTTTACTAAAATAAAAGGAAATTTAGTAGGGCAAATTAATAAGAGATTTTATAAATATGTTAAGTAAAGGAAATTTTGGTATAATATCTAATTAAGGATTTTAATTTGGAAATTATTTAAATAAATTATTTTATTCAAATTAAGAAAGATAAAATAGTTTCAAATTAATTTTAATTTTATAAATAATTAAATTAAATAAAATTTGAGGGATTTATTAATTTAAAATGGAAATTTTGAGAAATCCTTTAAAAATACTATTTAGCCTAAAAAAAGGATTTAAAAATTATTTTATTTAAATATTATTATTTTTAAATATCCTAAATATTCAGATTTATTTAATTTGACCCAACCTAATTAATTCTCTTTTCCTTTTTCCCTTTTTCCTTTTTCTTTCTTCCTTTTTCCTTTCCTTTTCTTTCTTTTCCTTCTTCTTCTTTTCTTTTTCTTCCCCAAATTGGGCCTGTCGCGCCAGCCCAATCCCTTTTTCTTTCCTTTTCCTTCAGCGCGGCCCGGCCCGCACGTCGTCGCCGCCCCCCTCACCTCTTTGCGTTGTGTTTTACTCCTTATTTCTCCCGAACACCGCGTTCCACTCATATTCTTTTTACCTTTGCGTGTCATCCCGGAACGCCGTTCTTTATTCCGTTTTGCACCAAAAACTCGTCTTTTAATTTAACCCTCCCCCACCTCGCGCTGAACCGCCCGGTCTCCCTCCCTTTTTCTTTCTTTTCTCTCCCGCGAACCGCCCGGTCCAACCTCCCCCATCTTCTTCTTCCTCCTCCCCCCCGACGCCATAACCGCCAGCTCCCTTTTTCCCCGAAAATGGCGCCGCCGGCCACACGTGGCGTGACCGGCTCTTATCCCGCTCGTTTTCTTCCTCTTGACCTTCCCGTTAATTTGAACTGTTCCACTCCCCCTCTATTCCCCACGTTTTGCCCCATTTCTCTCGGGAAGGTCGGTAAAAATTCAAAAACATTGTCGCCGACCTTCAGCTCGAATAAACCAATTTCCCTCCCATTTTCAACTCCTGGTAACCTCCCCAATTCAACCTTAACCTCCACAACTATAAAAACCCTCCTCATAACCTGGGTTCGGGATTTTTATTTCCCGAAACCCTAAGTTGAGACCGTGCGCCACCGCCCCGTTAGACGACTATTACTCCACCTCCATCCAACTTCAACGCCTCCTCTTACTCCCAATCTCTTCCCTGAAATACCCTCTAATTAACTAAACTAACCAAAACCTTCGATTCATCTTGTACAAGCCTCCATAATCGCACAAAGTTGGTTAGTTGCTTCGACAGAAAATTTCACCCCGAGACGTTGAACCACCTTCCACCACCACATGCGTCGCTTCTAACACCTTCCAAACCAACCATTAACTCCTGATAAATCTCCTCCACAGCCCCATAGATTTATTTTATTTTTCTCCTTCCCCCTCACCTCTTTTTCTTCATTTTTAACCCTCTTAGATCCATTTTTCGGCCACCTCCGGGAACCACCACCGGTTCCACCTACATCCTCCGACTCAAGGTGAAACCCTAGACATTTTAAACACTTAGTTTTGAATTATTGATAATTATTCTATTTTTAGCCTAAATTTTAGTGTTAATTCAACTTTAATTATTATTATTATAATTATTATTATTATTGATATCGACTGTATTCTAATTTCTAAATTTTTTTGACAGGACTGAGAGTATTATTGAGTAAGATATATTATTCATCTCGGCCTTTACTTATTTAATTAAATTTTTACATGTTTAATGTTATTATTAATAATAATAATAATATTATTATTATTATTATTAGTGTAATTATTGGATTGATATTGTAATTATTTCAGGAGGGGCAGAGACCTAAAATTTTAATTAGGTCTCGTATTTTTACTTTTCATTAGTATTATTAACATTTTTAACATTATTTTAATTATATTATTATTATTATCTTTATTAAATTATATTATAAGTATATATATATTGTTAATATCATTATTACAATTTCGAATGATTTTAGTATTATTAAAGTGGGGTGGTTAGAAATCCAAATTGTAATTTTAAGAATTTTGATATTATTAATATTTAATATTCTACTAATAAAAAAAGTATCATTAATAGTATTATACCTTATTAATATTATTATTTATTTTTATTATTATTATTATTATTATTATTATTATCATCATCATCATTATTATACTATCATTTCTATTTTGGGTGAAGGATAGAAACCCTTAGATCACCACCCTCTTCGAATGAATATATTAAATTAATTGTAATAGTTTCTATAGTTAGTTTTTAAGTAGTAATATTTTAATTAAAAACCAAATCTTGGAATAATTTAGAGGATAATAAAATTATATAAGAGAGTCTAATTCTAGTATGCTTTGATATAATAGGCGAACCCAATCAAATCCCTCAAGTGGAATAGGAGCGTGCACCAAGACCAGTGTCGTTTTAAGTAAGGGTCTACTAAGGCCATTTATGTGTTTGTATGCACTATGTGTTTGATATGCCATGTATTTTATGTTCGTTATTATTAATTATTTCGCATGTGGCATGATTGTAGAGTTGAAGTATGTTGGTATGAATAAACTGTGGCATGAGAACTATGCGTATGTTTATGTCATTATTGTATGATATGACTTGAGACATGTTGTTAGGGTTCATGAAATGGCATGGTGCTAGGGTTTGCATGGAATGGCATGGAGTTAGGGTTTGCATAAAATGACATGATGCTAGGGTTTTGCATGAAATGTGGTGTTAGGGTTGCATGGAAGCATGTCTATGTGGAACTAGGGTTTGCATATGAATTAGGGTTTGCATGGAAGGGTGGTATATGTGAAGCTAGGGTTTGCACATAAATTGGGGTTGCATGGAAGTGTGGTTTACGTGGAGATAGGGTTTGCATGGAGTAGGGTTGCATGGGAGTTAGGGTTTTCATGGATTTAGTCACGCATGTCTGGGCAAATGTTTGTGAATGTCAAATGTTTTTGAATAAAATATTTAAGACACTAATATCTTAAAGTGGAAGATATTGAGACGGGGCCAGCCGATCCACCGGTTAGGAATAGTGGTTAGGGTTTTACCCTATGTGTGACCGATCCACCGGTAATAATAGTGGTTAGGACATGAGTTCCTATATGTATCCGGCCCACCGGTTATAATAGTGGGGGATCCCGAGCTCAATAAAGACAAACCAGATCGTCAATGCTATTAAAAGATACTAATTACTTACAATGGAACACCATGCGAGCAGGAGCCAAGCCGATCCACCGGTTAGGAATAGTAGTTAGGGTTTTACCCTATGTGTGTCCGACCCACCGGTTATAATAGTAGGGTGTTCCTATTTCCGCATGGATCTGATGCGGATAGGAACCAAGCCGATCCACCGGTTAGGAATAGTGGTTAGGGTTTTTACCCTATGTCTGACCGGCCCACCGGTTACAATAGTGGGGTGTTCCTGTACTCGCATGGATTGATAAAGGCATGGTGTGTATCAACTTTTGATAAAAGAAAGATTAAATGATTAATCCAGATCTTTTGGGCCTGATATGTGGACTTGCTGATATTAAGTTATAAGTGATTTCACTTTATGCTTCTATGTATCATATGTGTGGGTTGTAATTGTATGTGATCATTATCGTGCATGAATTAATGTGTTATATGCCGGCCTTAGTATTCGGTTACCTTACTCGGTACGTAGCGTATTGATCACCCATTTTATGGGTGTTGCTCATTCCCACGAGCAGAAGGCTCATCTAATTTGTTGCAGGTAGGAGATACCTACTTTGATGCTATCGATGTCTACAGGACATCAGGAGGGGCAGAGTGATAGATGGGCTGGATCAATCTTTAGAGTGACGTGGCCGTTGTCCTTTTTAAATTTATGATTCATGTTATCTTTTATTATGTTTGAATTGTTGAAACAATTTTACTAAGGTTGTTTAGTTATTATCTGGAAAAACAATAGCCGGTATTTCAAATTATGTAAGACTTACGCGGTACTCTGATTTCTGTTTTTATAAATTTGAATTTGTATGGTATTACTGATAATGTTTTCTTAGCCTTAGCACTTGGTACCAGAACGGTAGAAGTAAACTGGTCTGGTACTAAGTGTAACACCCCCAAATTTACTACTGAAAAATTTCGTTTAAGACAAAGGTTTTAGCGGAAGCGAAAGAATTAAAACCATAAACTTGGGGGTATTACCGCCACACTTAGTACCAGACCGGTTCACTCCTACCGTTCCGATACTAAGTGCTAAGGCTAAACTAAACAATCATTAAGTAAGAGTCATCAAAACATAGGTCCATAGTTAACATAGATCATTCATGAAAACCACGAGTCAACAACAGTTAAAATATCGTTAAGATTGCAACTTAAAAGTACGGTTTCAAAGCAAGAAGCGTAGTACAAAATATAGCTAATAAGACGATCCCAAGGGACCAATATCCGGATCGCCTACTCACTCAAGCCAAGCCTTCCACCCCAATTCAATAACCGATCAAACTTGCATAGGAGGTCTGCTCCCCACCATCGGTGGATCATCACAGGACCCATTCAATCAAGGTAGTATCAGTACGGGTCCAATACTGAGTAAGGGCGCTGGTGCGCTAAGGCCAAACATACAATCATACCACATAGCACACATAGCACAATCATATAAACAACATGCGATAACCTGCAAGATAAGGTCTGAATACTTTTCTGGTGACTTATTCTTCATTCTCATTAATGATAATAAGTCCATTTCACACATTCTTCAATAATTCATGTGAGCACGGGGACCCCACTATTATAGCCGGTGGACCGAAAATAAAAACACAGGGCAGGACGCCTCTGACCACTATTCTTATCGGTGGACCAGACTGGTCCCGCCTCAACATGGTGTTTCACTGTAAGTACTTAGTATTTTTCCCGTGGTTTAACTTATTTACTTTGGGTCTATCGAGCCGAGGCCCCCACTATTATAGCCGGTGGACCGGAAATAAAAACATAGGGCAAAACGCCTCTGACCACTATTATAGCCGGTGGACCGGAACAAAACGCACAGGGCATAACGCCTCTGACCACTATTATAGCTGGTGGACCGGAACGAAACGCACAGGGCAGAACGCCTCTGACCACTATTATAGCCGGTGGACCGGAACAAAACGCACAGGGCAGAACGCCTCTGACCACTATTATAGCCGGTGGACCGGAATGAAACGCACAGGGCAGAACGCCTCTGACCACTATTCTAACCGGTGGACCGGCCTGGGCTCAGCTCAACAGTCTTTCGCTTTACGTTATTAGTGTCTTATCCGTGTCTTATTGAATCACGCAACACTCTTGACATGCATAAATCATTCTCTTTATACTGTACACATCACAACTAATAAAATCCCACATTCATAACTACACTTTAATCAATAAATACACATGATAACACCAACAACTCTAAGCAGCCATAACCGACCCTAATTGTCCACACCGAACCGTGGTTAACCACTATTAACCCTATGTTACCATAACAACCTTACCTAGCCATTTCAAACCTCAATTATCCTCAACAAATCACAATTAACTACTCCAACCTTACTTAATCACGACGACCTAGAGTTAATCACTCCAAACCCTAATTCTGCCTCCTCCATACCCTTATAATACTCTACGTACTATTTTCCGTCCAAAACAGTTAAACACCCAGATCATACTTGCATTACCTTTCTTACATCCCAAATCAATCTTTCATCCGTAAATTTTGCTCCCACGCAAACGTTACACATCCCATGCAACCTCTCGAACTTTTCATACAAACCCTAAATCCCATACAATCATTAACTCCCATGCAAAACCCTAACTCCACCATGCAGACCCTAATACCCCCATACAAACATTAATACCACCAAACCATAACACCACCATGCAAACCCTAATACCACCATAAGCCATTAATACCACCATGAAATCACTAATACCACCATACAGACCCTAATACCACCATGCGAACCCTAATACCACCATTCCAACCATAATACCACCATGCAAACCCTAATATCATCATGCAGCCATTAATACCACCATGCAACCATTAATACCGCATAGAACATTAATACCACCATACAAACCATAACACCACCATGCAAACCCTAATACCACCATAAGCCATTAATACCACCATGAAATCACTAATACCACCATACAAACCCTAATATCATCATGCGGCCATTAATACCACCATGCAACCATCAATACCGCCATAGAACATTAATACCACCATACAAACCATAACACCACCATGCAAACCCTAATACCACCGTAAGCCATTAATACCCCCATGAAATAACTAATACCACCATACAAACCCTAATATCATCATGCGGCCATTAATACCACCATGCAACCATTAATACCGCTATAGAATATTAATACCACCATACAAACTTCAAGACTCCCATGCATGGTTCACAACTCTCATTTATTTCGGACATTCCTCCCATTTAAATCTTCTCTCATAGATCATGAGGTACTTAGGTCAACCTCATATCCCCCTTAGTGGTCTCACTTCCCATTTATTTCCGATCATCCTTATATTCCCAACTTATATTACCATTTATCCTATCATGCATGTCCTAGAGGGCCATAACATAATACATCATAAACATCTTACCTATACATGTCATGCTCATGTCATGGAAGCACATACAACATACCTCAATCTCCAAGCTGCGCTACACATAAGACAAGTTATACACAAATCGTATAATACATGGCATAGCATGGCATACACAACATTCAACACATCCATTTCACACATAGCACAAGGCCATTAGCTTCGTCCTTACCTAAGGCGACGCCGGGCTTGGAGCACGCTCCTCTAACTCCTTAGGGCTTTGGTCGGGGTTACCTATAAAAGGGAAAAATGCTAAGAATTAGTTTCCCTTATAAGTACCATATTCCCTTATTCTAGTTTAGGATTAGAGTTTTTATTACTAAGAGGGTGTTATACAAAAACTAGGGCTTTTACCTTAGAATTATTATACTAAATATTAGTAGTCAAAATATATTTATTTTTTTGATACTTATTGTTACACTTATTTTATTAAACCCATTAGCCCTATTCTTATAATAGTAATGTTCATGCTAACTATAGAAAAATAGTGATAATAATAATAATAATAAAACTAATAATAGTGACACTAATGTTTATAGTGATAGAAACCCTAGCGTTTTTAAGACTAAGTCTAATAATAGTGTTATATTTGAAATGATAATATTATAAGGTCACAATATTACAAGTAAACTATTCCTAAGGGTGATAATGATAATAGTTGTATATTCTTGAATAATAAAAGGGTTCAAATGCTTTTGATTACAATAATAAGGTAGTGATAGTAGTAATAATAGTAATAGCTAATAATAGTGTCCTAGTAATGAGGTTAGGGTTAATGTTAAATGGTATGGTAATAAGGTTCAAGTACTCTTCTTAGTTAACAACCACATGATATTTACTAGCTTGAGTTAAGTAACATGGATAAGAACAAAAGTAGTATTATTATTAACAATAGTGATAAATGTGTTAAGTATAATAATAATAATAATAATACTAATAATAATAATAATAATAATAATAATAGTAATAATAGTAATAATAGTAGTAGTAGTAGTAGTAGTAGTAGTAGTAGTAGTAGTAGTAGTAGTAGTAATAATAATAATAATAATAATAATAATAATAATAATAATAATAATAATAATACAACCAAGTAAGGGTAAGCAATAATAATAATAACCATAGTGAGGATGACAGAAATAATAATGATAACATGTTAATACTAATAACAATAAGACCAAAGTTAAGTATAATATAAGTTAGGGTTTAAAAGGGATGTTAGTATTAGTAAGAAAATAAGAACATTAATAATAGAGACAATAATAATGGTAATAATGATAATAATAATAATAATAATAATAATAACAATAATAATAATAACAATAATAATAATAATAAAAGTAATAATGATGATAATAATAATAATAAGTATATTAGTATTAATATTAGTAGAAAATAGTAGCAGTTATATAAAAGGGATATTAGGGTTTGGATGAGTGGAGAACCACCTAGGGTCGGTGGTGGTCCGGCGGCGGCGCGTGGCGGCGACGACGGCGGTGGTGGAGGAGGAGAAGAGGGGGAAAGATGGAGGTGGTGGTTAGATGGGAGGGAAAAAGGAGGAGTTTGAGGTGGGGAAAGAAACAGCAGGTGAAGGGGAGTGGAGTGAGGGTGGTGGCGTGGCAAGGGGTGGCGGCGCGTAGTGGTTGGCGCGGCGGCCGAGGGTGGTGGAGAGAGGTGGAAGATGAGGGAGGAAGGAGGAGAGGGAGGCAGGGGGAGTTGAAGGCAGGGGAAGTTAGAGGAAGCTTCCCTGGGTGTTTTGGAGGGTGGAGGAGGTGCTGGTGGCGGCTGGGTTGGCGGTGGAAGGCGGCGCAAGGGCGGCGAAGGCTGGGGGTGGTGGTTTTTGGGATAGGAATTTTGCACGACTAGGGCGGCACGTGTAGGGAAAGGCGGAGGGTGGCGGTGGCTTGGTTTTGTCGAGGGAGTTGCAGGGATGATAACGGTTGGTAGAGGTGGCGGCGGCGGTCTCCGGTGTAGGCGGAAAACCCGTCTTTTTGAGGCGGCGGAGAGGTAGGGTTTCGGGGCAAAAATCGAAAATGGAGCTGATCGGAGCTGCCAATGGGGGGTATTTATAGGCAATTGGAAGGGGAAAACGACAAGGGGAGAAGGAGGCGTGTGGGGTAGGTGTGCAAGTGGCCGGCAAGTGGCAGGCGGTGAAGGTCCTGCCATGGCAGGTTGGGTCGGGAAGGGGAGAGGAAAAGGGAAAGAGGTGGGCACACGGGAAGGGGAGAGAGGGACTTGGTCGGGGTCGAAAAGAGAAAGAAAATGACAAGGAGAGGGGCAGGTGAGGACATCCGGTCGTTGGCTGGTGGCTGCTGGCAGAATCGGGGCTGCAAGTCGACGTTACAGGTCGGGCTGGGAAGAAGAAGACAGGCAGGGTGGACCGGTCGGTCCAGGGGAAGGAAGGAAAAGAAAAAAAGAGGGTGGTTCGGCTGGCTGGGGGAAACGGGCGACGAAGGAGCCTGAGCGGGCCTGGTCACGCGAGACGGGGGGAGAAGGAGAGTTTGGGCCGCGGGCTGGCCCAAACTGGGAGAAGAAGAAGAAGAAAAAAAAAATAAAGGAGGAAGAAAGAAAAAGAAAAGAAAGGAGAAAAAGGAAAATGGAAAATGATAAAGTAAGTTGGGTTGGGGGTATTTGGTCTTTATTTATTTATATAATTAATTTAGATATTTAATTTTAATAATAATTATTTTAATTATAATAATTAAATCCATTTTTAAATTAGTTAGGCTATTTTGGATAAATTGCCCTTAACTTCCATTTTAATTAGCAAAATGTCCAAAATTTTCTAAATAATTTATTTATTATTTTCTCATTATTTTCTTCAATTAATTTCCTCTTTATTTAATGAAGTAATATATTTTCTTAATTTTATCTTATAAATCATCATTTTGCCATAATTCCATAATTAGGATTTTTTGGGTATTTCACTAAGTGTGGCGGTAACATCCCCAGAATTTATGGTTCTAATTTATGAGTATTGCTTTTTAAAAAAAAATATGTAAATTTTGGGGTGTTACAGAATCCATCATGTAATATACCGTAAAACAATATGATTCTATCTTTTATTGGTTAGTCCTTAGTTAGGAAAAAGAAACAAAACTAGAAGCAACAACATAAATAACAACAAAAATCTTTTGATTTGTTCCTAGTTTGTAAGGTAATGAAGTATTATTAAAGTTACTCATATACAACAGTAAGCTAAAAGATATTTTATTAACAATTTTGTGTTGTGTACATTAAAAGGGAACTTAGCTTGGTTTTCATACTAATTTTCATCTACACTTGTAACAGAGGTGGTCCAAAAATTAGGAAAGATGTTTTTTTTAGCTAAAAGTGAATTTGAATGCAAATTAATTTTGAAGAATATATTCTATAAATTTGTTCTCACATGGTTTTATATTAATTAAGCAATCTATCCAAAAAATTGACAAAAATCTTTGGATATATTCTTGGTTGGTATTTCAGGGAAAAAATAGAGAAATAATGTCTATGTTGATATCATGTAATTTTTATGTGAAGATTAAATTCGGATATGAGCTGGTAAATATATATACTTGAATTATTAATCTTGTTGTAACATAAAATTATCCATGAATTATGCATTACATGGATGATGTATTAGATTTTCAACTAGGATTTCCTCCAATTTCATCAAATCTATCTACATCTATTTTCATAGTTAGAGAGTTATATCATTTTCTAAGTTTTTATTTGCTAAGAGCTATTTCATCTAAGCTTTGATAAGATTTACATTCACCAATAAAATTTTTACTATATTCTTATGTATTACTACTAAGTCCTTCCATGGAATTTCTTCATTACCAATATGATATGAGTATTTTGCAAACCAGACCCTTCTACCGATCAAATGACCAAAACTAGAGCCTTAAAACTCCTTATTCAGTCATCGACTCTAACCCAAGAGCCCAACTAATCACCAAGACTCTATTAGTTACAATGCATGACCTTTTTATCTTGTTTCTTAGGTAGAAGATAAGTTCCAAAATGATGGAAATGTTGAATAAGAATTGTAGTTTTCGTTGATACCTTGCCATTTTGATGTTTATCTATACCAAGATCAACTCAATTCTAAAGAGAAATCACAAAGTTTTCTCTAGACAATAATTCTTCAACTTTCAAGACAATTCTCACTTGAAGAGGACGGAAGGGAGATTTAAAATTCTCTCTTTGATTCTTATTAATTGCTAACTCTATTAGAATGTACAAGGCACCATTACACACACACACACACACACACATACACACATACAGGCCTAGTTTACCCTTTACTAACCAAGCCGAACCAACTGGCCTAATTAATAAATACTAACTAGTGCATGCCTATAATACACATATAATGGCTACATTTACAAGTTAAAAACATTACAAATTGTGCATAAATTAACAAAGCTACACAAACCCTAATCACATAATACATTGAAAAATCATATGTAATTAAGCTTTGTGTCTTGTAGCCTTGTCTTCCATGCAACTTTGTAATCCTTGTAATGCCATTGTCTTGTACACTAGAGATATTTGGTGTATTGGTCTTGTAAACATATGTAATACGTACAATAATTAGTTAAGAAAATATTAGAAGTATTAAGATCTTTAAGAATAATCGGTATCATCTGTAAGTATACTAACTCTTGATCTTAAACATTAGAAGAGTGAGATTGATATGCTCCTACATCATTACCTATAATCAGGGTAACTGACCAACCAACTAGAACACCGGGTAAGGGTTCCTCTGGCCCATGTTCACCTTATAACACCCCATGTTTTAAAAACCATGATTCTTTTAGGATATCTATGATTAAAGTACATTTCTTATTTTTACATGTTTTATTACATTTTTACATGATTAAAGGATTTAAAAATACTAGCCACATTTTTGAAACAGTTTGTTCTTGCTTCCTTGATATTTCTTGTGGTTTTGACTTCTATGAGACATCTAAGCCACTTTCAACTATATAAATTCCTTTGAACAATTATAATATATCTACATTATGATTCCTTGACTTTTTCACATTTTCTTAGTCATGTTTAAAAATGATAAATAAAGATCACGATGAAAAATTATTTTTTGGGCCTTATTTTACAATTATTCACATTTTAAGCTTCATTTTTTTTCTTATTAAGAAATTATGTTAGGGATCATAATACTTTAATTTTTTTTGGAGATAAAAGTGAATTAAAAAATATTTCACCTTTATTTTAATCATTTTTATTGTTATTTTCCATTTTCATCGTAATTAATTATTAAATGTATCATTCTTAACTTTAATCATACTTAATAATTTCACACCTTAAACAAAGCTATTGAATTATATCAAGAGTTAAAACTAATTCTTGATGTTGCCTAAAAATATCCTACAATTGACAGATAGAATTTATACGCTATTTTCTTGTGTAAAAATCTCATTTATTCCTCATTAATTTTATAAGATTTAATCTTTTCTCAAGTTTTTCTCTTTTGAATAGATTTTGCAGGAAAAGATAAAAATGAATAAATTCAAAGGAGAAATAGATGGAAAGAAGAAATCAAGCAAAGAACACATCAAGAAACATTGAAATAAGGGAAGAAAAGTTGGAAATGAAGAAAAGACACCAAGGGAAGTTTGTGCTAAAATTTTAATGGAAGAAGGACGAAGGGACAAAGAACACAGTAACCCCGTGTTTCCTAAACACAGGCCGTATTTCCTCTAGAAAATAAAATCTCAGTTTTTAGAATCAAAAAATTGGCAAAGAACTCAAAGAAAAACATGGAGGTCCCATTGTTCCCAAAACATAGACCGTGTTTTTCTTAAATTTTGTAATCGCTCACATGACCTTTTTTCTGATATATTTTCTAACAATTCTGGGTTTGAAAATCAGTTTTTAGATTCGAAAAAAGTTGAATGCTCTCCCTTTTCTCTATTCCCTCTAGAAAGCACATGTACTTCACAATTCTAACTTTTTTTTTATCTTTCTTGTATTCTATTGAACAATTGATGGTCTGCAATTCGAGTGATAAGTTCTTCTCCATTCATTTCTCAATTGCAAGTTCTGTATTTTGATTGAATGCAAGTAAAGTTTCTACAATTGCATTTTTATTTCTCTTGCCTTTAGTGTGTTATTACTTATTTATTAGAGATCATTTATATTAATTATAAATTATTGCATTTAATGGTGTGATCTTACAATTATACAGATAGTAGAGTAAATAATATAGCGTAGGATGATTTGAGGATGGAATTAGGTTTCAAATATAACAACATAATTTGAAATTATGATTCTTTATGAAAATTGATTTAATAAATGGATGGAAATGAATGATCTTGTATCATAGATTAAGAATTTAAACTAATTAGATTGATCACCTATTTAGTTTAGATCTTAATCTCCGCTAGAACAACATAATTAATACGTAATTGTTAATTAACGTGTCTAGAGTAGCAAAAAGGTTGATTGTTAATCTTGTCCATTAATTCGTACACTTGCATAATCCGAGCTTATGTAGTTATAGTTGTAGTTGACTGCTTTCTATTCGTAATGCTGTCATTAATTGAATCTAGTGTTCGTAACCTAGGTTATTAATTGTTTAGATGATAAATTGAGAGCTTATTCAATTTATTAGAATGAAGAGAAAGCAAAGAGATGATTTATTATGAGTCTCTAGAGGTCAACATTAAATCATTTAGAATCACTCTTTTTCCATGAATATTTGATACTTTAATTCCATAATCAATTCATTCCTATCCTCATTCATCAAGTAGTGAGAAAAGTGTCCCATAATATAGAATTCATGACAGAAGTAATGAGATTGTATAACCGGGGTTCTAACATCAATTACAAAATTATTGATTAAATACTATTCCTCGTGGGTTCGACTCCTTCTTACCATCTACTACTTAATTGGAAATTAGGATTTATTTATTAAATTTATTGTGCATACGACAACGCATCAATAATGAGATGTGTAATTAGAAAATATTCCTTATAGATTCCTATACAATTTTATGCTCATTCTTATGTCAACAATTGTAACCTATGCTAAATGAATCTCTAACCTACCCTATCCCAACACAATGCCACACCTCATACCTTCCCTCTTCCCTTTTATTTCTTATCTTACCTCCCTCACACAGGTCTCCCCTAAAAGCTACCTCCATTGGGTAATAACTTACTCCCCTAATCATTATAATCCTCCCTCAACCAAACCTTCCTCAACACCTCACCCATTCATCCCTCTTAATGTATTATTTCTCATGCCACTTTACCCACCAAATACACCTCCCATAGATATTTCTAATTTTCCCTAACCCCATTAGCCACACTATCTACCTAACCCCCCTTAGGTTTCTTTTCATGATTGTAAATAATCATGATAAACCAAGGTGAAATCCCCCTTCACTTTCCCTTGATTCCTAACTTCTTTCCATCATGATATTACTACCATATCCATCCCATTCTATCCCAAGAAGCCAAACCACCTTATCCCTTTTATATTCATCTCCATAATCGTTTTCAATCTCCATTGATGAACCTTGAAGATCACCATCATCCATCTTCAACATAATGTTTGGGTGAATCATTTCCTCTTCTCTTCTTTCTCTTCTTCTATTATATGATTTTAGTACTTAATATGTATTCAAGTTATATATAATAACTTTTTGAATTTTATTATCATGCTAATCATATTTATATTGGAGGTTTGATCATGTTTTTCAGAGATAAAAGCTTGAAAGTGAGTGTAACACCCCCAATTTTTGAACCAATTTTTTTTTGTTTTAAGACAATGCATAAGCAAATAAATAAAACTAGGAAGTGTTACCGCTACACCAAACCTATGAGACGTGTGGCCATCTATGTAACCCTTGCGCAATGCAAGACTAACATATTCAACAAAACTATGCACGAGAATCAAAGATAACACGAGGGAGATGAAAAGAGAGAAAGGGAAGAGAAAGAAATATGATATGACATGAATAGTTTACAAACCAAATATATGAACAGAGCCAAGAGTTTAGGTAACAAAAAAAAATAAAAGAAGCATCCCAACACAATGGAAAGCCTAACTAAGCCAATTAACCTAACTCTCTAATACCATAAATCTTTCCTAAGAAAAGCCATATAGAGGCCCACAATAAGGTAATCAACCCGCAAAATGTTGTCTACTCCTCGAAATAAAAGTTGATTCATCACAGTGACCATACAAGTGAGTATTAGTATGGTGAGGTTCTAGTAAAATAAGTCTATTATATGATGTGGAAATGGAATCTGGTTGCACCAAGAGTCACAATAACTCATGGTATAAAAGATATGCTTGAGCACATAGTCATGGAATGAGAGTAATAATAACATGATGATTACATATATCACAAGCATAAATAAACCAGATTATTATTCCATTATATAACCACACAATCCACTTGTTAAGATATTCCTACGACACACCTAAACCACTGTAAACAAGGGTCATGGTAGCAACACAAGGGTACGTAAGTCCCAAACATGGACATACCCTCTAAAGCTGAGCATAGATCCCATTATAGATGTTTAAACAATAACCCCAAATGCAAACACGAGCATACCCTCAAAAATGAAGCACTGATCCTAATATAGGTGTTTAGATGATGACACCAAATGCAAACATGGGTATACCCTCCAAAGTAGAGCACCAATCCCAATATAGGTGTTTAAACAATGACACCAACCACAAACATAGGCATATCCTCCAAAGCGGAGCATCAAATGCCAAGATGGGTGTTTAGATGATGACACCAAACACAAACATGGATATACCCTCCAAACCGGAGCACCGATTCCAATATGGGTGTTTAGACGACAACACCAGATGTAAATGAGGCAATCCTAACCTCCTAGCTGGGTGTTTAGGTAATAACACCAAACACAAGGGATAAACACATCCATCATGGTATACCTTCTATATGAGCACTGCCGCCAAGATGGTCAACCACATTATTACTCCAACTCCCGCATATAGGCCAAAACCTAGTAGTATGGAAAGGTTACTGAGAAAAAGAAGATGAGACTCCATCAAACATGGCATACACTCTATACGAGCACCAACACCATGACTACAACACCCCCAAAAAGCACAGTTGAACATTTTTGTTTGTTAAGAAAAATCACACACCAAATAGGGGTGCTACTGCCGTGATCAGTACAAGTCTAGCCCCTTGCTAACCTCATATTGACTATAAGGCTAAAAGATAACAAGGAATCATAATAGGAAATCTTTAAAAACATAAAGGAGATTAACATTAAATACATAAATGCTAGTGTGCACAAGAGTTAAAGTTAATACATTAGGGAAATTAAATACAAGATAACCTCCCACTATAGGTTATAAAAACAAAAAAAAAACATACATGTAAAGTAGTTCGGTGAACACTCTCTCTAGCCCCCAATTTTGGGACATCAGAACATCACTTTACCCTAACCAGCTCATCGTAGACATCAAGTCCTCTAGGGCCTCATCGCTTACCTGCACAGACTCAAGAAGGGCCATTGCTCGTAGGAAAGAGTAGTACCTACGATAAGGGTGATTATACCACTACATATTGAGTAAGGTAATAATATAGCTAAGATAAGGCACAACCACATAAAATACAGATATTATGCAAGTAGAAGGTTTCATTAGATTAATTACCCCTATCGAAGTTTAAGCCATTAGTACCATCCTTACATATCTCTTGAATTATATCCATGTGAGTATGGAGACCCCACTATTATGGCTAGTAGAATGGGAAAAACTATACTAGGGTAGAACTTGCCTAACCACTATTATAATCGATGGACATTTCCAGGGAAAATGCTTCTGGCCACTATTATAATCGGTGTAATGGTAAATATGTTATGTTTAGTCCCGACCCACATGGTACTCCACTTTAAGTAATTAGTGTCTTTTCCATAAATTATTATCATCCAAAGGTTTAACTTATTGATCTCGGAAACCCCCACTATTATAATTGGTGGAACGGGAATAACTACTCTAGGGCAGAACACACCTGGCCACTATTATAATTGGTGGAACAGTAACACATACATATCTAGGGTAAAATACTCTTGCCATTATTGTAACAGGTGGAACGGTAAACATCCTAAGTTTGGGCATGGCTCATTGATCTTCCAATTTAATTTTTTAGTGTTTTATTCATATCTTATTCAACAAACAACACCCATCAAGACAAGCACACCCTAATGGACACTCCTGACTCATTATCATTCTACAAACCTAGACTTCCTAAAATACTATAATCCTTATCCTAGGACATTTGTATAGCGTAAGACTCTATGACCCCTGTAACACCCCCAAAATTCACTACTGAAAAATTTCGTTAATTAAAAGGAAGATTAGCGGAAGCAGATAAATAAAACGTGAACTTTGGGAGTATTACCGCCACACTTAGTACCAGACCGGTTCACTCATACCGTTCCAGTACCAAGTGCTAAGGCTAAGAAAATGAAATACAATTCGAAAGACATTCATCATGCATAAATCAGAGTAAATTGCAAGGACTTCAACATATTTAAATCAGAGTAGCGCATCAAATCATTTTCAGGAATAAAATCCACCGATGGTGGTTAAAGTACCAACATAACATCAAAACTAGGAAATTAAACGAAGAAGGAGGGAAAACCCAAAAGATACCGGATAACTCCTTACTCTCTTTCTCGTATCCCACTTGAGTAACACCTGAAAAACCTGCAAGGGCACTGCCCATTGAATAGGCAGGGGCCCCATAAAGGGAATCCCTTCAGTACTATGGTACTGAGTAACCCTTTAATACCACACTTAAAGATAGGCCCGCATACGACACATAATGATAACTACACACATAAATAATATGAGGTGCATGCATAACAATAACATACATAATACTTTATAAGTCACGATCGATACTTTGGGCCTTAAGCCATTATTCCATCATCATTCCATCAATATCATATTTTATATCCATGTGAGTGCGAGAACCCCACTATTATAGCCGGTGGACCAGAAGGTATACACTCAGGGCAGAACGCCTCTGACCACTATTATTGCCGGTGGACCGGAAGATAAACACACAGGGTAGAACACACCTGACCACTATTATTTGCCGGTGGACCGGTCTGGCCCCGACTCACATGGTGTTCCACTATAAGTGATTAGTATTTTTCCATAATCTTATTCACATACATAACCGATTTTATTGAGCTCGGGACCCCCACTATTATTGCCGGTGGACCGGAATACAGATAACTCATCATCCAGGGCACAACGCTCCTGGCCACTATTATAACCGGTGGACCGGGATATATAAAGAATCATCATCTAGGGCACAACGCTCTTGACCACTATTATAACCGGTGGATCGGGATACATATAACTCATCATCCAGGGCACAACGCTCCTGGCCACTATTATAACCGATGGACCGGTACTCAATATCATAATCATCTGAGCCCGGCTCATTAATATTTCACTTTCAATAATAGTATCTTTCCTTTCTTTAATCAGCACATCAATCATATTTATTTGCCTCGAATGGGAGATCGATAACCCAGGACACAAAGGTACACCGGTCGTACCGGTGCATATCAGCTACTCAGTACCCTTCAACCATGAACCCAAGGACGCAAAGGTACCCTGGTCGTACTGGTGCATAAAGCTAACTCAGTACCCTACCGACAAGGACACCTAATCCATAAGTATGCATACCCCCTAACTAGGTCCGTAGAGCTAGAAAGAGTAAGATATAGGGTCTGGCTGGGGCACAAAGGCACACCAGCAAATACCAGAATAATCGTGGACTAAACCACGTCCTTAGGGTAGCGACCCCTAAGGAGTCACCATTCCCGATCTCGAGGTCTTTCACTTTAAGTAATAGTGTCTTAATTAAGGTGATCACGAAAAGCACGGTAATCAGATACTTATTCACTTTCAATCATTCCGATATCATTAGTCATTTCTTATTCAGATGATTATCCAAGATACCACAGAGAAACCATTAAGGCCATACTAATTATCAAATACTCTTACTTGGCTAATCAGCATTATTTAATCATATTAATGTTCCACAATCTCAAAGACGTGTTAGGTACAAACTACTCATTTGCCCTTTACTTATATAATTGTTAAGTATCCATTCCTTACTTGATAAATTACCACATTACCCTTAAGGTTACATAATTACCAAATTACCCCTTGTCCACTTTAGATGACCAAATTGTCTCCTACACTTTTTAGATCACCATTCACCCCGCATAATTACTACACTTATCATATTTTCCTTTTGGTTGGTTATATTACCAAATCGCCCTTCTCCTTTGTTATAATTACTAAATTGCCCTTGAGTTGGATAAATTACCAAATTGCCCTTCTCTTGCCCTTCTCCTTATCATAATTACCATTTTACCTCTCTCAATTATTTTAGTTGCCATTTACCCTTTTCAATTATCATAAATTCCAAATTAACCTTCCTCATAATTAATTTACCCCTCTTCATAATTACAATTACCAATTTTACCCTTGTCCATATTTAAAATTACCATAATGCCCTTTAATTGGTTAATTTACCAAATTACCCTTCTATAGCATCATACTTATCCAATTGCCCTTCTGCAATCATAATTTAATTTCTAAATTATCTTTTGTCGTTATCATAATTACCACGTTACCCCTTACTCCCAAGCTTACCATAATATCCTTTTATTTACAAAATTACCATTTTACCCCCTTACATCCAATTTTACCATAATATCCTTTTTATTTATGAAAACTACCACCATACATCTTTTACTTTACAAATTACTATTGTACCCTTTCACATCCAAGATTACCATCTTTATCTTTTCATACATAATTACCATTTTGCCCTTCTTTCCTAAATTACCATATTACCCCTTTACTTATAAATTACCACTTCACCATTCACTTATAAAATTTACCATATTACCCTTTACTTATGAAATTACAATTTTGCCCATCTACCTCCAAAATTACCATAATGCCCTCCTTCATCCAAAATTACTATTTTACCCATACTTCCAAAATTACCATTCTTACCACTTACTTATAAAATTATCATTTGGCCATTTAGTCATAATTACCATATTATTCTTTTATCTCAACAAATTACCGAAATACCCTTTTCACTTATAAAATTTCCATTCAACCCCTCTATTTACCATTTTTATGAATTTACTAACACTACATAAAATAATGATATTAATACTTCGTTTTTATCCTCTAAGTCCACCAACTTGTCATTATTCAACATAATACTCATTAGCAACTACATACATTAATTCACACACCTCATGAGCATAATTACTAAAATACCCTTAAACAATAACATCATTCATGCATTAGCAACATGATACATCATAAACAAGCATTTAGCATTTCCATCCATAATCAAACTCCTTCCTTAATTAACATACCTACATATGGCACAAAATTTATCATGCTTTTTCTTTTTATCAAACAATATAAGAAACCATATACATATCATGCTAAGCACACAAAACATGCATAAAATCATACCAAACCCTTAATGTGCTAGCATACATTTTTCCATATATTTAAGGGAGGATTAACGGTTACCTTAATCCCGCAAAATATCAAATCTTACCAAGCATAATTAGCAACTCAACACCTAAAAATAATATCCATCATTATTGTTAGAAATAAGAAGTTAAAAAGGATAAAACTTTATAAAAATTCAATTAATAGAACACTTAATATAAAATACCATTATACCTTAAAAATTAGCTAAATAATTTTTAAAATGAAGGGGAGCTCACGCTGCATGGGCAGCGTGAGTTTCATGCAAAAACCATGGGGGAAAAAGCTCAAAGAGGGTGAAGGGAGCAAAATCCATTATTTTTGGGTTAGGGTATTTAAGCTAGAAAAGAAGGTGGTTGGGGGAGGTTTCAAGGTAGGGAAATGGTGCAGAAGTGAAGAGGGGGTGTAGGTGGAGGCTAAGGGTGGTTTAAAGGCGGCATAGGGCGGCAGAGACGGCGGCGGCGAAGTTGGCTGCCGAGAAGGGTCAAGGTGGAGGGGCTGAGAAGGAAGGAAAAAGAGAGGGAGAAATGGAGGGGTTCAGGGGCTGTTTTCGGCCAACTAATAGATGGCGGTTGTAGAGGGGGTTGCAGGGTGTCGAACGGTGGGTTGGGTGGCGGCAGAGGTTGCCGGACGGCGGCGGTAGAGGCGGTTGCAGGTAGCTCGGCGGTAAGGGGAAAAACTGGGGAGAAAAAGGAAGAGGAGGAGAAGGGAGGAAGTGCAAGGCTCGAAGGGGCTGCGTGGTGGTGCAGGGTGGTAGTAGGCGGTGGCAGAAGGCGGCGCAGGGGCTGGGTGAGGTGGTTCAGGCGGCGGCGGATGGCGGTGATCAAAAAAGATGGGGGACGAATGGGAGGAGGAGAAAAGAGAGAGGATGCTCGGGATGAAGAGGTGAGGCTCGAAAAAAAATGGGGAATGAAGGGATTGGGAGATGAAGAAAAAGAAGAGGGAGAAGAGAGGGGGCAGGGCTGGCCGGCGATCGTGCTGTAGGTGGCAGGTGGTGGTCGGGTGGCAGGGGAAGAGAGGGGAGAAGAAGGAAAGGGAGAGGGGCATGCGGGGCTGTGGTCCAGGGCCGGTTTGGCTAAAAAAAGAAAGAAAATGACGGGGGAGGAGAGAGAGGGAGAGGGAGCATGTGGTGGCAGCTGCAGGGCGGTGGTTGCAGGCATGCTCGACCATGACAGAGGGCGCTGGTCGGCGTGGGAGAAGAAGAAGGGAAGAAGAAGCTGAGCGGCTGGACCGGCGCAGGAAAAGAAGAGGGCCGGCTGGTCCAGGGAGAAAATAAAGAAGGTTGGGCGGCTAGCTGTGCGCGGGAGAAGGAGAGGCTGGGGGAATGGCCTGGCCTAATGCGCGAAGGAGAAGGGGGACGGGAGAGACGGGCTGAAGGCCCAATGCGCAGGGAGGAGGGAGAGCAGGCCGGGCGGGCAGCCCAAGGGGGAGAAAAAGGAAAAGAGAAGAAAGAAGAAAAGGAGAAAAGGAGAAAGAAAAGAAAAAAGGGAAAATGGGAAAATAGGGGAAATAAATTAAATCAATTTATAAAATCATAAAAACGTAATATTTTTGATAAATTATTTAATTTAATAATTTAATTCATTATAATCTAAAATATTAATTTAAAAAGGATAAGGTGAGTAAAATATTAGTTTGGAAAATTATTTAAATAAAACAATATGATAAATAGAAAAATATTTATTTTTAATTTATTAAATACTCTTATCCAAATTTACATACTCCAAAATCCATAAAATAATTAAAATAAATAATCTTAAAGCAATTTTATTCCAAATAAAAGTAATTTATTAAAATATAGGTTTTTGAAATTTTTGGGGTATTACATCACTACCCCTTAAAGAAAAACTTCGTCCCCAAAGTTTGGGTCTTAGCACTAGGGTTACAAAAAGAGGTCCTAAGTTACTTGGGGTAACTACCCCCTTAAAGAAAAACTTACTTAACTATGGGAAATAATTATGCACATAACTCGACCATACATCAATCACGCAAATAACCTAAGTTGAGGTTACTTAATCTACCCATACCCAACTCTCAGGACTAATCCGGTTGCTGAAATAAGAGAGAGAATCAGGGAAGAACTTCAGAAGAATCATTTACCCTTCAAAACTTCTATGAAATACTTTGATACTTATTTATATAATCAACTCAAAACATTTAAAAAAACCAGGAAGGGTTTTATGAAAGTATTTGATACCAACTTGTGGTACCAGCTTAAAAAGCTTGAAATTACAAAAGTGGTCGAAAACTAACGTTAACACCAATTGAGGTATCTGTGTAAAACATTTAAAACCGAAAGAGGTGTAACTTGTCGTATCAACTCGATATTCGAAATTGGAAGGGATTTTGGAATCATCCGAATGTAAATGTTTTTGAAATGAAGAAAACTTTGTCAAATCAAAAATTTTCAAACTACGGCGTGGTTATTGGGACCAACGCCCTGATACCAACTTGTGGTATCGGCTTAAAAGATTAAAACCGAGAGCGTGGTCAAAACCAGTTCTGATACCGACTTATGGTATCAGCTTGAAAGGATTAAAACCAAGAACGTGGCCAAAACATGCTTCAAAATCAAACACAATTTCAAAAACCAAATTTATATTCGAAAACGAGTGTGGCCGAAGGACCGACCGATCTGATACCAACTTGTAACACCCCCAAAATTCACTACTGAAAATTTTCATTAATTAAAAGGAAGATTAGCGGAAGAAGATAAATAAAACGTGAACTTTGGGAGTATTACCGCCACACTTAGTACCAGACCGGTTCACTCATACCGTTCCAGTACCAAGTGCTAAGGCTAAGAAAATGAAATACAATTCGAAAGACATTCATCATGCATAAATCAAAGTAAATTGCAAGGACTTCAACATATTTAAATCAGAGTAGCGCATCAAATCGTTTTCAGGAATAAAATCCACCGATGGTGGTTAAAGTACCAACATAACATCAAAACCAGGAAATTAAACGAAGAAGGAGGGAAAACCCAAACGATACTGGATAACTCCTTACTCTCTTTCCAGTATCCCACTTGAGTAACACCTGAAAAACCTGCAAGGGCACTGCCCATTGAATAGGCAGGGCCCCCATAAAGGGAATCCCTTCAGTACTATGGTACTGAGTAACCCTTTAATACCACACTTAAAGATAGGCCCGCATACGACACATAATGCAAACTACACACATAAATAATATGAGGTGCATGCATAACAATAACATACATAATACTTTATAAGTCACGATCGATACTTTGGGCCTTAAGCCATTATTCCATCATCATTCCATCAATATCATATTTTATATCCATGTGAGTGCGAGAACCCCACTATTATAGCCGGTGGACCAGAAGGTATACACTCAGGGCAGAACGCCTCTAACCACTATTATTGCCGGTGGACCGGAAGATAAACACACAGGGTAGAACACACCTGACCACTATTATTTGCCGGTGGACCGGTCTGGCCCCGACTCACATGGTGTTCCACTATAAGTGATTAGTATTTTTCCATAATCTTATTCACATAAATTACCGAAAATGAGAGAAAATGAGAAAAAGAAATTAGGTTAGGGAAGAGAGAAAGGAAAAAAGAGAGGGAGGAGGGTATTTGGCCACTATTGGGTGTAGCAAGCCAGCCAAAAGAGGGGAGAAAGAAGAAAAAAAGGAAATGGAAGAAAAGAAGAAAGAAAGGAAATAAAGAGAGGGAAGAAAAAGAGAAAAGAAAAAAATGGGGTGGTAGGAATTTTTTTGGAGTTTTAGGGATAATAAAAATTAATAATAATAATAATAATAAAATAATAATTTGTATTAATTCATAAATTGTTATAATTTATCTTAGGTAGTTAATAAATTTAGTCTCCACTAATTATGTCCCTACATCATTTTTCTTTCTTTATTACCTTAATTACTATTATTATTTTTATTTTTATTAAAAATGGTACATATAACTATATCTTATTTAATAATTCCTTATTTTATTCTTAAATCCTAAAATAAAGGTTTGGGGTATTACATCACTTTCCCCTTAAAGAAATACTTCATCCCCGAAGTCACTAGCTTAATTTTGGGCATAGAGAGGAAGGAATGAGGGGAAAGGTAGTTATTGGGCAACTCGATAATGGAAGAATATAACATGATAAACCACTACCCCCTTAAAGAAAAAGGGGTTTACTAGGAGTTTTCATACTTAAGGCAAATAATTCCAAATATGCTTCGCACATGTCCTTCTCAGCTTCTGACATAGCCTTTTCTATCCTATGGTGGCTCTAGAGAATCTTCATGAGTGGGACTACACTTGTACATGTTGTTCTATGCTTGGTAATGAGGATCCTCATAGGTCTCTCTTCGTAGGTCAGAGACTCATCAAACTTGACCTCATTAGATAGGATCATATGGGAAGAATCGACAACGTACTTTTGCAACTACAAGACATGGAACACATTGTGGACACATGCTAACTATGGTGGGAGTGCCAACCTATAAGCAACCTCTCCAACCCATTCAAGAATCTCATAAGGTCTGATGTATCTCAAGCTCACTTACCATTCCTACTGAACCTCTACACACCTTTAGTAGGGGAGACCCTCAACAATACCTTCTATCTAGGCTCAAAGTTGCTACCCCAGCGTTCCTGATAAGCATAACTCTTTTGTCACTCTGAGCAGATCTTATTTACTCCTGAATCTGATGGATCTATCTGGCCATCTCCCCAATTATATTAGGTCCCAATACCACTATTTCACTAATGTCACTCTAGCATAAAGTGGTCCTACACTTTTATCCATACAATGCTTCAAAGGGAGTCATCCCAATGCTAGCATGGCTGCTATTGTAAGAGAACTCTATCAGGTACAGATTTAGTATTTTGGGTGATTGGTGTTCTTGGAAAAGAGTTAGTATGTGGGATGAGGAAAATGTACATGGGAGCATAAACTAGGGTTTGTGGGAGACCTATGGATAGAGGTATTATGGGAAAAGGTTAGGAGGTTGGTTGGAAATCAGTGGTGTGATGAGGGGTGTGCCACATGGAGGGTGTGAGTCATGTCAAATGGAGGGTAGAGTTATGTATGAGAAAAAGGTGTGGAGGGAAAAGGGAAATATTAGGGTTTTTGGGAGTGACTAGCTAGGGTATCATTATCACATATAGGAGTTGAGGAGTTGGGTTATGAGGCTTGGATTTGGGATGAGTGTGGTGATGGTGTTAGAATCAAGGGATAATGTGGGTTGAGTAAGAAAAGGAGAGGCTAGGGCTATATGGGCCAGATTAGGGTTTCAAGGGAAAACCCTAGTGGGCGATGGTGAGTATAGGTGGAGAAATAAGGAGGTGGGCCTTAACCCATATCTATGAGATTTCTAAGTTTGTTGTGAGGATGGTGGAAAGTGTATGGGGGTCCTAGAGTCTTAGAGGATTTAGAGGTCCTAGGTTAAGGGATATGGTATTTCAAGGAGTCCAGGTTGGTCAAGTGGTAATGTGTTGGGGGTGCCTATTAGGGTGTGCATATCTAGATGGGAGTTACTTATTGCATAAGACATAAATAAAATACTAATCATTTAAAGTGGAAGTTCATTAAGCTGAGCCTAGACTTAGGATGGTTACCACCATTCCACCTACTATAATAGTGGCTAGGAGCATTTTGCCATGGATACCATTCCATCGGCTATAACTGTAATACCCCAAAACTTTAATTTAGGAAATTATGGTAAAATAGGAATTTATTAGTGAAATTAATTAAATATATTATTTAATAAAATAATGGGATTAATTAAGACATAAAGGAGGAAAATAATAAAGAAATTAATTAGGGAAGATTAGGGTAATTTGCTAATTAAAATAAAATTTGGGAAAAGTTACCCCAAAATATTCTAAATTAATATAAAAAGGAATTTGATTATTATTTTGCTAATTTTTTATTATTTTTAAATATTCAAAAATATCAAAATATTCTAAAAACCCTAACCAACCTATTTTTCTTTTTTCCATTTCCCCCATTTTCCTTCCATTTTTCATTTTCTTCCTTCTTTTTCTCCTTTCTCCTTTTTCTTTTTCTCCTCTTCCTCCTGGATTGGGCCATGCCTGTCAGCCTAACCCCCTCCTTCTCTTCTCTCCCCGTGTGGCCTAGCCCTCTTTTTTTCCTTTCTCCTTTGCCCACTCGATTCTCTCCCTCCTTTCTCTTTCTTTTCTTTTCCCCCGACCAGCTAACCTAACCCTCTTCTTCTTCCTCCTTCCTTCTGCCCCATCCTCGTGCTGCACGTTGTTCCTACGACCTGCCATCGTCCTCCCCTTACCACTGTACCGTTGACTTGCCCCTCTCTCTCCCCTATCTTTTTCCTTCCCATTTCAAGCCAGACCTCCCTCACCTACCTCCATCACATGCCCCCTTCCTTTCCTTTTCTTCTCCTCAGCCAGACCTACACCCTCGCAGGCTCATACCGGCCTTCCACCACCAGCCAGTGAGCCCTGCCATACCTGCGCACCTTGTCCTCTTCCCCCTTTGTCTTATTCTCCCTTCCTTGGCCTATAAATACCCTCCTATCGATCCTAATTGCTCTCCTTTACTCTACCTAGAAACTTTAGCGCATTTTTGTCGCCACCACTTTATACGCCACCCCAGCCTCCACCATGCAATGCCACCACCGAAACACCACACAATCCCTTCCTTGCATTATCCTCCACCCAACCAAGCCACTCACTGCCCCTGAATTCCCTTACACAAACTACCTCAATAGTGCAAAGTTGGCTGCTCGACTTACCCCTTTTCACCCCATTGTTACCCTTCTCTCCGCTGTGCGCCTCCTCCTCCATTGCAATCACACCCTCCCCTACCACCCAATCAACCCCACATAACCTCATCTACCTTCCCCTACCTTTCTTTCTTCCTTTCTTCCTCTCCTTCCTCTTCCCTCCTCCACCACCCTCAGCCACCACAACCACCACTACCTGCGTTGCCACCCTTAACCCACCACCACCACCACTACCACCACCACTACCACCACCACTATAACCCTCTCAACCCAGAGAGTCCACCACCACTACAACCACCGTATCATCCTCTCTCTTCCAGCCCTAAAAGACCTACCTTCTCTAAACCACCACTTCCACAACTTTTATCGCCGCCACTGTTGCCACCCTCACTAGGTTGTGCCCTAATCCTTCTTAACCCTTAAGTATAATTCATTTAGTGTAATTATTATTCTAACCTTATTATTATTATTATTATTATTATTATTATTATTATCATCATCATCATCATCATCATCATCATCATCATTATTGTTGTTGTTGTTATTATTATTATTATTATTATTATTATTATTATTATTGTTATTATTATTATTATTATTAAATTTATTATCATTATTATTTCTAATATTTTTAATAATATCTTTTCATTGACTAATATAAATACCTAAACCTATTTTGGCTAATAATAGCTTGATTAACCATTTTAAGGATAATATCCTTATTTTTACTACTAAAGCTACTACTACTATTATTATTATCCCTAATAATAGGTTATAATATAGGTAAGTAGGAAATAATAAAAATGTTAATAAGAGGAAAGTTAACCCTAGTATTTTCCCTCTTATAGGTAAACCAAGTTCAACCCCTAAGGAGGCGTAGGAGCTTGATCCAAGCACGGTGTCATTTTAGGTAAGGATGTGTTTAAAACCTAATATGTGTATTATGTGCATTGTATGTTATGTGTGATGATATATCTATGTAATTTATGTGATTATGACTATGTACTTGTAGCGCATCGCGGAGCTAAGGTAAGTGTATGTGTTCTCTTTATGACATGTGTAAAATGATAATGTATCTTGTGCTTTGTCATGCTTATATGATATGACCCTTTAGGACATCCATGCTAGGAGGCTTTAAAAGATATGGAGTGGTGATGAAAAGATGAAAGGATAAAGGAATTGAGTTGACTAGAGAGAAGTAAGAATGACATAAGTATCTCATGACTTATGGGTAGACAAATAAAAGGATAATATGAATAAAATAAGAGAGTGAGCCGAATCTTGCATGGGGAGTCCAGGGTTTGCGTGGAATGGATAGTCTTTGCACGGGGATGATCCTTGTGTGAAAATTTTTTATTTGAGGGTTAAGTAAAGTAAGGGAAGAGTTGTTTGGGCGATTGGAGTCCATAGGTAAAAAATAGTATGTAGGTTGGTATAAAGGTGTATAGGGGACTTAACTAGGGATTAGGAGGAAAACCTTAAGTTGAGGAGATTGTGGAAGGGAGAAATAATGGAGAGGATTGTAGTATAAGGTAAGAGTGGAAGGATATCACATGGAGGGTGAATGTGTGTCATGTGGAAGAGGGAATGGTAAGTGAGAGTGATGGAAGGACAACATGTGAGAAAAAAGAGGTTCTAGGGTTTGGGGTGGCCAACTAGGGTTTCGTAGTCATATGCGCAAAAAGGGAAATAAAGTTGGATGCTTGGGGACAAATCAATTGAGGTGACGAGTCGGGGGTAAGGAAATCTTGGGCTATGTGAGATAGAGGAAGGTTGGGCCATATAGGCTAGATTAGGGTTTCTCGGGGAAAACCCTAGAAGGCGATAAAGAGTTGACTCAGAGATATGGGAAAGTGGGCCTCGATCTATGTACATAGGATTTGGGTATTCATGGCAAGTAAGGAAAAGGGGGAAATGACGTTTGGATGTACTAGGAGGCTTAGAGGTCCCAAGATATCAGACGAGCCTTTTAAGGAGGCTAGGAGTAGATGGTTTGTGTGAGCGGGTAATCCAAAGGACATGCATATTTAGGGTGAAAGTATCTATTGAATAAGACATGTATAATATACTAACCATTTAAAGTGGAATATTATTGAGCTGGGTCCAGACCGATCCGCCAGCATAATAGTGGCCATGTGTTGGCTACCCTAGAGACCAATCTATCGGCGAATAATAGTGGTCAGGAGCATTTTACCCTGTATGTTTCCAATCCACCAGCTTTAATAGTGGGGGATCCCGAGCTCAATAAACCAAACCTTTAGTTATGATAAGACATGGGAAAGATATTACTTACTTATAGTGGGCCTTGATCCACATATTTTGGTGTTGGAATTCTAGTGTGAATTTGAGTATAGAGGAAAGGTTATTAGGTAAGATAGAAGGTGTAGGGTTATCATAATGTGATACGGGTCGGTTGGAGGATAAGTGTAAAGGGAGTGATTCATGCATGTCTAGGGTGAAAGTTTCGGAATAAGATACCATAATACATTAATCATTTAAAGTGGAAGATTATTGAGCTAGGCCTAGACCGATCCACCGGCGAATAATAGTGGTTAGGGCATGATGTCCTATATGTGATCGGTTCACCGGTAATAATAGTGGTCAGGCTTTGTAACTGTGCATTTTCGGTCCATCGGCTATAATAGTGGGGGATTCCATGCTCAACAAAACCGAACATATTTCTACTAAGACATAGGAAAGACACTAAGTACTTACAGTGGAACACCGTGTGAGAAATAGGCCAGACCGATCCACCAGCGAATAATAGTGGTCAGGAGCTTTATGCCCTGTGTGTTTCCAATCCACCGGCTATAATAGTGGTTAGGAGCTTTATGCCCTGTGTTTTTCGGTCCACCGGCTATAATAGTAGTCATGAGCTATGTGCCTTGTATGTATCTGGTTCACCGGCTATAATAATGGGGTTCCCGTACTCGCATGGATTTGAATAAAAGCATTGTGTGAATCGATTTCCGATCACAGATCAATTAATAATTAATCTAGATTATAAATGGCCCTTTATATACTTACACGAATGATTGTATGATAGTTTGTTATCATGTTGGTCTTTATGTTCTTTCTATTCTTCTGCATGGTTTATGTGATTTCATGTGTTGGCCTTAGTGCATGGTTACCTTACTTAGTACGTAGCGTACTAATCACTCTTTTCATGGGCGCTACTCATTCCCACGAGTAGTAGGCCCTTTTGACTTTGTGCAGGTGGGAGAGACATCCAGCGGAGCTGTGTGTTGAGCATTTTTGGCTCCAAGTTCAAGAGTAGTGTGGTCAGATTCACTCTTCTTGTTATTTTATTTTCTTCTGCTATTTCCTTTGTATCAGATTTACTCTCTTATGATTTATTACTTATATTGCGTATTTTAAAATAAACCTTTTATTGGATGTAAGTTTATCTCTCTTTTGAATATGAATTACAATCCTTTACGTGTACTCTGATCTTTGGTGTTATGATCTTTCTGGTTCTTTCATAAACTTTTGGTTTGAGTTTAATGTTAATCTTTTCTTAGCCTTAGCACTTGGTAATGAAATGGTCAGAGAGAACTGATTTGGTACTAAGTGTGGTGGTAACATTCCTAGAATTCACAGGTTTTTACATTTTAAATTCTTCCGCTTTAAACAAAAAGTAGTGAATTTTAAGGTGTTACAGTTAGGTCTTCTTTTATCATGGCCAAAAGCTATATAGAAAATCACTATACAATAATATGTATTTTTAAAAGCTTAATCTATATGGTGAGGTGTTTCATACCTTCGCTCCTTCTCAACCCTAAAATTGTATAACCTTGACCCAAATATTAAGGTTGATCATAGAATTATAATCTAATGGAGGTTATGAATAATACATTTATCTTCTTTAACTATGTGTTTTTTGGCTAATTTGAACTTAAATCCTTTTCAAAACTTAATAAACTTTTGAAGTGAGATCTTCTTACAGTAGTTAGGCACTTGAAAGGATAGATTTGGAGAGCAAGTTATTAGTATATAACCTAATGTGTTTTATATGATCGGTTTATATATGATCATCTTGATCATCAATTCATATATTCTTCTTATACACAAGCATGACATCTATATAGGAATGAATGGGAATGGAAATCATTACACGAGTCTCAGCACAAGAACATCTAATAGGATAGTTTGTCCCATTTTCTCCATCTTGAATCCCTTTATGGGTAAAATAATTAATATCTAATTTAATGTTCTTATTTCTCAACCTTGTAATTTTGAACTTGATAACTCATCCTTTTCCCCTAATTCTTCATCATAGTCATTATATGTCATATCTACATGAAACCATGATCAAAGAAGAAAAGAGGAATACAGTTTTATCAATCTAAAGAATGACCAAAATGTAGTTTCTCCGAGCCACATTTCAAATTCACCAAACCTTATGCTAAAAAAACATCCCAAAAAACATCAAGCTAGAAAAATAGTTTTTTATTAGTTTTTATTCCTCTTGATTGATTAAATTGTAGCAAACAAGGAAACTACAAAAGATGTTAATGGATAATACACTATAGAACATGAAAAACTAAACCTCTGCAACATAAAATAAGTAAATACAATAAGTAACACTCCAAACAACATTTAATGGCATTAAACATATTAAAGAGTTATGAAATAGAAAAATGAATACCTTAAGGAAGAAGAATAGTTGTGACAACAAAAGAAAGAGAAGACGATGATGATGTTGATGATGACTAGGGATGAAGCTTTTTGGTGGGAGCATTGGTGGAAGTTCTTCACATAGAGAAAAATAGAGAATGATTTCAAGATACAACTAGCATATTTACCCTTACAATAAAAAATCTTACTAAGGACAACACTTTTATTACCCTTGTCCATTACGCTCAAGCTATAGATGATGGTTCTATATTTCCATCCGTTATTTGTACTCACCACATTACCCCTATATATATATATGTCGTTTAAGTTTAGTTTTTAGGTATTAGTAAATTACAACTTTCATCAATAAGTATAAAATTGTTGGGAATTGACTAGTGTACAAGCAAAGCCTAATTTTGAGAGACATAAGGTTTGCAAGATTTCATAGACAAAAGCATTCAAGAGTATAATAAGGGGAAAATATGATTTTTATTATGTGTAGAATAGATTACATGTAGAATCAATCAATAGTCCACCCAAACCACTCAATAGAACAAGTTCTCTATCTTAGGGTGCTATGAACACAAGAGAAAATATGAAGTAAGAGGTTGCAGCAAAGATAAGACATGATCATGATCCATTTAAAGTCCTAAGGAACATAACTTTGAGGCAATGTAAGAATAAGGGCCACACAACAAAAAATTCATGACTTGGGTAGTGAAATATAACCCACCAATGTTCTCTAATGAGACCTCCATTTCACACTAAACTTCTATACATAATCTTACATGCTATACATAAATCAAATGCAAATTACAATCAATAAAATCAATTTGAGTTTAAAAGTTCCAATAATACGTAAATATCATAACTAAGTGCCGCCCTATTTTCTCTTCATTGCGCTTCATGGCAAAGGCACTATCTAGATGTAATAATTAGGGTGAAGAGTAGGCGGTTATGGACACTAAAAAACCCAATCTCAAACATTCTAAAGAATCTCATGGCTCATGAATATGACAAGGTAGGCATCAACTGTTCACCTCAAAGAGGGATTACAATGTTGGGATAAGCTAGCAATAATATCTAAGGAGCATGGTATAAGATGTTAGGCGGAGAAGAAGGCATTGTTAGTAGGGATCTTAGGGATGGTATCGATTGCTGCATTGGTTCACAAAATATGACCTAACAGAAATATTGCAATGTTCAAACATAGGTATGTTGTTGGTGGTTCTTTATGGCCACATGCAAAGCTATTTGACAATATATATATATATAGTGGTTATACTTACTATTTACAATCACTAAGAATAATCACTCATCGTCACATAGGACTTAAGTAAGTTATACGTAGGGCCATCCTAAGAATCTGTAGGGCCTGAGGCCCCTCAAAAATAAAACAAATGAGTGGTTGTGGGGAATTGAACACATAATCAAGACCATATACTAGCATGCCTCGACCACTAAACCAATATTAAACAACAATCTTTTATTGTACTCATAAAATATATAGAATTTAAATACATTGAGGCTCTAATATTTTTTAGGTCCAAGGTTTAGGTCTAGTTGGCCTTAGCCTTCAGCCAGGACTAGTTGTATAAAACTATAGTAATGATGATCGAAATGGACGAATTATAAGCTTGTATCCCCGGGCGCCTCCTCCTTTTCCTATTAGAGAAATAGTGACTCAAGTTCATGTTTTTGATTCCCAAATGTTGTATTTTTGTTTGTCATTTTCTAGATCAATTTTAGACCCCAATCTCTAATCCATTAGTCATAAAAAAAATAATAAATAAACTTTATATGAGTAAATCCTAATTGGACACATTCAAAAACTACATTTTAGATGAAAGGAAACACCATAAGCTAGATTGAAATGGGAGATCGCCTAACTAAATTCTTAAATAGAAACATCATTCATCCTTCAATTTTTTAGATACGAAAATTAAATTTCTAGAACACAAGTATTAATAGCAAATTAAAAACAAATAAACACAATCGTGGTTGCCAAGGATCGAAGCCGGGTCACAACAAAAACACTTACCACTATACTACAAAGACTTGATGGATTGAGTAGAAATTTTTAGTTTTTTTGTAGGCTTTTACATATTGAAAATTCGTACACAACGGACATCTACTAAAAGCCGGGTCATCTATTTATTTGTGTAGAAATGGAAGTTCATAACTATGGGATGCTTCGCCATTTCGCTTATGAATTTGCAAGACCCTCCGACAAGATTAATGATCAGAGTTTCTCAGAATTTGGAATGTGAGTGATTCTTATCTAAAATTTTATCAAAAAGCGTATTTGGTCTAGTGGTATGAGTATTGCTTAATGTGCGAGAGGTCCCAAGCTCAATTCTAAGAATGTCCCTCCCTAATTTTTGAAAATCTTTAGCTTTGGTCATTTTTATTACCTGCTTTCTATCTTTTTGCCAGTTGACCTAAATAGAATTTCATTCTTTCAGTACCCGATGAAATCAAATTTCCAAACACAACTACGCTCCATTTCAAATCCACGCATAAAAGGATCCCTGAAACCGTTCAACAAACCAACTTTTTAACGACACCATTCATATGTATATTCAGGTACCATTGAACCATTATTCCAGCTACAATCAGATTCTCAATAGATATATATTTGAGACAGATTAACTAACTAGGAAATAAAAATAATAAATCTAGATCCTCAAAACAAATAAAAATACCTCTTTTTTTCTTTGGGTTAATAAAATTACAAACACTGGGTTTGTCTTGGTGTAGTTACTTCATTCCCAACAATTCTCATCTCATTTTACATGTCTTCGGCTTGAGTACCTCAGATGATGACATCGATGAAACCCTCTGTGGATCGATATTCTCTGCATCAGTCCTGGGAGAAGATGGTGAGCCAGTCACACATTTTGATACCAGTCGTCCAGACCCTAGGCCTTCATTCAGTTGGTTCCCACAATTCTTGATCCTTGAGTCGCCAGTTAGGTAGTTAGTCAAGACCCTCCTAACCCTTCCACCACCACCGGGGCGTGGGGGCTTATTTACCAAAGGAGTCCTGTCCCCTCCACTCCCTGCACGACTAACCACAGATACAGTGTTTGGTGTCCCGCTGAAGGTGGTAGCGGCTCTATGCGGTGTGCTAGAGACAGACCCCGAGTATGGCATCAAGCCTTTAGTCTTCTTGTGAGCAAAGACACTGACCGTCGGCCCTGGTGGTCCTCCTCCTCCCATTGATGACTGATCGGATTGTTTCGTTAGGTCATCTACGTATAGGACATCATCTATACGAGCTACAATGTTGGACGCTATACTTTCTAGTACTCTTGAGTAGCTTTCCAAGATAGATTTCCCAACATCCTGCAAGAAGCACACGAGAGACAAATATGTGAGAACGAATGGGAGAAAACATTCACAAGGCGGAATTTGGAAATCCTGTCTTTTTGCTGTAAAGGAACGTAAAATCCTCTGGTGTGTTAGGAAAAGAAAAAGTAAAGGACCGTGTTGCATTGGATTTTGGCGGTGTCCAAAGTAGTTTGAGTTAAACCAGGGAAGCGTTGCTTCAAGCAGAGAAGCAATCTTTCTGCTCTTTCAGCAAGTACTCTCTTATTATCTGTTCCTCCATCAACCATCAAATCTCTAACCATTCCCCACGATGATTTAGTAGCGGACCGGTTTGTGTTGCTTGTCATTATCGTAGACTTGGTTTGCGGCCCTCGCCTCCATACGTATATGGCTGCTTCGACTCGATTGGCTATCTCCAGTGCAACGTGCTCGGTGGTTAAATCTAAGCAGTCAAGTACACGCTCGGGGGAAAACTGATTTGACGTTATGTAACGGTACGTCAGGTCTCCTAGGCATGCTCTTCCACTCTGATGGAAGAGAAGAGGAAGAAGAGAGAGGTAAGAACTTAATTAATAGGAGTAAAAATAATGCAAACGAACTTTTTTTCACAATGCTACTGACTCGTAATTCTAAGCGAAAGGACGGAGAAGAAACGGCGAGGAACCTTCGGTAGAGTCTCCAAGAAAGAATCAGGAACTTCCATTTCGGATAAGACTAAACCGTTGATAGATACAGCAGCCTTTAGTATTTGGTTAGTGCATTCACGCTTATGATCCAAATGCTTCCTAGAACACTCTTGAAGACCACCGGGAGGAAGACGAGGTACAGGAAGCCACCATTTTTCTTCCTGACGTAGTAGCGTCTTACGAAATGAAGACGAGCCATCAGAATCAGAGGCTACTATCCCTTGATCCACATACCAAAACTCGGTACTGCTAAAACCGTCGAGTATCTCCTGCCAATCATTGAAGGGAAATCGGTACGGTTTTTAAGTCGAGACGTAAAACCCCAACAGCAATGGAGGAAGGGATGAACTTACAATTAATAGATTATCTAGCTTGCGTAGGGCGGGAAGATTGATGAAGAGATCTGATCTTGGTCTGCAAGTCATTATCTGTATAACATAAAGCAAGGGAAGGATTCAAACAGATTTAAAAAAAAAAATTGAATTGCCTGATACGGAGAGGTCTAGTTTCTTTTTTCCTTTTTATGTTTTGTTTTTACGGTAACTCTGTAAGCAACGGAGTTGGTGAACATTATTCGATTTCATATCCTGGACGTGGGCAACAAACTATTTAAGTTCTTTTACCCCGTTGGCTGCTCCATTTCACGAATGTTTTTATACTGAAGAAATTAACAGTTGAAGGACACAAAACGGCCTAGTACATAAGAGGCTTTCAATTTAAAGCTGTCACTTTTAAACAAAAGTTAGAGTATGAAGTATGCAAGCTTTTTCAAATTTGAAAATGCAAAATTCAACTTTAATTTTTTTTTCCTTTTTATGTTTGCGAAATGCAGCAGGAGACTAAAAAAAAAAAAAAAGTAGCGAAACCAGCCAAGGTGTCAATTTTCTTCCAACAACTCGGACCCCAAAAGAATCTTAAAATCCGCGATTCCTAACAGAAATAATTTTAACCGAATGAATAAAGAAACGGAAAACAGCCACATACCTCAAGCTTACTTCCATCAGGAAAAGTTTGCCAAGAAGGAATGAACTCGACAATATGATTACAAACACAAATAAACCATTCCATTTCTCGTCTCCACATTGATTTCTTTTCCGTCGGCAATGGCTCAAGTCTCCACAGTTGTCCAAATACAGTAGCTACGGAAACAGCAGATAATTAATATCCCCAAAAGAAAAAAAAAGCAATGATAAATAATCTAAAGATAACATATTATTACTCCGTAATAAATAAATAAAAAAAGAATTACCACATAAATTAGTAATAGCATTTGAAATAGCAAGAGCAGAAGAAACTCCTTTTCCACTTCCAGACATATCTTCTCCGAGCAATAATTTCGCAAACCTCTCTTTCATCATCTCCATCTCTACATATTCAGGGCGAACCGGGGGGGGGGGACACCACTCAAACATGAACATAAGCTGAAAATCCAAAAGTAATATATATATATATAGAAGAGAGAGGATGGTAAAATTATTACCAGAAAATTTGGAACTCTGCTTCAAGGGACGGGAATTACAACCACCGTTCAAATTGGGTTTTGATTGTTCAGAAACAGAATGTCTAGGTGCAGGAACTGCATCAGGTTTCTGAATAGACCAACCAGACAACGTCGTAGATGAACAATTGCTGATTTTATCTTCATCTACTGAAAATGTACTGCTTGATATACCTGAGCTACTGATACCACAGCTGTTGTCAGAGTCTTCTTTAAACTCGGCTGCTGAGCTACTAACTCCAACGCCAACAGTTGACCTGGACGGTGAATTTGAATCGCTGTTCTTCTCGATTGAACTGCCCATCTTATGATTCTTCTCAATCAGTGTCGGCAAAACTTATTATACGCAGAATGATACGATGTTGTCTTGCTCAGACATTTGAGAAGATATATATATATATAGAGAGAGAGAGAGAGAGAGAGAGTGAGAGAGAAAGAGAGAGAGTACAGGAATTGGACGAGGGTTTAAATCGTGGAATTTGTGCAATTACCGGGATTTCGTTGGTGCATGATTGGACTGATTGCAAAATGCAAGGGTTTAGCTTCGAAAAGACATCAAATTTCCTGAACAAAAATACAAACATAAAATGAAGAAGAATTAAATTATTGAGAATATCTTGTTTCGAAGTTGCTCGAACTTTTGGAATTTTGATTGGCATGCAAATAAATATAAGAGCCGGTCTTGGCAGCAAACATAAGATGGCAAAATGTCCCACCTTTTCTTTTACTTCTCCATCTTCCTCTTTTGAGAAAATTTGTAAAATATATAGGACAACTTGGCCTTAGGTCGAACGGCTAGGAGAATGCAGGGAAATTAAAATTACCACAACGTCAAAAGTTCAAAATACCAACATACCCTCGACCTTGTACGCTCTCTCAGAGTCACAGCCTCAGGTGAAGCTCCGAACATTCCGTAATTAATTTGAAGATACAAACCCCCGTGCGGCGGAGCCTTAAATCAAATTACCGAGGCACGCAAGCGTGATTGCCCGCCTTCCGTGTTACGGCGGTGTCATTAAATGTGCAGTTGGAATAACAATAGCCTTTTTTTTTTTTCCTTGTTTCCAGACCAGGTACATCAGTGGGAGGAGGAGGGACAAAGATGTTTTATGAAATTTGTTTTGATGTAATAATGTGGTCTCAAACAATAATTTAATGATGTGTCACAGAATTTAAATGTTTTATTTATTAGAGAGCAAATTTATTAAAATTGCTATGATCTCTATTTAATAATATAAAACACCTCAGGTTCTTACGGTCATCTTCAAAGGAATAAATTGTAAATAAAAATTCATCTAATATTATTATTATATCTTCATATTAATATTCTATGCTCCTTGAAATATTTGAAATGAGAATGATATTAAAGTTAGAATCGGAAACACATCACCAAAATTTTTACACTACGTATAATACATAATAAAATTCAAAATCTTATATACATTAGTATCTTAAGCCTTTTGCTATACTGATCTATATTAAATGATGAGCATAAAGATGATTTGTTTGTCAGATTTTTCAAAGAATTTAAATTTGATTTTGAAACATACATTCACTTCTTTCAAATACATTCAAATTTTTATTTGATTTGTCTACACCATACCACTTCCATTTTTTTTTTTGGTTAAAAGTGTTTATTTTTAATAAACTTTTGCTGAAGTTAAAATCAAAACACGAGGGCATCACACGCACCTATATCTAACATATGATAAGTGTTTATTACTTATCTTACACTAAATGCAATGCTAAACACATGATCAATTTAAATTTTATTACATAACCGATTAAGAATCAAACACAAACTATTTATGTGCAAAATAAATTTGAAAAAATTCAACTCTTAACAAGGATGATTTTAGACGAATATAAGAAAAAAATTAATTGCATCCACGTTAGACTTATACAAATAGAGACAATCCTTTAACAAGGTTAATAATCGATATGACAATATTATTATGCCTTAGAAATAAAGCTATATTAAAATATAATGATTTAATGGTATCATTAGTCCAATTGAGATTATGCAATGGTTCTATATTCTTTAATATAACTCCAAACTTTGTTGTAGACCATATACTCAAAATGTTACTCTCAAATATTCATGCTCCTGAATTAAATTCATTAAAAATAAAAGAAGTACAACATTAATGTATGTAATTTATTTTCGATCATAAACTACTTAGTTTAATCATCATTGTCTAGTTAAGAGACCTCCTCGAAAACTATAGTATTAACAATTGATGTTAAACAAGCAACCTTTTTCACCCTTAAATATTAAAATAGAAAGAAATAACTATACTTGAACATTAAAAAATAGACATTCAACAACCTCCTAGAAATATAACTACGTTAGAGGTATTTCAAATAATTGAGGAACCTAATGGAAAAGTCATGTTAAGATTCAATTCACCAAACTATCATCGTCAGCATCCTATTATAAGTATGCTTCAATTATCTAGAGCATCAACTTCTATACAACCTAAAATAAAATGTAGCACCCCTATTTTGTACTACCAATTTTTTTTAAAACAATGTGGAAACTGAAAATACACTTAGAAAGAGTGGGATGCTACCATTGCACCTAATACAAGATAGATGTCTACCACCTATCCTATATTAGATAAAAGGTTAAACTAACCAACTAGTTTAAAGATAGAGTACACAAACTTAAATTACATAAACATTTGAAGATTGTTTACTTCAAGAGCCCCAATGGTCCCCAACCAAGTCAAACACAAGGAAAAGATAATTTCCAACTATGGGGCTACATAAGTTAGAAAACAAAATCAAGGTGTGACCCCACAACTATGATCCGTTACAAACGCTACAAAAATTCCAAATGTCTATACTCTCATGCCCTGAGCCCAAGTTGAGGTAGACCCATTACTAGCCATCCCCCAAAACCTGCACATGACCATCTACTTGTGGGAATGAGTACGTGACCGAGTAAACAAGCACATACATACGCTATGTACTAAGTAAGCCAAGTTACTTCATTAACGGAAGCACAAGTATGCAATGCAAAATCTATCATAACATAGATATCATATTTAAGATTCATCATGCTAATGCCATATACATAAAGGTAATGCATCAGAATATACTATCATATCTAACTCAGGTAACGCAGAATATATCATACTTGTCTTCATATTATAATCACATAGGTATTCACACATGTACTAAACAAATTAATCCAAGCAACTACTAAGGTTTATTTTCCAATTGCTCAATTGATTATATTCTACCATTTCCTTATCTATATATTGATATAGGTCAACATCCAACCAAACATTCCAATCAATAACTAGTTAGTCATTTAAGCCATCATACAAGTATGCATACCAAATTTTACCCTTTTTATCATATGAACAATTGTTGCCATCATTATCCATTTATTCATTTTTGTTCATATTCATTATCTAGATTTTAATCATCCAACTACTTATCATACCACTTTTTGCTATCGATTGATGGACTATGCACCACCCTATGGTCTCACATACTTTGGAAGCCTATCTAAATAAAGGGACATAAAGTCTAGGCCAATCACCAAAGCGGGTGTAAGTCTAAACCGAATCCAATCACTAGAATGGACATAAGCCTAGGCTAAAGCCAACTAATATGGGCATAAGTCTAGGCCAAAGCTAACCATCAAGGTAACTAGACCCTTTAGTATTGATACCTCTAGTACATCATTAATGTCTAGAGTAGATAAAGCACAAGGACCTCTAAGGATCCCACCCAAAGGCAAAGCCTAAAGGCACCAATAAACACCCAAAGGTAGACTAACCCTTGGTAGCTAATCGAGAATCGGGTAACCCAGACTCATAAATAACTTAATTGTATTTTGATTTATGTAATGAGTACGTTATTCATGAGGATAAGTGATCATTCAAGACCCATACAAAGAACAAGCAAGGCATTAACATATTTTTTCCATATTAATCCTTTCCATTTCCCAACCATATGGGATGTTCATTTATCCTTGTCTAATATTATTCATACCCATCATGTTATTTTATTCAAGCACATGTTATGATTCATTACTCTTTTATAAAAACTATCGCATGTCTTAAGTGGTATACCTATTTAGCCTTTACAAGACTTATTGAGTATGTCATAAATTATAATCCATTCACTAGGTCATTAATCCATGATAAAATCTTTAGTTTATCCTCTTAATGATCATAGAATAGTCCCATGTATAGCCTTAAAGTATAGCTAAACCGAAAGGAATCAAATCACATAAAATAGTTGAACAAATCAATTAGCTTAACCCAACCATTAGATCGGTTGCATTAACCATTTGATTAGTTTTGATTGACTAGTTAATTGATTTAACACCAAACCCTACTTTTACGCAATCGATCAATCGGTTTTACCCAACCAGTTGATGGATTTAAGCAGAGAGTAGGGCTAAAGTCTCTGTAGGCTTACTAGTCAATGGGTTGGGTCAACAAGTTAAATGTTCTAGGAAGCAGTTGATTAGTTTTACCTAACTAGTTGATAATTTTGGCCTAACCAATCGATCGTTTTAACCTAAAAAAGAGGGAGATAAATAAAGGATAAGATGAGTGAAAATAATTCATCTATAAGGCTCAAAGTGTAGAAAGGGAGAAAGATGAATACAGAGAGTTAGGGATTCTTGGTGGCTAAAAGAAAGGTGGAAAAAAGGGATGATTTGGGCTATTTATAGCCAACCAATTGAGATAAATCATACAGTGGTTAGGAAAAATTCAAAAACCCTAAATCTTATCATTTGAAATCAAGTTAAATGGACCAATTTTGTCCTAGATATATTGACATATTCTCTAGAGCTCAAACATTGTTTATGGAGAATGTAGGTCACATAGTTAAAAATTACAATTCACAAAGGGGTAATGGAAGTTTAGAGTAGAAGGAATCTTCCAAATAATAAGAATTTTACCTGAGATTGAAGCATTGATATCATACATGTGTAGAGGAGAGAAGTGGAAGAATACAAGGCTAACGACATCTACCTCCTCAACTATCCCAATTGATCGTCTAGATCAATTTGAGGCAACATTTAGGGCTAAATTCATCATGAAAAGGCTAATAATATCTTATAAATAATTAAGCATGGGTTAATAAGGTTCTATCTCAGTATAATAAAATTTAAAAAAAAATTGAGTTTTGAAAATATGCTAGCTTGACAAACCCATTGATTGGTTTAGCCTACCAGTTGACTATTGTACAAACTAATTGATCAGCTTCCCAACCATTTTATTTGTTTAGTTAAGTAAAAATCATTTTGATGAAATGACAAACTAGTCAATCAGTTCATGGAAATAGTAGATCAATTCACTTCATAAACTCAATAAATCAAAATTTCTAACCTTATTTCCATTCAAACTTTGTTTCAAACCAAATCAAAATCAAACATCAAAATTTAACATAATTCTCATTCCATCATTTTCCAAAAAGGTGGGGTATTACAAAAAAAATTAATGAAAATGAATTAAATGGAACCTCAATGTAAAGAATTAAACTTCAAGTCACCTATTCCAAAACTAATTTATCAAACTATGTTTCCACTAGCTCCTCCACCACATTCTTAAAAAAAGACTTCCATAGAAAATGATTTTATTCAAAATAAAATAGAAGTAAAAGGTAATGGTTCTTTATCTCATTTCTAAAAGAGACAATTATAGAAATAAGGCCAAAATAATATTTAGATAGGGAAAAATTAACAACTAATATTTCACTCTTTATTTGGTTCGAGAGTTGTGCTTCAAAAAATAATACTACCTCTATTAATATGATACCATGTATTTCAAGAATAGAATTTTAACATTAATATTTTTATTTTATATAGATAGAAAAAGAAGTATTATGAAATAACTTTTCAATATGAGAGTAAAAATTATGATTTTGTATTATAATATAATATTATTCTAAAGAATTTTAGGTTCCAAGTTTATTCTCAAATATGTGGTAACATTTATTAAAATATAGAGGAGGGTGTAACTTACTTATTCTTATCTTATAGTGACATAAATTCCTATATTCATTATGCAAAGAAATGGGTAACCCTAAATAATGAGATAACCACATCAATATATCATCCTTCAAAAGATATTAAGATAAATAATGATGTTACTCCAATATCTTTCCAAAAAGAAGGTTTTAAAGATCAAGAATATATGGCGAGAATAAAGGATATTAAAAATGTTCATTATCAATCTATAACATCCCAAATTTAGTGCTTAAATATTTTAATTAGCATAAGCATAATCTTAAAATAATAGGTGTTAGTGCCACACACTACTATAGTTACTAATGACATATAAATGATGATTTATTTGGAAACCATTCATAAATGCATAAGAAATTATGTGCAAGAATACAGAGTAGGTTTTAATAATGTTTTTATATGAAAACCAATATTAAAACATCAAAACATATATATCTTACATTTAATATGCAAGTACAATTAATATTTATACACATTTCATTGAATTTTTTTTTTACAATTTTGATAAGGGTTTATAGCATAACTATTTTTAAAATAATTTTTTAATAACGGTTATGCTATAAGCCATTATCAAAACTCCAAAGCAAGATAATAGTCGTCTCTTGTTTTTTTGCCTATTGATTCATCTTGCTTTATATTTTCATAGTCTCTCTTACTCTCACTCTAGGTTGGTGTTGCTTAATCAGATGTAGAAAATTTGCACTCTCAGTGATAGTCAATGATCCTCATCCTCATCCTCCTATTCCTTTATATGACTCTCAACTTAACGCAAAACAGTAGGACTCTCACCACTAATCTGTCGTCTTTAGCTACTCATCTTCTTCCTCTTTTTCTCTTTTATGTCACCACCATAGTCTCCTCTTGATCCATTTCCATTTATCTCTTGCTTTATCACTATCCCTCTCTTCTCTTGTTCTGTAGTTGTTCTCATCTCTTAGTCCGCCGTTATTGTTAGTTTATTACTCCACCAATGATCTTGCATTTAGCTAGGTACTTGATCTTCCCTTCTTGAAATATACATATATGCATGCACGATATATAGATTGGTCTTAGGTTTGATCTTGCTTGTATAGTATAGGTTCACCTTTGTTGCTATATTTTTTTTCTATAGGTTGGGTCTCTCCCTCTCTATGGTTTGATGCCTCTAAATTATTTAAATAATAATAATAAATATATGCATGCATGTTGGTATAATTAGTTGTTGAAAAAAATTTCATAAAAGTTAATATGTTAATAATAAAATGTTGCTTGTATGCTGTGGGTTTGCCTCTATTCATGGCTAATATTAGCATAGAATAAAAAGAAATTAAAACCCAAAAAGAAAAAGGAGATAAAAATGGATAATCAAAGATGCATGGCATAATTTATTTATAAAAGGATATTATCTTGGTGATAATAATAATAATAATAATAATAATAATAATAATAATAATAATAATAATAATAATAATAATAATAATAATAATGGTGGCGGCGGCGGTGGTGGTGATATGTTAGTTTAATAATAATAATAATAATAATAATAATAATAATAATAATAATAATAATAATAATAATAATAATATAACTTTTAATATAATTTTGTATAGCATGTAAATTCTTAAGGATACTTTGCTGAATGATAAAGTATAGATATGATAACTTAGAAATGTGCTAGAATTTTACTACATAGAAGAAGGTTAGTAATAGGTCATTAAGGTTGAGCAGCCTTATTAGAGGGATTCGTGTAGAACGGTGAGTAACTAAAAAACATTTACATGCTTCTAACTTGTATCTTATGTGGATATGTTGTTATCTTTACATAATTAATTAAGGTATGATATAAAGTATTTACGATTAATTTGGCTATAGAATATACATGTTTTATAATTTATATGAGTTAGACAATAACCTTGATGATAAGGTTTAGTGGCTATTCTCTTTTATAGGTAATGAGATATCGCACTTACTTATTACACATGATGAATGGATATTTTTACATATTTAATACCCTTTTACTTTAAATTTTTTCATTAGTTTTAATAATATATGAGGTTATTTATATTAATTTTAATTATATGCTTAATGCATAACCATTTTACATATTTAATTAATTTGGAGAATAAAGTTGATTTTTGTATAGGTTTTGACAGCCTATGATATTTGTTGTGCTATTTCCATAAGCGCACAGATTCGTTATAGCATTTCATGGTCATATCCCATAGAGATTTCGTAATTGAGTACACCTCTTTACTATTTTAACTATCTAAATCTATATAAATTGAGGTATGCTATTGGATAAAAAGAATTATTCTTTGCAAATTCTTTGCTATTGGTCATATCCCATAAACATTACTATTTTAACTATCTAAATCTATACAAACCTTTCTAATTGCAAATTCTAAACAATAAGAGTGAAACCTAGGATTGAAATTCGGTCTCTGAATTAATAATCAATAATGAAGCAATGTTTATGTCGTAGATTACTTTGCTAACTATGGACAATTGGTCATATAATATTCATTATCCTCTTTCAAGGTCTAATAATGTATTTAATCTAATTTTCTAACTACTTTTTGACTCACAAATTAAACCAAACCCATTAAGCATCACCAATTCTAAAGTCCCTAAGAATTAAACATTCACATTCGTGATTGCTTAAATTCCCATATACATGCTAATTTCCGATAATAATCTCAGCCTTTTAGTTGTAGATTATATCTAAAGAGGTTGGATTTCATCAAATCCACTTTACAACAATTAAATCTAGTATATGCAATAGTATAAATGAATCAAACATATGACATAATACTTCAATTCATCATATTGATCACTAAAACGTTACCTAGTTCAATCCTAGAAAGGAAATTATTCACTCATATCTTCAAATGAAATTAATGAAATAAATAGCATGATAATCATGATAATAATACAATGATACAAAGAAGAAGAATTAGATTGAATTAACCATAATACAGAAGAGAACAATGTTGATTCCGAGTCGATCATACATGAATTACATACTTAAATCTCTAAAAAAATAAAAACTAATGGAACAAAAAATTACATAAAGCTAAATCTCAGTAATGAGGGGTCTAATTCTCTCCTAAAACCTCCTCTCTCTCTCTCTCTCCTTAAGAAGTCCTCGAGGTGTGACACGAAAAATACCATCACGCCAACCATGTTGTGCACGTAAATTGTGGGGAAGACCATCGATGTACGACCGTGTATTTTCTTAACTCTCGGCATTTTGGAATTTAGGATCTTGCACGACCGTGTAGGTGTGGTACAAAATAATAGTGCAATATTTTAAGCCTAAACTTTTCAGCTTAGAATTCCGCACGGCTATGCGATCCATGCACTACCTAGCCATGTTATTTCATTTTCTTTGATATTAATAGGGGAATGCTACACAGTTGTGTAGTTAGGTGTGCAGTTGACCGTGCAGCTCCCTTTCCATGCTTCGTAAGGCTTTCTTGGCACATCTTTGGCTCTTTTAGCTTCAATATACTTCCATAAACATGTTGGGTTGATGTACTCTCCTCCAAAGCTTTCCATGCTAGGTCCTTTACTCCAAAAATAAGTAATTCTTTCTTAGATTTGGTGTTTTGTAGGAATTCCTGCAACACAAAGCTCAAGAAAGTAGTAGTGCAAATAATAGACTAGAACCATAGAAAAATATGTAAAAGAGGTTAAATGAAGTCCCAAAGACAAGGTAAAGAGAGGTAAAATTATAGGAAATATTCACTTTATCAACTCTCGCATGGTTAATCTTTGCTTGTCCCCAAGAAAACACAAAAACATAGAACAACGGAAAGAGTGGAATGATAACAAAGCCCCAGATGATAGGATCAATGTCATAAATAAGGCATACAATGTTTAGTTCGACCCATACTACGAGCGGTAATAGTAGAATAAAAAATAAAGTAAGACAACCTTATAGTGGGGACGCACAAATTAGAATTATCATAACACTTTAAGGCGGTTTAGGGTTGTGAAAATGCCATCCTAATGAAATAGAGGTTAAACAAGGCCATATACTTACTCTCTTTAGTGAAGTGTGGACACAATATTCTCATGTGTGTTTGTAGGGATAATAATGTCACTCAATAGTCTCCTATCTAATGTTGATCGACCATATGCTTGCATAAACTCTTCTTTCTTCACCACCTAAAGAAATTACATATTACAAAAATCAAGTGGTCTTCAAAGGGTTGTAACAGGGCTAGGGTGAGTGGTAGGATAGATATGGGAATGTAGCTATGGGTCAGAAAACCAATAGAGTAGTAACTACAAATCCATATCTGAATTGGAAACTCTCTAATCACTCTTACTTACACACCAAGGCTCCTCTTTTTGTTCTCTTTTTTTTTTCAAAGAAGAAGAAGAAGATATAAACGGAAATATATATACAATTTTTTTTTATGAAAACTCCCATGCATGTCTTTTTGCCTTATCTACCATAATTAAATCCATTAGCTACCACTCCCTATTTTTCGTACCAAGGTAGGGTAGTTACTTGGGAATATAGCTATTAGGTAGGTAAATGAAAGAAAAGCCTTAAGGCCAAAGGGGTTGAACAAAAGGAAAACTAATGTTATTTGGTAGCTTATGGCTAAAGTAGATATCAAAGAAAACACATACCTCCATCACACTAATGCATGCATAAGTCTTATGTAGTTTTAAAAAGAGTGTATGAAAGTTCTAGTTTCTCATATTAGAGGAGAGAACACATAGTTAGAAAAAGTAAAATTGTATAAAAGGTGGACAGTCTCTAAAGCTCAAAGTCTCACTGGTTTTTTGTTACGAGCCTTGTTTCCTAAGTCTTAGTCTTGATGGGTAAGTCTACAAAGATAAATCGTTATAGTGTTATAATAATAAGTGGTTTGAGAGTCTATCACTTGAGGGGTCTACACTATAAGCAATTTTCAAATATATCGATTGTAATAGCTCACAATTTATGGGTTTTGCTAGTGTATGATCAAGGTTATGTAGAATATTCTATCATATGGTCATGATAGGCTTTGATTTCGCAAAACAAAAGCACAAAGCAGAAAAAGAAAGAACAGGAAAAGCAAGAAAACAAAAGGCAGCAACACAAGCAACATATAACAGAAAATGAAAGAAAAGGCAAGAAAAAAAGAAGGAACAAAACAAGCAATGGTAAAGGCAAAAAAGAAATGACTCCCCCATTCTTAAATACCACATTGTCCACAATGTGGAAGCGAGGAACTAGGGGAGTGAAAATATAATCACTAGGGCGGTGGTGGAGAAGGATAGCCATGATCAAAATGCCTTTGATACATTTGATGTATCATGGTGCTTATTTGGTCTATGGGAGCAACAACTTACCTAAGACTAGCAACTTGAGCATCCAACATATTGAATCGGTCATCAATATGTTGGAAGCATGCATCCCAATAAGTGCCAGAGGAAGAAGGGCTGGAATTGGCACCAAAAGAAGGAGGAATTGGGAGAGTAAACAGTGGTAAATGATGCTCTTCTTTTGGGATGTCAAGGTGATCGTCCGAGAGAGGGGCATCGTCTGACCTGGGCATGGCATATTAGGAGAAAGTAACTAGTTGGTGCGACCGTTCCCAATGAGAGTGGTGAAATTTGGGTTAGGCAACGAGTACCACACCTCCTAGTTATAATATAATTTGTAATGATGCTGATCCTGTACAATTAACTTCATATTTGTGCAGGTCACTAGTACAAGGTAGGTTGGTGGAAAATCTATAGGGATTTCATCCAAACTATCATTGAGCCTAGTGGAAATGTATGTTATGATACCACCTACGATGATATCACTGGTGAGGTTGGTGCTCACAGTACTAAGATGATCAACAAGATAATACCCTATATCGAGGGCATCATCTCAGAGCATACAACGCAAAGTGAAAATATCTAACTTAAGTACATTGCTCTAGCTTTCCCCCCGGACAAAAATTGAGGCCGCCAAAAGTTGTTGGACATAACGTAGATCCAGAGTGTAAATAAGTGTGTCCTTCACGTGATTTCTGCTATATGGCTTAGGAGGACAACCCCTCTTTGGTAAGGCAATTTCTCTCTAGAATTCTTGAGGATCCCACATTTGTGGGCCCTCAGAAAGTCGTCGATCAAAAGAGTATAGATGAAGCAAGGATGAAAAACTAGACAAAGACATTTGGCAAGTCTGATTGAAGAGTTTAAAAATGATGGTCTCATCGATACGATAACAAAATAATGAACTAAGGAACTTAAGAGTGAGTCCCTTACTATGCATTCAAAAAGAAACGGTATATACCCCTACAAAAGAGAAAATAAAAAAAATCCTCTTTAATCCCTAATGCCTCAAGACAATCCTAATTAACAAATCAAGATGGTGTAATATTTCAAGACACTAGCCCCTCATAAAGTTCCTTGTCATCGAGGTCATCAAAGATAATATAGTAAGGATTGGAGGGTTGTGTATTTGCAGCCTTACCTCAGCCATTTGATTGGTGTGGCTGCAATTAGGAGGACTCACCTTCCTCTTGGTTTGATTTTGATCATTTCTTCAGGGCCATTATTGCTGTCTATCTACAAAAACAAAGTGTTTTAGAATAGATCGGGTAGACCACACACCATAATTGAGATTGGAAGATATAAAATGGAATTATGGCAAGAATGATAGAAGAACTAAAATTATAATGAATGGAATTAGTAAATGAAAAAGAAAATTGAGAGAGATGCTCATGTGTGCAATAGGTGCAGAAATAATGAGAGGAAAGAGTGGTCTGTGTTGGTGCACTAGTAGGTGGTGTAGGAGTGCATAGGTAAAATGTATAGGGTATGGTGTGTTATATAGTTGAAATAGGGGTATGGTGGCAGGTTGTTGTAGAGGTGGTGGATGTGTATATTAAGGGGTTGTGAGGTAGTGGAAATGGTGGTGGGATGGGAGGTCATGCAAGTGAAATGGTTGGTGAAATGGTGGTGTGCAGGGTGCGGGGGTGCAACAATCTACACTATTGAGAGGTAGGAAAACAGGTTATGCAAAGGCTGCATTACCAAATTGTGCAAAGTGCTAACTGTTGAGTGTTGGGTGGTGGAGGTGAAACGACGACAAAGGTGGTGTTTTGACATAGATTTGGGAGGAAAGAGGAGGTGTGTGTTAGTTAGGGAGGGCTAAGGTTTGATAATGGAAGAGTGTGATTGTGAGAGAAGGAAAGGAATGGTCACAGGTGTGCATCATTTACACAGGCAGATGATGTAAAAATTTTGGTATCGACCTAATAATTTACGGATTGGTACGACTGGACCGTGCAAAATTTTTGCTATCGGGGTTTTCCATTTTCTAGTAACAAGGTTATGCACAGTCGTGCAATAGACCGTGTTTAGGCCATGCAACCCTATATTATTCATTTTTCTTGCTCCTTTTCTACAAGGAGTGCTTTACAACCTCATATTATCCATCGGATATCTTGGATAATCAATCATTCCTACCAAAACATTACAATAAAGAGAGAAAACAAAGGAAACAAAAGAAAAGGAGGAAAACACAAAACAAAAGAAACACACAAAATAAAAGAAACATAACAAAGGAAAACATAAAGCATGGGTTGCCTCCTATGAAGCGCTTGTTTAGGGTCATTAGCTCGACCACTATGGTCTTCAAATGGATGGCATCTCAAGAAGGGTGGAAGAGCCCAACTTTTAAATTAGAGATCCAGTAACATAATGTTTTAGACATTGCCCATTGACTTTGAAACCTCCTATAGATTCACTCCGAACTTCAACTACCCCAAAAGGATATACCTTACACACTTGGAATGAACCAAAATACCTTGAGTGTAGCTTTCTAGGAAAGAAATTTAGATGGAAGTTGAATAGGAGTACCATCTCTCCCTCCTTAAATTCTTTTTGGAGAATACATTTGTCATGCTACCTCTTCCTTCTTTCTTTATATATTTTGGCATTTTTATAAGCATCCAACCGCAACTCATTGAGCTCATTGAGTTGAAGTATTCTCAGCTCTCCTGCTTCCTTCAGACCTAGATGAATAGTTTTTATGGCCCAATATAGCTTGTATTCGACCTCAATAGGCAGATGACATGATTTTCTATATACCATAAGAAATGATGTTGTGCCGATAGGAGTCTTATAAGCTTTCTAGTAGGCCTAAAGAATGTCATCTAGCCGGTAGGACCAATCTTTCCTTAACTTGGATATAGTGTTTTCCAAAATCCCTTTTTATTTCTCTATTCGTGATCTCCACTTGACCACTCATTTGAGGATGATATGGTGTATCCATTTTGTGAGCTATGCCATATTTCCTCATGAGCTTGCTTAAGACCTTGTTGGCAAAGTGGGATCCCCCATCATTGATCATAGCCCTTGGAATTCCAAAATGGTAGAAAACAACCTTTTGAAATAGTTTAATGACTACCTCCACATCCTTCATTAGAGTTGTTAATGCCTTTGCCCATTTTGAAACATAATCTACTATGACCAGTATGTATTTGTTGTTCTGAGATGAAGGAAAATGTCCCATGAAATCAATCCCCCACACATCGAATAACTTTACCTCAAAGATGTTATTTAGAGGCATCTCATTTTGTCTTGAGATATTCCTGATTCTTTAGCAGCGATCACATTAGTCAATAAAATCATGTGAGAAGTATTCTTGCAGCTATTTTAGAGGTGCTAGCATGACCTCCATATGGTGATTAATGATAATGGACAATGATATCCAAAATGTCATATTTTGGAATGCATTGCAAAAAAACTTCATCTACACAATGCTTGTAAAGACAAGGATCATCCTAGAAATAATGTTTGACATCAAAAAGGAATTTATTACACTATTGATAAGATATGTCTTTAGATAACACCCCGTAAACAATATAATTGACAAAAACCACAAACCATAGGTGATGTGAATCCTATTAATTTATATTTAAATAATTTTGAAAATTTTTGTGAATTAATTACTTACAATTGTTTATCTTATTTGTTGAATTAATAGGATAATATTGCAGCATATGGAGTCTGTGTAATTAGACATAATTGCTGAGTAGTGCAGAATATGTTGGAGTTTACAGATTATGTAATTTTTCTTAAATATTTTTGTAATCCCATATGATGCATTCGCCGGTCGAATTAGGCTAATGGGAATTAGGACGGTTGTATAATCCGCCACCCGGTCCTTAAATTGGACTAGCTGGATTGTGGATTAATCAATCCTTAATGACCATGGTTAGCTATAGTGTTGTAGCTAATGGGAAATTAAGCCTTAAGCTTGATGGTATTATTTGGTCATTTTTATGTTGGCTGTATTTTGGGTGGGTCGGCACACTCTACGTTTTGGTGTGTTTGGCTTTGGGCTGTTCGACGCTGTATTACTTGGCCCAAACAGATTTGTATCGCCCGTCCATAACAGGCCGTGTCGTTCGTATGTATTATGTATCATATACGGTTGCCGTGTACATATAAATAGGGGGATACTCTGTAATATGCATAGACATATACAATTTTGACAGAAATAAAGTTCAGTGATATTTCTCTCTCTCGATCTCTCTCGACTTCTTCTCTCTCTGGGCGATTCTCTCATTCGCTTCTCTCTGCTTCTGTCTCGTTCTCATCTCGATCGATCTTGATCATTCACCTTCTAAATTCAGTTGCCATTGAATCAATTGTGCTTCTAAAATTGTGGGTCTTCCTTTGGAAAGTTTTCCTTAGGCTGTACCGGCGGAAATCGAACGTTGCGCTCGATTAAAATCTTCGATCCTTTGCGAAACCCTAACCGGTTTCCATCAATAGGGCTTGGAGGCTCTCAAGGTGAAAGAGATTTTCATTAGGGAATGAATCATCAATCGGGTATTCATCCTTATCTTCTTCATGCATCTCTTGCCTCAGCCTAGAAAGGTGATCCGACACTACATTTTCAGCACCCTTATTGTCTTTGATCTCCAAATTAAACTCTTGCAAGAGGAGGATCTATCTAATAAATATTGGTTTCGCATCTTTCTTTGCTAAGAGATGCCTAAGAGTTGTATGATCAATGAACATAATAACCATTGATCTAACAAGATAAGACATGTATTTATCTAAGGAGAACACCACAGCTAGGAGTTCCTTTTCATTTGTGGCGTAATTCATTTTTGTATCATCCAAAGTCATACTGGCATAGTATATGGCATACACTTTCCCATTTTCCTTTTCCAAAGAATAGAGCTAATAGCATAATCATTGGCATCACATACTACCTCAAAAGGAAGGCTCCACTCGGGGGGTCTCATTACCGTGGCAGTGGTCAATGCTTCCTTTAACGTGCTAAAAGCATTCAAAAAGATTGATCAAATGCAAAAGGGGTATCCTTGAAGAAGAGGTGGGTTAGAGGCTAAGCAATTTTGGAGAAATCTTTTATGAACTGCCTATAGAATTCAGCATAGCTTAGAAAACTCCTAACACCTTCGACATTGGTTGGGGGAGCCATTTTAGCAATGATGTCATTTTTTGCCTTATCAACTTCAATCTCCCTATTAGAGATTAAGTGACCTAGAATAATGCGCTCTTATAACATAAAATGACACTTTTCCTAGTTAAGAACAAGGTTCACTTCTTTACATCTTTTTAGGACCTTATCAAGATTATCGAGCCAATCATCAAAGATGGTGCCATAAACAGAGAAGTCATCCATAAACACATCCATAATATTTTTGATAAAATCAGAGAATATGGACATCTTACAATGTTGAAAAGTGGTTGTGGGCATTATACAAACCAAATGACATTCTCCTGTAAGTAAAAGTACCATATGGGCATTTAAATGTTGTTTTTCTTGATCACTTGGGTGGATAGGGATTTTAAAGAATTCCAAATTCCCATCTAGATAATAGTAATAAGAATACCCAACTAGCCTTTCCAGCATCTGATCGATAAAAGGAAGGGGGAAGTGATCATTTTGGGTAGATTTATTCAAATTTCTATAGTCAATGCATATACGCCACATGGTGACTGTTCTTGTGGGGATTAGTTTGTTTTACTCATTTCTTATGATAGTCATGCTCCCTTTCTTAGGTAAAACCTAAATTGGGCTTACCCACTCACTATTTGAGATAGGGTAAATGATTTCTACATCTAGGAACTTAATCACTTCCTTTTTTATGACCTCCTTCATGTTTAGGTTCATTTGTCTTTGATGCTCAATGGAGGATTTATGTCCTTCTAGTAAAATGCAATGCATGCAAAATGAAGGATTTATGCCTTTCATGTCTTCAATGGAATAACCTATGGCATCTTTGTGCAGCCTAAGGACTTTAAGTAAATTTTCAACTTCTTTGTTATTTAGGCTAGCATTTACAATGACATGGTATTCACCATTGGAGTCTAGAAATTCATACCTTGGAGAGGAAGGGAGAGGTTTAGTCTCTACCTTAGGTGTAGCTTTTTCTATACATGATGAGTTATGTAATTCTCTTTCAATTGGGGTCACGACACTTGGTTGTTTTGTGTAGGCAAATTTTTCTCCAAGCATGGCAGCATAGGCAACATAGGCAGCTACTTCTACATCACCATGATGGATTACTCCGTCTCTTGTTAAATATTTCTCTAATAGATCATCTAAGATCAAATCAGCAATATCTTTTTGAATCATCCTATCCACCGTATCAATCCTATAATAAGTTTCATCAATTAATGGAAATTTTACTATAGGAGGTAAATCAAGATCTACTTTATCATCTTCAATGTCGAGGGAGAGGTTTCCATTCTTCACATCTATAACTTCTCCTATAGTAGCCAAGGATGGTCTTCCCAAAATAATGGGGATTTTTGCATCTTCCTCTATTTCTAAATTGAAAAAATCAACCAGAATGTAAAACTTACCAACCTGGATAGGTACATCTTCTAATATACCTACTGGGTGTTTTACCGATTGATCTACTAATTGGAGGTAGATTGTGGTAGGCTTCAAATCTCTCATATGTATCTTCTTACAAAAAAAAATGCATTAAACTAACACTAGCTCTAATATCACAAAGTGCACGGTTAATGGACATGTCACCGATAGTACAGGGAATAGAGAATGAGTCGGGGTCTTTGAGCTTAGGTGGAAGCTTGTTTTAAATAATATCACTACATTCCTACGTTAGGGCTATCGTCTCATACTCTTCTAACCATATTTTATTAGAAAGAATTTCTTTTAAAAATTTAGCATAAGTAGGCATTTTTGATATGGCTTCCACAAATGGAATATTGATTTGCAATTTCTTTGAAATTTCAACGAATCTTCCAAACTATTTTTTCTAATCTCGCTTTTACTTGTCATTGAGGGAAAGGTAGGGAGGTTTATATGGTGATGGAGGGACATTATTTTTTACCTCATTATCTTTCCCTAAGGTGGTCTCATTCTCAACATGCATGACTTCTCTATTATTTTCCACTTTCTCTTTGACTCCTCTACTCTCCTCTCCTATTTCTTCACTTGAAATAAGGCCTTCTAACTCCTTCCCACTTCGAATGGTTATAACATTAACAGACCCTTTAAGATTTGTCACTAGCTTCCCAAGAAGCATTCCAGTGGGCCAAGAGGAATATCCTGACTGTTATGCCACTTAGATGATTTGATTTTCCAACATTTTATTGAGGGTGGCTAGGGATTCAACCTTAGAGCTTAAGCCTTTAACCAAATTCTTCAAATCCTCGATTTGTTTGGTTTGAAAAACTATGAAGTTCTCCATCATTAACTCGAGATTTGACTTTAGAGGGGTAGGAAATGGTGGTCTAAGGTTTTGGAAACCTAGGGGCCTAAAGTTTGATTGAGGAATAGGATTCTACAGTGGGTTCTTATAGGATAAATTCATATGGTTTCACCATCCTAGGTTGTAGGTGAGGGTAACTGGATCTCCCTTTTGGTTGAAGTTATTGACATAATTAACATGGTATACTAGGGTTGCTTTAGGGGTTGGAGGAGTAACTGATTGGCATTCAATAGATGAGTGTCCTATAATGTCGCAAATCTCACAAACAGCAGGGGAGGTTGTTAATGCGTTAATACTTAATTTATCAATTTATTGAAATAATGCATCAACTCGTAAAGAAAGGTGATCCAGAGTACCAACGTAATATTTGCCACCCTTCTTAGTTAAAGAGCGCTCACCTGGCCATTGGTAATGATTCTGAGCCATATCATCAATTAGTTTCTTGGCCTCCGGTATGATTTTGTTCATGAGAGTGCCTCATGTTGCTGCATCCAAAGTCAACCTGGTGTTGTAATGTAGGCCATTATAGAACATGTGGACCAGCATCCATTCTTCTAACCCATGATGTGGGTACATTCACAACATGTCTTTGTAGAGCTCTCATGCATCATAGAGAAATTTTCCATCCTTTTGATTGAAGCTTGTAACAGGGTTTCTTAATTGAAATGTTTTGGATGGGAGAAAGTTTTTGTCAAGGAAGGCACAAGAAAGTTGACCCTAAGTGGTAATAGACCCAAGGAAAAGTGGTTGTAACTAGGCCCTTTCTTTATCCTACAACGAGAATGGAAATAACTAAAGCTTGATCGCATCATCTAACACTCCATTCATCTTTAAGCTATCTCAATACTCGAGAAAAATAGAAATGTATAAGTTAGGGTCCTCCATTAGGTTACCATTGAATTGATTTTGCTTAATCGTATTGAGCAACGCAGGTTTTAGCTCAAAATTGTTGGCAGCTACGTTTGGATTTTGGATGCTCGATTGCATCCCGTATGCATTTGGAGATATAAACTCTTTAAGAGATAGATGTTACTCCTCTTCTCTATCAGTCTCAGCTATGGTATCTGAACTCACGCTTGCTTTTGTCTCACTTATCCACCTCTAAAATCCAGTCAACGTTCATTCGATCTCAGGGTCTAGCTCAGCTAGGTGCCCAAGTCGAAAGGATTGTTGCATAAAAGGTTCCAAAAAGGGAGGACAACAAACAATAAACTAGAGAAGATAAAGGAAAAAGGGAAATTAAAGTATTTAGTCTAGCCAAATCATAAATTATAGAATATCAATTAGCCAAAGTTCCCAACAATGGCACATAAAACTTGTTGTGCTATTTTCACAAGTGTATGGATTCGTTATAGCATTTCAAGGTCGTAACCCTAAGAAATCACCGATCACTCTAATGCTTTATCATACAAAGCCTAAAAGTCCTATATATGAGTCCCCATTAGCATCTCCTAAATCCTAAAACTCAACCCCAGCTTGAATTGACGTATCTTCATCCTCTTGCCTAAGTTGACCGACCTCTGGAGCAAAGTGGGCCGGGTTCAAATAATGACTATAGTACTCCTCCATTGAATATGAACCCTAACATAATGCCATGAACTCATCATATTTTTCCATCCTTAGGTGAGTGGGATAGAATCAAGCCTTGACCATCTTGACGAAGGTCTCTCACTGGTTTGTAGTGGCTCCCCTCAGTTGCTGGATTCTCCACCACTCATTAGCATGACCCCGTAGGTGAAATACCCTAATATCCACTTGCCTACTCTTTCGGAACCCACCGATTGTAAAGATCTTCTCAAAATCCCTCAACTGATTCTCCAACACATCTGGGTTAGCTTGTTCCTCAAAGTCTGAAGGGCGAGGAAGATAAATCCGACAAATCCTATCCTCTAGTGGCAACACCAAAAAAAGAGGGTGTAGCTGCGGCTGTGGAGCCTCTTCATGCTAAATCTATTGCTCCATGAATGCTATAACTATCTTAATGAAAAGCTCAAGACACTAATTTACAACCATCGAAACCTAAGAATATTAAGGCACTTTAGAAAGGAATTAAATAGTTACCACACCATTAGTACACATGAAGGTAGCATATTGTACATAAGGCTAGAAGTTAGTCCTATTCTATAAAATTAAGGCCAACTCCCAACCCAAACCAACATTTTTTCATAGAATAAATTAGATTCTACTAGTTCAGATGAAACCTAAGAAATTCTTTTTTGTAAAATAACTTTAGGATTTAAAACCATAGGCTCTGATTCCAACCTGTAACACCCCCAATTTTTGAACTAGAAAATTTTGTGCTTGAAATTATGTGGAAGTATTTGAAAAAAAAAATGTTATCACCAGATGAATTATGAGAGAGGTGTGAACATCACCTAATCCATTCCTGATGCAAGGCAAAATGGAACAAGGAACAAAATAATGCATGCTCATAAATTTAATGTGACAATACAATAAAGGATAGAACAATATTATAGCTAAAATAAACCAAATATAATAAATCGAGCTAATAGTTTAAATAATAGGAAATAATAAAACATCCCAATGCAATGGGCAAAATACTTTTAATCGGTTAGCCTAACTCCTAGGCATAATCATAAACGTCTAACACCAACCAATAGCTCACTAATGGACCACGTCATCACCCTTAGCATACTCTAACTAAGAGTTATAACCCTACTATATGTCCTCTACTCTCCGGACAAAAAAATTGAATCATCACTGTGACCACACAACTACAGTATCAATATGGTGAAGAATTGATAAAATATACTACCTATAGCATGGTGAGGCTCATGTGGCATATTGAAGTCACATAACAGCATGGTGATATCATACCAGTACATCTCAACTACAATATGGCATGCTTGCATAGAAATCATGCAAGTATAAAAAGATAGGAAATACATCCAATTCATACATTATAAACCATATTAGAATTCCACCTTTAGTGACAACAAAATTTCCAGTTAATAAGATAGTTCGTTTGACCACACACAGTTCACCACCATGAGAAAAAGTCATGGAAGCAGAAATAATCACAATGGGATACCGCACCTATCACACAAGGTTAGGATACATCAAAGGGGATTTCTTTAGGGATACCATACCCACCATACATCGAGTGCACCTACCATAAATTAGGATACCACACTTATCACACATGGTTGAAGTATACCAAGGGCTATTGTACTAGGATACCTCACCAACCACACCTTAAATATCCCCGTTGTAAGGGATAAAAGGTTGCGATACCACACTCACCTAAGAAAGAGAATACAAAGTGCCAGGGAACTTACATTAGGATACCTCATACACAAATACTCCTAGCAGCTACCTAAAGAGCAAGAGAAAAAGGCTCGAATGAAATCTTAAACCATTAACTATATTACAAGTGATATCATAAATCACAAGTAGTCCACACATAACCAAATTGAGTGTTTCTAGGTTATAATACCAAAGATAATTAAAATCCATTATTTAATCATATTGGGTGTTTCCAAGAAGAAACACTAAACACATCACAAGGTATTAGAGCCACCATTTGGGTGTTTAGAGATGACATTTAACTCATTCACAAGGCATAAAAGCCACAAATTAGGTATTTAGAGATGGTACAAAACTTAACCAAATAAAATTCTCAAATACCATCATAATAATAATAATTAATAAAAATAATGATAATGATAATGATAATGATAATGATAATTGAAATAATGGTAAAATAGGGTTTCAACCCTTCATAGTAGTAGTAGTAGTAGTAGCAGTAATACAATTAAAATGAATAAGGCTTGCATAATTAGGTTTTAAGGGTTAAGAGAGTTTAGGGTACCACCTAGGGTTGGTTGTGACTAGTGGCACTAGTGGTTGTACACGACGGGGGGAAAGAGGGAGAAAAGGAGGATAGTTAGGTGTTGGGAATAGGAGAGGGGGAATGATGGTGGAAGTTAGGGTGATTGAGGTTGCCCAAGCTGAGAATGGTGGAAAGGGAGAAAGGGAGGAGGAGAGGGAGGAAAGGGAAAAGGAGGGTAGGGAGAGGCAAATGACGGTTTGCAAGGATTTTTGGGAGGTGTAAGAGGTGGTGGTTGCAGCGGGAGTAGTGGCAAACACTGGTGCGAAGGGCGGCGCAGGGTGGAAGTGTGACTGCTCGGGAAGGAAACTTTGCATGTTCGAGGTGGCTCATGCAAGACAAATCGAGGTTAAAGGGTGGAATAGTTTGATAGAGGGTGATGCAGGGAGTGGTACTATGGGTGGCTCGAGCAGCGGTGCTAAGACGAGGGCGTCTAATAGGGTAGTTGTCCACAGGAGATATTTTTTGGGTTGTGAAATCAAAAGCTCGATCAAAGCTGCTTATGGGGTATTTATAGGACCAATGGAGGAGGATAAGGTCAGAGGGAAACGATAGAATAGGGGTAAGTAGGATAGGGCACACTAGTCAGCGATGGAAAGTTGGCACATGTCTGCCATAACAGGCTGTGATTAGCCAGGGAGAAAGAATGACGCGCGAGAAGAGGGGATGGTTGGTTCGGTTAAAAAGGTAGGCGAATCAGCAGGGAAGAGAGAGAAAAGATGGCTGGTCAGCAGATGTGGTCGACGATAAGAATCATGGTGTAGGTTAGGGGAAGTTATAGGTTGCGACGGGGGAGGAAGAAGAAGGAAGAAGAGGGAGGGGAGTGGACCGGTCTGTCCGATAAAAAGAAAACAAAGAAAAGAAAAGGAGTGGACTGATTGGTTGGGGAAAAAATAAGAGTAAACACGGTGCATAGACCTGGGCCACGCCTAAGGAGAAAAAGGAGGAGGTGGTCTTGGGCCGCGGGGGAGACAAGCCCAAACTGGGAAGAAGGGAAAGAAAGGAGAAAGGAGAGAAAGAAAGAAAAAGGGAAAAGAAGGAGAAAAAGAAGAGAAAAGAAAAAGGAAAAGGAAAAATAGGTTGGTTGGGATATTTGGAACATTTTGGTATTTTGGGATATTTAAAAATAATAATATTTTGATAAAATAATATTTAGTTCCCTTTTTAGGCTAATTTGAGATTTTTGAAAGATTTTTCCTAAATTATATGTTAATTAGCAAAATACCCAATTTTTTCCTAATTAAAATATTTATTATTTTCTTTTTGATTTGCCTCAGTTGATTCTCTTTTATTTTAATAAAATAATTTAATTAGTTTTCCTAATAAATCCTTATTTGGCTAAATATTCTAAAATTAGGGTTTTAGGGTATTTCACTACCATGGAGGACGATCGAAGGAGGAAGTAGAAGGGAAGAAGAAGTGAGTAGGGGCTGCAGGCCGGTAGGGTAAGGAAAGGAAAGATGAGAGTGAGCTAGCCCTATGCGCATGAGGGAGAGGGAAAAGAAGAAGATTGGGTTAGCCCAATAGGGGGAGAAAGGAAAGAAAGAAATGAAAAGGGAGAGACGTGGCATGCAATGAGCTAGACGCGAGGGAGAGGGATAAAGGCCTAGTGGCCCAGTGGGAGGAAAAGGGAGGGACGCAGGCTGAGCGGCCCGAAGAGGAAGAAAAAGGAAAAAGGAGGAAAGGAAAAAGGAAGGAAAAGGGTAAAAAAAAGGAAAAAGGAAAAAGGAAAAGATAAAAGGGCGGAAAATAAAATTAAAATTAATTTTAGACTAACGTTATTTAATATTTTTGATAGATAAGTTAATTTAATAATTTAATATATTTAAATTTTAAGATATTAGTTTAATAGGGTAATTTTAGTAAAATATTGGTTTGGAAAATTATTTAAATAAAATAAGTATGATAAAATAATAAAATATTTATTTTAATTTATTAAATATTCATATCCATTTTTATATACCTAAAAATCCATTAAATAAATTTAAAAGTTAAATGATCCTAAATAAGGGTTATTTATTAAATTCTAGGTTTTAAATCTTTGGAGTATTACAATTATATTTACCAAATTAGTAATTAAAATACATTAATTAATTTCCCTATATTATAATTAATGTAACAAAATGTATAAATACATTGATTATAATGTAACTAGTTAGTATTAAATACAACATTGTTTCTATCTCATTATTGAACACATTGAGAATACCATTGTCTCAGCCTGAACGGTCATGTGTAATCTGCAGAGGGATACAAAAAGATCCATTCATTAGAAATGATGAACGTGTATATTGGATTTATAAAATTAATAATTAATTTCATATAAGGAATGTACTATTCTAGCACACATAGATGTTTTCACATCTATAGAGCCTGGTATGTACTACTGAATATCAACAATGGGTAAATCATTTGATTAGAACATAAGCTAGTAGGCAATCATGTATATTCTACATAGATAGACAGAAAGATCAATCTATTAGAAACAATGTGCAATTAAAGATTTGAATAATTCATAACATTTATTGATTTTAGTTAGTGGAAAGGAACAAAAGTCTCTTTATATTACCCATTGATACACTTTGAGCTGAAATTCAATGTTTTTTTTTGCTTAAGTTATATGTTGTTTCATCGAGTTTTTGCTTGCAAATTCTTAGTTAGCCTGATTATATCTTAAAATCTAAGAGTTTATCTTCTATATTGCAAAAATGGGGCCTCATTTTAATCATTTTAGAGAATGCACTTGATCAAATTCTGAATGAGTTAGGAAAGTAAGAGTTGTCTGAAAGTATACCACCCCTATATTTTTAGATCCTTGTGTAAGTTTTGGTGCGGTATTATCAAAATGTTGACATTAATTTTTGGTGGTCTTTTAGTGTGATGGTATTTATATTTGCATTTAATACCAAAGACTCACAAGGAAGTTTATGGACACAAAGAATAGGGAAGGGTATATGCTATAAAAATTTTTTTTGGTTGAGTCAGCATAACAAGGAAAAGTACAAACCACATCTAATCCTCTAATAATATAATTTATTGAGAGGATAACTATTACTGAATTCATAGAAGATGATTTTCCTAGTATGTTTTCAAGTTTAATAATATTTTTAATTTGACAAGTGGTTGTTATGTCCCTGATAATATCATTTTTGGTAAGTTTGGGCAATAACTACTGATGATTAATATTTAATTGCTTAGGAAATATCTAAAAATGATCAATATTTAATTAGTCATTCTTATTGTTGTTGGAGATATCATATGGAAAGTTGTGGGGATGAATTCCCTAAGATACAAAGGTATAAAAGTGATAGGCTTAACTAAGATAGGACGTTATTTTAGCAAACCCACAGTAAACCACCTTCTCATTTTTTTCATTTGCATTATATGATGAAAGAAAAATAATATAATATAATTTTTATATCAATTTTTCTCTATCCAAGAACAAAGAATTATTTACATAGATCAATTGATGTTCTATCTAGAGAAAGAGATGTCAAAATCGGATGGGGAAACCAAAGTTATTACTATTATAGTGCAATTCTATGTTTCTAGAGAATTCTTTCATATGTAATTTAATTTTTTCAAATGCATAATTTTTCAGGTATCCTATATTAGGAAAATATGTGTTCATATCTTATAGTTCCTTATACATCATTTACTAATATTTATACAGGCAAGATATACAACATTCAATGTGACAAAGCTTATCATTAATGAAGATATATAGGAGATTAATGCTTTTCTTGAGTAGTAATTCCAAAATTTTAGTTTGGGTATAGTCTCCCTCAGTCCCTTTCCTATCAAACAACATCTAAATTTTTCCTTTGTCATTTTGTGGTAGTATCGTGATTGATTCATATTCATATAGCAACTCCATTAACTAGATTTCAACCATAAATTCTCTTAAAGTTTTTGAGGAATTGTGAAGGGGCAGTTATCAATTTAAGACTATAAAATAACTTATCAAGAATAAGGTGAGTTGCATTCTATAAAAGAATAAAGTTCATCTTATATTTTATAATGAATATATGGTGTGCTCTATTGTTACTAATGATAATTTACTAATGTTTTCACATCTATAAAGCCTAGTGTGTTTTGGGTAATTAGTGTCATCGAGGTCATTGAAACTGTTGGAAACTTTACTTACTAGGCATATAGAAATTGTCTAAGAAAGATGACCAAAAATGACTAAGATTTCAATTATGATGACTGCCAAATATGGTGTTAAAGGAAAACTAAGGTGAAAGAGTATTTATTTGTTATTTTTATCCAATATTATTAGTTTAATGACCAACCTCATCCTCTTCGATTTCGAGAATAGATAAGGTTGCATGTTAGAGTTTCACATAGTACAAAAGGTGCAACCTTCTTATTATGGGATAGGGAATGTCGGTAGCTTATTGGAATAACAATATTATAGAATGATCTTTGACTTACAATAGGTGATCCGATAGAAACCATTGTGGACAAAATTTTCTTTCATTCAATAGTAACTATATTAACCCTTATTTCTTCCAAGGAAGGTCTATTCTAGCTCTTACACTTGATGTTATTGACGTTGTAAACAATTATATGCTCTCCATGAATAACTTCAAAGAACACCTATATCTAAGCTCTGATAGTATATGTAGAGATGAATGTAGCAATGATTTTCTCCTCGATATTCACACACCTAAATTTTTAAATGTAATTTAATGCTCGAGAATACCTAAATAAGTGCATAAGTTGACAATTGGAACACCTGTAATGTAATTAAGAAATATAGATTTATAACACCTCAACTTTTTATGACCTTAAATTAGAACGTTTAACCTTTTTATCTAAAAGAATTAATCTTTACACTACCCTAGAAAGGGGTTTTAATAATAGTTATTTTATGAATTTAATAACAGTTTTGAATCATTATTAAATTATCCGTTATTAAAGATATAATAATGGTTGAAAACCATCGTAAAAAATATACAAAAAATCATGAATATTAGGGTAAACTTAAAAACCATTATTAAAACAAGGTGTTATGATAATGAATTTATTAAACCCTAATTAAAATTAAATGATCATTAAATGTAACTTTTAATAACGGTTTTTATATTAAAACCATTGTTAAAACACACCCGATTTAGGATTTTAATCATTTATTAAACTCTAATTCGGATTAAATGAGTATTAAATGCATCTTTTAATAATGTTTTTAAAGATTACTATTATTAAAAGTGTTATATAGAATAAGTGTTTAAGTTTTAAGAACTGTTCTTACTTAAAATTGTTATTAAAACTTCTTATAATAATAGTTTTAAGTAAGAACCATTATTAAAACTTAGCTATTTTTTTTTATAGATTTTGCAGTATTGTTCTGGCCCACAAACATAGTTATATGTTCAAATATTTACTAAATCTACAAAGAAAAACATCTTCAATTCATATATACATGTATATCTTCCTCTCGAGTGATACTACATATTTTCAATCAATTTGTAATTGGTATGTCTTAGTACACTGGGCATACCCAGGAATCAAAATTAGTAGGGATACCACAACTTGGTAGCTCTACATTCCAAAATCAAAATTCCATAGATCATAACTTAGATACCCAAAAGGTGTAGATGAAATACAAACCTAAACATGCATGTAGAATGTAGATCCCTAATACCAAATTTATGAGTGCACATACTTGGCCCATTAGTCTTGACGTTCATCAATTTCAAAATCTTGTATTTCTGGCCTTATACATATCCACCACTAGAAAACTGCAAATTCACAAGTTTTGATTATTTAGTTAGTACTTTAGTCAAGTATCAAATATATGTGTCATGATTCATTAATGAAAAAATATGGAAAACCAACATACATGGCTTGGATCTATATTCACCAATCTCTTTTGAAGTATTAGATCCATTGCTCTACGAACATAGTATCCATAATCATTGCCATTTTACTGTTATAGACACTGTGAAATGAATTCAGCTAGCTCCCTAGCTATTTGATATTAATTCAAATTGAAACAGAATACAAGATATTTATCTTCCTACTCACTATTAGTAGCTCATATTCAAGACTCTTTGGGTCAGGGATACCGTTTCCACCTATTCTCCGATACGATGTCTATAATTCCCTAATAAATAGAGTTGGATACAGAATATTGTAACTATATATAACTAAAATAATTAAATTAGAATATATGCATAAATCAGCTAGTGAAGTAAGAAGTAAAAAGTATACTAACATGTCAATAAATTCTTTCCCATCACGATGAGCTTCCATAAAAGGAACATCATATGTTCAGAGGGAATCAAATATACAGAATTTATTTTGATCATGTTAGACGGCATACAAAACCCAATGTTCACTTGTGAGGTGAGGAATGAGATAAAGCTCGTTGTATCCCTCGCTTAAAATGTGATCCGCTAGATAGCTTATGTGTCTACATAATCTTATTATAGTATCATTAGCTATGTAGTATAGGAACACAAACAAAATAGAGGACAACATTCCCTCTATTTTAGCATGACTTGCTACCAATATATGCATGATAATAACAATGCATATTTATTAATAACTAATAACTCATATAAGCGGTCATAAAAATTCTAATGAAACAAAAGTACTAAAATATATCATATGAACTAATACTTATGTAACATATACAGCAACACTCCTAGTTGACATCCATTCTTGATTATAAATTTCACTTATAACAACTAATGATATCATATAAGTAGCACTATCCCTCCTAACATACTTAGGATAACTATCAATTGCAATATGATCGTCACCGATGTAGTTTTGGGCATAAAAATACAACAAAGCCAAAGCTGGTGGTGGTAGGTTCTTTTCTAAAGATGGAATCTTTTATGGGGCAACAAATTGTTTTTATTTAGCTCTGTTTCTTTTCTAAAGATTGAATCTTTTATGGGGCATAAAATTTTTTTTATGCTACTCATTTTGCTAGTACCTCTCTTTCCCTTACTCTTAAGAACATTCTTCTTTTTTGATTCCTTAATTCATAATAATGAATGAAAGCATATATAAATTAATATGGTATAAACTATTTAAGTAACAAATAAGGTATAGTAATGATGGAGAATTCTATTACCTCTTTAGTAATAGGACGTATCTAATTTATAAGCCAAGGCATAAAGCTTCCATGAGCTTCCTACATTATTGCTACCTAATCACCTTGTTTATAACAAGGTAAGGGTGCACTCTCAATTATTAGAGTGTTAATACTTATCGATCTTATATATAGGGCCAAGTCACATCCATGGACTATTTTCATTTAGGTACTATGATTGATGCGTATCATTCTTTTTGCCAAAAGAGTTGAACGGTCATTTGCTAACAAGTCACATCTATGCAAACCCTGAAATAAAATATTACACATTGTTAATTATCTATAACACTGAATACATTTAATAACAATTCATAGTTTGTAATGCTTAAGTCGGAAAGAGAAGAAAGACATGCACCGGCTTTGCAACTGTCTCTAATGCTATTTACATTAGGTATGTGAAGCAGATCATGTTCAACTAAATCAAATAGCTTATACCCTTAAGATTTGATAAATGACATCTCTTTCCGCTTGCTCATTGGTGTTACAAGAACCACGAGATTGACCACACATGCTCATTCTCATAACTCCTAATCCAAGACTCCTATGTATTCCAAGGTGTTCTACAATTCTTGTAGCCTATGACATAATGTTTTATTGGTGCACGCCCTCCACATAATCTAATGTTTCAAGTTCCTAATATAATGTATGCATTATGTTTGAATTTATCATATATGAATAAAGATAATATAATAGCTTACTAAAAGAAAACTAAGTAGGGTTAGGGATATCTAAAAGCTTACAATTTTTTTAGCATCACCTTCTACATCTTCATTAAGATATCCATCTTTTGTTACTCTGGTCTTATTCTATAATGTACTAATATTGATGGACAAAATACATGGATCTAATTTTTGGGCTATGAGTTGTGAATTATAATTAAATATTACAATCAGAATATTATTATAACATTAGACTTGAACATCTAAATAGATAAATCAAAATCTCATACCAACTCTTCTTTAAGGCCAACGTAGCCTTTGCGAGCCATTTTATGCTAGTACTTATTTTGCTTAGTAATCTATTTAGTTTTGGCACTTTTCTCCAATGTTATAAGCCAAAATATTAACTTGTGGTTATTTAGATATCAATGAAATATTATTAATCAAAAAAATTTAATTTTTTTCTAGCAAATATCTTAAAATCCTATAAAAGATGATATGTAATAAATTGGTTTTAACTATCTTAATCAATGAAACCATAAAGTTTTGATGAGTTCGAGGGTATAGAACCGCTCCTCTTTCTATACATTTTTCTACTTTCCATGTATGTCCTAAATGCTGTTAGATGCTCATCGTAATACCTAAGATATCACTCCTCCCTCATATCTAAGACTTTCAACACTATCTGTAAAATAAGACATATATATGTATAACAATGTTAATGTATTGAAATTAATAACATTCAATATACAAAAATGATTAAACAAAACAACACATTTACTTGACTTCCTACTAAATATGCTCCTTGTGACCTTTCAGAACATGCTTCCAATTATTATAGGAAATGGGAACACTATTATGCATGATGAGTGAAATGTATGTCAGAAACATGTCTATATATAGGCCGATAAGAATATTATAAGTATTCCATCCCAACTCAAATTATTCTACTCTATTTTTCATGTTGGTGATGATTCTCTTAATACTTGGTCATCTCTTCCCTTCTTCATCACTACTATCCCTATCAACCTTTTTATTAGCCATATCTCTATGAAATATCAATAAATAAATTATGTTAGAATATTATGTAATTATCCTCATAAACTAAATTACTATTCAACACAATACATATATAATAAATATATACAAAATATGCATTAAAAAAAGCATGCATATTATATGTTACAATATTATTACCATCATTGCTTTCTTTTCCTTCCTTTTTTCCCTTATTTTTAGATTAGTTTCAGAATATGATACATATATTACTTCATGATGATCATCCCTTACATATATTTCCTCCTCATGAATGTTATTATTATCAATATTCAATGATTGAGTTGCTTGCATAGTTGAGACACACTCTTTATCCTAATTGGAATCGTTTTCATCATCACATTCTTTGGCCTTTCTTTTCTTCGTAGATAGTACCACATATCATATATATTAGCAAGATTAGTGACAAAAAATAATTTTCTTACTTGTGATACCAAGACGAATGGGTCTTGTTTATGCCCTACCTTATTGAGATCTACTAATGTGAATCTATCTTCATATCTAACCCCATAGGTATTATCAACCCATCTATAGCCAAATACAAGGACTTTAAATATAGTTTAATCTAAATCCCATATCTAGTCAATCACACCAAAATAATTTATATCTGCATAGGTTGGATTCTTGCCCTTCACACTAGCAACATGCATTGCCTTAGTGACTAAAGTCACCCTAATATTCTACAATGTACTCTTTTGATGGCATAACTGGTATATGGGAAAACTTCATAATGGGGTTTTCAACATGACCAATGCAGGGTTTTCAAAATTAAATTTGTGGAATGTTCAATGAATGGAATGATGCGATCTCTTAGACATTTGATAGAAGGAAAGATTATGTTTATTGATTATGTATTCCTTAATCTTTGATAGATTTTTAATCCTTAAAGAAACCATATGTTCTTCAATATATGATTGAATATTATCACTATTGTGTAACACATATAGATGTGCTTTATCGAACAGGTCAAGGTCTACATGCCCAAACTGTTTTCTCATAATACCCTATCCTTCAATTTTCCCTGCAACTCAAGACTTAGAAAAAACTAAAAGCTTCAGCATTTGACAACTACTTTGTGTAAAATTCAATTGCCTCTTCTACAAGGTAACACTAAACAATAAATCCTTTTAGCTGATAACGATTCTTCATGTAACCTTTTATCAACTTCATTTGCTTCTCAAAGGAGTACATCTAATGCCCATGAATAGGTGCTATCACTTTTATCGTATAAACTAAATAAACAGTTTGATGTACCATAATGTCAAACAATGAGGGTGAAAAGTACATCTAATCACTATCAACAAACTATCAGGATGTATAAATTTGGAGTAGACAACATTAAAGAACCAACAAACCCTTATGATAGTAATTCGTACACACTTCATAAAATTCCTTGTATCACTATCAACAACAAGTGCTGCATTAAAATATGACAATCATGAGACTTCATATTAATTGGTTTTAACTCATTCATCGACATGATCCTTCTGACATTTGAAGAATACCCTTCCGGAACCTTGACCCTATTAAAGAATTTACAAAATGTAATTTTCACTTTTCTAGAGAGTGTATGACATGCCAGTGGTAAATATGTTCTTCTTCTATTATCTCATAGTGCCCTATCTAATAACCATTTCTTCCATATCCATTCAAGCATTGATGTTATATTTAGTCTTTCATGGAACATTAAGTAATGTACCAACAAGACTATCACATATATTTTCTCAATATGCATCACATAAAGGGTATGTCTCACATACAAAGATTCCCAATAAGGAAGGTTCTTCCACCTAACTAATGGAGGTTTATATTTATTCTTCTTCCCAAAATAGACACTCAAATATTTAATCTTCAAATACACTTGTCAACCCCTCAACCAGATTGGTGTATGCCCTTCTTTTGGGAAGCCATTGAAAGCTTTTCTTTACCTATAATAATGATGATTCATCAGTAAAAATCTATGATTCCCAAGAAAAATAATCTTCCAACCATGTGTTAGCTAAATAAATGGAGTATTCTTCTCACATATCGAACATGCATAATATCTTTTCACACTATAACCTGACAAGTTTCTATACATAAAAAAATCATTTAAAGTATAAAATAACATTGCTCTCAAAGTGGAATTTTATTCACTATATGCATCAAATACTTCAACACCCATGTCCCATAAGAACTTTAAATCATCAATCAAAAGGTGCCAAGTTGATTTGGATCTTAAATGAGTAAAGACAATATCATATACTTATATTTCATGTAGCATCACAGAGGTAGATTGTATATAACTAAAATCACCGGCCATGTACTATAGGTACCTTGATTTTGCAAATTCATTCCATCTACAAAAAGTGCAAGACACATGTTTCTTGCTTCTTTACCAAATTATAGGAACAAGCCATCAATCATCATCCATTGTGGAGAGTTAGACGGATGTCAAAGAAACCCATCATCCATCTTCTAATCAGCATGCCATCTCAAGTTCTTGGCATCTTAGACATCACTAAACATCTGCTTGAATCTTTATAATATAGGAAAACACCATAGCCCCTTAGGTGCCACCTTGTTCTTCTTGTATCATGGTGTTTTGAATTTAGAGAATTGAAAAATATCCAAAGATGCATTCTCATTGTGACATAATATATAATCATTAAGGAATGCATGTATCTTCTCATAACTCATGCCCATAGATAAAAGGATCTTCTTTGCTTCATAGTACAATTGGGTAGAAAATTATCATTAGGAAGAATGTCCTTTACAAGTATAAATAATTCTGTGAAGCTCTTATCACTCCATCTGTTACATGCTTTTAAGTTGTGCAACCTTAAAGTAGTGGATAATCGAGTAAACATTTTACAATTATCGTAAAAAGGTTTCACAAAGTCACTTAATAACTTCTCAAATATTTTTAAACAATCCCTGACACTGTCTTCAATCTTCTGATTCATTTCCTCTAAAGAATCTCCCTCATAGTTCTCAAATGATGATACACTACTTTCCCTCCTAACTTTCTCATTATCTTATTTAGACTATGTCTCACCATTACATATCCAAAGAGTGTAACTTGTATCAATTCTATAGAAAAAAATGATCTCTCAAATCATCAGTGTTGACACGTTGAATATAAGTATAGTTCAAATAAGGATAGACTATTCTACTAGATTCTAGAGCATGTTCAATAGCAAAACTTTATACAATGGTTCAAATTATACAAGATATATATACTACATGGTTAAACTAATAGCAGCACTATCATACTAAATCCATAGGTAGCCTTGTTGAGCCCGACTAATAACTATTGCTCTCAGAGTCCAATCATCTTGATATGTCATCTGTTCCCTCACATTATCGACAGAGAGTCTAGTTACGAATACTCTAGGGTAACAATGGTAGATACTCGAAGTCAATCTGTGATCAAACATCCACTCATTATCAATCACCATCAACTCTCTAGCTATCCGATCATAATCGCTGATAAACACCTCGCCCTCAACAAATCTAGGGTGTGGTGCATCAGTATGGTGGATAACTAATGCAAAAAAACTAAATATAGCCAACAACCATGGCTCCATCTAAGGTAGGGTTAATAGTAAGTGAGATGATCTAAAATGGAATGGGTCATATGACCATAGGACATGAGTTCGTAGATCCACATTAGGTGTTGTGCATAGATATGGAGGAAGGTATGTAATAGCAATGTGTGGCATCTTACTGCCTATAAATGAGAATAACTACTAAATCTTATCATCAAGGTTGTTCTGGAAATAATCTAAAATACGAAAATTGTAAACTCTTCAACTAGTTAGACAAATCATAAATATATTCAACCATATTTTAACCAACTATGTAAAGCTAACAACATATCCACATAAGATACTCATCATAAAACTTATAATCTTAAAATGATTTATATTTATTTCTCTATTGATATAAATGTGTCTTTTAATATTAAGAAAAGATAAATTACCAAAATATTATATATTCTTCTATTAGTATGTGTTTAAGATGTTTAAGCTTTATAATATCATCATTTCATTTACTTTGACTAGATTTGTGAATAAGTTAAGTTGAATCAAACTTCCTCTTATTATACTTGGCATGATTAAAATAAGGACATAATCTTGACTTATTTATTTAACAAACAAGCTTGTTTAAACTATAATCTAATCATTCAAGCTCGATATAGTAAGATCAAGTAGATATTAATAAGATAATATATATAGTTAAGTATAATGATATGATATTATTAAAATTTTAGTTGAGAATAATGTATATAATATCTTGTTATAAGATAATATATCAATTATTATATTTCGTACAATAGATGCTAAAACCTAACCCTAACCCATAATAATTCATAATAAAAACTAACACTAAACCTAATAAACCCTAATCCTAAACCAAGCTAACTATAATTAAACCCTAATAAATTTTATATATCATCATCATCATCATCGTTATTATTATTCATAGTTATTTTAGCTAATTTAATTATTCACATTTATTTCTTTGTTATTTTCTATATATATTTAATCCTCATCAAATAAAAATTATTTATATGCAACTCTAATTGAAATTTTCATTTAATAATGTACATATGTAAAATATATTTTGATTTAGTTATATGTCATTTCCTAATACCCTATTGTCCTACGTATAAATGAAAATGTGTGTGTGTGTGTGTGTATAGTTTTTATGAGTGACTTTACTAATAATTTTAAGTATTTTATTTCTATTGGTAATAAGCACAACAATGGTATATATATTTAAGGCCGGGTAACACATTCATGTAAATAACACCAACAAATTTAACAACAAACATCAACATTTTTCACCAACACATTCAATAACAAACAACAACATTTTTTAACAACCAACTACAACCTACTTTAGCATGCATGCATTTCTTGTCATATCCCAAACTTTTTTTTAGGAATAAAGAGAAAAAAATAAACTGTTATTAAATAAAATTTAAATATATATACCCTTTTGAATAAAATAATAATAATGATGATGATGATGATAACGACGATGATGATAATAAAGATGACGCAAGGACATTGTTATTAGAAGCTATTTTAATTTAATAACCTAAAATGAATTATAAATAAATTATAAAAATTTATAAATTAATAAAATTTATTTTAGTTACTATTATTACTATTAGTTATTACCCATAAATTGCTAGAAAAACCCCAAAACACCCTACCATCCCTCTTTTCTTTTCTTTTTCTTTCCTTTTTCTCTTTTCTGTCTTCCTTTTTCAACCTTTTAGTTTTTTTCTTTCCTAGCCATTTGGGTTATGCCCAGTAGGTGCTATGGCAACTTTCTTCCCCTCCTTCCCCTTCTTTCCTCTCTTATTTTCTTTTCACCTCTCCCGACCATCCCAAATCTCTCTTCTTCTTTTTTATCCCTTGGGTGGAGGCCCAAACGCACATCTACCCCTCTCCCATTCTTCCTTTTCTCTGCCTCTCTTTTCCCCTCTATCCTTTTCTGCCCTCATTCAGAACCTCCCACCTACACTAGCTTATACTCAGCTGCCTTTTATATCTTATCCCTCCTTTCTCCCCTCTCCCTTTCCTTTTTTAACCATGTTAGGCGTGCAACTAGAACCTCCCTATCACGGTCCCCCTCCTATGCATGTCCTACTCCCTCACCTGTCCCCTACCTCTACAGTTTCTCCCTCCTCCAATGTAGTAGTACTACCTTGCCACCTTCAACCTATAACCATATACCCTCTCCCCCTTTGTCATCTTCCTTCTCTTGTCGTCATCCTCCTTCCCTATGCTTATAAAAGGGATCCACACTCTTCTTTGTCTCTCTTTTCTACCCCGATCTCCCTTGTCTCCCTTTCTCTCTTTGCCACTGTAGCGACCATTACCAGACCTCATCGTTATCCCAACTCCCTCCCAAACTCTTCCCTACATCTCCCTACACCTACTAAGCCCCTTCTCTTCCCTCACTTTCCGTCCCTTTCCTCTACCTAGCAATGAAAAGTGGGCAGCTTAGGCTACCATTTTACACCTCTACGCACCACCAGTGCTACCTATACTGCCACCATTGCCAACCATACCATCTTTTTTGCCTCCCTTCCTGCATAAGAGTACATCCCCTACCACATTAACACCTCCACCACCCCTTCTTCCCTTTCCTTTATCCCTCTCTTCCTCCCAAGCTCCACCATGAGCAACACCTTCCTCGTTGTCGCAAGACCACCATCATTGGCCACCTCAGTCAGCAACTTCACCAACCACAAGAAACCCTACCTTCCCTCCTCCTTCTAACCCTAAAAACCCCCTCTTTACATCACCACCACCACTATGCCACCATCACCACCACCACTGCCCTTATATGCCTGGTCAATTCTGGTTACACCTTCCCCTTCTTTACTTGTTTTGAGTATTTTATTTTAATAATTCATTATTATTAACATCATCATCATCATCATCAACATTATTATTATTATTATTATTAGTAGTAGTAGTAGTAGTAGTAGTAGTAGTAGTAGTATAGTAGTAGTAGTAGTAGTAGTAGTAGTAGTAGTAGTAGTAGTAGTAGTAGTAGTATTTTGGTTAAGAAAATAAGGAGAAAAGGAAAAATGGGTAGGAAAGAAGTGAAATAACATAGTTGATGTTCTTATTATACATATCGAACCAATGATTCCCCATGAGGAGGTGTAGGATCTCTTGCTTTAAGCTTGAAGCCAACTAGGTAAGGATATATTAATACTTTATTGTGCTACAAGTCTTGATTGTGGAATGTGTGTATTTGTGTGTTATATGTAAACATATTTATATGTGAAATAAGTTGGTGAGGTGTAACTTGGCTTGCAAGGGTATAAGGTAATGGTATGCATGATTTTCATTACCTATTTGTATGTATGGCTATGTCTTTATATAGGTGGATATAAGTCTTGTGTATGGTCAAATAATAATGTATTTATGCCTAGATGTCTTAGATAGATCTTGAGTGGCCATGGGAAAATGAAATAAAATAAGGAGGGTAGGGTGAGTAAAATTTTATGCGGAAAGTGTCTTAGTTATCTTATGAAATAATGTGGAGTAATCAAAAAAAGAAATGCTAATGTGAGGGGTTAGGGGGAAATTACATGGGGAGTATAAGCTTTGCCTAGGGAGTATGGGCTTTGCATAGCAAAAAATTTACTTGGTGGGGCCTTGTTTGGAGTTTGAACATGGGAGAGAAAGTTTGTTTTGGGTGGTTAGTGTACTTGAGGAGTTTTGGTACATGGGAAGATAGGAAGGTGAATGGGGCAACAAACTAGGGGTTTGGGGAAATCAACCCTAAGGATAGGGTGTGTTGTGGGAAAAGGTCAAGGAAGTTGGTTGTACATTATAGTTGTGATGAGAGGAATGCCACATGGAGGATGTGAGTTAAGCCAAATAGAGGGTAGATTTGTGTAAGAAAAGGGGTATGAAAGTAAAAATGGGATATTAGGGTTTTGTGGGGTAACCAGCTAGGAGGTGATTATCATATATGTGAGTTGAGGAGTTAGACCGTAAGGTTTAGAGTTGGGGTGAGTATGATGATGGTACTTGAATTAGGGGAGATGTGGGATAATTAAGGAGAGGAGAGGAGAGGTAAGGGCCATATAAGCTAGAGTAGGGTTTTAAGGGAAAACCCTAGCGGGCGATGAAGATCATAAGAGGGGAAAAAAGGAAAGCAAGGAATGACTCATGCATATGAGGCTTTTAGGGTCACTCTTTGGTTGGTGGAAATATTTTGGGGGTCCCAAAAGTAATTGGAAGATGTGGATGGTCTCGATCAAGGGATTAGGTTTTTCATAGAGTCTAGGTTTGTCAAGTACGAGTAAGTCAGAAGTGTCACTTGGTTTGTGCATGGATGGTGTCTGATACCTGGCAAATAAGACAAAAATAAAACGCTAATGAATTACACCGGGAGATCATTGAGTCATGCCTAGATGTAGGATATTTACCAGTCCATCGATTATAATTGTAGTCAAGAGCATTTTTCCCTAGGTAGTATATTTATCAATCCACCAGTTATAATAGCGGTCAAGTGCATTCTGCCCTTAAGTATATATTCTCGGTCCACTAATTATAATAGTGGGGGTCTTGAGCTCAATAAGTAAAACCCTTAGATAATAATAATTTGTGGAAAAGACACTAATCACTTACAGTGGAATATCTCATGGGTCAGGATCATGTTTAGTATATCTACCTGTCCACCAATTATAATAGTGGCTAGGTGTGTTTAGCCCTAGACTTAGCATATATTTATCGGTCCATTGGTTATAATATTGGTCAGGTACGTTTTAACCTAGAGTATATATTCTTGATCCACCATTGATAATAGTGGAGTCCCTAAACCCATATGGATATGATTTGAGGGATATGTAATTACGGTACTAATGGCTTTAAACTCTAATAGGGGTAAATGATCTAACAAATTCTACTATGTGTAATATTTTCTATTGTTATGCCCTAACTTGACTATATTATTACCTTACTTAGTACGTAGCATACTAATCACCCTTACCATAGGTGGTGCTCATTCCCACAGGCAGTCATCCCTTTTGATTCAATACAGGTAGGTGATGAGGCCTTAGAGGACTATGCTAAATTTGATGATCTAGTTAGGGTAGAGTGATACCTTGTTGTCTCGATTTAAGGCCAGGAAGAGTGTATCCCAGACTATTTTTCCCTTAGTACCTTCTTTTTTTCAATAATGGGACCCTATCATGTATTTCCATTTCTCCTATATACTAACATTTAACTCTTGTTTGTTATAGAACTTTCTATATTACAATGTTAGACTCATTCATGTTTTAATCATTTTATGTTATGGTACCATAATTGCATTAATCTTTTAGCCTTGTGGTGAATATAAACGGCTAAGGGCCAGCTCATACTGATCATGACGGTAGAACCCCCTTTTGGTGTGTGATTTTTCTTTAAACAAATGAAAATTTTCAATAGTTATATTTGGGGGTGTTACAAGTTGGTATCAGAATGATGGTTCTAATAAAAACACTTTACTTTATGAAGAATTTTGTTGCAACAAATTTTTCTTGAGTTTTGAAATAGTTTTATACCCTGTATTATGTTCTTTTATCTTATTTTATGCCCATTACGCCCGGGTCCACTAGTGAGGAAATGAAAGGGGAAGTGTAGGAAAACTCTAAAAAGGGGGAAAGTGTGTATGGATTTTTTCAATGTAAGAGGTTCAGTTTGGATGCATCCTTTGTTTAGCATAAATCGGTTCATGATGAACGGACAAGTTAGAAACCTAGAGGAGGCCTTTGAGGCCTTCATGGAGTTCGTTGAGTGCCAACCCCTAACTTAGCTATCGCCCCTACCTCCATAGAATCTCCCTGAGGGTACCAAGGAGGACTAGCTCCAAAAGGTCACCAGTCATCACCCTCTGCTATACACATAGAGGAGGATTCCATGATCCTAGAAGGGTGGATATATGACATGGATCACACATTTAGGCACGTGGACTACTCTATAACTAGACAGCCCAGCATTGCATCATTCACCATCAAGGGCATTGTAGACCCATGGTCATTTGAACATAACACCTGGGATAGTCCCCAAATAGCTTGGGAGGCCTTCAAGAATACCCTGTGTGCCAGGTTCTACCTAGAGAGCCTGAAGAAAGATAAGCTTAAGGAATTCATGCAAGTCAGCTAGGGAAGCATGATGGCCTGGCAATACTATACCCACTTCACTAAATTGGTGAGGTTTGCCTCAGACATTACAACTAATGAGTTAATAGTAGTCCATTAATTTGAGAAGGGGCTCCACTTTTGCATCCGTTGGATGATGGGAGTAGTGGACTTCTTAGACTAGGCTATCTTATACGAGCATGCCTGTATTACCACAAACATGGTCCTAGAGCAAGCATCAATCCTAGGGATGAGTATACTAGAGGCCTAGAGCTTTGGGAGTAGGACCTAGCCTCAAGGAGCAGGACCCTTAGGGCATTAGAAGAGGGGTCTGATCAAAGGTTAAGGACCACCGAGGAGATTTACATGCATGTTTTGGCAAGAACCACCCAGGTTAAGATTATGGAGGCAGACCCGTGGGTTATAGGATTTGTGTATGGATTTGCCACCATTCTATTAAGTTCCACAACCAATAGAGCTTCACCCAACCCCAAATCCAGTAGTTCTAGTAGAGGGGACCACTAAAGCCCCAGCATTAGGCCTACCAACAGCATGCTCAAACCTCATCTCGGTGGATTCAATACAGAGCACCTGCCCCAATTGATGCACTAAGCTGAGAGTTTAAGGGAAGGCCACAAGGACCAAGGCCTTTCCCTGAGAGAAGTGGTTAGACTTAGATCTTAGGAGGTTACCAAGAGGCCTACAAGGGAGGCTATTTAGGCTGGCGCCTAAGTGTTATTAGCCAAGCAGAGGCTAATAGGCAGTTGGACGTAATTATGGGTAAGTTCACCATTCTCTCCTTACTTGTACATGTTGTGTTTTATTCCTGAGTCTCCTTGTCATTCGTATCCACTATTTTTATTGTTAAGGCTGAACTATCACCATTTACTAGCATATGGATATTTGTGATGTGACCTTCGAGGAATAGGATAGACTACATTAGACTCTACTAAGATGTGGCCTTATTAATATTTAGGGTAGAATTTTTAGTGGATCTAGTTGGTATGGATTTATAGTACTTTTACATCATATTGGGGATGGAAATGATTGGGAGATACCATACGGTGATCGACTACACTCAAGAGTGTGTGGTGTTACAGGGCTCGAAGGGTACTAGGGCTTGTTATAGAAAAACAAAGCCTAAGCCTACTTCCAAGGCGGTGTCTATTGTCACATTACACTCTCTTATCTAGAAAGGCTACCCATTGTACTTGTGCAATGTTTAAGAACTAAACAAATATTGAACAACCTTGGGTGACATTTTAGTGGTTAGAAATTTTTCGACTGTATTCCCAAAAGAGATATTAGGTATACCTCTTGTGCATGAAATTGATTTCACCATTTAACTGGTACTAGGTCCTAAACAAGTGTCAAGTTCACCCTACAGGATGACACCAATTCAACTAAAAGAGCTTAAGACTTAGCACAGGTACATCAGATTAAGTGTGTCACCATAGGGAGCACCCGCCCTATTTGTAAAGTAGAAAGATGGGAGTCTCTGCCTCTACATTAATTACTAAGGGATGAACCAATTGGTAGTAATAACCGGTATAGATGACCTCCTCAATCAACTACGGGGTGCCATAGTCTTTTCTAAGGCCGACCGAAGGTTTGGATGCCACCAATTACTCATAACATATGCCAATATCATGAAGACCGTATTTCAAACTCGGTACACACACTACGAGTTCAAGGTGATGCCTTATGAGCTCGCCAATGTCCCTACAATTTTCATGGATTTGATGATGAGGATCTTCAAACCATTACTCTACCAATTCATAGTGGTATTCATCGATGATATTCTGGTGTACTCTTGAGGAAATGAATAGCATATCCAACACCTCTGCACTATCCTATCCCTCCTGCAAGAGCAATGCCTATATGAAAAATTATCCAGGTGTGGGTTCTGGCTTTCTAATGTAGCTTTGCTTGGGTACATAGTGTTATTCAGGGGAGTAGCTATTGACCTAGCAAAGATAGTGGCAATCAGAGACATGTCTGAGGTTCACAACTTATTGGGTTTGGATGGATATTACTACTACTTCATGTAGAACTTCTCAAGGATTGTTTGTTCTCTAAGCAACCTTCTAAAGATGACTACCAGATTCTAATGGGATGAGTCCTATGATGATATATTCTAAGAGATAAAGAGACGATTGACCACACCACCTATCTTGACTCTATTTGAGGGTTTCGAGGATTTTGAGGTCTATAGTGATGCATCCAAGCAGTGTTTAGGGTGTGTAGTGTAGAATGATGAAGAGGTCACTTATACCTCTGGTCAATTGAAATGGCATGAGCAGAATTATTAGAATCATGATTTGGAGCAACTCGTAATGGTTTTTGCGTTGAAGATGTGGAGGTACTACCTAAATGGGACCAAGTTTAAGTTCTTCACTTATCATAAGAACCTCAAATATATCTTCACATAGAAGGAACTAAATATGAGGCAAAGGAGGTGGCTAGAGCTAGTAAAGGGCTATGATATCGAGTTGAATTTTCATGAGGCTAAAGCCAACATGGTTGTAGATGCCCTAAGTAGAAAGACCACACACTCTATGAACTTCTGGGTAGTAGAAAAATGGACACTAGAAGATTTGTGTGACATGGAAATTGATTTGATCCACTAGGGTGACCTCAAGGTTTACATGAGTGCCTTGACAATCACTCCCATAGTGTTTAAGTAGATCTGTGTCGGGTAGCCCGGAGATGCCAAACTTGAGAATATACGCCAAAAGATACAAGAAGGATATGCTAAAGGGTTTCAGATACACAAGGATGGTAGCCTTCACCGAAAGGGCCATTGGTGTGTACCATAGGGTTGCTCAAAGCTGAAGTACCGAATCTTCGAAGAGGGATACCATACACCATAACCCATCCACCCCAGAGGGGACAAGTAATATAAGAATCTCAAGAAGATATACCGGTGGCCTTGTATGAAAAGGGAGGTACCTGAATTTATATCACAATGCTTAACCTGTCAAAAGATCAAGATTGAGCACTACAAATCTTCGAGCCTACTATAGTCTCTAGAAGTGTCGAGAAATAAATGGGACTCGATCTCTATGGACTTTATCAGTAGGTTTCCTAGGAAACGTAGCCGCTATTCTAACACCCTCCAAGCCTCTTCCCTGCATCTCCCTACATCTGTTAATTCCCTTCCATTCCCTTCTTTTCCTCTCTCCACTAGTGCAAAGTTTAAATCTCTATACACCACCAATGTTTCCCTATGCTACCACCACTGCCAACCATACTAACCTCCCTACCTCATATCCTAAACAAGAGAACTTTCCTTGCCACAGTAACACCTCCACCACTTCTTATTCCCTTCTTTTATAACTTCTCTTCCTCCTTTCCTCTTAGGCATTGTCCCAAGACCACCACCACCACTGGCCACCTGAGCTAGCAACTTCACCACCCTAAGAAACCCTACCTTCCTTCCAACCTTAAAAACCCCTTCATTATATCACCACTACCACCCTCACATGCATAGTATATTGTTGTTACACCTTCCCCTCCTTTACTTGTTTTGAGTATTTTATTTTTATAATTCATTATTAGCACCACCACCACCATCATTATTATTATTATTAGTATTAGTATTTTGGTTAAGAAAATAAGGAGAAAAGGAAAAGGGGGTAGAAAAGAATTGAAATAACTTAGTCGATGCTCCTATTATAGGTATGCTAATGTGAAGGTTGAGTGAGTAAAATGTTATGTGGAAAATGTCTTAGTTATGTCATGATAAAATGTGGAGTAATCAAAAAGAGAAATGCTAATGTGAGGGGTTAGTGAAAAAACTTATATGGGGAGTGTGGGCTTTACATTGGGAAAGATTTACATGGTGGGGATTTATTTAGAGGTTGGCAGTGGGAAGGAAAGTGTGTTTTAGGTGGTTAGTTTATTTAGGGGAATATTGGTACATGGGAAGATAGGAAAGTGCATAAGGGTACATACTTGAGTTTTGGGGGAATCAACCCTAAGGATAAGGTGTGTTTTGGGGAAAGGTTGAGAAGTTAGTTGTACATCAGAGTTGTAATGGGAGTATACCACATGGAAGATGTGGATCAAGCCAAGTAGAGGGTAGAGTTGTGTAAGAAAAGGGGTATTGAAGTAAGAAAGGAATATTAGGGTTTTTAGAGGTGAACGACAAAGAGTTGATTATCACATGTGTGAGTTGAGGAGTTGGGCCATAAGATTTGGATTTGGGGTGAGAATGGTGATGGCACTTGAATTATGGGAGATGTGGACTAAGTAATGAGAGGAGAGACAAGGGCCACATATGGCATATTAGGGTTCTGAGGGGAGACTTGAGTGGGTGATGGAGATCATTGGTGGGGGAAAAAGGAGAGTGGGTTATGACCCATCAATATGAGGCTTCTAGGGTCACTCATAGGTTGGTGGAAAAATTTTAAGGGTCCTAAGAGTCATTGGAGGGTGTGGATGTTCCAGGTCAAGGGATTAGTGTTTTCATGGAGTCTGAGTTAGTTGAGTGGCAGTATGTTAGGATTTTTGCTTGAGTTGTGCATGGATGGGTGTGTGATACCTAGAAAATAAGGCAAGAATAAAATATTATTCACTCAAAGTGGGATATCATTGTGCTAGGTCCAGATGTAGGATATTTACTGGTCCACCAACTATAATAGTGGTTCAGAGCATTTTGCCTTGGGTAGTATATTTAACGGTTTACTGGTTATAATAATGGTTTAGTGTGTTCTGCCATATAGTGTATATTTTTAGTCCTCCAATTATAATAGTTGGGGTCCTAAGCTTAATATGTAAAACCCTTGGATAATAATTATTTATGGAAAATACACTAATTACTAACAATGGAACACCTTGTTGGTCGGCACCATATGTAGTATATTTATAGGTCCACCATTTATAATAGTGGTCAAATGTGTTATGCCTTGGAGTTAGTATATATTTACCGATCCACTGATTATAATAGTGGTCAAGTGCATTTTTTCCCTAGAGTATATATTCCCAGTCCACTGATCATAATATTGGGGTCCCTGAACCCATGTATATATAATTTGATAGGGGTGAATGGTCTAACAAAATCTACTATATGCATTATATCTGCATTCTATGTTATTGTGTCCTAACTTGACTATATTGTTACCTTACTCCATACGTAGTGTATTGATCACCCTTATAATAGGTGTTGCTCATTCCAACGAGTAGTGGCCCCTCCTAAGTTTATGTTGGTAGGTGATGAGGCCTTAAAGGAATATGTTGCATATGATAATCTGGTTGGGCCAGAGTGATGCCTTAGTGTTTTGAGTCGGGGTTGGAGAGAGTGTATCCTGGGATTCTTTTCCCTTAGTACCTTATATTTTTCCAATAGTGGGGCCCTATCATTTCTTTATAATTCTCTTATGTAATGGCATTTGACTCTCGCTTGTTCTAGCACTTTATGTATTTCAATGTTAAACTCATTCACGTTTTAATCATTTTATGTTATGGTAGCGTAATTGCATTGATCTTTTAGCCATGTATTTAGCATGAGGGTGGCCATGAGCCAAACTCATACTAATCATGGTGGTAGCATCCATCTTTTGGTGTGTGATTTTCTTTTAAAAAAAGTGAAGTTTTTAAATGGTGATTTTTGGGGGTGTTAAATTTATATATTAAAAACGTATAAGGGAAGAAAAAATTCGTACGTGTAAGATGAAATTGAGGTGAGCAATAGGAGTGTCAGCAACCAAGGGAGTAGCTGCAAACACCTACGAACATAGCAAAGAATTAAGGACCAAATTTTTGCATGACCAAGAATAGGACATGCAAGGTTGCCTTGGCCATGGCAATGTTCAACTCACACAGTGTGGTGTTTCCTAGAGGTGAGAGGTGTACAAAATAACGAGTGGAGATTGCCTAGAGTTAAGAGGAGGATGAGTGGTGGTGCACAATCTTGTGGTTCAAGGGTGCACAAGAGAACGAGTAGGAGAGGGAAGGAGTTGTCACAAGAACATGAAAATTTTTGGCATAAAAACTAGATCGAGACAAAAATAAGAGGTGGAAAGATTGGTATTTTAATAATGGTTCTCGTAAGAATCATTATTAAAACGACCATGTGATATTTTTATTTAGAGTTTTTAATAATGGTTTTAACCTATAACCGTTATTAAAACTTCCTCAACGATCCCACACATTAATTTTTACTCTTTTAGCAATGGTTTCATAAACATCGTTATTAATGTATCGTTATTATTTTCTATTTCCATAGTAGTATTAATCATTGATTTAATTATTTTTGTCAACCTTTGACTTACAAAGTTAGATAAATTATTCAATAAATTAATGTATAAGTATTTTTATCATACTATTTTTATTTAAATAAACCCATAATTTTACTTGAAATTATTTTATTAAGTTAAGACCCTAATTTTTGGATAAAAAATATAATATTACCCCAATAACCCAAATTTAATCTAATTTTTAATCCTAAATCTAAATATATTTTCCTTTTCTTTTTCTTCTTTTCCTTTTTCCTTCTTCCTGTTTCCTTATCTTCCTTCTCCCTTTCCTTTTTCTTCCTACCTCCTTTTTTTTCTCTTGGGTCAGCCCATCTTCCCCCCATTGTTTGTCTCCTACGTCAGCCCATCTTCTTTCTTTCTCCTTCTTCTCCTACGTGGTCAAACCAAACTTTCTTATTTCTTCTTCTTCTTCTCCCACACAGGTCAGCCTTCTCCCTTCTCCCCTCTCCTTTTCCTTTCCCGCACGGCCCGACCCAACCTCCTCTCTTTTATTCCTACCCCATTTACACTCCCTACTAAAAACACCCTTAGGCCCCTAGCATGCTAGATCACCTATCTACTCATCCCCAAATGTGACCTTACCCCCCTTCTTCTCCCCCAACATGCAGCATACCTACACTCCTATATGCCTATGCTACCACCTCTCCCTTCTTCACCAAACTCACCTATAGCGCCTCCCTCCTCATGTCCCTTTATTCCTCTTTTTGGCCCTACAACCCCCTATTATCCTCCCTAACATACCATCTCCTCCTTCCGTTTTTAGCTTATGTGTCCTATCCTACTTGTTGTCATCTTGCACATTCCACCTATCAACAACATGCCAAAGGTCCCCCTCTCTTCTTCTTCCTCCCTTCTTCTCTTCTCCCTTGTGCTTTACTCTCTCCCCCAACCTTCCTTTCTTCTTTCCTTCTTCTTCTCCTCACCCTTGTATTTCCTTATCACCACCACCTGTAGCAACATCTATCACCTCCACCACTAACCTAGCCTCTATTGTCGGCCACCACTCATTTTCCTTCTTCACCTCCTTCTTCCTCTTTCTCTCCCACCCTATCTTCCCTTCCTTTCTACCCTATGGAACTTCTTGCTAATGCTCGCCCCTGCCATCATCCACCCTCTATCCAACGTTTAGGGCAATGATAATTTTTTCCATCACTATCTCCTCCACTCAAAACTACCAGCTCCTCTACCTTGTAGCCTCCTTGCACCACCCCTAGGCCAACACCCAACCACCTCCTTACATCTTTTCACCCTTCTCCTCCCCCTTGATATACTCATCTTCCACCACCTCTATTTGGTAGCCCATTCCACCTCCATTTCCCATACCACCTCAACTTATCCTAGCCTAGCTACCACCAGCCATATCCTCCACTCACTCCTACACCATCACATGTAACCACCCCTAGGACCACCTTCTCTCCTTCCGCTTCTCCACCTTATCTTCTTTTCATTTTCCTTCTCTACACCACCTCTCCCCACAGCCTGCACCACCACAGTCATCGCCTTCAACCCACCTACACCACATCACCCAACCATTAGTCATCTCCACCCACCTACCCTCAATGGCCAAAACTAATACCCCAAACACCGCTTCCAACCTAACACTGAACCTTTCCCCTCCCTTGCATGTATGGCTCATGCTGCACATGCAACATAAGTCATGTTTTAGATTTTAAATTAATTTTAGTAATATTTAATATATGTGGTTAGTTTGGTAAATTTGTGTTTAATAGATATTTTTTTAATAAAAATGATTACTTTAATAATAAAATATTAATATGGCATTTATGATATTATTTTTAGATGAAATGTTTTTAATAATAGAGCCTAATTATTTTTAGTCAATTACTAATAATGTTTGCTTTTGATGGAAATTAGATAACCTTTATACTCCACTAAAATGTTTGGATCTCATATGTTAACATATTGGGGTTTTGACATGTAATTTGTGTTCTACATGATTTGTTACAATAATTCATATGATTATTCATATTCTCTTGGAAAATTAAAAAAGAAGGCATGTTATCCTATATAAAATGACATCTATGAGGAAATGTGATTAAAAAGGGGACTAATGTTGGGAAGTGATGTTACATGTTATGTGCATGTAAAAATGATAGGTTAAGTATGTTTAGACACACTTGTAGCAAAAGAATTACTACCGTACGCCCTTAAGGCAATTTGTATATTTATACATATCATGATATTTAACCCTAACTAGGATGCCTAATGTGATATAAATATTGCTAAGAATGGATAAAGGGATTTGTGGTCATAAAAACACATGTTTGGCATGAATATCAATATTTTATGGTCTAGGGACATTTTGAAATTTTTTAATGTAAAATGTTGATTATTCTAATAAACATGCATGACAAGTGTTATTTGATGTTGAGAATGAAAATAAGGGGTTGTGTTCTTAAAAACAGATGTTTTAGCATGAATATCCACATTATATGATCTAGAGGCATTTTGATAACTCTTAATGTATCATGGTGATTATTCTAATTAACATGCATGATAAATGTTATTTGATGTTGAGAATGAAAACAAGGGTTTGTGGTCTTACAAAAACATGCTTTAGCATGAATATGAATATTATAGGGCCAAAGGTATTTTGTTAATTTGGAGTTTACCATGATGAGTATTCTAATAAATATGCATGATATGTGTTATTCGTTATGAAGCATGAGTATAGGTGTTTTGCTACATTATATGTGCTGATGTTAGCATGATTATTATTATTATATGGTATAGGGATATTTTGGTTATTTGGGAAATATCATGATAATTATTCACATAAACATGCAGGATGTGCATTATTTATTGATTAAGCATGAGAATATGTGTTTTAATGTTTTAGAAGTGCATGTTAGGGTATTACGTGCAGAATGGTTTATAAGGTCAAATTGGTCATTTGGCATGTTAGGTAACTTAACTACAAGATCAATAATTTAATTATGATATATTATCCTTTTTATGGCAAGTTGATAAAATAGAATGAATTTGTAATGGGAATAGATGGTAACATGATAGCTTTGGCCTCAGGGGTATTTTGGTTATTTTGACCTAAAGTGCCCATGTGTGGGTAGTTGAGCCTAAGATGACCCTAGTAGACTTTTGATGTTAATATTGATTTTGGTAAACTCATAATGTTGGAAATGAATAAAAAATGGTTAAGTATGAAGAATTGAATATGTGTGGTTAATGTTTGTTTTTCATGGTAACCCTTACAAAATACTAATACTAAAAGTAAAAGACCTCGATATTGAAAATGGTGGTTTTTTAGGAGTCACTACCCTAAAGACGTGGTTTAATCCAAAATTATTTATATATTTTCCTAGCGTGCCTTATTCCCCCAATGAGACCCTATATCTTACTCTATTTAGCTCTACGGACCTAAGTAGGGAGTATGCATACTTATGGATTAGGTGTCCTTGTCAATAGGATATTGGGTGCCTTTATGTACTTGTGAAACCAAGGTACCATTGCATCCCTGGGTTGATAGTCTGTAGGATATTGTGTTGTCCTTATGCACTAGTATGATTGGGATATGTTAATTTTTTTGGGTTCGTTGATCCCCCCTGAGTAAATAAAAATGGTAATATTTGATAACTGAATGGAAATCATTATTGGGATGATTTGGTAACAATCTATGTGCCTACCTATGAGTTGGTGTAATACCCCCACACTTTTGCGATGGATGAGAATTTTTATCAAATTTTGGGCCTTTTAGTTTAACTCAATGTTCTGATTTGATTAATTTGATTTAAAATCATGTTGGAAAATGAAGTTTATGGAGTTTTATAGGTTAACCTCATGACTAATTCCATGAACTGATCGACTAATTTATCATTTTAGCCAATTTGGGTTCCTTGGCCAAACCGATCTACTGGCTGGGGGAAACCAAATAACTAGTGGGTGAACAGTCGATTGATAGACCTAAACCAATCAACTAGTTTATAGAGCTAGTCATGTTTTTTAATTTGATTTTATGGAAAAATGCCTTACACTAAAATAGAACCTTACCAACTCATACCGATTGTTCCTAAGAGATTCTTAACCATTTTTATAATGCATTTAACCTAAAATATTACCTTGAGTTGTTTTGGAGGTTAATTTAGACAAATGACGGAGAGATACGACCGCAACCATTATCCTCTTCCTCCTCTCTCCTCTACCCAATTCTAAGATCGATTGCTTTGACCTGAGGCGTGCTTCTGAACAACAAGAAGATTCCTTCCACACTGACCTCTCATTTCTTAATTTGTATATGCTAATCCTGGCCGAATTTTCCTAGTTTCCCCATATTCACCAATCTTAGGATATAATGTCATCAAATCCTAAACAAATCTGTCTATTTTGATCACATTCAAAAGGTCAATAGTAGGGTTTTAAGTTGCCTCCCAAACCCTATGTATTTCCCTTCGATTGGTTGGCTAAAAATGTAATAGCCATTCTCCCAAATCCTAATTATCATATGTGACTAGCCTATTACCGTCTCTTATATATATATTCTTTCATCAAGCCTCATTCCATCCGTGAAAATTTTTAGACATTTGGTTGATTATTTCTCTCGTATGTGTAAAAAAAATTATTTTAATTCTTCTAATTCTTATGCTTTCACTCTTTTTAAACCCTTCAAAATTTGTGGATTGATCCAAAAATATTTTTGATTTCATCCATCCATTCTATTTATTCATGTTTCACCCTTTCCTTCCATATCGTCAAATTGTGAAAAAAATTGTTTACGCGATTAGACGATTTTAGCCATTTCTACTGTTTTTTAATTCATTGGTCATCAAATGAGTTCCAAAACCAAACATTTTTATATATATGGTTTTCAAAAAATAGTTCGAATCAATCTGTGATAATTTAAATCCATATGTCATTCGTTTTGTGTGTTTGTAGAAAAACATGTTTCTACGACTTATCCATTTTTGTCGTTTTTGATCTTTTTTCATCCGTCTAGCTTCAAACGAACTCTAATACTCAATTTTTTATATATTTGAATTTCTATGATTATTATAAACATTTTCAAAAATTATTAGGATTTTTAGAATTAAAATGATATTTTTCTCATGAGTGCCCATTGTTAGACTTTCTTACAATTTAATTAATCAAAATAAATTGTAACCAATCCTCTAACTAATATTTCAATACTAACTAGTATCCTATGTAAACTAAATAATATTTGTAACCTGGTTACATTTCTCCCCACAAAAAGTGCAACTAGTACCATAATCATGATTATAGGACATTTCTCTTACACACTTAACCATAGCTTATCATCTCTCTTACACCCTTAATCCTAGCACTCAAGTGAGGCCAAATTCAATCCACACTCTCCCATATTAGATCTCAATCTATTTTTACAAATCATGTATTCCAATTTCAAAACATACATGAAATCATAAATTTTAGTATAGTGTAAAGTTGGTTACTTTCAACTTGTAGCAACTCATTCTCTCTCTCTCTGGTTGTCTTATTCCTTTTTTTTTCCTTAGAAATATTTCATTGCATAATACAACTCTATATAATTTAAATCCCTAAATTTTAGCTCCTTCAAGCTTATCCATAACCAAACTTTTGCTTGTTGGCCAGCTTTACAAAATCCGCAAAGCTAAATTTTTTATGACTTCTAGCATCTACCACACGTTAACCTTGCCTCCTTTACCATATATTATTGTTTGGTATTCTTCCTTTCATGTTATACCTCATCTAGGGACCCTTTTTACCAAGGAAATAATTCCCCTACCATCTCTTTTTTCCTTTCCTATCTGCCTTGTCATGCAACCTTGGAGTTTTTGCTACAATTCTTAAGTGTGTTGCAGTAGAGATTTTGTGCCTTCCATCCCTTCTTTTGTCCATGATTGCCTCCCCTTTAACCCTCTAAAACCTTAATATATCATTCCTTTATGGTTATTGGTTGTTTTGTGGTGGTTTTCAAGCCTCCCTATTCAAGAGTAATCTTTTCTATTTCACTTCTTCCATTTCAATTCCCTTCTTTCTCATTTTTCTTATTCATTAATCTTGCTTTATCTAACTCTTTTCTCTTATATCTTTGATGGGGACCAAGTGAATTTAGAGAAGGAATTACTAGAATCCTGATTTTAGCTTTGCTAAGGAGCTTAGGAGTTTTGGTAACTAAACTAACCTTTAGAAATATGATTTCGTGCTAGGTGTAATATATGTTCTCTTATGTGTAGCTAGCTTTATTTTAATTATCAGCATGAAATAATATCTTGAAAAATATTGTGTGACACGTGTATGTTTCTATCTTATAAGTATACGCATGAAAATCTAATGAGAACATGGTTTGTGTGATTTTTTCATGTTTTTATGCCTGCTGGAACGAAGATGAATATTTAGTGAAGTAGTGATGAATGTTCAATAGAATCGTGCTCAATTTCTAGCATAGTTGGGATGCATATACCTAGATGCGAGTACTTTATCTCTCATCCTTGCTATTTTATTTGATTTTTGGTTGTTTTCAATTTATCTAAGTATTTCACTATATATATAATAATGTATAGAATGTTGGTTATGAGTTTTGGATCACTTAGAGTTGAAATGAATTTTTTAAGGTTTAGACATATTCAGCCATGGGTACATTGGATAATTATTATTGAAATTTTAGTCATTTATTATGTCTTTAGACTAGTTATGTAATTAAGCCTTATAAGTGAACCCTTGGTTGACTCAAATGTTAGCTATTGATCTTTGTCTCGAATAATTGGATTTAATATACATTGAGAACTAATTATATTGGGCCTTTAATGGCATGAAACTTGGGACAACTTCCTCAAACTTTAATACCTTAATGATATCCCTAGGGCTTTAATGCCTTATATATTTAATTGGACTTTAATGGCATATTAATGGGTATTTTGTGCTCTAAATGGTTCAAACCTTGATTCCTCTATGGATTAAGTGCATAGATAATATCATAATTTGATAAAAATAATTGGTTTATGTTCAAAGAAGTGATTAACTGGTGCTCTGTGACCATATTCTTGTTCAAATTAAATATTTGATAAAACATTAATCACTTCTTTATGTTTTGATTCTCAAGATTGAATGGTCTAGTTGAGATTTTCTTTTTTTTTATCTCAATGGTATGTACTTATTTATTTATTTTTTCTTTCTCAAAATTGATGAAGTTTTTGTATAATACATGAGGTAAGATTTTGGTTTTTAAGGTTTTAAGAGTTGAAGTTTCATAAATTCAGAAATTTTATTTTTAAGGGGATTTAGCTTGCATTAAGTAAGTAATTCTTGCTCTGAAAATGTTTAACATGTGTTCCTACATGAAAGGTGATATATTTAGTTGGTTGATACATTTTGGTATGAAGAAATGCAGTTCTATGCATGAATTGCATGCTTAAATGACACAAATTGAGTAAAGAGCATAAAATGGATAAAATAGGCTATGATAACATATGGTGAGAAATGAAAGTTAATCTAGTTAGAAATATGTTAGTTGATGTTGATGCATACTCTAATGTTGCTAGAAATTATTTTTATGTAAGAATTTTCATGAGTTTTGTGAATTAGTATTGTGTCAGAGCAAACTAATTGACTAGCTAGGTTAAAATGAACGATTGGTTCTTAGAACAGTCAACTAGTTGACCTAACCCATCAACTAGTACACCTATAAAGACCTTGTTCTTGATTTGTACTTAAAAACATTAGCTAGTTTTGCAAAACCAATCAGCTAGTCTATGAACAGTCAATGGGTTTACCCAAATTGATCGATCAATTTGAAGTAAGCATGGTCTGGTTGAGTCAAACGGATTGATGAGTTAACCTAAATTGATCAAATGGTTCTATTAGTTTATGTGATTTTTTTCTTTTTTATTCTATTATGCTTGGGGGTTATGTTTGGAACTATACCATGATGATTAATGTGATAAAAATATATATTTTAGCATGGGCTATTGGCATATTTAAGGGAATAAAATGGATCATATCTTATGGAATATATTATGAGTAATATGAAAGACTAAAGGTGTTCTTCACTTATGATAAGTGATAACATGGAGATAAGAGTAATGGGAACCAGTAAGGGTATGAATTAAATCACATGGTGGATATAACTAAATTCGGCCAAGGGTAATTGGATAACCCATATAGTTGGGGAAAATGGAAATAAAAGGATTAATATGGTTTAACATAGGAATTCACCTTAGTTGCTTGTATAGGCCTTGTATGACCAACCATCCTTATGAATAAAATACAAATCACTTAAAGTGAAAGAAAGTCGATTTGAGTATGGGTCTAGGTTACCCAATCCTCGATTAGATACTAGGGATTAGTATGCCTTTAGGAGTTATTTTTACCTTCGGGCGGGATCCTAAGAGGTCTTGGTGTCTTACCTACTCCAGACACTAATGATGTACTAGGGGATATCGATACTAAAGGGTCTAGTTACCTCGGTGGTTAGCTTTAACCTATGCTTATGTTCATAAAGGTGATTAGTTTCGGCCAACACTTATGTCCACTTGATGATTGGCTTTGTCCTAGAATTTATGTCCCTTTTGAGATAGGCTTACATGGTATGTGAGACCATAGGGTGGTGCACAGTCCATCACTAAATGATAATAACATATGGTTGGAAAATACTAGTTAATAATTATGAGTGATAATAAAAGGAATGGTTGACAACTAACTATGAAATGGAAATGATGATATGGTTAACCAAATGGTTAAAATTAGTTTATGCACTTGACTAGCTAGTTATGGAATATGATATTAATTAACGTGATTGGCCTATATCTTACATTGATAAATGGATAGCATATCTTAATAGAATTGGATAAATGGAAATGACCTTAAGGGTTGTTCCTTTATTCCCTGCTATTGCACATGCAAGTGGTTATGTGAAAGTGCTATGATTTCCTAAGCATGGTGTTTTTACTACAGTGATATTGTACATGATAGCATGTATTACGCACTTTTATTTATGTGTATGGAGTCCCACCATGATGCATGTCGCACATTATGTTCATGAGTGATAATTAGCATGCTCATGTACATTAAGGGAGCAACTTAGCTTACTCAGTATGTGGCATATTGATGTGCTCATTTACTTGGTTACCTGCTCATTTCCATGAGCAAAGAACTGTATACAGGTTTTGGGGGATGGTCAGTATAGGGCCTACCTCGTTTGGGTTGGGGCTTGTGAGCGAGGACATCTAAAAAATTTTGGTGGAGTCCATGGTATTGTTTTTGGCCTCGTGCACCAACCCATGTTTTGTAATTTTGTACTTTTAGTATGTATTCTATAATAATTTGATCGGAACTTGTTAGGGTCTCTTGTTGTAAACTTTTTAAAATTGTTTCACTTAAATTATTATTTGCACACTCTGTTGTTTTAGTGTTTTGTTGGTTTTGCCTTTTATCTGATATAGGGTAGGCGATGAATGTTTAACCTATGTCAAGTATGGTGGTAACACCCCATTTTTTTAAGTGTTTTCTACTTCCATAAAATGTTTTAAGGAAATTTGTTGGTAGTGAAAAAATGGGGGTGTTACAATTAGTAGCTACCTTTATGCCTACCTGTGATTTAGTAGCAGCCTTTGTGTCTGCCTATGATTTGGCACTAACCTTTGTACCTACTTATGGTTTGGTAATAGCCTTTGTGCCTACCTATCGTTTGGTAGCAGTCTCTATGCCTACCACTAATGATGTGCGTGTATTGGTTGTATTGAGGGAACTACCTATGAATTGAGAAGTTGAGGGTTGATTATGAGAATTGTGCCAATTGTTATAACTTGAGAATTATAATACCATGCTTTTAAAAACTGTAATAGTAAATCGGTAATCATGTTTAATTAGTTATAATGAATATTATAGGGTGTTTGTACTAAAAATATTATTTGTATCATTATAACATATTAAATATAAATTTAATTAGGTTAAATTTTGAAAGATTTGAGTTTATTAAATTTATCCTTAATTCATAACCGGTATCTATTTTGTCAAATAAAGCTAGTCTACTAACCTTAAATCCTATTGAATATTTTTACTAAATCATTACCTAGATATTTTACCCTAACCTATCCCCTAATATATGCAAGAATCCTCTAATCATCACCTTACTCTCCCCTATCCTGAAGTTACACTATCTACTCCATACCTCCCCTCTCCCCCTTGTTTTACTCTCCTAGTTTTCTTTAACATTTCACTACACACAACCTTCTTCTTGACCTCTTTTTTCCCCGCCTTTGTTCTGCTAAAAACTCACAAATAAACCTATATTTATCCCCTCCTTCTTCCAAACTTCCTTGTCTAGAAATTTTCCTCTCCTTTCCTTCCCTGTTGTTTTCTCCTTCCACCGCCATTTTATTTACTACAACACTAACCCACGTCGACCTCCTTAACAAGCCATTTCCACCACCAGCACTAAAGCTCCATACCTTGCGCTAGCTACCATAACCATAGCCTCCCCAACACTCACACATATAACCTCGAACCATCCTCTCCTTTATGCACTTTCCACTTCTTCCTTACCTTCAGCATCCCCCACCGATGCGACCACACCACCACCAATTGCTTCTACCTTTCCTCCCCCTCCACCTTTGGTGTTTCCTTCCATTCCTAGGCCATTACCACTGGCCATTACTCTCATTCCCTCCCCCTTCCACTCGGCCTTAACCCTCAAAGCCAACATCCCCACCTTTAGCCATTTTGGCTAAAGCTCCACCACTTCCCTACACCCATTATCACTAAAGCCCTTATCCTATTCTTTGACCCTTTATTCTACTCCTCTTCTCCTCCCTTTTTGTTGCACTTTTCCCTGCCATTATTTCCTCTATACCTTCGGCCATTTTCCTATTCATTAGTCCCTTAAGTACTGATCGTTCTCACCATTTTCACCCACCATTCTTCTCAATAGAAACTTCCACTATTGGTTCTTTCTTCCTTAGATTTCCTCTTGCTTATTCCATTAGTTAGTAGCCCTTAATTATTTTATTAAATTGGGATTATCATTCTATAATATTATATGATAATAATATATGTGTTTGGATATTAAATTCCTAGGTAATCCTTGAGAGCTTTGGAGAAGATCTCTTTTGTGTAAGCTTTTATTCAGGTAAATCCAATCACTCATAGGATGGTAGAATATTATTTGTGAGCATGATATAAAATTTTAGACATAGAATCATACTTGGATTTATGCTTACCAAGTATTTTAGCATGCATGATAAAATGATAATATGCTTAAATGACAATATGCATGATTATTGATAATTAAGTTGTTGTATGCATAGTAATACTTCAAATATTTTACGTCCTCATGTCTATTCCATGATTATTATGTTATGATTCAAATCTCATGGTATATGCCTCATAAATGCTCATGCATGAAAAAAGGGTTACAATATTTTACATGGACACGTATGCGCATGACTAGGGTTAGCTTATCATAAATTATATATCACATGCCCTAGGGTTAGAGATATGCTCCTACATGTACTATGATGATAATATTCCTATTTAAATGGTGTCTCATGCTTTAAATGTTCAGGGGTATGTTTTATGAAAGATTTGATACGTGGTAGTTGTATGATTAGGGTTTTGGTAGCTATAACCCATTAAATGCATGAAAAGTGAACAATATAGTTAATCGCCAAAATGTAAATATTACCTATGTGATGAAGTAATTTGAAATATTTCCTTGTTTCCTACTCATGACAAATCCCACATAATGATAAGGTTTGATACGAAAAATGAGTAAAATGAGGAGACTATGGTTTTGAAGGGTATTTCAGTAATTTTGACCTAATATATTATTTACAAATTAATTAATACTAGGATGTCTTTATCCTTTTGATAGGTTGAACATAGCTTTGAATTGTTTTGACATAGACCTATGACCTTAGGGTTTATCTAAATAATTAGAAATAAGAGGGGGGATGGTTTAAGTATGGAAAATGGAAAATTTTACCATATAAAATGTTAACACTTAAAGTAAATGTCCTCGTGTTTGGAATAGTTGATCTCTAGGAGTATTTACCTAGAGCTGAGGTGTGAACCCTCATTTTTAGTTCATTAGTATGTCGTTGTGCCCTAATTTAAGTCCCTACTCTACTCTATAGGTGACCTACGGGTTGTATAAGGTGGTATCAATACTTAAGGAATAGGTGACCGAGGTTGGGATGATAGTGTGTTGCTTTCGAACACCAGTATGACCAAGCATACTGCTATGTCCCTTGGTTCATTTATATCCCTCTCATGTAATGAAGTAAAATGGAAATATTTATTGTGAAATAAAAGAAATGAATTGCTGGTTCAATAGTTGCCTTAGTACCCTACCTTGGTATTATGATGGATTGTTGGTTTGGCAGTTGCCTTAGTTCCTACCTTAGCTTATGTTGGATTTGGTGGTTTGATAGTAGCCTTAGTGCCCTACCCTGATATTGTTTTGGATTGTTGTTTTAGTAGTTATATTAGTGCCCTACCTTTATGGTTGGAATCTACTTAACTAAACAAATATAACTTTACACTTTGAAATGATGAGAAATGGTTTGGCATGCTTTACTGTTTAGTTGAAACTTGGACTATTATATATGTTTCTCCATGAGTATTTTTTTATACAGTTTATACCTTATGCTTATGTATGTTATTCGGTTTCTGTGTGGCTATGTGGAATGTGGGTATGTTGCCTCCTATAGGGTATTTTGATTTACTTAATATAATGAAGCCATAATGATACTAATTTTTTATATGACTATGTGAGGTCCATGGAATGGTATGAAACTTATAAGCTCGAGTAGGATAAGTGAAGTCCTTGGGAAGTGGTTTTAATTTTAGAATAGGCCTTTAGATCTAAGAGTTAGGGCAAACTAGAGTAATATCTTTAGGTGCTAGATTTTTTTTATGATCATTTTTCCTGTAGACACTTAGTTTAGGTACTGTACTTTGGTTATATTGTTGTATTATGACATTAATTCATAACTCAACTATGTATTATTTCTATTTCTATTGAATTATTTGGTTGAGTTTTGTGTTTGCCTTAGCACTTAGCATAATAAAGGTCATGAGCTAGACTTATGCTAAGTGTTATGGTAACACCCCATAATGTAGTAATTAATTCTTTCATAAAAATAAAAAATTTCAACTAGTAAAATTGGGGTGTTACAAGTATGATGTGGCCTTCTAATTATTCTACAAAAAGCATCACTTGGTTGTTCCATTTGTAAGTTTCATATATTTCCAAATGACTGAGCATTCGTAGTATATGACCTTGATGCATGTGGTTATATGAATTATTATCACATTTCAATTAATATATGCATAATTAAATATTTATGTGTTGTTTTGATGCATCTGAAGTGTTCCATGCATGCCTTGCATGTTAGCTTTGTATAATAGGTTATTTAGTATTGTTGTAATAAAGGGTTCCTTTCTTGGAGCCCTACTTATTCAATGGATAAGGGCCTTTGCAGGTTAGCTCACAATCTCTATTCAAGATTATCCTTTAGGTTAAGAGTGTAGAGTTATCCAGGGTTCTATCCAGTGATAGTTTCTATATTTCTTATGGTATTTTTAAATTTCCTTTCACTGATATTTTTTGTAACCACTATTAGTAGATTTTATTTGAAATGTTAGTCAACTTCTTTAACTATTTTTCAACTTTGATTTATAATTATATTCTCAAATGTAAGTGAAGTAATGTTTAGACTTAACATTTGGTAACATAATGGTAGAGGAAACTAATTTGGTACTAAGTATGGTGGTAACACCCCAAAATTTACTATCTTAGCCTTCGCATGTTACATTTAAAAATAAAATTTTCTAATAGTAAATTTTGGAGTGTTACAAGATTACTCACTTAGATTGTGTAGGTGGATAAGGTTGGTTGTAACTATACTTTACCTTCACGTCCTACAAGTAGAATTTTTTAGAAGGCAACCATGATGGCAACGATGTAATACCCCATCATTTTGTAAAGTGATTAATGAGATATTATTTAAATTTTGATGTTTGATTTTGATTTGGTATAATGATTTGGTTTGAAGAAAATTTAATGTAATACCCCATCTTTTTATAAAGTATTGAATAAGAGATTATATAAATTTTGGTGTTTGATTTTGATTTGATATTATGATTTCGTTTGAGGTAAATTTGGATTTGAAATGATGTTGGAAAATGATAGTTAACAAGTTTTTCAGATGAACTGATTGACTGGTTTGTCATTTCAGAAAAATGGTTTTTTCTCAACTAAACCAATCAACTGGTTTGTAGAACAATCGACTAGTAGGCCAAACAGATCAACTGGCTTGTCGAGCTAGAGATATTTTTAAAACCTAATTTTTTAGAAAAATTTATTATACAAAAATTGAGCTTTGTTAACCGATGTAGAGTTATTCCTAAGAGGTTTTTAATGTTTTTCATTATGCATTTGGCCTAAAAAAATACTACATTAGATCTATCTGGAGAGGCAATTGGGATAATTGAAGGTGAGATGACCTTAACTTTATCTTCTTCCAACTCTCTCCTCTACACATTCTATGATCATTATGTTGTTCTCATACTTGATTATGCTTAGTTGGGAGATTCCTTCCATGCTGACCTTCCATTACACCTCTTATGAATTGCATTCTTGGATCAATTAATCTGCACTCCTTTAGAATAACCATTTGAGCTCTAAAGGATAGGTCGGCATATCTTGGAAAAAATCTATTTATTTAACTTGAATTATAATGATGATAATTACGGTTTTTGATTTGTTCCTAACCACACTATGATTTGTACTGATTAGTTGGCTATAAATAGCCTTAACCACCCATTTTGTTCAATTTTCTTTTAGCAACCAAAAATATCTAACTCTCTAGCATCACCTTCTGCCTCTGCATTTTCAACCATACAATCGAATTCCTTTCACTCCTCTGATCCTTTCTCTAGCTCCCTCTTGTTTTAATTATTAAGCAAGAAAGAGATAGATTTAGAAAAAGGTTGAGTGGTTTATTTATCCTCTATTTTTCCTTTGGGTGTGGTATGCTTATTCTTTCCTTTCTATTTCAAGTTCAAATTTATAAAAATTATGCACAAATTACCTAGTCAAAACTTGTTATTTCTAAAATTTTAAAAGTTGAGGATTTCACAGGTTGAAATTTCTTGTTTAAGAAATTTTTTGCCCACATAAAGTAAATTATTCTTTCTTCTAAAATGGGTTATAAGTAATCTTGCATGATGTGAAACTCTGTAAGTTGATTTTACATGTTGCAATGAATATACAAAGTTTATAAAACTAATTTCAATGGTTAGATTGTGCATTTTGAGTGAAAGGCATGAATCTTGAGAAAAGATGGGTTGTGATGATTAATGTTGAGAAGTATAATTAAAGAAGGCTAAAAACATGTTATGTGATATTAGAACATGTTCTAATGTTGAATGATAAAGATTTATAAGCATAATCAGCATGGAAATGATTGTTTCGTGACTAGTTAGGTCAAATCAATTGACTAGTCCCTAGACTAGTTGACTTGTTAACCCAACCCATTAACCAGTGAGCCTGTAAAGACCTTGGTCTTGCTCTATGCTTAAATGCATTGACTAGTTAGGTAGAATCGATCAACTGGTCTATGAACTATCGACTATTTCATCCAAACTAATTAACCAGTTTAAGGAAAAGTAGGGTTTGGTCAAGCCAAAATGATCGACTAGTAGGCCTAAACTAATCGATTAGTTAGTGTGACCGATTAACTAGTCAGGCTAAAATGATAGACTAGTTTAGCTGGTTTGTGTGATTTGGTTCTTTTCTATTTGGTTATACTTTGAGGCTATGCATGAGATTATTTTATGATTATTAAAGGGATAAAATATAGATTTTATCATGGATCAATGATCTAATCAATGGATTAAATGGATCATGATTTATGACATATTTGATGGGTATTGTAATGGCTAAATGGGTGTACCACATATGAAATGTTATGTTTTTGAGAAAAATAGTAACAAAGCACAACATGTGCTTGAATAAAATAACATAATGGACATGAATAATGTTGGATAAACATAAATGAAAACCTCACATATGGTTCGGAAATGGAAAGGAATAATATGGAAGAAACATGTGATTGCCTTACTTGTCCTTTGTATGGGCATTGTATAATCACTTCACCTCATGAATAATGTATTATTCACATAAAGAAAAAGACAATCGAGTTGTGTATGGGTCTGAGTTACCCGATTGTCGATTAGCTACTAGGGTTTAATATGCTTTCAAGCATTTATTGGTGCCTTTAGGTGGGATCATAGTAGATCTCGGTGACTTACTTACTCTAAACACTGATGATGTATTATGAGGTATCAATACTAAAGGGTGTGATTGCTTAGGTGATTGGATTTGACTTTGACTTATGTCAATGTTGGTTGGCTTCAGCCTAGACTTATGTCTATTGTGGTTGGTTTCCTCTTAGACTTATGCCCATTTTGATGATTAGCCTCAGCCTAAACTGTATACCCCTTTGTTTGGATAGGCCTCCATAGTATGTGAGACCATGGGTGGTACACAATCCATCTCTTGATGATAAATAATTCAATGATAAGTAATTGGATGATAAATAATTAGATAATGATGGGAACGAATGGTTTGGATTATAATAATGGTAAAAGTTAGAATAAATAGTTGGATAATGGTTTAATGAATAATTTATTAATAATTGGAATGATTGATTTGATGGTGACCTATATCAATATATGAATAAGGAAATGGTGTAATATAATTGATTGAGCATGTTGGAAAATAAACCCTAGTGGTTATTTGGATTATTATGCTTAGTACATGTGTGATTATCTATGTTATTATAATATGAAGATAAGCATGATACATTATGAGTTGCCTGAGTTATGAATGATAGTATATCCTGAAGCATTGCTAAATTTACTTGTATGGCATTAATATGACGCATATTAGGTATGATATCCATGTCATAATAGAATCTGGTATGCTTGTGACTTCCATTAAGAAGGCATCTTGGATTACTCGATACGTAGCATACTAATGTACCCATTTGCTCAATCAATTTCTCATTCCCTCGAGTAGAGGGCCAAGTGTAGGTGTTTGAGGATAGCCAGTAGTAGGCCTACCTCAACTTAGGTTTGGAGCTTAAGAGCGTGGACATCAAGAGGATTTTGTGCAATCTGTGATGGAACATAGTTTTGGGGTCATGCTCTAATATTGTTTTAATATAGCCCTATATTATTAACTTATCAGTCTTCCTATATTTGACTTGGTCAGGGACTATCAAGGTCCTTTGATATAAACACTCTTTTAAATTTTTATGTAACTTAAGTTTGTATACTTTATTTTAAATTTGGTTGGTTTAATCTTAGCCTTGTATCAAATATGGGATAGGTAGTGTATGTCAACCTTGTGTTAGATATAGTGATAACACTCCATTTTCCTAAGTGTATTTAGTATTTTTCTACTTCTGCATTATTTTAAACAAAATTTTATAGTTGTGAAAAATGGGCGTATTACAAGTGAAGTTTTGATTCCAGTAATCTCAATCAAACCATATGATTCTAGGTTTCATTTCAAGTTTAATTAATTTCGATTCTGCCTCATTATCCCATATGTAGTGACCATTAATAAGAATTAAGGTCAATCATTATCAAATGGGGGTCTTCTTTTGAAGGAGCTTATTTTCACTCATAGTTAATTATATATTGTGATGTCTCGAATCACAAATTCAAGGGGCTTAAAAATATTGATTTGTTACAAAAATGGAACAAATAGTAGGTCAACTATAAATGTTGTTTACAAGAAAGTGTTCTAAAATATATAACACCATCTCATTTTTGGTCTTCAATATTTTCATTGTATTTATTATGCATGTCCATATATTTACAATTTGCAATAGTTAATGTAATACCCTATTTTTATAAATCCTAATTATAAACAGGTAATTATTTGTAATTAGTTATAATAAATATTGCTAGTTTTTGTACTACAAGTATTATTAATATGTGTATTATTGTGACATATTATGTATAAATTTAATTAGTATAAAATTGAATAGATTTTAGATTATTAAATTTAACCTTAGTTTGTAACCGGTATTTGATTCATCAAATTAACCTAGTCTGGTAACCTTAAATTCTACAGGATAATTTCACCCAAATATTTCACCCTAGTTCCTTACTTAAATAACTTACCCCTACCCTATGATAGATTTTCTTACTTCATCCTACTCCCTCTGCCCCTGCACAACCATCCTTCACGCAACCTCTAAACCACACACCTCCCTCTAATATGCTTGATTTTCATGTTTTGCTCCACCTTCTCCCTCATCCCACCATTCATTTCAATCCCTCCTCCCTATCATCATTGTGTCATATGTTAGCCTTCCAAGCAACCCACACTTCTTCTCTTTCCCCAAGCTCCCTCAAGCAAGAAGAATTTTCATTGTTTGCCATCATTTTTCACCATTTTTACCCTATTGGCAACTTCCCCTGCACACTAACTCTATGTTGTACCCTCCACTACCGAAGAACCTACCTTATCTACTATATAAGTTGTCATATCTCCCTTCCAAACTATAGCAAAACCCCCCACAACCACCCCCTTAATGCATATAAAATCACCATAACACCTCCCCCTCTTCAGCCATTTATGCCAATCCCTTCCCCTTGGCTTTGTCAATTTGTGTCGATCCTCTCCAAATTTCTTCCCCATATCTACATCCTTGGATTAATAAATTTTATCCATTCATACCCCCTAGTTTTAGCCTACTCCATCGTTGCTCCTTCCCTTTTCTCGACAACTTCCACCGATTCCTCCTTCTTTGTTGCATGAGTTTGTTTGGCTTCCTTGCTGCTTTTCTTTATTCAATTAGAAATCCTTGAGTTATTTTAGTTAATTTTGGGTTATTATTGTGTTATATTAAATGCTAGTACATGTTTTATAGGGTGTTAACTTCTTAGGTAATCTTTAAGGATCTCGAAGAAGGTGGTCTTTTGTATTTGTGTGTAAGCTTGGATTTAGGTAAATTCAATCACTCATAGAATGGTATAAAATTATGTGTCAGCATGATATAAACTTTTAGACCTAGAATCATGCTAGGGTTTATGTTTTCCAAGTATTTTATCATGTATGATAAAATAATAATGTGCCAAAAGGATGGTATGCATGATTATTACTAATTAAGTTGTATTCATGGTAATATGTCGCATGTTTTATGTCCACATGTCTAATATTTTTTTTTGGGATTCCATTATTATCATTTAATGATTCAAATCCCATAGTATATGCCTCATGAATGCTTATGCATGGAAGTACGGTTAGGATAGTTCACATAGACATGTATGTATATGGTCAGGATTAGCTTATGATAAATTTTATTTTGCATGGCCTAAAATTAGAGATATGTTCCTACATATATTATGATAATAATATTCCTATTTAAATGATGTGTCATGCTTTAAATGTGTTCATGTATGATGTATGAAATATGTAGTACGTAATAGTCCCATGATTAGGAATTTAGTTGGCACAACCCACTAAATGCATGAAAAAAAAGAAAATATAGTTAACTACCGAAATATAATGATTACCTATGTGCTAAAATAATGTGATGCCTACTCATGAAAAATCTCTCATGATGATAATGCTTGATAAAAAAAATAAATAAATTGAGAGAACTAGGGTTTTAACAGGTGTTTAAGTAATTTTGACCTAACGTATTATTTACAAATAAATGAATGATATGATGGCCTTAGTCTTTTGATAGGTTGACCTTATCTTCAACTTGACTTGACATAAACCTATGAACTTATAAATAATTAGAAATAAAGAGGGGAATGGTTAAGTACAGAAAATAAAAAAAAATTGTATCATATATGACATATGAGATCGCCTCATAAGATATTAATACTTAAAGTGAAAGATCTCAAGTTGGGAATGGTTACTCTTGAGATCTTTGTGTAACACCCCAAATTATTGAACCATAATTTTTTTTAAGACAATACAAAAGTGATTGAAAAATAAAAATGGTGAATGTTACTGTCACATCGACCATGAGAGAGGTGTGATCATCACCTAACCCATGCCCGACATAAGGCAAAATGGAATAAGGAATAAAGAATGCATGATCATAATAATAATGTACAACACAAGTTAATAAAGACTAGAAAAATTTCATAAGTATAATGAAATTGATAGTTTTACAAAATCAAATATAGGAATCTGAGCCAAGAGTTAAAATAAATGAAAATACAAAAACATCTAAACGCAGTGGGCAAAATACTATAACCGGTTACCCTAACTCTTAAGCACAATTATAAACCTTGAACCCAAGCATTGGCCTACTAATGACTACGTCATTACCCTCAACATACTTTGAATAAAAATCATGGTAGCACAAGTTAATCACAATGGGGGTATCACACATATCACATAAGTATAGGATATATATAAGGGTCTTTCTTTGGAGATACCACATGTACCACACATCGAGTGCACCTGCCATAAAAATTGGGATACCAAACCCACCACACCTGGTCGAAGTCCACCAAGGGGGACTATACTATGATACCTCACCTATCACATCTTAAATGTCTCTACCACGAAGGCTAAAAAGTTGGGATACCGCACACGCCTAAGTAATAGACAATATGAAGAGCTAGTGGGCTTGCACTGAGATACCTCACCCACCTATACTAGACATCGATGCCATGTCGGCCTACCACAATATAATCCTATACCTCAAAGATATGTGCATACCCCTAACGATTGCAACCCAATAGAGAAGGCAATCGGTACTGAGTGAAAGATATAACCAAGGGTGACCTACCCAATAACTCTCAGCAACTACCCTAAGACTAGGAGAAAAATGTTCAAATAAAATCTTAAACTACTAATTTATGTATAAGTTGTAATACCTCGTTCTCCCAAATCCTAATTACCATATATGATTAGCCTATTACCATGTGTAATATATATATATATATAATATATATATATATATTCTATTATCAAGCCTCATTCTATTCGTGTAAATTTTTAGACATTTCGTAAATTATTTCTCTTATATGTGAAAAACACATTTATTACAATTCTTTTGATTCTTGTGTTTTCACTATTTTTTCCCCTTTAAAATTTTTGAATCGATCTAAAAATATTTTTGATTTCATCTACATCAATCTATGATAATTTGAACCCCTCGTTATTCATTTTGTGAATTTGCCGAAAAAACGTGTTTCTATAACTTACCCATTTTTTTCGTTTTTGGTTTTTTTCCATCCTCTAAGCTTCAAACCAACTCCAATACTCAATATTTTTATATATTTGAGTTTCTAAGATTATTCCAAACATTTCCATAAATTTTTATGATTTTTAGAATTCAAGTGATATTTTTCTCAATAAGTGCCCATTATTAGATTTTCTTGGTTTACACATCTCTCCCAATAACAACATGAAACTAGTACCATAATCATAATTTTATGACATTTATCTTACACACTAAGCCACAGCCTAAAATCTCTCTTACACCCCTAATCCTAATACTCAAGTGTGCCTAAAGTCAGACCAAAAACTTAATATACACTCCTCCATATCATATCTCACTCTATTTTTTTCCAAATCATACGTGCCGATCTCAAAACCTACATAAAATCATGAATTTTAGTAGGCTGTAAAGTTGATTACTTTCCAACTTGCAGCAACTCATTCTCTCTATATGGTTGTCCTATTCCTTTATTTTTTTTGTTTCTTTGAAAAGATTGCATTGCATACTACAACTCCATATAATTTAAATCCCTGAATTTGAGCTCCTTCAAGCTTATTCATAACCAAAATTTTGCTTCTCGACCCGCTTCACAAAGTCAACAAAGCTGATTTGTTTGTGACTTCCTGCATCTACCACATGTCGACCTTGCTGCCTCTTCCATATATTCTTGTTTGGTTATTTTCCTTACATGTTATACCTCATATAGAGGCCCTTATTACCAAGGAAAATGTTCCCTACCTTCTCTTCTTTCCTCTCCTATCTATCTTGCTGAGCAACCTTGGAGTGTTTATTGCAGTTGTTGAGTGGATTGTAGCAGAGATTTTGTTCCTTTCATCCCTTCTTTTCTCCTTGGTTTCCTCCACTTTAACCCTCGAAAACCTTAATCCATCATTCCTTTCTAGTTTATTTTTGTGGTGGTTTTCAAGCCTCCTTATTCAAGAGTAATATTTTCATTTCACTTCTTCCATTCAAATTCCTTTCTTTCCCATTTTTCTTATTTATTAAACTTGGTTTATCTAACTATTTTATTATAACACCCCTAAAAATCACAATTAAAATTTTTTGTTTAATTAAAATAAATATAAGCATGGAAGTGCTACCATTGTAATCAGTACAAGCCCGGGCCCCGGCAAGTCTCATACCAACCAGATGGCTAAGGAAAATTTTTACTAGAACATTAGATACACTTAAAATAGAGATTCATAGAAAATTGAAATGTTGATAACAAGAGAATCAAAGTGCATGATAAAACGTTATTACAACCTAAATGGAATACATAATCAAAGTCCCCAAGGGGATAAAGGATACAATACAATAAAACAAAATAGAAATAAAACATAGATAAAAATAGAGTCCGGTCTACATCACTCTTGAGTCCCCATGCTAAGTCCAATACGGTCAACTCTCAGCCCCGTCTGATGCCTCATAAGTGTCATAGGCATCAAAAATGGTGTCTCCTACCTACACAAACTCAGTAGGGCCCTTTACTTGTGGGAATGAGTAGCACCCATAAAACGGGTTGTTAGTACGCTACTTACTAAGTAAGGTAACCATGTAGCTAAGGCCATACACAAAAAGGCATATAATATAAGCAAGAGCATACAAATAAACCATAAAAGTGATGCAGATAATACGGGCCATATTATAGTCAGTTAAACTTAATCATTAGATCTCTAGTCAATATTCCCATTTCATATCATTCTTATCATCGGTCCATACAAGTACGAGAAGCCCACTATTATAGCCGGTGGATTGGAAAAACTCAAAAAAAACCCAACACCTAATTTTAAGAATTATAACTAATTAAGGATTTATTTAAAAATTTATTATATAAATTATTTTTATTAAAATAAAAGGTAATTAATTAGGGTTATTCAAGAAGAAAATAATAAATATTTTTATTAGAAATTTTTTGGTATTTTCGCCAATTAAGGATTTTATTTTGGAAATTAATTAAATAAATTATTTTATTTAAAATAAGAAGAAGAAAATAGTTCCAAATTAAAAGGAATTTTATAAATAATTTAATTGAAGAAAATTAGGTGTTTTGCTCATTAAAATCAAATATATGAAAAAAATTTTAAAAATCCTAAATTAGCCTAAAAATGGATTTAAATATTATTTTATTTAAATATTATTATTTTTAAATATCCCAAATATCCTAATTAATTTAATTAACCTAACCCTCATATTTTGAATGGATCTAGGATTTTCATGGTTTGATCTAGGGTTTCACGTGGGAGTTTTAGGGTTTGCAAGAAAAAGTTTGAAGGTTTGCATGGGGAGGTTAGCATATGTATGGGAGTAAAGTTTACGTATAAAAAGTTGATTTGGGGTGTGAGGAAGGTAATGTAAGTATTGTTTGGGTGTTTGAACAATTTAGATGAAAAATAGTACGTGGAGCAATATAAGGATACGTAAGAGACCGAGCTAGGGTTTGTGTGGACAATTAGGGTTTGGTGTGGGTGCTTAGGGTTTCTTTTGGTATTATGTGTATTTGGTGATTAAAGTGTAATTAAGAGGATGGAATTTATGAGTTATGGTGTGTGGAGTGTTAAAATGATTTGGGTTGTGTGAAGTGGAGTAAGATGGGCCACTAAGGCCTAAATTAGGGTTTCTGGGGAAAACCCTAGAGTAAGGAAATAAGATGACTTAAAAGTGTGTGTAGTAATGGGCCTTGACCCATATATTTTGATGTTGGAGTTTTGGTGTGAGTTTGAGTATAAAGGAAAGGTTTTTGGGTAATTTTGGAGGTGCAGGGTTCTCATGATATAATGCGGGTCAGTTGGAGGATAAGTGTAAAGGGAGTGATTCTTGCATGTCTAGGGTAAAGTTTCTAAACAATATACCGTAATACATTAATCATTTAAAGTGGAAGATTGTTGAGCCTGGCCCAGACCGATCCACAGGTGAATAATAGTGGTTAGGGCATGACGTATTATATGTGACCGGTCCATCGGTAATAATAGTGGTCAGGCTTTATACCTGTGGGTTTTTGGTCCACTGGCTATAATAGTGAGGGATTCCATGCTCAAGAAAACCGAACATATTTGTGCTAAGACATGGGAAAGACACTAAGTACTTACAGTTAAACACCATGAGAGTCGGGCCAAATCGGTCCACCAACGAATAATAGTGGTCAGGATCTTTATGCCCTGTGTGTTTTCGGTCCAACAGCTATAATTGTGGTCAAAAGCTTGATGCCCTATGTGTTTTCGGTCCACCAGCAATAATAGTGGTCAGGAGCTATGTGCCTTGTATGTATCCGATCCACCATCTATATAGTGGGGTTCCCATGCTTGCATAGATTTGATAAAAAGCATGGTGTGAATTGATTTACGATAAGAGATTAATTAAGTAATTAATTTAGGCTGTAAATGGGCCTTTATGTATCTACCCAAATGATTGTAAGATGTAATGTTATCATGATAGTCTTTATGCTCTTTTTATTCTTCTACATGGTTTATGTGATTTTATGTGTTGGCCTTAGTGCATCGGTGACCTTACTCTGTACGTAGCATACTAATCACCCTTTTATGGGTGTTGCTCATTCCCACGAGTTGTAGGCCCTTTTGACTTTGTGCAAGTGGGAAATACATCAGGCGGGGCTGAGTGTTGAGCTTGTGGTTGACACAAAGTTCGAGAGTGTCATGGCCATATTTACCTTTATGCGATTTATTTCCTTTTGTATTTCTTTCGTATCGTTTTTACCTTTTTATGATTTATTACCTTGAATTGAGTATTTCAAATAAACCTTTTATCGATTGTAAGATTATTCCCTTCAAGGAATTTTGATTTCGCACTCTGATTTCTATCTTATTATTGATTATAAATTTTATGTGTACTATGATTTATATGTTATGATCTTTTAATTCTTTTTATGAACTCTCGGTTTAAGTTTGAAGATAATCTTTTTAGCCTTGGCACTTGGTATTGGAACGGTCGGAGTAAACCGGTCTGGTACTAAGTGTCGCGGTAACATCCCTAGAATTCATGAGTTTTTAATTTTAAATTCTTCCACTTTTAAAAAAAATATTAAAAAAATAGTGAATTTTTGGGTGTTACAAGTTGGTATGAGAGCGGTTGGTCATTTTGACCACGCTCATTTTTGAAAATAAATTTGGTTTACGAAATTTTTATTGGATTTTGAAGTGTGTTTCGACCGTTCTTCAATTCAAAACTTTTTAAGCTAATACTACAAGTTGGTATCATTCTCAAATGAATTTGATTTATAAAGTTTTATCATATTTTAAAGTGTTTTCCGCTTTAATGAAACCCTTCTATTGTTAAAATTTTGAAGCCTAGCCACAATGAGGAACATATGGGTAGATTATGGTTTCTCAAAAAGGAAAAATAGATGATGAGTATGCTTCAAACTAGTAGGTTCATTTCTAATCTCATTTTTCTGTTACAGCTTTTGATGATGACAAACGGACTCCTTACACGTTTGGAGGAGGTCGTCACAGCCTTCTTAAGGTTCACCCAACATGCTCAGAGCACAGGAGAGGACTGGCTTCAGAGGGTCACTGGACATCACCCTCCAACGTACTCCAGCAAGGAGGATCCAGTAGTCCTCGAGGGGTGGATTAAAGATATGGATTGCACCTTCGAAGCGGTATATTGCTCATCGGCCCAACAACCCAGCATCACAGCCTTCTTCTTGAGAGGCATAGTAGACACTTGGTGTGTGGAGCATCGAGCCCAAGATGGACCTCCGACTACATGGGAGGCATTCAAGATTGTTCTCCATTCCAGATTCTATCCCAAGAGTCTGAAGAGGGACAAGCTTCAGGAGTTCATGCAACTTACACAGGGATCAATGATGATTCAACAGTATCACGCTTGCTTCATTGAGTTGCTCAGATTTGCCCCAGGTATCGCCGCCAGCGAGTCTACAGTGGTGTTCCAATTTGAGTAGGGGTTGAACTTTAGTATTTGTCGACTGCTAGGTGTCGCGCCTTTCACCAACTTATGAAGTTGTACAAGCGCGCCTGTATCGCCACCACCTTGATCCAGGAGTAGTCTACCATCCTCAGGAAGCGGAAACATGAGGTCTAGAGTTTGAGAAGTAAGACCCAGTCACGAACGAGAAGTTATAATAGACATCCACCGAGAGATCATAGTAGATGCTAAAGATCTTTGAGAGAATTTACGTGTAGAAGATGCGGTCATAGTCACCCAGGTAGAGATTATAGAGGCAGACTCGTGACTTGCATAAATTGTGGCAAGCGGGACCACAGATCCTTTGAGTGTTGAGGACCTTTTTCCTCTCAGCAATCTCAGAACCAGCATCTCCAACAACAGGCACTTGTTTCATTGAGGAGGCAGATCAAGATTTCAGGGGAAGACCTCAAGGATCCAGAGATTTCTCTCAAAAAGGAGTCAATCAGACGGGCGCATGAATGTGATCAGCCAGGTAAAGGCTGATTGCCAGCTAGATGTCTTTCCAAGTATGTTCACCAGATCTTCTCTACGAATACCTATTTCCTTTGATTTGAGTTTCCTTTAGTAATTTTATTCTTAAGGGGGTAGTTGTATACCTGTTAACCTATCCACTTAGAAACTTTGACCATAACCCTAGTAGCTGTAGGAGACTTTGGGGACAAAGTCTGTTTTTAATAGGATAGTAATAAAATACCCCAAAACCTAATTTTAATATTTATAGCTAATTAAGGATTTATTTAGAAATTTATTAAATAAATTATTTTTATTAAAATAAAAGGTAATTAATTAGGGTTATTCAAGAAGAGAATAATAAATATTTTTATTAGAAATTTTTTTTTTATAGCTAATTAAGAATATTATTTTGGAAATTAATTAAATAAATTATTTTCTTTAAAATAAGAAGGAAAAAATAGTTCCAAATTAATAGGAATTTTATAAATAATTTAATTAAAGAAAATTAGGGTGTTTTAATAATTAAAATGGAACTTATGAAAAATCTTTTAAAAATCCTAAATTAGCCTAAAAAGGGATTTAAATACTATTTAATTTAAATATTATTATTTTTAAATATCCCAAATATCCTAATTAATTTAATTAACCCAGCCCTCATATTTTATTTTTCCCTTTTTCCGTTTTTCTTTTTCTTTTTCTTTCTTCCTTTTCTTTCCTTTTTCTTTCTTTTTCTTTCTTCTTCTTTTCTTTTTCCTTCTCCTTCCCGATTGGGCCTCTCAGTGGCCCAATCCCCTTCTTCATTATTCTTCTTCTGTTGGCCGCCACCTTCTCTTTCTCTTTTCTCCTTCGGTAGCCTAGCGGCCTAGACTCCATTTCTTTCTTTTCTTCCTCCTTCAGCTCCAGAACGCCGCATTCTTCCACTTTTCCGCCCTAAACGCCGTGTTTTGTTTAATTTTACTTCCTTCCCACCCGACCGGCCGGTTTCCCTCCTTTTCTTTTCTTTCTTTTTCCCCCAGACTGTTGGTCCAGCCCTTTCTTTCTTCTCCCTTCCTTCCTCCTTCCCTGTCGTCAACAACCTGCAACTACGCTACCCCATCCCTGGTTTTTTACCACCAGTTACACCGTTATGACCAGTCATTTTCTTTCCTCTCTCTTCCCCTGATTTGGTGACCACTTAGACCCAACCCACCTCCCTTCCTTTTTGTGCATGACCTTCCCTTTTCCTGCACATGCCCCTGCCCTGATTTGAATTTCGTCAGCTCTTGTTACTGCCAGTGACCCTAACCCTACCTTCATTACTCTTTCACAACTCACAGAACCCTACCCTCTCTTCTAAAATCTATAAATACCTCCATAATCAGCCCTGCATCAAACTTTTGATCCTCACCCAGAAAAACCCTCGCGTGCACCACCTCCACTTTAGACGCTTCGTCCGCCGCCCACTCTTCCCACCTAAGTATTCCCTGCACCGCCCTCTAACTAACTACGCCTCCCTTCTCCCTCAATTCTTCTTCATGAGCCACCCCAGCCATGCAAAGTTCCCTTCTCAATCAACCCATTCTCTGCCTCTGCCACCCTTCGCACCGCCGCTTCCACTGCCTCATTCACATCCCAACCTATTCTGGAGACCATCCTCTACCTTCCCTTACCTATATTTTCCTCTTCCTCCCTCTCCTCCTCTCTTTCTCTTCTTCTTCCCCATTCGGCCACCACCATCGCCGTCGTGCGCCGCCACCTTTGGTTGCGCCACAACCCTTATTTTGTTCCTCTCCTTCTGGGCAACTCTAAACACCCCAACTCCCACCTCCATTCTACCTCTCCTTTTCCCACCATTTAACTTTTTTCCTTTTTCTTCTTTTTTTCCAGCCACCGCTGGTGCCGCCTGTCACTACCAGCCTAAGGTTGAACCCTAAACCCCCTCAACCCTTTTTCACTATTTATACAAGCTTTAAATTATTTTATTTCATTTATTCGAATATATATATATATATATTATATATATATATATATATATATTATTACTACTACTACTACTACTATTTAATAAGTTTATTATTATTCAATGTAGGGTCGAAACCCTACTTCATTTTATCTTCGATTATTATCATTACTATTATTACCATTATGAGTATTATTATTTTTGCAACATTATTATGTTTTTTATCATTATTATTATTATTATTACTAAATTTTATTATTAATTTTACTAATTTTATTATTAGTATGATTTTGGTGAAGGGTCGAAGCCCTTATTCCACCTTTTATTTCAAATCATATTATTATTATCATGATTAGTATTTTTAGTATTATTATTATTGTTATTATTATTATTATTACTATTATCATTATTATCATTATTATTATTTTGGTATCACTATTATTATTATTCTTATTAATATTATCATTGATATTATTTTAGTATCACTATTATTATTAATAGGGTAAGGTCTTCAACCTTATATTATCAACTTTTATAATATTACTATTATTTCTTATATCTCTAGTAGGATAGTAATTAGTTAGTGTCATTTTTATTAATATGTTATTATTCTATCAAAAACCTAGTTTTAAAATAAATTAGGAGTAATAGTATTTTTGGTAGGAGGGAATCTAATTGTAGCTTTCCCTCATATAAGTGAGACCAGTCAAAGCCCTAAGGAGGTGTAGGAGCGTGCTCTAAGACTGGTGTCGTCTTAGGTAAGGATGTTACTAAGGTCTTATGTGTGTTGATGTGCATTATATGTTTTGTATGTTATACATCCTATGTTTATCATTATATTGATTTCATGTGTAGTATGGGGTAGAGTTGAAGTGTGTTCATGTGTTGTTAATTGGCATGTGTATTATGAATATGTAATGAAATATTGTGGTATGTGATGACTAGTTTGTGACCCTTTAGACATGCATGTGAGGATGTATAAAAGTGGTATTGTGTGGGAAAAAGGTTGAAAATGAAAAATGGGAAATAAGTTGACCAAAGGGGAGTAAGTTAACAAAAAAAGAAATGAGTTGACCGAGGGAGGTAAGTTGACCTAAAAATGTTAATGATCCATTAGTAAGAGAAGAGTAGGGTGTGAAAGTAAAATGAAGGTATGGGAGAATCTAATTTATGGTGCTATATGAGAGAATCTAAACTAAGATTTTATATGGATGGATTTAAGGTTTTTCATGGGAGAATCTAAACTAGGGTTTGATATGGATGAATTTAGGGTTTTGCATGGCAGATGTTATGGTGTTGCATAGGAGAATCTAAAATAGGGTTTGGTATAGATGGACTTAGGGTTTTACATAGTAGATTTTATGGTGTTGTATGGGGGAATCTAATCTAGGGTTTTGTATGGATTGAATCTAGGGTTTTGTGTGGTGGAATCTAGGGTTTTCATGGATGGATCTAGGGTTTACATAGTTGGATCTAGGGTTCAGCGTGGGAGTTTTACGGTTTGCATGAAAAAGTTCGAAGGTTTGCATGGGGAGGTTAGCATCTACATGGGAGTAAAGTTTACGTATGAAAAGTTGATTGGGGGTGTGAGGAAGGTAATGTAAGTGTTGTTTGGGTGTTTGAATACTTTGGATGAAAAATAGTACGTTGAGCAATATAAGGATACTTAGGAGACCGAGCTAGGGTTTGTGTGGACAATTAGCATTTGGTGTGGGTGCTTAGGGTTTTTTCTGGTATTATGTGTATTTGGTGATTAAAGTATAATTATGAGGATGGAATTTATGAGTTGTGGTGTGTGAAGTGTTAAAATGATTTGGGTGGTATGAAGTGGAGTAAGATGGGCCTCTAAGGCCTAAATTAGGATTTCTAGGAAAAACCCTAGAGTAAGGAAATAAGTGGACATGGAGGTGTAACACCCCAAAATTCACTACTTTTTTTTAAGCAGAAGTAATTAAAATACTTAATTTAAAATCCTTGAATTCTGGGGATGTTACCGCCACACTTAGTACCAAACCCGTTCTCTCCAACCATTTCAGTACCAAGTACTAAGGCTAAAAAGATTAATATAAAACTTAAACAAAGATTTCATAAAATGAATTAAAGAGATAATAACTTAGAAATCGGAGTACGCGTAAAGAATTATAATTAATAATCACAACGAGATATAATTGTACAACTATTAAAAGGTCCATCTTAAATATTGAACACAAAGTAATAAATCACAAAAGATAACTCCAATACAAATAGAATTAGTAGAAGCAAAATAAAATAACAAGAAGAGTAAAAATAGTCACGACACTCTGGAACTTTGAGCCCACACCCTAGCTCAACACTCAGCCCCGATTGATGTCTCGCCCACCTGCATAAGGTTAGAAGGGCATGCTACTCGTGGGAATGAGCAGCACCCATGAAACGGGTGATCAGTACGCTACGTCCTAAGTAAGGTAACCGAGAACTAAGGCCAACACATAAAATCACATAAACCATACATAAGAATAAAAGAACATAAAGATCATTATGATGACATAATATCGAACAATCATTCGGGTACATACATAAAGACCCAATTATAGTCCAGATTAATTATTTAATTAATCTTTTATCAGAAGTCGATACACACCATGCCTTTTATCAAATCCATGTAAGTACAGGAACACCCCACTATTATTACCGGTGGGCCGATCACTTGTGGGACAATAGTCCACACCATTATTTTTCACCAATGGATCGGTCACTTACGGGACAATAGTCCACACCTCTATTCCTGACCGGTGGAGCGGTCTGGTTCCTGCTCACATGGTGTTCCACTGTGAGTAATTAGTATCTTTTAAGTGTCTTAGCAAACTCTAGTTTGTGTTTATTGAGCTCGAGTCACCCAACTATTATTGTCGGTGGGCCGGTCACTTGCAGAACAATGTCCACACCACTATTTGTAACACCCCCAAAATTCACTACTGAAAAATTTCGTTAATTAAAAGGAAATTAGCGGAAGCAAATTAATAAAACGTGAACTTTGGGAGTATTACCGCCACACTTAGTACCAGACTAGTTCACTCATACCGTTCCAGTACCAAGTGCTAAGGCTAAGAAAAATGAAATACAATTTGAAAGAAATTCAACATACATAAATCAGAGTAGCGCATCAAATCGTTTACAAGAATAACATCAACCAAGGATGGTTACTTAAACAACATTAGCATTAAAACCAAGAGTTTAAAACAGAAATAGAAAACCCTAACGATACCGGATAACTCCTTACTCTCTTTCCCGTAGCCCTATTGAGTAGCACCTGAAAGACCTGCAAGGGCACTGTCCATTGAATAGGCAGGGCCCCTATAAAGGGAATCCCTTCGGTACTACGGTACTGAGTAACCCTTTAATACCACACTTAAAGACAGGCCCACATACGGCACATAATGCAAGCTACACACATAAATAATGAGAGGTGCATACATAACAATAACATACATAATAATTTATAAGTCACGATCGATACTTTTGGCCTTAATCCATATCATAGTGTAAGGTCAATACATTCGGGCCTTAAGCCATTATTCCGTCATCATTCAATCAATCTCATATTTTATATCCATGTGAGTACGAGAACCCCACTATTATAGTCGGTGGACCGGAAGTAAACACACAGGGCAGAATGCCTCTGACCACTATTATTGCCGGTGGACCGGAAGGTAAACACACAGGGCAGAACGCACCTAACCACTATTATTTGCCGGTGGACCGGTCTGGCCCCGACTCACATGGTGTTCCACTATAAGTGATTAGTATTTTTCCATAATTTTATTCACATACATAACTGATTTTATTGAGCTCGGGACCCCAACTATTTTAGCCAGGGGACTGGAATATATATAAAATCATCATCCAGGGCACAATGCTCCTGGCCACTATTATAACCGGTGGACTTGTACTCATAATCACTTACCAGGGCAACACACTCCTGGACCACTATTATATCCGGTGGACCGATACTCATAATCACATACCAGGGCAACACGCTCTTGGACCACTATTATATCCGGTGGACCGGTACTCAATATCATAAATCCACTTGGCCTAGCTCATTAATATTTCACTTTCATAATTAGTATCTTTCCTTTTCTTAATCAGCACAACAATCATATTTATTTGCCTCGGATGGGAGATCAATAACCTGGGACACAAAGGTACACCGGTCGTACCAGCGCATAAAAGCTACTCAATACCCTTCAACCACGAACCCAAGGACGCAAAGGTACCCTGGTCGTACTGGTGCATAAAGGTAACTGAGTACCCTACCGACAAGGACACCTAATCCATAAGTATGCATACCCCCTAACTAGGTCCGTAGAGCTAGAAATAGTAAGATATAGGACTTGGCTGGGGCACAAAGGCACACCAGCAAATACCAGAATAATCATGGACTAAACCACGTCCTTAGGGTAGCAACCCCTAAGGAGTCACCATTCCCGATCTCGAGGTCTTTCACTTTAAGTAATAGTATCTTAATTAAAGTGATCACAAAAAGCACAATAATCAAATACTAATTCACTTTCAATCGTTCCGATATCATTAACCGTTTCTTATTCAGATGATTATCCAGAATATCATAGAGAAACCATTAAGGCCATACTAATTATCAAATACTCTTACTTGGCTAATCCACATTATTTAAATCATATTATAATGGTCCACAATCACAACGACATGTTTACTCATTTACCCCTTACTTATATAATTAGTAAGTCATTCCTTCCTCACTTGATAACATACCATATTACCCTTTAGGTTGCATAATTACCAAATTACCCCTTATCCAATTTAGGTTAATAAGTTGTCTCCTACACTTTTTAGATCACCACTCACCCCTCATAATTGCTACACTTAACATATGTCCCATTTGGTTGATTAGATTACCAAGTTGCCCTTCTCCTTTGTTATAATTACTAAATTGCCCTTGTGATGGATAATTTACCAAATTACTCTCCTTCATTATCATGATTACTATTTTGCCCCTTTAGTTGGTTAAATAATTATCACTTTACCCTTTAGTCGGCTAAATTACCAAATTGCCCCTTTAGTTGGATAAATTACCAAATTGCCCTTCTCCTTTATCATAATTATCATTTTACCCCTCTCAATTATTTTAATTGCCATTTTACCCTTTTTAATTATCATAAATCCCAAATTACCCTTCTTCATAATTACAAATATTAATTTACCCTTCTTCATAATCATAATTACCATTTTACCCTTCTTCATAATTACAAATTTAAATTTACCCTTCTTCATAATCATAATTACCAATTTACCCTTTTCCATATTTATAGTTATTATTTTACCCTTCTCCATATTTATAATTATTAATTTACCATTTTATAATCATAATTTAATTACCAATTTGTCCTTCGTCGTTATCATTATTACCAAGTTACCCCTACTCCCAAGTTTACCATAAATGTCCTTTTAACTTCAAAATTACCCTTTTACCCCTTACTTCCAAATCACCATAATATCCTTTTATTTAAAAAATTACCACAATACCCTTTTATTTATAAAATTACCATAACACTTCTTTTTCTTTACAAATTACTATTTTACCCTTTCACATCCAAAATTATCATCTTTATCCTTTCTTACATAATTACCATTTTGTCCTTCTTTTCCAAATTACCATATTAACCTTTTACTCACAAAATTACCATAATACCCCTCACTTATTAAATTACCATTTCGCCATTCACTTATAAAATTACCATATTACCATTTACTTATGAAATTACGATTTTGCCCCTGTACCTCCAAAATTACCATAATGCCCTTTTACTTGAAAAATTCCCATCTTTTCCTTTACTCATAAAATTACCCTAACTTCCATAATTACCACAATACCCCTTTTTACTAGTAAAATTGACATTTGTCCATTTAATCATAAAATTACCATATTATTCTTTTATCTCAAAAATTACCATAATACCCTTCTTTCTCACAACTTACAATTTTATCCTTTTACTTATAAATTATCATTTAACCCATTTCTTTTTAAATTACCAAATTACCCTTTTACTATAAAATTGCCGAAATACCCTTTTCACTTATAAAATTTCCACTCAACCCCTTTATTCACAATTTTTATGAATTTACCATCACTACATAAAATAATGATATTAGTACTTCATTCTTATCATCTAAGTCCACCAACTTGTCATTATTCAACATAATACTCATTAGCAACTACATACATTAGATCACATACTTCATAAGCATAATTACTAAAATACCCTTAGGCAATAATATTACTCATGCATTAGCAACATAATACATCATAAACAAGCATTTAATATTTCCATCAATAATCAAACTTCTTCCTTAATTATCATACCTACACATGGCACAAAGGTTATCATACTTTTCCTTTTTATCAAGCAATATAAGCAACCATATATATATATCATGCTAAGCACACAAACCATGCATAAAATCATACTAAATCCCCAATGTGCTAGCATACGTTTTTCCATGTATTTAAGGGAGGATTAACGGTTACCTTAATCCCACAAAATATCAAATATTACCGGTATCCAGGTTAAAGATTTAAGCTTTATTAGCAACTCAACACCTAAAAATAAAAGTAATCATTATTAGGTTAGAAGTAAGAAATTAAAGGATAAAACTTTATAAAACAAATTTATTTAATAATAATAAACTTTAATTAAATATGAATATACCTCAAAATTTAACCAAATGAATTTCAAAACAAGGGGGAGCTCACACTGCATGAACAGCGTGAGTCTCATGCAGAAATGAGAGGTGAAAGGGTTCGAAGGGGGTGAAGGAAGCAAAATTTGTTATTTTCGGGTTAGGGTCTTTAGGCTAGAAAAGAAGGTGGATGGGGGAGGTTTCAAGGCAAGGTAATGGTGTAGGAGTGAAGAGGGGGTGTCGGTGGAGGCTAAGGGTGGTTTCACGGCGGCATAGGGCGGCGGCAAGGCGGCAAAGTTGGCTGCTGAGATGGGTCGAGGTGGAGGGGTTGAGAAGGAAGGAAAAGGGGAGGGAAAATGAAGGGGTTCAAGGGCTATTTTTGGGAAAATAAGGTATGGAGGTGGTAGAGGGGGTTGCAGGGTGTCAAACGGTGGGTTGGGTGGCGACAGAGGTGGCCGGACGGCAGCAGAAGTGGCAGTTTCAAGTGGCTCGGCAGTAAGGGGAAAATGGGGAGAAAAAAGAAAAGGTGTGGAGAAGGGAGGAAGTGTAGGGCTCGAGGGGCAGTGTGGTGGTGCAGGGCAGTAGAGGGTGGTGGTAGGAGGTGGCGCAGGGGCTGGTTGCGGTGGTGCAAGCGGCGGTGGGCAGCGGTGATAAAAAACCGGGGAAAAAAATGGGGAAGAAGGAAAGAGAGGAGAGGGAGCTCAGGGAAGGAGAAGAGGCTCGAAAAATGTGGGAAATGAAGGGTTGGTGAGGGTGAGAAAAAGAAGAGGGTGAGGCAGGGGAGCAGGCGGCTGGCTGGCGAACGTACGCAGGTACAGGTGACGGTCGGTTGGCAGGGGAAGGGAGGGAAGAATGAGGAAAGGGAGAGGGGCACGCGGGGTGTGGTCCAAGAGCTGGTTTGGCTCGAAAAAGGAAAGAAAATGACGGGGAAGAGAGAGAGGGAGAGGGAGGTAGGTGGTGGCCGAGTTGCAGGCGGCGACATGCTCGACCATGGCAGAAATGATGGTCGGGCGTGGGAGAAGAAGAGAGGAGAAGAAGGCTGGGTGGCTGGACCGACGCAGGAAAAGAAAGAAAAGAAGATAAGTCGGCCGGTCCAGGGGAAAAAGAAGGAGGGACGGGTTGGCTGGAGGGACGGGCATGCGAGGAGGAGAATCGGGCCTGTGGCCCAGCGCGCAAGGTGGGTTGGTCAGGCCGGGAGACCCAAGGGAGGAGGAAAAAAAAAAGAAAAAGGAAAAGAAGAAGGAGGAAGAAAGGGGAAAAGGGTAAAAAGGGAATGGAAATAGGGAAAAATAAAATAATTTAATTTATAAAATCATAAAATGTAATATTCTTGATAAATTATTTAGTTTAATAATTTAATTCATTATAATCTAATATATTAGTTTAAAAAGGATAAAGTTGGTAAAATATTAGTTTGGAAAATTATTTAAATAAAACAATATGATAAATAGCAAAATATTTATTTTTAATTTATTAAATACTCTTATCCAAATTTACATACTCTAAAATCCATAAAATAATTAAAATAAATAATTTTACAAGCTAATTTTATTTTAAATAAAGTTATTTATTAAGATATAGGTTTTTGAAATTTTTGGGGGATTACACTATTATTCGCCAGTGGATTGGTCACTTATAGGGTAAAGACCCTAACCACTATTTCTGACCGATGGATCGGTTTGGACCTAGCTCAGTAATCTTCCACTTTAAATGATTAGTGTCTTAAGTATCTTACTCAGAAGCTTTTACCCTAGACATGCATGAATCATCACACATCACAAAACATAAATTCTACTATCATAATTACACTTTAATCACCAATTACACATGATACAACAAAAACCCTAAGCAGCCTCCCCAAACCCTAATTAACCACAACAAACCATAGTTAACTACTCCAAACCCTATTTAACCATAACAACCATAATTAGCCATTCCAAATCTTAGTAAACCACAACAAACCACAATTAGGCATTCCAACCCTAGTTAATCACAACAACCTATAGTTAATCACTCCAAACCCTAATTCAGTCTCCTCCATACCCTTATAATGTCTTACATACTATATTTTCACCCAAAACTTCCAACCACCCAAATAACTCTTCTATTACCTTCCTTACATCTCAAGTCAACTTTTCACACGTAAACTTTACTCCCATGCATATGCTAACCTTCCTATGCAACCTTTCAAACTTTTCATGCAAACCTTCAGCCCATCCATATGAAACCCTAATTTCTTTTATGCAAAACCCAAGATTTCGTCATACAAAATCCTGAATTCAATCCACACAAAATCAAAGATTCATCCAGACCAAACCCTAGATTCAAACCATATGAAACCAAAGATTCATCCATACCAAATCCTAAATTCAAACCATATAAAACCAAAGACTCCTCCTTACCAAACCCTAGATTAAAACCATATAAAACCAAAGATTTATCCATATAAAAACGCTACCTTAGATCCTCCCATAAAAAACCATAAATTAAATTCTCCCATACAAAACCATAGATTAAATGTTCTCACACAAAATCATACAAAACCATAAATTAGATTCTCCCATACAAGACCATAAATTAAATTCTCCCTCACGAAACCATAAATTAGATTCTCCCATTAAAAAAGCATAAGTTATATTCTCCCACATAAAACCATAAATTAGATTCTCCCATATAATACCATAAATTAGATTCTCCTATAAAACATCATAAACATCATACATTAGATTCTCCCATATAACATCATAAATTAGATTATCCAATACAAACCATAAATTCCCATTTTACTCTTCCCTTCATGGATTATTAAAAATACTTAGGTCAACTCATATCTCTTGGTCAACTTCTTTTCCCCATCCTCTTTTTTCCTCCTTTCTCCCACACAAATCACATCAACTCCCTCACATGCATGTCTTACAGGGTCAAAACACATATCATCACATATACATAATACCCATGCCATACAAATACAAAAAAATATACTTCAACTCCACATCATACCACATACGACATAATTAATAAAGATAAACATAGGATATATAGCATGTAAAGCACATAATACATATAAACACACAAAAGGGCTTAGTAACACCCTTACCTAAAATGACACCGGTCTTGTAGCATGCTCCTACGGCTCCTTAGGGCTTTGACAAAATGATAACATATTAATAAAAATAACATTAACCAACGTATAACTTTACTAAAGATATAAGAAATAATATAAATATTATAAAAGTTGATAATATAGGGTTAAAGACTTTACCCTAATAATAATAATGATAAATAAATAATAATAGAAAAGATACTAAAAATAATATCAATGAAAATATAAATAAGAATAATAATAGTAGTAGTAGTAGTAAAAATAGTAATAATAATAACAATGACAAAAACAACAACAACAACAATAATAATAATAGCAAAACTAATTCTCTTTGTACTGGAGTTATCTTTTGTGATTTATTACTTTGTGTTCAGTATTTGAGATGGACCTTTTAAGAGTTCTACAATTATTTATATTCAAATAAATGAAATAAAATAAATTAAGGCTTATAAAAATAGGGAGAAGGGTTCAGAGGGTCTAGGGTTCAACCTTAGGCTAGTGGGGATAAATGGCACCGGCGGTGGTGCACGGAGGCGGCGGCAGTGGCAAGAAAAAAGGAAGAAAAAGGGAAAATTTGAGGGATGGGAAAAAGAGAAAGAGAAAAAAGGTGGAAGCAAGGGTGATTATGGTTGTATAGAAGGAGGGAAACATAATAGGGGTGGTGGCGCAGCCAAAGGTGGCGGCGCACGGAGGGGGTGGCCAAATGGAGAAAAAGGAGAGAAAGAGAGGAGGAGAGGGAGGAAGAGGAAAAGAAGGGTAGGGGAAGGTAGAGGGTGGTCTGTAGAATAATTTGAGAGGTAAAAGAATCAGCAGAAGCGACGGAGGAGGTGGCTAATGGTGGTTTGAAGGGTGGCGGTGGTAAGAGAAAGGGTTGTTTGGGAAGGCTACTTCACATAGTCGGGGTGGCTTTTGCAGAAAGAATCAAGGGAAACGGGTGGTTTGGTTAACTAGAAGGTGGTGCAAGGAAGAGTTTGGTAGGCGCAGTGGATGTCGGTGTTGGCCAACAGCGGCAGAAATGGTGTCTGAAGGGGCGATGGTGGCAAGGTCAGGAAAAATTGGGTTTCGGGGGAAAGCTCGATTGCAGATTGGGTAGGGGTATTTATAGAAAAAAAAAGGTAGCTTAGGTCATAGGGAAGAATGGGAGGATTGGCAAGTCTGTTGGGCTTGCCAGCGGCGACGATTGCAGGTGAAATTCAAAGAAAAACGCGGCATGCAATTGGCTAGAAAAAGGGAAACGTGCAAGGAGAGGGGAATGGGCAGGCAGGTGTGATCGATGAGTTGACGTGGAAGAGAGGGGGAGGTGGGCAGTAATCGTGCGTAGTCGCCGCTGAAATTTTTAGCCGATTGGAAAAGGTTGCAGGTGCTCGATGGGAATGGCAGGTTGTCGACGATGGGGGGAGGAAGGAAGAAGGAGAAAGAAAGGCTGGATCGGGCGGTTCGGGGTAGAAAAGAAAGAAAGAAAAGGGTAACCAGGCGGTTGGGTGCGGCTAAAATGTTTTTTTAAATAAAAAGATGCGTGTTGGGGGCAAGAGAAGGAAAACATGGAGCAGTAGGGAGAAGGAAGGAGGCACCGTGCGGCTGGGTTGGCTGAAGGAAAGGAAGAAGGGGAACTGGGACATTGGGTCGGCCCACTTCGGGGAGGAGAAAAAAAAAAGAGAAAAGAAGAAGAAAGAAAAAGACGGAAAAAGGAAGAAAGAAAAGGAAAAGGGAAAAAAAGAAAAAAGGAAAAAGAAAAATAGGAATGTTGGATTAAATAAATTAATTAAAATATTTGGGATAGTTAAAAATAATAATATTTAAATAAAATAATATTTAAATCTCTTTTTAGGCTAAATTAGGATTCTTATAAGATTTTCCATAGATTTCATTTTAATTAGCAAATCACTCTAATATTCTTCAAATAAATTATTTATAAAATTCATATTAATTTGGAACTATTTTCTCCTTATTTTAAATAAAATAATTTACTTAATTAATTTCCAAAATAAAATCCTTAATTAGCTAAAATACCCAAATTTTACCCTAATTAAAATATTTATAAGATTTCTCTTGATTTGCACTAATTTTTTTTTATTTTAATAATAATAATTTATTTAATTAATTTTCATAATAAAATCTTATTTAACAATAAATAATAAAATTAGAATTTTTGGGGCATTTAAGGAGGTGTGTGTAGTAATGGGCCTTGACCCACTGATGCACTGTCTTATGCACAACAAATTTAATAAATAAATCCTAATTTCCAAATACGTAGTATATGGCAAGAAGGAGTCGAACCCACAAGAAATGGTATATAATCAATAATTCTGTAATCAATGTTAAAACTCTTGTTATGCAATAGCATATAATTCTATCATCAAAATCTAAACTATGGAAAAATAATAAAACACCGTACTGACTAATTAATGAATAAGGATAGGAAGTATTGATTATCAAATTAGGATATCAAATATTCATGGAGAAAAGAATGATTCTAAATGATTTAACGTTGACCTGTAGAAACTCATAATAATTCATCTCTTTGCTTTCTCTTAATGCTAATAAATTGAATAAGCTCTCAATTTATCACCTAACCAATTAATAACCTAGGTTAAGAACACTAGATTCAATTAATGGTAGCATTATGAATGGAAAGCAGTCATCTACGACCATAATCACATAAGCTCGGATCATGCAATTGTATGAATTAATGGACAAGATTAACAATTAATCTTTTGCTACTTTGGAAACATTAATTAACAATTATGTATTAATTCTGTTATCCTAGCGTATATTAAGATCTAAACTAGATAGGTGATATGTCTAATTAGTTTATATTCTTAATCTATGATGCAAGATCATTCAATTATGTCCATCAATTCAATTAAATTTCATTTAGAATCATGAATTCAAATTATGTTTTCATATCCAAAACCCTAATTTCGTCATCAAATCCTCCTACCTTAAATAATTATGCAATAAGGAGAATTTATTTGCATTCAATCAAAAATCAAAACTTACAATTAAGAGAGAAATGGAGAAGAACTTGTCAACTTGAATTGCAGAGTGTTGATTGTTTAATTGAATACAATGGAGAGAAAGAGAATTGGAATTACATATTACATGTGGTATCTAGAGAATATAGAGAAAAAGAGAGAATCCCATTCTCGAACTCCCTAGAACCACCCTTTCGAATGTTTAGAATTTAGAAATATATCGGGGAAAAGTTACGCGAATGGTTATAGAATTTAAGAAAAACACAGTCCGTGTTAGAAAATACGAGATCCCCGTATTTTTCTTTGAATTCTCTGCCAAATGCTGAGTTTTAAAAGCTGAAATTTTATGTGCTGACAGAAAAATACGGGCCGTGTTTATAAAACACGCGGGGGGGCGTGTTTCTTGTTCCTTCATTATTTCTTTATGAAATTTCAACACAAGCTTCCCTTTGATATATATTCTTCATTTCTAGTCTTTTCTTCCATTTATTCCATATCTCTTGATGTGTTCTTTGCTTCATTTTCTCTTTCCATCGATTTCTCCTTTGAATTTCTTCAATTTTATCTTTTCCTGCAAAATCTATCCAAAAGAGAAAAACTCAAGCAATGATTAAATCTTATAAAAACAATGAGGAATAAATGACATTTTTAATTAAGAAAATAACATATAAATTCCATATATCACCCACATATATCAATGTTGGAGTTATGGTGTGAGTTTGAGTATAAATGAAAGGTCGTTGGGCAAGTTTGGAGGTGCAAGGTCCTCATGATATAATGCGGGTCAATTGGAGGATAAGTGTAAAGGGAGTGATTCATGCATGCCTAGGGTAAATTTTCTGAATAAGATACCATAATAAATTAATCATTTAAAGTGGAAGATTGTTGAGGTGAGCCCAGACAGATCCACAGACAAATAGTAGTGGTTAGGGCATGATGTCCTATATGTGACCGGTCCACCGGTAATAATAGTGGTCAGGCTTTGTACCTGTGCATTTCCGATCCACCGGCTATAATAGTGGGGGATTCCGTGTTCAACAAAACTGAACATATTTATGCTATGACATGGGAAAGAAACTAAGTACTTGTAGTAAAACACCATAAGAGTCGAGGCTAGATCGGTCCACCGACGAATAATAGTGGTTAGGAGCTTTATGCCATGTGTGTTTCTGGTCCACCAGCTCTAATAGTGGTCAGGAGCTTTATGTCATGTGTGTTTTCAGTCCACTGGCATTAATAGTGGTCAGGAGCTATGTGTCCTGTATGTATCCGATCCACCAGCTATAATAGTGGGGTTCCCGTGCTTGCATGGATTTTATAAAAAGCATGGTGAGAATCAATTTACGATTAGAGATTAATTAAGTAATTAATTTGGATTATAAATGGGCCTTTATGTATCTACCCAAATGATTTTAAGATGGTATGTTATCATGATGGTCTTTATGTTCTTTTTCTTCTTCTGCATGGTTTTTGTGATTTTATGTGTTGGCCTTAGTGCATCGGCTACCTTACTTAGTACGTAGTGTACTGATCACCCTTTTATGGGTGATGCTCATTCCCACGAGTAGTAGGCCCTTTTGACTTTGTGCAGGTGGGCAAGACATCAAGCGAGTTGAGTGTTGAGTTTGTAGTTGGCTCAAAATTCGAGAGTGTCGTGGCCTTATTTACCTTTGTGTGATTTATTTCCTTCTATATTTCTTTCGTATCGTGTTTACCTTTTTATGATTTATTACCTTGTATTGAGTATTTCAAATAAACCTTTTATCGATTGTAAGATTATATCCTCTAAGGAATTTTGATTTTCGCACTCTGGTTTCTATCTTATTACTGATTATAAAATTTTATGCAAACTCTAATTTATATGTTATGATCTTTTAATTATTTTTTATGAACTCTCAGTTTAAGTTTGAAGATAATCTTTTTAGCCTTAGCATTTGGCACTGGAATGGTCGAAGTGAACCGGTCTAGTACTAAGTGTGGCAGTAACATCCCCATAATTCACAAATTTTTAATTTTAAATTCTTCTGCTTTTAAAAAATAAAAAAATAATGAATTTTGGGGTGTTACAAAAACACCCAAAGTAGAAAACACCTGGCCACTATTATTCGCTGGTGGAATGGTCTCCAAGGCACAAGGCACCTGGCCACTATTATTTACCGGTGGACCGGTCTAGCCCCGACTCTCATGGTGTTTTATTATAAGTAGATATTATATTTCCATGGTTTATCATCATTAGATTTGTTTTGTTTAGCTTAGAATCCCCCACTGTTATAGTCATTAAACATAAAGGGCAAAATGCTCCTGACCACTTTTATTCGTTAGTGGATTGGTCCGGGTCCAGCTCAACCATCTTTCTATTTAAATGGCTCGTATCTTATTCGTGTCTTATTCGATAAAAATTACCACCCTAGACATGAATGTCCTTTGGACTACCATCTCACACAACCCGTCTACTCCTATACCCCTAAAAGGGACCCGTCCAATATCTTGATGTGGTTTTTATCAAAGTAACTAAAGGTTGGATCAAAGTTTGTAGTAGAAGTTGTCACCCATGATCTAATGCAAAAATAATGAAGTGAATTTGTGGATTGTGGACAAAGAAATTGAAGATACAAGTGAAGGTACTCGACAGATTTGTATACCCTTCAAATATGTCAAGATTTAAGATAGTTTTTTAGGAAGGATTATCCCGGATCTTCCTTGCTCAATATAGACCCAAAAGGGAGGATTAGAATTTAGCTATCTTGCTCAAATTTTTATCAAAATTCTTATTCAATAATCTGCATACAATGCTACGCACAAGGAAGGTATATATAGGAGAAGGAATAAGCTCGGTGGTGACTAGCTTAAACCAACCGAGTTTAGTCCCTTAATTCAGCCCATTAATCATGGTTGAATTAAGCCCATATTAACCTTAATCCAAAGCATGATATCATTGGTTAAATGATACTAAGGATTAATATTACAAAGCTATACAATAGACTAAGATACATACATGAAATTTACCCTAACTTACATAAAATATACTTAGGGTTAGGGTTTACAACAAGTTTATAAAAATAATGAATATCATCACTCTATCTCTTGTTGTAATGTATCATCACATGTATGTCATAGTCTTGCATGCCTTGGAATATTTGTACACATCAATGTGTATGAACATCATCTTCTTGCAAATATGTAATATACCTATAAGAATAACTTGAATGTTTTTCAATGTCAAGCATATAAGAATTATCAAGAATATTTCACATGATAGTCTCCAACATTAAGAAAGCTAAATCATCTTCCTTACCTTGAGGATTAGAATGAATATGATAATCATTATGTTCAATGGATGCTCCTGCATCATATCTTGGGACCTCTATGTCTTCTAATAAATCCAAACATCCTTTTCCTCTTCTCCCTACTTACCACAAACACCCAACTCCTAAGTAGTGGGTCGAGGCCCACTTTTCCATACCTCTAAGTTTACTCACTATCACCCTCTAGGGTTTTCCTCCAATAAACCCTAATTTGGCCTATATGGCCCAAACTTCCTCTATCCCACACAACTTATAATCCTTTTCCTCCAACTCATCACCTCACTTGGATTCAATCCCAAGCATCCCACTTTACCTCCCATTCTGCACATGTGACCCTGAAACCCTAGTTGGTCACCCCTAACCCTAGCACCTCTATTTTCTCATATGTTATTCCCACATCACTCTCACTTACCATCCCCCTCTTCCACATGACACACACACTCACCCTCCATGTGACATCCTTCCACTCTTACCCCATATTTCAATCCTCTCTATTATTTTTCCCTTCCACAATCTCCTCCACTTAGGGTTTTCCTCCTAAACCCTAGCCAAGTTCTTCATACACCCTTATACCAACCTATATACTATTTTTCATGCATGGACTCTAATGAACCCAAAAGCGCTTCCCTTACCTTACTTAGACCTCAAGTTATCTTTTCCCACATAAGGATCATCCCCATACAAATCCCATCCATCCCATGCAAACCCTAGATTTCCATGCAAGATTCACTTCACTCTCTTATTTTGTCCATATTATTCTTTTATTTATCCATCCATAAGTCATGAGATCTATAGTTCATTCTTAATTCCCTCTTAGTTAACTCATTTCCCTTTTTCTGTTTTCATTCTTTCACCCCCACGCCATATCATTAAAGCATTCTAGCATGTATTTCCTAAAGGGTCACATCATATAAGCATCATAAGCACAACATACATATCATTTTACACATGTCATAAGGAGAACACATAAATGTACTTTAGCTCCGTGTTGCGCTACAAGTAAGTGCTCATAATCACATAAGGTACACAAACATATCATAGCACAAAGCATACCAGCACATAAGACATATAATAGGCCTAAACTAAATCCTTACCTAAAATGACACCAGGCTTGGAGCACACTCCTTCACCTCCCTAGGGTTTGGACTTGGTTTACCTATAAGAGGGAAATACTAGGGTTAACCTCCCTCTTACAAACATTATCATTATTTCCTAGTTTACCTTTATCATAACCTAGTATTAGGGTTAATAATAATAATAGCTTTATTAGTCAAAATAAGGGTATTATTCTTAAAGTAGCTAATCATGCTACTATTAGTTAAAATAGGATTAGGTAGTTATATTGGTCCATGTGAAGGTATTATTAGCAATATTAATAATACTAAAAATAATAACTTTAATAATAATGATGATGATGATGATAGTGATAATAATAACAATTTGAATAATAATAATATTATTAAAAATAGTAACAATAATGATAATAACACTAATAAAATAAAATAACAATTACATTAATTATATTTAAGGCTTAGGAAGGTTAGGGCACAACCTAGTGGTGGTAGCTAGGCGACAGCGGCAGTAATATGGCGGAAGTAGGGGTTGGAGAGGTGGCTTTTTAGGCTAGAAGAGGGAGAGTGAGATAGTGGTGTTGGTATTGGTATATTCTCTAGGTTGAGAAGGTTGGAGTGATGGTGGTGGTGGTGGTGGTGCAAAAAGGGTGGTAGTGCAAGTGGTTGTTATTGTGGAGGCTAAGGATGGTGGAGAAGGAGGGAGGGTGAAGGAGAGGGAGGTAAGGAGAAAGGAAGGTAGATGGAGGTAGGGGAGGCTTTGCTAAGTGGAATGGGTCGTAAGAGAGGTAGTGGTTGTAACGAAGAAGGTGGCGCATGGTGGCAAGTTGGGTGGCAATGAATGCAAAGTGGCAGGTCAGGCAGCCAACTTTGCACGATTAGGGTCTTTTGTGTAGAGGGAACTAAGGATGGTGAGTGGTATGGTTTGGTGGAGGGTAATATTGGGAAGGTTTTGGGCAGTGTATTGTGCGATGATGTTAGGTAACGATGGCAAGGACAACATCTAAAGTGGCAGTGGTGCAAGGAGGGCTGAATTTTGTTAAGGAGAGGAAAAAGGGCCAAAGGGGATCAGTTGGGGGTATTTATAGGCCATTGGAGGGAGGATAAGACAAAGGAGGAAGAGGATAAGGGGGAAGGTAAGGTAGAACTCGTCGGCCAACGATGGTTGGTCGGTGTAGGCCAGCAATTTTGTAAGGTAGGTTTAGTTAGGGAGGAGAAAAGGGGAACAGAAAGGGTGTGCGAGGAGGCAGGTGTAGGTAGGTTAGGGCTAGAATTAGTAAGGAAAGGTATGGGGGAGAGAAGGGAGGTGGCAAGCCGACAGTACGATGGTTGGGTAAGTTGAGCGGTGCAGAGTTACAAGTTGACAGGCAACATGTGGGAAGGGAGGAAGAAGAAGAGATAGGGGGACCAACCTGTTTGGGAAAAAGGAAGAGAAAGAAAAAGGAGGGGGAACCAAGCGGGTGAGGGGGAGAGGAGAAGGGACGATGGCCAGAGTTGTACAAGGGGAAAAAAAGAAAAGGAGGAGGGGAGTTGGGTAGCAAAGGGGCATAGGCCTAATCCGTGGGAGAAGGAAAGAAAAAGAAAAAAGGAGAAAGGAGGAAAAGAGGAAAGAAAAAGAAAAAAGTAAAAAAAATTAAAAAGGAAAAATAGGTTGGTTAGAGTATTTAGATTATTTTGGTATTTTTAAATATTTTAAAATAATAAAAATTAGTAAAATAATAAGTAAATTCCTTTTTATATTAATTTAGGATATTTTGGGTATTTTTTCTAAATTTTATTTTGATTAGCAAAATACCCTAATCTTCCCTAATTAAATTCTCTATTATTTTTGTTTTTATTTTACCTTAAATACTCCCTTTATTTGAATATAATATCTAATTAGATTAATTTTCCTAATAAATCCCTATTTTAACATAATTTCCTAAATTATGATTTTTGGGGTATTTCATTTATCTTATATTCTTGAAGGTGACCAAGTTGGTTTAGAGAAGGAATTACTAGATTCCTTATTTTAGCTTTACTAAAGAGCTTAGGAGTTTTGATAACTAAACTAACCTTTAGAAATAGGATTTTATACTAGGTGTATTATATGTTATGTTATGTGTGGCTAGATTTATTTTAATTATAAGCATGAAATAATACCTTAAAAAATATTGTATGATATGTGTATGTTCCTATCTTATGTGTATAAAAATTAAAATCTAAAGAGAAGATGGGTTGTGCGATTTTTTATAACATTTTTATACCTACTAGAAAGGTGATGAATATTTAGTGAAGTAGTGTTGAATATTCAGTAGAGTCATGCTAAATTTCCCGCATAGTCGTGATGAATATGCTAGGATCTGAGTAGTTTAGCTCTCATCCTTGTTATTTTATGTGAGCTTTGGTTGGTTTATATTTATTTAAGAATTTCACTATATGTATAATAGTGTATAGAAGCTAGGTTATGAGTTTTGGATCATATAGAGTTGAAATGAATTTTTTTAAGGTTTAGACATATTCAACCATGGGTATATTAGGCAATACAGATTGTTTTTCAAAGTTTTAAATATACCATTGTCTTCATTAGGTATTATACACAAGATTTTGTATATGATATGTTAGGGTTTGATATTTTTTAGAATAATTTATAAATTTTAGAATTTTAAGGTAATTTTTTGTGAATAAGGACATTCTGGCCATTATATGTAAATTTCTGAAAATTTTGAGACCTAATTGAATATTTTGTTAAGAAAAGAATATAAATGTATAATTTTAACACTTGGGTGAAATTGATGAGTAGACTTAGAGAACTTAATTAAAATAATTCATTAAGTGAGAAAAAGAAAAAGAGAAAGACACATTTTGAGTGCATTGAGGAATCTTAATATTTTAACTTGTTTTCCTATTTATATTTTATCCTAAGAAAACAATTGGCTAAGTGTAATGATTTTTAGCAAGAAATACACCTCTCTTGATATTAAGTTACATTAGTTGACCTTATTGACATTTTAGTCATTTATTATATCTTTAGACTAGTTATTTAATTTAGCCTTATAGGTGAACCCTTGGTTGACTTAAATGTTCACTATTGATCTTTGTCTCGAATAATTGAATTTAATGGACATTGAGAACTAATTATTTTGGGTCTTTCGTGGCATTAAACTTGGGCTTTAATGCCTTAACGATATTTCTTAGGATTTCATGCCTTAATAATATTGTAATCCCTCGAATTTTTAAAACCCTATATTTTAATAAATAAATTTTATTTTGGATAAATTATCTTTTAAATATTTTTAATTTATTTTTTTTATGGATTTTTGAGCGTATGAAATTTAGTATTAATATTTTAATAAATTAAAATAAATATTTTTTTATTTTATCATACTCTTGTTATTTAAACAATTTTCCAAATTATTATTTTACAAAAATTATCCCTTTTAAATCCTTGTATTTTAATTAAATTGTTAAATAAATTTATTACCCAAAAATATTGTAATTTATTATTTATAAATTAAATTATTTTAATTAAAACCAATTTTCCTTTTCTTTTTCCCTTTTTCCTTCTTTCCCCTTTTCTTTCTTTTTCTTTTTCCTTCCTTGGGTCGTCGACCAGCCGGCCTGCCCTCTCCCTCTCCTGCACGCTGGGCCGGAGGCCCGTTCCCCTGCCTTTCCCCGCATCGCCCGGCCGCCCTCCTTTCTCTCCTTTCTTGCCCTACTTGGTTGGCTCCTTCTTTCTTCGGCCAGTCCGCCCGTCTTGCACACACAGCCCCCAGCCCGACTCCCTTTCTTCTTCCCTTCGTCTTCTTCCTCCATCACCGGCGAGATGTTCGCCGCCCAACCTGTAGCTCCCTCTCCCCCGTTGACCTTCCCTGTCTCCCTCCCTCTCATTCTCGTCGTTTTCCGGCCATACCGGTCCCACCACCCTTGTCTCCCTCTCTTCTCCCTCTCCTTGCTGCCCCTCTTCTTCTCCCTCTCCCTGCAACCCCCATTCCCCTACCACCCTACCGACACCCCTCAAGCCGCCCTATATCTTCCCTTCTCTTCCTCTTCTATTTATTCCTCCTTCCCTGCCCTTTCTGCATTTTTTTTTCGAGCCTCCTCCACGCCCCCGAGCCTCTCCTTTTCTCCCTTTCTTCTCCTCCCTTCTCTCCCCCTGTTTTTGTTTCGCCGTCGCTGCTTCTGCCGCCTCGACCACCACCTGCACCACCTCCTGCCACCCTCAGACCATCACAGTCCCCATCGAGCCACCTCGCAGCCCATTCATCCTCCTCTCTTCTTTTCTCTCCCCTTCCACCCCTTCTCGGCAAACACCTTATGTAGCCCCGATCCGCCGTCGTTCCGCCGCCTCTGTCGCCATCTAAGCCACCTTATTACTCCCTGCAACCCCCTCTACCACCCCCAATCCTCATTTGGCCAAAAACATCCTCCGAAAGCCCTCGTTTTTCCCCTCTCTTTTCCTTCCTCGCCAGCCTGCACCTCGACACCCCACTTCGACCGCCACCTTCGCAGCCTTGCTATCGCCGCCTCCGCCACCACTAGCCACCATCAACCCTTCCCCGACCACCACTTACACCGCCTCTCTACTTCTGCACCATTACCTTGCCCCAAATCCTTCCCCACAATGCCCTTTCCTTAGCCCCAAACCACTAACCCGAAAATACCTATTTTCCCTATCTCCGCCACCTTTGAGCCCCTCTTTTTATTCTTTCTTTGCATGCAACTCATGCTGCATGAGTAGTATGAGATGCTCCCTTCTTATATTGATTTGAATATTAATTTTAAGGTATAATTATATTTTAAGTTAATTATTCTATTAATTGTTATAAAGCCTTATTTCTTGATTTTTATGATTTCTAACATAATAAACCTTGATATTATTTTTAGGTGTTGGTTTTCATAATTGAATCTTAAACCTTAAACCGGAATACCGGTGAGGTTTGTTTTTGGCGGGAACCGAGGTAACCGTTAAATCCTGCTTAAATGCATGGATTAACGCATGTTAGCACATTAGGCATTTTTAATGTGTATTATGCTTGATATAGGTTGTTTAGTATTTAATATGTGGTGCTTGTGTTGATTGATGAAAAGGAAGCATGATAGATTGTTTTTATGTATGGAAATATTATTAAGGCAATGATTTGGTTGTTAAGGAAAATGTTATGTATTATTCATGTTTTTTTATGCTATTGTAATATTTAATATATATTTAATATTTTGTGAGCCTTAGGGGATTTTATTAATGTATATTGTACAAGAATATGGCCTAATTTATATATGGGTGTTAATGAGTATTGTATTAACTTTGAAAGTTGTGGATGACGCATTAATATTGATATTTTATGTAGTAATAATAATAATTTAATAAGTGGTGTGCTAAGGGGTATTATGGTAATTTTGGAGGCAAGGATAATATGATAGATTTGTTAATAAAAGGAGAAAATGGTAATTTTGGAAGTAAGGGGGTAAAGTTGTAATTTTCTAAATAAAGGGTAAAATAGTAATTTGGTAATAAAAGGGGCAATTTGGTAATTTTGTAATAGAAGGGGTATTTTGGTAATTTTGTAATAAAAGGGGCAATTTGGTAATTTTGTACTAAAAGGGGCAATTTGGTAATCTTGTAATAAAAGTGGCAATTTGGTAAATTGTAATAAAAGGACAATTTGGTAATGTTGTAATAAAAGGGTAAAATTGTAATTTTATAATTAAAGGGTAAAATAGTAATTTTGTGATTTTGTGATTTACGGACAGAATGGTAATTTGGAAATTAAAAGAGGTAGGATAGTAATTTCATAATTAAGGATAAATGGAAATTTTATAAGTAAAAGGGCGATGTGGTAATTTTTAGGAGTTATGGGGTAAAATGGTAAATTTGAAGGTAAAAGGGTAAAATGGTAATTTGTAAATTAAGGGGGTAAAAGTGGAAATTGAAAAGGAGTAAATTGGTAATTATAATAATTGAGAAGGGTAAATATAATAATTTAAATAACTAAAGGGTAATTTGATAATTTAATAATGGAGAAGGGTAAAATGGTAAATATGATAAATGTGAGGGGTAATTTGGTAATTTAACCAACTAGAGGGTATTTTGGTAATTTTAATAATGGAGTAGGGTAGTTTGGTAATCATGACAATTAAGAAGGGTAATTGGGTAATTTAACTAACCAGGGGTAATTTGGTAATTTTGATAATGGAGAAGGGTAGTTGGTTATTGATAATAGAGGACGGTAATTGGGTAATTAACTAAATAAAGTGGTTAATTTGGTAATTAGGATAAGGAGGAAGGGTAATTTGGTAATTTATCAAATAAGGAAGGGATGACGTAGTGATTTTATAAGTAAGGGGTAAATAAGTAGTTTGTATCTAGTATATCATTATGATTGTGGAATTCGTAATATGGCTCTAATAATGTTTATTAACAAGGTAGGAGTATTTGATGATTAGTAAGTATCACGAGAACGAGTTCTAATTCGGAAATTAGATGAGTTTAGGGTGGCCTTAATGATTATTTCATGTTACCTTGGACAACCATTTGAATAAGAAATGTTTAATGATTTTCGAATAATTAAAAGTGGATAATTATGTGATTGTTGTGCTTTTGTGATCACCATTAATTAAGACACTAATACTTAAAGCAAAAGACCTCGAGATCGGGAATGATGGCTCTTTAGGGGTCGCTATCCTAAAGACGTATTTTAGCCTACGATTATTGGTATTTGCTGGAGTGCCTTTGTGCCCCAGCCAGGCTCTATATCTACTCTATCTAGCTCTACAGACCTAGTTAGGGGGTATGCATACTTAAGGATTAGGTGTCTTTGTTGGTAGGGTACTGAGTTAGCTTTATGCACCAATACGACTAGGGTACCTTTGCGTCCCTGGGTTACTAGTTGAAGGGTATTGAGTTGCTTTTACGCACCAGTGCGATCGGTGTACCTTTGTGTCCCGGGTTCTTGATCTCCCTATTGAGACAAATAAATGGAATTGTTGTGCTGAATAAAAAGGGAAAATACTAATCGTTGAAGTGAAAGATTAATGAGCCGGGACCAGTTGATTTATTTGATGAGTACCGATCCACCGGAAATAATAGTGGCCCAGGATGTTCTTCCCTAGATGATGTTTATGAGTATCGATCCATCAGATATAATGGTGGCCCAGGATGTTTTTACCCTGGATGATATATATGTATGTATGTATGTATTCCGATCCACCCGCCAGAATAGTGGGGGTCCCGAGCTCAATTAAATTTGATTTAGTTGTGAATAAATTATGGAAAATACTAATCATTGAGAGGATTGATAATGATGGAATAAGGGCTTAAGGCCCAGATGTATCGATCGTTTGCTATGGCCTACTAATAATTATTGATTCATTAAGTATGTGGTTGTATGACTGTGGATCTTAAGTAATTACCTTTCATTGTGTACGTATGTAGTATCATGTGTGGCATTGCGTGCTTGTATTTAAGTGCGTTTTTAAAGGGTTACTCAATACCGTAGTACTGAAGGGTTCCCTTCGTGGGGCCCCTACCTATTCAATGGGCAGTACCCCTTGCAGGTTGTATTCAGGTGCTATTCAAGTGGGCTTTCGGGAAAGAGCGTAAGGTATTTTCCGGTAAATTCTAGGGTTTTAATTTTTCTCTTCTAAATTCTATGTATTTGTACTTTGTAACCACCTTCGGTGGTTTTACTCTCGTAAATTATTCACTACGCTTCCCTGATTTATACATACTGAAGTTTCTTGTAAAATTGTATTTTACTCTTTTAGCCTTAGCACTTGGTACTGGAACGGTATGAGTAAACCAGTCTGGTACTAAGTGTGGCGGTAATACTCCCAAAGTTCACAGTTTATTAAATTGCTCCCGCTAATTTTCTTTTAATTAAATGAAATTTTTCAATAGTAAATTTTGGGGGTGTTACAAATATCCTTGAGCTTTAATGCCTTATATATCCAATTGGACTTTAATGACATGTTAAGGGGCTTTTGTGCTCTAAATGGTTTCAAACCTTGATTCCTCTATGGACTAAGTATGTAGATAATATTTGAATTTGATAAAGTAATTGGTTTATGATCAAAGAAGTGATTAAGTGATGTTTTGTGGCTTTATTCTTATTTGACCTAAATCTTTGATAAAACATTATTCACTTTAAGTGAAAGATCTTTAGTCAAGACTTTTACCATTCGGGATAGCTATCTGAGTTAGGTTTGGTATTCACTTGGTACCATTCTAGTGTTTTTATTCTATGATCCCAAGAGCCTTATGAATTCCAAAGAGGTCCTTTTCTACTCTATAGGTATCTTAACATATTTCAGCCCTATAGGGAGTATGCATACTTAAGTGACTAGGTGTCCTATTATTTATTGGTCTTGTTACATTTTTGGGTGGGCCGGATAGGGCTAATTGTAACACCCCAAAATTCATTAATTTTTTTTTAAAGTGGAAGAATTTAAAATTAAAAACCTCTGAATTATGGGGATGTTACCGCCACACTTAGTATCAAACCGGTTCTCTCCGACCATTTCAGTACCAAGTGCTAAGGCTAAGAAAAGATTAACATTAAACTTCAACCAAGAGTTTATGAAAGAACTAGAAAAATCATAACACCAAAGATCAGAGTACGCGTAAAGAATTGAAATTCACATCCAAAAGAGAAATAAGCTTACAACCGATAAAATGTTCATTTAAAATACGCAATATAAGTAATAAATCATAAGAGGGTAAATCCGATACAAAAGAGATAGCAAAAGAAGATAAAATAACAAGAAGAGTGAATACGGCCACACTATTCTCGAACTTAGAGCCAAAAAAATGCTCAATGCATAGCTCCGCCTAATGCCTCACCCACCTGCACAAAGTGAGAAGGGTCTTCTGCTCGTGGGAATGAGCACCACCCATGAAAAGGATGATCGGTACGCTACGTACTGAGTAAAGTAACTGTGCACTAAGGCCAACACACAAAATCACACAAATAATGCAGAAGAAATAAAAGAGCATAATCTATCATGATAACATAATATCGTACAATCATCCAAGTGGATACATAAAGGCCCATTTATAATCCGGATTAATCACTTTATTAATCTTTGATCGGATATTGATTCACATCATGCTTTTTATCAAATCCATGCAAGTATGGGAACCCCACTATTATAGCGGTGGACCGGATACATACAGGGCACATAGCTCCTGACCACTATTATTGCCGATGGACTGGAAATGCATAGGGCATAAAGCTCCTAACTACTATTATTGCCGGTGGACCGGAAACACACATGGGATAAAGCTCCTGAACACTATTATTGGCGGTAGATAGGTCTAGCCCTGACTCTTATAGTGCTCCACTATAAGTACTTAGTGTATTTCTCATGTCTTAGTACAAATATATTCAGTTTTGTTGAGCACGAAATCCCCCACTATTATAACCGTTGGACCGGAAACACAAGGTACAAAGCCTAACCATTATTATTCGTTGGTGGACCGGTTACATATAAGACATCATGCCCTAACCACTATTATTCGCTTGTGGATCGGTTTGGGCCCGGCTCAACAATCTTCCACTTTAAATTATTAATGTATTACGGTGTCTTATTCAGAAGATTTACCTTAGACATGCATGAATCACTCCCTTTACACTTATCCTCCAATCGACCCATACCACATTATGATAACCCTGCACCTCTTATCTTTCCCAACAACCATTCCTCTATACTCAAGCTCACACTAGAACTCCAACACCGAAATATATGGGTCAAGGCCCACTACTACACCCCTCCAAGTCCACTTACCTCCTTACTCTAGGGTTTTCCCTATAAACCCTAATTTAGGTCTAAGTAGTCTATCCTACTCCACCTCACACAACCCAAATCATTTTTAACAATCCATGCATCACAACTCATCGATTCCACCCTCATTATTACACTTTAATCAACAAGTACATGTGCTACCACAAAAACCCTATGTGGCCACACCAAACCCTAATTGTCCACACTAACCCTAGCTTGGTCTCCTACGTACCTTTATATCGATCCACGTACTATTTTTCATCTAAAGTGTTCAAACACCCAAACAACACTTACATTACATTCCTTACACCCCAAATCAATGTTCCATACGTAAATTTCACTCCCATGTAGACTTTACACATCCCATGCAACCTTTCAAACTTTTCATGCAAACCTTAAGCTCCCACATGAAACCCTAGATTCACCCATACAAACCCTAGATCCATCCATGCAAAACCCTAGATTCCACCATACAAGATCCTAGATTCCTTTATGCAAAACCCTAGATTCATTTACACCAAACCCTAGATTCAATCCATACAACACTATAGAATATGCCATGCAAGACCCTAAGTCCATCCGTACCAAACCCTAGTTTAAATTCTCCTATGCAAAACCATAAAATCTACCATACAAAATGTAATACCCCAAAAATCCTAATTATGGAATTATAGAAAAATAATGATTTATTAGAGAAAATTAAGAAAATATATTACTTCATTAAATAAAGAGGAAGTTAATTGAGGAAAATAAGGAGAAAATAATAAATAAATTATTTAGAAAAATTTGGACATTTTACTAATTAAAATGGAAGTTAAGGACAATTTATCCAAAATAGCCTAACTAATTTAAAAATGGATTTAATTATTATAATTAAAATAATTATTATGAAAATTAAATATCTAAATTAATTATATAAATAAATAAAGAACAAATATCCCCAACCATTTTATCATTTTCCATTTTCCTTTTTCCTTTTTCTCCTTTATTTTCTTTTTCTTTCTTCCTCCTTTATTTTTTTTCTTCTTCTTCTTCCCCCGGTTTGGGCCAGCCCATCGGCCCAAATCTCCCTTCCTCCCTGGCCTGTCTCGCGCGTCAGCCTGCTCCCTTGCCCAGGTCGGCCGATCCTTCTCCTTTCTTTTTCGTTTTTTCCTCTGGACCGACCGGTCCAGTCGCCCCCTTCTTCCCCGACCTGCACGCCGACCTGCAACTGGACTTGCAGCCCCGAATCTCGCCGGCAGCCACCGGCTCAACGCCGAGCGTCCTCCCCTGCCCTTCCCTCTCATTTTCCTTCCTCTTTTCGACCCCAACCAAGTCCCTCTCTCCCCTTCTCGCGTGCCCATCTCTTTCCCTTTTCTTCTCCCCCTCCCCGACCCAACCTGCCATGGCAGAACCTGCCGCCTGCTGGCCAGCCTGGCGCCTGCACCCCCTTGTCTTCTTCCCCTGGCCTTGCCCGACCACCCTACCTATAAATACCCCCATTGATCACCTGGGTTCGGGATTTAGAACCCCGAAACCCTGGGTTGCTCCCTCTCACCGCCGCCCATCAGACGCGTCGACCGCCACCGTCACCCAACATCGCCGGTCTAGTGCCGCCCAAAACCCCACCTTGTACCACCCTCCACCTAACCAAGCCCTCCTCAGCCCTCGATTTTCCCTACACGTGCCACCCTGGCCGTGCAAAATAGCCACCCCGAGTAGCCCCTTCCAACCCCTCGCCACCCTTGCGCCGCCTTCCACCGCCAACCCAGCCGCCAACAAAGCCTCCTCCACCCTCCAAAATGCCCAGCAGACCTCCCTCTACCTTCCCATACCTCCATCTTCCCATGGCTCCCCCTCCTCCTTCCTCCCTCATCTTCCACCTCTCTCCACCACCCTCACTTTACTCCCCTTCACCTGTTATTTCTTTCCCCACCTCAAACTCCTTCTTTTCTCCCCCCATCTAACCACCACCTCCATCTTTCCCCCTCTTCTCCTCCTCTACCGCCGCCGTCGTCGCCGCCACGCGCCGCAGCCGGACCACCACCGGCCCTCGGTGGTTCTCCACTCATCCAAACCCTAATACCCCTTTTATATAACTACTACTATTTTCTACCAATATTAATACTATTATTATTATTATTATTATTATTATTATTATTATTATTTCTTTCATTACTATTACTATTATTATTATTATCATTATTATCATTATTATGGTCTCCATCATTAATGTTCTTATTTTCTTACTACTACTAACATCCCTTTTGAACCCCTAACTTTTATTATACTTAACTTTAATCTTAATTTTTATAATTATTGGTATTAACATTATTAATAATATTACTATTATTACTTCTATTATCCTTACTATGGTTATTATTGTGGTTGCTAAACCTTACTTGGTTGTATTATTGTTATTATCATTACTACTAGGAGTATTATTATTATTATCGTTATTATTAGTTTTATTATTATTATTATCACTATTTTTCTATAGTTAGCATGAACATTACTATTATAAGAATAAGGCTAATGGGTTTTAATAAAATAAGTGTAACAATAAGTATCAAAAAAATAAATATATTTGGACTACTAATATTTAGTATACTAATCCTAAGGTAAAAACCCTAGTTTTTGTATAACACCCTCTTTAGTAATAAAAACTCTAATCCTAAACTATAATAAGGAATTGTGGTAATTATAAGGAAAACTAATACTTAGCATTTCCCCCTTTTATAGGTAATCCCGACCAAAGCCCTAAGGAGTTAGAGGAGCGTGCTCCAAGCCCGGCGTCACCTTAGGTAAGGACGAAGCTAATGGCCTTGTGCTATGTGTGACATGGATGTGTTGAATGTTGTGTATGCCATGCTATGCCATGTATTATATAATCTGTGTATAACTTGTCTCATGTGTAGCGCAGCTTGGAGATTGAGGTATGTTGTATGTGCTCCCATAGTATGAGCATGACATGTATATGTATGATGTTTATGATGTATTACGTTATGACCCTCTAGGACATGCATATTAGGATAAATGGTAATATGAGTCGGGAACCATCATGGGAGTCTTGAAGTTTGTATGATGGTATTAATGTTCTAGGGCGGTACTAATGGTTCGCATGGTGGTATTCGGGTTGTATGGTGGTATTTATGATTTTATGGAGGTATTAATGTTTTATGGTGGTATTAGGGTTTTTATGGTGTTATTTATGATTTTATGGAGGTATTAATGTTGTATGGTGGTATTAGGGTTTGTATGGTGGTATTTATGATTTTATGGAGGTATTAATGTTCGTATGGTGGTATTAATGATTGCATAGTGGTATTAATGGCTTATGGTGGTATTAGGGTTTGTATGGTGGTATTTGTGATTTTTATGGGGGTATTAATGTTGTATTGTAGTATTAGGGTTTGCATGGTGGTATTAGGGTTCGTATGGGGGTATTAATGATTGCATAGTGGTATTAATGGCTTATGGTGGTATTAGGGTTTGTATGGTGGTATAAATGTTTGTATGGTGGTATTAGGGTTTGCATGGTGGTGTTATGGTTTGTATGGTGGTATTAATGATTGCATAGTGGTATTAATGGCTTATGGTGGTATTAGGGTTTGCATGGTGGTGTTATGGTTTGCATGGTGGTATTAATGTTGGTATGGTGGCCTTAGGGTTTGCATGGTGGAGTTAGGGTTTTGCATGGGAGTTAACGATTGTATAGGATTCGGGTTTGGAGTGATTAACTCTGGGGTGTTGTGACTAAGTAGGGTTGGAGTAACTAATCGTGATTGTTGAGGACAATTAAGGTTTGGGATGGTTAAGTATGGTGGTTATGGTAAAATAGGGATAAGTGTGGCTAACCACGGTTGGTGTGGACAACTAGGGTTGGTTATGGCTGCTTAGAGTTGTTCGGTGTTATCATGTGTATCTATTGATTGAAGGGTAGTTATGAATGTGGGATTTTATTAGTTGTGATAAGTACAGTATAAAGAGAATGATTTATGCATGTCAAGGGTGTGGTGCGATTTAGTAAGACACGGATAAGACATTAATTATGTAAAGTGAAAGACTGTTGAGCCAGACCCAGTCCGGTCCACCGGTTAGAATAGTGGCCAGAGGCATTCTGCCCTGGGTGTTTATTTCTGGTCCACCGGCTATAATAGTGGTCAGAGGCGTTCTGTCCTGAGTGTTTATTCCGGTCCATCGGCTATAATAGTGGGGGATTCGGGCTCGACAGACCCAAACGAATAAGTTAATCCACTAGGAAAATACTAAGTACTTATAGTGAAACACCATGTGAGTCGGGGCTAGTCCGGTCCACTGGTTAGAATAGTGACCAGAGGCGTTCCGCCCTGGGTGTTGATTCCGGTCCACCGGCTATAATAGTGGTCAGAGGCGTTCTGCCCTAAGTGTTGATTTTCGGTCCACCGGCTGTAATAGTGGGGCTCCCGCACTTACATGGATTATTAAAGAATATGTGTGAAATGGACATATTATTAACAAGGATAAAGAATAAGTCACCGGAAAGTACTCAAGCCTTATCTTGTGTGTTATTGCATGTTGTCTATATGATTGTGATATGTATGTTATGTGGTACGATTGTGTGTTTGGCCTTAGCGCACCAGCGCCCTTACTCAGTATTGAACCCGTACTGATACTACATTGATTGAATGGGTCCTGTGATGATCCACCAATGGTGGGGAGCAGACCTCCTATGCAGGTTTGATCAGTTACAAATTGTGGGGTGGAAGGCTTGGCTTGAGTGAGTAGGTGATCCGGATATTGGTCCCTTGGGATCTGTTTTATTTGGCTATATTTTGTACTACGCTTCTTGTTTTGAAACCGTACTCTAAGTTGTATTCCTAAACGATATTCTAACTGTTGTTGACTCGTGTTTTCATGAATGACCTATGTTAACTACGTACCTATGTTTTGATGTTGGTTTAGCTTAGCCTTAGCACTTAGTATCGGAACGGTAGGAGTGAACCGGTCTGGTATTAAGTGTGGCAGTAATACCCCCAAGTTTACGGTTTTAATGCTTTCGCTTCCGCTAAAACCTTTGTCTTAAACGAAATTTTTCAGTAGCAAATTTGGGGGTGTTACACAAAACCCCAAGTCCATCCATACAAAACCCTAGTTTAGATTCTCCCACGCAACACCATAAAATCAGCCATGCAAAACCCCAAGTCCATCCATACAAAACCCTAGTTTAGATTTTCCTATGCAGTACCATAGATTTTCCCACTCTTTTATTTTATTTAAAACCTCCTTTTTAATTCTTCCATTTATGTATCATTAAAATGTTCAGGTCAACATATTCCTCTTTAGTCAACTTACTCACCTTAGTCAACTTATTTCCCATTTCCCATTTTCAACCTTTTCCTTAGACAATACCACTTTATACATCCTCGCATGCATGTCTTATAGGGTCACAACACATAACATCACATACCACAATATTTCATCACATACATATAGTACACATGCCATGTAATTACACAAAAACATACTTCAACTCCACATCATACAACATACAAAATAGTTATAATTATAAACATAGAATACATAGCATACGAAGCATATAATGCATATTAACACACATAAGGCCTTAGTAACACCCTTACCTAAAACGACACCAGTCTTGGAGCATGCTTCTACGCCTCCTTAGGGCTTTGACTGGTCTCATCTATATGAGGAAAAAACTAGAATTAGATTCCTTCCTACCAAAAATCTATTTTTTATAACTTATTCTAAGACTAGGTTTTTTATAAAATAAAATAATAATAATAATAATAATAATAATAATAATAATAATCATTAACTAATTACTAAATTTGGCTAGAAATATAAGAAATAATATTAATATTATAAAAGTTGATAATATAAGGTTTGAAAACTTTATCCTAATAATAATAATAGTGATACTAAAATAATAATAATGATAATAATGATAATAGTAAAAAAAAACAATAATAACGATAATAATAATACTAAAAATACTAATAATAATAATAACAATAAGATTTGAAATAAAAGGTGGAATGAGGGCTTCAACCCTTCACCCAAAATAATAATAATAATAATATTAGTAAAATTAATAATAAAATTTAGTAATAATAATAATAATAATAATAAAATAGTAATAATAATAATGATGATAAAAACCATAATAATATTGCAATAATAATAATCATCATAATGGTGATAATAATAATGATAATAATCAAAGATAAAATGAAGTAGGGTTTTGATCCTACATTAAATAATAATAAACTTATTAAATAATAATAATAATAATAACACTAATAATAATAATAAACGCTAATGATAAAATATTAATATATTAATTATAATAAGACTTGATATTTATAATACTACTACTACAATTCAAAATATGCACAATAGGGTTTCAGTCCTATGTAGAATAATAATACTAACATTGAAATTAATAACAACAACAACAATAATAATAATAATAATAATCGCATAACACTAATAATAATAATAGAAATAGTAATAGTAAAATAGTTGTAATAATAATAAAATAATAATAATTAATAAAATAAAAACTCATACTAATACTAATAATATTAATAATACTAATACTAATAATCTACTTAGCCAAATAGGGTCAGCCCTAATAAGAAATAATAATACTAATAATATTGAACTCAATAGTAATAATAATAATAATAATAATATTCAAATAATAGGTTAAAAATTGAAATAAAATAAAATAAGATTAATTAAATAGGAAAAAATTATTGAGAGGGTTTAAGATTCAACCTTAGGCTGGTGGTGATAGACAGCACCGGTGGTGGTGCACGGCTATGGCTGAAAAAAGAGAAGGGAAAAAAATGGATGTTGGGAAAAGGAGAGGTAGAATGGAGGTAGGATTTGGGGTGTTTAGAGTTTCTTAGGTGGAGAGGAGTAGATTGGAGGTGGCGGCACAGCCAAAGGTGGCAGTGCACAGCAGCGGCATTGGTGGCCGAAAGAGGAAGAAGAAGAGAAAGAGAGGAGGAGAGGGAGGAAGAGGAAAAGAAATGTAGGGGAGATAGAGGAGGGTCTACAATACAGTTTGGGAGGTGAAAGGAGTGATGGCAGTAGCGGAAGAGGTGGCTAATGGTGGTTCGAAGGGCGGTGGAGGTGGAAGAGAGGGTTGATTGGGAAGCAAACTTTGCATAGCCGGGGTGGCTTGTGCAGAGAAAATCGAGGGATATGGGAGGTTTATTTGGGTAGAGGATGATGTAGGGAAGGGTTAGGTAGGTGGACTGGGCAACGGCGTTGGCCGACGGCAGTGGCAATAGAGTCTGAAGTGGCGGCGATAAAAAGGAATGATTTTCCTGGGTTCAAAAATAGAACTCAACTCTAGGGTTGGTAAGGACTATTTATAGGCTTAAGGAGGAGATAAGGTCGAAGGGAAAATAAGGGAATTGGGGCAGGTCAGTTAGGGCTCACCAACGGCATCATTTGGCCAGCGAAATTTAACGTGGCAGGGTGAGTTACTGGCTGGAAGAAAGGAGAACGTGCGAGGAGAGGGGAAGGTTGATTGGGTCAAATTAGATGCGAGTCAGTAGGGGAGAGGGAGGAGAGTTTGGCCAGATTGACGACATTGTCGGTGGTGAAAAACTAGGGGCGGTTGCAGGTTGACGTCGTCGGGGGAGGAGGAAGAAGAAAGAAGGAAGAAAGGTGGGGGTTGGACCGGCGGTTTAGGGAAGAAAAGAACGAAAAGAAAAGGAAGGAGTATTAGGCCGATCGGGGCAATGGGGGGAAAGATTAAGTGAAACGCGGAGTTTAGGGGGATGAAGGGATGAGGAGCGGTGTTTCGCTCCTAGGCCGCACCGATGTAAGAAAATAAAGAAACAAGTCGTGGCAGGAGGAGAAGGAAGGAAAAAGAGAACTGGCCGCAGGAAGGAAAAGGAAGGGAAAGGAGCGCGGGCCGGCGGCTGCCAGGCCCAATTCGGGGGAGAAGGTAAGAAAAAGAAAAGAAGAAGAAAGGAAAAGAAAGAAAAAGAAAGAAAGAAAAGAAAAAAGGAAAAATAGTGGGTTGGGTTAATTAAGTTAATTGGGATATTTGGAATATTTAAAAAATAATAATATTTAAAGAAAATAATAATTAAATCCCTTTTAGGTTAATTTAGGATTTTTGAAAGATTTTCCATAAGTTCTATTTTAATAAGCCAATTGATCCAATTTTCTCCAATAAAATTATTTATAAAATTCCTATTAATTTGGACCTACTTTCTCCTTCTTATTTTAAATAAAATAATTTATTTAATTAATTTCTAAAATAAAATCCTTAATTAACTAAAATATGTAAATTTATTCCTAATTAAAATACTTATAAATTTCTTCCTAATTTTCCCTAATTAATTCCCTTTTATTTTAATAAAAATAGTTTATTTATTTAATTTTCCTAATAAAACCTCATTTAATTATAATTTTTAAAATTAGAATTTTTGGAGCATTTCACTAATACCATTCAAGTACTAGATTAGTTGTTATGGTTTCTTTGAGTCTCTGCCTTCAAGTTAATATAATAATTTGGTTGTGATCATGATGATAAAATATAATAACCAATGGATCCCATCTACCTATACATTCATATTACATTATTTTATGCTTAATGGTTGAGTTTTGTGTTCTCAATTAACATATATATGTAAGCATGATATTATCTTGTTATTATATACTTTATTGCTTTCTTCGCATGGGCCTCGTAGACAATACTATCTCTTTAAGATAGTTGTGTCACTATGTACAAGATGCGTACTTGTAACACCCCCAAAATTCACTACTGAAAAAATATGTTTTATTAAAAAGAATTAGCGGAAGCAAAATAATAAAACTGTGAATTATGGGGATGTTATCGCTACACTTAGTACTAGAACGGTTTACTCCCACCATTTTAGTACCAAGTGCTAAGGCTAAAAGAGAAAAATACAACTTACAAGAAACTCAAACCAATGATTAAATCAAAGTAGCACATTAAATATTTTATAAGAGTATAGTACACCACTGGTGGTTATAAATCAACAAATACGTTGAAGCCATAAATTTTAAAAATGAAAGAGTGCAACCCTTGGATTTAGCGGATAGTGCCTTACACTCTTTCCCGTGAGCCTACTTGAATAGCACCTGAGAAAGACCTATAAGGGACACTACCCATTGAATAGGCAGGGCCTCCATGAATGGAACCCTTCAGTACTACGGTACTGAGTAACCCGTTAAATCACACTTAGTAGCAAGCCCACAATGCAACACATGATACTACATACATATATAATGAAAGGTAAATACTTAATATCCACATTTATACAACCACATACTTAACAAATCAATTAGATATTAATAAGCCATAAAGAACAATTGATACTTCTGGGCCTTAAGCCCTTATTCCATCGTTATCAATCATATCGGATTATAATTATTCGTGTGAGTGACGAAATCCCACTATTATTCGCCGGTGGACCGGTCATGCAAGGCAAAACACTCTTGGCCACTATTATTCGCCGGTGGACCGGTCTGGCCCCGAATCACATGGTATTCCACTATAAGTGATTAGTATTTTTCCATAATTTATTCACAGCCAAATCAAATTTATTGAGTTCGGGACCCCCACCATTCTGGTCAGTGGATCGGAATACAAATATACATCATCCAAGGTAAAACATCTTGGGCCACTATTATATCCGGTGGGTCAGTGCTCATAAACATCATCTAGGGCAAAACATCCAGGGCTACTATTATATCTGGTGGATCGGTACTCGTAATATTATTCAACTGGGCCCGGCTCATTAATCTTTCACTTTAGCGATTATTGTTTCCCCCTTTTTAATCAGTACATCAATTCCATTTATTTGCCTCGATAGGGAGATCAAGATCTTGGGACACAAAGGTACACCCGTCGCACCAGTGCATAAAAGCTACTCAGTACCCTTCAACTATCAACGCAGGGAAATAAAGGTACCCTAGTCGCACTGGTGCATAAAGCTAACTCAATACCCTACCGATAAGGACACCTATTCCATAAGTATGCATACCCCCTAACTAGGTCCATAGAGCTAGATAGAGTAGATATAGGGCATGGATGGGGCACAAAAGCACACTAGAAAATACCAGAATAATCGTGGGCTAAACCACGTCTTTAGGGTAGCGATCCCTAAAGAGCCATCATTCCCGATCTCGAGGTCTTTCACTTTTAGTATTAGTGTCTTAATTAAGGTGATCACAAAAGCACAATAATCAGATAATTATTCACTTTTAATCGTTCGGATATCATCAGGTATTTCTTATTCAAATGGTCGTCCAAGGTAACATAGAAGAATCATTAAGGTCATCCTAATCTCATCTAATTTCAAATTAGAATTCGTTCTCATGATACTTACTAATTATCAAATAGTCTTACCTAAATAGTCTTACCTCGCTAATCAGCGTTATTTGAGTCATATTACGAAATTCTATAATCACAATGACATGTTAGATACAAATTACTCATTTACCCCTTACTTACATAATTGCTAAGTCATCCCTTCCTTATTTGACAAATTACCATATTACCCTCATAATTACCAAGTTACCCCTTACTTGATTTAGGTTACCAAGTTATCTCCCATACTTATTAGGTCACTAATCCCCCTTCATAACTATTACACTTAATATATTTTCCATTTAGTTGGTTAGATTACCACTTTGCTCTTTTTCCTTTATTATAGTTAATAAATTGCCCTTGAGTTGGTCAAATTACCAAATTACCCTTCCTCATTATCCTAATTACCAAATTATCCCTTTATTTCGTTAATTACCAATTTATTGTCCTATATTATCAATTACCAAACTACCCTCCCCATTATCAAAATTACCAAATTACCCTCTGGTTGGTTAAATTACCAAATTACCCTTTATATGATCATAATTACCAGACTACCCTTCTCCATTATCAAATTTACCAAATTACCCTTTAGTTATTTAAATTACCAAATTGCCCTTCTCTATTATCATAATTACCAAGTTACTCCTTTCCAATTTCCACTTTACCCCTTTTATTTACAAAATTACCATTTTGCCCTTTTACTACAAAATTACCATTTTGACCTTTAATTATGAAATTACCATTTTTCCCTTTAATTGCAAATTACTAATTTGCCCTTTAATTACTATTTTACCCTTTATTCACAAAATTACCATTTTGTCCCTTTACTTCCAAAATTACCAATTTACCCCTTTTTCATTTACAAATTACCACCTTACCCTTTTCATTTATAAATTACCATTTTGTCCCTTACCTCCAAAATTACCATTTTACCCTTTCCCTCCAAAATTACTAATTTACCCTTTTACTTACAAATATACCATTTTACCCTTGAATTATAACATTATCATTTTATCCTTTAATTCCATAAGTACCCTTTTTTCCCTTTAATTACAAAATTACCATGTTGCCCCTTAATTATAAAATTACCATTTTACCCTTTATTCAAAAAACTTACCATTTTATCCCTTTATTCACAAAATTGCCATTTTTCCCCTTTACTTCCAAAATTACCATTTTACCCCTTACCTCCAAAATTACTATTTTATCCTTTTACTTACAAATTTACCATTTTACCCTTGCCTCCAAAATTACCAGTTTACCCTTTTATCTCCAAAATTACCACTTATATTAAATTATCATTACTACATAAAATATTAATATTAATACCTCATCCACAACTCTTATATTTAATATAATACTTATTAGCACCCATATATATATTAGGCCATATTCTTGCACAAGATACATTACTAAAATGCCCCTAATGCACATAGAAATATTAACCATGCATTAAAGATCACAAAAGCATAATACAACATGGATAATACTTAGCATTTTTATTAACAACCAAACTCTTACCTTAAACAATATTTTCATACATAACATATAATCTAACATGCTTCTTTTTACCCAACATCCCAAGAAACTATGCATATGATATTAAACAACATTTATTAAGCATGATAACATATTAAAAATATTAATGTGCTAACATACATTAATCCATGTGTTTAAGAGGGATTTAACGGTTACCTTGATTCCCGCAAAAACAAACCTTCCCAGTATTCCGGTTTAAGGTTCAAGCTTTGATGATCAAAATCAATACCTAAAAATAATATCACGATTGATTATATTAGAAATAAGAGAAAACCAAGTGCAAGACTTTATAACACTTAATTAATAAAACAATTAACTTAAAATATTATTATACCTTAAAATTTATTAAACAAAACATAACCAAGCATGCAACATCTTATCCTGCTTATACAGCATAAGCTGCATGCAAAGAAATGAGGGGAGAGGCTCAAAAGTGGGTGAAAGGAGGGAAAATAGTCTATTGTTGGGTTGGGGTTTTGGGGCTAAGAAAAAGGGCATGCAGGGGAGGATTTGGGGCAAGGGAATGGTGCAGAAAGGGAGAGGGGGTGTAGGTGGTGGTCAGGGATGGGTTAACGGCGGCTAAGGGTGACAGCGGCGGCGGTAGCGAGGCCATGAAGAGGGGCTGTCGAGATGGGTCGAGAGGGATGGGATGAGGAGGAAGGAAAGTGGAGGGAGAAAATGGAGGCCTGCATGTGGTGGTTTCGGCTAAAGGAGGCTTGGGGTGGTAAAGGGGATTTTAGGGATTAATGTGGTGGCTCAGGCGGCGGCAGAAGGGCTGGACAGCGGAGGATCGGGGCGGTACAGGGTGGTTGCCGAGAAGGGATGGAAAGGTGAGAAAAAGAATAGAGGAGGAAGAAGGAGGATGTGGGGTGGCTCAATGGGTGTTGTGATGGTTCGGGGGTGAGGTAGAGGGTGGCAGGGGTGGTGTAGGTGGTTGTTGAGGCGGCGGCAGCGGTGAAGCTAGGCGGCGAAGAAAAAACAGGGTGAGAGAGGGGAGGAGAAGAAAGGAAGAAAAAGAGGTCGGGGAAGACATGTAGAGGCTCGGGAAAATGGCCAAATGGAATAAGAAGGGAAGAAGAAAAAGAAGAAGGAGAGAGAGGAGGGGATAGGGTGCTCAAGGGGTGGTGTTAGGGTGGTAGGGAAATGGCCATGGTAGGGAGAGGGAGAAGAAGAGAGGTATGGCAATGGCAAGGAGAGGGAGAGGGAGAGATGGTGGGGCTGGTATGGCAGGAAAACGACGAGAGGGAGAGAGGGGGAGATAGGGGAAGCAATAGGGGAGAGGGAGTTGTAGGTGGGAACGGACGGCCTAAGGGAAAAAAGGAAGTGGGTCGGCTCGGTCGAGGAGAAAGGAGTAAAGGAAAGGAGGGAGGCGGCTAGCTGGCTCGCACAATGGAGAGGAGAAAAATGGGCCAGTGGTCCATGCACCAAGGAGAAGGAGAGGGAGGGGAAGAGAGACGGGCCGGTGGCCCAATGCATAGGAGGGAAGGGGCAGCCCGGCCAACCGGTGGCCCAAAGAAAAAGAAAGAGAAAAGGGAAGAAAAAGGAGAAGGAAAAAGAAAAGGAAAATGGTATTAAATAAAATAATTTAATTTATAAAATAACACAATATAATATTTTTTGGTAATAAATTTATTTAATAATTTAATTTAATATAATTAATATAAGGGTTAAAAAAGATAATTTTAGTAAAATAAGGGTTTAAAAATATATTTAAATAATTAGAGTGTGATAAAATAACAAAATATTTATTTTAATTTATTAAATATTTATACCCAATTTTTTATAGTAAAAAATCAATAATATAATCAAATTAAATAGATTTAAAGGCTAATTTATCACAAGTAAAATTTATTTATTAAAAAATAGGCTTTTAAAATTTTGGAAGATTACAGTACTGATACTACACATTTGTAGACATTGGATTACATGTATATGATGATGATTCTAATGACTTTAAGGAGGTTCCTTAGGTAGAGTGATGCGGGTTTATACCCTAGAGTTAGTGTAATCCCCCAAAAATTTCGAAAACCTATATTTTAATAAATTACTTTTATTTGGAATAAAATTGCTTTAAGATTATTTATTTTAATTATTTTATGGATTTTGGAGTATGTAAATTTGGATAAGAGTATTTAATAAATTAAAAATAAATATTTTTCTATTTATCATATTGTTTTATTTAAATAATTTTCCAAACTAATATTTTACCCACTTTATTAATATTTTAGATTATAATGAATTAAATTATTAAATTAAATAATTTATCTAGAATATTACGTTTTTATGATTTTATAAATTGATTTAATTTATTTCCCCTATTTTCCCATTTCCCTTTTTCTTTTCCTTCTCCTTTTCTCCTTTTCTTCTTTCTTCTCTTTTCCTTTTTCTCCCCCTTGGGCCGCCCGCCCGGCCTGCTCTCCCTTCTCCCTGCGCATTGGGCCTTCGGCCCGCCTCCTCCCTCTTCTCCCTCGCGCACACCGCCCAGCACACCATCCCAAACGCTTCCTTATTTTTCCCCTAGACCGGTCGGCTCCCTTCTTTTCCAGCGCCGGTCCAGCCATTCGCCTAGCCCTCTTCTCCTCTCTTCCTCTACCTCTCTCTCTTCCCCTGTCGCCATGCCAGCCCTGCAACTACGGTCTCCTGCCACCACCACCTTCTGCCTCTCCCTCTCTCTCTTCCCTCGTCGTTTTCCTTCCCTTTTCGAGCCAAACCGGCCCTGGACCACAGCCCCGCATGCTCTCTCCCTTTCCTTCTTCTTCCCTCTTTTTCCCCTGCCACCCGACCACCACCTGCCGCACCGATCGCCGGCCATCCCTGCCCCTCTCTTCTCCCTCTTCTTTTTCTACATCTCCCCAGCCCTCCATTCCCCTCATTTTCGAGCCCTTCTCCTCCCCGAGCTCCCTCCTCTCTCCTTCCTTCTTCCCCATTTTTCTTCCTCAATTTTTGATCGCCACCACCTGCCGCCGCTTGAACCACCAATACCAAGCCCTGCGCCGCCTTCTGCCACCACCTACTACCACCTTGCACCACCACGCCGCCCCTCGAGCCCTACACTCCCTCCCTTCTCGACCCCTTTCTTTTCTCCCCAATTTTTCCCCCTTACCACCAAGCCGCCTGCAATCGCCACTTCCACCGTTGTCCGGCCACCTCTTCCGCCACCCAACCCACCGTTCGGCACCCTGCAACCCCCTTTACAACCGCCATGCCTTAATTGGCCGAAAACAACCCTTGCACCCCTCCATTTTTCCCTCCACTTTTCCTTCCTTCTCAGCCCTTCCACCTCGACCCACTTTAGCAGCCACCTTCGCCGCCTTGCCACCGCCCTATGCCGCCTTGAAACCACCCTTAGCCTCCACCTACACCCCCTCTTCACTTCTGCACCGTTCACCTGCCTTAGAACCTCCCCTAACCACCTTCTTTTCTAGCCTAAAGAACCTAACTCGAAAATAACAAAATTTGCTCCCTTCACCCTCTTTGAGCCTTTTTCCCCTATGGTTTTTGCATGAAACTCACGCTGCCCATGCAGCTTGAGCTCCCCCTTAATTTGGAATTTGTTTGGAAAATTTTTGAAGTATATCCATATTTAATTAAAGTGTATTATTATTAAATAAATTTGTTTTATAAAGTTTTATCCTTTTTAACTTCTTATTTCTAACAATAATGATGGATATTATTTTTAGGTGTTGAGTTGCTAATTATGCTTGGTAAGATTTGATATTTTGCGGGATTAAGGTAACCGTTAATCCTCCCTTAAATATATGGAAAAACGTATGCTAGCACATTAAGGGTTTAGTATGATTTTATGCATGTTTTGGGTGCTTAGCATGATATGTATATGGTTTCTTATATTGTTTGATAAAAAGAAAAAGCATGATAACTTTTGTGCCATATGTAGGTATGTTAATTAAGGAAGGAGTTTGATTATTGATGGAAATGTTAAATGCTTATTTATGATGTATCATGTTGCTAATGCATGAATAATGTTATTGTCTAAGGGTATTTTAGTAATTATGCTTATGAGGTATGTGAATCAATGTATGTAGTTGCTAATGAATATTATGTTGAATAATGACAAGTTGGTGGACTTAGATGATAAAAATGAAGTATTAATATCATTATTTTATGTAGTGTTAGTAAATTCATAAAAATGGTGAATAAAGGGGTTGAATGGAAGTTTTATAAGTGAAAAGGGTATTTCAATAATTTTATAAGTAAAAGGGTATTTTGGTAATTTAAAAATAAAGGGGTTAAATGATAATTTATAAGTAAAGGATAAAATTGTAAGTTGTGAGAAAGAAGGGTAAAATGGTAATTTTGGAAGTAGGGGTAAAATAGTAATTTTGGATGAAGGAGGGCATTATGGTAATTTTTCAAGTAAAAGGGCATTATGGTAATTTTGGAGGTAGAGGGGCAAAATCGTAATTTCATAAGTAAAGGGTAATATGGTAAATTTTATAAGTGAATGGTGAAGTGGTAATTTATAAGTAAAGGGGTAATATGGTAACTATGGAAAAGAAGGGCAAAATGGTAATTATGTAAGGAAAGATAAAGATGGTAATCTTGGATGTGAAGGGGTAAAATAGTAATTTGTAAAGTAAAAGATGTATGGTGGTAATTTTCATAAATAAAAGGATATTATGGTAAAATTGGATGTAAGGAGTAAAATGGTAATTTTGTAAATAAAAGGATATTATGGTAAACTTGGGAGTAAGGGGTAACTTGGTAATTATGATAACGACAAAAGATAATTTAGCAATTAAATTATGATTGTAGAAGGGCAATTGGATGAGTATGATGCTATAGAAGGGTAATTTGGTAAATTAACCAATTAAAGGGCATTATGGAAATTTTAAATATGGAGAAGGGTAAAATTGGTAATTATAATTATGAAGAAGGGTAAATTAATTATAAGGAAGGTTAATTTGGAATTTATGATAATTGAAAAGGGAAAATGGCAATTAAAATAATTGAGAGAGGTAAAATGGTAATTATGATAAAGGAGAAAGGCAATTTGGCAATTTATCCAACTGAAGGGAAAATTTGGTAATTTAGCCGATTAAAGGGTAAATTGATAATTATATAACCAACAAAAGGGGCAAAATTGTAATCATGATAATGAAGGAAGGTAATGTAGTAGTTTATCCAACTCAAGGGTAATTTAGTAATTATAACAAAGGAGAAGGGCGATTTGGTAATATAACCAACCAAAAGGGAAATATGATAAGCGTAGTAATTATGAGGGGTGAATGGTGATATAAAAAGTGTAGGAGACAATTTGGTAATCTAAAGTGGACAAGGGGTAATTTGGTAATTATGCAACCTTAAGGGTAATGTGGTAATTTATCAAGTAAGGAATGGATAATTAAAAATTATATAAGTAAAGGGCAAATGAGTAGTTTGTACCTAACACGTCTTTGAGATTGTGGAACATTAATATAATTAAATAATGCTGATTAGCCAAGTAAGAGTATTTGATAATTAGTATGGCCTTAATGGTTTCTCTGTCATATCCTGGATAATCAACTGAATAAGAAATGACTAATGATATCGGAACGATTGAAAGTGAATAAGTATCTGATTATCGTGCTTTTCGTGATCACCTTAATTAAGACGCTATTACTTAAAGTGAAAGACCTCGAGATCGGAAATGGTGACTCCTTAGGGGTCGCTACCCTAAGGACGTGGTTTAGTCCACGATTATTCTGGTATTTGCTGGTGTACCTTTGTGCCCCTGCCAGACCCTATATCTTACTCTTTCTAGCTCTACGGACCTAGTTAGGGGGTATGCATACTTATGGATTAGGTGTCCTTGTCGGTAGGGTACTGAGTTAGCTTTATGCACCAGTACGGCCAGGGTACCTTTGCGCCCTTGGGTTCATGGTTGAAGGGTATTGAGTAGCTAGTATGCACCGGTACGACCGGTGTACCTTTGTGTCCCGGGTTATCGATCTCCCATTCGAGGCAAATAAATATGATTGATGTGCTGATTAAAGAAATGGAAAGATGCTATTATTGAAAGTGGAATATTAATGAGCCGGGCCCAGATGATTATGATATTGAGTACCGGTCCACCGGTTATAATAGTGGTCCAGGAGCGTGTTGCCTTGGTATGTGATATTGAGTACCGGTCCACCAGATATAATAGTGGTCTAGGAGCGTGTTGCCCTGGTATGTGATTATGAGTACCGGTCCACCGGTTATAATAGTGGCCAGGAGCATTGTGCCCTGGATGATGATTTTATATATTCCGGTCCACCGGCTAAAATAGTGGGGGTCCCGAGCTCAATAAAATCAGTTATGTATGCGAATAAGGTTATGGAAAAATACTAATCACTTATAGTGGAACACCATGTGAGTCGGGGTCAGACCGGTCCACCGGCAAATAATAGTGGTCAGGTGTGTTCTGCCCTGTGTGTTTACCTTCCGGTCCACCGGCAATAATAGTGGTCAGAGGCGTTCTGCCCTGTGTGTTGACTTCCGGTCCATCGGCTATAATAGTGGGGTTTTCGCACTCACATGGATATAAAATATGATATTGATTGAATGATGATGGAATAATGGCTTAAGGCCCGAATGTATTGATCTTACACTATGACATGGCTTAAGGCCCAAAGTATCGATCGTGTCTTATAAAGTATTATATTTGTTATTGTTATGTATGCATCTCTCATTATTTATATGTGTAACTTGCATTATGTGTCGTATGCGGGCATGTCTTTAAGTGTGGTATTAAAGGGTTACTCAATACCGTAGTACTGAAGGGATTCCCTTTATGGGACCCCTGCCTATTCAATGGGTAGTGCCCTTGCAGGTATTTTCAGGTGCTACTCAAGTGGGTTACGGGAAGGAGAGTAAGGAATTTTCCGGTATCGTTAGCTTTTTCTCTTTCTCATTTAAATTCTTGGTTTTAAATATTAATGTTGTTAAAGTAACCACCGTTGGTGGATTTTATTCTTGTAAACGATTTGATGCGCTACTCTGATTTGTGTGTATTGAATTTCTTTCAAGCTGTATTTCATTTTCTTAGCCTTAGCACTTGGTACTGGAATGGTATGAGTGAACCGGTCTGGTACTAAGTGTGGCGGTAATACTCCCAAAGTTCACGTTTTATTTATCTGCTTCCGCAATTATCTTTTAATAAAATGAAATTTTTCAGTAGTAAATTTTGGGGGTGTAACAGTTAAAGCGTAGAGTTATTTCTATCCGAGGTCACACATATTATGTACCCTAAATTTTGGATATCTCTTTTGGACTCTTTATCTCTCTTTATATATTGTATTATTTGGAGCATGCACTCCACACTCTATTATTATTTCTAAATTATTAAAGTCTTTTTCTATTTATATCTATTTCCATAAGTCTCGATTTATTTGATATAAAGTTTTAGCCATATAGGTAATACGAGAAAGGTATAGGCTAGACTCTTGCTATGTGTAATGGTAATACCTGCTATATTATGTTAATGCTTCTGCTTAAAAATGATAACTTTTAGTAGTGAATTTTGGGGTTTTACATAAGTGATGTCACAAATCACAATAAATTCCACACATAACAAAATTGGGTGTTTCCAAGTAATAACACCAAACATGTCACAAGGAATTAAAGCCACCATTTGGATGTTTAAAGATGACACCAAAATCATTCACAAGGTATAAAAGCCACCAATTAGGTGTTTAGAGATGACACCAAACTTAACTAAAAATCAAGTCTTACATACCATCATAGTGGTTCATACTTACTTAGGTCAATCATGGTTGAAATCATAATTAAAATATTGTAAATACATGGAAGGATCAAACACAAAAGGCCCAAGAGAAAAATAACAAATTATAACAAATCAAGAGCTTCCAGCCTGATAAGTGGATCAGTTCTTCAGACCAAACGACTGGTCTGGTCATACCAGACTTGGACCAAAACAAAACTAGATCACCATTCCACTTTTTGGCCTCACCAATTGATTGTTAATATGAACCAATCGAATGGTTTAGCCTAACCATTCAATGGGTCTATGCAGAGACCAATCCATTTTTGGCCTGTAGAAAAGCTAATCGATTGGTTTGACCGACCAATTAACTAGTTGGAGTAATCAATCGACTCGTTTGGTCTAACTAGTCGATGGGTCTAAGTAGAGACCAAACCACTTTGGTTTTTAGGAACATTAGTTGATAGGTTTAACCAACCAATTGACTATTCATCCAAACTAGTTAATTTTTTTACCAAACCAATTTACTAATCTCATGACCAACGGGTCCAAAACTCTAAATTGTTCCACTACTCGCAAAACTGGCAGATGAACTTGAGGAACCAATCAATTGGTTTGGGTAAAACACAACCCAAACTTATGAAATGGACACGAAATTTCACCACACTTTACCATATTAATCCTAGCATGCTTCTATATCCAAACACACATAAAAATATAGGTCACTCACATAGAATCACATAGATACATGATAATGAACACACTTAAACAATTCATGCTTAATAACCCATTTTATGCTTAAAATTAGAGAATCTCAACAACACTTACTTAAGGAGAATTAAATCACATGCCCATAACATGGAACATAATTAGATCCTACTCATATAGGAACTAGCACATAGAACCTCAATATACCACATAACCTAATTATGTTAGATATAATAATATCTTATCTTGAAGCAATTCTTCTAGCACAAAAGTCCTACTAGATGACCTATCTATTAGAACATTTATTCCTAAGAGAATAAAAGTAAAAAACCATTAAAATTATCTTCCAAAACTTTACTAAAACTAGGAAAATTAAAAGAAGAAGAGAAACACAAAACACCACCTTTTGACTTAAAAGGAAGGTGTTAAAAGAGAACCTAAAATCTCCAACTTTTTCCTATCTTAATACTTCCTTGCTTAAGGAAAGAAAGGGAGAACTAAAACCAAGATTAGAAGAAGAGAAAGGAATACAATGCTTACGAGATCAAAGGAAGAAGACAGGGAGAACCTCTATTTTTCTCAATAGAAAGAATAAGAGAGGAAAATGGAATGGTGCTCAACACTTAGTGAAATCTCCATAAGGAGAAGGGAGAAGAGGGAAATAATAAAAGTGAGGAATGATAATGAATAAAAAAAAAAGAGAAGTATAGGGGCAAGAAATTAGACATTATTAGGAAAAAAAGGGGGATGAGATTAGTCAGGTTAAGTGTGGGCAAGCCAAGGAGTGAGGGTTGATTTGATGGAGTGGTGGGGGTTTAGTGTTGTTAGAGATGGAAATATTAGTAGGTTGGGAAGTTTTGGATGGATGCAAAAAGTCAATCTCATAGCCCCATCTGTCAAAAGAGAGAGCGAGAGGTGAAGGAGAAGAAAAAGGAAGGCTTGTCTCAAAAGGTGGCTTTTTGGGGAACTTTTTTTAATTAAAATCATAAAATGATCTAATTGATGTGAAAATAATACCAGAGTACTAAAACATTCTTATTAACATAATTGAACTCAAATAAGAAGTTTTCATAATCATTAGAATAAAATTCAAATCAAAATTAGAAATAGATCTGAAATCACAAGCAAACCAGTCAACTGGTTTATCAAGGAAAAGAATATAAATTTCCCTAGTGTGTTAGTTGATTGGTTATGTAAAATAGTAAATCGATAGGCCTAAAATTCACATTTTTATTTGAATTTCAAGTCATGTCAAAACCATAACTCATTTATTTTATATCAACATAATTTTAAATATAATTTGAAGGATTTTGGAAAGGGATATTACACTCTACCTTATAGGTGAGGTGTGAACCCTTATTTTTGGTTCACTAGTTGTAGTTGAGCCATACTTAAAGGCTTTACTCTACTCTATAGGTGGCCTACAAGCCTTATAGAGGGTATTGATAAATAAGGACTAAGTGACTAAGGTTGGGAGGATACTATGGTACTTTTGAGAGCTAGCATGACTAAGCATACCGTTGTGTCCCTTGGTTCGAGATATGGTTATTGTATTCCATTCAGTCACCAATATGACCAAGCGTATCATTGTGTCCCTAGGTTGATTTGTATCCCTCTAGAGTAAGAAATTAAAACAGAAATGTTTGTTGTGAAATAAAAGAAATGGATTGTTTGTTTATTAGTTGCCTTAGTACCCTACTTTGGTATTGTGATAGATTGTTGGTTCAGGAGTTGCCTTAGTATCGTACCTTATTATTGTGATGGATTGTTGGTTTGCTAGTTGCCTTAGTACCCTACCTTGGTTTATTTTAGATTTGTTGGCTTGGTATTTACCTTAGTAGGGATGTAAATAGAGCGGGTTTAAGGCGGGTATACCCATACCCGATAAGAAAATCTATACTCTAATCCATACTCGTTCCTGAATGGATGTCTGCTAACACATCTATATTTATATCTATTGGATATTCATTACTCAACGGATTATCGGTTTATCTATTAATGTATATTATCCAGCGAATAAATCCATTACCCGATGGATAAACCCATTTAGAGCTAAGCTAAATGATAATTTGAACTTTAATTTATACTATATTTATTTTAAAATTAAGGGTAAAGGGTAATTATATATTAGATACACAGATATAAATATAGATGCAAGTATAGGTAAGGGATATCCCATACCCATATCCATACCTGAACCCAACAGATATTTTTTCCCATCCTTCATATCTGTATCCATATCCATTTAAGTATCCATTGGATAAAATCTATCAGGTTTCGGATAAAATCTACCCCGTTTACATCCCTTTGCCTTAGTGCCCAACCTTGGTATTATTTTGGATTATTGTTTCAGTAGTTGTGTTAATGCCCTACCCCTATGATTGTAATGTATTTAACTAATCAAATATGACTTTACACTTTGAAATGATGAGAAATGGTTTGGTATGCTTTACTATTGAGTTGAGACTTAGATCATGATATTTGTTTGTCCATGAGTATTGTTTATACAGTTTATGCCTTGTGCTTATGTATTCTTTTTCTATTTTTGTGTGGCTATGTGGAATATTGGTATGATGCCTCCTATAAGGTATTTTTTTTACTTAGTACAAGAAAATCGCATTAATACTAGTTTTACAGATGACTATATGAGGACCATGGAATGGCATGAAAGTCATAAGCGCAAATAGGACAAGTGAAGTCCTTGAAAAGAGGTTCATTTTCAAAATGGGCCTTCGGGCCTAAGAGTTAGGGCAAACTAAAGTTGTACCTTTGGGTGATGGTTTTTGTTATAATATGTTTTTCCTTGGACTTTTGAGTCCCGTACTGTACTTTTATTATACTATTTTACTATGACATCTATATATGACTCTATTATATATTACTTCTATTTCTACTAAATTACTTTGGTTGAGTTTAGTTTTAACCTTAGTACTTAGTGTAAGAAAGGCTAAGAGCTGAACTTAACCTAATTGTGATAGTAACACTTGGTAATTTAGTAATTAATGCTTCCACAAAAAAAATTAGCTGATAAAATGGGGTTGTTACAGTTATGCCTAGTTAACATAGAATTTGTGCTCCTTATAAAATTTTATGTTGAATTCTTTCATATAGCTTTGAACGTGCTCATATTCTTCTTTATTCCTCTCTTCTACTCACTTATTATCACTATCTATGCAATACCATGCATTGCATAGGTGAGTTACTAGTTATATTTAAATAATAATTGTAAATAAATTAAAGATGATTAATTAATAATTATTGACGTGTATCTAAACACTTTTAATTTTTATATGGATATTTTTGTTGATTGTTGTAATATAAATTATACATATAACTATTTCTGTTATTCTGTGACTAATTAGGAAAGGAGATAAGAATACAGGTGTTGGAAATGGTCTGTTGCTGGCTACTGTGATTGCATGTGTTGCTGCTGCGTTGATTGTTTTTGCTGCTGCTGGTTGCTGTGTGGATTAATTTTTTGTGATTCTGTTGGAAAAGTTGAATCCAATTGTGTTCATAAAGTTAGGAAAAATTATTGTAATCCCATATGATGCAATCGCCAGAAATTGTAGCTGGTAGAATTAAATAGGCCACATAGGCAGTCACTGGTCCCGTAATTGGGTTAGAAGAATTGCTGCTTATGCAACCCTTAATTTCTACAATTAGCTAGATAAAATAGCTGATGGGAGATTAGATATATACTAATCATAATTTGGAGTAATTATTATTAATTGTAAGTGAGCTGATTAGATAATTCAACACCACCCAATATTTGTTATGTTGTACCATTTGTAAGGGTAATTAGGCTGGTAAGTCAGAGCCTGATTCGGTCAGCCCAAGATTGTGTATATGTATACTATATACGGAAGGGCGATAGACATAAATGCTGGAATAATACATCTGATTCATTTGCTCTCTATCTCTCTCTCTCTCTCTCCTCTTGATTCTCTCTCTTAACTCTCTCGACTATTCTTCCTCCTGAAACCCTCGCTGAATCTCATTCTTCCCTGCTAGAATAACTCAGTCTATCATTGATTTTCAATCTTACCCTGAGCATTTTGATCTTCCTTTGGTGTTAAATCTTAGGCTAATCAAGATCGGGTTTCCCGATTATATCTTGTTATAATTTTTTTTTGTCCGACGTTTTTTGATTCCTACTAAGGTTTCATCAACTATGCTCATATCTAATTATTTAAAGAATTTAAAATGTTACTTAATATTTACGGTAATAAGATGTACTCTCTCTGTTTCTGAAAATGTATCTTTTCTCACTTAAAATTTCTGTTTTAAAATATTATTTTAGGAAAGTTAATGCTTGCATTTTATTTTTACCTTTACTATTTCTCTATTTTTTTATACATTAATTGTCATATTATTTTCCAATTAATATTATAATTGTCATATTAGGGTATATTTATTCTCTCCTAAAACAGTATGTAATTAAGAATAATTCTTTTTAGAAACAGAAAAAATATATAGAAAGAATAGAAACATATATATTGAATTGATGTTTGTACTTTTAAGACTACATAGTTTGGATTAAAAGGAGTAATTATAATTGCTAAAAATAGTAAGAATAAAGTTGAGATCATAAAGAGTTTATTAGTTGATATGAGATACCAATTTGATCTATTATCATTAATAAGAATTAAGTGAAGGTCTTAAATTTTTTTCTATTTTTATTTTATTTTAAAAAATAGAAGTATTGTCAAACTATTTCATTCTTCAACTATTGAATGAGATATAAATAGTTTTTTTGGGAGTTAAATTATAATTATTACCTATAATTAGTATGTAGAGATTATAATTTATTAGGTACAGATAATTTTACTATATTGATATAAATAAAAAAATAAATAGAGAACCGTGTATTTTAGGTGTTAGTTTATAGATAAATATTTTATTATATGTTATATAGATATAGATATCACTGGACAACAAGAAGACTTTTTTAAGACGACCATACGGAGGTTAATTCGTACAAATGGCTGGTTTGTGGGCTCATACAAGAGGACAAGTGTCTGTAAGCATAATTGGATCCTTGCCTTCCCTCGTGTCCATGTTTCAGGCTACTGTACCCTCCCTACCCTACTCCCTACCCAATCTTCTTCCCCAATCCTTTCTTTGATTCCCAGTTTCCCACTCATGGACGGAAAAAGTTTTACATTTACCTTTTTTTTTAAATTTTTTTCTTTTATTTAAATATTATAAAAAATTATTAATTAATAATAAAACTATTCATAATATATTAACCATTTTAAATATTTTCTTTCTTTAAAATTTTTATTTGTATACCCAAACTAAAAGTAATATGTACTATGAAAGGAATCAAATAAAATGGAAGTTTCAAAATTTGACCACAAATTTTAAAATTAGCGTTACATCCCATTCTTAATATATTTGTTTGGTTTTTATTTTTACATCCTTCTTTTTTTTAAATATGAATAAATAAATTTTATAATTTGAAAATTTATTATTTTCAATTTTTTTTTCTTTCTATTTCCGTTTGGGTATCAACATTAGAGGAGACAATTGAGTTGGGTTCGGGTCTAGTCATAATGGGTCAAATTATTCTTGGGTAGGGTTATTTAGGGTCATTTGTCTTTTGTGGGTCGATTGTGGGTTGGATCGGGTCATTTTTAGTCATTGTGTTATTTGGACTTGGTCACTTCCGAATTTGGTTGTTATAGTTCTAGGTCATTTTAGGTTAATTTATCGGGTCGATTAGGGTTCAAGTTAAACAAACTCGGGTCTGAGTCATTTTGGGTAAACTTGACTCGTAAGGTTAGGTTAGTTTTGGGTCATTTTTTAGCTAACATAATTAGGTAGCCTTGGCCCGTTCAAGTCATTTCATACAATTTGATGGGTTAGTCTTGTTAGGTCCGAGTTATTTTGGGTTAATTTCATGGGTCGGGTCATTTTATGCAATTTGATGGGTTAGATTTGAGTAGTTACGGATTAACTTGATAGATTGGATCAGATCGAGTTTTGATGGATTAAGTCAAATTCGGGTCCAGGCAATTATTATTTATTATATTATAAATATTAGAGACAATTATAAGATTACTAGTAAAAATAAGTGAAATGAAAATATTAGATCCACTTCATTTTCAAAAGTGAATAATAAAGATCTTTATAAATTTTAACAATAAAAGATATTGCATAATTTAATCTAACAAAGATATTTATCATTTATTATCATTTATTATATTACTTAAAATATTTAATTACTTAAAAAAAGATAATTCTATAAAATAAAGGTGATCAAAATATGACTATACAATGTATAATTATCATTTATTATATTATAAATATTAGAGATAATTATAAGATTACTCGTACAGATAAATAAAATAAAAATATTAGATATGCTTTATTTTTACAAGTAAATAATAAAAATATTTATTAATAAAAATATTGCACGATTTAATCTAATAAAGATATTTATCATTTATTTGATTCCTTAAAAAAGATAATTTTATAAAATAAAGGTGATCATAACATAACTATAGAATGTATAATTATCTTTTATTACATTGTAAATATTATAGACAATCATAAGATTACTAGTACATATAAATGAAATATAAATATTAGATGCGCTTTATTTTCACAAGTAAGTATTTTCAATCTAACAAAGATAGTTATCATTTATTATCGTTTATTTGATTACATAAAAAAAGAAGATAATTTTATAAAATAAAGGTGATCATAATATGACTATACAATTTATAATTATTATTTATTATATTGTAACTATTAGAGGTAATCATATGATAACTAATAAATATAAATAAAATATGAATATTAGATATACTTTATTTTCACAGATAAATAATAAAGATATTTATAAATTTTAACAATAAAAAATATTACATGATTCAATCTAACAAAAATATTTATCATTTATTATCATTTATTTGATTACTTGTTTATTAAATTAATATTATGACTTTTTAATATTGTATTTTATGCGAAAAATATATTAGAATATTATTAATAAATAAGGATGTCTACGATAAAAGTATGAAAAATAAGTATAATTTATAAAACCGTATATTTTTAAAATTTTTAAATGAATAATAAGGTATATTTTATTTATTATTAATATGATATATTTTAATGTTTTGTTGGATTAACGTCATGTTTAGTCGCCATCGGGTCATAGGTTAGAATTAGGCCGGATCAAGTCCAAGTCAAGTTAATTATTATCGGATTAGTACTATATAAGTCAGGATCAAATCAAATTTGAATCGAGTGAGATTGATAAATTTTTAAAATTTTATTATATTAAATTGTATTTAAATTGAGTCGAATCAATTTTTGCATATCGTATGCGTCACATTGATCACTACTACTAGTACTAAAATAAATAAATAAAAATAAAAGGAAATAAAGATAAAAAAACAGTGCACCCCATAAACCTAAATAAATGCAAGCTTGTCTTAAACATTCTCTGCCCCTACCTTTCTCTCTCCGACTCTCCGTCGCTTCCTCTTCCGCTCTCTTGTTACTGCATCTCGGGGGCCGCAACCTGCACAGACAGCAACGCTCAACTTGGGTCTCTCTCCAGCCAGTTCCCTTCCCCTTCGTTTTCTAATTAAATCCTCCGCGGCAGTATCCATACTTTCCGGCCAGCTATCACTATCCTCCAAACTCTCTTTGCTTCATCGCTCTGACTTCTCTCCCTCCTCTATCGCGGCTCCCATGGGGGAAACTAATGACGACGGAGGCTACTGGCTACCTGCCCACTTCCTTCCGGACAGCAACTTCTTTAAGGATGGAGAAACTCTGACTAAGGACTCAATACAGTCAACGGTTAGACGAAATGTCAAGACCCCTGAAGGGTGCTATGTCCCATTTTACTCGTCCTATGCACTCAACTCGCCTGTTGAGTCTGTCGTTAGTTTCAACGAGACTGATGGTGACCAGGATGTGTTCCTCGCTGAGTTGACTCGTCAATTTGCAGAGTCCTCCGTCCATGATACTTGTACTTTCAGTTGCGGCAGTGAACTTGGGGCTTGTACCTTCTGCGGCGACCAGGACTCTTACACGGTATGAAATTTTATTGGTTCCTTTTTTTTTAATGCTGTGTTTGTTCTAAATTACGTATTAACAGTGGTGAGGATGTTAGATCGGAACTTTTTTTTTTGTGTTTTTTGCGTGTGTGTATATTATTTTTATGATATTCCTTCAGAAATCAACAGTGATGGGCTCGTCGCCGGAATCAACTCTAATTGGATTTGGAGGCTGGGCTAAGCGTGACAAAGGCCATGGTCTGCCTCAGGTATCGTCGCTGGCTACTCCGCTTGGAGCGAACCCGCACGCATGGGAGCTTATCTACGCGGCAGCTGGACAAGTGGCTCGTCTTAAAATCAATGCACAGCTCCAGCAGAACAGAGGATTACTGGCTCCCCCACGAAATCATTATCCTGTTGCAAAGACCCCAGACATTGGGGGCTTACAATCCATTGGCAACCGTTCGCCCCGAGTACTCTCAGATTAATCAGGTGGTAATTCTTTATGTGTTGGATTATTTGCATTGTTCTTAGTGGGTTTGAATTGAGTCTGGGTTTTGATGTAACTTATTCGGGTGTTGCAGATTCAAAAGGTAAGGCAACCGGCGGGTTCTATTTGGGGACTCAGACAGGGGATGGAAGAGGGATGGTACAGCCCACAAATGCAGACCAGAAGCAGCAGCGGTGGTTGTTTTGGGGCTGTGGAAGCTGAAAGTGGGAGGTGTGGTGGTGCTTTCGGTCATTCTGCATGGCCTACCCTGAGAGGTCACCAGCACCCGCACAGTGGTTCTTCTGACATTAGAGCGTTGGCCCTTGGTGGATCGGATCCTGTTATCAAGAAGAAATCTACCGGTACTGGTTTTTTCTTGCCTTGTAGACCGGCCGAGCCTCGTATGAAGTCAGGTATTTTGACAGTTGTTTCCTACTCGCCTTCTGGTGTATTATTTTCGTGATTCTGTGTTGTGATTTCAATATAGGAATTTTTCCGTTTGGCATCGTACTGTGGTCACTTAGATTTCTGCTTTCATGGCTATGTGCTGTATTAATCGTTTCAAGTCCATCCTCTGTTTGGCATTCTTTCTGCTTTTACTATTATTATTTTGGATTTGAGATAAAAATTTCAGGTTAGTCTGTTACTGTCAGTGATATGGTCGTTTTGGCCTTTTGCTCTTGGTTCCTACTTCCTGGTCCATGTTTGCAGTGGTTGTCAATTATCTGCTGTCCTTGATGTGGGCAATTGTTCTTCTTTCCCTCCCTGTAACTGAGATTTTGGTTGTCGTTGACATTTTTAGATGTGTCCAAATAATTTGTGATGACAACTGTACTGTTTAATTCCATTTGGTGGGATTTGTCACTGTCTTAGCGTTGATCTTGCGCTATTTCTTGTGATTAGGCTGCTCAACGGTTTTACTTCCAACAAGAGTAGTCCAAGCACCGAATTTGAACCTTGAGGAGATGGCTTGCTCTTCCCAACCATGCTTCGTTAATGGCCACAATCCTTATGACGGTATTTTCTACTTGATTGTGCTAAGTAAATATATCAATGATTCGGTTCTGACCATCTGGGTTTGAGTAATTTACGTTCCTATTAAATGTTCTGACGGTTGATGACTCTACAGATATTTTGTTGGCAAGAAGGAATGCCATATTCGCACAGCATAAACGGAGAAATCAAAGTGCAGAAAGATCATGGATTATGGCTCAGGAAACTCGCCTTCCTCAGGATTGGACTTACTGACTGGCTTCTCACAACCCACTCCCATTGAATTGTTTTGCTAAAGGGGAGAAGAAAGGAAGAATTATGATAGTAGTTGTAGCCAGTAGGGGGTTTAGACTTTAGAGTATTTGGGAACTGGTTGATCAAGAGAAGGGATAACAAAAGCAGATTAGATAAATATGGGCAAAGAATGTGAAAGGAAATAATGTGCATCCTACTTAATCGGTGATATGACCTATTTTTGGTGCATTTGTATTCGTTTTGGGAGCATAAAGGGAAAGAAAATGTTAAAGAGAACTATTATCAAGTACTCTGATTTGGGAAGAAATTAATAGGTTTTTTGACCCTTATGGAGACGGTATGTAAAGTAATAATGAAATGAGGGGGCAATATTTATATCAAGAAAAATGTGAATTATGGAAGTAACATTTGGAGTTTGATCTAATACAAGCATAAATTTTGAATTAGAAAAGAACTGTTTGGGTTTTTGTTCCGAAAAAGGAAATTTTTGGTCAATTCCTAGCTTGAGTTACCTGAATGTATTAAAAAAATTCATTTTTTACGTTATATGCTACGACATACTAAGTATAATAGAATCACGTATTATATGCAAATATGTATTTCATATAAAGCAAATTTTAATATTGTCAACATTTAGTAACGAATCTAAAAGTGGTCTTAAGTTGAAAATTAAGTTAGACTCATTTAATACTAAATTAAAATTAAAACATATGTAACCTTTTTGAAGTTGAAATAATTTAAAAGTTAAACACAATAAAATTGTTGGATTAAAACATAAAAATCCAATAAAAAAGAAATGGGTCTTATCAAAAGAAAAAAAAGTTTTTGTTCTTCCCTAGTACTCTTCATTTTCTTCTCTCATTAGAGCAATCACCAGTATATCGAAATTAGATAAGCTATAATGAATTAAAGATTTCCTTCGACTAACCAAAACCCCATATAGCATCATGCTCAAGATTAGGGATGACAATTTTACTTGGAAATTTTGGACTTTGTCAAGGATTATCCATTCAGATTTGAGTGTAGGGATAAATTCGGGTATTGAGTTTGGGGTTGGGGATTTTTACGGATAATTTATTAGGGGATGAATCAGGTATGGGTTTGGGATCCTCATCCCTGAACCCTCCCCAAATTGGTAATTAAACACATCAGATACTACCCACTTGTTCAACGCCAATGGCCTAGCAGCCCAGCTTAGCGTTAGAGACAAATAGTGAAATGGACCTTGATCCTCCATCCCATGACCCTCCCATAATCTATCCTCAACACTTGAAAGTTCTATAACTCGACTGTCCTGCCCTATGCTCCTAAATTTTTTTCCTCATCAATTGCTAGTCCCTCCCGTTTTGTTCTTCACTTCTTCACCTAGCCTCCCCTTTCCCTTAAACACTTTCCTTCTTTCAATCCTTTCACCATGACCATGCCATCCCTGTGCAACTGCAACAAACAAACCCCCACCTAGGCTTATGTTTTTGACCTTCCCAAATCCCTTCCGAGTTGCGCCATGCTTTGCAACTTTGAGTCTTCTTCTTCGACTAAGTATTAACTTCTTCCCCTGCCCCTAGGTTTGGTAACTTCGATTCAACCCCTCACTCCTCATTGACTTGGCCAGTCCTCACTCACACATAGCCCTCTCTTATCAGTCTCCATTGCCAAGAATCTATTCAATCAACATTATATTCCTTATCCCATCCTCGGTGTCCTATGCCTTCACCATCTTGCTGTTGTTCTACATATGGCCCACCCTTAATCCTATCATCTTTCGTTCATCACAGACTCATAGAGCACATTAGATTAATGGAGCTAGAGTAGTTGTCGCCTGTTGCCCGGTTAGTGTTTGATACTTTGATTTCGATATATAAGGTAATTTTTCTCTCCAACTAATTAGATATGTTGACTTGGTTTGGGTACTTGGATGTTTAAATTTGTCCTGGAGACTCCAGTTGCACACATGCACACTTGGATGATTATATGAAAGATTCATGTTAGTGATGGAATTTTTACCTATCATGGAGTATAAGATTAATATAAGATTTCTAATTGTATGATTGTATCTGATTATAAATTTATTGTGTAGTTGACAGTCGCACTACGAGCCTATGTCTCTGCGACTTGTATTGTTTGTATTCGATATGCTTCATTGGTTTTGCTTGGTTTATATCATTGATTCGTTAAATGTTATTGTTGATACTTCATACTTGAAATGATAGTCGAGTTGTGTATTTGTGTGTTGTTGCCCATTGACATGGACGGTGGTTGGGGGTTTTCTTGTTGCCGACTTACTACATCCCACATATTGTTTTATGTACGGATGGAAACAATCTGATAATCAACAATCTGTGGTCTAATTAAGTTAACAAAGCTGATTAGCATTAGTTCCAAGAGATTTATAAATAACAAGTACTAAACTAAGAAAATAATTGAGGTTAGATCCTGTAATTGGTAATTTATTGGAGCCTCAATTAATTAAGGAGACACACACATCCTAACTTCTATGGCTAGAAATTATAAAAATTACCTAAATATAAGATATAATAGCTAATGACAGGTATAATTGAAATAATTACTAGAAAATTAATATGGCTTGATGGTTTAATGAATAACAAAAATTACTTATTATACTAAACCTGAAGGTTCTTAAATATGAAGAATATAATCACCGATTCATATATAAATAATCATTGATATAGATAATAAGACAAATCCATTATGCTATGATTAGTTACATAATTTATTTTTCTACAATATAAGTTGCTCTATATCATATATTTTCTCTTAAATCTATAGAGATGTATAGGCTATTAATATCTACTATTTTTAATAAATGGATGGAAAATATTGAAAAAGAGGTTGACAGTGTTATGGAAAGTGCTCTAACTCGAGAAAGTGGAGCACAAACGTCGTACGATAAGAATATTAAAGCTAATATGGAGATGTCAAATCAGAATTATGATAATGAAAACATCAAAAACATAGATGTGGATAGCGCCAAAAAAAGAAAAGAAAAAGAAGATCATTTGTATAGGATAATTTCAAAAGAAAATCAATTGGAGGAAAATGGAAAGCAATTTGTAACTATTGCAAGAAGCACTTGGGAGGAAAGAGTAAGAATGACACTAAGCATTTACATAATTACTTGAAGACATGTGTACAAAACTCCTCTATTATAATATTGCATTTTGGAAAGCAACTCCGAAAAGAGATGAAAATTTTGTTGAAATAGCTAAACATATGAAAATTTAATGCATTAAGAAACTAGAATTTGATTGTAAGACTTAGTAGAACTCCACATATTTAATTTCCAACACTACAATTCAATATAAAGATATTTTTTATTGTTTGAAGCAGCATGATCCTTTATATAAGAGAGTTTCCATTGAAGAAGATTGATAAAATGTGAGAGATATTGCTTCTAAATTAGAGATTTTTTATGATGCGACAGAGTCATTTTCAGGGAATAAGTATGTCACTATGAATTTATTCTTTCCCACTATGTATGAGATTAAGTTGGCAATTTATGAATAGATCAATTCAAATGATATTAGAGTGAGAAGTGTGGCAAGTAATATGAAAGAGAAATTTGACAAGTATAGGGATAATATAAATTGCTTTTTTGTTATTGGAAGTATTTTGGATCCTAGGTATAAGTTAAAGACCATTCAATTGTATTACCCTCTTGTCTATGGTGATGCATCTTTAGGGAAGATTGATGATGCGAAGAAAGTGGCGAGTGACCTGTTTGAAGAATATAAGAAAAAATCTCAACAATATTATATTGTCCATCAAGGGTCATAATCTTGCTCTTTCTCAAAGCCTGCAACCCCTAAGGGTGGTAGACTAGAAAGATTCATGGAGTCCAATTCTAGCATTAAAATTATGAAGTCGAAGTTAGATAGGTACTTGGATGATCCTCTTGCACCAAGGACCGTCGTTAATTTTGATATCCTATATTGTTGGAAGATGGATGGTTACAATTGTCCACATTTATAAAATATTGCTAAGGATTTTTTGGCCATTCATATGATGACTGTTACTTCTGAATCAACATTTAGCACTAGTAGGAGGGTTATAAGTGCTCATCAAATTAGGCTTCATCATAATACCATAGAGGCTTTGATGTGTACTCGAGATCGGTTATTGAGTGAAATTGAAGATATTATCCTATAATTTTAGTTATTTTTGTAAGTTTTTTTATTATAAATATTATTATTTGCTCATTTTGCTATTTATTTTTTCTTTCAAACTGTATAGCTACTTCTGAGTGTTAAAATTTTGATGATGATGCTGATGCTGATATAAAGGTAATTGATTTATATATTGGTCTTGTTGTTTGTAAAAATATAGGGGTTGTGCAATTTAAATCATATAATATATATATATGCTTGATGCTAGCCTCCACTGCTTTGTAGGTAACAGAGGTATGTATAGATAAGAGCAACACTGCGGGGAGTGATTTAATATGATTTGTGGATTCCTAAATGAGTATGTAAGTCTACTAAATTGTGAACTAATTATATTATTGAAATTAAACAATACTAGATTTTTTTGTCTATAATGATTGTTTAAGGCTATTGCATGCAGATGTGGTGTGGATTACTTGTAAAGGAAGAATGAAGATGTCTCAACGTAATTCGCTTGTGGCATTACTCAAAGTGTTGCCACACATAGCTTATATGTTTATTATATATATCTTTGTAGTTTGTGAGTTATCCATTATAATTTCTATGTACACATTATGTTTTAGTCTAGAATGGTCCATAGATTGTGCAAGATAAAGGTATTATGTTATTTGTTTTTTTATTATATATTAATGAAGTTGATTAATTTAATTTTCAAGTTATGGAAGCATGTCATTAGAGCACCATTCAGGTTTAAGGATTATGATTATTTTCCTTAGCATAAGAATTAGGAAATGACTATTGTGGGGATTTTTTTACAAGTTATTAGAACATATTTCATTTTTATAAATGTAAGAGTATGATAATGAAACGGGGATCGGGTAATAGGGATGGGGATTGGGTAATGGGGACGAGGATTAGGGACGGGGATGGGGATCTAGGATCGAGGATCGGGGTAGGTATGGGGATTCGATCCTCTAGGGATAGCGTAGGGGATTCCCTAATATTTAAAAATTGGGGATCGAGGCAAGTTTGGGAATAATTTTACTTACTGGGATCGGATATGGGGTCCCGACCCTCTCCATTGCCATCCCTACTAATGATCGCCTTCATCTTTTTCTTCCAAACGACAAAGAGAAGCAATATATATATATATATATTATAATACCCCATTTTTAAAGACTTTAGCCTATTTAAGATATTTTTTATTAAAACATACATACATACATACATATGTAATACATACATACATATATATATATATATATATTATTTTAAATATCTAATTATATATATTATCAAATTGAAAAACCTAATTTTTTTTAAAGGTTTCGTTTCCATTCCTTAACCTTTTTTATATTCATTGCAAATATTTTTATATGAGAGTTTATTTATATGAGATCTTCTAAGACACTTTTGTTTACCACACTTTTTTTGAATCATTCTAATTCAACCAATTTTTATTGACTACTAAATTATATTAAATCCATTAAATGTCATAGATTCAATAGTCCCTAAGAATCAAATTTCTACTTTGTGATTATTTGAATTTCTATTGGTATATTAATTTCTAACATTAATTTCAACCTTTTAGTTATAGTTAATGTCTATATACATTAGATTTTATCAAACCTGACTCATAACAATAATTCCTAACATATGAAACAACATATATAAACTATACATACAACATATAATTTAACTTATCATATTCATACCAAATAGAGCCTGGTTCAATCATAAAAAATAAAATTACTCACTCATGATTTGAAAGAAATGAAGAAAATAAATATAAATGACATGCATTGTAGATATAATAGGTAAAAAAAAATATAATGAATACATCAAACTGTAGAATGAAGATAAAAATAAGTTATCTATAGAGTTGAGATTCACACTTGACTACTCTTAATTTGAAGAAAAAAAATTTCATAAGAATTCAAAGTAAATTACAAGGAGTTATTTTTGCTTTAGAATAATTTAGAGAAATAAATTATTTTACCCTCATAATTTATCATCCCTCCTCCCTTTTCATTTCTCACTTAAAGATGACATAGATGAGAGTGAAAAATAATGTGAGAGATGATCGTGCAGAGTGGTAACTATTAGCTGCATGGCCATACAGGGCTATATTGGCTGGTTGTGCAGCTTTTCTTCTCTCAGCAAACTTGCACATGCATGGTTATGCTAAGGGTGTGCTGAGACTGTGCATTGTTTTAAGTTGTGATGTGTTCATTTGATAGTTGCACGTCTATGTAAGGATACACTTGTTGGCTATGTAACATTCGTTCTCTTGTAATTTAACAATTAAGAGTTGCACAACTATGTAGTTGGTTGTTCTGTAGCACTAAAATACCCATTTCTTCCTCCCCTTGATTTCATTACTCCTTTTTTCACTTCTCCAAAAATACCCATTTTATTTTTTTCATAATTCCATGTACCACTTCCTTAGATTTTTGTATTTATGCAAAATTTCATGAAAACAATTACCACAAGAGCAGTAACACAAACAAGATGCCAAATAAAATTACAAAAATGAAGGCAAAGTAGGGTAAAAATATGAAAATTATTCAGTTTATCAACTCCCCTATGCTTATTGTTTGCTTGTCTTTAAGCAAAACTCCAAAAAAAAAGGGAAAGAAAAGGAAAAGATAGATAGATGGGAATGGGATTAAAGCCTCAAATGATAAAATGTACTACACAAGAAAGTCAAACAATCACTAGATTGGCATATATTGCAAGCGTTAATAGTAAGAAGATTAACAAAATGTTGGAATACTCCTTAGTCTTGACTCCCAAATTAGTATTAGTAGTACACTCTAAGAAGGTTTAGGATTGTGTAGATGCTCATCCTTAAGAAACAAAGAGTTAATAGAGAATTAGACTTCCTCACTTTAGGTACTAAGCACTCTATGTTCATGTGTGTTTATTTTACTCTCAAAATTCTTTCCATCAATTGTGATTGACCATACGCTTACATGTATTCTCATTCTTTGCTACTCAAAGACGTTATGTAACATAGAACTCATAAGGTCTAATTAAAGGTGTAACATAACTAGGGTAAAAGGTAGGAAAAGTTTAGGATTGTAGTTAAAGGCCCAAAAACAAATGGAGTGATAGCAATAAAAATATTCCTCAGAATATGATATTAACAATATGTCATCATGCTCCAAAATATATAAACCAATGCCTTCGCCATCAATTCATCCCTACCTATTTGAATAATAAGATTAATTTGCCCACATCTAAATTTCAACACTTTTATTATTTTTCTTCTTCATCATCATCATCATCTTCTTCTTCTTCTCTCTCTCTCTCTCTCTCTCTCACACACACACACACACACACACACACACACACACACACACACACACACACACAAACACACACACACACACACACATGTACACACACACATTCATATTTCTCCTCGTATATATATATATTGAATTATTTAAATAGATCAATAAAAGAGAGATTAAGATAATAAAAGGAATGAAGCTACATTTTTGGTCATTTTCTCAACACAAAAATCTACCGAACTCTTCTTTATTATACTCACATTGTAATACCCCAAAACCCTAATTTAGAAAATTATGATAAAATAGGGATTTATTAGTGAGATTAATTAAATATAATATTTTTCATAAAATAATAGGAGTAATTAAGACAAAAAGAGGGGGGAAATAACATAGGATTTAATTAGGGAATATTAGGAAAAATTGCTAACTAAAATACAATTTAGGACGATTTACCCAAATATTTCTAAATTAATATAAAAATAAATTTAATTATTATTTTACTAATTTTTATTATATTTAAATATTCAAAAATATGAAAAATACTAAAAATACCCTAAATACCCCCACTACCCTATTTTCCTTTTCCTTTTTTTTTCTTTTTCTTTTCCTTTTTCCCTTTTCCCTTTTTCTTTCTTTCTTTTCTCCTTTCTCCTTTTTCTTTTTCATTTCCTCTCCCCTAGTTGGGCCTCGCCTATGCAGCCCAACCTTCCCCTCCTCTCTTCTCTTCCCCATGCGGAGCCTAGCTCGCCTTCCCTTGATTTTTTTCCTCCCTTGCCTTCCCAATTCTCCCTCTTTTATTTCCGTTTTCCCCCAACCAGCCGGCTCAGCCCCCTCTTCTTCCTCCTCCCCCTCCTTTCTTCATGCTACAGGTCACGCCTGCAGACCTACCAGTTATCCTCCCCTACCACCATACCTCCCCGACCTACTCCCTCTCTCTCCTCCATCCCTTTCCTTACCAAATTGAGCTAAACCCACCCTTCACCTACTTCCCTCGCGTGCCCAATCCCTTCCTTTTCCCCCATCTGCGACCTTGCACCCCTACACCTTTATAGGCTCGTATCAGCCTAATATCACCAGTCGGAAAGCTCCTACCACCCACGCCCCTTGTTCTCTTCCCCCTTTATCTTCTTCTCCCTCCCTTAACCTATAAATACCCCTTATTGTCCCCCATTTCCCCTCCTTTGCTTTGCCTAGAAAAACTTAACCATTTTCATTGCTGGGACTTCAGACGTTGCCCTAGTCACCACCGTGCAACGCCACCACCCAACCACTTTCCTACATGACCATCCACCAAACTAAGCCACTCGTCTCCCTTACCCACCTTGATCGTGTAAAGTAGGTAGCTCGAGCTGCCCTTTGCACCTCATCGCCGCCCCTCCCACCGCCGTGTGCCGCTTCTTCTGCCACAATCACCACCTCCCCTACCACCCAATCAACCCAGCAGAACCTCACTACCTCCCTTTACCTTTCCTTTTCCCTTTCTCCTCCTCCTTTCTCCTCCCTCCTTCTCCACCACTCTCGACCACCACAACCACCACCACCTATGCTGCCACCCTACTACGCCACCACCACCACTGCAACCCTCTCAATCCAGAGAGTTCACCACCCCAAAACTACCACCTCTCTCTCTCTCTCTCTTCTAGCCCCAAAGGACCAACTTTCCCTAAAACCACCACTACTTCCACCACTATTACCGTGCGCCATTACCTTCACTTAGGTTGTGCCATAACCCTTGATATTCTTAAGTATGAACTATTTTGGTATAATTATTATTTTAACCTTATTATTATTATTAAATTTATTATCATTATTATTAATGGTATTATTATTATTATTATTATTATTTTACCATGACTATTATGACTACCTAACCCTATTTTGGTTAATATTACCCCTAATATTATTGTTAACCACTTTAAGGATAATAACCTTATTATTACTTCTAAAACTATTATTATTATTATTACCACTAATACTAGTTCTTACTAAAGGTAAAGTAGGGAATAATGAAAGTAATAAGAGGGAATTTAACCCTAGTGTTTTCCTCTTATAGGTGAACCAAGTGTCACCTCTAAGGAGTTGTAGGAAGCGTGCTCTAAACCCGGTGTCATTTTAGGTAAGGATATGGTTAAGGCCTAATAATGCATACCATGTGTTTTTGTGCGTTGGTTCTATGTGTGTACTTTATATGGATATGGATTACGTCTTATAGGGCAGCTTGCTAAGCATGGAGCTACTATAAGTTGTATGTGTTTTTATGGCATGTGTAATATGGTATTGTTACTTGTGCTTGTAATGTGCTTCTATAATATTTCCCTTCATGACATGCATGATAGGAGGCTTTAAGTAGTGCGATGTGGTTATGAGAAGAAAAAGGGAGTATGGGAAGTGAGTTGACTAGAGGGTAGTAAGAATGGCTTAAAAATCTCATGACTTATGGGTGGAAAAATGAAGGAACAATGTGAACAAATTAAGAGGATGGACTAAAATATGCATAGGGAGTGTAAGGTTGCATGGGATGGTTAGCCTTTCCAAGGGGATAACCTTTATGTGAAAAAAGTTTACTTGAGGGTTAAGTAAAGTAAGGGAATAGTGTTTTTGGGGTGATTGGAGTTCATATGCAAAAAATAGTACATGGGTTAGTATAAGGGTGCATGGGGGACTTATCTAGGGTTTGGGAGGAAACCCTAAGTGGGAGAAGTGTTCGAGGAAGGAAGCACTAGTAGAAATAGTTAGATTGAGGAATAAGAATGAAAGGGGTGTCACATGGAGGGGAAGTGAGCCAAGTGGAAAAAGTGTTTGGGTGATGAATGGATGATATAAAAGAAAGGATAAGTATTATGGTTTGGGAAATGAACTAGGGTTTTCATGGTCACGTCTAAGATGGGTAGTGAAGTTGTGATATTGGGCGTGGTTTGAGTGGAGTGGTAGTTTTGGTAGCAAAGAGGACCATGGGTTGTGTAGGCTAGGGAGAAGTGAGGCCACATAGGCTAGATTAGGGTTTTGGAGAGAAACCCTTGAGGAAGAAACCCTAGAGGACGATGATGAGTCGAAATGGAGTTATGGGGAGTGGGCCTTGATCTACATGCAGAAGATTTTAGGTTTCTCATGGTGAGTGGAAAAAGGTGGGGAAGAAGTCTTGGAATCATAGGGTATGTAAATGTCCCAAGTTATGGGATAGGGATTTTCAAGAGAACTAGGAATAAAGGGGTGAGCATGGGAAGTCCAATGGGTCATCCATGTATAGTCTAGGTTATGTGTGGAATAAGATATGGGTAAAACACTAAACACTTGAAGTGAAAGATTATCGAGTCAGGCCTAGTGAGGCTAATTTCCTATCCACTAGCTATAATAGTGGTCAGGACCATTCTGTCCTGTGGAGTATTTTTCATTCTACTAGCTATAATAGTGGGGGTCCCAAGCTCAATGAACCAAACCTTATATAGAATTAAATCAAGTAAAGACACTAACTATTTACAGTGGAATACCACATGAATTAGGGCTAATGAGGGTAAATTTTTTGTCCGACTATAATAGTTGTTAGGAGTGTTTTGTCTTGTGGAGTATTTTTTGGTTCACCGGCTATAATAGTGGAGTCCCTGCACTCACATAAAATTGATATGGGAAATGTGTGAGGTGAAAATAATGGTCAATGTCTGGAATGATGTTATGAACTTAAATTAAGCATTGTATACCTTACTTGTCTATTTGTTCTTGCATGACCTTATCCATATGGTTACCTTACTCAGTACGTAGCATACTGATCACCTGTTTTATGGGTGCTACTCATTCCCACAAGTAGAGGTCCCTTCTAAGTTGGTGTACGTAGGAGATGCTGTGTTCAATGCCTATAACGCATTCGATGTGTTGGGCGGGGCTGAGTGATGACCCATTGGACATGGCATAAGGTCTAAGAGCGAGTGTTATTCGGATTCTCCTTTTTCTAGTTTTTTTCTTATCCTATATCACTATTTATATTATTTTTTCCCCTTAAGGGCTTAACGCTCTAACTGTTTTCCATTCTGTAATGATTCTTTCATCACACACTCTGATTTCCTATTTATTTATGAATCTTTCAGATCATTATGGTTCTATGTCTTAATTGGTTTAATTTCTTGTGAATTTTTATAGTCTTGTGGTTGGTGCGAGATTGGGCAGGGGCTAGGCTTGTGCTGATCACGGTGGTAATACCCCTACCTTTTTTTATGGTTTTAATTAAAAAAAATTTTCAACTATGATTTTTAGGGGTGTTACACCCATGCTTATCCTTAGCGTTCCAATATCCAAATGCATTCAAGAGATATTGCTTCTTAGTTACTGAAAAATGGCAAGGTAATAACTCATAAATATGGCCACCAATGTAGATTTTTGATTAAAGAATTAGGTTTTAAGCTCAAAGAGGTTAAATAGAGGCATTAAATGCTATTTGGTAGGTAATTTGGCTAATGTAGCGAAGAAAAGGAAATATGTGCTTTAATCAACTTAAAACATGCATAAGTTATATGTGGACTTGAAGAGAATTTATGCAAGTTCTAGTTTCATACATTAGGGGAAAATACACACAATCAATAATCAGTAATACTGTAAAAATGATAGATAGTCTATAAGGCTCAATATTGCACTAGTTTTTTTTTTGCTAATAACTCTAATTCATATGTCTTGGTCTAGATGGGTAAATCAATGAGGATGAATGAAATGCCCTGAAAATTTCTAATTTTATAAAATACATTTAAAGGATATTTATTATAAGAATTATTTAAATAAATTATTTTTAAATTAAATTAATTAGGGCAAATCAAGAAGAAATTTATAAGTATTTTTATTAGAAAAGAATTTGGGTATTTTAGCTAATTAAGCATTTTATTTCTAAAATTTATTAAATAAATTATTTTATTTAAAATAAGAAGGAGAAAATAGTTTCAAATTAATATTAATTTTACAAATAATTTAATTAGAGAAAATCAGGATGTTTTGCTAATTAAAAAGGAATTCATGGAAAATCTTTTAAAAATCCTAATTTAGCCTAAAAAAGGATTTAAATATTATTTTATTTAAATATTATCATTTTTAAATATCCCAAATATTCTAATTAATTTAATTGAGCCAGCCCACTATTTTTATTTATCCCTTTTTCCTTTTTCCTTTTCTTTTTCTTTTTCTTCTTCTTTTCTTTTTCTTTTCCTTCTTCTCCCCGAACTGGGCCAGCCCGATGGCCCAGTCTTCCTCTTCTTCTCCTTCGGCCCGACCCAGCCGCGCGACGGGCGTCCTTCCTCCCCGCCTCTTCCGTGCTGCGTTTTAATGTGTTCTTCCCTCGAAACGCGTCACTTCATTTAAATTAATTCCTCCCTCGTGCCAACCGCCCGGTCTGCCTCCCTTTCCTTTTCGTTTCTTTCTTCCCTGGACCGTCTGGTCTAGCCTTTCCTTTCTTCTTCTTCATCGCACCAGCCTGACGCCACCGACTGCAACTCGCCGCTGCCATATCCAGGTTTTTCGCCGGCGATCTCGCTGTTTTGACCGGCCGATCTCCTTCCTTTCTCTTTCCCTTGATTCGGCGACTGTATAAACCCTGTCAACTCTCCCTTTTATCGCGCGATTTTCCTCTTTCTCTCTCCTGCGCACCACCCCTTCCCCCTGAAAAATAAACCCACCGGCCAACGTCGCCTCCGGCGACTGGAACCCTACCTTCCCTAGCTACTAGCCGGCCCACATAACCCTATCCTCCCTTCTAAAGCCTATAAATATCCCCCATAATAACGTGTATCGAGACTTTTGTTTTCATAACCTAGAATCCCGACCTTGCCATCGCCTATCCTTTAGACGTTTCTTCCGCCGCCTCCGGCCAACTTCGCCACCATTTCTGGCCACCCGTGTCATCCTTGCACCGCCCTCTATCTAACCAAATCTATCTCGCCCTTCGATTCTTCCTGCACAAGCCGCCCTAGCTGTGCGAAGTTCCCTTCCCGATCAACCCTGTTTTCTGCCCCGCCACCCTTCGCGCCGCCATTAGCCACCTTATCCTCCGCTAAGGCCGCTTCTTTCACCTCCCAAACTGTGCTTCAGACCTTGCCTTACCTTCCCCTACCTTTAGTTTCCTTTTTCTCCCTCTCCTCCTCTCTCTTCCTTCTTCTCCTCCATTTGGCCACCACCACCGCCGCCGTGCGTCGCCACCTTTGGCTGCGCCACCACCTCTATTCTGTCCCTCTCCTTCTGGGGAACTCAAAACAACCCAGCTCCCATTTTAATTCTTCCTATCTTATTCCCAGCATGCAACTTTCCCCTCTTTCTTTCCTCTTTCCGGCCACCATCGCCACCTCCGTGCGCCACCGCCGGTGCCGCTTATCCCCACCAACATTTGATTGAACCCTAGACCCTCTCAGCTATTTTCCCTATTTTTATAACCCTTAAATTATTTTATTTCAATTATTTACATATAGATACTATTATTATTATTATTCTTAATATTTATATTTTAATATGCATTATTATTATTATTATAAGTATTAATATTTTATTATTATTTATGTTGAGGGCTGAAGCTTAATATATTTTAATTCGATTTTATTATTCTTCTTCTTATTATTTCTATAATTACTATTATTAATATTAAAATGTTATAAGTATAATTATTATTATTATTATTATTTTCTATTTCGAATTTCCATTATTCTTATTTATTATTATTAATATAAATATTTTAACATTAGTGTTGTTAATAATGTCATTATTATTATTATTATTATTATTATTATCATAATCATTATCATTATCATTATTATTATTATTATTATTTTTGAATTGGGTTATTTATTTTACAAATAATCTTTTTAGTATTATTTTGGTAAAGGGTCCGAACCCCTTATTTCACTTTATTTTTGAGTAATGCCTTTTTATTATTATTTCTACTATTTTATTATTCTTATTAATATTAATATTGATATTATTTTGGTATTTTTGTTATTATTATTTTATAAAAAAAACTATTCTTATATTGAATTAGTGTTTAATATTATTTTGATAGGAGAGAGTCTAATTTTAGCTTTTCTCTCATAATAGGTAAAACCAGTCAAAACCCTAAGGAGGCGTAGGAGCGTGCTCCAAGACCGGTGACGTTTTAGGTAAGGAGTGCTAAGGCCTTTTATGTGCTTATGTGTATTATGTGTTTCACATGTTATGTATCTAATGTTTATTATAATTAAATATTTTATATGTGGTATGACTTGGAGTTGAAGTATGTTGTGCATGGTATGTGTATTAATTATGTATGATGATATGTGTTGTGTATGTGAGGAATCCGATGTGGTTTGTGTGAGAGGAAGGATGAAAAAGGAAGATGGGGAAAGAATTTGATTAAGGGAAGTGAGTTAACCTAATTTTATGGTTTTATAAGGAATAATCTAATGTATGATTTTATGTGTGGAAGAAAAAAATTTATGGTTTGTTTGAGAGAATCTAATTTAGGATGTTATTTGGGAGATGGTAATTTATGATGTTATATGGGAGATTCGAATTTATGGTTTATTTGGGAGAATTTAAATTAGGATGTTAATTGGGAGAAGGTAATTTATGAGGTTATATGGAATAATCGAATTTATGGTTGTTTGGGAGAATCTAATTTTTTTATGTTATTTGGGAAAATGTAATTTATGATATTATATAGGAGAATCTAATTTATGATTTGCTTGGGGGAATTCAATTTATGGTTTTCCTTGGGAGATTCTAAATTATGATTTTATGTGGAAGAATCTTTATGGTTTGAATTTAGGGTTTGACATGGAAGAATCTTTATGGTTTGAATTTAGTGTTGGTATGGACAAATCTTTGGGTCTTATATGGTTTGAATTTAAAGTTTTGTATGATGGAATCTAGGGTTTACCTAGTGGTATTAATGGATGTATGTTGGTATTAGGGTTTGTATGATGATATTAAGGTTTGTATGGTGCTAATTATAGTTGTATGGTGGTATTAGGATTTATATGGTGATATTGATGGTTGTATGGTGGTATTAGGGTTTGCATGGTTGAATGTAGAGCTTCGCGTGGAATTTTAGGGTTTACATGAAAAAGGTTCAAAGGTTTTCATGGAAAGATTAGTGTTTGCATGGAAGTGAAATTACGTGTGAAAAGTTAATTTGGGATGTAAGGAAGGTAATGTAAGTGTTGTTTGGGTGTTTAGCATTTGGGATGGAAAATAGCACGTGGAGCAAATTAAGGGTACGGAGGACACTGAATTAGGGTTTGGAGTGGTTAATTATGGATTTTGAGGCTGCTTAGAGTTTGGGTTATCACGTGTATTTGGTAATTAAAGTGTAATTATAGAATTTTATGATTTGTGATGTGTGGTGATTTATGCATGTTTGGTGAAAGCTTTTGAATAAAATACTTAAGACATTAATCATTTAAAGTGGAAGATTGTTGAGCCGAGTCCAGACCGATCCACTGGTCAGAAATAGTGGTTAGGACATGATATCCTATGTGTAACCGATCCACCGGTAATAATAGTGGTGAGGACTTTGTCCCGCAAGTGACCGGCCCACCGACAATAATAGTGGGGTGACTCGAGCTCAATAAAAACAAACCAGAGTTACACACGCTTAAAAGATACTAATCACTTACAGTGGAACACCATGTGAGCAGGAACCAGACCGATCCACCGGTCAGGAATAGTGGTGTGGACTTTGTCTTGCAAGTGTCCGATCCACCGGCGAATAATAGTGGTGTGGACTTTGTCCCGCAAGTGACCAGCCCACCGGCAATAATAGTGGGGTGTTCCTGTACTTACATGGATTGATAAAAGGCATGGTGTGAAACGAATTCTGATAAAAGATTAATTAAGTAATTAATCCGGATTATTGGGCCTTTGTACTTTTACCTGGTTGATCATATGCATTTATGATTGTGTTCTTCTATTTTTATGCATGGCTTATGTGTTTATGTGTTGGCCTTAGTGATCAAGTCACCTTACTCGGTACTGGACCCGTACTGATACTACCTTGGTTGATGGGTCCTGTGATGATCCACTGATGTTGGGTAGCAGACCTCTTGTACAGGTTTAAGATCAGAGACTATTTTGGGGTGGCAAGCCTGACCTGAGTGAGTAGGCAATCCGGAATTTGACCCATCGGGTTTTATCTTGTTTAAATGTATTTCTATTTAGAAGTTACAAGTGTTAATTAATAAAAGTTTATGTGTACTCTGATTTTGTTGTATGATCTTTCAAATTCTTTTATGAATTGTTAATTTGAATTTAACGTAAATCTTTTCTTTAGCCTTAGCACTTGGTACTGGAACGGTTGGAGAGAACCGGTCTGGTACTAAGTGTGGCGGTAACATTCCCAGAATTCATAGGTTTTAAGTGTTTCTATCTTAATTGCTTCCGTTTTAAAAAAAAAATTAGTGAATTTTGGGGTGTTACAATGAACCTCTAGAGTGCTAAATTAATAAGTGGTTTGAAGTCTATCAATGAGATAGTTCATGCTTAAAACATTTCAAAACCGTTTTTTCTTTATACTTTCTTGCAATCTATAGGTCTCGCTAGTGTATGATCAAGCTATATAGAGAATTCTATCAATTTTTCATCATTGACTTATCATTTCCCATTTTGTTTTTCAAAAATAAGGGAAAATAAACAAATAATAGAACATAAAGAAAAGAAAATACAATGGGAAGAAAGAAAGAAAAATAAAAACACACCAAACAAAAAGGAAAAGAAAGAAAGGTAACAAAATGGAAAGCTGTGAGAAATCTCCCCATGCTTAAACAATTCATTGTCCTCAATGTGTTTGTGGGAAAAAGTGGGAATGGAAAGAATTACACTTACTATGGAGGCTACGGGGGTTGAAAACTGTTGTAAAACCCCAATTTTTACTTCTGAAAAAATTTGTTTTACAGTGGAAGTAAATAAGTAATTTATTGGGGGTTACCACCGTAGTTGATATAAGTCTGGCTTATGCAATCATCCTTACATTAATCATAAGGCTAAAACATTTAAATTAATATAGAATAATTTAAAAAAAGAAAAATTTATAATACAATAATGAGTTTGGAGCTTAACTCCGAGTTAACAATACAAAATATAAAAGAAGGGATACCATGGATCAAGACTCTAAAAAGGTATCTGGTTAAATACATTTATCAGATAACATTATTTTTCACCCAATACAGATCAAGTCACTCATCCCCATATAAGGCATCATAGGCATCATAATACTCTAGTGGATCTTCTGAGATTTGCACATAAGAATCAGGGTATCCTTACCATGGGAACGAGCAATACCCATAAAACGAGTGGTCAGTATGCTACTTAATGAGTGAGGGAACAATAATATCAAAATATAAATACAATTAGGACATTTTTTCACATTATATAATAAGTTTATCATAATTAAATGAAACATCTCATAGGACAGATAATGATCTAGATCTCTTTATTAAGTATAATCCATTTCTATTCTTCTATATACGTTGAGCGTAGGAACCTAACTATTCTTAAACTGGTGGAACAGTTTGAAGCACCTTCTCAGGTCAACATACACGAGCCACTATTATAAACGAATGGAAATAACCTAAAAACATCATGTTCTTTGGATAGAACACTCACAAGCCACTATTCTCCCTGGTGGAATGAGATATAAACATGAAAACAATACCTTGGTCCTAAGTCACGTACTGTTCCACTTTAAATCATTAGTATCTTTTCTATAGATTATACTATTGTATTTTCATTTCATAATGAGTAGAGGCCCCACTACTTTTAATCTGGTGGAATGGGATGAAGCATCTTCTTAGGGGAAAATGCTCTTGAGCCACTATTATTTCTTGTGAAATGGAGATTAAAAATATCATCTTCTCAAACAAAATGCTACTGAGACACTATTTTTCCTAGTGGAAAGGAAATACATACATACACATATATAAATAGATCACCTCGACTCTTCTCATGTGCTCTTTCACTTTAAGTGATTAATTTCTTACTCATGGTTAATTCTCAAGCAATGAGTACATTAAAATAGATATACATATAGTATAGGTCAATTTCCTTAAGCCCTTTCAAACCCTAATTACACTCCCCTTAGCAATCATTCTCCCATTTTAATTATTCATCCATCTTACAATAATTCACTCTCGAATTTCATCATTATTAACATATCCATAATGCATGGTCTAGTTCTCATATATATACATTAATAATGCTATCCTAATGTATTACTCACATAAATCTCTAAGACCCTAATTCTACAAATTTGTCATAAAACCTCCCATGAAATTTATAGAATTACTAATTCTAATAGATAACCTCATAAGGTCAAACATTAACAATGTATTCATAATCTGAATAACCTCTAGATTTGAATATGGAATAATAATATTATCATTATAATATATTATGCCCCAAATTAACCATTAATTCATTTAAGGACACCAAAACAACAATCATACTTCCAAGCATTCTTCATGATATCACTATCATATTTTAATCCACCTAACACATAAAATGCCAAAATTTTCTTATTACCCCACAATGACTAAATTACCCTTAAGTACAAATAATACCCTTTATTTTATAAAATCTTATACCTTCCACACACATTATTTTTCAAATCCACCAATTATCATCATACCTCATCAAAATTTTTATACCCACTTATCAAAGCTTATCTACCCTATATTTCATACCATAAGATATATTTCCACAAATATGACATTATCACCACAAAATTATAATGGTACCTCTCACCCATTCTCACTTCCTTTCAGCATAATATTCATTTCATCACCAAATATCGTAATCAACACATGTTATATCATATATCAATAATATCATGAAAACCACATATAACCATACAAGCAATTAATACAAAAAACCCTAAACATTGAATAATATCCTTACCGACTAGGACACCGGGCTCTATGAACTCAAATACTAGACTTCCTCCTCTGAAGCTACTAGAATACCACCTATGAAAAATAATAAAATTCATGGTTAGGCTTGAATAGTTTAACCAAAGGAGAAATTAAGGTAAAGAGGATAAAACCAAAAATAACCATAGTTAAATGAATATTGGGATGTGCGGATGTGTAGTAGAATGTGTGGTGGAGCTATGGTAAAAATTTGGTGGTGTTTGAATAAGATTTGTGGGTGAAAATAGGGGTGAAAAATAGGAGCTGCATGCCCATGTCAAGAGGAAGAATCATGCACAACCAAGCAGTGCAAAGTGGCACAGCTATACTTGATTGCTGGGCAGATAAGTCACAAGTTGAATAGATGTGCACGAGTGTACATTTGGGTTGTGTGTGGGCGTGTAGGGCTGCATAGATAGGAAGTGCTGGGTTTCACGAGCATGCAATAGGAAATTTTAGTGTTGCAAGGCCATGCTTGAGGTTGTGCACATGCTGTGTGCTTTGTAAAAGTGGGATGAACAAGAGAAAGAAGAAGTGAAAAGAGGTAGCGGTCAGTGACGATGGCTGATAATGGTGCTAGGAAAGTTTTAGGTGACCTTAGTGGTTAGTCCACAGGCCAAAGAGAAACAAGTGGTGGCTAAGGTAGTGCAGGGTGGGGGAGATTGTGGAATGTAGCCAAAAATAGGGGAATAAAGGAGAAAGAAGGGGAAGAAAAGAAGAAGGAATAAAAGAGAGAGAAGAGGGGTGCTCAGGTAATGTTTTGGACAAAAATGGGCAGAATGGAGGTAAAACAAAGAGGGAGAAAGGAGAGTGTGTAGAATACCTATATTTGTATCTCTCTCTCTCTCTCTCTCTCTCTCTCTCTCTCTATATATATATATATATATATATATATATATATATATATATATATATGGGAATTGGTGTGTGTGTAAATGGATAAAAGAGAAGAAAGGAAAATACAGAAGATGCGGGGAGGCACGAGGGGTGCAGAGAAGAGTAGAGAGGGAAGTCAATGAGGGATAGTGGAAAGGTGATTGATGATGGGGTCAACAGTGGTGAGAGTGATAGGTGATGTAGGTTCAAGTTGCAAAAATTGCAGAAGGGGTGGTCAAGTATTACGACATAAGAAGAAGATGGGAGAACGGGAAAATAAAATAGAAAAGGAGAAAGAAAAGGGAGAAGAGAAAAAGATTTAGGGTTTAGTTTAGGTGATTTTACATTAGCTAAAATGGTTAGGATTAGCAATAATTTTAGTGGTTTTTGATTTTGGTTTATGAATTATAATTTATCTGAGTTAAGGTTTCAGTTTCGGTTAAAGTTTTGGGATTAAGAAATTAGTTTAAGGCTAAAACAAGGTTTCTTGAGATTAGAATCAAATTATGGTTCTAATGATGTGGGATTAGGTTAAACTGATTTTTTTGGGTATTACATCACTATCCCCTTAAAAGAGACTTCGTCCTCGAATTGAACAAGTCCAGGATAGGGAAGAAAAGAAAAAAGGATGTAAGGAAATTATCTTGGTGGTTAAAACTATCAGAGTTAATAGTGCACTACCTAGGGACTACCCCCTTAAAAGAAAGAAAACTCCAAATTCTAACACACCTGAGCTAAAAATCTCGGGATGTGTCTCACACATAACATTCTCAGTTTCTTAAGTTTCTTCTTCTACTCCATGATGGCTCAAAAGAATCTTCGTGAGCTGAACTGAGCTCATTCGGATGTGGAAAATCTTTATTTCAAGAATCCTCAAAGGCCTTTCCTCATAGGACAACAAATCATTGAGCTTGATCTCATCTGATTTGATCATGTGTGACGGAACTGCGACATACTTCCTAACCTGAGAAATGTTGAAGACGTTGTGAAGTCGAGCCACCTCTGGTGGAAGTGCTTGGCGGTATGAAACCTCTCCAACCCTATCAAAAAGCTCATATGGACCAATATATCTTGGGCTTAACTTACCCTTTCGACCAAATCTCTACACTCCCTTAGTAGGTTAAACTCTCAATAGAACTCTATCCCCCATCTCAAAACTATTACTACAACATCTTTGATCTATGTAGCTCTTCTGACAACTCTGAGTTGCTCTCATCATGTCCTGAATCAACCGAACCTAGTGAATCATCTCCTTGATCAACTCCAACCTAAGTACAATAGCCTCACTAATGTCGCTCCAACACAAAGGTATTATACATTTTTTTTATATAATGCCTCAAAGGTTGCCATCCCTATATTAGCATGATAACTATTGTATAATAACTCAACCAAATGAAGATGATCTTCCCAAATGTCTTAGAAATCCAAAACACAAGCATAGAGCATATCCTCTAGAGTATGAATAGTCCTCTTAGTCTGTCTATCTGTAGTTGGATGAAAGGTAGTACTCATTCTCAATCTCGTGCCCATAGCCTCCTATAACTTCCCTTAGAAGTTTGAAAGAAATCATAAATCCTGATTGGAGACTATGTTGGTAGGGGTACCATGCCTACTTACTAAAAACCTCAAATATGTATCTGCTAGCTGATCCATACCTTAAGTCGACTCCATTGGGACAAAAAACAACAAACTTAGTCAACTTATCGATGATAACCAAAAGTGTATCACAAAAGCTGTGAGTCCTTAGTAGCCCACTCACAAAATCTATTGAGGCCTCAACATGGTGTCCGTTGTAGGATTTAAGAGCACATCCCTATTTTTGCAAAGATATTTGAGCCCAAAATGCTTGAGCATCCCAAAATTAGTGATGCTTAGGGAAAAGTCTCAGTGCTATGGTAGGAAAATGGAGTAATGTAGAGAACCGTGTCAATTACATTGTATGAGACTCATTAAAGAATCTAAAGGACACAGATTTAGTAATCTGATAAGAAGTGAAATAGATAAGAAACTAAAGGTTGTTTCCTTTTCTTGTATGGTCAGCATGTGTAACAAAGCGTAAGAGACCTCATCTAGTTATCAAATACTCAACATCATCTTTAATACCTAATATCTTGAGACATGTCCAATCAATGTGTTGAGTGGATGTTATGTTTCGAGAAGCTATGGCATCATAGTGCTCTTGGTGAACAAAATATGCAAATATGATACCATAAGGATTAGATGGCCGGTTATTTGATGTTCTACCTATTCCTCAGGATTGTCATTGTTGTTGTCACGATGATTCCCCTATAGTTGTTTTTGTGTGCTCAAATTAAATTTCTAAACAAAACCTTTACATCTAAAACTAAGATACCAAACATTAAGATTTATGCAATAAAAATAGGGAATACAAATTATAAATCTTTTTCTAAGATACACAAAACATATTAAACCAACCGATTAGAGGAAAAGTGGAAATCAAACTAAAATTAAATCAAGTTCTTACCATGCATTGGTGCTACTTTAGGGGATGTGCAATGTTGCATGTGTGTAGTGAGCTAGTGCTACCTGTTGTTACATTGCCAGTGCACTAGTGTGCAGGTCACCCATGCAATAGTTGAATGTGTGTGTAGAAGAGAGAGGATGTGTAGTGGTGATGCACTATTATATGCACAACATATTTTATAAGTAAAACCCAATTACAAATATTTAGTAGATGGAATGAAGGAGTCAAACCTAGAAGGAATGTTTTATAATCAATAATTCTATAATCAATATTAAAACCCCAATTATTCAATAACATAAATTCCTATCACTAATTTCTATACTATGGATAACTAATAAAACATGTTAATCACTAATTAGTGAATAAGGATAGGAAGATATTGATTATGGAACTAGTATATCAAATAATCACGTAAAAAGAATAATTCTAAATTGATCTAACCTTAGCTTATAGAAACTCATGATAATTAATTTCTTTGCTTTCTCTTAATTCTAATAAACTAAATAAAATCTCAATTATCATCTAGCCAATTAATAAACTAGGTTATGAACACTAGATTCAATTAATGGAATCATTACAAATGGAAATCAGTGAACTGTGACTATTATCACGTAAGCTCGAATCATGAATTCATATAAATTAATAGAAAAGATTAATAATTCAACTTTGATTAAGATTTAAACCAAATAGGTGATCAATCTAATTAGTTTAAATTCTTAACCTATGATGTGAGATCATTCGATTCTGTCCATTAATCCAATTCAATTTCATTTAGAATCATAAATTCAAATTACATTGTCATACCTGAGATCCTAATTTTGTCATCAAATCATCCTACCCTATACTATCTACGCTAATATCTTCATCATTACACTAACACATCATTAAATGCATTAATATATAATTAACATCAATGATTAATAACTAATTAACAAAGAAAAAATAAAAGTAAGAGAAATAATAATATAATAAAGAGAACTTACTTGCATTAAATTAAAAATCAAAACTTGTAATCAAGGGAGGATTGGAGAAGAACTTATCAAATTAAATTACAGAGTGTTAATTGTTTAGTTGAATAATGGAGAGAAAGAGAATTGAAATTGTAAAATACATGTGTTTTCTAGAGAATATAGAGAAATAGAGAGAATCTAACTCTTAAATTGCTCAAAACCAAAATTTGAATGTTCAAAAATGTCTAAAATATATTAGGAAAAAGTTCACGTGAGTGGTTATATAATTTAAGAAAAACACGGTTCATTTTTTGGGAAACACTGGGCCTCTGTGTTATTCCCTAAATTCTCTGCCAACTACTAAATTTGAAAACTTAGATTTTTATGTTTTGGTACTAAAACATGACCCGTGTTGCTTGTTCCTTTATTATCTCTCTATAAAATTTCAACACAAGCTTCCCTTTGATGTATATTCTTCATTTCTAGTCTTTTCGTCCATTGATTCCATATCTTGATGTATTATTTTCTTCATTTCCTCTTTCCTTCAATTTCTGCTTTATATTTCTTCATTTTTATCTTTACATTTAAAATCTATCAAAAATAGAAAAACTTGAGAGAAGATTAAATCTTATAAAAATAATGAGGAATAAATGACATTTTTACCTATGATAATAACATATAAATTTCATATATCAAATACCCCCATACTTAATTCATTGCTTGTCCTCAAGCAACATCATGTCATGCACAAAAGAAACATCAAGGATTACAAGTGAGATAAGTTCTAAACAACAAGAATTGTAAGCTTGGATTTAGTCATTCATGGAGTTTAACAATGCACTAGGACTTAAAACATTTATAAATCACAAGAGAGAAACTTTGAAAATGTTTTGGTTCACACATATAACACAACCAATAAACAATTTTATCAAATGCTCAAGCGGTTAGGGAACAATAATTATTATAGTTAGTATCTCACCATGTAAAGCTAGATTAAGATTAATGAAAGTTAAATTGGTATATTCTTACTTTTGGTATGTGTAAACACTCACTCTTATGTGTCTAGGGTGAAATGTGTTTACTCTCAAGTTTTTTTCAAATGAAAATGATGGTCAATATGTTTGCCATTACTCTCAATTTGTGACTGCTTAAGAGAAATAAAGTATATAAGAATCGAAGGTTGTAAATTTGGTTATAATGGGGTTAGGTTTCTAAGATGGGATATAATTTTTAGATTGTAGCTAAAGTCTACCAACTAGAAAAGTAATTTCTTTCTTTCACTTAAATCATAATTCTTTCTTTCAATTAAATCATAATTCTTTCTCTTCTCCATGCTTCACTTCCCCCTTAAAAAATATCAATTATAATTTCAAACCCTTCTGTCCAACCAAATAAATAGAAAATTAATAAAAATATTTCTAGAATAATTCTTAGCTACTTCATCCATTGTTTTTATGATATTCACACCCAATGCTTAGATTTCACCTTATTAACAAAAAAAATGTTCTCCTTGAAAATCTATTGCTCCACTAGTCATAGATTAAGGAAGGAAAATGAATATGGAGATTAGTTGTTAACAAATGTTATATAAATAGAATAAGACTTTAGGCTCAAAGGGGTTATGTAACGGATAACAATTTTCAAGGTAAGCTATTTAGTCTTGTAGCTAATGAAGAAATAAGAGTGCCTCTATCATTTTCAAATATCCTAAAGTTCTATGTGGTCTTGATGAGAACTAATGGCAAATTCTGGTTTCACATGTCATTAGAGAATACACGCAATATATATATACAATGGATAAATAATGTATCCATAGATCAGGATCAAGCACTTATAATGTTATATCTACCAATTTTGAATTTTATTTCATCTCATTTATAATCAATGCATGGATTGATTTCTAACCTTTCTAACTCTCTTTCCTTCACCACTATCACAATCTCAATTTTTATTTTTAAGGTTTGGAAGATGGAGTTATTATAATTTAAAAATAATTTTTGTTAAAAGATTTAGTTCTATTATTTTTTTAGCCAATGAATGAATAAATCAAATCTAACACTTATTATTTAGAAATGAACCAAACAAACCAATATAAGATCATATAAATAGAAAACAAGCCATATCAATACCAAAAAAATAAAGAAATGATAAAAATACATGTAAATGACACCAACAAAGACGAAAATCAAAAGTGCACCCCCTAGTTAGCTTGTTCATCGTCCCCAATGAACTAACTCATGTAAAAGAAGAGAGGAATAAGAAAGGATCTATGAAGGAGGAGGTGGCGAATCCCTAGTCGCATGATGAAACTCATAAAGAGTTTTCATCATTTCCATCATTTGATCTTGAGTAGTACGATGGGAATCTAACTAGGAGAATACTTGAGTTTGAAATTGGAAGTGCCATTTAGGGACATAAGAAGAAGAAGATGATGATCCAGCATGCGAATGTGGAGGAGGAGGTGGTGGTGGGCCTTGCTCATCATGGGGGGGGGAGTAAGGATGCTAAATAGCAAGAGCGGAAGGAGCATCTTTGTCATCTAAGGGTTGCCAATTTCTTTAGTTTAAAGGGTTAGTTGTAGAAGGATTAGGTAAAGGAAAATGAGCATGTCCTTGATAGCAAAGGTAACACATATTACCCCTACGCTCAATGAGATGTGCTAAATGGCAATGTTCAATGTTGATACGTGTGCTCATGGATTTTATTGGAATGTCATTTGGAATGAGAAGGTCCATACTTACACAAATTTGGTGATTAAACCACCAATAACAATATCTCATTGCTTAGAGTTACTAACCCTCTAAAATTTTTTAGCTAGAAAGTATCTAATGTCAATTTGGTCATGATCTAGCATGGAATTAATGAAGAAGAGCTCAATGGACCGAACTACCCCTATACGATCCCCTTGACCAAAAACAATGCTAGCTAAGAGTCTTTGTAAATAACAAAAAACAAGAATGAAGATTCTTGAATCTTTAGCTTATAAAATTCTGAAGGTGTCAGGGGTTAGAATATTAGAAACATCACCAATCTTAGTGAAACAATTATCCACATTAAACCAAGGGGGTATGATACGATATCCTACCTAAGGTAACATAAAATTGTGGGCTAATTAATGTAAGGAAATTTGTCTATCCACATTAAAGAGGAAAAAGCAAATATATCCACCTTCTTCTGTAGATGAAGTAGCATTTAATTCAAAGGTACTTAAGAATTATAGGGTTAAATGTCTATATATATGATTAATACAATAGACGAAGTTATGCAATTCAACATTTCTCAATATTTGGGTGACTTGTGCATGGATACCTAATGTGTTAAGACAACCATCATCTAAATAACATGTTTCAGTAATGTGCCTATGAGATAAATAGTTATACCTTTGTTGTTGTTTAGTTGTTGTAATGAAAATACCTAGCTCATTAGGCCTATTTTAATTTTAGATTGGTGAAGTCCATTGTCTTGAAGATTTTCCCTCAGTTCTTTGTTTCTTTTTAGGTACCATCTATAAGGATAAACAAAGACATTTATCATGTTCATTTGCATACTACCAAACAAAAGCAATTACATTAACAGGAAAGCACATAATCAAGTTCCATTATGTATTGTATTCCAATCAAAAGACTTATTGTAGTGATAGAGGTATTCAAAACAAAAAAAAGGATTACAAATGTTGTATTTTTTCTTACTCAACCTGAAATTATTTGTCATATGCAATGTCGAGTACCACATAGAAAGATGAAATTTTATGGTTTTATGTTGCATCATTCATCTTGCAGTTAATCCAATTACATTTGTAGTTAATGAAATTTCATCTTGAAGCATTCAATATCAGTAAAACAAACAAGTATTTGCAATTAAAGATTTTCATTTGAGATGAAGCATGTCAAAAGAAAAACTTAAATAGGTTTCGGTCAAGCAAATAAATATGGAAAGTGCACTTACCTTTTCTGTGAATTTGGAGTTGTTTATGTATAATGAGGCTTGAATAATGCTTAAAAAGATGAAATAAGAAAAATCCCTAAGTCAATTAGGTGAGATTTGGATAGAATTTGAGCAAAAATTGAAGTTAGGGTTCCAATTGTATTTTCAAGTAGAGCAACTGATTTGGAGTTGCTAGAGTCGATTTTAATGCAGAAATTTGGATATAGAAGTGATGAGAGATGGTGAATTGAAGATAAGATGAATGGTAATGGAGATTTTATGTAGGATTAGGTGGATATTTGAAGAGGGCGAGGGGTTCAACTATCGTATTCAGCAGAGAAAGAGAGAAGTCGAATGAAAGAAATATGGTTCGTGTTCTTTAATGTCAAAAACACGGGTAGGCTATAAATTTTTTTTCCCTGAAAACATTGTTCGTGTTTATTTCGAACAATTTTTCCAAAGGGAAAAATTTCCTAATAGAAATACACGGTTTATGTTTTATAAACATGGACCCCCCGTGTTAATTTTGAACCATTATGCCTTTTGCTATTTGTGCAGGGAAAATCGTGATTGTTAAACACTGATTGTGGTTTTAGAATATGATACCCCTATGTTCTTTTATTCTTATTTTATTTTCCTTCACAATTTTCCTACAAAAATAACACGAAGAATGTTCCAAATATGATAAGGTCATGTTTATTTTTCAAAACTTTAGCTAATGCGAATTTTGTTTTCTTCTCAAACCTTTCATTATTTACAATAAAAAACAATAAAAAAAATCAAATCACACACAAAATAGGTTAAAGTTAATAACATACATAAAATGGAAAATATTCACAAATAAAGAACACATGAAATAGTGAAAAATCAAAAGTATGAGATAAGAATTTTTTTACAACACTTGAGTGTTTCGTAAGTAGTAGTGTCCTGATATTTTAGCTTTCATAACTTAGAGTAGTAAGATCTATCACCTCCAAGTTTCTCACAATATATTCCTTGTAAAAAGGTTTGCGACGGCGTCCTTTCACTTTCCACACCTTTCTTGTCTTTTCACTTTGAATCTCTACAGTACCATGAGGAAATACATTAGTCACAATAAACGGGCCAATCCATCTCAACCTTAATTTTCCTAGAAATAGTTTTAAACGAGAATGATACAATAAAACTTTTTAACCGATCTCAAAATTCTTCCTAAGAATTAACTTATCATGACCTGCTTTAGTTTGATCTTTGTATCTCAACGTAGTTTCAAAAGTGTCATTTCTTATTTCCTCAAGTTCTTGTAGCTGAATTTTTCTATGTCTTCCAATTTCATTTGACTCCATGTTACATTTATTCATAGCCCAAAAAACTCTATGTTCTAATTTTACCGAACGATGAAAAGTATTACCATAGACCAAATGATATGGTGACATACCAATTGGAGTTTTGAATGTTGTGTGATCTATCCAATCTTTTCTAGAATCCTTCCTTGTTGGTTTCACCATCTTTTCCAAAATTGATATGATTTCTCAATTTGATATTTCAACTTGACCATTTGTTTGTGGATGGTATATAGTGGATATTCAATGTGTCACATGATATTTCCTTAACAATTCTTCTAACGTTCTATCGCAGAAGTGTGAACCTTTGTCGTTGATTATAGCTTTTGGTAATAGAAACCTTGCAAAACTATTAGTTAGAAGAAAATCTCCGACAACTATAGCATCATCAGTATAGTTGGCCTTTTCCTCCACCCATTTTGACACATAATATAAAGTAAAAAGAATTTATTTGAAACCAAAAGATGATGGAAAAGGACCCATGAAGTCCATACCCCAAATATAAAAAATTTCACATCAATAATAGGGTTTTGTGGCATTTTATTTCTAGGACCTAACCCTCTAGTCTTTTGAAAATTTTCACATGTTTTGCAAAACTCATAAGCATCCTTAGATAAGGTAGGCCAATAAAATCAACTTTCCAGAATTTTATGAGCTGTTCTTTTAGGACCAAAATGACCCCCGAAAGCATAGCTATGACAAAATGTTAAGATAGAAAGAAGTTCACTATCAGGGATACTCCTTCTAATGATTTGGTTAGCACATTATTTCCACAAATACGAATCATCCCACACAAAATAATTTGCTTGACTCTTCATTTTGTCCCTTTTTTACTTTAGTAAAATGTGAAGGAAATACCTTTGTGACCAAAAATTTACTATGTCAGCATACTATGGTATTTCATTCCTAAATACATAAAGTTGCTCGTCCATAAATGCTTCATTGATGGGTGCCTCAACTTCAACCTCCTTGATTAATCTACTTAGATGATCTGCTACTCCATTTTCTATTCCTTTTTTTAATCTTTGATGCATAGATTGAATTCTTAGAGTAGAAGTATCCATCTAATCAATCCTGGTTTTGATTCCTTCTTTAACAATAGATATTTCAAAGCTTAATGGTCAGAATAAAAAACAATATCAGTGCCTAAAAGATAAGAATGAAATTTATATAAAGCAAAGATAATGGCAACAAGCTCCTTCTCAGTGGTTGTATAATTAAGTTGGGCTTCATTCAATGTGCGTGAGGTATAGTATATCACATGTGGATCTTTCCCAATACTTTGACCTTAAACTGCACCAACAACATAGTTAGATGCATCACATCATTCAAAAGGAAAATTCCAATCAGGTGGTTGAAGTATGGGTGCACTAATAAATTTTTCCTTCAAATACTCAAATACTTTCTTAAATGCATCATCAAAATTGAACTCGTTTCTTTCTAAAGAAGCTTACACAAAGGTTGAGCTATTTTAGAAAAATCTTCAATGAATCGGGGATAAAATCCAGCATGGCGTAGGAATGAACGCATATCTTTAACGATCGATGGGTAAGATAATGAAGCTATAAGATCAATTTTTTGCCTTATCTACTTCAATTCCTTTAGGATAAATGACATGTCCTAAAACTATCCCTTGTTGAACCATAAAATGACATTTTTTAGAGTTTAGTACAAGATTTGTTTAAAGACCCCTTTTCAAGATGAGAGTTAAATTATCAAGGCATTGATCAAAAGTATCACCATGAATACTAAAATTATCCATGAATACCACGATAATTTTCTCCAAATATTTGGAAAATTTGCTTACCATACATCTCTGAAATATGGCAGGGGTGATGCATAGCCTAAATGGCATGCGACGATATGCAAACGTACCATAAGGACATGTGAATATGGTATTCTCTTGATCTTCTAGAGCTATGAGAACTTGCAATTATCCAGAATATCCATCGCAAAAACAATAATAAGCATGACCCACTAACCTCTCTAACATTTGATCCATAAATGGTAGAGGAAAATGATCTTTCCTAGTCATGGAATAAAGCTTCCTATAATCTACATACATGCTTCAACCATTTTGAACTTTAGTAGGAACCACTTCTCCCTTTTTATTCTCCACTACAGTGATTCCTATTTTCTTGGGTACTACTTAGAGAGGACTAACCCAACTACTATCAGAAATTGGATAAAGGACTCCTACAGACAACAATTTCAACACCACTTTCTTTACTACCTCCATCATAATTGGATTTATCTTACATTGTACTTGCCTACTAGGCTTAACATCATCCTTCTATAAAATCTGATGCATACACACTAAAGGACTAATACTCTTAATATCAACAACCACACATCCCAAAGGAGATTTATACTTCTTCAAAACATTATCATGTTTTTTCTTTTTGTTTGAGTGTTAGGTCAATATAGATGATAACAGGAAGGGTATCTTTCTGTCCCAAAAATGCATACTTAAGATGGTCAGGTAAGGGTTTCAACTCCACTTCTAGTGCATGATTCATGAAAGGTAAAGGTCTATCTAATGTCAATGGTAAATCTAAAAATCTTCTAATTCTACCTAGACATGCTCCTAAATCAGCCACTATCTCTTTGATCTCCTCATCAACTTAAAATTTCTCCTTTAATTCTTCCAAAAATTTGGTTTCTATGCATGGAGTTATGGTTACCTCTAAGGGATCTTCATATGATAATTCGTAAACCTTTTCAGTCAAATCTTCAATAACATTGATAATAGAGACCGATTCATAATCTTTAGGATATCTCATGGAGTCATATATGTTAAACCTAAATACTTCATCATCAAACTCCATAGTTAGAACTCCATCATGTACATCAGTTATAATTTTTGAAGTTTTCAAGAATGGTCTAACTATCAATATATGAGATGGGTTAGATGAACCATTATCCTGCATATCTAACACATAAAAATCAATAGGGAATACTAACTCATTCACTTGAACCAAGACATCTTCAATTACTCCTTCATGATATGTGTTAGATGAAATGCCCAAAAAAAATTCTAATTTTAAAAATTATAGTTAAATAAGATTTTATTAGAAAAATTTATTAAATAAATTATTTTTATTAAAATAAAAAGGAAATTAATTATGGTAAATTAAGAAGGAATTTATAAGTATTTTAATTAGGAGAAATTTGGGTATTTTAGCTAATTAAGGATTTTATTTTAGAAATAAATTATATAAATTATTTTATTTAAAATAAGAAAGAGAAAATAGTTTCAAATTAATATTAATTTTATAAATAAATTAGTTGAAGAAAATTAGAGTGATTTGCTAATTAAAATAGAATTTATGGAAAATATTTTAAAAATCCTAATTTAGCCTAAAAAGGGATTTAAAATATTATTTTATTTAATTATTATTAATTTTTTAACTATCCCAAATATTTTATTTATTTATTTAACCCAACCCTCCTATTTTTCTTTTTTCCTTTTCCCTTTTTCCTTCTTTTTCTTTCTTTATCTTTCTTCTTCTTCTTTTTTCCTTACGTTCTCCCCGATTGGGCCAGCTTTCTACGGCCCAATCCTCCCTTTTCTTCTTCCTTCAGCGGCCCAAATCTCTACGCCGTGTCTCGCTTATTTTCCCTCAAAACCCGTCGTTTTGTTGCTCCATTTTAATTCCTAGTGCTCGGCTACTACCCTTTGCGCCACCATTAGCCACCTCTTCCATCACTTCTTTCTCCTCCCATTCTCTTCTGCAGTCCCTCCCCTACCTTCCCCTACCTTTATTTTCCTCTTTCTCCCTCTCCTCCTCTCTCTTTCTTCTTCTTCTCTCCTATTCGGCCACCACCGCCACCATGCGCCGCCGCCTTTGGCTGTGCCACCACCTCTATTTTGTTCCTCTCCTTCTGGGTAACCCTAAACACCCTTACTTCCACCCTCTTGCTCTTTTTTTTTCAGCCTTCAACTTTTCCCCTTTTCTTCTTTTTTTTTCTGGCCACCGCCACCACCGCCTTGTACAACTGCCAGTGCCATCCATCTCTACCGACTCAAGGTGAAACCCTAGACCCTCTCAACCCTTTTTCCCTATTTATTTAAGTTTATTCTAATTTATTTCAAAATTTGGCATTTATTCGATTATTGTAATTATTATTATTATTATTATTATTATTATTATTATTATTGGATGTAATATTAATGTCATATTTTCTTGGAAAGGTCAATAGTAGGACTAAAATATTTAGGTTGTTAGTTTCAAATTATAGGCATTAATTATATTATTATAAGTTTTATTATCATTATTAATAATATTATTATTAGTATTATTGTTTTATTATTTATAATATTTATCTAGAGAGGGCTAAAGCCCTAAATTATAATTACAATTTGCATAATTGTAGTTTACTATTATTATTACTATTTCTATTATTATTAATATTAATATTAATATTATTATTATTATTATCTTTAATATTTTCTATTAATATCATTATTAATATTATTAAATAGTACCTTCACTATTTGAAGGTAGGGTCAAAAACCCTATCTTGTATTTTTAGACTTATGTCATTATTATTATTATGTATTAAGTTTGTTATTATTTAATGTAGGGTGGAAACCCTACTTCATTTTATCTTCAAATATTATCCTTACTATTATTTCCATTATGATTATTATTATTTTTGTAATATTATTATGGTTTTTATCATTATCATTATTATTATTATTATTACTATTTCATTATTGTTAGTATTACTAAATTTTGTTATTAATTTTACTAATGTTATTATTAGTATTATTTTGATTAAGGGGCTGAAGCCCTTATTTCACTTTGTTTTCGAATGATGCCCTTTTTTATTAATATTGTTACTATTATTATTATTATTATTATTATTATTATTATTATTATTATTATTTTTAGTATCTTTGCTATTATTATTTTAGTACCATTATTATTATTAGGGTAATGTCTTCAATCCTATATTATCAACTTTTATAGTATTTCTATTATTTCCTATATCTTTATTAAAGATAGTATTAGTTAATGATATTTTTCTTAATATTTCATTATTTTATTAAAAACATAGTCTTAGAGTAAATTAGTAATTAATAGTATTTTTAGTAAGATGGAGTCTAATTTCTAGTTTTTCCCTTATAATAGGTGAGACTAGTCAAAGCCCTAAGGAGGCGTAGGAGCGTGCTCGAAGACGGGTGTCGTTTTAGGTAAGGGGTGCTAAGGCCTTTTGTGTACTTATATGCATTATGTGCTTCGCATGCTATGTATCCTATGTTATCATTATTGTAATTATTTCGTATGTGGTATAACGCGGTGTTGAAGTATGTTTTTGTATGGCATGTGTACTATATATGAGGAAATATTGTATATGTGATGATATGTGTTGTAACCCTATAAGACATACATATGAGGATGTTGATGTGGTTTGTGTGGGAGAAAAGATGAAAAAGGAGGATGGGGAAAGAAGTTGACCAAGGGATGTGAGTTGTCCTAAGTATTTTAATGATTCATAAGTGGAAGAATAAAATGGGAAATTTAGGGTCTCGTGAGAGAGAATCTAATTTATGGTTTGTATGGGAGAATCTAATTTATGATGTTATATGAGAGAATCTAATTTATGATGTTGTATGGGAGAATGTAATTTATGATATTATATGGGAGAATCTAATTTATGATGTGCTATAGGAGAATGTAACTTATGATGTTATAGGGGAGAATCTGATTTATGGTTTTATATGGGAGAGCCTAATTTATGGTTTGGTGTGGGAGAATCTGATTTATGATTTTGCATAGTTTTGTGTGAGAGAACTTAATTTATGATGTTATATGGGAGAATCTAATTTATGATGTTGTATGGAAGAACATTATTTATGACGTTATATGGGAGAATCTAATTTATAGTTTTGTATGGGAGGATCTAATACAGGGTTTTGAATGGATGAATATTTGGTTTTATATGGTTGGAATTTAGGGTTTGGTATGGATGAATCCTTGGGTTTTATATGGTTTGAATCTAGGGTTTGGTATTGATGAATCTTTGGTTGTGTATGGATTGAATATAAGGTTTTGTATTGAGGAATCTAGGGTTTTAATTATATGGAAGAATCTAGGGTTGCATGGTTGAATTTAGGGTTTCACATGGGATTTTAGGGTTTGCATGAAAAAGTTTGAAGGTTTGCATGGGGAGGTTAATGTCTTCATGGGTATGAAATTTACATGTCGAAAGTTGATTTGGGATGTAAGGAAGGTAATGTAAGTGTTATTTGGGTGTTTGAACACTTGGGATGAAAAATAGTACATAGGACATTATAAGGGTATGGATGAGACTGAATTAGGGTTTGGAGTGATTAACTATAGGTTGTTGTGATTAACTAGGGTTGGAGTGGATAATTATGGTTTGTTGTGATAACTAAGTTTTGGAATGGCTAATTATGGTTGTTATGGTTAAATAGGGTTTGGAGTGGTTAACTATAGTTTGTTGCGGTTAATTAGGGTTTGTTGTGGTTGCTTAGGGTTTTTGTGTTATCATGTGTATTTAGTGATTAAAGTGTAATTATGATTGTGAAATTTATGATTTGTGATGTGTGAAGTGTAATGGGAATGATTCATGCATGTTTAGGATGAAAGCTTCTGAATAAGATACTTAAAACATTAATCACGTAAAGTGGAAGATGTTGAGCCGGGCCTAGATCGGTTCACCGGCAAATAATAGTGGTTAGGGCATGATGCCCTATGTGTTTCCAGTCCACCTACTATAATAGTGGTCAGGCTTTGTACTTGTGAGTTTCCGGTCCACCAACTATAATAATGGGGGATCCCATGCTCAAAAAAACTGAACATATTTGTGCCAAACATGGGAAATATACTAATTACTTATAGTGGAACACCGTGTGAGAAGGGGCCAGACCGGTCCATCGGTGAATAATGGTAGTCAGGAGCTTTATGTCCTATGCGTTTTCGGTCCAACGACTATAATAGTGGTTAGGGAATGATGCCCTATGTGTTTCCGGTCCATTGGCTATAATAGTGCAGTTCCCGTACTCGCATGGAATTGATAAAAAGCATGGTGTGAAATGAGTTATGATCAGAGATTAATTAAGTAATTAATTCAGACTATAATTGGGCCTTTATGTATGTACCCGAATGATTGATTGATAATATGATATCATGATGGCCTTTATGTTCTTTTATTCTTATGCATGGTTTATGTGATTTTATGTTTTGGCCTTAGTTCTTGGTTACCTTACTCAGTATGTAGCGTACCGAACACCCTTTTCATAACTGCTGATCATTCCCACGAGTAGTATATCCTTCTGACTCTGTGTAGGTGGGCGAGACATCAATCTGGGCTGTGTGTTGAGCATGTTTTGGCTCAAGTTTGGAAGTGTCGTGGCCGTATTCATTCTTTATGTGATTTAACTCCTTTTGTTATTTCTTTGGTATAGTATTTACCATTTTATGATTTATGACTCGATTGAGTATTTTAAATGAACCTTTTATTGGTTGTAAGCTTATTTCTCTTTTGGAAATGAATTACAATTCTTTATGCATACTCTGATTTTGTTTTACAACCGTTCAATGCTTATTTGGATTTTAGTTTGTCTTAATTTATAATTGATTGTTAATTTTTTTTAGCCTTAGCACTTGGTATTGAAATGGTTGGAGAGAACCAGTTTGGTACTAAGTGTGGCTGTAACATCTCTAGAATTCACAGGTTTGAATTTAAGAGTTTCTATTTTAATTACTTCCACTTTTTTTAAAAAATTTTTTTTAGTTAATTTTGGGCTGTTACATTAGATCTCTTGGACAACTAAATAATCACATGAGTTTCCTCTAAAGGACCTAGATTTAGTGCATTAAAGATAGATAACGACATCACATTATATGAAGCACTAAATGAAGCATACTTCCGTCATACCTCGTGTTTCCAATCTTATAAGGGATGGTAAAAATACGAGGATCCTTTCACTTTGGTGGAAGTTTTCTTTAAAAATTGCCAATATATTCCCTCTCACACTCACGTTTTGATCATCCATCAATTTCCTTTTGTTAGTACACAAATCCTTAAGGAATTTTGCATACCTTGAAACTTGTTTAATTGCATCAATGAGAGGGATATTGACCTCTGCCTTTCTAAATATGTCAAATATCTCCTTGTAATAATCTAGCTTCTTGTTTCTTTCCAACCCAGAAAAGGAGTAGTAATTTTAATAGGAGTAAGGGAATCATCTTTAGTTACTTATGGCAAAAATTTCAATTTCTTCTTTTTCAACAACTGTCTCATCTTCTTCTTTGCTTATTTCTTCCTCGTTACTCACTCGCTTTGAACCTACTAATTGTTTCCCACTCTGAGTTATGATAGTACTACCATTTTTCTTAGGATTCCTTTCTATTTAACTTGGGCATATTGAGGATCCTTGTGCTTGTAATTTCCCACAGGAATTTACCAATTTACTCACTTGATTCTCCAAATTCTTGATACCATATCTAGTTTCTTGTTGAAACTACAATGTGTTGTTAGCAAATATTTCACAAAATCTTCTAAAGATATTCCTCCTAATGGTTGTTGAATTGGTGGGGGAGGTAATGGCTGAAATGGTGGTCTCTAGTGGTTTTGTGGAACTTGAAAGAATCTAGGAGGTGGATTTGATCCTTGTTGATTCTGATAAACTTATGGTTGGAAATATAAACTGTTGATTGTTTCCATACCTTAGGTTAGGATGATTCTTCCATCCTGGATTGTATGTTAGAACACAAGGATCATTCATCTTTGGTATTTTTTGTCCTCTAATAGCATTCATTTGTTTTTCTTCCTATAAAATAGGACACATATTAGTAGGATGACCAGTAAAGAATGAATTCCACATACCTTTGTAGGAATTTTTTCACCCACAACTTTTTCTAGCAGATATGTCAGATTTGATACTTGTGTTTTCAATTTAGCATTATTAGCCTCTTTAACCTGTTGAGATATAGAAGTAGTATCCCTACTACAATATTGAGAGTTTGATTCCATATTAGCAATTAATCTTTTTTGCTTCAACAGGGGTTTTATTAACCAATGCAACACCACTAGGAGCATCTATCATGTTTCAATCCATAGGAGATAATCCTTCATAAAAGTATAGCATTAATAATTGCTCACTAATTTGGTGATTGGGGCAACTACCACATAACTTCTTGAATTGTTCCCAATATTCACATAGTTATTCTCCTCCATCTTGTATAATACCACAAATTTCTTTTCTTATGTTAGTTGCTCTAGATGAAGGAAAATATTTTTTTGAAGAAAACCTTTTGCATATTAGCCCAAGTATTCATTGATCCCGCTGGTAAGTCATACAACATTCTTTTTCTCCATCAGCTAAAGCAAATGGGAAAGCTTTAAGTTTATGTTGTTCTACATTTACTCCAATGGGTTTTGATAAGCATGAATTATATCAATCATATGGACTTTAACATGAAGATTTAATGTGATTGTATCATGATTTTTTTTCATAATTTAGTCCACTTGTTCTTTTTTACTTCTCTTGATCATATTTTGTAGGTATTTCAAGAAAATAAGATCAAAAGGAGCTAAAACGCAATAGCTGGAACAAAATAGAAGAAAACGCAAGTGCTCAAAGTGTGAAAATGAATAAAGACTTAAAAATAAAAACATTATGCGTTATGAATTTGGAAACATATTAAATATTAAAGTTGTAGATAATTTTTTTAGCTTTCCAACGCATCAAAAATGAGCTCAATCCAAAGTGAAACGTAGAAGTTATGGCTAGAATACAAAACATGCGCAAACCTGAAGAATTGAAACGACCGTGTTGATGGATAGTTAGTCTATATAAACATAATTTTCATGCATTTTGGAAGAGAAAAACGGATGGAATCTAACGACGACGGCTTTGAGAACACTAAAGAGAGATCTAGGGTTTCTTATTTGGCATCACCCAATCCAATCCCACCTCTAATTCATCCACAATCTTCCATCTTTTGATCTCAATTTATTTTTCCCAGTCAGACAGATAGAACAGTAAATTTCTCATCTTAAATAAAGAGGTGATTGTATTATTTTTCTTTGGATTTTATTCATTGTTTTCAATTGATGCAATTCTCTATGTTAAAGATGTTGATTTTAATGAAATCCATGATTGGCTAATTGATCTATGTTGAGGTGAAGGGAAATTCCCTCATCCAGATGTGTTGAGAATCTAAACCCTGCCCAATCTAATTAATTGTTATATGTATTGTGCTAATAATTTAATTGGAATAATACAGAAAATTGATCACTTTTCTATTATTATTTAGAGAAACCCAGAAGGATTCGAGAGATGAGTCGGAGTGGGCTCCATTAGCATGACTAGAAATCAAACCACAAAGTCGAAAGACGTTGGTTGTCTTCTACAACTAAAAAAAAGGGAATATGATACATAATAATGGGTTGCCTATTTTTTCATTCATACTAGAGATAGATGAGTCTTAATAGACAGTAGGGTGTAGTGGCTCGAGAGAGAATTACAATACATACTCTAGTTGGCATTCATGACAAAGTATTTTAATTTGGGATTTGGGGTAAATATTCTATTATATTGGGGTTGAGGGGATTGACCGAAACCTTAGCATTTTCTCTAACTGAATTTCCCTTGTTCTTATAATATAATTGGATTTAGTTTACACATTTTATTTTTATTTAGAGTTAGACATCATTTGCCCCTATCGTTAGTATAGACATAGGAGATATTTTCACTGTCCCATTGCGCACTTCCTAGTCTCTGTAGGATCGACCTTGCATGCTACTTTAACACCGTGCACTTGCAGTTAGAAGTCATCAAGTTTTTGGCGTCGTTGCCGGGGACTAGGCAACAAGTGACCTCGAGATTTGAGAGTTTTTCTTTCTTTTAGACATTTGTGTTTCTATTTATTTTATTTTATTTTATTTCTAATCCTTTTAAAGTTTGTTCGAGTGGTTTTTTTTACTTTACACATGATCTCTAGTGCATGACCCGCTCTTGTGGGGATGAGTTAGCGCCTTTTGATCCAGAGATTGAGAGGACCTTCCATAGGCTGCATAGATTGGATAGACGTGCTGAAGGCATGGAAAACACCGGGAACCAACAACCTCTTAATCTACAAGACATGCATCCTCCACAAGTGCTGAATCCAAATTTACAACACAATCCGGCTCTTTCACAGGCACCACTTCAGGTACAAGTACAAGCTCCAATGGGGAGATCTCTTAAAGACTATGCCACCCCAAATCTAGATGGTATAGGTTCCAACATTAGATGGCCAGCTGTTCAGGTACGCAACTTTGAAATTAAACCGACCATTATTTAGATGATTCAAACAACAATTCAATTTGGAGGATTACTAAATGATGACCATAATGCTCATATTACTAATTTCCTTGAGATTTGTGATACTTTTAGGCAGAATGGGGTTTCTGATGATGCCATAAGGCTTAGGCTTTTTCGTTTCTCTCTTAGGGATAAAGCTAAGAGTTGGTTACATTCTTTGCCAATGGGATCAATTACTACGTGGGATCATATGGCTCGATAATTTCTTGCTAAATTTTTTCCACCATCAAAAAATTCTGAGATGAGAAATGATATTACTACTTTTGTGCAGTATGATCAAGAATCGTTATATGAAGTGTGGGAACGATTCAAAGAGTTGCTGAGAAAATGTCCTCACCATGGTCTACCTATTTGGCTATAGGTTCAGACTTTTTATAACAATTTATTTTCTACTAATCGTTCCATGCTTGATGAAGCTGCAGGTGAAACAATCATGAATAAGACCCCAAAAGATTCCTATAATTTTATTGAGGAGTTGAAGCTAATAGTTATCAGTGGCATGCTGAGAGATTACCTAGTAGGAGTGCGGGCATCCATTTTGTTGATGTCGTCACTACTCTTTCAGCTCAGTTAGATACTTTGAATAAACAAGTGGCTAACTTGATTGCTTCTACTGTACAGGTCCCAATTATGAGATGTGACTTATGTGGTGGACCTCACACTAGCACTTAGTGCCAGGTGGGTAACCCTTTTTTACAATCATCTGAGCAGGCTAATTTTGTGTCAAATTTTGGCAGGACCAATAACAATCCGTACTCAAACACCTACAATCCTGGTTGGAAGAATCACCCAAATTTTTCTTGGAGAAATCAAAACCCAAGTCAGGCTATAAGTCAAGTAAGACCACCTCCAGGATACCAAACCACGACCCTTGAACCAAAACCAAGTTTGGAAGAATTGCTTACTAAGTTCATAAACCAAAGTGAGTCTAGATTCTAAAATCAAGAAACTTGAATGCAAAATTAGGAGGCTTCTTTGAAGAATTTTGAGGTGCAAGTAGGACAGTTGGAAAATATAATCTCCAAAAGATACCAGGGAACCTTACCTAGCAATAAAAAAAGGAATCCATGAGAGGATGCAAAGAAAATCACTTTGAGGAGTGGTAAAGAGTTGTCTGATATACCATCTCCGAGCTTGGAAGAAAAGGGTAAGAAAAAGGCAGTTGATGAGCAACCCATATAAATTTCTAATTATCAAAAGGAGGTAAGAGATGACCCCACACTTGGTGAGGGTTCGCATCGTGAGGTAAAACCTTATCAACCTCGCATCTCATTTCCCCAAAGGTTGAAACAAAAAAAGTTAGATACACAATTTTCTAAGTTTCTTGAAATTTTTAAGAAATTAGGTATAAATATTCCATTTGCTGATGCTTTAACCCAGATGCCTAGTTATGCTAAATTTTTGAAGGAAATTTTAGCTAACAAAAGGAAACTAGAGGATTGTGAGATGGTTAAACTTAATGAGGAGTGGTCTATTGTGCTCCAAAACAAACTACCACCTAAGCTAAAAGGTCCAGGAAGTTTTACTATTCCTTGCAATATTGGTAGTTTAAATTTTGATAAGGTTCTTTGTGATCTTGGTGCAAGCATTAACCTCATGCCCTTTTCTATTTTTAGGAAGCTTGTATTAGGTGAACCAAAGGGCACGACCATATCTCTCCAACTGGCGGATCGATCAACCAAGTATCTGCGTGGTATTATTGAAGATGTGTTGGTAAAAGTTGAAACATTCATCTTTCCTATGGACTTTGTTGTTCTGGAGATGGAAGAGGACCATGAGGTACCTCAAATTCTAGGGAGACCATTTTTGGCGACAGGTAGAACTCTTATCGTTGTTCATGAGGGTAAACTGATTTTGAGGATTAATAATGAACAAATTATTTTTAATGTATTTGATGGCATGAAATAACCTCGCGAAGAAGATATTTGCTTATGCATTGATTTTATTGATGAGTGTATTAGTGAGTATTTTTAGGTTAACAGATTAGATGACCCATTAGAAGCATGTCTCACAAATGGACTTGGTGAGCGTGAGGAAGATGAGAGCCTTACAAAATTAATCCACTATTTGGAGGCATCTCCTTCATATCCTAGATTTTTAAGGCCGCCACTTCGAGGCTTGGAGCGTGATGAGATAAAAAAATTAAAACCTTCCATTGAAGAGCCTCCTCGACTTGAGCTCAAACCTCTCCCCTCTCATTTGAAATATGTTTTTTTAAATGGTTCTACTTCTCTTCCAGTGATTTTTTCATCTTCTTTGAATAGGTTGATGGAAGAGAAGCTAGTGAGGATATTGAAGGAGCACAAAAGAGTTTTTAGGTGGACCATTATAGACTTAAAAGGAATCAGTCCATCTATATGCATGCATAAAATTCTGATGGAGGAGGGTTGTAAGCCAGTGGTGCAACCTCAACGACGACTTAATCCCACAATGCAAGAAGTGGTGAAAAAAGAAGTGATAAAATTATTCGATGTAGGTGTAATTTATCCCATATCCGATAGTGCGTGGGTTAGTCCAGTGTAGGTGGTACCTAAAAAAGGGGGTTTTACTATTGTGGCTAATGAAAATAATGAATTGATCCCTACATGTACCGTAAGAGGCTGGTGTATTTGTACGAATTATAGATGAGTAAATGATGCCACAAGAAAAGACCATTATCCTCTTCCCTTCATTGATCAGATGATAGAGAGACTGGCAGGCCATGAATTCTACTATTTTTTGTATGGGTATTTAGGTTACATATAAATCCCTATTACATCTGAGGATCAAGAAAAAACAACATTCACATGTCCTTACGGTACATTTGCATATAGGAGAATGCCATTCGGATTGTGCAATGCACCAGCTACTTTTTCAGAGATGTATGATGGCAATTTTTCATGATATGGTGGAGGATTTCATGGAAATTTTTATGGATGATTTTTCTGTGTTTGGATGTTCTTTTGATGCATGCCTAAATAACTTGGATAAAGTGTTGAAAAGATGTGAAGACAAAAATTTAATCCTTAATTGGGAAAAATGTCACTTTATGGTCCAAGAGGGGATTATTCTGGGTCACAAAATCTCTAACAAGGGGATTGAAGTTGATAAGGCAAAAGTTAAACTAATTGAAAAACTTCCCCCTCCCTCTACTATCAAAGGTGTTAGGAGTTTTTTGGGGCATGATGGCTTTTATTGAAGGTTCATTAACGACTTCTAAAAAATAGCTAAGCCTCTATGTGAGTTGCTTGTTAAGGATGCTACTTTCATTTTTTTTTCAGATGAGTGTTTGCATGTGTTCAATATGTTGAAAGAAAATTTGATTAGTGCACCCATTATGGCATTTCCTGATTGGAATTTACCCTTTGAACTAATGTGCGATGCAAGTGATTTTTCTATTGGTGTTGTGTCGGGTCAAAGGAAAGATAAAAGTTTTCGAACCATTTACTATGCAAGTAGAATTCTAAATTCTATACAACAAAATTATGCTATTACTTTAAAAGAATTGTTGGCTATAGTATTTGCATTTGATAAGTTTTTTTCTTATTTATTGTTGAATAAAGTCATTGTTTACACTGACCACTCTACATAAAGTATTTGTTTGCTAAGAAGGATGCTAAGGCTAGGATAATAAGATGGATATTTCTGCTCCAAGAGTTTGACTTGGTGATTAAAGATAAAAAGAGGAGTGAGAATAGTGTTGCAGATCATCTATCACGACTTCCTCAATCTGTCATAGAAGAGCCAACCAATTCCATCAATGAAGAATTTCCAGATGAGTGCCTTTACAAAGTTCAAATCACACCTACTCCATGGTATGATGATATAGCCAATTTCTTGGTAGGTAATATCTTACCCACTCATCTTTCATATCACTAACGAAGGAAGTTTCTTTCTGAGGTGAAGTATTATTTTTGGGATGATCCGTACCTATTTAGAATTTGTGCTGATCAAGTAATTCGGAGGTGTGTGAATGATGAAGAGATTTATTACATCCTAGAACATTGTCATAGTAGGGAGGTTGGAGGTCACTTTGGACCAACTAGGACTGCGGCTATGATTTTATAATGTGGCTTTTATTGGACTAATATTTTTAAGGATGCTCACACCTTTGTTTCTGCTTGTGATAGGTGTCAAAGGACTGGGAATATATCTTGAAAACATGAATTACCCTTAACTAATATCATGGTTTGTGAGTTGTTTGATGTTTGGGGTATAGAATTCATGGGACCGTTCCCTTGTTCTTTTGGTAATGAATATATTCTTGTGGATGTGGACTATGTGTCTAAGTGGGTAGAATCTGTGGCACTTCCCAAGAATGATGCAAAGGTGGTTGTTAAATTCATGAAACAAAATATTTTCACGCGATTTGGCACACCTAGAGCTATCATTAGTGATGGAGGGAAGCATTTTTGCAATCAACAATTTCAATACCTCCTAGCTAAGTATGGAGTCAAGCATAAAGTGGCAACTCCCTACCATCCTTAGACAAGTGGTCAAGTCAAAGTAACCAATAGGGATATTAAACGGATTTTAGAGAAAACTGTAAGTGTCACACGAAAAGATTGGTCTATCAAATTAGATGACGTGCTTTGGGCTTATAGAACAACGTACAAAACTCCAATTAGCATGTCCCCCTACTATTTGGTATATGGGAAGGCATGTCATCTCCCGGTTGAACTTGAACATAAAGCATATTGGGCATTAAAATTTCTAAATTTTAATTTGAGTGATGCAGGTGAGCACATGAAACTTCAATTGAACGAAATGAACGAGTTTCGCTTTGATGCGTATGAGAATGCAAAGCTTTACAAATAACATACCAAGAAGTTACATGATAAGCATATTTCAAAGCGTGATTTTTTCAAGGGACAACAGGGGCTTCTCTTTAATTCTAGGTTGAGGCTTTTCCTTGGAAAGTTGAAATCCAGATGGTCCGACCCATTCGCGGTTGTAAACTTATATCCCTCCGGTGCGGTGGAAATTTTGCCTCTTGAAAAAGGAACATTTATGGTTAACGGTCAACGATTAAAACCATATAATGGTGGTGGTATTGAACAACTTAATACCGTCATTATCTTGAAAAACAAAAAGTAGACAGGAAGGAGTCGAACTAACGACTTTAAACTAACGCTTCTTGGGAGGCAACCCAATTCTATGATTTCATTTACATAGTTTTTTTTCCTTTCCTTTTGTTTTTTTGTATCTCATACTAACTCACAGATAGGAAGGACAAAAATGAAGAAGTGATAATAATCTAAGTGTTAAATTTTTGGGAGATTTTAGGGCTTTTGATTTCCCAACCACACTTGTAGACTACTCATGGCTCCAGAATTGGCGAGGGACATTCTGCCAGTATTGCACCACCATCCACTGAGTAAACATGGTTTGTGAGTTCTTCTCTTCCCTTTTACCTTGACAACACATTGGGGACAATGTGAACTATAAGCATGGGGGAGATATTGTAGGGTTATATTTTCCTTTGCTTTTGTTTCTTGCATTATATTTATAATTATACATTTCTTATGTTTCAAAAAAAAAATGAATTGAAAAAAAATGAAAATTTTGAAAAAAATATATAAAAGTGGGAAATGATCTTTTAATGATGATAATAGAAGGATGTTTAACATGAGGTTGCAGTAAGTTAAGTTGACTTGTTGATACCCCTTAACATTTTCTTGAAAATGATTTTGATTTTTTTTAGCTTAAAAGTTTTTGTTGCATTTTTAAGGGACGGGTGTAATTATGTTGGTGAAATTGAAGGTCATATATGCATTGCGACTTTTTTGTGGTTCATTGCAGTGTAACTAATGTGGTGACTTGTTCTATGATTTAAAGGATTAGAATTGGCATTTTTGTTTGGACCTTGTGAGATTTTGAGCCTAAAAGACCGATTCATCGAAAAACAGTCTTAATATTTTTCTTGTATGTGATGTCCCACCATGGCTTGTGAAACTAGAACTTGCAACAATTTTCTTCAAAATTACATATGACTTATGATACGCATTAATATGATAGAGGCACACTTTCTTTTCTTATAAAAGCTACATTAGCTAAATAGCCTAACCTTGACATTTTATCCTTTGCTAACCCTTTTGAGCTTTTGGCTTATTTTGTTGATCTAACCATACCTATAACCTTTATCCGTGTATCCCTACCTTAGTCTAGAGCTAGTGGGGTGATGAGTATATTAAAAAAAAAACTATGAGAAATGTGTATCTTAAGCATGGGGGGAGGTATGAAAAGGTGAATGATCATAGTGTAGAAAAAAAATGAAATTTGGGTTTATTTTTTTCCCATATTAAAGATGTTGAGACTATATAAAAAAAGGAGAAAAAAATATATTAAAAAAGGTGAAAGAGACTTGTGTAACTATTAGTGATCATACCTCATTGGTTCTACACTTGTAGCCCCAAAAGAAAAAAAAATCTTAACTTTCTTACCTTTGACCCCATTACAACTTAAATAAGACCTCTTGATTATTATGTGTTCTAAGTCTTTATTGGGGTGGAGAATTGAGAAAAATTTCAAGCATATGGGTGATCATATTCATGAGTGCAGAGACTTGAACGAAACTTTAAAAAAAAATTCATATAAATAAACACTAGAGAGAAGTGTCCCAATACCTAAAGTGAGGTTGCTAGTTTGAAACTTGAGTCTTGTACGAGTTTAACTCATGGCTACCTACAACCCATGCAACATGTTATCCTTATATTATCCTCTTTGCATGATTTTGACTTGAGAACTCAACAATACACTTCCACTTCTTCCCTAAGTATGCAACATGAATTATATTTTTATATTTTGCTGAATTTTGGGGTCTTGATGAGTTGATTTGATTTGGTGTGATGTGAGTGTTTGAAAAATCTTTACTAAGAAAGGGATCTCAATTTTACATATCACTTCTTCTCTGTGCTTTTATATGTGTTGGTTTCTTGAGGACAAGCAATAAGTTAAGCATGGGGGAGTTGATAAGCATGAATTATGTCAATCATATGGACTTTAACATGAGGATTTAATGTGATTGTATCATGATTTTTTTCATAATTTAGTCCACTTGTTCTTTTTTACTTCTCTTGATCATATTTTGTAAGTATTTCAAGAATATGGGATCAAGAGGAGCTAAAACGTAATAGCTAGAACAAAATAGAAGAAAACGCAAGTGCAAAAAGTGTGAAAAGGAATAAAGACTTAAAAATAAAAACATTATGCGTTATGAATTTGGAAAAATATTAAATATTAAAGTTTATACATTTTTTTAGCTTTCCAACGCATCAAAAATCAGCTCCATCCAAAGTGAAACGTAGAAGTTATGGCTAGAATACAAAACATGCGCAAACCTGAATAATTGAAACGGTCGTGTTGATGGATAGTTAGTCTATATAAACATATTTTTCATGCATTTTGGAAGAGAAAAACGGATGGAATCTAAAGACGACGGCTTTGAGAACACTAAAGAGAGATCTAGGGTTTCTTATTTGGCATCACCCAATCCAATCCCACCTCTAATTCATCCACAATCTTCCATCTTTTGATCTCAATTTATTGTTCCCAGTCAAACAGATAGAACAGTAAATTTTTCATCTTTAATAAAGAGGCGATTGTAGTATTTTTCTTTGGAATTTATTCATTGTTTTCAATTGATGCAATTCTCTATGTTAAAGATGTTGAGCTTAATGAAAGCCATGATTAGCTAATTGATCTACGTTGAGGTAAAGGGAAATCCCCCGATCTAGATGTGCTGAGAATCTAAACCCTGCCCAATCTAATTAATTGTCATATGTGTTGTGCTAATAATTTAATTGGAATAATAGAGAAAATTGATCACTTTTCTATTATTATTTAGAGAAACCCTACAAGATTCGAGAGATGAGTCGGAGTGGGCTCCATTAGCATGACTAGAAATCAAACCACAAAGTCGAAAGATGTTGGTTGTCTTCTACAACTAAAAAAAAGGGAATATGATACATAATAATGCGTTGCCTATTTTTGCATTCATATTGGAGATAGATGAGTCTTAATAGACATTAGGGTGTAGTGGCTCGAGAGAGCATTACAATACATACTCTGGTTGGCATTCATGACAAAGTATTTTAATTTGGGATTTGGGGTAAATATTCTATCATATTAGGGTTGAGGGGATTGACCGAAACTTTAGCATTTTCTCTAACTGAATTTCCCTTGTTCTTATAGTATAATTGGATTTCGTTTGCACATTTTATTTTTATTTAGAGTTAGACATCATCTGCCTATATCGTTAGTATAGACATAGGAGATATTTTCACTATCCCATTGCGCACTTCCTAGTCTCTGTGGGATCGACCTTGCATGCTACTTTAAGACCGTGTACTTGCGGTTAGAAGTCATCAGGTTTCATACCAGAACATGCGATATGGAATTCCTTAAAGAATTTTTTGGAATCGGTGAAACATCTTGAACCCATTGAGTTGTTATCAATGAATACTGTAAAAATGGGTAAATCATGTATTAAATAAGGTGCGATCTCACAAGTATATTTTTTTACAGGAAAATTAATGCATAAAAGGTTAGGGTTGAAAACATAACTAGCTAGCTCCTTGAGAGTTCTATCAACTATAGATGGATTTATTTGACAAGGTGAATTAAATAAGCCCTCTATGTGTTTTCCTCCAAATATGTAGAATTTCCTTCAGAAGGTACTGGAATATGACAAGCATATTCTAATATCCTTTTTGTTCGGTTTGGAATAGAAGAAGAAGAATTGGGGTCTATTGGTAGGATTATTTGTCCTTGATGCTCATTCACAAATGACCTTAAATGCGAGTGCCTAAGGATTATACAAAATTAAAGAATATATAAGTACAATCGGAGAAATTATTAACATTAAAAATAAGAACAACATAAAGTATAGAAATAAAGATTATAATTGCCATTTCCTGGCAATGGTGCTAAATATTTGATGTGTTGTCGTATGCACAACAAATTTAATAAACAATTCCAAATACGTAGTAGATGGTAAGAAGGAGTCGAACCCACAAGGAACAATTTATAATCAATAATTCTGTAATCAATATTAAAACCTTGGTTATTTAATAAAATTAATTTATATAACTAGTTTCTATACTTTGGATTAATAATAAAACTTTTTACTCACTAATTAGTGAATAAGGATAGGAAGATATTGATTATGGAACTAGGATATCAAATAATCATGTACAAAAGAATAATTCTAAATGATCTAACATTGACTTATAGAAACTCATGATAATTCATCTCTTTGTATTCTCTCAATTCTATTAAACTAAATAACCTCTCAATTTATCATCTAGCCAATTAATAATCTAGGTTAGAATGCTAGATTCAATTAATGGCAGTATTATGAATGGAAAACAGTCAACTATGACCATAATTACATAAGCTCAAATCATGCACTCGTATGAATTAATGGACAAGATTAATAATTAACCTTTTGCTACTTTTGAAACATTAATTAACAATTACGCATTAATTTTTTTGTCCTAACTTTGATTAAGATCTAAAATTAATAGGTGATCAATCTAATTAGTTTAAATTCTTAACCTATGATGCGAGATCATTCTATTCCATCCATTAGTCCAATTGAATTTCATTTAGAATCATAAATTCAAATTACGTTGTCATATCCGAAATCCTAATTCTGTCATCAAATCCTCTTATCATATACTATCTATGCTACTATCTTTGTAATTACACTAACACATCATTAAATGCATTAATCTATAATTAACATGAATGATTAATAATAAATTAACAAGGAAACAATAAAAGTAAGAGAAATAATTGTAACACCCCCAAAATTTACTATTGAAAAATTTCGTTTAATGATAAGTGTTAAATGAAAGCGAGATGATAAAACTGTAAATTCTGAGGGTATTATCGCCACACTCAGTACTAGACCGGTTCACTCCTACCATTATAGTGTTAAGTGCTAAGGCTAAATAGGATTAACATTAAATACAAGTTGATAATTGAAACAAGCTTTTATAAAAGAAATGATAGTGTTCACCATACAGAATTCAGAGTGCGGTTAAAGAGAGTTACAACCCAAGGAGTAATTAAATAAGTTTTTTGAATACATCAAACATAGTATGACAGAATATGACTAGATTAAAATGATACATAGTGAAAGTGAGATAGAGTCCAGCTAGTGACGGTCCTATGCCTCCTTAGGGTTTTGGCTTGATTCACCTATAAGAGGAAAAAAGTAAGGATTAGTTTTCCTCCTACCAAAAATACTATTATTTCTTATTTTAGTCTAAGATTAGGGTTACTATTATTAAAGGTAGCTTTATAAGTGAAAACTAGGGTTTTTACCCTCAAGTTAGCCTACTAGATATTACTAGTTAAAATATATTTATTTTAATATTTATAGCTATATTTATATTATTAAACCTAATAGCTTTGTTTATTCTACTAATAGTACTAATACTTGTTATAGAAAAATAGTGATACTAATAATAATAGTAATATTAACGCTCCTAGAAATAGAAGCCCTATTATTTTTAAGGCTAAGGCTAATAATAGTGTTAGGGTTAAAATAATAATATAATAATAGTAATACCAACAAAGTACTAATATTGCTAAAGATAATAATGATAATAGTTATATTTGGAATAATAATAATATAAGGCTTCGAATGTTTTTATCACAATAATAACAACAAAATAATAGCAATATTAATAATAATAATAACTAATAATAATACCATAGTAATAATGTTAGTAACAAAGGCATTAGGAATACTATTAGAAATATTTGAATAATAATAATAATAATAATAATAATAATAATAATAATAATAATAATAATAATACTAAGGTTGAGTATTCTTCTTCTATAATAACAAAATGGTAACATGCCAATTTCGGTTTTAATAACAGTAATGATGATGATGATGATGATGATGATGATGATGATGATGATGATGATGATAATATTAAGCATAATAATAATAATAGTAACAAAAATAATAGTAACCGAAATGATAATAATAATATAAGGGTCCAAACATTTATATTAATAAATAAAAGTGATAATGGACAAAGTTAGTATTAACAATATTAGCAAGAAAATAATGATAATGATGATGGTAATCATAATAGTAGTAGTAGTAGTAATAATAATAATAATAATAATAACAACAACAAGGATAATCTTAATAATACTAAAATTGTAGATCTCCATTAATAGTAGCATTAGTTAGAAATATTTCCAAAGTTAGGTTAAGTAGTAGTAGTAGTAGTAGTAGTAGTAATAATAATAATAATAATAATAATAATAATAATAATAATAATAATAATAATAATAATATATAATAATGATGATGATGATGATGATGATGATGATGATGATGATGATGATGATGATGATGATGATGATGATATTGTAGATAATATCATTAATATTATTAAAATAACTAATACTTGTATAAAATGGGTTTAAGGGTTAGGAAGGTTAGAGAACCACCTAGGGACAGTGGTGGCAACGATGACGGTAGTGGCAGTGGATGTAGAGATTGGAGGTGGTGGAATGAGGAGAAAATAGGGAGAAGGAGAAGGAGGCAAGGATAAAGGGAGATTTGGGGAGGTAGAGGAAGGTCCCTTGGTTGTTTTGGAGGGTGGAGGAGGCCTTGGTTGTGGCGGAATCGGCAGCTGATAGAGGTGCGAGGGGCAGCGATGGGTTGAAGTAGGTTGATCGGGATGGTGATTTTGCACGGCCGGGGTGGCTTGTGTAGGGAAAGATAAGGGAGATGGGTGAATCAGTTTTGTAGAGGGGTGTGCAGGGAAGGAATCAGTTTTGTGGGAACATTGGCAGTGGAGATCTTCGACTATGGCGAAAGATGGACCTGTTTAGGTGGTGCCGCAAAATCGGGATTTCTAGGCTGTGAAAATAAAGGCCTAATTATGGATTCCTATGGGGGTATTCATAGGCTAAATTGGGGGGGATGAAAAGGGGAAGAAGACAAGAGGGGTGTAGGTGCCAGATATGCTGACCAGTGTTGGCAGTTGAGGCGGTGCTACCATGGCAGGGTGGCAAGGTCGAGGGAAGAGGGAAAAGGAAATGGGCAGGGTGCTCGGGAGAGGGCAAAAGGGTCGGCTGGGGTCAAATTTGTGAAAGAAAGTGATGGGAGAGGGAGGGTAGGATGGTCATATGGTGCAGGTGTAGGGTGCAGGGTCGGGTGCAGGTTGCGTGGGAAGAAGAAGAAAAGACAAAAGGGTGGACCGAGTGATCCTGGGGAAATAGAAGGAAAAGAATAGGGGTGGCTTGGCGATTGGTATGGGGGCTAGTCACGCTGGCTTGGGCCACACCGAAGGAGGAAGGGAGGGAAAGGGAATTAGGTCAGCGAGCTGGCCCATTTCAGGGAAGGAAGAAGAAAGAAAAAGGAAGAAGGGGAGGAAGAAAGAAAAAGAAAAGAAGGGAAAAAATGAGAAAAAAAGGAAAAAGGAAAAAGGAAAAAGGAAAAAGGAGAAAAATAGGTTGGTTGGGGTGTTTAGGGTATTTGGATATCCTTGAATATTTAAAAATAATAATATTTAAAATAATAATAATAGTTAAATTCCTTCTTAGCTTAATTTGGTTATTTTGGGCGAATTTCCTTCACTTCCATATTAATTAGTAAAATGTCCAAATTTTGCCTAAATAATTTATTTATTAGCTTCTCTTTGATTTTCCTTAATTAATTCCCCCTTTATTTTAATAAAATATTTTATTTAATTAATATTTCTAATAAATCCTTGTTTAGCCATAATTCCTGAAATTAGGGTTTTGGGGTATTTCAATAATGATACGATAAAGAGAATTTACTTGCATTCAACCAAAAATCAGAGTTTGTAATTAAGAGAGGAATGGAGAAGAACTTATCAATTTGAATTTTAGAGTGTTAATTTTTCAATTGAATACAATGGAGAGAAAGAGAATTGAAATTGTGAAATATATGTGGTTTCTAAAGAATATAGAGAAAATGAGAGAATTTGACTCTCAAACTGCTCATAAAAAATGTCGAGTGTTTAGTAACATTAGAAATATATCAGGAAAAAGTCGACACAAGTGGTTGCAAAATTTAAGAAAAACACAATCCGTGTTTTAGAAAACACGGGGCCTCTGTGTTTTTCCTTGAGTTCTCTACCAACTACTAAATTTGAAAACTGAGATTTTTTGTGTTTTGGTGGCAAAAAATGAATCGATAAAAAATGAACCGTGTTTAGGAAACACGGGGGTATCGTGTTGCTTGTTCCATCGTCATCTCTCTATGAAATTTCAACACAAGCTTCCTTTGATGTGTATTCTTCATTTCTAGTCTTTTATTGCATTGATTCTATATCTCTTGATGTGTTCTTTGCTTCATTTCCTCTTTCCTTTGATTAATCTTTTGGATTTCTTCATTTTTATCGTTACCTACAAAATCTATCCTAAAGAGAAAAACTTGAGAAAAGATTAAATCTTATAAAAATAATAGCGAATAAAAGACATTTTTACCTAGGATAATAACATATAAATCTCATATATCAAGAGGGTATGCGGTGGAAGGTGTGGAGTGTGTAGTATGGTAGAGGTGGTGGAGAGGGCATGCATGTGAAGGAATGTACAATGGAGGGTGGGCATCTAGTATAGTAGAGGTGAGTGACATATTTCTACATGCAAGCGCATGGGGTTGGAGTAGTAGTCAAGGTAGATCCCATAAGGATTGGTAAATGACCACTAAGACAATGATGGAACTTATCTATGTCTATACTATGAAATGATAAGAAGTAAGAAATTGTAAGCTAAAATAACTAAAATAACTAACAAATCTAAAAAGAAAGGAAAATTGCACTCAAGTGACTCAAGTAAATAGAAAAGCTAATGTTCCGGTTCATGGCCCCTGATCCTCCATGTAATTGAACACCAGATCACAAATTGATTCAATAATCATAACCAATTTTGCCAACAAGGATAGAAAATGTTCTTCTCTCTCAAGCTACAAACACCCTATTACATCTTTATGACCCTAACTATCTTTAGCTTAGGGTCTAATAGAGTGTAATGCTTTAAAGTCTACAAAGTTTCCTCCTTTATTGTTGTAGAGATCAAATCAATAATCTCTCGACCTATAATTTAATCAACATTTGTGTTATTGGGTCTAATACTGGATTGTTTCTCAATCACAACTGTACTTCCCACATCGAAAAACAAAACCCTACCGGAGTTCATCATTTCGTCAATCAATCAACAACACAATGTAAGAATCATGAATTGAATAAAAAAAAAGAATGTAAATATTCAACACATTTAGATTAGGGAAAAATTTCCTTCATATTAGCACAAAAATTGATCCAATCAAAATTATATTAAGAACATTAAGAATTACAAGAGATTCCATAGATAGATAAGAGATAAAAGAAAATACCCTTGAAATCTAAAGATTCTTACAAGTGTTTAACTTTTTGCACCTAAATCTTTAGTTTACAAGAGAATTCTTGAGGAATTGGGGAAGAGGATGGAGGAGAGAGAAGAGAGAGGGAGTGGAGGCTGCTTGGATGAAAAATTAGAATTAGAGTTTAAATACTAAGGCCTCTCAAATCCTAGGATATTAATAAACATCGGCTTCCAGTGTTAGCTTGGATAATGCTGGATATTTTGACCATACCTCTTTCATCAGGGCTCTGATTGAGATAATTTTTGATTCCTTAGAAAGATATTAAAAATATATACAACTTTGATGTTGAAAGATTCTCCAAATTCAAAGCGTATCCTGGTTTAAATTTATACCCATATACTTTGAATATGCATTCTTTCTTTCATTTTATTCCAAAATTTATATTTTAGCTCTAAATCTCTTTTTGCTTTAACTTTTGCTTCTCTTTGCTCATTTATTCTTCCTTTATGATTATTATTTCTTCCATCCTTCATAATTTTTTGTTTCTTGAGATCCTGCAAATTTTCATAACACAAAGGCAGTAACAAGAATACAAATGGAGAATTTAAACTGAAATTTAAGTTAAAAACTCTTATAAACCTTAGTAATAAGATGCAAAAATCACACTTATCAACTCCTCCATGTTTAAAAAATTGCTTGTTCCCAAGCAAATTAATACAAGAAACACAGCATGGGGAAAAAGAAAAGAAGTGGGATTCCTTTCTCAAAAAAGAGTGTTTAGCCACTTAATAGCACAAGAGTCAAGTCAAAGGTATAAGACCCAAAAATATTGCAATTAAAAGCTCAAAATACTTTTTTTGAAAGCTTCTAAGGTTGCACCCTTATGTGAGAAATGTAACCATGCTATCAAGCTCTAGGGACCTACGATGAAACAAAGGACATCTAATGGTGGATAGGAGGAAACTTTATACCAACCCACTCATTCCTCAAAGTTTCGAATGAGAATTCTCCCTATAGGTCTTGTGGACACACCTCTCATGTGTTTTATTGTATTTAAAGGTCCTGCTCTAGTCCTCTCACTTATGATCAAGATCATCCATATGCTTGGAATTATTTTCGATTCTCCACCACTAGAAAGACTTAGGACACACAAAAATCAAGAGTTCTCATTAGGGTTGTAACGGGGCCATGGGTTAAAAGGTTAGGACATAATTTATTTTTGAAGTGGAGTTAAAAGTATAGTACCAATGAGGTATGTAATTTATTTTTTCAATAACCTATATTTTACCATCCCAAATTTTCATCATAAAACACAAGCACCTCAAAATTCTTATTGATTCATTTTTTTTAGATAGATAAGATATAGATCAATTTTCTTTTCATCCTATAATATCATTCACTCTTTCACACCTCCCCCTATGCTTAGCTTAAATCACACTCCCAACCTCTTTATTTTTAAATTGTGCAACACCCATTGGTTCAAGAATTAGGGAGGGATACAGAAAATTGGGTTGCATGTGTGGTTATATCAAGAAAAATGGCCATAAGCACAATAGGGTTAGAAAAGGATAAAACGTGAAGGTTAGGCTATTTGGCTAATATAGGTTATGACAAAAAAGAGTGCTTCTATCATTTCAATGCACGTTTAAGTCATATGTGGATTTGAAGAAAACCATTTCAAGCTCTAGCTTCCTATGTCAGGGTAGGACACACACACATAAGAAAAAAAGAGAGACTATAGTGATGTATCATTTTAAAGGCTCAAAGTCTCACTGGGTCTAACATTCTCTAACTGTAATCCTTTTTTGCATGCTATAATACTTATGCTTATTTACTCTAACAGTCTCAAAGTCTCACTAGTTCCAAAACTATAATACCATAAGAATGCTAAGGCATGCATAACCCTAAAGTTCTCAAACACAGTTACACTTGTCTTATAACAATGCAACCAAAACACTCAAGCACATAGAAATCCATTTTCAAAAGGTATTCCAAAAGGTCTTAACACACCAAACTAAACACTCCTACCATTTCAAGATAAAATATACTCTTTAATATCATCAATTAAGGTTCATTTAATTTTTATTTTATTTTATTTTTTTACACATACACACACACACACACACACACACACACACACACACATATATATCTAAAAGAAATGGCCAAAGAAAATACAACAACACTCATCAAAATAAAATCGGGAAGAACAAAATACTAACCAAATGAAATGGATAGGTCATCTTCTCCCTCATGCTTATGTACCACATTGTCCTCAATGTGAAATAAGAAGCACAAAAGAAAAAGAGGGAGAAAAGGTACATGGATCAATCTGATGGAGGTGGTGGTGGAAGTTAGTGGATGATGTGACAGTGGTTGTGGTGGTGGTGGTGTAATGTAGTTGTGGCGATAGAGAATTTGGTGGAGGTGCAAAGAATTTTCTTGGTCAATTTCAAGCCTTTCACTCAAACAAATTGACCACGATCACCATATGAATTAGAATTTGCACATCACCACCTACAAATCCATCAAACAAAATCCATAAGGAGATAGATGAGAAAACAAATCAAGAGAAGCAAAATAAGAAAAATAAAAATGAAATAGAAAGATAACCTTGGGTTGCCTCCCAAGAAGTGCTTTTTTATATTTATTAGCTAGACATTCTCACTTCACTTAGTATCCCCAAGAGGAATGGTGGTTTTGAGGGCTGCAACCTCACCACCTTCATTCACCTTCAACCTTTGCCTATTCACTTTGAATGGTTTTTTTTTTTATCGGGGCTAGTGATTTCAAGTGCTCTAGATGGAAAAACTTGCGTGATTGTGAATAGTCCTGACCATTGGGATCTAAGCTTTCCAGGGAATAATCGCAAATGATAATTAAATAGGAGCACTTAGTGCTCCACTTCAAATTCCCATTTGGCGATGCATTTGTCATGAATCTCTTTTTTGTGCTCCATATATAGCCTTGCATTTTTGTATGCCATAATTAGAAATTCATCGAGCTCATTCAACTAAAGAAGCCTTTTCTCACCTGTAGCTTTCATATCAAAGTTAAGGAGATGAGTTGCCTAAAATGATTTATGCTCAAGTTCTAAAGGAAGGTGATAAGATATTTTGAAAACAATATTTTGAGGGTACATTCCAATGGGGGTTTTAAAAGCAGTTAGGTATGCCCATAAAGCATTCTTAAGTTTCAAGGACCAATCCTTTTCAGTGGAGTTAAATATTTTCTCAAGAACTCTTTTAAGTTCACGGTTTGATACCCCCACCTGACCCCTGTTTTGAGGATGATACGGGGTAGCAACCTTATGGTTGACTCCGTACTTATTCAAAAAAGTATTAAATTCTCTATTGCAAAAATGTGAACCATCATAATTAATGATAGTTTGTGGTGTCCCAAACCTTGAAAAGATATTCTTTTCAAGAATTTAGTAATGACTTTTGCATTGTTAGTGGGAGTGGCATTAGCCTTTACCTGCTTAGATACATAATCAACTACCATAAGGATGTATTCATTATGCATGGATTTGGAGAACGGTGTCATAAAATCGATGCCCCAAACATCGAATAAGTCTACTATAATAATGTTTATGAGAGGCATCTCTTATTGTTCAAGAAATATTTCCAACTCTTTGGAACCTATCATAAGTCTTAGTAAAGGATTATGCATCATGAAACAAAGTAGGCTAATAGAACCCACATTGTAAAACCTTGGCAACAACTTTGGTGGGGTCAAAATGGCCACCACACTCTTTACTATGACAATGAGATAATATCAAGTACATTTCATACTCAGGGATGCATCTTCTAATGATATGATCATCACAAATCATGTAGAGATAAGGATCATCCCATAAATAGTACCTCAAATCATGTAAGAACTTCTTTCTTTGATGAAAGGATAGATCATTGATTAAGATTCCACTTATAAGAAAGTTGGAAATATCAACATCCCAAGTGTAATTTATAACTGCATAGAGTATCCCATTGGGGAATCTATCACGAACAGGCTCAGTCCCTCGATTGACCTTATAGGTGGACGAAAGTCGAGAAAGATGATCAGCTACTTGGTTGTCGATTCCCTTCCTATTGCTGATTTCCAAGTTGAATTCTTACAACAATATAATTCACTGAATGATTTTGAGCCTCGCATCCTACTTAACAAAAAGATACTTCAAGGTAGCATGGTTAGTATAGAAAATGTCCTTATTAAGCAATAAGTAGGGACAAAACATTTCAATGGAGAAAACCATAGCTAGAAATTCTTTTTTCGGCGATTGCATAATTCAATTATGCTAAGTTCAAAGTCTTTCTAGCATAATAGATAGTATGAAAAAGTGTCTTTACGTTACCCCAACACTGCTCGTGTAGTCACATCACTATCATACATTATCTCAAAAGGAAAATTCCATTCAGGAGCAATAAAAATGGGGGTATCCACATGTTTTACCTTCAAAGTGTTAAAAGCAACTAAACATGCATTCGAAAAGTGAAAGGTCACATAGCCAACTCGTCACAAATTCGTTTTGAAATTTTTGAAAAATCATTGATGAAACATTTATAGAAACATACATGGATAAGAAAACTATGTACATCTCTAACACATGTAGGGGGAAACAATTTCTCAATGACTTAAATTTTGGCTTTGTCTACCTCTATCCATTTGTACGAAATCTTATGTCCTAAAACTATTCCTTCCTAGACCATTAAATATCACTTTTCATAATTCAGAACCAAATTTGTATCCTCACAATGATTAATAACAAATTCATGATTATTTAAGCATGCATCGAATGATGGCCCAAAGGCCAAAAAATCATCTATGAAAATTTCCATGAATTTTTCAACTATATCATGAAACAAAGCCATCATATATCTTTGAAGCGTGGCTGGGGCATTACAAAGACTGAATGACATCCATCTATATGCGATGGTGCCATAACGACAAGTGAAAGTAGTATTTTCTTATTCCTCATAGGAAATAGGAATTTGCATATACCCAGAATACCCATCAAGAAAGAAATAATTGTCATCCCTCACCAAATGTTTGAGCATTTGTCCAATGAAGGGAAGGGGAAAGTCGTCTTTTCTGGTAGCATCATTCAATTTTCTAAAATAAATATAGATATGCCAACCAGTCAAATTTTTAGCAACACCAATTCATTATTGTCATTCTTGACCACTGTGAGCCCCCTTTTTTGGGAACCACCTAGGCACGGCTAACCCAAGAGCTATCAGAAATTGGATAGATCATATCTACATCCAATATCTTAACTACCTTCTTTTTTAGCACCTTTTATATGGTTAGTTTCAATTACCTTTGAGGTTGGATCAATTTATTATGGTTATTTCCATAAGGATCTTGTGCATACAAATGGAAGGACTAATCCCTTGAATGTCAACAATGGTTCACTCAAAAGATGTCTTTCATTCCTTGAGCACTCTCATCAATATTTCTTCCTGCAATTAAATTAAAGATGAATAAATAATGATAGGAAGAATATCATTGTGACCAAGAAATTCATACTTTAAATCTTAAGCTAGCGGCTTGAGCTCAAAAGCGGGAGGTTATTTAATAGATGACTTCAACTTTGGGATCAAGGCCCTCTCTAGTTCTTATAAAGGGACCACGATGTGACACACATATGATGGATGTGCAGTAAAATACTGGACAACCTCTTTTGTTTCCTCTTCATTCTCACATCCTTCTTGTTGAAGCAAATACATTTCTAGGAGGTCTTGCACAACATTTTATTGAAAAGAATCATCAATTACATGTGATAGAAAGTATTATCATTGGAGGGGTATTTCATGCTCTTAAAAACATTAAAAGTGACTTCTTCACCTATAAAGCAAAGAATGAGCTTACCCTTTTGGACATCTATGAGAGTGCACCCTGTTGCTAAGAAAGGTGTGCCAAGAATTAGGGGGACCTTGTGGTCCTCCTTTATATCTAGCACAATAAAGTCAACAATGAAGATAAACATGTCTATTTCAACTAAAACATCTTCAATTATACCCCTATGATATTTGATAGATCGATTAGCTAACTATAAAGACATATTCATTAGTTTTTGTTCCCCTAGACCTAGATGCTTGAAAATAGAGAAAGGCATCAAATTAATGCTAGCACCATGATCACATAACACCTTTTCAAATTTTAGACCCCCAATTACACATGGGATAGTGAAACTCCTTGGATCCTAGAGCTTAGGAGGAATTTTATTCTGTAAGATAGTAGAATATTCCTCATTCAAGATTATTGTTTCAAACTTACCCAATTTCCTTTTGTGAGTGATTATATCCTCGAGAAACTTCTCATAACTAAGCATATGTCTCATAAGGTCAATAAAAGGTAAGTTAATGTGCACTTTCTTAAGTATATTAAGTAATTTTGCAAATTAAGCATCTAACTTGCATTGTAAAGTCCTACCTAAAAATGGAGGAGGGGGAACATATGCTTTTACCTCTTGAGGTGAAGTGTGGATTACCTTTGGATGTGATTCAAGTGCTTTCTCTTCAGGAGATTTTTCATTATCTTCTCTGGGTTCTTGAGGGTATGGTTCAAGTAGTGGTTTTCTACTCTTCAAGACTATTACATTGATTTTCTCTTTGGGGTTAATGATTATATCACTAGGGAAAGCGTTGGGTGCTCTCCCTAAAATGGCATTAGTGATTTGTCTAATCTATGCCTCAAGGATCTTGATGGATGCTCTTTAGGGATCACTACTATAAAGATATGGTTTAGCCTATAATTGTTTTGGTTTTTGTTGGTGAACCTTAGTGCCTCATCTAAGCCCTACATCTTACTCTGTCTAGTACTATGAACCTCTGTAAGGGGTATGCATATGTATGGATTAGGTATCCTTATTGGTAGGGTACTGTGTGTCCTCCTACACTAATATGATCGAGGTACCTTTGCATCCCTAGGTTGATGGTTGGAGGGTATTGTGGTACTTCTATACGGCAGTATAATCGGTGTACCTTTATATGTCCGGGTTCATGATATCCCCCTCAAGTTAAATAAATGGAATTATTGTTTTAATTAAATGGAAAAATACTAATAATTTAAAGTGGAAGATTATTGAATTGGATCCAAACCAATCCACCGGCTATAATAGTGGCCCAGAGCCTTTTTCCGTAGAGATTGATCCACCAATGAATAATAGTGGTGAGGTACTTATTGCCCTAGAGTGGATTCCGATCCACTAGCTATAATAGTGGTAGATCCCGAGCTCAATAAACCAAACCTTGGACGATAATAAATCATGGGAAAGATACTAATCACTTATAGTGCAACACCATATAAGTCAGGGTCAGATCAATCCACTAGCAAGAATAGTGGCTAGGAGCCTTTTTCTCTAGAGATTAGTCCACTGACGAATAGTAGTGGCTAGGTGTGTTCTACTTTGGAGTGTATTTTCAATCCACCAACTATGATAGCAGGGTTCTCATACTCACATGGATATAATTTGAGAGATGATGTTGAATAATGTTTAATTAATGGCTTAAGACTAGACAATGTTGATTTCACCTTTATGATCTATGGATATAGTATAAGTGCGGCCTTGGTGCCATTCACTCTTGGTAAGTGATGGAAATGCTAAGTAAATGGACCTTGTGATATGCATTTCCTATTGTATGTTGTGTTGATTTATGTATTGTCTATTATGTTATTGTTATTATCTCTATACTTGCGTATGTTATTGTTTTTTCATTGTTTAAGCATGATGCGTTGTATAAAAGGTTTCTCAGTACACTGGTACTAAAGGATTTTGCTTATGGCCCCCTTACCTATTCAAAGGACAGTTTCCCTTGCAGGTTAGTTGCACATGGTATTCAAGTTGTTATCGGGTAAGAGTGTAAGGACTTATGGAAGGTTTGTGAGTCTATCTTCTATGCTTTTATATTTCCTTTTGTAAATATTTCATTACCTTATAACCACTAATAGTGGGTTTTAGCTTTTTTATGTCTTAGATGCGCTACTCTAATTTAAATGAAATGTTTAAATTTGTATAAGCTGTTTTATGTTCATTTTAAGCCTTAGCACTTAGTATTGGGAGAGTAGAAGAATATTGGTCTGGTACTAAGTGTGGCGGTAATATCTCCAAAATTTACCTTTTTTTGGTTCCGCTAATTTTTAATTAAAACAAAATTTTTTAGTTGTGAATTTTGGGGGTTTTACAACTAGGTTTGCCCAAGGAAGAAGGAAGAAAAGAAAAGAAAAAAAAGGAAGAAAAAAAAGGAAAAGGTAAATAAGAAAAATAAAACTAAATTTAGTTTTATAGTTAAGATTAGAAATTAGGCTAACTTTAGCTAAAAGGGAAAATATTAAATTAATTTATCCAAAAATTAAGGTAATATTTTAAAATAATTTTGGTAAACTTGTGGGCTTGGAGATTTATTTAAATAAAAGGAGAAAGATAAAATGATAAAAAAATATTTATATTAATTTATTAAATAACTTTATCTATTTTTCTAAATCAAAGTTCCACTAAATAATAAAATCAATAATTTAAGATTAAAATATCCTATATAAAAGGTTAAATATTTAATTTTAGGTTTTAAAATTTTGAGGTGTTACATTACTAGTTAGAATCTTTCCACCCACTCTTAAGTGACTAATTCATTCATATAAATTTCTCTTTATCAAATGATTTCCATCAAACTCTTCATCTTTTAAAATGTTTGAGCTTATACAAGAATGAACAATACTAGCTCATATCATAAAATAAATACAAACTTTTGTCAGTATAGAAATTATAATTTACCTCATAATATTCGTTGCCATCATTTGACTCATTTATAGCCTTATCTTCTCAAAAGAAGCCATAGCCTGATCTTATTTCTCTTTGAGCTCATATATTTGACCTTATAGAATAGGTATCTTATTTTTTGCTCATCTATCTTAACTTTTTATTCATCTATCTTACTTTGTTGCTATATTATTTTTGTTGTTGTCTTTCTTGAATCCTTGATCTGATAGAACTATCTTTTCAACTTCCTTTCCCTCGTGTGTATCCAAACTTTAGGCCCAAAACATGAAGTATCATCTTTTCCTCTATTTGAGGGGCACCTTCTTTATCCTTATTTTTCATAAGTTGGTGTTGGTCTCCCTTTAGCACACATCATAACATTTTGCATACGTATAGATTCCTAGTTATTATAATCAATTCCTTGCACGAACAACCATATTCAATGACAACTTATTTGGTGATAAATATACAAACACAATTAGTAAAAAATACGCTACGTTAACTGCTATTGCCATCATTTTGTGGGTATAAATTTCTTGTAGACTTATTTTTATGCATATATTGGTTTCTCATTTGTGGTAGAGTATTATTAGGTTCATTTTCTTCTCTTCGTATTTGATTAGCAGCCTTATGCAAGTTTAAAGTCATCTCAACTCTGTTAACAAACTTCCTTGTTGCAATCATTTTACATTTAGCTTATTAGTCATATAAACATAGAATATTATTAAGAAAATCAAATTGATTCCACTGATAGGGAATAATGGAATCGATTTTTAAATTTCAAATATGTTCACATAAAGATATGAATTTTTGAATTCAAGTATCTATTAAGCATTTACCTCGCTCATTTGAAGGCACAATAGATAAATCAAGATTTCGATCTTCTTATTGACAAAGACTATGATTATTAGAACTAATAGCATCAATGACATCATACTAAATTCACCTTAAATACAATTAACTTCTTCAACCTAATTACATTGAGGTCCATTGTGTTGGGAAGTATTGGAAACAAAGTTTAATTTCTACTTATTTCTCTCATTGCCATTTTTACAGCTCCTATTCCCTTACCTCCATTATATGCAAACACAATGATAAAAAAAAAGGTATATTTAAACTCAAGAAACTTAATTAAATAAGTTGAGATTTCAAATCTAATTTTTGGCCTTTATATGACAGCTAATTACATGTTCACACACCTAAAATATAAGGAAGATTATTTTATAGCCAATGAAGAATAAAGTTAGCTAAGTTTCTATAAGTTTTTATGCACCACAGAAAAGTTGTCTTAACTTAAATTTTATTCTTTTGATAAAAATGTACTTATTTGATTTCATCTTTGAAATTTAGATGATTTCCATATTATAAAATGATTACAAACTTATCATTTAATTTGGGATGTAGTATATAAATTGTTGAATGAAGTTAGATTAGTTTAGTTAAGTTTTTTAGCACTTTCAGAGTTGATTCCATTAGGTTTGGGATTGAGATCTAGATAAATTATAAAGGTCTGATTCTAAAGCCTAAAATTAGGTTGTTTTTGCTTGATAAACACTTTTAGATATCTATCAGGTGAATTTTAAGATGAAATTAGATTGTTATGCCTTATAAAAACTTTCAAGTCATATTTTTGTGATTGGTATGCCATTTTTTTTCATGGTATTAAAAATAGATAGAAAAATAATAAATAAATAAAATTATATATAAAATATTTAAGGCTCATGGAACGATCTGACCCAATACTGACATAAGCTTGATTAAGGTTCACCAACAAACGGTAGGGTGGGATATGACCCGTAGCAATTTTAATGTTGATCGATGAGCTTGGATTTTTTTATTTAGAATTCATTTCATTGAGTTATAGCTAGTACCATAAGCATCTGTAGACGTATGTAATAATTATACATATAACTACAACATGTGTCAAAAGTAACATAGAGAAGGAATTGCTTGCTTTGGAAAACACCATGGATCTTTTTTCTTTCTTTCTTTCTTTTTCCTTCTCTCTTTTTTGGTTGTTGGCATGTATTAATGTTACTTTTTCCTTGTATTCAAGTTTTTTTACATCAAGATTGGAAAGAGGAGAGTAAATGGTTTCTTCTCCCTTGCACATATACAAATCCTCAAAAAAACATTTACCCAAGTTTTGGTGCATAATAATCATCTATACTCTTTTTCATTTCAAATATACTAGCTATTTTTCAACAACCACATATTGATGATCATTACTGATACTATACTGTACTCTTCTCTAGTGTTTCGGTATATTATTCATATATATGTTAATTTTTCCTAAGCAAGAGATCCATTTATGCTTTCTTGATGTTATAATGATCAGTTGGGAGAGAAAAAGCATAGATGGAGACGCATTTCATTGTTAAACTAGTACTTTTAGTCATATATATATATAAAAGCATGTTGTTTTTACAATTAATAAAAGGAAACCAATGATTTTGGCTTTAGGAATCTTAAAACATAGAAACTCGGCCTATAGAATTTTAAGGGGATCTCAAACATGCTTCAAAATCTTCAATCATGAATAGAAGATGGTTCATGTTATTACCTATATAAAAAATAATTGTGTTTCTGGATTAGAAAATGTCAGACAATAGCTTAGAACCTCACTTACAGTTTATTTATGGAGGGTTTGATCTTTTTAGAGATAAAAATGCACACAATAACCAAAGATTAATTATAATTTTCCAACAATATATTGGGCCCCAAGAACCATTTGTAAACTAGATATCTAGTGAAACAAAATAGAATATAATTCATTAGTAAGATAAATTATAGTTAATTAGTAGTAATTGAAGATTTTAACCGTGACACATAATATCTCTCCATTAATTGAGAAATGAGAAAAATTAACATTGCTTATAAAGCTATTTAAATTTTTTTAACTTGTGTAAGTGGAATGGGATTGTTTATAATGGTGGAAACATTACCATGTTGTCCTTGATAATTTAGGTATTTCTATTGAGGTTGATCCAAGTCTTTTTGTTAACCTTACCACGCTAGTAAAAGGTTCTATGTGTAATAATTACTATAGTGGTGAAGTTCCTAATAATATTGGTGAATTTAAGAAGATTGAGTACTTAGCTATCTCAAATCTTTTCTTTTTCATCATTGCCAACCGAGTATGTTAATCTAAAAAGTTTGAAGAACATGTCATTAGCCAGAAGGCTTCTAAACTCATGCTTAAAAGTTGTTCACATAAGTCACAAGCAATGCTTGTCTATGTGCATGTTGACATGTGAAGGCTAGCTAAAGTCATGTTGAAAGGAGGAGCAAGGTATTTTCTCACCCTTATAGATGAATTTTCATGTTTTGCTTAGATATAATTTCTGAAGAATGAGGATTGACATCATGACTATGATTTATTTCTAGAAATAGGTAGGCCTACAATTTTTTCCATCTTTCTTATGTAACGTGTAGTCTATTAAAACCATTTTAATGATAAAACTTATGTGTGATTTAATTATAGGTGTGGGAAAGGAAAATAATAGGTGAAAAGAATAAAGATGCATCAAATGGGGAGCAAAAGTTTTAGAAATCAGTGGAGATTGGTGTGGACTTATTTAAAGATTCTGTTGAAGTTGCTCCTAGTGGTGATGGTAAACTCATGATAATGGAGTAGTTGCCAATGGTGAAGTTTCCAGTAGTTATAACCTAGTTATAGAGGACGTTGTTGTGAATGGAGTTACACATGGTTGTTAATTACTCATGATGAGGTAGCCTACTAAATATAAAGATATAAACACATGAGATCTATTATTAAGACATCTATTTGGAGGAAAGACATTAAAAGTTGAATTCTATTAAATCCCAATAAGGCTCTAAAAGAATAATATTTAGGGATCCTTGGAATGTTTCCTAAATGAAGATTGGAAGCCATTTTCATTACATTATTCATCTCTCTCTCTCTCTCTCCCCTCCCTCTCTTTTTTATAAGATTTTTCTTTCATTTTACTATAGTTTACTTCTCTAAAGGACTCTTTTAGAGAATGGGGTTTTAGGTTTAGCTACTTTATTTTTTTTGTCATATTTTCTATCTTAATTTTAGCTTTATTTTTCTCTTTGTTTGGAAGGATTCCCATCTTGTAAATATTCAGTCAACCTTTTGTTACAGAGGCAACCCTGGCTAATCACTTAGCTAGAGTACATGGTGTATGGTGGAATATCGAAATGTAGTTTGAGTGAGAATAGAAGTTGAAAATGAATATTCTTTCTTTCCTTAGCATTTGGTTCTCTCAACATTACTCCTTACTCCATACTCCATTAAATTTTTTTGTTCCTTGGTTTTCAAATCCATGATTAATTTATATTCAAATCTCTTATTAGTTTTAGGTTTTTACCAAGTATAAATTTTTCCCTCATTTGCTTTTGTCTTGTTGAAGACTTTTAATTAGATTTGGACTATATTAAACTTAATTTTTCAAACACGGCTATTTCAATCGGTTGGCTATAAATTTTTTTGGATGATAATTTAAACTCTTGTTTGGGGATGAAAAAACATTTTATTTCATTAATCATCAGCGATAGCTTGCACAAGGCTCATAGGTACATGCTCAATCCACACATCTACCATATTTTATGTACTATGCTACGCTATACTATGTACCTTACCATTCAAATATTAAATAACATGATACAAAGAGTAGTGAAAGGTGAAGAATTATTGACATGTGTTGACTTCACTTTAGTTTTGATCTGTATTAGTTTGCTAATGATAAACCAATGACATACATAGTAGGCATTAGTTTTGTTTATTTAAAAGGTTGTTAACTTGTTAACAACTAATTACTTGTTTATTGTTAGGTTAGTTATTGCTAACCTGTCATTAGCAGTAGGTGGGGATATAAATATTTGGTGTAATGGAGTTGTTGCGTATTGTATTATTCGTTGCTAAAGAATAATATAAAAAGCTCTATTTTTCTCTGAATAAAACATTCTCCTTAATTCTCTCTTCTTCTAATCTAGTTCTTGTTCTGTAGATAGTTGTAGTTGAAAATTCTATCTTAGATTCATCTCATTTGTTGGTTAAAGTTGCATTAGAATCTAGGGTCTATCTTTGATTACCTTCTAATAGTATGTTATTTTTTACATTATATGAAGGGTACAACATGGAATAAGTTGTAGATAAAGGTATTAGACATATATGACTAAGTTTGGATATAATTTAAGGTCATATGGGCATAAATACATACATAGACACATATATATATATACATTAATGCATGTGATTTAAGGGAGCTTATTATATTGGATAATTTGCTAAGACGAAAGGTGCAAGATAATGTGCTAACACATATATCTACAAAAATAATAAGATCCCATATTCCAAACATAAATACAACTCAACCGTGGAAAGCATTTCAATTACCTAGTGGTGGCAAGTGTTTGCCATTATGCTGATGAGTTAGTTTAGAGACAATCCTAGTGATGGCTATGAGATGATCCCTGAAAACTATTAAGTGGTTGGAAACCATCTATAGCTAAGTTAAGTTTCACACTACAAGGTTCTTGTGAAAATGATGAAAATTTCTCATTAAAATACTTCCATGCTTAAGAGTCCACCGGATGTCTCAATATCCCATCATCAACACTATCTTCTTTATACCAACGCATATCCTTTATTGTCTTATATGCCATAAATAACCTTTACAGTCTATGCTTTAGAGGAAAAATTCTTAAAATTTTATGGGGAACCCTTTTTCCATCAATATTCCACCTTGAAGTATGGCATTGTGGACATTCTTGTGCATTGACATTTTTACTCCAATAAATGATGTAATCATTTGGACATGCATGAATTTTGATGCAATCCAAGCCTAAATCATGGATGATCCTATGACACTCATCATAAGAATTGGGAAGATTGCAACTTAATGTCATATTTTAAAGCTTCAACATTCCACTAAATGAGGTATCACTCCAATAGTTCACACACTTAAGATATATCAACTTCATAAGGTACCCCAACTTTAAAACTCTAGAACCATCATAAGTCAAATAATCTTTATAATCCTTTAAGAGGTGATAGAATTGGGGTGCTTCACTAGTAGGTTCTTCTGAGTTGAACTTATGTTCATTTATACCATAATTCACTAGAAATTCCATTCCAACCACACCACAACAAACTTCTAACAGCTCTAGCATATCATCATGGCCAATAGAAGTCTCATGTTCAGGTGGAGAGACATTCCGCACCTCATCATCATTATCCCATACAACATAACTTTTTAGAATTACATTCTTCAACAAATAAAACAGAACTTTAGTTCTTTTTTTTAAATGCACATTTGCACACTTATTACACAAAAAACTAATTGTTCTTTAAGATTCTAATTATTTATCTGAATGCAATGCTAAAAGTAAAATCTAGAAAATGATCAATCTCCTCTAAATATTTAGTTGAGTCTCGGATTAATTTCATCCATTCTTTATCCATTGACAGAACCTATTTTTCATTTCCATATAAAGTTCAATAAGATGGATGATATATAGGATGGTAATAAATAAAAAAGAGAGTTATAATTTAAATAACTTTCTCTCTCACTTTCTTCATGTAAACCATATAAAAATATATGAAATATCAAACATATTACTTTCTTCCCATGTAACTATATAATATTGATTGCCTACTACTATTAGTCATATACTTATAGTATATTTGTCAAATAAACTCTTAATTTTGTTATGTACAAATTAGGGGGGGAAAAAATAAAATGGATGTCATTTTTAGCTACCAAATTTAATATTGAGTTTTTGTACAAGTTTAAGCATGCCTAATACTCATATGGAAACGATAATATCCAATGAGATTATGTACCCAACAATGGCCACAATTATAACTAAAAACCAAAATAAAAACTTTTGGAGGCATCTTATGAATGAAAAAACATAAGAAATAAAAGAATAATACCCATAGTTGTCAAAATAGATATATGTAGTTTGCCTTCTTTGATAAAAGAAGCCTCTAACAATGTTGAAAACTAAAAATAAAGAATTATTATAATGTTAAAATTAACGTATAATACAATATCAATATTCATCACACTTGAATTAACAATTCATCAAATTCAGGCAAATGGGTATCCATCTTTTCTTATTAATTGAGATTATCCAAGGTAGTGTAACGCTGCTATATCAAGTGATTCACTTATATGTGAGTGAAAGGCATGGCAAGATGCTAGAAACAAGCACAAACAAAAATATATTCAACGTTATAAATGAGTAGTATATTAGGATCCTATTCTAGTTGTTCTTAATTCATTATACTTCATATAGGTATTTCACTATTGAAAGTCCCATAGAATATTTAGCTTATATGCTTCTTTATACAAAGTAAGCACCGTTGTTGTTGGACTGGCATCAATTACTTTATCTATGGCATGATAAAATATCCCAAATATGAGTCAAGGCATACAATTTCCCCTTTATTGGCTTATGCTACATTGCTATAGTAGTTCATCCCACTTCTGACATATTATTAACACAACATGATATTTCCATCTTCAGCACTTCAAAACTATCGTATTGTTTAACTGCCAAACAAACCTTCAATGAAATATTAATATCCTATGAAACATGTTCTAAAAAATTTCAAACAAATCAATGCTGAATAGCAAGATGTTGTGAGAGTGTCTAGTTTAGATAAAAAGATCAAAAATATTATAGGAAACAAAAAATGCATAGCAAGTGGAGCAAATAGTGTTTGAAAAGGCCTAATGCACACCTAAGTGATAGGGGTCCTAGAGCCTAGGCTCAAGGAAAAGGCACGTGCCTAGGCAATGTGAGGCACCAAAATTACTCAAAAAAGCTAAAAATGATTAAATGACTAAGTTTTTAGAAGAAAAAGTATACCATAACAATAAAATACATAGAAAAATAACAACTTATGGTTTTAATACCACCAATACTAGCAGATAGTGTGGAGTCCAAGGAATAAGGACCAAGGGCCCTGACTTTGCAGTCTCTACTGGTAGGCATGCAATGTGTTTTTATCTTTTCAAATACAACTATTGATCTCCCCAATCTGATATATTAATAGCATAACATTTTCAATGCAATCAAGAATATAGATAGGATTCACCTTTTCTAATTTTTTTTTATTGAACTCCTCTAAGTTCTTGCATGTTTTTCCCCCTAAAGAGCATTTTTACCCCTTTACCCTAATTCCATACATGTTTTTATTTAACTAAAAAGCATTATATTCTCAAAGATGTGCACCTTTGTTCATGAGCATTCGGCACCTTAGGCATGCCTCAACCACCTTCTAAGCGTTTCACTCACCTCGCCTTGCTTAACACCAGAAAAGCCTAACCTCCCATTACCTAGCACCTTGCACCTTATGTGCTCTTTTTGAAACTTTAGGAGCAAAGAAGGTCAGAGAAATTTGGCTTTCCACAACTTCTAGAAACTACATTAAAGTATTAACACCAAATTAGTTGTAACTCATCGGCTGCAATATATCAAGAGAAGAAGTAGCCACTGTATGAGGTCACCTCTTCTTTAATACTACAGACTCACCATAGTAACATAAGTTGACTAAGAGAAACCAAATCATCAAAGCCATAAGATGGAGTTCTCAATAATCCCCAAAACTATATAGTTATATTTCATTCTAGTAGCAACCGCCTTAATCAGATTTCTAGAAGCAATGATAACATTCTAGTAAAACAAACAATTTACAACAAATAAATTTTAGCTAAAAACTATTTCCTTAATCCAATTGATTTTAAGGATATATTCAAGTTTTAGGCAACAATATGGCTACTCTGTTGTAAGAAAACTAATTTAGAGAGAAAAACATAGATAGAAAGAGAGTAATTAAAGATATAAGTTACATTATACTCCCTCTATTTTGATATATGTGACATTATGATATTTGCATTTTATTCCACAATTACCAATGTCATAGGTAGTGGAACATACTAATGTTTTGGGAATATGCTAAAGTTCGACTATTGTTTTGGAAAGATGCATAATTTGTATAATGATAATTAATGGCCCCATCAAAAGTGAAGACTTTTCAATTGAAAAAATAGAGTGTGAGGTGGGTTGTTTATGGGAGAGAGAGTGAAAATAAGTGCCAAAAACTAATAAAGAGACATTTTAGTCCATAATAATGGTAGATTAATTGATAATAGTATATTCAACAAATTTCCTTAATTCTTATGCAACTAGCTTAAACAATAAATAAATCAAAACAAGAATATTTGTTTCACAAGATAAAATTTTCAAAGTATGGCACCATAAGAAAGTAGATCTTCATGTAGAATTGAAAGAGATATAATTTTTTTTTCTATTATGGATAGAGTCAAGCTAATAAATGACCATTGATTTTGGAACATCATCGTAGAGTTAAATCACTCATTTGTATGCCATTCTAATATTTCAAATTAATTTTTCTTACCCATGATCTCAAAAGTTAAAATAAAACTAAAAATAACTTTATAAATAAAAATTAATTATTATATAATATATAAATAAATTATATGCACCGTGTAATTTCAAGTTTTATTTTTGTTAAATAAAAATAGGTTTGCATACACAAATTATTTAAGACAATAAAAATATAATAAGAAGTAAGATGCCATTTTTTATTCTTGAAATTAAACTTTCTGTATAATTTAAATATGTAGATTAAAAAATTGTTGTTAGCATATTTGTTAAATTAAAAAAATATTATGTACATTTGCTTTATTCTAATTAACTTATAGTTTAATATCAGTTATTATTAAATATTTAATTGATAAAATATTATCTATAACAACATTATTTTATGGAACTCCATGCATCCTCAAGTGAAAATCTAGTACATGCTAAAATTCATTCACCAAGATATATAACTTTAACACCATAATTATCAAACATTTACTTAACTACAAAAATAATAGTACTACTATAAGCTACTTTATTTTTGGTCTTTCATTTCATATACTTGAATGATAATTCAATTTTGATAACATATACAAAATTCTTCAAATTCCAGCCTAAGTGTTACTTAATCTATTTTAATTATTTGACTAATAACATTCCGTGGGTTTTCCTTTCATGTGCCTATGATCTATTTGTTATTTTGGCATACTGGTTTAGATTATAGATAAGCATACCTAAAAAATCTTTTCCTAATAATTAACCCCTATAAGGAACTAAAAAATTAAAGGGTTCACTAAATCTAATAAATCTAGATCCACTTCGGTTACTAACTTTAAAACAAAATGGTAAGCAAAAGTTGCTTATGAGTTTATTAAATATTCCCATCAATCTATTACTAGTAAAATATATGAATAGTCAAGTTTGTGTGTGCAGAATGCACTTACACTATTTAGTAAATGCAATTGCTTTAAATATCTAGTTGAGGTGCAAAACTCATATACTTTGACTATTTGTTAAATATATGTAAATTTCAATCATGGAAAATGAAATGCAATGTAGGTACTACATTCTCTTAGGTTGGGATGCATTAGGGAAAAAATAAGTGAAAATACAAGTAACATAAATATGCCCTTCATGATGCTTGTATACAAACTAGTGCCCTCGGTGGAATGTAATAAGAAATCACAACACAAATTTCAAACTAGGAAGGAATTATACTTTTGAACCACCGTTGGTCAAGCTCAGTCCTCTATTTTTTAGGAGATAAAACTAATTAAAGCTAGTTTAAATTGGTTATTTATGGAAACCTCATCTAATTTTGGTCACTAAAAACAACCATTGGTCACAGAAAACACCACTAAATGAGCTAACTATGGTGGGGGAGGTGGAAGAAGTTGTTGAACAGATGTGTTGAAGGTAATTAGACCAACATTTCTATTGCCCTTCTACATTAATTAGACTTAAAAATTAGATAAAAAATAGAAATAGAAAAGAATTATACCTTGGAATTAGATTAAGGTAGTTGATTGTCCCCAATTTTGTAGCAAAAAAGAAGAAGATTAAACTCAACTGGTGAGCTTGATGGCAATGGAATCTATTACAACTCGATGAAAACCAAAGCTGATCATTAGAATCGATGCTAATGGTGAAGGTTATAAGGAAGTAACACTGTGTGTGGGTTTCTTGAATGAGGGAGGGCTTTATGCAAAGGTCGTGAGAATGAGGGAGGTCATCAAAGTTGTGTGGGTAGCTAGAAGGAGGGATACGCCCAAGTTTGTGTGTGTGATCAGGTATTAGAACATTTTTGCTTTGTTTTATCTATTTGTCATTGCTTACCATGAAAGAGTATTGCTAATTTTTTTACCTCAATTATAAAATTTTGGCAAGGATTTTATCCGTTGCTAAAGTTAGTTTTAAATTTATGAAATTGTTTTGGTCATAATTAATAACATTCATTGCAAAAGTTAATTGATAAAGTGAATATTTTCTCTATTTTTGCCTTAGTTTGCCTTCATTTTAAGACTTAATTTAGTCTCCACTATGTATTTTACTATGGTTCTAGTCTATTATTTGTAGTACTGCTCTCTTGAGTTTTGTTTTTCAATAACTTATACAAGAACATGTAAATCTAAGAAAGTAGTGCATGTTTTTAGAGCAAAAGACCAATTATGAAAGGCATTAAAGGATGATAAATCAACCTAGCATGTTTATAGAGGAGTCTAGAAGCTAAAAAGGGACAAAAATATGCGAAGAAGTTTAAAAGGAACAAAATGATGGTGTTACACAGCCGGTTACACAACAAGCTGCACAGCTGTACAAAACTTATGCATGTATGTTTGGAGCAAATGACACAGCATGGATAAGGTAAACGTTTCCTACACGGCCATGCTAGATTTTATCAAAAGAGTAAAAGCTACAAACATTGCATGACAAGGCTGTGTACAAACTGCACAGTAGTGCAAAGTCAAAATTTCCCTCTGTTTGAGAGCAAAAATGTTGCACGACCAGGCTGTGCAACAAAGGTTATTCCACGTTCGGTCAAGTGTGATATAATGTGCATGGTGGGAGTATTTAAGGTATTATTAAGGGACTTCTTGGCTAATTTTAGGGGAGATTTGAGAGCACGTTTCCCCTACTTTTCCCAAGAAAATTCTTCATGTAATTTTGGTTTTTTCATTAGTTTGATTTTCTTGAGATTCAAATGCAAGTTCATGTATGATCAACTTAGAATCAACTTTATTCTCCTACAATTTATAGTTAATTCAATCTAAATTCTCTTCTCTGTACTTTTATAATATTATTATGTTTTTTATGTAATTTACTTCATTTATTTTCTTTGAAAAAATGATTGAGCAATCCTTTTTGGTAGGATTGAACTAGGTTCATTTTGGTCTAATATGATGAAGTAAGGTATTGCATTGTATGTTTGGCTTATATATGCTATTCCATGTGCTAGGATCAATAGTTGTAAAATGAATTTGATGAAATTTTACCTTCTTAGATAATTTTTGCAATGGAAAGGTTGAAATCATCATCGATAATTAGTATATTATGGGAATTTAAGTAATCACGAAAGTAGATGTTTAGTTCTTAGGGACTATAGAATTAGTGATACTTAATGGATTTAATATAATTTTTTAGTCACAAAATTAGTTGGCAAATTAGATTAAATATGTTCTAAGAACTTACAAGAGGATAATTAGTATATTTGGATGACTTTTCATAGCTATTAAATTAAACTACGCCATATGCATTGTTTCATTGTTGATTACAAATTTGGAGACCAAAGTTCAATCCTAAGCTTCATATCTATTGTTTTAGAATTTACAAATAGAGAGTCTTTATATTTATTCCTGATACACAATTGCATATTTTTTCTCCATATTGATCTATATAGTTAGAATGATGAAGTTGTATATTCAATTGCGAAGTCCCTATGGGATTCAACCTTGACGTGCTACAACAAATTCGTGCGCTTATAGATTGAACCCATCAAGTTTTTGGCATAATTATTGGGGACTTTGGTTAATTGATATTGTGTTCTTTATTATTTATCTAGACTAGATCCTTTAATTTCTTCCTACTTTTTATCTTTTATTCTTTTTGTTTCATAGCTCATTGTTTGTTTTTTCAGGTACCTTTTATGAAACAGTCTTTTTAAGTTAGGACTCTAGCTAAGTTTGACCCTAAGATTGAGAGGACATTGAGTAGACTAAGGAGGTGGATACATGAGACTAAAGAAAACGTTTGTTCAGGAACCATAGCTAAAAATAACGGAGTGGAAGAGTAGCACCGCTCTCTTAAGGAGTTTTCATCTCTGAATGCATATAAGACACAATCAAGTATACGGAAACCAAATGTAGCTAAAAACAACTTTGAATTAAAGCCTACATTACACAACATGGTACAGTAAAATTAGTTTAGTGGTAGCCCAACAGTGGATCCAAATTTGCACATTTCTATTTTCCTTGAGTATTGTAAGACTTTGAAGATGAATGGAGTGTTAGACAACACAAGCAAGGTGTGGTTATTTCCATTCTCATTGAGGGATAAGAGAGAGATTGGTTGCAATCACTTCCCCTTGGGTTTATCACCACTTGGGATCAAATTTCATGAGCCTTCCTAAACAAGTACTTTCTCCCATCCAATATGGTTCAATTAAGGAACCTCATTGTAAGTTTCAGTTAAAAGGATGACGAGTCTCTCTACGACGCTTGGGAGCACTACAAGGATATGTTATAAATGTGCCCACATCATGGGTTGGAAGAGTGGTTGCTAGTTCACACCTTTTATAATGGTATGCTTTAGAACACAAGGTTGAGTCTAAATGTAGCGGCAGGAGGCACTCTCATGAATAAGAGTATAATCAAAGACATGGCTTAGAACCATTACTAATAGTCGAGTGAGTGCTCTTCTACCAAGAAGAGTGGTAGGTACGAAGTTGATGCTTTGGATCACCATTCTTCACCTGTTGATGCATTGTTTCAAAATTTTAACAAATTATTGTTAACCATTAACATCCTCTTCTACTATTTATAAGAATTGTGGTATTACAAGGCACTCATCTTTCGAAAGTCAGTCTTTTATCCCTCTACCCCTTGACACAACCCTAGTGGACCACATCAATTATGTGAACAATTTCAACCAAAAGGGAGACCCATTTGCTCCCACCTACAATCTAGGAAGGTGGAATCATCCAAATTAATCCTATAAGAACCTGCCATTGAATCCCACTCCTCAATCAAACTTTAGGCCTCTAGGTTTTCAAAACCTTAGACTAGCATTTCCTAACCCTCCAAAGTCAAATCTTGAGTTAATGATGGAGAACTTCATAGCCTCTAAGAACAAAAAAAAACCAAGGATTTGAAGAACTCAATCAAGAACTTAACTTCTAAGGTTAAATCCCTAGCCATCCATAAAAAGATGCAGGAAAACCAAATTATGCAAGTGGTCCAACAATCAACATCTTCTTCTGGAGCATTTGAAGTTCTTCCAGGGCAACTAGAGACCAATCCTAAGGGGTCCATGAATGCCATCGCACTTAGAAGTGGAAAGGAGTTAGAAGGTCATGTTTTGACAAAAGAAACGGAGGAGGAAGGTGGGAGAGTCGAGGCCATGAAGGGAAATAGTGGAGAGGTTGTGCACATTGAGAAAGAAGCCACTATAGGAAAAGATCATAAGGTTGAGAAATATATCTCTCCACCACATATAGACCTACCCTATCTTTCCCTCAAAGATAATCTAAGGCAAGTTTAGAGAAACAGTTTGGGAGGTTTGTTGAGATTTTTAAAAAATTACAAATTAATATTCCATTTATGGAAGCCATATCTTAAATGCCAGCCCACATTAAATTTCTAAAGGAAATTCTTTCTAGTAAGAGACAGATGGAGGAATATAAGACCATATATTTAACACAAGAATGTAGTGATATTATCCAAAATAAGCTCTGACCTAAGCTCAAAGACCCCAACTCAGTTTCTATTCCCTATACTATTGGTGATATATCTATTGACTATGCCCTTTGTGATCTGGGGGCTAATGTCAGTCTAATGCCTCTTTTTGTTTGTAAGAAATTGTCGATGGTATACTATGTTTTGTGGATAAATGATGAATATGAGGGAAGTTATGCTTAAATTGTAAATTTAGGGCTTTTAGGGAAAATGAGCATCTTAATATTTGAGAACAGTCTTGTTATATGTATATTTATGTCTCAATTGTATTAATTATATTTCATACTCATCAATGAATAATAAATAAGATACAAATCATTAAAAGTGAAAGATCATGTGAGTTGAAAGATAATAGTGGCCAAGGTGTTTTATAAGTCCATTCCACCGGCTTAATAATAGTGGCCAAATGCATTTTGTCCTAGGAGGTGCATGAGACTGTTCCACTAGTTTAAAAATAGTGGGTTATAATCTCAACATGAAAGATAATAATATTCTAAGATAAGTAACCTATAACACCCCCAAATTTCATAACTGAAAATTTTTCGTTTTAAAAGGTTAATAGTGGAAGACAAAACACATAGCGTAGGGGTGTCATGCCACATCCAACATAGAAGAGGCACTCCATATGCCTAGGTTATGTCAGTGCAAGGCAAAATTAACCTTATACTTAGGAATCAGGTGTGGGAAGCACCTAATTCCACCATGATATAGGATATGAAATAGAGAGAAGGGAATAAGTAGTGAAATCAGAGTACTAAGAGTCTAAAGAGATATAGAGATTTCCGGATAACCATACCCTTTACCAATTTGTTTAGCACTCACACCAGGTGAGCACATCAAGCTAATAATCATCAATCACCTACAAAATAGGGCATATCTGCTTGTGGGAATGCGCAGCACCCATGAAAAGGATGATCAATATACTATGTATTGAGTAAGGTAACAATACAGTCAAAACCAAAAAAAATAATTACATACATTCACAGCAGAAAGTAGTATACATGCGAGATACAAAAATCAACACAAGGTAATTACTTATCAGGATTTCTAATATTTAAATATGATATAACCCAATCTTTTATTTACGTTAAGTTCAGGGACCTCGCTATTCTTAAACTAGTGGAACGGTCTAAAACACCTCCCAGGGTAAAACACTCCTAGCCACTATTATTAAGCTGATGGAATAGTTTGAAGCACCTCCCAGGGCATAACACGCCTGGACACTACTATTAAGCCTGCGGAATGGACTCCTACACCTCTGTCCTAACTCATGTAATCTTTCACTATAAGTGATTAGTATCTTAATCATTGGTTACTTATCTCAGACTCATATTATATTTCACTTTGAGATTAGTCCCCACTATTCTTGAACAGGTGGAACTATCTGATGCACCTCCAAAGGTAAAATGCGCCCGACCACTATTGTTAAGCTAATGGAACGGACTTATAAAACACCTCAGCCCAACTCATGTGATATTTCACTTTAGAATATTAGTTTCTTATTCATGATTGGTTTATGAGTAAGAAACATAATTAATGCAAGTGAGATATCAATATACATATAACAAGAATGTTCTCAAAGATTAAGATGAACATTTTCCTCGAAAACCCTAAATTCACAATTTAAGCAAAACTTCCCCCATATTAATCATTTATCCACCAAATTTAGTATATGTTCCTCAAATAATATCATCATTAACATACCTAAAATTTTTAAGTTTAACTCCCACATCTTACATATGCGATAATAACCATATCTCAAAAGTTACTATTCATAAGGCTCCTAAAAGACTAATTTCAGAAGTAAGTCATAACTTCTCCCATTAAGCCAATATAATTACCAAATTAAATATACATCCTTAAAATATCCATATTAAAAACATATCCAAAATTTATGGCCTAAATATAACATTTTACACATGTGATAATAGCATTACCATTTTAAGGCCACTATTCCCAAATTAGGTTATTTTCTCATTTGAACAACTTATGACCTTCCTAATCACTCCCAAATACATAACATGATAGTATTAAAATATTTTTATCCATATAACATGTTAAAATACCAAAATTTTCATATTCCCATGCTGACAAAAATGCCCTTGAAAATAGTCGATAACCCTTATTTTATGAAAATCCCATATCCTCAATATTCTTTTTTCCCCAAATGCTCCTTCTATCAACAAACATATTAAATATAATTATTTACCACTTATAATAATTTATTAGGCCCATATTACTCTCCCACAATTTATACTCTTCCATAAAAATATGACTTAGTGTAATATTATCATATGAACACATCCTTTTGTCATTTTTACTCTTTTTCTAGCATATAAAACAATTTATCAAAACATATCATTAGCATCATGCATATTAATATTATAACAAAATAAAATAATAACACCAATAATCATACAAGCATTTAACACAAAACCCAAAACATCGACTAGCATCCTTACTAATAAGGCTCTGGTCTCTATGCACGCTTATCCTAATCCGCTTTTTCCAAAACATCAAGAATATCACCTAATAATAAATTAAAAAATTTAATTAGAAATAATAATATAATAAACGAATTTTTAAGCTAATGGAATGGAAAAATAATGGGAAAAACTAAACTCGGTTTGAAGGTAGTGTCGGCCAAAAAATTATGTAACAAAGTGGGGATCAGTTGGGGTTTGCCAAGCATGGGAGGCTAGCAACGGCAAAACTTTCCATTGGTAGGGAGTTTTCAGCAGCAAGGGAAGCTGAAAGGAGGTGGGTGCGATCGGTGTAATTGACCAAAGGGAGGGGGTGAGCAAAGGTGGAAAATGGTGTAGCACACGGGTGAACTTTGGATGTAATGGCCAAATGTGGGTGTGTTGGGCTTCGGTGGATATTGCTGCAGGTTGGGGAGGGGTTGAAGAAGCTCTTTCTGCAGAAAAGGTATAGAATAAAAGAAATAAAATGGTGCGGTAGTTGTTGCCATAGATAGTGGGTGTTTTTATGGATTTTGCCGAAGGGTAGGGGGAGGTTTTGGAGAGTTTTGCTGCAACTAGGAGGGTTGGAATGGTGTGTTTTTCTGCAGACAGGGGTGAGGGAATGGTGAGTTTTTTCTGAAGCTAGGGGAGATGCAACAAAGGCTTTCAATGCTTGGGGTTGAGGGTGGAAAATGTTTGTTGGTGGAGGTGTATATGGTTCGATTGGGCTCACCGATGGGGGTAATTTTTGGGCTGTTTAGGGGGTTAATTTTTGACACAAAATGAAGCGGTGAAGGGGTTGAGAAGAGGATGCATGTAGGAAAACAAGGAGAAAAATAAGGAGAGTAAAGTAAGGGGGAGGGAATCATACATGGCAGGGGAGGGGTATGGTATGAGGTTGTGTGAGGGTGGTATACCATGGTAGAGGGAGAGTAGGGTGAGGTAAGAAAATAGAATAGGGTAGGGGTAATTTATTTAGCTATAAAAATTGGGTAAAGTATCCGGATAAAAATTATCTGGTTATGGAAGTAGGTTTATTTGACGAAATAGATACTAGTTACGACCCAAACCTAGGTTTAAATTTTAATATGCACCGTCTAACATATTTTAGCTTAATTAAATTTTATAACTAATAAGTTGTAATAATATTACACATATAAATAATATTTTTTTTGCAAATACCCTACAATAATTATTATAACTAATACACATAATTACCGGTTATAATTATTAGGGTTTTATAAAAATTGGGTATTACATAACCAATGATTAAGACACTAAGAACTTATAGTGAATGATTATGTGAGTTAGGAAAAAAGCATAGGAGTCCATTCTGTTGGCTTAATAATAGTGGTCATACATATTTTGTCTTGGGAGGTGCTACAGACTGTTCCATTGGTTTAAGAATAGTGGCCAAGAGCTTTTTGCCTTCGGAGGTACAGAGTCATTTCCACTAGATTAACAGTAGTGGCCAAGAGAGTTTTGCACTATAAGGTGTTATAATCCATTCCACTAGATTAAGAATAGTGGGGTCCTTGACCTCAACTTAAATAAAATAATGGGTTATATCATATTCAAAAATTAAAAATCCGGACTAGTAATTACCTTGTGTTGATTCTTGTATCTCCCATGTATACTACTTTCCTCTATGAATATGTGTAATGATATGTTTTTCTGTTTTTGATAGTATTTTTACCTTACTCGGTACATAGTGCACTGATCATCCTTTTCATTTGTGCTGCCCATTCATATACGTAGATGACCTTGATGGTTTTGTGTAGGTCTTTGAGGGTCAAGTTGATGCTTTTGTTACCTTTGATGTATTGTGATGGAAAGAGTTACTTTTATTTATACAGGTTGTTTGGGCGAAGAGTCATGTTATCTAGAGGAAGTTTTTACATGGATAATATTTTGGAACTCTTTGATCCATGGTATCCCTTTTGTGGTATTTTATTATTATAATTCGAAGTTAGTCTCCACACTTGTATTTTGTAGTATAAAACTTATCTTGTTTTTGGTTTTATGTTGTTGAGCATTTAAAATTATTTAGCTTTATGATTCATATATGGTTGGGATGGTAGGCCCAACTTTTTTTAATTACGACATTAACATCCAGTTATTTGAATAAATATTGGGGGTGTTACAAGTTGGTATTAAAGCTTTGGTTTTGATTACTGAGTTTTGTTTTCAAAAAATTAATTTTCAAATGATCCCTTATCTAATTTTATTGGTTTATTTTGATATTTTAAAAAATCTTTTAAAACCTATATTAACTTGTGGGAAATCAAGACCAGGTAGCCTAAGTGGCATTTGATTGTGATTATGTATTCTATGTGTTAGTTAGCTAGGAATATTCTTCCTAACATGTTTTTTGTCTTGAAGCTAATTTATCATGGCACTTAATGGTCATGTCGGTCATTTGGAGGAGGCTTTTGAGGCATTCATCTAGTTTGTTAGGCGTACACTGCCATCTCTTCCTTAGCCTCAGTCGCCGCTGCCGCCACCCCTACAATACCCATAAGATGGTATCAGGAAATATTGGCTTCAGAGGGTTGTGGGATATCATCCACCTCTCTACGCTAGTGAAGAGGACCCAGTCATCCTAGATGGATGGATTTAGGACATGAATAGAATGTACAAGGTCGTGGATTGTCCACTTGCTCGAAAGGTGAGCATTGCAGCGTACTTTCTATGAGAAGCATCTGACACCTGGTGGGTAGACCGTCGTGCATAGGGAGGAATGCCGATTCCTTGGGAGAACTTCAAGATGATGATCCTCACTAAGTTCTACCCTGAGAGTCTTAAGAAGGATAAGTTGAGGGAGTTCATAAAGTTGACTTAGGGAGGCATGACAATGAGATAGTATCACGCTAGGTTCACGAAGCTTCTAATGTTTGCACCAAGGATAGAAACCAATGAGTCCATGGTAGTGTACTATTTTGAGAAGGGGATCCATTTTAGAATTCGTAAGATGATGGGTACCGTGGTTTTCTAGGAACTAACCATGTTATACAAGCGAACATGTGTCACCACTACAATAGTTAGGAGCAGGCTTCTATTCTAGGTAAGAGGAAGCACGAGATATAGGGTTTTAGAGGCAAAATCTAGTTTTAGAGAGGCAAACCTCCAAGGTTCCACCAACAAGGCCAGATCTAGTCTTAGGGTGGTCAGATTCAAGACCTGGGCCAGACTGGTGGCTAGAGTAGGCATATAAGATCACCGAGAAGCTTCACTTATTATTTTTCTAGTCGAGATAACCCGAGACGGAACTGTCAGGGCACTCCCATATAGTATCGCGACTGTGGTTAGTGGGGCCACTAATATTTTGAGTGCAACAACAATAGGGTAAATTTCATCACTAGAGACAACTGGTACCTTAGCAGTGGACCTATCAGTAGTGACACTACGAGCCTCAGCAGTAGTAGAGGGAATTTTCCCTAATTAGTGGAAAGCATAGGGAGGTTCAGGGGATACCACAAAGGCCTTGCCCTGTCCCTCAAAAGGGAAGATGGACTCAGGGTTCTGGAGGGTATCATGGAGAATACTAGGGAGGACAGTCAAGTAGGTGCTTGAATGTCATCAACCAAGTAGAGGTTGATTGATAGTTGGATGTGGTCATTGGAATGATCTAGGGGCATCTTTGCTTTTTGTGTCTAGAGTGTTTATTGCTAGATCTATCTTGTCTCCATCTTCTACTATATCTCTATCTATAATGTTGTCTTCTGAAGATAAATTGGATTGCACTAGGCTCAACTCGGATGTGGCTTTAAAGATAGGTAAGGTAGACTTCCTAGTGGATTTAGTTAAGCTAAACCTTCAGGACTTTGACATTTTTCAAGGGATGGACCTCAAGGTGCTATGGTCTCCAAGCGGAGATGCAATCTAAGGCCTATGATGAAGGTCGTATCTACCCATACAATATTTTCCTTGGCACAAAGAGGTTACCCTATGTATTTATGTGGACTTTAGGAGGTGAACAAAGACGTGTCAGCATTAGATGGTATTTTGGTTGCTAAGGAGTTTCTTAATGTGTTTCTGGAGGATATCCCAAGTATGCCACCAATGCGTGAGATAGAATTCATTATTGAATTAGTACTGGGGGCCAAGCTAGTTTCAAAGGCACCCTATCGGATGGTACTGGTAGAGTTGAAGGAGTTGAAGGCCCAATTAGAGGATTTAGTGGAGCGCGGGTAAATTCACCTGAGTGTGGCTCCATGAGGAGCACCAGTTTTTTTCGTGAAGAAGAAGGAAGGAAGCCTTCATCTATGCATCAATTATCAGAGTTTGAACAAGTTGATAGTGAAGAACCACTATCCACTTCTGAGGATGAACGATCTATTTAACTAGCTTCGAGGTACTTCAATCTTCTCAAAGATCGACTTGAGATCAAGATACCATTAGTTGTGCATCGCCAAGGAAGACATGATAAAGACAACCTTTAGGAAACGATACAGGTACTACGAGTTTAGAGTGATGCCTTTTGGGCTCACTAATGTGTCTGCCTTTTTTATGGACTTGATGATGAGGATTTTCTGACCATTCCTCAATGAAATTGTGATGAATTTCATAGACAACATCTTGGTGTACTTCTAGAGTGGAAAGGAGCATGACTAACATCTTCACATGATATTATCACTCCTTAGAGAGCATAAGTTATATGCTAAACTCTGTAAGTGTGAGTTTTGGATTAGGAGGTAGCATTTCTGGGACACATGGTATCAGTAGTAGGAGTTAACCTAGATCCCAAAGATAGTGGAAGTGACCAAGTGGAAGGCCCCCACAAGTGTCCCTCAGGTTTGTAGTTTCCTAGATTTGGCTAGATACTATAGACACTTTGTTTAGGATTTCTTGAAGGTGGCTTGTCCCTTGAATTACATTCTAAAGAAGATGACTAGATTCTAGTGGGACGATGCATGTAAGGGAGCATTCCAAGAGTTGAACTAGAATTTGACTAGGGCACTAGTTTTAACTCTGCCATCATGTATAGATGGGTTTGAGGCCTTCAGTGATGTGTCAAAGCATGGGTTGGGTTGTGTATTGATATAGCATGGTAAGGTAGTGGCTTAAGCTTCTTGATAGCTAAAGTGGCATGAGCTGAAATACCTGACGTATGATCTAGAGTCAGCTGTAGTTGTTTTTGCATTGTAAATATGGAGACATTATCTATGTGGGACTAAGTGCAAATTTAACATTAACCATGAGAGTCTAAAGAATATATTCACTTAAAAGGAGTTGAATATGAGGCAAAGGAGATGGCTAAAGTTGGTAAAGAACTATGATATAGAGTTCACCAATCATGAGGGTATGACCAACATTGTTGTAGCTGCCTTGAGTAGGAAGACATCACATTCTTTGCATTTGACCATGGTTTCTAGTTGTTTGCTAGAGGAGTTTGGTGAGATAGGGATAGAGATGATCCAGCCAGGTGATTTAGAGACTTGGATGTGTGCTTTGACGATTACACCAACAGGTTTTTATGAGATTAGCGCAGGATAATTTGGGAATGTTAATCTTGAGAGAATTTGGCAGAAGATTCAAGATGATAGAGTTGAGGGTTTCCAGATTCATGAGGATCGTAGCACTCGCTATTCCTTATAGTTACACTATTTTAAAGCACCGAATTTTAGAGGAAGGTCAATATACTCCATATTTCATCCACCCAATAGTGAATAAGTTGTATAATGACCTCAAGAGGATCTACTGGTTGCCTCGCATGAAGCAAGAGGTATCAGAGTTCGTATCGAGATGTTTGACTTACCAGAAGGTCAAGATTGAGCATCAAGGACTCGTAGAGTTGGTTCAGCCTCTAGAAATTCTAAGATGGAAGTGGGACTCCATCTTGATAGATTTTGTGAGTGGGCTACCAAGGACTCGTAGCGAATTTGATACAATTTGGGTCATTGTTGATAGGTTAACTAAGTCAACATTATTTATTCAGATAAGTCAACTTGGAGTATGGATTAGCTAGCCAATGCGTGTATGAGGTTTGCGGTGAGTAGGTACGTTGCACCTACCAACATAGTCTCCAATTAGGATTCGAGGTTCTTGTCAAACTTCTAGGGTAAGTTGTAGGAGGCTATGGGCACGAGATTGAAGATGAGTACCGCCATCCACCCATCTATAGATGGGAAGATTGAGAGGATGATACAGACACTTGAGGATATGTTACAAACTTAGGCATCAAACTTTCAAGGTAATTGGGAAAAATATCTACATTTGGTTGAGTTCTTATACAACCAAAGTTATCACGCTAGCAAAGGGATGGTACCCTTCGAGGTACTGTATGGACATAAGTACCAGACACCAATGTGTTGAAACGACATTGGCAAGATTGTTGTACCTGGATCAGAGATGATTAAGGAGATGAATTAGCAGGTTCGTTTGATCTAGGACAGGACGAGAGCAACGTAGAGTCTCTAGAAGAGCTACACAGATCAGAGGTTCCGTAGTGATTGTTTTGAGCTGGGGGATAGAGTTCTGTTGAGGGGTTCGCCCAAAGGGGTACAGAGATTTGGTCAGAACGGTAAGATAAGTTTTAGATACATTGGTCCTTATGAGATTCTTGATAGGGTTGGTGAGGTTGTGTACTACCTAATGCTACCACCAGAGTTAGCCGGAGTTCATAATGTCTTCCACATTTCATAGTTGAGGAAGTATATCGTAGATCCATCCCACGTGATTAGACCAGATGAGATCGAGCTCAATGATTCCTTATCCTACAAAGAAAGGTCATTATAGATTCTTGACACTAAGATTTGATGGACCTAAATGAGATCAATTCCACCTATAAAGATTCTTTAGAGCCACTATGGAGTAGAGGAGGCGACCTAGGGCATCGAGAAGGCTAAGCATGAGACATATCCTAAGCTTTTTAGCATAGTTGTGTAAAGTTTCTGGGTTCTCTCTCTTTTAAGGGGGTAGTCCCCAATAGTATAGTATCAACTCCAATAAATTTAACCGCCGAGATCACCTTCCTAACATCTTTTTTCTTTTCTTCCTCCAACCTCAAATTCTTAAATAAACCTAATCATGAGTAATTAATATTGAAACATAATTCTAACCTTGAGAATTCATTTTTCTATCTGACCCTAAATCCCTAATTCTAAATCTTAGCCTAATCCAAAATTTTATTTTAGGTTATTAATATTTTTTACTAACTTAAATCTAATCCTAGATATTATTTAACTTAAACCTACATCTAAACCCACACTTTTTCCTTTCTGGTTTTCCTTTTCCTTCCCCTCTCCATATCTTATTTAATTCTTTTTTTTTCAATCCATGCCGATGACCTTACCCTCCCTCTACCAAGCATACCCCTACCCCATCAATTCCCAACTCCTATGATTGTGAGTTGGGTTAAAAAATTTTACCTGATCGCAACCTCTCTCCTCTCCCTCTCTATGTGTATGTAAATATATATAAATATACCTCATTTAATGGAATAAAAATTTTCTCCTTGTTCATCCAATGTTCTGCCAAAAAATAACCCCAAACACCCTCCTTCTTTTTCCTCTTTACCATCGGCAAAACTGCACAAAAACACCTCCAAAGAAAAGGACTTGTGGCAGCCCTTGTTGCACTAAATCCACCACCATTGGAAAAATATCCCATTCCCTCACCCCTATCTATAGCAAAGCTCACTAAAAAACCCTCTACCTACACCACAACGTCCAGTTCCTATCCCCATGCTTCAGTAAAACCCACCAAAACACCCCAAGCTTCGGCAAAATCCACTAAAACCTCCCTCCACCCTTCGGCAAAATCCACAAAAATATTTGTAGCTTCGCCAACAACTGTCATTCCCTACACCCCCTTCCAACAAGACTTACCATTTCTTATCCCCCCTTTCAACCCTCTTTGCCATTGCCCACTCCCTAGCAACTGCAGTATTTGTCGTTCCTATCCTTCTTGGCCTGTGATCGATTCTTTGAACCTTATTTTGTTTTTTCCCATTCTTTTTACTTTCTATTACCTTAAACCTTTATTAATTTTACCAATAATTCTAATTTTTTCTTGTTAATTATTGTTAGGTGTTATTTTGGAAGTTTCAGAAGAAGTAGATTAGGATAAGCGTGCTTAGAGACCGGAGCCTTTATAAGTAAGGATACTAGTTGATATTATGGGGTTTTGTTAAATGCTTGTATGATTATGTGTGTTACTAATTTATTATTATTATACTATTAAAATGAATTTTTTGATGATATGATATATTAATATGAATTATATGATAGGAAGGCAGTGCGAATAATGAAAGATATGCTAATACGATGATATTACACTAGGTTGTATTTGTTTTATGGATGAGTAGTTGGTGAAGGGGGTTCAATTCAATTTGGGAATGAAAGGGATGTAGGAGAGATAGGAGATTAGGTTGGGGAGTATAATGGAAAGAGAAGGGAGGAATGTGGAAGTTCACAAGCGCGGCCTACAACGTGAGGGAGGGAGGAGGCAAGTGGAAGAAGAAGGGGGTTGGGCTGGCTGGTGGAGGGAAAAGAAAAGAAAGGAAAGAGAGAAAAATTGGGCAAGAGAGGGGGAGAAAAGAAATGGAGAGAGATAGGTTAGGTTGCGTGTGGGTGAGAAGAGAGGTGGGGGAGGTTAGGCCGCACGGGAAAGGCCCAACTAGGGGAAGAAGAGGAGAAAAAGAAAAGGAGAAAGGAGAAAAGGGAAAGAAGAAAAAGGGAAAAGGGAAAAAAAGAAAAATAAAAATAGGATAGTTGGGGTGTTTAGGAAATTTTGATGTTTTTGGACATTTGAAAATAGTAGAAATTAGTAAAATAATAATTAAATTCCTTTTATATTAATTTACAAAATTTTAGGTAAATCTTCCTAAATTTCATTTTAATTAGCAAAAAATTTCCCTAATCTTCTCTCCTTAAGTTCTTTATTATTTCTCTATATTTTTATCTTAATTACTTCCATTATTTAATTAAAATATTATATTTAATTGATCTTGCATAATAACCCCTATTTTGTCATAATTTCCTAAATTAGGGTTTTGGAGTATTACAAATACCTTCACGTCATTAGTCATAGAAGCCAACGCCTATACCCATTTTGAGACATAATCCACCACAATTTATATGAATTTTTTGTTGTGTGATGATGGAAAAGGTCCTATAAAAGCAATCTCCCACACATCGAACTACTCCACTTCAAAGATGTTATTTAATGGCATTTCTCCTAAAGATATTTCTAGTTATTTGATAGCGATCACATCCTAGTGCATAACTCCTCACGTCCTTGATGGGTGTAGGCCAATAAAATCCCATGAGAAGCACCCTTGCAGCTATTTTGGAGGTGCCTGAATAAGCCCCATACAGTGATGAATGACAATGGATTTTGACATCAAGTACTTCATCCTCAAGTATGTATCTCTGAAAGATCTCATCTCCACATCACTTATAAAGTAAGGATTGTCCCCGTCATAGTTTTTGACATCTAAAAGGACTTTCTTGCATTTTTGGTAAGATAGGTCTTCCAATAGTACCCTACAAATGATATGGTTTACAAAATCTATGAACCACGAGGCTTGGTGGCTCTCAATAGAAAAATGATTATCATCGGGAAATGAATCATCAAGCAGGCTCTCATCTCTTTCTTCATCATTCATCTCTTGCCTATGCCTAGAAAGGTGATCTTCCACTGCATTTTCATCACCCTTCTTATCCTTTATCTCCAAATAGAACTCTTACAAGAGAAGGATCCATCTAATCAACCTCAGTTTTGCATCCTTCATGACTAAGAGATGCCTAAGAGCCGCAAGTCAGTGAACATAACATCCTTTGATCCAATAAGATAATACCTTCATTTATCTAAGGAGAAAACTATGACTAGGAGCTCCTTCTTAGTTGTGGTGTAATTCATCTAAGCATCAATCAAAGTTCTACTAGTATATGGTGTACACCTTCCCTTCTTTCCTTTACCCAAGTACAACCCCAACAACATAATCATTGGCATTGAACATTACCTTGAAAGGAAGGCTCTAATCGATGGTCTTATTATTGGGGTAGTTGTCAAAGCTTTCTTCAACTTGCTAAAAGCATCTAAACAAAACTAATCAAATGCAAAGGGAACATCTTCTATAAGTAAGTGGGTCAGGGGTTTGGTAATTTTGGATAAATCCTTAATCAACCACCCATAAAATCCTGTGTGACCTAAAAAACTCCTAACACCTTTGGCATTAGTCAGGAGTGGAATTTTAGAAATGATATCAATTTTGGCCTTATCAACTTCAATTCATGCTTATAAATTAAGAGTCCTAAAATGATTCCTTCTTGTACCATAAAATGGTATTTTTCCCAATTAAGTACGAGGTTCACTTCCTTATATCTTTTCAATACCTTAGTAAGTCATAAAATGTAGTTTCATAGACTGAAAGGTCATTCATAAACACATCCATGATATTTTTAATAAAATCATAGAATATGGACATTATGCATCCTTGGAAAGTTGCTGGAGCATTACACAATCCAAATGGCATACTTTTATAAGAAAAAGTACCATATGGGCATGTAAATGTCATTTTATCTTGATCACTAGGGTGAATAGGGATTTGAAAAAATCCCAAATACCCATCTAAATAACAAAAATAAGAGTGTATAGCCAACCTCTCCAACATCTGATCGATAAATGGAAGGAGGAAGTGATATTTTTAGGTGGCTTTGTCTAACTTTATATAATCAATGCACATAGGCCATCTGGTGACCATTCTCATAAGAATGAGTTCATTTTGCTCATTCCATATGATATTCCTGCCGCCTTTCTCAAGTACTTCTTGCACTGGGCTTACCCACTAACTATTTAAGATAGGGTAAATGATCCCTACATCAAGTAACTTAAGTACCACTTTTTTAACGATGTCTTTCATGTTTGGGTTTAATCTCCTTTGATGTTCAATGGATGATTTATGCCCTTATTCTAATAGAATTCAATGCATGCAAAAGGAAAGGATTCGTACCTTTTATATCATCAATGGAATAACATATGGCATCTTTATATAGCCTAAGGACATCAATTAATTTTTTGACTTCTTCTTGAATCAAGATAGCATTCACAATAATAGGGTATTCACCGTTGGAGTCCAAGAATTCATACCTAAGTGAGGAAGGGAAGGGTTTTATCTCTACCTTAGGTGCATCCTTTTCTTTATAAACTAATTCATGTAACTCCCTCTCAATCTTAGCCACCAATCTTGGTTCTTTTGCATGGTAGTGTGGCCAGCTACCTCCTCGTCACCAGCATTGAACAGTTCATCTTTCATTAAGAATTTCACTATTGGATCACTTGATATTAAGTTATCAAGGTCTTCTCTAACCATCTTGTCCACTGTATGAATCTTGCAACACGTGTTTTCAATCAATGCAATTCTACTACAAAAGCTAAATTGAAACCCACCTTCTCATCCCTAATATTGAGAGAGAGCTTTCTACTTTTCACATTGATTACTTCTCTCACTGTATCTAAAGAAGGTCTTCCCAATATGATGGGGATTTGCGCATCCTCCTCTATCTCAAGAATAACAAAATCAAGTAGAACATAAAACTTACTAACCTGGATAGGTACGTCTTCTAATATACCTACTCGATGCTTTACCAACTGATCTACTAATTAAAGGTAAATGGTGGTGGGTTTCAAATCTATGTTCCTAAAATATTATTATCATTAATAAACCCAAATTTGGGGATCTAAATCCCATGTCTTACACATGCGATACTAGCCCTATGTTAAAATATACTATTCATAAGGCTCCTAAAATCGTAATTTCACAGGTGAGTCATAACTTCTCCCGTAGGGATAATATAATTACCAAATTAAATATACATCCTTAAAATAACCATGTTAACAACATATCTGAAATTTGAGGCCAGGCTCTAACATATTACACATGTGTGACAGATGGGATTTATATGTTATTTTCTTGAGCAAAAATGTCATTTATTCCTCATTATTTTTATAGGATTTAATCTTTTCTTGAGTTTTTCTCTTTTGAATAGATTTTGCAAGAAAAGATAAAAATGAAGAAATTCAAAGGAAAAATAGATGAAAAGAATAAATGAAGAAAAAAACACATCAAGAGACATTGAATTAATGGAAGAAAAGAGTAGAAATGAATAATAGACATCAAAGGGAGGCTTGTGTTGAAATTTCATCTAGGAATGATGAAGGAACAAAGAACACGGTACCCCTATGTTTCCTAAGCATGGGTCCCACCAGAAGATAAAAATCTCAATTTTAAAAATCTAAAAATTGGTAGAGAATTCAAAGAAAAACACGGAGGTCTTGTGTTTCCTAAAATATGAACCATGTTTTGCTTAATTTTTGTAACCGCTCATACAAACGTTTTTTTGATATATTCTCTGATAAATCGAGAGTTGGAGAGTTGGTTTTGAGAGTTCAAAAGTTTAATTCTCTCTTTTTCTCTATTCTCTCTAGAAAACACATGTACTTCCCAATGCCAATTCTCTTTGTCTTCCTGGTTTTCAATTGAATAATTGACATTATGCTATTCAAGTTAATAAGTTCTTCTCCATTCCTCTCTTAATTGTAATTTCTAAATTTTGATTAAACACAAGTAAATTCTCTTCATTACATTATTATTATTTTTTATTTGTAGTGTTTCATTACTTATTTATTAGTAATCATTTATGTTAATTAAAAATTACTGTATTTAATTTTGTGATATTAAAATTATGCAAATAGTCAAGTAGATAATATAGGATAGGAGGATATGAGAATGGAATTATGTGTCGAATATAATAGTATAATTTGAATTCATGATTCGAGATGAAATTTAATTGAAGTGATGGATGTAATTGAATGATCTCGCATCATAGATTAAGAATTTAAACTGATTAGGTCGATCAACTATCTAATTTATATCATAATCTATGCTAGGATAACGTAATTAATATGTAATTATTAATTAATGTGTCTAGAGTAGCAAAAAGATTATTTGTTAATCTTGTTCATTGATTCGTACGATTACATGATCGAAGCTTATATGATTATGGTCGTAGTTGACTACTTTCCATTCGTAATGCTGCCATTAATTAAATCTAGCATTTTTAACCTAGGTTATTAGTTGGTTAGATGATAAATTTAGAGCTTACTCAATTTATTAGAATTCAAAGAAATCAAAGAGCTGAATTATTATGAGTTTCTAGAGGTCAACGTTAAATCATTTAGAATCATTCTTTTCTCCATGATTGTTCGATAACCTAATTCCATAATCAATACCTTCCTATAATTATTCATTAATTACTGAATAAAGTGTTCCATAGTATAGAACTTAGCAATATAAGTAAATGTTATTGTATAATTGGGGTTTTAACATTGATTATAAAATTATTGATTATATATCATTCCTTGTGGGTTCAACTCCTTCTTCCATCTACTAAGTATTTGAAAATTAAGATTTAATTATTAAATTTGTTATGCATACGACAATGCATCAAATTTTTGGCACCGTTCATGGGGAATGGCAATTATATTTTTTTTTTGTGTTGTTTCTTATTTTTTTTCTTTCAATAAGTTCTCTAATTTACTTATCTATTCTTTAATTGTGTATAATCCTCCAGCACTCATATTTGAGGTTGTTTGCAATTGAGCATCAAGGAAAAATTATCCTACCAATATACCCTAATTCTTCCTCTCTTATTGTGGACCAAACAAAAAGGAGAATGGAATACACTCGTCATATTCCATTACCTTCTGAAGGAAATTCCATAGATTTGGAAGAATACCAAATAGAGGATTTTTTTAATTCACCTTATCACATTGATCCATGTATGGCAGATCAAACTCTCAAGGAGCTAGCTACTCCTGTTTTCAACCCTAACCTTTTATGCATTAATTATCTTACAGAAAATGATACTTGTGAGATCAAACCTGGTTTGATACATGATTTACCTATTTTTATAGGATTTAGAGGCAACAACTCAACGAGCTTAGGTTATTTCACTGACCCCAACAAGTTTCTCAAGGAATTCCATATTACAAGTTCCAATATAAAACCGAATGGAGTAACTATATAAAAGCTTAAACTTAAAGCTTTTCCTTTTACTTTGGCCGATTCTATAAAAGAATGGTTGTATGATATACTAGCGGGTTTTGTGAATACTTGGACTAATATGTACAAGGTTTTCCTTGAAAAATATTTTCCTTCATCTAGAGAAACTAACATAAGAAAAGAAATTTGTGTTATTAGGCAAGATGGAGGAGAATCATTGCATGAATATTGTGAATGTTTCAGGAAGTTATATGGTAGTTTCCCTAACCACCAAATTAGTGAGAAATTATTAATACAATACTTTTATGATGGTTTATCTCCTATGGATCAAAACATGATAGATGTTGCCAGTGGTGGTGCATTGGTTGATAAAACCCCTACTCAGGCTAAAAGATTAATCGCTAATATAGCATCTAACTCTCAATATTGTAATAGGGATGGTACTTTTGTATCTCAATAGGTGAAAGAGGCTATTATTACTGAATTGAAAACATAAGTGTCAAATTTGACAACTCTTGTAGAGAACGTTGTGGGTGACAAAATTCCTGCAAAGGTATATAGAATTTGTTCTTTTATTGGTCATCATACTAATATGTGTCTTACTTTACTGGAAGAAGAACAAGTGAATGCCATTAGATGACAACAAATACAAATTCAGGAATCATCCTTATGCTCTAATTACAATTCAGGATGGAAGGATCATCCTAATCTAAGATATGGAAACAATCAACAAGGTGGTAATTCATATTTCCGACCACAAGTTTTTCATAATCAACAAGAGTCAAATCCTCCTCCCGGATTCTTTCAAGTTCCACCAAAGCACCAAAGACTACAATTTCAACCATTACCTCCACCACAAGTTCAACAACCATGAGGAGGAATGCCTCTAGAAGATTTGATGAAATCTTTAACTACCAATACATTATAGTTTCAACAAGAGAATAGAAATGGTATCAAGAATTTGGAAAATCAAGTGAGTCAATTGGCAAAATATCTTGGAAATTACAATCACAAGGGTCCTCAAAATTCCCAAGTCAGACAGAAAGGAATCCTTGGCAAAATTCTAGTGCAATCACAACTCAAAGTGGGAAACAATTGGCAGGTCCAAGGTAAGTAAGTGAAGAGGCAGAAATAAGTATAGAAGAAGATGAGATAGTTGTTAAAGAAGGAAAATTAAAACTTCTCTATAGGTATCTAAAGGTGAGTCTTCCACTCCTTTTAAAATTCCTACTCTTTTTCCTAGCAAATTGGCCAAAAACACGAAGATGAATTATAACAAGGAGATATTTGACATATTTAGAAAGGTGGAGGTTAATCTCCCTCTCATTGATGCAATTAAACAAGTGCCAAGGTATGCAAATTCCTTAAGGATTTTTATACTAACAAAAGGAAACTAAAGGGGGATGAAAATGTAAGTGTGGGAAAAAATGTATTAGAAATTTTGCAAAGGAAACTTCCACCAAAATTCAAGGATCTAGGTATTTGTTACTACCCCTTGCAAGATTGGAAACATGAGGTAGAAGGATGTAGGCTAGATTTAGGTGCTTCAATCAATGTGATGCCTTTATCTATTTTTAATGCACTATGTCTAGGTCCTTTAAAGGAAAATCGTGTTGTTATTCAGTTGGCTGATAGATCTAACACATATCCTGAATGGGTAATTGAATATGTCTTTGTTCAGGTGAATGAATTAGTAATCCTTGCTGATTTTTATGTGTTTGATATATAGGATAATGGTTCATCTAATCCTTCTCCTATATTGTTAGGTATACCATTCTTGAAAAATTCAAAAACAAAAATTGATATACATGATGGAGTTTTAACAGTGGCATTTGATGGTGAAGTCATTAAGTTTAACATATATGACTCCATGAGCACTACAAAATAATTGACTTTTCCCAACAGAAACTTAGGTGCAGATACTTTTTCTGTTGGTAAAAGTAACTAATACCAACAGATAATTTTCTGTGGGCAATAATGTAGTTTTTCCCACAGAAATTTTTTATCTGTTGGTATTAATATGTTATGCCACCAGATCTTTTACCATCACTTATATCTATGGTTATTAGTAGCATTATACCAAAAGAACTAATACCCACTTTTACATCTGTTGGTATTAGTGTTTATGAAATTCAATAATAATATTTGTTTTTATATAATTTTAATAATGATTAACTCTATTCTAATTAATATAATATAATAATAATAATAATAATAATAATAATAATAATAATAATTAAGTCATTAGTCATTATTAGAAATAATAGTTTACATATATTATTATTAATTATTATTTTATTTCTAATTTTTTATATTAATATTGTTCATAATGGTGTCTTTTAACAATTATACTGAAATAATATATATTATATCTACTACTATTTACTATTAAATTAATTTGTTATTAAATACTACCAATTATCATTCAAATCTATATTATCTTAACAATGATAAATATTATCAATAATCATTCAAATTATTAATAATATATTAGTAATTATTAGATACTATTATTAATTTATTTAAAATAATGATTTATATTATTCTTATTAATATAATTCTTTATTAATTATTACTAAGAATAATTATTTTAGGACATTATTATTATTACTATTATTTTAATAAAAAATATTATTACTAATTGTTGGAAATTATGATTAATATTTATATTATTCATATTTGTATTTATTTCCCATTATTAATTATTTTTAATAATAATTATTACTTTATTATAAATTATAGTTAATATTATCTTAATAATACATTATAAAATATTAATTTTATATTAAATATTTTTAAATAATACAAATTATTATTTCAATGTATTATTTAATAATATTATTAGATAATTAATAATATTATTATTATTAGCAGTGAAATTAATTATATTATTTGAAAGAAAAAAAAATCCGACCCTGACCACCACCCTTTTCCTTTTCCTTTTCTCTCTTCTTCTCTCCCTTCTCTTTTGTTATTTCCCGTCGGTCTCCCTACCATCTGCGCCCCATCGACGTTGCCACCAGCTCCTCCATTGTCAACAGTTTACCGTCGGCTACCATCGACGTCGCCACTCCAGCTGTATGCCACCGTTGTGCCTGCTAGTTCTAGCGCTGCAGCAACCAGCAACAGCCACGCATAGCAGCAGCCACGAGCAGCAGCACAGGTCATGCCACCATCCTCCGGCCACGGCGAGCCTCGCTGGTTGCGAGCGAGCAATCCTCGAACTCTAGCGTATCTTCTCCGGCCTTCACCCATTCACATTTGTCAGTTTCGTTTGGTATAATTTTCCGAAAACCCTAGTCCTTGTTTTGATTAATTGAGTATGAATTAGCTTATGATAAGCTAAATTGATTGTGTAATTATGTATATATATGTTGTATGATTAATTTAGAGTGGTGAATTGTAGTGCATTTGGTTGATTTGTGAAAACCGGATTTTAGGCTCGGTTGTGTCCGAATTTTTTGGATTCGTCCGATTAAGCTATTTTGGGCAAATTGATTTTATGTTATGCTTTAAAATGTATCTAATTTAGTGTTAGAACCGTCAATTTGAGAAATTTATGTGGAATTCATTGGAATTGACTTTATAGGTCAAAATTCATGTGTAATGGAATTGGATTGTATAATTCAGTTTTTTTACTCAATTGATTTTATAATATCTTTTGAAATGTATTTAATTTCATATCGAAAGTATTGATTTAGGAAAATTATGTGAAATTGATTGGAATTGTATTTTTGGGTCAAAACTCTTACGGATCTAAATTGGATTGTGTAATCGGATTGTTTTATTCAATTGATTATATAAATTACATTAGAATACATTTAATTACAATTCCAAGCAATCAATTTATATACATTAGGAAGAATTGATCGGATTTGCATTCCAGGCTCAAAAACCCTAATTATGCTAAATTGGATATTTCTTTTATTATTTTTGAGCAATTGATTATATGTTATATTACAAAATATATCTAATTGTATTTCTAAACATTCAATTTAAATAAATTAATAGAATTCAATTGAATTATATTTTCGAGTCTAAAATCCTAGATTTTAAGTGAAATTATGAAGTTGGTCATTTGTATGGTTGTTTTTCTAAACTTAAATATATAGAAATAGTTAAAATGGTATTAATTACATCGTAAAACCTTTAATTGAAATTAATTGATTTGAACTATTCAATTTTGTGTCTTGGGCTTTGAAACTCATAGTTTCGAAATTTAATAGTCTTGAATTGGCTACTTGAAAGATTGTTTTATGTCATGCCCTACTTTATATATGTTACATTAGCTCACTTAATCAAGAGATATATCATGGTGTTGTACTCTACCTCAAGGTAGTACATTTGAATGTATGTAGCTTGACCAACCTAAGGAATGGATATCAAGAATAAGCATGCTGAATCTTGGATGTCTTCATGCTAGATACACTGATAGCTAATAAAGTTCACTGTATAATATATCCTATTATTTTACCTATTTCATTTATAGATTACCATAATAGTAGCTTTAGGGTTTGATAGCTTCTTGGTCATGCGTTATAGAGTTGGTCCTTTCGGTTTTGCTCTTGAAGATTCTCATATAATATCAGTATACTACATTATCTCCTTTTACAACCATAAAACCTTCTTAAAATAGTTTTTATGTGGGTCTATTGCCATTGATGGTTGATATTTGGAGTTTGATATCCAAAAGATGCATTTTTTACGTTTGAAGTTGTTCACGGATTTCAATGTAGGAGCAAGAGGACGGACTTATGGTTTGGCCGCAGATTCGGAGAGAAAAAATTGGGTGCCGATGGTTATAGGAAGAGATGGGATCAAAATGTGTAGGATCGTGGCGTGTTCTTCCCATAATGGTGGGGGTGGACCCGGTGGTGTCGGAGGTCGAGCAACCATAGTTCTAGTTTCGGTCCTTCGGTTTCAGGGTCAAATTCATTCCTTTCTCAGAGCCAATCATTTGCTTTATTAAAATAGCAAATGGAAATAGCCACCAAGTCTAAGGTGTTGATTTTTATTTATTTATTTGTTTATTAGTTAGTATTATCCATTCTTGCTATCCTTTTACAAGTTTCTAGGTTGTAGATGAAAATTTATTTGGCTTAAAGTTTCAGAAATTCAGATTATTCTACTAAAATTTGATTACTATGCTAAAATTCATTTGGCCAAAAGTTTCTGGGCACAAAGTTTTGGTTGTGAGATCATAAGTATAAGCCATAAAATTCATTAGGTTTCCTTTTCAAGGGATCATTGCTAAAATGGGCATGAAAATAGTGATTATTTGCTTCCGTTTGAATTTATTCTAGTTGGCAAATGAGTCTGCCTTGTGTAGGCGTAAAGCGATCAGCAGTGACATAGATTGTGGGTCTATCATGTATAGAGTTAAATAGTTAGTTATACGAGTTGAAGTTCACTATATTAAAAGGGGGGATTTTTTTCTGCTCCTCTAAATTTTCAAACTCCAAATATATTTAGGATGGGATATAAGCTGGAACTTTTGTGTTGGTCAATACTTATTTTCATGGCAAAGTGCTCTTTCTCCTCACACAGGTCATAAAAAATAATAGAATGGGTGCAAAAGTCACTATTTTTTTATTCTTGACTTTTGATATTGTTGTGGTTCATAGGTGTGCTCCACCTGATTGCCTGTGTAATATTAGTCGGCTTGTTTTCCCTACAGCATTATGGTACACACAAGGGGGAATTTTAGTTTGCACCAATAGTGTTTATATGGTTGTTCTCTATATTTGCTATTGGGCTCTACAACATAATATATTGGAGTCAAAGTATAGTACGTGCAATTTCTCCATATTATATCATAAAGTTTTTCAAGGATACCAGAAAAGATGGCTGGATTTCTCTTGGAGGCATACTTCTCTCAGTTACTGGTATGTTGGATTACTTTTTTTTTTCTAGTTTCTCTACTGGGATTTGGTTTTCATTATTATAGTAATAGATTGATCCGAATAATTTCTTCTTCTTCTTATTATTATTTTTATATGATTTGATTGGTGACATTGGATGCATCAGCTTTCTCTTCCATTATGTATCCCCGTAAGTCAGAGATAGAAACATGAAATTTTCAAGATGCATTTGCCAATTATGCATAGACTAGATTTTTAAACATACTTTTAGCGGATTGCTAGCGGCAACTACGCCTACATAATATATAGTATATATATACCTTGGAAATTTGTTGTTCTTAATAGCCTTTTGACCATATTTCCTCCATCTATATCCATTGTTAAGTATATCAACTTGACTCCTAATCTAAAACACATATCCTTGTTTCTTTATCTTCTTGTAATGACCACTCTTTCTACTACTATCATCATTGTAATTTTTTTTACCCAGCGGTTTGTTTGATCATTGTTTTGAAATGAGGTTATGTGCTAATCACTTCATTTTTAATACTGGTATTTGATTGTTGTTGGACTTTTGTAGCTAAGGCAGGTATTGGTAATTGAAATTGCAAGTTAAAAACTTGGAATTACATGCATATTAAAAGACACCACACCAGTTAAATAATATCCTAGGTGAATTTATATTAATCTAATTAAGTTACATGCATATTTTTTCAGGGAATACATCTTGATAATTATCAAAGAAAATATTGAAGACGCATAAGTCGTTGGAGATGTTAAATAGGATGTGAATGAAGAGGATGGTGTTTGATATGTTAATGAAGATGTCTTATATGTTAGCATAGGTTACAAGTTGTATATATATTATACCTATACGACTATTATCGTTTTGATAGTTAAACTAAAGAACGATGCTTATGTATGGTGTACTACATTTTATATAAAGATAAGTTATTGTTATAAGTAAATATTGCTACAACAGATATTATGGACATTATTGTCATTTTACTAACAGATAATATATATATATATAATTTTAGCAACTAATATAATTTTATATATATTACTTTTAGTCACAGATTTTCTTTTGTGGGTAATAGTTTTAGTCATAGATATTGTTTTGTGGACAATACTTGTAGTCACAGATATTGTTTTGTGGACAATACTTTTAGTTATAGATATCATTTTGCGGTTAATACTTTTACTCATAGATATAATTGTAGGTATAAATTTTACCAACAAATAAATATATGTGGGCATAAGCAACTAATACCAACATATCTTACGTATCTGTGGGTAAAACTTTTAAGCACAGAGTTTTTACCCACAGATTTGTCACAGAAAAATTTCTGTTGGTAAAAACTTTTGCCAACAGAAATATGACTTTTACCAACAGATAAGACCTGTTGGCAAAATTCAATTATTTTGTAGTGGAGATATCTTATAGATGGTGAATCGGTATCTATAATTGATGTTATTGATGATTTAACTGAAAAGGTTTATAAATTATCATATGTAGATCCTTTAGAAGTAACCTTAACTTAATACATAGAAACTAAAGTTTTGGAAGAATTTAATGAGAAGTTTGATGTTGATGAAGAGATCAAAGAGATGGCGACTGCTTTAGGAGCATGTCCTGCCAGAATTGGAAGATTTGTGGATTTACCATTGACATTAGCTAGACCTTTACCTTCCATAGAGTAAGCACCAGAAATGGAGTTGAAACCTTTACCTAACCATCTTAAGTATACATTCTTGGGAGAAAAAGATACCCTTCCTATTATCATCTCTAGTGACCTAACACCCAAACAAAAAGAAAAACTTGTTAATGTTTTGAAGAAGTATAAATCTTCTTTGGGATAGATGGTTGCTGATATTAAGGGTATTAGTCTTTTAGTATGTATGCCTCAGATTTTATGGAGGATGATGTTAAGTTAAGTAGACAAGTACAACGTAGGCTAAATCCGATTATGATGGAGGTAGTAAAGAAAGAGGTGTTAAAATTGTTATCTATGGGAGTCATTTATCCAATTTCTTATCGTAGTTGGGTTAGTCCTCATCAAGTAGTACCTAAGAAAATAGGAATCACTGTAGTGAAGAATGACAAGGGAGAAATGGTTCCTACTAGAGTTCAAAATGGTTGGAGGGTGTGTTTAGATTATAGGAAGTTGAATTCCATTACTAGGAAAGATCATTTTCCTCTACCATTTGTGGATCAAATATTAGAGAGGCTAGCGAGTCATGCTTATTATTGCTTCCTTGATGGATATTCTGGATATGTGCAGGTTCCCATAGCTCGAGATGATCAAGAGAATACCACATTCAGATGTTCTTATGGTGCATTTTCATATCGTCACGTGCCATTTGGGCTATGCAATGCCTTTGCCACATTTCAAAGATGTATGGTAAGCATATTTTCTGAATATTTGGAGAAAATTATCGAGGTATTTATGGATAATTTTAGTATTAATGGGGATACTTTTTATCAATGCCTAGATAATTTAACTCTCATCATGAAAAGATGCCTTAAAACAAACCTTGTACCAAAATCTAAAAAATGCCATTTTATCGTTCAACAAGGGATAGTTTTGGGACATGTCATTTCGGCTAAAGGAATTGAAGTAGATAAGGAAAAAATTGATCATATAGCTTCATTAGCTTATCCATCGACTATTAAAGATGTGCATTCATTCTTGGGACATGCTATATTTTATCGCTGATTCATTAATGATTTTTCTAAAATAGCCCAACCTTTTTATAAGCTTCTTCAGAAAGAAACAAATTTTTGATGATGCATGTAAGAAAGAATTTGAATATCTTACCCCTTTACTTCCAAATTTACCATTTTACCCCTTCACTTCCAAAAATTACCATAACACCCTCTCACTTATAAGATTTTCCTTTTATCCTTAATTACAGAATTACCATTTGACCACTATTAATTTCAAAATTTCCATTGTGCCCTCAAATTACGAAATACCCCTTTCATTACAAGATTACCATTTTGCCCTCTTATTATAAAATCGCCATTTTGCCCTTTAATTACTATTTTACCCTTTATTCACAAAATTGCCATTTTACCCTTTTATTACAAAATTACCATTTTACCCTCTTCTTACAAAATTACCTATTTACCATTTAATTACAAAATTACTATTTTACCCTTTATTCGCAAAATTAACATTTTTCCCCTTTAATTATGAAATTACCATTTTACCCCTTTACTTCCAAAATGACCAATTTATCCCTTACTTCCAAAATTACCATTTTATCCTTTTATTAAAAAAATTACTATTTTACCCTTGCCTCCAAAATTACCATAATACCCTTTTTAATTAAGAATTACCTTTTTGCCCTTAGTACACCACTTATATTAAATTATTATTATTACAACATAAAATATTAATATTAACTCCTCATCCTCCACTCTTATAATTAATATAACATTATTATCACACATAAATATATTAGGCCATATCCTTGTACAAGATACCTTACTAAAACCCCTAAGGCTTCCAAAATATTAATCATGCATTAATAATCACAATAGCATAATATAACATGGTCAATACTTAATATTTTCATTAACAACCAAACTCCTACCTTAAATAATATTTTCATACATAACATATAAACTATTATGCTTTCTTTTTATCAATCAACACAAGAAACCACATATAATATATTAAACAACATATATCAAGCATAATACCCATTAAAAATGACTAACGTGATAACATACATTAATCCATACGTTTAAGTGAGATTTAAAGGTTACCTCGATTTCCATGAAAATGAACCTTACTGGTATTTCGGTTAAATGTTCAAGCTTTGATTATCAAAACAAATACCTTAAAAATTATTATTTTCAACTGAATTAAAGAGGGAAGCAGCTCATACTGCTCATGCAACATGAGCTGCATGCAAGGAAAGGAAAAGGAGGTGCTCGAAGGTGGTGGAAATAAGGAAGGATAGGCATTTTTGGGTTGGTGGTTTGGGGCTAAGAAAAGGACATGGTGGGGAAGGATTTGGGGCAAGGGAATGGTGCAAAAGTGTAGAGGGGGTGTAGGTGGTTGTTAGGGATGGGTTGAAGGTGGCTAAGGGCGGTGGAGGCGGCGGCAACGAAGCTGCAAAGGTGGCGTCCGACGAGGGAGGTCAAGATGGGGGCAAGTGAGGAAGGAAAATAGGGAGGGAAAATGAGGGCCTGTGGGTGGTGGTTTCAGCCAAAGGATGATTTGGGTGGTAGAGGGGATTGTAGGGATTAATTTGGTGGTTCAGGTGGTGAAGTGGGCGGCGGAACGACGTAAGATCGGGGCTGTATAGGGTGGTTTCAGAGAAGGGGGTAAAGAAGAGAAAAAGAAGAGAGGAGGAAGAAGGGGGTTGCAGGGTGGCTCAATGGGGGCTGTGATAGTTTGGGGTTGAGTTAGAGGGTGGCAGGGGGTGGTGTAGGTGGTGGTTGAGGCGGCGGAAGCGGCGGATATTGGAGGCAAAACAAAAACAGGGGGAGAGAGGGAAGGAGAAGAAAGGAAAGAAGAAAGGGTCGGGGCAAGGCATTTAGGCCTCAAAAAAATGACAAAATGAGGCAGAGGAAAAAGAAGAAAAATAAGAAGGAGAGAGAGGAGGGGATAGGGCATTCGAGGGGTGGCGGTAGGGTGGTAGGTGGATGGCCATGGCAGGGAGAGGGAGAAGAAGAGGGATGGTAGGGAATGGGGAAGGGAGAGATGGTGGGGCCGGGATGGGGTAGAGAAATGGCGGGAGAGGGAGGGAGGGAGAGTTAGGGAGGTCAATGGGGGAGAGGGGGTTACACGTTGGGGGCGAAAATGGTGGACGTTGGAAAGGATTCTTGCCGAGGAAAGAGGAAGAAGAAGAAAGGAAGAAGAAAGAAGGAGAATCAGGGAGGGGCTGGTGCGTGCGACGAGCGGTCGAAGGAAAAAGGGACGGGCCTACCCGATTGAGGAAGAAAGAAAAGAGAAGAAGAGAGCCACCCGGCTCTCGCGGGAGAAGGAGGGGGAGAGGAAGAGTGGGCCTACGGCCCAGCGTAGGAGGGGAGGGCACGATAGAAGCAGGTCGGCGGCCCAAAGAAGAAAAAGAAAGAAAAGAGAAAAAGAAGAAAAAAGGAAAAAGGGAAAAAGGAGGAAGAAAAGGAAAAATGGTATTAAATAAAATAATCTAATTTATAAAATAATAAAATATAATATATTTTGGGTAATAAATTTATTTAATAATTTAATTTAGTATAATTAAAATATAAGGCTTAAAATGATAATTTTAGTAAAATAAGGGTTTACAATTTATTTAAGTAAAAAAAAGGTATGATAAGATAAAAAATATTTATTTTAATTTATTAAATATTTATACCCAATTTTATATATTCAAAAATCCATAAATAGTTAAACTAAATAGATTTAAAGGCTAGTTTATCCCAAATAAAATTTATTTATTAAAATATAGGCTTTTAAAAATTTGGGGATTATAGGTGAGTATTGGCGCACTAATCATTGGCAGTGTGCACATTCTTTCTTATAAAGAGGGCAATGAGGCAACCACAATACTAGAAGCTTATGGAAGCTTTGTGGCTTGACCTATGGATCAGATATATATGTCTCACTACTGAAGAGGTATTGACATTCGACATCTTCATTAGACCTTGTTTAGTAGTTACACTATTCATACCTTTTTCATATATATATTTATATGCTCAATACATATTTGGTTTAATATTATCAATTAAGGAATCAAAAAAGGAATAAAGAAAGAAGACTGCTCCTGCTAGTAAAACTAAGAGAGGTACTAACAGAACGAGCAACACAAAATAGGGCGCTGTTAAAGGAAAGAGAGCTAAATCTAAAATATTAGCTACCCTACAAAAGATTCCTTCTTCAGAGAAAAGCCAGCCTCCACCAGCAATAGCTTTATTGTATTTTTATGCCCAAAACTACCTCAAGGACAATTATATTTTCATTGATTGTCATCTTGATTATGTTGGGAGGGACGATGCTACTTACATGGTATCGATGGTTGACATAAGCAACATTCATAATCGGGAATGGATGTCAACCATGAGTGTCGCCGTCTATGTCACATAAGTATTATTTCATTTTGAGATTTTAGTACTCTTAACTTGTACAATTGGAATTTTTATGACCTCTTATATGAGTTATTTGTTATTAACAAACATGTATTGTTATTGTCGTCCATAGGTTGGTAGCTAATCACGCTGCAATGGAGGGAATGATGTCCTCTATTGTGTTTGTGTGCCTATACTACATAGCTGACGGTAGTACAATAAGAAAGGGCAGGCACATAAACTATTTAGCGGATCACATTTTGATTGAGGGACACGACAAGCTCTATCTCATTCCTCACCTCGCAAATGAACATTGGATTTTGTACACCGTCCGACCTAATCTTAATAAAGTCTATGTGTTTGATTCCCTTGGAACCTATTACGTGCCTTTTGAAGTCGCTCGTCGTGGTGGGAAGGAATTTATCGACATGTTAGGATACTTTTCACTTATTACTTCATTAGCTTATTTATACATATATTCTACTTTTATTATTTGAGGTATATATATTTACAATATTGTGTATCCAACTCTATTTATTAGGGCACTACGGACAACATATCAAAGGAGAGGTGGGAATAGTGTCCCAAACCCAAAGAATTTTCAATATGAGCCTGTCATAGTAAGTAGGAAGACAAATATTTTGTATTTTATTTTAATCCAAATTAATATATAATAGTCAGAGAGCTAAATAAATTCATTTGACAGTGTCCACAACAACAAAACAACAATGATGTTGGATACTATGTATGTAGAGCAATGGATCTGATAGTCTAGAACAGATCGATCAACATAGATCCAAGCCATGTATGTTTGCTTTTTGATTATTTTCCATTAATGAATCATGACATATATGTTTGGTACATGACGTAAGTGCTAACTGTATATTAATCGAAACTTGGGCATTGTAGTTTTTCACCGATGACTATGCACGAGGCCAGCAATACAATGTTGATGAAATTGATGAAGTTAGAGATCAATGAGCCAAGCACATGCACTCATTCATTCGGTATTAGGTAGATATCTATATATTCGACATGCATGTTCAGGTTTGTATTTTGTCTATATCTTTCAGTCTACTAGGCTAGATTTATGAACTTTTTACTTTGGGGTGCAAAGCTACCAAGTTGTGGTATGCCTACTAATTTTGATTCCTGAGTATGTCCGGTGTATTAAGACATGCATATTAATTAGAGATTGATTGAAATTATGGTGTGATTGCATATTTGTTATAAATTGATGTTGTTTTACAATACAGATTTGGTAATTATTTGAACATACAACTGTGTATGTAGGTAGGAATAAAACAACAAAAAGATTAAAAAAAACTATAGTTTTAATAACGGTTCTTATTAAGAACCGTTATTAAAACCACGTATTTCATCTCAAATTTATGCTCAGTTAATACGTATTAGGGTTTCATAAAAGCATAATCAATAACCAAAACCCTAATTGGATGATAGAGTTTTAATAACGGTTCTTATGAAAACCGTTATCAAAACTTAGACTTTAATAATTATTCTTCTAAAAACCATTATTAAAATATAGGTTTTAATAACGGTTCTGATGAATCCATTATTAAAAATGTGCATTTAATCTCAAATTTATGCTCATTTAATAAGTATTAGGGTTTAATAAATGCATAATCAATGATTGAAACCCTAATTTGATTATGTTTTAATAACGATTTTTGTAATAACTGTTATTAAAACCTTTTTTTTAACAAAGGTTGTTTCTTAAAAGCTGTTATTAAATATACATTTTATGCTCATATTCGCGGTTTTATTTTATATTTTTTATAACGGTTATGAACCGTTATTAAAGATTTAATAACGGGAGGTTTAATAACGGTTTAAAACCATTATTAAAAATATAAAATAACCGTTATTAAAACCCCTTTTTGGGGTAGTGGTAGATCATCTAAGTAGATTAATCAAGGAGGTTGAAGTTGAGTCACCCATCAATCAAGCATTTTCGAACGAATAACTTCACGTAATTGGAAAAGAAATACCATGGTATGCTAACATGGTAAATTTTTTACTCATAATGGTATTTCCTTCATGTTTTACTAAAGTACAAAAGGATAGAATGAAGATTTAAGCAAAATATTTTGTATGGGATGATCTATATTTATGAATACAATGTGCTGACCAAATCATTAGAAGGTGTATTCTTGTTAGTGAAATTCTTTCTATCTTAACATTTTATCATAACTATGCTTGTGGGGGTCATTTTGGTCCTGAAGGAATAACTCATAAAATTTTAGAAAGTGGATTCTACTGGCCTACCCTATTTAAGGATTCTTATGATTTTACAAAACATGTGAACATTATCAAAAAACTGGTGGACTAGATCCTAGAAATGAAATGCCACAAAACCCTATCAATTCATGTGAAATTTTTGATGTTTGGGGTATAGATTTCATGGATCCTTTTCCATCATCTTTTGGTTTCAAATATATTATTGTCACTATAGATTATTTGTCAAAATAGGTGCAGGCAAAGGCCACATGTACTGATGAAGCTTAAGTTGCTACAGATTTTCTTTGAGCTAACATTTTTACAAGGTTTGACTTGCCAAAGGCTATAATAAATAAAAAAAGGTTAACACTTCTGCAACATAATGGTAGAAAAATTGTTAAATAAATATCATATGACACATTGAATATCCACAACATATCATCCGCAAACAAATGGTCAAGCCGAAATATCCAATTGAGAAATCAAATCAATTTTGGAAAAGATGGTGAAATCGACAAGGAATAATTGGAGCTTACACCTCAACGATTCTCTCTGGGCATATCGTATATCATTTAAAACTCAAATTGGTATATCACCATATCATTTGGTCTACAATAAGCCTTGTCACCTTCTGTTTGAATTAGAACATAGAGCTTTTTAGGCTATAAAGAAATGTAACATGGAGTTAAATGAAATTGGAAGGTATAGGAAACTTCAACTAAAAGAACTTGAGGAAATAAGAAATGACGCTTTTGAAATTTTATAGTGATACAAAGATCGAACTAAGGCATTTCATGATAAGTTCATTCTTAGGAAGATTTTTGAGATCGGTCAAAAAGTTTTATTATATCATTCTCGTTTAAAGTTGTTTCCAGGAAAATTAAGGTCGAGATGGATCGACTTGTTCATTGTGACTAATATGTTTCCTCATGGTGTAGTAGAGATAAAAAGTGGGAAGACAGGAAAAATGTGGAAAGTTAATGGACACAGTCTCAAACCTTTTTATGAGGGACACTATGTGAGAAACTTGGAGGTGGTAGATCTTACCACTCTAAGTTATGAAAGCTGAAATAGTGGGACGTTACCACTTAGGAAATACCCAAGTGTTGCACATAAGTTTTTCTTATCTCATACTTTGCTTCTTTGTTTTTTTCTTCATATAATTCATGTATGCTATGGTTGTGTATATTTTCTATTTTATGTGTGTTTATTGTATATCATGTGAGTATGTTTTTTTTTTATTTTGTGGTGTAAATAATTAAATCTTAGAAAAAACCCTATCAAGTTTGGAAGATCATTCGTGTCCTTTTTGTAAGACAAATTTGAAGGAAAACGGAAGAAGAATAAAAGAACATAGGGGTGCCATATTCCAAAAACATGACCTGTGTTCTACCATCAATGTTTTCCTAGGCAAAAATAGAAAAAGGTAGAAAGTTTCCAAAATAACACGGGGAGTTAGTGTTTATATAATATGGACCATATTTTTCTATCTAGAAATTTAGCCTGTTCCATCAAGTTTCAAAAATAACATGGGGGTCCATGTTTATATACCATGGGCCATGTTTTTTCTGTCAGGAAATTTAGCCTATTCCTGTAACTTTTAAAATAAATACGGGGGGTCCCTGTTTACTAAACACCAACTGTATTTTTATGTCAGGAATTTTCACATCTTGTAAAGTGTTTTAAAATTAACATTGGGGTACTTTATCTCTTAATCATGGACCATGTTTCTTGAAAAAAAAACTACAACTACCCATGTTTTACACATCACAGAGCACAACCCAATTTCCCTACCAATATCTCTACCGAACGCAAAAGTCGACCATTTCTTTCCTCTTCAATATTCCATTATCTTACAATAATCTTCCATAACCATACATCCTCTCTTAATTCTTCATCCCTGCTACTTCTACAACCATTTTTTTGCCTCGAAATCCCTTCCAACACTCATATTCAATCAATCTTCACAAATCTATACTCTAAACCCTAATTTCTGTTCTTGCCCAAATACTCCCGATCTCAACAAATTAGCTTAGGGATTTTGTTTAGTTCAATTTTTTTAGCATAACCCGAGCTATATTTTGCAAAATTAATTCCCCAAAATTGCAACCATAAGGTTTGTGCATTTTCATCAGTTACCTCAACCGAAATTGTATGAACTTTGTTGGGTGTTGAAATTTTTGTTGCAAATGCAATGCATATGTGTTTGTGTGCTAAATTTTTTTTGCATAATGGAATGGATATGTGTTTGTGGGTTGAAATTTTTTGCAGGTTGTAATGTATCTATCAACATATGTTTGTTTGCATAATGAAATGTATATATGTTTGTGTGTTGAATTTTATTTCATATTGCAATACATTTGTTAACATATATTGGTGTGCTGAAATGATTTTTATAGGCTGAAAATTCTGTATTCCACTAATGGATGAAATGCATATATGCTTGTGTTGCTGAAATTGAATGCCACATATCACAATATTTTTGTAATTCAATTGATATCTTGAATTAATGTTTATGTTTGGGATTGCATGATGCAAAGATTGAATGGAAGTATAAATGGAAATTGTCATGTACCCTCTGATTCTTGCTAATGCATGTGTATTTTGTAAGGTGTCACTGATTATATTAAATGTATTTGATTATCCTTACATATGGTACCCAAAAAGAAACAAATAAATAAGGGAGAATCTTTAATTCAATGGGAATCACCAATTCAACATCAGTAGACAAAAAATACCAAATGAGCTAGGTATTACATTTACCACATCCAAACAACAACAAAGGTATGATTATTTATCCCAAAAGTGCATTGCTGGAATGCGGTATTTAGATGACGGGTGTCTAAATACATTGAGTATACATGCACAAGTCACACAATTGCTAAGAAATGTTGGAATGCATAATTTTGTATATTGTACTAATCATACATATAGACGTCTAACATTAGAATTTCTTAGTACCTTTAAATTACACGCTAGCTCATCTACTGAGGAATAGGGGTATATTTTCTTTCGCATATTTAATGAGGATAGGTAAATTTCTTTGCATGATTTAGCCCAAATTTTTATGTTACCTCCAGGGGAGAGCGTGTCGTACCCCCATGGTTCAATGTGAATAATTTCTTTTCTAAAGTTGGTGATGTTTCCAATATACCAACCCCCGATAGTTTCAGAATCTTAGAAGCCAAAGCTTTAAGGAATTTCAATCTTTCTGATATTTACAAAGACTGTTAGCTAGCACCGTTTTTGGGTGGGGGGATAGTACAGAAGTTGTTCAATCCATAGAACTTTTCTTCATCAATTCTATGTTAGATCATTACCAAATTGACACTGCCTATTTTCTAGCTAGGTAATTTCAAAGGGTTAGAAACTTTAAGAAGGGTGATATTGTCATTGGTGGTTTAATTACCACTAGTTGTCTAAGTATGGAACTTCTTATTCTAAATGATATGCCCATAGAAGCCATGAGCACATGCATAGACATTGAACATTATCATTTAAGGCATCTTATTGAATGTAGGGACAATGCATGGTATCTTTCCTACCAGGGACGTGCTTATTTTCCCTTACTCACCCTACTGGAACTAACCCTTTGAACCAAAAAAATTGGCAGCCAATCGATGATGAACATGTTAGATCCTCATCCTATTCTACTTATGTACCCAAATCCCCCTAATTTACATGTTAGATCCTCATCCTATTCTACTTATGTGACCAAATGGAACCTCCAATTTCAAACCCATGTTTACTCCCAATTAGATTCAATGCATAAAACTCAAGATCCAATGGTGGAAATGATGAAAACTCTTTATGAGTTTCACCTCGGGAATAGGGATCCACCACCACCTCCTTCATAAATCCTATTCCTATCTTCTTTTTCATGGGTTAGTTCATTAGTGGCAATGAACAAGCTAATTAGGGGGATGCACTTGCAGTGAGATATATAGGTAATGTAGTCTTTGTGGGTGTTATTTGCATATATATATATATATATATTTCTTTGTTTGTTTTGTTTATGTAGCTCATTTTCTAAGTGTGTGATCTTATGTTTGTTTGTTTGGTTCATGCCTAAACAAGAAGTGTTAGATTTGATTTATCCATTCATTGGGTAAACAAAGTAATGGGACTAAATCTTTTTACAAATGATATATTTTTAAATCATCATAACTATTTTGATCACCATATTCCAAAACCTTAAAAACAAAAATTGAGATTTTGATAGTGGTGAAGGAAAGGAAAGTTAGAATGGTTAGTAATCAATCCATGCATTGATTATGAATGAGATGAAATGAAATTCATAATTGGTAGATATAACATTGTGAGCGCTTGAGCCTAATCTATGGTGGATATAACATTGTGAGCGCTTGAGCCTAATCTATGGATACATTATTTATCCAAAATATATTTTTCTTTTTTGTGTGTTCTCCAATGATATGTGAAACTAGAATTTGCCATTAGTTCTCTTCATGACTGCATAGAACTTTAAGATATTTGAAAATGATAAAGGCACTCTTCTTTCTTTGTTAGCTATAAGACCAAAAATCCTACCTTTAAAATTTTATCCATTACATAACCCTTTGAGCCTAAGCCTTATTCTATTGGTCTAACCTTTCTTAACAACTAATCTCCATATGCATTTTTTCTCCTTACACTATGACTAGTGAAGTAATAGATTTTTCAAGGAGAACATTTTTTTTTTGTTAATAAGGTGAAATCTAAGTAGGGGGTGTGGATATCATAAAAATAATGGGTGAAGTAGCTAATATTCTTCTCAAAATAAAAGGGGGATAAAAGGTTTTTTGTTGTTTATTTAGTTGAAGGAAAGGGTTTGAACAAAAAAGAGAGAGAAAAGGAAGGATTGTGACTCAATAAAAAAAATTTGCTTATCTTGTTAATAGAGTCCAACTACAATCCAAATTTATATCCTACCTTATAACCCTAGCCCCATTACAAACAAATTTAAGACCTTTTGATTCTTATATAGTTTATTTCTCTTAAATGGTGACGAATTGAGAATAATGGCAAACATATGGGCGATCATTATCATTTGGAGAAATTTTGAGAGTAAACACATTATTCCTTATACACATAAGAGTAAGCATTTTCATGTACCAAAAGTAAGAATTCACCAATTTAAATCTTCATTAATCATAATCTAACTTTGCATCGTGAGATACTAAATATATTAAATCTCATTCCCTAACCACTTGAGAATTTGATAAAACTGTTTATGGGGTATGTTAGATGTGTGATCCAAAATATTCTCAATGTTTCGATTTTGTGATTTTGAAATGTTTTAAGTCCCAATGCATTGTTAAAATCTATGAATGACTAAATCCAATCTTACAATTCTTGTAGTCCATAACTTATCTCACTTGAAATTCTTGATGTTGCTCTTGTGCATGACATGATGTTGCTTGAGGACAAGCGACGATTTATGCAAGGGGGTATTTGACTGTTGGGATTTTTATACTATTTTCCTGAGTAAAAATGTCATTTATTCCTCATTATTTTTATAAGATTTAATATTTTCACATGTTTTTATTTTTTGAAGTGATTTTGTAGGAAAAGATAAAAATGAAGAAATTAAAAGGAAATAAACGGAAGGAAAGAAGCAATGAAGCAAAAAACACATCAAGAGACATTGAATCAATGGAATAAAAGACTAGAAATGAAGAATAAACGTCAAAGGGAAGCTTGTGTTGAAATTTCATGGAGGAATGACAAAGGAACAAAGAACACGGTACCCCTCATGTTTTCCACCAGAAGATAAAAATATCAGTTTTCAAAATCTAAAATTTGGTAGACAATTCATAGAAAAATACGGAGGTCCTGTGTTTTTCTTAATTTCAAGGAAAAATACGAAGATAAAAGACTTTGTCCTGGTATATTCTCTCACAATTTTGGAGTTGGAAAGTCAGTTTTGAGAGTTCAAAAGTTTAATTCTCTCTGGAAAACACATGTACTTCTCAATACCAATTCTCTTAATCTTCCTTATACTCAATTGAACAATTGACATTCTGCAATTCAAGTTGATAAGTTCTTTTCCATTCCTCTCTTAATTACAAGTTCTAAATTTCGATTGAATGCAAGTAAATTCTCTTCATTTCATTATTATTTTTTTTTAGTGTTTCATTACTTATTTATTAGTAATCATTTATGTTAATTATAAATTACTGCATTTAATTGTGTGATATTACAATTATGCAAATAGTTGAATGGATAATATAGGGTAGGGGATTAGAGAATGGAATTAGGTTTCAAATATAATATTTAATTGAATTAATGGACGGAATTGAATGATCTCGCATCATAGATTAAGAATTTAAACTGATTACATTGATCACCTACCTAGTTTAGTTCTTAATCTACGCTAAGATAATGTTATTAATACGTAATTGTTAATTAACGTTTCCAAAGTAGTAAAAAGATTAGTTGTTAATCTTGTCCATTGATTCATACGATTGTATGATTCGAGCTTAAGTGATTATTGTCATAGTTGACTTCTTTCCATTTGTAATGCTGCCATTAATTGAATCTATCATTTTTAACCTAAGTTATTAGTTGGTCAGATGATAAACTGAGAGCTTATTCAATTTATTAGAATTAAGAGAAATCAAATAGATGAATTATTATGAGTATCTAGAGGTTAACATTAAATCATTTAGAATCATTCTTTTCTCCATTATTGTTTGATAACCTAATTCCATAATCAATACCTTCCTATCCTTAATCATTAATTAGTGAGTAAAGCGTTCTATAGTATAGAACTTAACCATAGAAGTAAATGTTATTGTATAACTAAAGTTTTAATATCAATTATAAAATTATTGATTATATACTATTCCTTGTGGGTTCAACTCCTTTTTCCATCTACTATGTATTTGGAAATTAGGATTTAATAATTGAATTTGTTGTGCATATGACAGTGCATCAATGCGATAATAACATTACCATTTTATGGCTACCATTCCTACATTAGGTTATTTTTCATCTGAGGAACTTATGAAATTCATAATCACTCCTAAAATCTTCACATCATATTATTATCATATTTTAATCCATCTAACACGTTAAAATACCAAAATTCCCATATTAACCCGTACCGACAAAAATGCCCTTAAAAATTATCGATAGCCCTTTTTTTACTAGAATCCCATATCCTCAATATCATTTTTTCTCAAATCCTCCTTTTATCAAAATCCATATTAAATATGTTTATTTTCCACTTATAATTATTTATTAGGCCCATACTAATCTCCCGCAATTTATACTCATCCATAAAAAAATATGACCTAGCATAATATCTTCGTATCACTATATCTTTCATTATTCTTACTTCCTACCTATCATATTATTCATATTAATAAATCATATCATAAAAAAATGCATTTTAATAGTATAATAACAATAACGTAATAACACACATAATTATACATGCATTTAAGTCAAAACCTTAAACATTGATTAGTATCCTTACTAATAAAGGCTCTGATCTCTAAGCATACTTATCCTAATCCACTTCTTCCAAAATTTCCAGAATATCACCTAAGAAAAATTAACAAGATATAAGTAGAATTATTGGTATAAATAATGAAGTTTTAAGGTCTTGGAAAGGAAAAATAATGGAGTAAACCAAGCTGGGTTAAAAGAAGCAGTTGTCGGCTAAGAAGGCTAACAACAACACAAATTGCCGTTGCTAGGAAGTGGGTAATGGAAAGGACGGTTGAAAGGGAGGTAGTGAATGGTAAGTCTTGCTGGAATGGGGGTGTAGTGAATAACAATTTTTACCAAATCTAGGGTTGTTTCGGTGGATTCTCCCCAAGGGTACCAAGGTTTTGCTAGATTTTGCCAAAGCTTCGGGTTGTTTTGGTAGATTTTGTTGAAGTACAGGGGTGGGAATGAGAGGTTTTACTGCAGCTAGGTCGTGTTTTGGTTAGGTTGTTGTAGATAGATGTGAGGGAATGGGAGGGTTTTCCGATGGTGGTTGATGTGGCATAGTAAGGGCTGCTGAAGGTGGGTTTTGTTGGGGTGTTTTTGGGCAAATTTGGCAACGATAAGGAGGGGAAAGAAGGGGGTGTTTGGTGTGGTTTTTCGATAGAAAATTGGAGGAATAAGGAGGTTGTTTTCTGGGAATTAAATAAGATATATGTATATATATTTACATACTTGGGGAGAGGGAGATGAGAGAGGTTGTGATTGGGAAAAAAATTCTAACCCAACCCACAACCGCAGGAGCTGAGAATTGATGGGGTAGGGGTATGCTTAGTAGAGGGAGAGTAAGGTGATTGGCATGAAGGAAAAAAAAAAGAATTACTTAAGATATGGAGAGGGAAAGGAAACAAAAAAATGTAGGCTTAGATTTAGATTTAGGTTAAATAATTATTTGGGATTAGATTTAAGTTAGGAAAAAATATTACTAACCTAAAAATAAAAATTTGGATTAGGCTAAGATTTAAAATTAGGGAGTTAGGTTAAGATAGAAAAATGAATTCCCAAGGTTAGAACTGGGTTTCGATATTAATTACTCATGATTAGGTTTAGCTAAAAATTTGCGGTATTATAGTGGGAGAAAGGATTTTTCAATCTAAAATGTGTTAGCTTCTTACTCTTTTGACTTGAAGCTTTTATATGTGTAATAAACTGAAAATTTTCTTAACCTAATATCGCATCATTAGTGTCCTAATCTAATTCTAATCCTAATAAATCTTATTTTATCCTTAACCTATCCTTAATCTTGAAATATTAATTAATTCTAAAAACCTCACCTTTGATAAATCGTATTTCGTAAAATAAAATCAAATTTGCTAAATTTCCGCTAATCCTAATTACCCTTAACTAATCAAAAATCACCCTAAATTAATCCCCTCAACCCTCTCTCTTTTCCTTTTTTTTCTTTCCTTCTTCTCCTTCTCCTGCCAGCCCCTTGCTGCAATTTTTGCACCACCCACTTGCACTATCCACTTGCACCACCACCCATCACCTTTCTACACCCTCATCCATCATCCATCACCCCATCCTTGCTGACTTGTACCCTACACCCTACGCACCACCCCAATTCCTTGTATCTTCTTATCCTCTCCATCCTTACGCAACACCCCCAAAAACCATCACCACCCTCACCCTATAGCTTCCACCTTACCCTAGCCGTCCTCTGCAACCATCACCACCATAATCCACTTGCATCTACACCATCACCATTCCCCATCACAAGCTACTACTATTTCTTTTCCTTCCCCTGAAACACCAAATGCACAACACCCATGCACATATATATATATATATATATATATACATGCATATACACCTCACACTCTCCCTATTTCTCTTTGGTTTTACCTCACTCTGCTAATATTTTGTACCCAAGAGCCATTACTGAAGCTCCCCCGCCCTTCTCCTTCCCTTCTTCTCCCTGTTCTTTTTCTTCTTTTTCTTCCTATTCCTATTTTAGCTTCCTCACCACCATCTCCCACCACCATGCACCACCTCAGCCACCACTTGCCTCCATTTGGCCGATGAACCAACCAACAAGGTCGCGCTAACCTTCCCCTTCGCCGTCTTTGGCCATCACGGCCGACTATCGCCTTTTTTCCCTCATTCTCTCTCATGTTTGTTGCAGCGTCACAGTGTGCACTACCTGCTGCACTGTCGTGCAATGCTCAAAACACTTGCTATAAAGCTGTGTAATCCCTACATGGTCTGACTGTGCATAATTTTTGCTCTCAGTCTGATTTTGCACATCCGTGCAACTTTTGCACTGTCTACCAATGCAACTTCTTTCTTGGCCTTATACCCCTATTTTCACCCTAAACCATTTCTAAACACCACCAAAATTTAACTATAGCTCCACCACACATATTTATACACCAAAATTTTTACCCCTCTCTACCATAATCCCCCTTTTGATTTTTAACCTCCGATCCTAATCATATTCTATCTTATTTCATAGGTGATTTTTCTAGTAGCATCGAAGGAGGAATTATAGGATTTTTCATGCTTAGAGCTTGGTGTCCTAGTTGGTAAGGATACTATTTGATGCTTAGGACTTTTGATGATAAATGCTTGTATAACTAAATGTGTTTCCATGATATTGTTGCTATATTATGTAACACATATGGATATTGATGATTTCTGATGTCATGAATGTTATGTTGAAAGAATATAAGAGGTGTGAGAGATTCCATTATGTTATGATTGTGATAATGATATCATATTTGTGAGAATGCATCTTATAGCATGAAATATGGGTCGAGTATTGTTAATATCACTTGGAAAAATATATCTATGGTTAAATAATGATGATATCACACTTATGGAAATATATCTACGGTTGAATGATGATGATATCACACTTGTGGAAATATATATATGATTAAAATAATGACAATATCACACTTGTGGAATTATATCCATGGCATGAAATATGGGTCGAACGATGATAATGTCATATTTGTGGAAATATAACTTAAGGTATGAAAATATGGGTTGAATGATGATAATATTATATTTGTGGAAATATAACTTAAGGTATGAAATATGGGTTGAATGATGATAATGTCATATTTGTTAAATTAAATATTGAGATATGAAATATGGGCTGAATGATGAGAACGTCATATTTGTGAAAATATAACTTAAGGTATGAATTATGGATTGAATAATGATGATGTCATATTAGTGAAATCTATAACTTAAGGAATTAAATATGGGTTGAATGAGTTGTGGTAAATGGGCTTAAGGTCTCTTATGAGGTGTGATGATGAATGAGGACTTGGAAAAATAATATGTATGGAAGGTATAATATTTTATGAAATAAAGGTGTTAATTGTGCTAAATGGATAACTTGGTCATTATGGGATATTGATTAAGTTTTGGTAACTTATGTGCTAGGAGGATTAACATTATGGTAATAATAACTTAAGTAATTCATGGGGATATTATCATTAATTTGGGGTTCATAAATGCTTAATAGTAAATTTGGGATAAGTCGTCTTGAGATGTTAATATTATTATTCGATCTTCATGGATTAGAGAATAACTATTGAAAATTAGAAATGATGAATATTTTATACGAACTGTTATGACAATTTTATGGGATTTAGACTTGGATGCTTTAGTGTTTAATATACATATATCGGGATGAGATTACTAGATCAAAGTTATGGGAATTAGGTTGTGATTTTTGGGTATGATACTAATGATAGAATTTGCGAGATTTCATAATATAATGTGAGTGGGACAACTAACATGGGAGATTGAACACTAAAGAGAGTGTAATTAGGGTTTCACAGGAATTGGAGATTTAGACCTATATTATATGCATATCTGTTTGACTATTTTCCATGCTATATGTATATATGTTTTGATTGTGTCCTATGCTAGAGAATCAACCTTAAATAAGATACTAATCAATTAAATTGAAAGAGCATGTGAGTAGGATCATGGGATTATTTTTCTTAAATCTATATATATGTATTCCCATTCCACTAGGTAGAATAGAAGATCGGATGTGTTGTCCTCGAGAAGTTTCAAATTGTTCCACCGGTTGAGGATAGTGAGGCGTCTACTTAGTGAAATAAAACATACATTCACAACCTATGGGAATATATATTAATGATATAAAGTGGAAGAATGTGTGATTCAGACCATGGTGATTTATTCTTGTTCCACTAGGTAGAATAGTATCTTGGGAGAGTTCTGCTCCGAGAAGATGCTATCACCTAGATTCCACCGGAAAGAATAGTGGCTCGGGAGTGTTATCCCCAAGAATTTTTAAACTGTTCCACCAGTTTAAGAATAGTGGGGTCCTAAAATCATCACACATAAAAGAATGAAAATGGGTTATACTTAATAAAAGGATCTGGATTGTATTATGCTTTAAAAGATGCTCATTTACTTGGTTGTATTTTCTTTATCAATTAATGTGAAAGCATGTGCTACTTGTATTCCTATTTTTGATAGTATTGTTCCCTTACTTAGTATGTAGCGTACTGACCACCCCTTTTATGGGTGCTACTAATTCCCACGAGCAGACCTGCCTTGTTTTGTAGGTGTTTGATGATTGATTAGCCTGTTGTGCTTGCCATGGGTAAGTGCTAAATGTATTGGTAAAGGATATGGTTATCTGGATATCTTAATCTGTCTCTTTGGATTCATAGTCCTCTATTTTCATTATTTATTCCCTTCTCTCTTTTTTGTATCCAATATCATGGAAGAATCAAGTGCTTTCCACAGCTGATTCCTAGGTATGAGGTTACTTTTACCTTGCACCCAACATGGACTGGGTATTAGGAGTGCCTCTTCTATGTTGGATGTAGCATGAAATCCCCATGTTTTATGTTTTAACTTCTGCTATTAACTTTTTAAAACAAAATTTTTAAGTTTCAAAATTTGGGGTTGTTACAATATGTGCTGCCGGGATGGGAAGGATCGACATCTGATTCAAGGATACTAAACAATGCTTAATCTAGAGATATGAACAAATTGGTAGTGCCATCAGGTAAATTTTACTTAGGAGATGTGGGTTTTTAGTTGAAGGCTGGATTTATTACACTATATTGCGATACTCAATACCATCTCAAGGAATATAGCATTCAACATCCTTAGAGTACAAGGCAGCTTTTCAATCTAAGGCATGCTTTGTAACACCCCAAAATTTACTATTTTTTTTCAAAAACCTCTAAATTTAAAACCCATAAATTATGGAGATGTTACCGTCACACTTAGTACTAGACCGATTCATTCCTACCATTCTAGTATCAAGTGCTAAGGCTAAGAAAATATTTTCATCAACTCACATCAATACATAAACCAAGGTTCATAAATACGCAAATCAGAATATGCTAAAATCTTTACATAATCCAAAGTACGAAAATAAAGCTCCAAGAATAGAAATAATGTTTACAATCATTAGAGTTAATTCAGAGAAACCGATACATAGAAAAGATGGTGAAAAAAATAATAACATCATTGGAAAGAAACCGTCCACTCAGCTCTAATATTCGAACCAACCCAGACCATCACTCAGCCCTTCTTGATGCCCTATGGACATCAATAGCATCAAAGAAAACATCTCCTACTTGCAACACGTCAGATGGGCCTTCTACTCGTGGGAATGAGCAACACCTATAATAAGGTTGATCAGTATGCTACGTACTGTATAAGGTAACCGAGCACTAAGGCCAACACATAAGGTACATAAAATCATGCAGGATAATATACAACATATGAACATTCTAGCCAACATATAAAGGCCCATTTATTCCAAATAGTAAATTATAATCTCTTTTCGATATTCATTTCACACCATGCTCTTTATCAATCCATGCGAGTACAGGAACCTCCCACTATTTTAGATGATGGCTCGGTCACTTATAGGGCATCATGCCTTAACTATTATTATAGCCGATGGATCAGTCATGTATAAGGTAAAACCCCAACCACTATTTCTTACCGGTGCATCGATTTAATTCCTGCTTGTATAGTGTTCCACTATAAGTAATTAGTATCTTTTATGTGCCTAAGAAAAACTCTAGTTTGTGTTTCTTGAGCTCGGGATACCCCATTATTATAGCTGGTGGGTCGGTCACTTATAGGGCATCCTAACCTAACCACTATTATTCGTCGATGTATTGGTTACTTATAGGGTAAAAACCCTAACCACTATTCCTAACTGGTGGATTGGCTAGACTTGGCTCAATAGTCTTTCTCTTTTAATGATTAATGTCGTAAGTATCTTATTTAAAGCTTTTACTCAAACATGTATGTCTAACTTCTAATGTTCTTACCCTCCAAAAGTCTCGTCCCACCTTATGAGACTCAAACACTCTTTAACTTGACCTTACATCCTCCCTCCTTATTTTAACTCACATTAGAACCCATCTCCCATATATGTGGGTTATGGACCACTTTTATTCACCTCCAAGTGCACATGTTACCACACTTTAGGGGTTTCTCCATAAAACCCTAATTTAAGTCTACATGATCCATCCTACTCCACTTCCCACAACCCAAGACATTTTAACACCCCATTTTTTCCACAACCCATAGATCCTATATTCATTATCATACTTTATACACCAAGTACACACATGTTACCACCAAACCCTAGTTAGCTATATCAAACCCTAGTTAACCACACCAATCCCTAGTTAATCATTCCAAACCCTAGTTATCCACAACCAACCATAGTTAACCACTCTAAACCCTAGTTAACCACAAAAAACCATATTTAACCACTCCAAACCCTAGTTAATCACAACAAACCATAAGTAGGCACTCCAAACCCTAGTTAATCACAAAAACCCATAATTAATCACTCCAAACCCTAACTCAGTCTCCTCCATACCCTTATAATGTTCGACATACTATTTTTCACCCAAAGTGTTCAATACTTTCCATACACCCCATATCAACTTTCAATACAAAAATCTTTCCCTCATGCAAACGTTCGAACTTTTTCATGCAAAACCTTACGCTCACACATGAAACCCTAAATTCACATGCAACCTTAAATTCCATCATTCATCTTTAGATTCCACCATGCATGGTCATATAACACACAAGTCGACCCCACAACAATCCACTCCCTATCATCATATTAAAAAACCTATCATCCATGTCTTATGGGCCACACCACATCACAATAAAAACACAACTCATAAACATAACAAATATGCCATAATTTATTACACGAACTTACCTCAACTCTTCATCATGCTGCATATATGAACGGTATACAAATACATATAAAATACATTATAGTTCATATCACATAGCATGCATGGCATGTAAAACACAAAATACACAAACGACCTTAGTTACCTCTTATCTACAACGACATCGGTCTTGGAGCACGTTCCTATCCCTCTTTAGGGCTTTGAATGGTCTCACCTATATGAGGTAAAAACTAGAAATAGATTCCCTCCTACCAAACATACTATCATTTACTAACTTATTCTAAGACTAAGTTTTTAATAAAATAACATCATTTTAGTAATAACGGTAATAATAATACTAGAAATACTAATAATAATATTAATATGAGTCAAAATGGATGGTGAGATAAGAGTTTCAACCTTTCACCAAAATAATGCTAATAATATCATTAGGGCATCATTAATAAAAATATTAAAAATAATCATAATGAAATAATAATTGGAATTAAAAAAATAATAATAATAACAAAAACAACAGCAACAACTAACCGAAAGTAATATAAGGTAGGGTTCCTGACCCTACCCCAAAATAGTAACAGTACCATTAGTAATAATAATAATAATATTCATATTAATGTATACTACTTCTAATAATAATAATAATAATAATGATGATGATGATGATGATAATATTAATATTAATATTAATAATAAAAATAGTAGCATGCGCATAGTATAAATAAAGTAGGGCTTCAGCCTTCTAAATAAATAATGGTAATAAAATGAATAATAATAATAATAATAATAATAATAATAATAATGATTATGATGATGATGATGATGATGATGATGATAATGATAATGATGATGATGATGATAACAATAAAAGACATAATAATACTAATAATATTAAAAATGTGAAACTAATAATATAAATAAGTCAAATAGGGTATCGGCCCTAATAAGACATAATAATAATAATATTGAACCTAATAATAATAATAATAATAATCAAATAATAGGTTAAAAATTGAACTAAAATAAAATAAGATTAAATAAATAGGGAAGAAGGGTTGAGAGGGTTTACAGTTCCACCTTAGGCTGGTGGAGAGAGGTGGCACCGGCGGTGGTGCATGGCGATGGTAACGGTGGCTGGAAAAGGAGAAACGAAGGGAAAAAGTTGAAGGTTGGGAATAAAAGATGAGGAAGCAGGGTAGAAGTAGGGGTGTTAGTGGTAATCTAGACTGAGGGGTGTAAAGTGTGGGTGGTGGCGCAGCTAATGGCGGCGGTAGTGGCGGTGGCCAAAATGAAAAGAAGAAAAGAAAGAGAGGAGAGAGGGAGGAAAGGGAAAAGAAGGGTAGGGAAAGGTAGATGAGGGTTGGTAGCTGCTTTTAGGTGGTGTAGAAGGTAGTGATAGTGGCATATGTGGTGGTGGACAGTGGTGCGAAGGCTGGTAAGGCAAAGATTTGGCTTATTAGGGAAGGAACTTTGCACGGCTGGGGTGGTTCGTGCAAGAAGATTTGAGGGAGAAGGGTGGTGCGGTTAGTTAGAGGGTGGTGTAGGGAAGACTTAGGTAGGTAGAGCAGGCGGCGTAGTTAATCGATGGCGGAGGAAAGGGCGTCTGAAGTTGCGGTGGTGCACAAGATGGTTCTTTCTAGATTCAAGCCAAAAAATCGATTAAAGGCTACTATGGGGGGTATTTATAGGCTAAAGGAGAAGTTAGGGTCAAAAAGAAGATGGGAGAGTGGCAAGCAGGAGTGGGCACCAGCCGATGATGACAGTTGGCACACTCCCCATTCGTGGTCTGCGAGTGGCAAGGAGAGAGGGGGAAAACATGGGAGGGGAGGGGAGAAGTGGGCAGGCAGGAGTGTCCGATGAGTCGACGTGGAAAAGAGGGGGAGATGGGCAGAAATTGTGCGTAGTTGTCGGCAGGATTTTTGGCCATGTAGGTAGTTGTAAGTTGACGAGGAAGAAGAAGGGAGGAGGAAGAAGAAGAAGATGTGGATCGGGCAGTCTAGGGGAAGGAAAGAAAGAAAAAGAACAAAAGGAAAATCGGACTAGGATGGGGGAGGCACGACATGTTAGGCCGCCAAAGGAGAAGAAGAAAAGAAGGAGGGTTGGATCGTGACTCGTGAGGTAGGCTAGCCCAACTCAGGGAAAAAAGGAGAGAAAGGGAAAAGAAAAAGAAAGAAAAGGAAGAAAAAGAACAAAGGAAAAGGAAAAGGAAAGATGGAAAAGAAAAATAAGTGGGTTGGGTTATTTGGGTTATTTTGATAATTGGGTATATTTAAAAATAATAATATTTAAATAAAAAAATATTAAATTCCCTTCTTTTCAAAAATTTTTTCAGATTTTTGAAAGATTTTCCTTAATTCCATTTTTAATTAATAAAACCCTCAAATTTCCTCAAGTTAAAATATTTATAATTCCCTGTTAATTTTTCCTAAATAAATTTCCTTTTTATTTTATTAAAATAATTAATTTAATTAATTTTCCTAATAAATCCTTATTTAACTATAATTCTTAAAATTTAGGTTTGGGGGCATTTCATGCTTCCTTAAGAAATGTTATTGAGAGAATATTTAGTGTTTTGGAGAAATGCTTCCCAATATTAGGAAGTGGAACTGAACCATTCTATCATGTTCAAAGTCAAGCAGACATGATTTTAGCTTGATGTGTTTTACATAACTATCTCATGGGAGTAGATATAGATAAAAGATTAATTTTAGAAGTTGATAATGAGATAAGAATTGTTAACACCCAAGTAGATGTTAAGCCATCAAGTTTAATAGAAGAGTGTGAAGAAGCTGAGCATTTAAGAGATGGAATTATAACTTTAATGTGGAAATATGGTTTAAATAGATAATGGTGGATATATTATTATTTTTTAACATTATTATTGTTAAATTCATGTAGGAAAAATATTTTATTCAACAAGTGTTCTAAATGAAAATGTACTTGGAATAAAAATTCTTATATAAGTTTTTATATTATTTGTGTTATTGATTATCTAATAAGTTATGATTTTTAGATGGTTTACAATTTTTTGTGTAGGAACCCTTTAGTGGTGACACATCATCAAATGAGAAGAAAATTTTGACTTGGGATAAAGACATGGATACATTTCTGATAGATTTATTGGCTGATTAGATGCACTTAGGTTAGAAAATAGGTGGTTCATTTTCAAGAATGGCATACACTTACTTTGCTAAAGGAGTTAGTGATCAGTTTGGGCTTGGTTTCTTGGTTAGCCATATAAAGAACCAAATCAAGACCCTAAAGAAGAATCATGCATTAGCATCTACGTTCTTCAAATGAGTAGGTTTATTTTTAATTAATCTACCTAAATGATGGAAGCTGATACAACAGTATTGTAACACCCCGAGTTGATATGACCAGGCGGGGGATACGAATGCTTTTGGATTGATCAGCCGACCCCACAAATCAACACGAGTCCTTTTAGTGCATTTTGTCCTCACTCACGCACTTCCTGAGAAATTTTTAGAAAATTCTGAAACTTTCCAAGAGGGTCACCCATCCTAAAACTACTCAATGGCCAACACGCTTAACTGTGGAGTTCTTTAGGACAGAATCACCAAAAGGATGATATACCATGTTGATATAAGTAGCTAAATCAATCATTATAACACTCCGCTCAATTTGGGGTATTACATGCACCCCCACTCAAAGAACGCAACATCCTCATTGCACCTCAACAAATATATGTCTTAATACAGTTTATCCCAAGAATCGTCCTGCTAGGTGGCTATCTGGGTCATCCAAGTTTAGCTCACGGTCGCGGTTTCGCTTTGATACCATTTGTAACACCCCGAGTCGATATGACCAGGCGGGAGATACCTTAGAGTGCTTTCGGATTAATCAGCTAGCCCCACTGGTCAACACGAGTCCTTTCAGCGCGCTTTATCCTCATTCATGCACTTCCTGAGAAATTTTCAAAAAATTTTAAAACTTCTCAGGAGGGTCACCCATCCTAAAACTACTCCACGGCCAACCCCCTTAACTGTAGAGTTCTTTAGAACAGAACACCAAAAGGATGGTATACCATGTTGATATAAGTAGCTAAATTAATCCTTATAACACTCCGCTCAATTTGGGGTATTACAAGTATGGGAAAAGGTATATATTGGTAAGTCTTAAACCTTCTCATTCTTACTGTCATTGCTAATTGTTACTGTTTTTAAATTTATGTAAATTATTATTTTTTTACAGGCTCATCTTGATGCAAAACCTCTTCTCTATAAGCCTATTCAAAATTATTATAGGCTAGATATTTTATTTGCCAAGGACCGAGCAATTGGAAGTTTGTCCATTGGTCCGAAAGAAAGGCATATGCACTCAAAGAGACAAGAACATGAAGAAACAACAACTAATGATCAAAGCACTAAGAAAGAACAACATAATGATGTAAACTCTCCTTTGGCTGGTGCATTTGGATCAAGAGCCATAAAGAAAAGAAAGTTGAGAGATTACGTATCAAAAGAGATGGAGGCTTTAAAACAAGGGATGGATGCACTTGTAGCAGTTCCATGATAGAGAAAATCCACGTAATTTTACTTAATTTGAGCTGTATTCTAAGCTTAAAAGGTGGAAGGGTTAAAGAAAGTTCTAGCTATAGAAATCTATACCAAGGTTGTAGCAAATATCACCGCCGCTCGTATATTTCTTGGTCTTCCACCCAAGGATAGAGTCATATGGTTATGTGAAGGGTTCGGTTCTAGCATTTTTGAAGATTCTAATGTACCATCATGGCTTGTTTAGTTAGTAACTAATAACTATGAATTGTTAATATACATTATTTTTTTTGGAGATCTTGATATATTAATATTTAGAAACTTTCTTGGTTTGTATGAGCTTTGGTTTTTAAATTCTTATATTGGTGAATAAAGTAGGATGATTTATTTTATTTTATTTTTACTTACTCTATCTCATATTAGTAGAAATTTTTAAATGTTATTGATATATTACAAGTATTATTAAAAAAAATTATGCTTAGTTATACATGTAATATTTTAGAATTTTTCTAAAAAAATTTGAAATTAATATTGAATTCATACAATTATTATAATTTTATTTTAAAATTTATAAAAAAAATTATGTATTGATGTAATATTTTAATTTTTATTAAATATATAAAAAACTTTAAATAGTAATATTCAACTTTTTTCAAAATTTTCTTTTTATATAACAAACACTAAAAAATATATTTTCCAAACATTTAATTTTCTACAAAAAATTTTCCAACAATTAAATAAAAAAATTAATTTCATTTATTTATTTTTTTTTCTTCCCCCTACATTTCCTTTTCTACTGCTGGACTTTCTACAAACCGGAGCGTAAATGGAACCAGTTGTAATACTAATAAACTAATTTACGATAAGGTCCACAGCATCGCAGGGTATTTTTCTGTACATGATAATACATAATGACCACCGCCTCGTTCCGCCATTTACAGACTTAGCTTGTTACCCTTCTTTTCCTCTCTTACTCCACCCCGAAGAACGAGGCCACTCCTCTGTACTCATCTCTCTTTCTCTGAGTCTCCATCCATCCATCTTTACTTATCAGCCTTGGTACTATCCATCCATCTGTTAAAGCTCTCTCTCTCCCCCATCTTCTCAGAAGACTATGCATGCCCAGTTCCTTCCCTCTTCCCAAAATCACACAACCCAATCAGACACCACTTCAGAAATTCGTAATAACAATTATAATAATAGCACCGACAAAAGCAACAGTAGCAACTCGTCTCCTTCCTCTTCCTCCACCTTATCCACAACCACTGCCGCTCATGCCACCAGCACCGCAACCACTACAGCGGCTGCCACTGCTACAACGAACAAGAGAGGAAGAGGAAAAGGAGGTCCGGACAACAATAAGTTCCGTTACAGGGGCGTGAGACAAAGGAGTTGGGGAAAGTGGGTGGCGGAGATCAGAGAACCTAGAAAGAGAACAAGGAAATGGCTCGGCACTTTCTCCACCGCTGAAGATGCCGCACGCGCTTATGACCGTGCTGCTATTATACTCTATGGCTCACGCGCTCAGCTCAATCTTCAGCCTTCTGCTCCTTCATCTTCTTCGGTTGCATCAACTTCAGCGTCTTCTGGCCGCGGATCTTCGTCTTCTTCTTCTTCGTCGACTCAAACGCTCCGCCCTTTGCTGCCTAAACCCGCGGCTGGATTAGCTTTTGCGTTCTGCAGCACGGAAGGCGCTCCCTGCCTTCCAGCTGGTGCGACTGCCACCACAGCCGCTGCCTCAGCAGCAGCTTATTTTCCATATGGTTTTCCGTACATATTCTATAAGAAGGTTGATCTTGGGACATCGTCATCGTCTGTCCTCTTCCCTAATATGAACGTAGCAAGCGGCCCACCGACACGATGGCGACAAGCGCCGCAACAACCACAACAACAGCCATATGAGAATCAGCAACAACAGTCACCGGTAGTACAGATCGAAGATCATCACCAAAACCACAAGCAGCAACAGCAGCAGATGGCATCAAAAGTTGATGAGGAGCAAGAGGAAATTAATGTCTTGAACATAGTGGGTCATCCTGATCATGGAAATGGGGTGCTAGAGCCATTAACGGATCAGCAGAGTACAGGTACTAGGTCGATGATGATGATGATGGAGGAAACAACCTCGTATCATCAACCAAAAATAGTCGAAGACTTCAACAATACTAGTTATTATTATAACAATGATAATGATATTTTGGAATCGCAAGTACAGAATCTGATGATATTGGATCCAAATAGTGGTCAAAATCAATATCATCAGATACAACAGCAGCAGCAGCAGCAAAGGAGCAAGGCCCGCAATTATTGTGATGAGATAAGTAGGTTAGTGGGTTCGGTTGACTCAAGCCTGGCTTTCTCTTCTCAATCCATGTCCAAGCAGCCCATGATTCTCAACAATGACCCGGATCCAACCATAACGAGGAGCTTAGCTCCTGGATCGCCGGCTCCTGCTTGGCCGGACTTGTGGAATGAAGACGTTGCAGATGATCTTTATCACACTACTGCTGCTGGACTTTGGGATTATGGTGATCCTTTGTTCTTTGGCTTTTGATTTTTGCTATTATATTAAAATTATTATAATAATAGAAATAAATAGTATTATTAATGCAGCATCATCATTATTATAGTCATAAACTAGCTACATGTGTCAACATCTAGCATCCTGCGGTTGCATGCAAATTGCTAGCTAGCTAGCTATTTATAATATATATAGAATAGAAAGAATCTCAAGGAGGTTGATTTTCGTTTTACTCGACGGACAGATAAAAAGGATCTGAGACTCATTTTGAGGTCATTAATTTGAGAAATGATAAATCGATTTGATTTAATCGTTAGTAAAACTTACATTCTTCTTTTGTTTCACACCGCTTGATTTTATTACTACACTGATAAATATCAGGAGGTATCATTAAATTTCAAATGTCAGCTATCTATCTAGGCGTTGATGCTTTTCTCCTCTTTTGTTGTTTTTTCTTGAGAGAGGGGAGGCGGAAGGCTTAAATGTTGGAAATTGTTGACACTTTGTCCACAACTACTAATACCTTGTTTGTTCTAGAGGGAAATATAAGCTAGTATTATATGGTTATTTTAATGCTTAATTTCAGCAGATTATACGAGAGATGATCGCTATATTATATAGTCGTCATGTATATATATATCTATATATATATATCCCATACACACTATTTTTAAAATACATTTGTAGGAACCAATCATAACCATTAGATTAGTATTTGATCAATAGTCAAGATTTAGTAAATAACTAACTTGAATTTATTTTAATCTTGACCCTTCAATCTTCTAGATCTAATGGTAATTAAAGGTTCCTACATTTGTATTTTAAGTAATGATTTGTATAAGAGCCTAAATCTATATATATATACTTTTATGGCGATAATTTTATGTGCGATTTGCCCTGGGGTTAGGGTTAGGATTGTTCCGTAAATGCACAGTTGGTCCGTATCTGCGTAGAGAGAATCTATTCTGCCCACCACAAGTATCTGGGTAGGGCCAGATATTTTCTGTTGGTTTGAGCCGGAGCCACTGTCCTAGACCCGAACTTGCTGTGAGGATGAAATAGTTTGATAAACAAACGAGTCAATCTCTCCATGTTCCGGGCACACTCTCGGTTGTGCGGCCGCGTTTGTATTCAAGGCGCCTTAACAAATACTATTTCACTTGACGTGAGGATACTGATTAAATAAAAATCTGAAAACTAATAGATGAGTTGGTTGAGCCTTGTAATAGAAGGATTTTTCTTCACGCATCACATCTAAGTTTCACTAGTGACTCAGTTCTTGTATTATTTCCAAGTATGTCTAAGTGCATCCTTCTCCCATAGGGCATTTATCATATCACGATGTTATCTACTAACTGTGTCAAAACTGTTAAACATTTACAATTGTGTGAATGTGCAATTCAAGCAGCAGCATCTTTGATATTTAGTCTTTACATGTTGCAATTTAATCTTATTTGAATACTTTTAACTCATTCAATTAACCAAATCACTTGAAACTCATTGCCTTATATATATATATATATATATATATGAATTGCTAGATCATAACATAATTAGTTTCATTATTATATAGTTTTGCCATTTTCATACCTTCAAATTCATTTGAGTTTCTAAACAACTCTAATACCAAATATATATATATATATGTGTGTGTGTGTGTGTGTGTGTGTGTGTGTTTCCAAGTTTATTCAGAAATTTTCCAAAAATGTTCATGATATTGAATATTTATTCACAATTTTTTCTAATAAATCCCTTTATTTTATAGACTTTCTACCTACTTAATTAACAACAAATTATAAAACATCTATAATATTCCTCTTTTAGTTGGTATGTGACACGATTCTTCAAGGACTGGTGAAGATTAATGTGAACGTAGATGAAATAGGATAATTAGATACCCAATTTGGAAGAAGTTGGGAGATTCAAGCAAGAATTTAAAAAATGAATTGAACAAGAACTCAAATTTGAATGTTTCCTATCTAAGATTACTCCATGTAATCTTAGAAAGGATTATGCAATCGCAAAGAGAAAATTATCAAAGTAAATTACTTGTAATATATTTCAATATCTCAACCATCCACCATGTTATAATGTGTCGACACATGTATATATATGGGTATACACCATTACTAACTAGCACACTAATTTAGCCACATAACACACAAATGGCTAACTAGCATATAAACTAGTATTGCAACATATTTATATCTTATATATTACATGATTCATTATAAAAATGTAAGATAAATAGTACATAAAAACAATTAACAAGAATCTTAATTAGAATAATGATGTTGATTTGAAAGGTTGGCTAAGTCTTATTGACTTAACTGTTTGCACAGTAGCTTCCTTTGTAATAGCTTGTAACATGTGAAAATTTTAAGTATCTTGTATTATTAAATAGACTGATCTTCTTCTTTCAAATAAGTTACATACCGACAAGAATGATTTAAATTAATATCATAAGTTTAGTCAAAATGTTATTATCAAAGACACATAATATGGTTGGTTCCATAATAAATTATGCCAAATTATTATCCTCATGACGATCATCTATGGGGATGCACCTACATCATTCTTCCTAAATTAAGTAGAATTTATCCTCAAATTGATATCACTAAAACAGAGAGACAAATCACCCACATTGAATGTCCTTGAAACGCCGCCATATGATTCAGGCAGTTCAAGTTTATAATTATTTTCTCTAAATTTTCTAAGGATTTTAAATGGTCTATCTGCTCTTGACACTATTTTATGTGTCCTTAGATTTGGAAGTCTTTCTTTACATATATTTAATCATACTAAATACCCAGGTGAAAATACCTGTTGACTACAATATTTATTAGCTTGTTTGATAATTTTCATTAGCTCATTTTATGTCGTCCTTAATTTGTTAATGAATTTTTTAGAAGAACTCCACTCATTCCTTAGCATCATAATTTTTAAGTTCACCTTTCCTTAAGGATACCATATCAATTAGTATATAATGATTTACTCCAAACACAATTTCAAATGGAATCAAATGTGTAGTCCTTAAAGGAATTATATTATAAGAAAACTTTATATGAGCTAACTTAATATCCTAATATCTAATACTATTAATTACCAACCGTCTTAACAAAGTTACAAGAATATAGTTAGTAACTTCAGTTTGTCCATCATTTTGTTTTGATGATGTGAAGTAATAAATGATATGTGCCACAATATTTTGCAAAAATAACAAAGAAACTTGAAATATTTTTATGAAATAATACTCTTAGGTATACCTTGAAGTCTTATAGTTAAAATACAAATTAGCACCAGCTATCTTGTTGTATGTAATAAAATAAGTCATTTTACAAAATCTACCTATCATAACCATAATAGAATCCATACCTCTTTGTGTTCTAGGAAGCTCTAAGATAAATTTCATCCTAACTCCTTCTCATAGTTGACTAGGTACAAGTAATGGTGTATATAAACCTTTGTGACTCATTTCTACAAGTAACATATCGATTTATTATAATTTTTACACCTTTTATCATGTGTGGAGAATGGAAATTTTTTGGTAATATTTTGAAGGTTTTTTTAGTACCAAAATGGCCTAAAATAATGCCTTCATATACCTCTCTGATAAGCAAATTCTTTATACTTAACCTCGGTACACAAAGTCTATTAAGTTGAAATAAGAATCTATCATGTATCATGTAATTACATCGGTTTTTATTTTCTTTGAATGCCATATATTCTTAAAGAAATCTTCATCATTAGGATACATTTCATTTAACATTTCAAATCCTAAGAATTTGGCATCTAACATGACAAATAAGATAAATATTCTAAAATGAGCATCAACCACTATGTTTTCTCTTCCATTAAAGTGTTTCACTTAGAACATAAAGAAATGGTAATAATTTTACCTAATTTTTTTTGTATCTAGGAATTATTTTCTTTTTACCATGTAAATATTTCAAACTTTCATGAATATAATGTAACACAAATGGTTTAGGTCTCAAATAATGACTCCATATCTCAAAAATTCATATGATGGCAAAGAATTCATTCTCATATATGAGACATGAGCATCCCAACATGCCCAAACCCAAGATAATCTGCTTATTAATTTTTTCAAAGTAGAGGAGTTCAAAACTCTTCCCTTTTGGGTTAATAATTAATTACACTATCGTTAGCTATGCAAGCCAAACCAATCCACACCCTTTTACGTATGCATGGATAACTTCTACATGATTCATAGCTCAACTAGACACCCCAAAATATGGCTATTAAATGGCTCCACATTTTTTCACATCCCCACCACCTTTCACCACCTCCACATGCCATTAATCTCGGTTGTTTTTCACTAGTTGGAACCCCAACGTTTGTGCTAGATTTACGAACTTTGAGAAGACCATTATGATGTGATCAAGAGCCCCTAAAATTATCCTAAAATCTGGAGAAGCAATAGGCTATATTAGCAGCATCATTTAGAAAGTTAACTGATTGGATCAACTAGGAGTTCTTATTTTATTTAGCCTAGCCTAGCAAAATTTAGACGTTTAACTTTCCTGTTTTGTACTCTCTATGTCCTAAACCTTGTAATATACACTACTATGGAAACAGGAAATAATAACGGGACATTAATAACGGTGGTTCGAAAACCGTCGTCAAATGCGTGAAAATTAATGTGCGGGAAGTTTTAATAACGGTTGTAGGTAATAATCGTTATTAAAGTGAAAGGTGAAATTTTGCACTGGAATTTTAATAACGGTTGACATAAAACCATTATTAAAACATGATTTAATAACGGTTCAAACAAGAACCGTTGTCAAAATTGGCAACTTTTTATTCCTTTTATTTCGTTCTGTTCTGTTTCGTGCCAAAAATTTCAGACCCTGCCACTTCCCTCTCGTACTCTATTTCTCTTGAAAACCCTTGCACCACCGCTCTGGCTCCTTTGAATTAGGGGAAACCGTCGCACTACCATCTCTCCACCATCCCTCTGCCATTTTGGCTTTCCATGTGCGTGGTGTCATTCTTGCGAACGTAGCCAGCATTTGTACCTTCGCCATTGCCGTTCTCAACTTGCATGCCATTGCTCCCTTTACGTATGTGTTTGTTCTTCCCTCATTGCTTAATTTTTCTCTACTGATATGTGTATATATATATAAATGCATGCATGTTGCACTGAAGAGGTTGTGTTTGTTTGTTATTGTAACTTGCGGTTTGTTGTTTGAAAATCTATTGTTTGATGTGTTGGTGAAAAATTTTGCTGTCCTTTTTTTATTGTAGCCGAGACCTTAATTTACATATATATATATATATATATATATATATATATATATATATATATATATATATATATAAATGTGTTTATAATCTATTTTATAAAAATATGTATTATTATCTTAAGAGAATCCACAAGCATAAAAAATATATTATTATCATAAGATATGTACGTTCTAAGTATAAAATTAAGGTGTGTATATATATATATATATTTTTTAGCACTCACATTATTATGCAGATCATGTGTATTTATATGCTTCTTTTAATATATATTTTTTAAGACGTGTATTTATATTCCGTAAAATGTGTGTTTATATGTGTTCTATTATATGTATATATATTTATAATATATTTATATATAAGATGTGTATATATAATCTAAAATAATTGTGGTTAGGATTAGGGTTGGGGTTAGGGGGAGGGTTAGTGTTAGGGTTAGGATTAGCTATAGGTTTAGGATCATTATCTTATGAGGTTTAGTGTTAGTTTTTATTATAATTTATTAGGGTTAATTATTGTTAGGGTTAGGGTTAGGGTTAGGGGGAGGGGGAGGGTTAGGGTTTATCGTTTATTATACTAAATATAAACTAGGGCTATAGGGAAAAATTCTAAGGATAAGGGTATTGTGCATAGGGAAAAGTTGAGGAGGTTGGTTGGGCATCGGTGTTGTGATAAAAATTAAATAGAGATGAATAATTGTGTATAATAATAATAATAATAATAATAATAATAATCATATAGGATTTATTAGGTTGTACTATATATGTATATATGTGTGTGTGTGTGTGTGTATATATATATATATATATATATTATCTTATTAATATCTACTTGATTTTACTATGCATAGCTTGAATGATTTGATGATAGTTTGATGTTTAGCCAGTTTGTTAAATATATAACTAAAGATTATGTCCTTATTTTAAATAGTTTGATGTTGTTAGGTTTACATAGTTGGTTATGATCTGGTAGAATATATTTATGATTTGTCTACCTAGTTGAAGATCAATTTACATATTCTGTAATTTAGATCCTTTCGAGAACAACCTTGATGATAAGATTTAGTTGTTCTCATTTGTAGGTAGTGAGATGACATACCCTCTAATGTATTTCATATGGCGCCACATACAGATGTATGGACTCATGTGATATGGTTATATGACGAGCTATGTCATTTGTACGCGAGTGGCTCATCCTATCATCCCTTCCATTTCAGATCTTATCACCTTCTGTTGACCCTGCCTCAGATAGAGCCATGGGCATCGACTACGTCTAATTTTTTGCAGTGGTTTGTCTACCACACTGATGCACCACACCCAAGATTTATTGAGGGTGAGCTGTTTGCTAGAGAGTATGATAGGATATCGAGAGAACTGATGGTCATCGATGATGAGTGAAGGTATCGTCATAGCTTTCCTCAGAGTATCCACCTCGGTTACCCTAGAGTATCCGTGAGTAGACTCTCTTATGATGATGTCAGGGATCAAATGATGTATTATGATGAGTGGACTTTCAGAGTTATAGTTTTTATTCGGGCTCGACCGGGCTATCGGGGGATTTAGTTTAGAGATATGAGTTTTTCGTTTTTTAGGTATTTGAGTTGTAGCAACATTTTGATGTATATAGTGCTGCTATTGCTTAAATCTTGTAGTATGTATATCTTTTGTTATTTGAAATATTAATTGTACAATATTTTTCTATGTATGTATGTATGTATGTATGTATATATATGAACTCTTTGTAAGTATGAGGAGTTTCATTGATCAATATTAATATAATTTTGGAAACTTGTTAGCATGATTCGTATATATATATATACAGAATAGCATGATACATTTGAGATTAATTCTTTCTAAGCAAGAGTGATTTGAGAATTATTAAACTTATAATTCAATTGATTTTTAATAATTACTTTCATGTCGGATATATCTAGATTCAAAAACTATGGATCGGAAATGGTTGTCTGCAAATCGTCTGTCTAGAGAATATAACGAAGGAGTGAAGTTTTTCATCAAGTTTGCAGTTGAACATGCTCAGGACTCTAGTAGAATAGTCTGTCCTTATTTGAAGTGTGCTTATATTCAACATGTCAACGCTAATGATTTGACAGATCATTTATTTGTGTATGGAATTGATACAAGTTACACTTGTTGGATATGGCATAGGGAAACAGAGTCTAAATATGAAAATGACGATGTTAGGAGGGATAGTAGTGGATCATCATTTGATAACTATGAGGGACATTCGTTAGAGGAGATGACTCAAAAGGTTGAGGAAAGTGTTCGGGATTGTCCAAAAATGTTTGAGAAGTTATTGAATGACTTGGAGAAACCTTTGTACGGTGATTGTAAGACGTTTACACGATTATCCGCTACTTTAAGGTTGTACAACTTAAAGGCATGTAACGGATAGAGTGATAAGAGTTTCACAAAATTATTGTCACTTGCGAAGGATATGCTTCCTAATGATAACGTTTTACCCGATCCTACGTATGAAGCGAAGAAGATTCTATCCTCTATGGGCATGAGTTATGAGAAGCTACATGCATGCCCTAATGATTGTATTTTATATCACAATGACAATGCATCCTCTATGGGCATGAGCTATGAGAAGATACATGCATGCCCTAATGATTATATTTTATATCTCAATGACAATACATCTTTGGATAGTTATCCTAATCCTGAATGCAAAGCACCATGATACAAGAATAACAAGGTGCCCGCTAAGGTGTTATGGTATTTTCCTATAATACCAATATTAAGGCGGATGTTTAATGATATTGAAGATGCCAAGAACCTAAGATGGCATGTTGATGACAAGATAGATGACAGGCTTCTTAGACATCCATCTGACTCTCCACAATGGATGGCGATTGATGGGTTGTTTCCTGAATTTGGTAAAGAAGCAAGAAATGTGCGCCTTGCACTTTCTACTGATGGAATGAAACCGCACAATCAAGGGAGCTACAATTTATGGCCAGTGATTTTGGTTATATACAATTTACCTCCGTGGCTCTATATGAAACGCAAGTATATGATGTTGTCTTTACTCATTTTTGGGCCAAACCAACCTAGGAATGATATTGATGTTTATTTGGCACCTTTGATTGATGATTTGAAGTTCTTATGGGACATGGGCGTTGAAGTATTTGATGCATATAGTGAAGAAAATTTCACTTTGAGAGCATTGTTATTCTGTACTGTAAATGATTTTCCGGCGTATGGCAACTTGTCAGGTTATAGTGTGAAAGGCCATTATGCATGTCCGGTATGTGAGGAGAATACTTCATTTGTTCAGCTAACACATGGCCAAAAGACTGTGTTCCTTGGGCATCGTAGGTTTTTACCGAAGAATCATCATTATCATAGGCAAAGAAAAGCGTTCAATGGATTTCGAGAAGAAGGGCAGGCACCAATCCCGTTGACGGGTCGACAAGTGTGGCTGAAGATGAAACATTTGAGTGTCAAGTTTGGGAAGAAGAATAAAGATAACCCTCCATCAGTTGGTTGGAAGAAGATGTCAATATTCTTCAACCTTCCTTATTGGGAATCTTTCGATGTGAGACATGCCCTTGATGTGATGCATATTGAGAAAAATATATGTGACAGTCTTGTTGGTGCATTACTTAACGTTCCACGCAAGAATAAAGATGGGATAAATTCTCAGATGGATATGGAAGAAATGGGTATTAGACAGGAACTGACACCGTGAGACAACGGAAGAAGAACCTATTTACCACCGGCGTGTCATTCTCTTTCCAGAAAGGAGAAAATTTCATTTTGTGAATTCTTGCATTGTGTCAAGGTTCCGGAAGGGTATTCTTCAAATGTCAGAAGGCTCGTGTCAATGAAAGAGTTGAAATTAATTAACATGAAGTCTCATGATTGTCATATCTTGATGCAGCACTTGTTGCCGATAGCTATACGTGGAATTTTGCCAAAACGTGTTCGAATTACTATCACGAGGCTTTGTTGGTTTTTTTAAGTCGTCTGCTCTAAATTTATACATCCTGATAGTTTGGACACCTTGTAAAAAGGGATTGTGATTATTTTTTGCCAACTTGAAATGTATTTTCCACCGTCATTCTTTGACATTATGGTACATCTAACTGTTCATTTAGTTTATGAGATAAAGATGTTAGGACCTATTCATGGGCATTAGATGTACCCCTTTGAACTGTTTATGAAGTTGATAAAAGGTTATGTGAAGAATCGATATCGGCTAGAAGGATGTATTGTTGAGAGATACCTGGTGGAAGAGGCAATTGAGTTTTGCACAAAGTACTTGTCAAATGCTGAAGCTCTTGGTATTCCTAAGTCTCGACATGCGGAAAAATTTGAAGGATAGGGTATTAGAGGCAAACAGTTTGGGCGTGTAGACCCTAACATGTTCCGTGCAGCACATTTATATGTATTACACAACAGTGATGATGTCCAGCCATACATTGAAGAGCATATGATTTCTCTACGGATTGAAAATCCATCAAATACTGAGAAATGGATTAGAGATAAACATAATCTTACCTTTATTGATTGGATAAGAGATCGCATCATTCCACTCATCAAAAATTCCCCAACTTTAATTTCCGAAACCCTACATTGGTTGTCTTAGAAACCTCGTTAGGAAGTTTTTCAATATACCAGTTATGTGATCAACGGTTGCACTTTTTATACAAAAGAACAAGATGGGAAGAGTACAATGCAGAATAGTGGGATGACTTTAGTGGCTGAGGCAACGCATGTTGCTAGTGAAAAAGACAAGAATCCAAATTATGCAGATATGAATTATTATGGTGTGATTGAACATATATGGGAGTTAGATTACACTGTATTTAAAATCCCTATATTCGGCTGCAGATGGATTGATAACGGTAGTAGGGTTAGATATGAAGATGGATTCACATTAGTAGATCTTAATAGGGTAGGGCATAAACAAGACCCATTCATCTTAGCATCACAAGAGACACAAGTATTCTATGTCACTGACCCTGGTGATAACAGATGGTCTGTAGTACTATCTACAAAAAAAAAAAGAAATGTCAATGAATGTGATGATGAAAATGATGCCAATTGGAATAAAGAGTGTGTCTCAGCTGTGCAAGCAATTCAATTATTGAACGATGATAACATTACAATTAATGAGGAGGAAATATATGTCAAGGATGATCATCGTGAAGTAATATATGTATCAGATCCTGAATCTAATCCGAAAACAAGGGGGAAAAAAGAAGGAAAAGAAGGCAATGAGGGTAATAATATTGTAACATATAATATCTATGTTGGATTTTTAAAATGCATTTTTCTACTCAATTATGCTCAATACATAACATTCTAACATAATTTATTTATTGATTTTTTTGGAGATATGACCAATAAAAATATTGATAGGGACAGTAGTGATGAAGAAGGGAAAAGAGGGCCGACGAATATGAGAATCATCACAGATATGAGGAATAAAGGAGAACTGGTCCAGTCAGGATGGAATACTTACAATCTTCCCATTGGCCCTTATGCAGACATGTTCTTGACTTACATTTCACTTGTGATACATAACCGTGTTCCTATCTCCTATAATAATTAGAATCAGGTTCCAACGGGTCATACTGAGCATATTTGGCAGGAAATCACGGTAAATATACTATTTTATGTAATCATTTTTGTATGTCAAATTTTATTAATTTTAATACATTAATATCGGTATACATTTATATGTCTTACAATCCAGAGAGTGTTTAATGTGCCAGAGAGTAGGAAGAAATGGCTTCTTAGACATTGTGGGGAGCATCTAAGAACATTTTGGTCATATTTAGCTCGTAGTAAAATGTACAAAAAGAGGGATAGTTCTCTACGGCAGAATTCACCCAAACAATACGGTTTCATCGATCAAGAAAGTTGGAACCAATTTATTGCATATCGTCTTATGGGTGATTTTAAGGTATTTGTTAGATAATAATTAATTTTTTTTATCTATCCTAGTATTGTGCATAATATTGAAATAACCATGTCACTATATTTTGTCTTGTCACATAGGAAAAAAGTGCCAAAAATAAAGAGATTGCAAAACAGAATAAATACCAGCATAATATGGCTCGCAAAGGGTATGTAGGCCTTGAAGAGGAGTTGGTATGTATTTTGTGATTTATCTATTTACAGTGTATTGACGAATTTTATAATATTGGTACATTATAAGAATATTTTTTGATTTATAGCTCATAGCCCAAGACATAGACCCATGTACCTCGTCCATTAATATTGGTACATTATGGAAGAAGGCTAGAGCAACAAAAGATGGATATATTAATGAAGATATAGATGTTGTAGTGACAAAAATTGTAAGTTTGTAGATATTTGGAACCCTGCTTACTTTTCTTTTAGAAAACTATTATATTATGCTTATTCATGTAAGATAAATTTACATATATTATATACATTACAGGATAAACTTCAAGCGTCAGATGGTGAGGAGGGGGTAGACCAATATAACATTGTATCACAGGCTATAGGAATTGTAGAACATCCTGGAAGACATAGGGGTCTTGGATTAGGTGTTACAAGAACGAGTGTACGTGGTCGATCTCGTGGTTCTCGTAACACTGATGAGCAAGTCACCATCCTCACACAGAAATTGAACGTGGCATTTGAACGGATGGCAACAATGGAGCAAGAGTTTTCATTTATTAAATCTCAAGGGTATAAGCCATCCAATTCAGTCGACCATGATCAGCTTCACATACCTAATGTAAATAGTGTCAGAGACAATTGTGAAGCTAATGCACGTCTTTCTTCTCTTTCCGAGGTAAGCATTACATAACTATGTATTGTTATTAAATGTATTCGGTGTCATAAATAATTAATAATGTGTAATATTTTTGTTTAGGGTTTGCATAAATGTGACTTGTTAGCGAATGACCTTTCAACTCTTTTGGCGAAAGGAAGGGTCCACATCAGTCACAGTACCCAAATGCAAACTGTCCATGGGTACAACTTAGCCCTAATTACAAGACCCGTGAGTATTAACACTCCAATCATTGGTAGTGCGCCCTTGCCTTGTTATAAAGAGGGCAATGAGGCAACCACAGTGCTAGAAGCTCATGGAAGCTTAGTGCGTTGGCCTGTGGATCAGATACGTCTCACTACTGAAGAGGTATTGACATTCGATATCTTCATTACACCTTGTTTAGTAGTTACATTATTTATACCTTTTTCATATATATATGCTCAATACATATTTTGTTTATTATTATTATTTAAGGAATCAAAGAAGAAGACTACTCCTACTAGTAAACCAAGAGAGGTACTAGTAGAACGAGCAACACAAAAGAGGGCGCTGCTAAAGGAAAGAGAGCTAAATCTGAAAAGTCAGTTGCCCCACAAAAGATTCCTTCTTCGGAAATACGCCAACCTCCACCGGCATTAGCTTTATTGTATTTCTATGCCCAAAACTACCTCGGGAATAATTATATTTCCATTTATTGTCGTCCTAAGTATGTTGGAAGGGACGATGATACTTACATGGTATCGACAGTTGACATAAGTGACATTTATAATCAGGAATGGATGTCAACCACGAGTGTCGCCGTTTATGTCACGTAAGCATTATTTCATATTTCAGATTTTAGTACTCTTGGAGAAATGGAATTTTTATGACCTCTTAGATGAGTTATTAGTTATTAACAAATATCCATTGTTATTGTCGTCCATATATAGGTTGGTAGCTAGTCACGCTGCATTGGAGGGAATGCTATCCTCTATTGTGTTTGTGTGCCCATACTACATAGCTGACAGTAGTACAATAACAGAGGGTAGGCACATAAACTATTTAGCGGATCGCATTTTGATTGAGGGACACAAAAAGCTCTATCTCATTCCTCACCTCGCAACTGAACATTGGGTTTTGTACGCCGTCCGACCTAATCTTAATAAATTTTATGTGTTTGATTCCCTTCGAACCTATGACATGCCTTTTGAGGTCGCTCGTCGTGGTGGGAAGGAGTTTATCAACATGTTAGTATACTTTTCACTTCTTACTTCATTAGCTTATTTATACATATATATATATATATTCTACTTTCATTATTTGAGGTATATATACTTACAATATTATGTATCCAACTCTATTTATTAGGGTACTACGGACGACATATCAAAGGAGAGGTGGGAATGGTGTTCGAGACCCAAAGAATCTTCAATATGAGCCTATCATGGTAAGTAGGAAGAAAAATATTTTGTATTTTTGTTAATTCAAATTAATATATAATAGTTAGAGAGCTAACTGAATTCATTTGATAGTGTCCACAACGGCAAAACGACGATGATTGTGGATACTCTGTATGTAGAGCAACGGATCTTATAGTCCAGAATAGATCGGTCAACATAGATCCAAGCCATGTATGTTTGCTTTTCCATATTTTTCTATTAATGAATCTTGACATATATATTTTTGACCTAATGGCTACCAGTATATTAATTGAAACATGGGCGTTGTAGTTTTTCATCGATGACTATGCATGAGGCTAGCAATACAATGTTGATGAAATTGATGAAGTTAGAGACCAATAGGCCAAGCACGTGCACTCATTCATTCGGTATTAGGTAGCGATCTAAATATTCTACATGAATTTTCATGTTTGTATTTTGTCTACATCTTTCGATCTTCCAGCCTAGATCTGTTAACTCTTTACTTTGGGGTGTAGAGCTACCAAGTTGTGGTATGCCCACTAATTTTTATTCCTAAGTATAGTTGGTGTATTGAGACATGCATACCAATTATAGATTGATTGAAATTATGGTATGATTGCATATTTGGTATGAATTGATATTGTTTTACATTACAGATTTGGTAATTGTTTGAACATACAACTGTGTATGTGGGCAGGAATAAAATAGAAAAATGCTAAAAAAAACATATAGTTTTAATAACAGTTTTGTTTAAGAACCATTATTAAAACTCCTTCTAATCTCATATTTATGCTCATTTAATACGTATTAGAGGGTTTAAGAAACGCATAATCAATGACCGAAACGGTAATTCGATGATGTTTTAACAACTGTTTTTGTATTAACCGTTATTAATACCTGGTTTTCAACAATGGTTGTTTCATATAAACCGTTATTGAAACCTTATTTTTAACAACGGTTTACTGAGAAACCGTTATTAAAACCTGATTTTTAACAACGGTTTTTACTTAAAAACCGTTATTAAATATGAATTTTACACACATATTCACGGGTTTTTATGTATTTTTCATGATGGTTATGAACCGTTATTAAAGATTTAATAACGGGCGATTCAATAACGGTTGAAAACCGTTATTAAAACTATAAAATAACCATTATTGAAACCCATTTCTAGGGTAGTGAGAGTATAATGTTAATTAAGAATGATGGGGGATGAGTGGTGTACTCGGCACTTAATTAGGTAGCTGATCGGTGTCTAGTAGATTAGCTAATTCCTTAGCCTTAACGTTGTAGAGTGGTGTAACTAACTAATCTGCATGGTTAGCACTTGCAATGTGGGTTGATGACCACTCCATTTCATAGTTTAAAGATTCATAGGTCTATGAGGTTGGGTATATCTTTTTGGGTTAAATTTGTTTTCTTGTATTCTACTACTCTTAAGTTAACGGAAGAGTTAAATTTCTTACAAAATCTTGCAACATTTATGTGAGGGGTGGTATGGATTCAAGTATTTGAATTTGTAGCTTACAACTCAAGTGTGTTTCATCTAGAATCCTTCTTATCTTCCTTGCTTCATTTAGTATTATTAAAGAACAATCCTATCTTCAAGACCAATTACTTAGCTTAGTGCCATTTAATTAGCATAATGCATCAGTACGTAGAATATCTTAATCTAGCACCATTTACTTTTTTTTCACTAAATATGCTATACGTCCCTTTTCTTGTAAAAGAACACCTCCAATACCTACCCTACTCACATCATAAGTTATTTAAAATAGTAGGTCAAAATTAAGAATAGATAATATAAGAGCATTGCACAATTTATCCTTGAGAGTATCAAAAACTTTAGTGGATTTATTTCCCTAAATAAATTCTCCCTTTTTTTATGAGTTGGGTAATAGGTGCAGTTATAGTAGAAAAATTATTATTAAATCTCCTATAGAAACTAGCCAACCTATAAAAACTTCTTACTTGATGTATATCTTTAGGAATAGGCTATTCTTGAATATCTAGCATTTTTATAGGATCAATATTAATACCCTAATCACTAATAATATAACCAAGAAAAACTATACTCAAAAGCATAAATTTACACTATTCTATTTTTCCATATAGTTTAGTTTTACTTAGTTTATCAAGTAATTTCCTCCAACGTAAAAGATGATCATGTTCCCTTTTACTATATATAAGTATATCCTATAAATAAACCATACTTAAGTCACCTAGGAAATGAAAAATAATTTTAATTATTAGTTTCATAAAAGAACAAGGTGTATTACATAATCTAAAAGGCATAACAATCAATTCATAGAGACCAAATTTAAATTTAAATGTTGTTTTCCATTCATCCCCTTCTGTGATCCTCATTCAATGGTAGCCACTTTGTAAGTATATTTTAAGGAATATCTTTGCACCATATAACTCATCAAGCATGTCATCTAATCTAGTCATAGGAAAATGATATGTGATTCTCATGTTATTCACTACTCTTGAATCTATGCATATATGAGAGGTACCAACCTTTTTAGGAACTAGTAAGGTGGGTATACAACAAGGAATCATGCTCTCTCTCATGAAAACCTTATTTAATAGCTCTTGATTTTGACTTTGTAGTTCCTCAGCTTCTTTTGGATTACATCCACAAGTTGGTCTATTTGGTAAAGGCATTTATGAAATTAAATTAATAGTATGTTGGATAACCCTAAATGGTGGTGGTCCAAGAGGTAAATCATCTAGATATACATCATTATGTTCATCAAGAAAACTATGATGATTTGAATTGCTAAATTTTTTTCTTCCTAAATTGAGATGATTTATCTACTAAGGCATAAAAAAAACCCTCCTCCTTAATTTAATTAATCATTTCTTGTTCATGTAAAAATAAGCTCTTTCTAACCTCAAGTAATTATATATAATCATATTAGGATGATTTTAATTTATATTTCTATTTAGCTTTAAGTACCAATACTCCTTAGTTACACCATCGTGAGTTATATTTTGATCATATTGTTATTGTCTCCCTAGCAAAATACCATAAGCATCCATAGGCAAAACATCACATAATGTATTATCATGATAGTTACTAATGTGAAAATAAGTTAGTGTCTATTTAGTCACTTTATCTCCTTTGTCTTATTAATCCATCATAAGAAATATGGTTTAGGATGGATAGTAGTTACTAGTCCTAGTTGTTTGACCATTTTTTAGTAGCAACATTAGTACATGAACAACTATCTATGATGACCCTAAAAATTTAATCACCAATTCTACACATAGTTTTAAAAATTTTATCCTTTTGTTTAGATTGATTATTAGGTTTCATTTGCAATGCCCTTTGAAGTATAAATCAAGTATTTTTGTCCAATTTATACATATTTAAGACACCATAAATAGATTAAGTTTCTAAGTCATCATCATTAATACATGGTTCCATATTCCCAATTTCACTTAAGGCCAAAATTCTTAAATTAGGACATTCCCTAGAAAAATAACCATATCATTTACATTTGGAACATTTCTTTTGGTAAATTTCACTAAATTTAGCGTTAATTTTATCATCTTAGTAAGAACTAATTTTTTATTTTTATCATTAGATGAATAGTTATGTGCTCTAAATTTTGAGGTAGATGCATTAGAATTATTTTTATAAGATTTAGAAGTTCAAGTACTTTTCTTATGATAAGTTTTGGTAGACTTAGTTTTTCCTTCACAATTTAAGGCCAACTTAGTCAAATCTTTAATAGAATCATAGGTAAACATTTTAACATTTTCCTTACACAATTTGTTGAGGTCACTTAATTATCTAGCATAATTTTGTTCTTTACTCTCTTAAACATCACATAGGAGTGCTAGGATTTCAAATTTCCTAGTGTATCCTCTACACTAAGAAGTCCATGCCTAATAATAGTTAACTTAGTACAAATCTCTTGCTCATACACTTTAGGTATAAATTTTTTTCTTAGTTATTTCTTTAACTTTCTCCAAGACTTGATTTCACTTTTATCTTACCTTTCACGTGTTCTTTTAAGATTGTCATACCAAACTCTTTCAATCTTTTTTATTTGAGAGTTGATAAATTACACTTATGCTCATCATCATACTCTTTAAACAAAAATGTTGCTTCAATTTCATGCAACCATTTAAAAAATAACTCAATATCTAATTCACCATCAAAATTAGGAAGATTGAGATTTATACCTTCATCTTCAATATTGTTGTACTTTGATTAATGATTTACATATACTATTTGATTGTGACTAAGGTCATTTAAACCATTTTCTTATGCTCACTCCTCATACTCCATTCTAGCATTATGATGCCTCCTTGAGCTTGGAATTTCCTCCAAACCATTCCCTCTACTCAATCATTTATAGCCTCCATTCGTATTGTGCATGTGTTAAAGAGTCTCTTGGCTAGCTACCCATGATGCTAATATTTTTAGTTGGATTTGAATGGAATGGAGTTGATGCAATTGTTTAATTGTTACATGTATAATTGTTGTAAGTTGTAGAAGAGTATCATACATTGTCTTCATTAATACTTCTTCACCTATGCTTGAATTATTTCTTAAAGTAGAACTCAACATGACCTCAAGTACTTATAGGAAGTTACTTCTTGATGTTATGTCAATATTCTTGAAGGATTCTTGAACTCAAAAAGGTGATATATATATATATATGGAAGAATAATGCTATAATGTATTATCAAGGATTTTTGATAATCTTCAAGACAATCTTGATAGTGCATAAGAAGGCTTCTTGGTTGAAGGATAGAACACAAGAAAATGGTGAGAATATGGATGATTTTTAAATACAAATAAAGAAAGTTTCCTCCTTAGTTGTGGTCAAATGCTAAAGAAGATATTACAAATCAAATATCTAGATGATACTTGACTTGTTTGGCCAAATAGGTAAGATTCTTGGTTGTTTCTAATCTAAGAAGATTGATGTTAAATCTGCCCAGATTATTCAACGCTAGATAGAAAGATGAAGAAGAGAATACATGAAGGAGAAAGAAAGAGATATCACAAAGGAAAAACTTAACTAAGAAACTCAAGAAATTTGAAGATTTAAAGGGTGTCAAAGACAAATAAGGAGATATGAAGAAGAAGGCTTGATGATCAAAAGAAGAAGGAGAATAATTGAGAACTTACCTTCAATATTCAAAGGTATGGATGAGAAGAAGATAATCTTCAACCTCTAGCGTCGAAGATATAAAGAGTAGGTTGAAGATATACTAAGTTCTAGGTTGAAGATATACTAAACTATCGATTACCATCAAACTTTGAAGTTGAAGATATAATAAAATACAATTTTACCCTTATAGTTGAATAATTCCAACATGCATGGATGTGTATGGGAGGGAAAAGGCTAGATGGTTTTATACATGAAAGAAGGAGGAGAAGAAGAAGAATTTGAGTGAAAGAAGAAAAGAGAAGGAAATTCTTCTTGCCAAAGCTAAAACTTGTCTTTGATAACAAAATTGACATGATTCTTCAATTTTTTTATGAATTTTAGTGTTAACATAGATGAAATGGGATCATTAGCTTCCTATTTTGGAAGAAGAATTTGGGATACTTAAGTAAGAATTTAAAAAACAATTCAACAAGAACTCAAATCTAAATGTTTTCTATCTAATATTCCTTAAAGTAACCAAGTTAATTACTTGAATTAGATTTCAACATCTCAACCATCCACCATGATACAATGTGTCGACACATGTACATATATTGGTATAGAATATTGCTAACTAGCACACTTATTTAGCAATAAAACACAAAAATGGCTAACTAGCTTATAAACTAGTATTACAATATATTTATATCCTATATAATACATGATTTAACCAATACTATAACAAATAACGTAAGCTAAGTATTACATGAAAACAATTTACAAGAATCGCAATAAAAAAAATTGTTAATATATAATGAATTTGATTTCTAAGGTCTTTTAAAATGAGTATTTTACCATTATTAATATCTAAGGAAGCCAATGTCTAAACTATTTTACAATAGGCTTTTAACTATTGTCAATTAAACACTTAACCAATGTTAATGTTTTTGTTGAATGATTATGTAACCATCACTTTAGAAGTAAGTTATTGTTTAAAATGTTTTACAATGGGTGTTTAATTGTTATCATTTGAACTTTTAAACTCTAATTATGTTCATTTAAATAGGGTATTTAAATGTTATTTATATATTATTTACCATTATTTAATGATTTTATACAACACATGTTCAATTGTTGTAGATGTATGATTTAGGCGTTACATAAAGTATGTTACAATGATTATTTACCATTTTTAATATCATTAATAAAAACTAATTAATTAATAATGACACATAAATGATAGTTTATTTGATATCATTGATAAAAGCATGAAAGTTTTAGTATGGGAATGCAGAGTACATTTTTAATAATGGTTTCATATATTCACCATTAAAATGAAAGGTGACATTATTTTAAAAATAGATATTAATAAACTGTTAATAAAAAAAATGGCACATCATTTTTTTAATGGTTAATGTAGGAACTATTAATAAAACTTGTTTTGATAATGGTTATGAATATAACCTTTATAAAAAGGTTGTGCATTAAATAGACTCTCCTTTCCCTTTTTTCTCATTACGACGCTTTTATAAATCCAATTCTCTATTGCTCTCTCTTCCTCTTATTCCTACTCTTTATTTTGCCTATTGACGGTTTCGTCATTTTGCCAGTTGATGGTTGTTGTTCCTTCCTCTTGCTTATGGAAGACCATCTTCCTTTTCCTCTCATTGTTGTCATTGTTATCAGTGTCTCATTCTCAGCAAAGGTTTCACAAACATTTTTTTATTATCTGACCATCCTTATTTCACCCCATGCCTCACATTCTTTCCTTTACTACCCAAACCAACCCTTGATATTCTTCCTCACATGCCCCATTCCCTGCTCCTACAACAAACTGGTCGACACCCTAACAACCTTCCTAATTTGACAATCCATTACTTGCTAGATAGAACTTTTTTTGTTCAATTTCATTTAATATATGTGCATTCATGTTATTCGGAAGGTATTATGTGTATTATTATTTGTATGATATACGTTTGCCTTTATTGTTGTGTTTTTATGATTTTTAGCTACACGATGGATTTGTTCCTCTATATGTTTATGCATGCATGCTTCTAGCTTGATATTAAAAAGATACTTTAAATATATGTGTACATGTTGATATAATATGTTAGTAAAAAATATTACATAACTTGTTTAATTTTTGTGAATAAAATGATATTACTTATATGGTGTAGATGCGCCTTTGATAAATTATTGATGATATAAGTTAATTATGTTGTTAGCTTAACATAATATTTTGATAAGATATTAGATTATATATCTATGATTAATAAGGTTATATAATTTACATATTTTATGATTTAAAAGAGTTAGACAACAATATTAGTAACATGATTTAGTAGTTGTTCTCTTTTATAGGTAGTGATTAGATGTTGTACTTACCTATTATTTATATACCTCCACCATATTTATATATGGTACCAGATTAAAATTTCCAAATTTATGTGATATGGTTATACAAGGAGCTTGACCGCTTTTTCATGAGTGGGTCATAATTTGATCTGTTCTATATTAGATTATATCATTTTCTATTGATGTTACCCAAGATTGAGCCATGGTCAAGGGCATTAGCTAGTTATTTTCATTTCTTTTTCCACCGTAATGATGCACCACACTCGAGATTTTTTAGTGTGAGGTGTTTGCAAGGGATTACTATTAGATAGCTAGGAAACTAATGGTGATTTATGAGTGGAGGCTTTATCATAGCTTACCCTTGAGAATTTCCCTAGTTACCCTAGTGAATCTATGTTTGAAATGCCCCGGAAATTTCTAATTTTGTAAACTAAATTTAAAGGATATTTATTATAAGAATTATTTAAATAAATTATTTTTAAATTGAATTAATTAGGGCAAATCAAGAAGAAATTTATAAGTATTTTTATTAGAAAAGAATTTGGGTATTTTAGCTAATTAAGCATTTTATTTTGAAAATTTATTAAATAAATTATTTTATTTAAAATAAGAAGGAGAAAATAGTTTAAAATTAATATTAATTTTACAAATAATTTAATTAGAGAAAATTAGGATGTTTTGCTAATTAAAATGGAAATTATGGAAAATCTTTTAAAAGTCCTAATTTAGCCTAAAAAGGGATTTAAATAATATTTTATTTAAATATTATTATTATTAAATATCCCAAATATTCTAATTAATTTAATTAATCCAACCCACTATTTTTATATTTCCCTTTTTCCTTTTTCCTTTTCTTTTTCTTTTTCTTCTTCTTTTCTTTTTCTTTTCCTTCTTCTCCTCCAACGGGGCCAGTCCGGCGGCCCAGTTCCCTTCCTTTCTTCCTTCGGCCCAGCCCGTGCCGCGCGTCCTCCTTCTGCCGTCCCTCGCAGCACCGCATTTTAATCTCTTTCCTTCCCCAAACGCGTCGTCCCATTTAATGACACCCTCCCTCGTGCCGACCGGCCTGGTCTGCCCCCTTTTTCTTTCTTTTCTTTCCTCGCGAACCGCCCGGCCCAGCCCTTTCTTCTTCTTCCTCCTTCGCATCTGCCAGCCTTCCCCGACGTCGCACCTGCAACATTGTCGCCGCCGTCCAACCGAGATTTCCGGCGCCGATCCCGCTCATTCGACTGGAATTTTCATTCCTTCCTCTTCCCATTTGTTTCGGAAACCGTTTGACCCGACCAAATCTCCCTCTTCTCGCGCCATCCTCTCTCTCTCTCCTGCGCACACCCATGGCCGTTTTGACTCCTACCGGCCGACCTCGCCGCCATTGACCCTAACCCTACCTGCCTCACCACGTAACCGACCCAAAGAACCCTACCCTATCTTATTTTCCCTATAAATACCCTCACAATCTACCCTATTTCGAGTTTGGATTTCCTAACCCAAAAATCCTTCCTTGTTGCCGCCACTTCTTTAGACGCCTCGTCCTCCGTCTACGGCCAACTTCGCCGCCCGTTCTAGCCACCCGTGTCATCCTTACACCTCGCTCTAGCTAACCAAATCTATCTCGCCCTTCGATTCTTCCTGCACAAGCCGCCCCAGCTGTGCGAATGCTCTTCCCGATCAACCCTGTTTTCTGCCCCGCCACCCTTCGCGCCGCCATTAGCCACCTCCCCCGCCGCTAAGGCCGCTTCTTTCACCTCCCAAACTGTGCTGCAGACCCTGCCCTACCTTCCCATACCTTTAGTTTCCTTTTTCTCGTTCTCCTTCCCTCTCTTTCTTCATCTCCTCCATTCGGCCACCACCACCGCCGCCGTGCGCCGCCACCTTTGGCTCCGCCACCACCCTCATTCTGTCCCTCTCCTTCTGGGTAACTCAAAACACCCCAGCTCCCATTTTAATTCTTCCTATCTTATTCCCAGCATGCAACTTTCCCCTCTTTCTTTCCTCTTTCCGGCCACCGCCGCCACCGCCGTGCTCCGCCGCTGGTGCCGCCTATCCCCACCAACATTTGATTGAACCCTAGACCCTCTCAGCTATTTTCCCTATTTTTATAACCCTTAAATTATTTTATTTCAATTATTTACATATAAATACTATTATTATTATTCTTAATATTTATATTTTAATATGCATTATTATTATTATTAGTATTAATATTTTATTATTATTTATGTTGAGGGATGAAGCCTAATATATTTTAATTCGATTTTATTATTATTCTTCTTATTATTTCTATATTTACTATTATTAATATTAAAATGTTATAAGTATAATAATTATTATTATTATTTTCTATTTCGAATTTCCATTATTCTTATTTATTATTATTAATACAAATATTTTAACATTAGTGTGTTAATAATGTTACTATTATTATCATTATTATTATCATTATTATTATTATTATTATTATTATTATTATTATTATTATTATTATTATTATTTCTGAATTGGGTTATTTAATTTACAAATAATCTTTTTAGTATTATTTTGGTAAAGGGTCTGAATCCCTTATTTCACTTTATTTTTGAGTAATGCCTTTTTATTATTATTTCTACTATTTTTATTATTCTTATTAATATTAATATTAATATTATTTTGGTATTTTTGTTATTATTATTTTATCAAAAAAAACTAGTCTTATATTAAATTAGTGTTTAATATTATTTTGATAGGAGAGAGTCTAATTTTAGCTTTTCTCTCATAATAGGTAAAACCAGTCAAAACCCTAAGGAGGCGTAGGAGCGTGCTCTAAGACCGGTGTCGTTTTAGGTAAGGAGTGCTAAGGCCTTTTATGTGCTTATGTGTATTATGTGTTTCGCATGTTATGTATCTAATGTTTATTATAATTAAATATTTTATATGTGGTATGACTTGGAGTTGAAGTATGTTGTGCATGTATGTGTATTAATTATGTATGATGATATGTGTTGTGTATGTGAGGAATTCGATGTGGTTTGTGTGAGAGGAAGGATAAAAAAAGAGGATGGGGGAAGAAGTTGACTAAGGGAAGTGAGTTGACCCAAATTTTATGGTTTTATAAGGAATAATTTAGTTTATGATGTTATTTGGGAGAATGTAATTTATAATATTATATGGGAGAATTTAAGTTATGATTTGATTGGGAGAGTTAATTTATAATTTGTTTGGGAGAATTTAGTTTATAATGTTATTTGGGAGAATGTAATTTATAATATTATATGGGAGAATTTAAGTTATGATTTGATTGGGAGAGTTAATTTATAAGTTGTTTGGGAGAATCTCATTCATGATGTTATTTGGGGAAAATGTAAATTATGATATTATATGGGGGAATCTAATTTATGATTTGCTTGGAGGAATTCAATTTATAGTTTTTCTTGGGAGATTCTAATTTATGATTTTATGTGGAAGAATCTTTATGGCTTGAATTTAGGGTTTGGTATGGAAGAATCTTTATGGTTTGAATTTAGGGTTTGGTATGGGTGAATCTTTGGTTTTGGTTGGATTGAATTTATGGTTTTGTATGACGGAATCTAGGGGTTACCTGGTGGTATTAATGGATGTATGTTGGTATTAGGGTTTATATGATGATATTAAGGTTTGTATGGCGGTAATTATAGTTGTATGGTAGTATTAAGGTTTGGATGATTGAATTTAGGGTTTACATGAAAAAGGTTCGAAGGTTTGCATGGAAAGATTAGTGTTTGCATGGAAGTGAAATTTACGTGTGAAAAGTTGATTTGGGATGTAACGGAGGAAGTAGAAGAGTTATTTGGGTGTTTGAATATTTTGGGTGAAAAATAATACGTAAGACATTATAAGGGTATGGAGGTGAGTGAATTAGGGTTTGGAGTGATTGACTATGGTTGTGGGGGTCAATTAGGGTATGTGATGTTTGATTAGGGTCTTTGTGTTATCATATGTATGTGGTGATAAAGTGTAATTATGATGGTGGAATTTTATGATTTGTTATGTGTGATGATTTATGCATGTCCAGGGTGAAAACCTTTGAATAAGACACTTAAGATACTAATCATTTAAAGTGGAAGATTATTGAGCCGGGTCCAGCCGATCCACCGGTTAGGAATAGTGGTTAGGGTTTAACCCTATGTGTGACCGATCCACCGGTAATAATAGTGGTGAGGACTTTGTCCCGCAAGTGTCCGGCCCACCGGAAATAATAGTGGGGTGACTCGAGCTCAATAAAAATAAATCATAGTTGCCAAAACATTTAAAAGGTACTAATTACTTACAGTGGAACACCATGTGAGCAGGAACCAGCCGATCCACCGGTAAGGAATAGTGGTGAGGACTTTGTCGCGTAAGTGACCGATCCACCGACGAATAATAGTGGTGTGGACTTTGTCCCGCAAGTGACCGGCCCACCGGCAATAATAGTGGGGTGTTCCTGTACTTACATGGATTTGATAAAAAGCATGGTGTGTATCGACTTTTGATAAAAGATTAATTAAGTAATTAATTCAGATTATTATTGGGCCTTTATACTTTTACCTGGTTGATCATATGCATTTATGAATATGCTCTTTTACGTCCTGCATGATTTATGTATTTATGTGTTGGCCTTAGTGATCAAGTCACCTTACTCAATACTGGACCCGTACTGATACTACCTTGGTTGATGGGTCTTGTGATGATCCACTGATGGTGGGGAGAAGACATCTTTTGCAGGTTTAAGATCAGAGACTGTTTTGGGGTGGCAGGCCTGATTTGAGTGAGTAGGCAATCCGGAATTTGACCCATTGGGTTGTATCTTTTTTTAAATGTATTTCTATTTGGAAGTTACAAGTGTTATTTGAAACTTCAAGGATATTGTAATTAACTCTTAATTTCTCGTACTCTGATTTGTGTATGATCTTTCGAATCCTTTTATGAATTGTTAATTTGAATTTAACGTAAATCTTTTCTTTAGCCATAGCACTTGGTACTGGAACGGTCGGAGAGAACCGGTCTAGTACTAAGTGTGGCGGTAACATTCCCAAAATTCACAGGTTTTAAGTATTTCTATTTTAATTGCTTCCGCTTTTCAAAAAAAAAAGTAGTGAATTTTTGGGTGTTACAATGTTGCACTCTGCATTGATGATGTGAGCTTGTAGATGGCATATCAAGACTAGTGGACTCTAAGAGTGTCAGGTTCTATTTAGCCTATGCAAGGCTACTGACAGATTTCATAGGATGGTTAGAAGGTGTTCTTAGTTAGGTATTTGGATTGTAACAACCTTTTGATGTATATATTGCTATTATTACCTAAGGTTTCTTCTTAGTTTTGTTGTCTTGTTTTAAATGGATACTATGTATTTACTTTTGAATTTACAACCCTTGTGTAAATAGTTGATATGTATATACATATGAACTATTTCTTATTTAGGTGATTCTTTAGAGGAGATGACTCCGAAGATTGAGGAACGTATTCGGGGTAGTTAAAAAATGTTCGACGAGTTATTGAGTGGGTGAAAAAAACCTTTATATGGTGATTGTAAGAGCTCTACTATATTATCTGCTATTTTAAGGTTGTGAAATTTAAAAGCAAGTAATGGATTAAGTAATAAGATCTTCATAGAATTATTAACACTTGTGAAAGAAATGATTCCCGATGATACCTCCTACCCAATAAAACATATGAAGCGAAGAAGATCCTTTCATATATGGGCATGAGTTTTGGAAAGATACTTTTTTACCTTGATGATTGTATATTATTTTCTAATGAATATGCATATTTAGATAATTGTCCTAATAAGAAATGCAAAGCACTATGATACAAGAAGAACTAGGTTCCATGTAAGGTGTTATTATATTTTCTTATAATAATAAGATTCAAGTAGACATTTAAAGATGTCTAAGATGCAAAGAACTTGAGATGACATGCTGATGAGAAGATATATGATAGGATTTTGAGACATCCATTTGACTCTCTTTAATGGATTATGATTGATGAATTTTTTCTTGAATTTAGAAAAGAACCAACAATCTTGCATATTACACTTTCTATGGATGGTATGAATGCGCACAATCAAGGTACATATAGTATGTGGATGGTGATCTTGGTTATATATAGTCTACCACCATGTATTTACATGAAACACAAGTAAATGAAGTTGTCTTTACTCATTTTAGGGCCAAACCAACTAGGGAATGATATTTATATTCATTTGGAGCCTTTGATTGATAATTTGAAATTATCATGGGACATAGATGTTAGAGTATTTGATGCATATAGTGAGAACAATTTTAATTTTAGAGAAATGTTATTTTGTACTGTAAGTGATTTTCCGGCATATGGCAACTTGTCAGGTTATAGTGTGAAAGACCATTATGCATGGCCGATATGTGAGGATAATATTTTATTTGTTCAGATAATGCATGGCTAAAAGACTGTTTTTCTAGAATCTTAGATTTTTTACTAAAGGATCATCATTATCATAGTCAAAGGAATGCTTTCAATAGCTTTCCATAAGAAGGGCAGACACCAATCTGATTGACGAGTATACAAGTGTATTTGAATATGAATTTGTAGAAGAAGAATAAAGATAAACCTCCATTAATAAGGTGGAAGAAGATGTCTATATTGTTCATGTAACATCCCTAAAATTTACTATTGAAAAGCTTTTGTTTTATTAAAAGTTAAGCGAAAGAAAAATAAGTAAATTTTTGGGATGCTACCACCACTTTTAGTACCAAACTAGTTTCCTTCTACTATTCTAGTACGGAGTGCTAAGGCTTAAAAGAATACAATTTTCATAAATTCAAATTTTCATTTAAATTAGAGTTTCACATTAAAGGCATTAGAAAAGGTAAAACCCACTATTAGTGGTTACAAGAAGATGAAATCAATTCAGAAGGAAATATGAAAGTATAAAAGGTAAATTAAGAAACTTTTTAGAAGTCCTTATGCCCCGACCTGAAAAGAATCTCAAATATCACCTCCAACTAATGTGCTAGGGACACTACTCATTAAATAGATAGGGGCCCAAAAATAGAACCCTTCAGTACTACGATACTTAGTAACCCCCTTATACAAAACTAAAATGTAGGGTCCGTATGCAACATATCATATGACATAAGAGTAATTAAATAATGTACAAAAATAACATAATAAACAATAAGAATTATACATGATAATGTCCAGTTCTTTATCATTTCTAGCCTTTACCATGAGGGCATCCAAGTGAAACTCTTTATAGTATAGTTACAAGTGTCCAACAACACATTCTCTATCAAAGACAAACACTAAGGCTTCAGTCGTGCCATCAAAAATAGATCATAATGGTGAAATTAATAATTTTTAGTCTTAATCCATTAATTGAATATTAATCAATATTGTCCCTCAAATTACATTCATGTAGGTTCGGGGATCCCACTATTAGAACCGGTGGGCTAAGCACAAAATATCCAATTCTAGGGAAAAACAAACCTGGCCACTATTATAACCGGTAGACCGATGAACATATACCACCTCTTAGGCAATACACACCTAGCCAGTATTATAACCGATGGACCAGTAAACATATACAACCTCCAAGGCCAAACACTCCTGGCCACTATTATAACCAATAGACCGGTAAACATATACAACCTCCATGATGAAGCATTCTTGGCAACTACTATAACTAGTGGATTGGTATAAATGGTATAATCCATCTGGCCTTGACCTATATAGTGTTCCAATATATATGATTAGTGTCTTTCCATTTAATTAGCACATCAAGTGTATTTATTTAACTCGAGGGGGAGGTCACGAACCTAGAGACGCAAAGGTACTTTGGTCATACTGGCGCATACAAGTAGCATAGTATCCTCCAACCATCAACATAGGGACATGAAGATACCCTGGTCACACTAGTGCATGAGGCCAAACAACAACACCTTACCGATAAGGATACATAATCAATAAGTATGCATACTCCCTAAGTAGGCCCGTAAGAAAAAAATAGAGTAAAATATAGGGTCTAGTTGGGGTACTAAAACATACCAGAAAAATCTAGAATAATCATGGTCTAAACCACATTTTTAGGGTAGGGACCCATAAAGAGCCATCATTTCTGATCTCGAGGTCATCCACTTTAATTATTAGTGTGTTAATTCAGGTGACCACGAGAAACACAACAATCACATACTTTTTTGGTTTTATTTGTTTCCATTATTATTAAGTAATTATTATTAGTAAGATTATCCATGTTAATGTAAATAGTCCACTAAGGCCAATCTATGATCCAATTCTTATACTTAGGCACCTTAAGTTAAAATGACCAAAATGGCCCTAAGGCTAAAATTTCCTCTTATCATCTATTTTCATTATAGAATTCATTTTCATTTAATCACATGCCATAATAGGTTATAATATCATAATTATACTATTGGTCATGGAATCGAGTACTTTATACCAAAGTATCATTGAACACATGAACCCTAACAAGTACTTCTAGCACATCCAGCATGCATTTCCATGCATAGTCAACAACTAAGGTACCTCTTATATGATTATGAAATAAACATCATATCACACCTTTAATTATTCATTCAACCCAATACCATGCATTTTTCTTATGATATTCACCGATTTACCAAAATACCCTTATCCTTATAATCTACATGTTTATACTTAAATAAGTGATACTAAGGCCATAAACCCTAATTATATTATTTATTATTCCTTATGACTTATTATGGAGGCTTATTAAATCCAATGCCATGTTGTATGCAAATTACAGATTTACCCAACCTCACTTATAAAATTACCAATTTACCCTTGCTTTCCTGTCCACTAAAATACCCCTTTACTTGCCAAATTACCAAAATATCCCTCCTACTTGTATAATAACAAAAATTCCTCCTCATACTTATTATATTACCAAACTACATGCCAAAATTAATAAAATACTCTTAACTCATAAAATGTTAACACCCATTATCCACATGCATCATCTAACACCACCAACCTTTATTATTCATTATAAATACCCATTGTCACCAACCATACACACATATTTAGGCCACATCCTATGTACAAGTAAAATTACTAAAATGCCCTTAGGGCTCATATTAATATTATCTCTACTACAACTGGTCATATTTGCTTTTCATGACATAAAAATGCATCTAATATTATTATTAATAAGAAGGCTCCTTTCTTAACCATCATTTCTACAAATGACACATTTCATAATATAGCATGCTTTTCATTCCAATCTCAAACATATGCTACAAATCATGATATGCTAAACATCACATAATATGCACACAAACATATTCATAAATCCTAATGTGCTAGAATATGTATATCCGCACATTTTAGTAGGATATAATGGTTACCTTATTTTCAAAATTAATTAAACTTTATCAGTACCTTGGTTAAAAAGTTTAAGCTTTGATTAGTAGAAATTTGTACTTAAAAAATAATATTAAAATTAGCATATTAGTAGTGGAAAATTAAAAGAATAGAATTTTTTTATCAAAAATTTTTATTAAATACACTTTAATACTAACTATATTTACAACTCAAAAATTGGTAAATTTAACTCATGAGTGAGGGTGGAAGGTAGTGGATGAAGGAGGAGGAAAAGGGTCTCAAGCAAGGGTATTTGAGGTAGTGATGAAGGAAAGTTAGGGTGGCAGCTAGGTGTCGGGATGGTGGCAGAGTGTAGGTGGTGGTCGGGGGTTAAAGATTGGTGGCTCAGGGTTGCAAAGAAGGCAATGATAGGGATGTAAAGGAGACAAAAAGGGAGGGAGAAGAAGAAAAGGAAGGAAAAATAATATAAGAAAAGAAGGGGTTGTAGGGGAGATCTCAGTCGACTGAGGTAGGGAGTGGTAGATGAGGTGTTTGAGGGGTGGCTTCAGCAGTGGCAGAAGAGGGGAGACAGTTATGTAATATGGTGGTACATGGGTAAGGTTGAGAAGGAGAAGAAAAGAAAAGGGAAGAAAAGATGGATTTTAGCGGCTAGTGGTGCCTATTGGGTGGTACATGAAGGAAGTAGAGGAGGCCAAGGTGTTTGTGTGGTGGTTGGCTAGGTGGCGGAGATGATGGTTGAGGGTGGCAAAGGAAAAATAGGGGAGTAGGAGAAGGAAGAGAGAAAAGGAGAAGAAGAAGCTTGGTAGGGGATAAGGAGAATCTCAAGGGGGATAGAAAATGGGTAGAGAACGAGGAAATAAGGAGAACAAAAGGAAGAGGGAAATGAGGGTTGGCACGGTCGGGTTAGGTGGGGGTGTAGGCTATAGGAGCATATAGTGTTGGGTGGCAAGGAGAGGGATAAGAAACAGGCAAGAGGGCATGTGAGGGGGTTTTGTAGTGGTTTTTTTGGCTCAAAATGGAAAGAAAAAGGATGGGAGAAAGAGAGAGAGGCCAGGGAAGACTGTGTAGGTGTAGAGGGGGTCGGAGAGTTGCAGGCATGGGGAAAAGAGGGGGAGTGTTTGGTTTGATAGGTGAAGAAGGAAGAAGAAGGGGGAGGTAGGTTGGTCGGGTATGGGAGAAGGGAGAAGTGGGCTGGCCCTTGCACAAGGGAAAATGAGAAAGGAAAGGAGAGGGGTTGGGCTAGCCCAACCCAGGAAGAAAGAAGGAAGAAAAAGAATGGAGGAGTGGGTTAGATGGTGAAGTTGGGCGATGAGGAGAAGGGAAACAGGTGGACTAATAGGGAAAAATAAAGAAAAAGCAGAAAAGAAGAAAAAGGAAAAAGGAGGAAAAAGGAAGGAAAAAGGAGAAAGAAAAGGAAAAAGGGGAAAAGAAACATAAAATAATTTTAGAATTAGGGTATTTAATTATTTAGATAGATAATTTGTTTTAATAAATTAATTTATTTAAAATTTAAGATATGAATTGAAGAAGATAATATTAGTAAAATATAGGTTTGGAAAATTCTTTAAATAAAAAGTGTATGATGAAATAATAAAATATTTATTTTAATTTATTAAATACTTTTATCTATGTTTATAAATCAAAAGTCCCTCAAATAATTAAATTAGTAATTTAAAATTAAATTATTCCAAATAAGGATTAATCATTAATTTCTAGGTTTTACAATTTTGGGGTATTGCATTTCAACCTTCCATATTAGGAATCTCTATATATAAGACATACCCTCGCTGTGATGCATATTGAGAAAAATATATGTGATAACCTTATTAAAACATTACTTAATGCTCCATGAAAGACTAAAGATCGCATAAATTCTTGATTGCATATGGAGGAAATGAGCAATATACAAATGAGCAATATGCATGAACTAGTGTGTATGGACGATCACGTGGACCTTAGAACAACAATGTCCAAGTGGCTCTCCTAACCCAAAAAGTAAACATGGCATTTGAATGCATAACCTCAATGGAGAAATAGTTAGCCTCCATAATATCTCAGGGGTATAAGGCATCTAGTTTAGATGTACATGATCTGCTTCACATGCCTGATGTTAATAGCATTAGTGATAGTTGTGAAGATGATTTACATTTGTCTTCTCTTTCCCAGGTAAGCATATCAAACTATGAATTGATATATATATATTATCAAGTGCCAACTCAATACTTATAAATATGTAATATTTTATTCTAGGGTTTGCATAAATGTGACTTGTTAGATAATGAATCCTCAATTATTTTAGAAAAATGAAGGGTATCCGTGCATCCATCATAGTACTGAAAATTTAGCATTCCATAAGACTATCTTGGCCAAAAATATGAGGCCTATATGTATTAGAATTTTAATGATTGGAAATGTTCCCTTACCTTGTTATTAAAAAGGTGATGATTCACACATTAAAAGTAGATTTGCAAATCATAGCTAAACGAGCGATGCTCTCTCCTCTCTCCTAGTGTTGTGTGAGTATTGGTTATGGCGAAGAAGAAAAGATCTTTGCCTGCCTCTCTTGTGCAGGGTAAGACAAAGGCTATGGAAGATGGTGGACGGGTATCGACTAATGATGTTTCCAATAAAACTGCATGCATCTCTGGGACACTTGACCTTTCAAACGCCGAGAATGTTGAACCAACACTACATGCTGAGGGAGATTTGATCGACATGTTTTTGAATAATGATCGAATGGATAGGGTTACTAAACCAATCCTTAATGACTCTTCTACCCCAGTAAGGAACCATGTAGAGGGTTTGTCTAGATTTGATGGAGTCCTTCGAAATCTTTTGCTAAGGAATCAGTATGGGATCGATTATAGCCTGCATCCATCCCATTCTTAACCTAGAGGGATTTGGTTATAGGTAACAAAATTCCTAGCCAGGGACAGTCTCTAACTTTTTAGAATCCTTCTTATGATAATGGCAAGGTTTTGGTTAAACTTGAAAAAGAGGGTGTTGATTCTAAAGCTCTTCAATGGGCTAATACATTGATGGGGTTTGTTTATGGACAAGATCTTGCTTACAATCAGATGATTGCTTTTATTAAGAGACAATGGTCGAGCATTAAACCTCCTCAGATCATTTTACACATGTTTGGATTTTCTCAGTTCATATTTATGTCTAAGGAGGATACTACATGGGTTATTAGCCAACATTGGATGTTCTTTAACTGACCTTTTGTGTTGAAAAGATGGCATAAGTGGTTGAAGTTTAATCCTGATGAGATGCAGGTCTTACCCTTATTGATTCGATTCCCAAATCTTCCACTAGAATATTGGTCTTCAAGATCTCTCAGTAGAATTGCTAGTGTAGTTGGTAAGCTAGTGTGTATAGATTTTATTACAACATCTAGGGATAGATCCTCCTATCCTCGATTGTCAGTTAAGGTTGATGTAAAAAAACCTCTATTGGAATCCTTTTTGATTCTTGATCCTGAGGGGATGGAAGTGGAGCAGAGAGTGGAATATGATTATAAGCCTTTATATTATCCATTGTGTGATTGTTTTGGTCATGATCTGAGCAGATGTAAGGTTGCATAGCAAGATGATAACAATGGACAAGAAAAAGGAGGAGAATGGAGAATGGTTAGGGAGTTGAGGAAGGGAAAGGCTCCTGTATCTGCAAATCATATCCAACCAGGAATTATAATTAATAATCCTAGGCAAGCTGTTGTGGAGGATCATAATTTAATGAAATTGGTTATGTTGCTGATGGTAACCCTCACATAAGTGTTGTTGCTCATTTTGGATCTACACCTGGGCAGGAGTCTATGTTGACTACATCTAGTCCTCCTCTTCCTAGATCTTTTTCTGTTGCAGAGGGAAAAAGATTGCATTAACTGAACCAAGATTGGCTAAGTCCGTTTAGAGATCTACTCATTTTACTAAACCAAGAATGACTAGACAAAGGGAACCCCTGGCTGGATATCAAGAGGGTCCTATTGGTGAGCATGGTTCAGGGGTGGATGGAGAAGTAGGTGTCCATGGGGGACAGGTTTCTTCCTTTCTAGAACCTAGGGGAAATGCTTAGTGTTTGGAATGTACGTTGACTGAATAAGACTTCCAAGCATAGGGAAGTCATGAGGTTTTGTGCTAGGCACAATTTGTCTTTATTTAGTTTACTTGAAACTAGGGTTAAAGAACACAGTTTTGCTGCTGTGTTTAATAAAATCTAGAAGGGTTAGTCTTCCATTAATAATTATTCTCATCATCAAAATGGTAGAATTTGGGTCATTTGGAATCCAAAGTTCTGGATGATGGGATCTTATTCTCTTTGTTATCAGGCTATTTTATGTCATGTAACAAATTTGCAGACTAATGTTAGTTTCTTTGTGGCCTTTGTCTATGCTTATATTAGTGGTAGTGAACGAAAGGCTTTATGGCATTAGTTGAAGACTCATTCTCCAGGAAGTGCTCCTTCGATTGTGGTAGGGGATTTTGATGTGGTGTTGAATGCTTTTGATAAATTCCAGGGCGGGCTTCAAAATGCCTCAGATGTCCAAGACTTTAGGGATTATTGTCAGGAGCTGAGTCTTTTTGATCTTCAAAGTTAGGGCTACCAATTCACTTTGTCTAGTCATAGAGAAGGAGAGGAGGAGATTTGTTGCAAGCTGGATAGGGCCCTTATGAACTTACCATGGCTGGATTCTTATCTACAATTTATGGCAAAGTTTTTGAGCCTTTAATCTCTAATCATTGTCTTGTGGTTATCCATCTTAATGTTTGTTGTCTATCAGGCCCTAAACCTTTCAAGATTTTCCAGTTTTGGAATGTGTCTGAGGAGTTCATTCCTATTGTCCAGAGAATATGGAGGATTAATTTGGGAGGGAACTTTCTACTCAAAGTTTCAAGGAGATTAGGGCTTCTAAAACAGGAATTCAAGACTTTTAATAGATAAAATTATGGATCTATCACTCACAAAAGGTAGATAACTAGGGAGGAGGTGGCTGCATTACAACATGTTTGTTATTCCAACCCTGGAAATGCTGAGCAAAGGAGATTACTTTAATTGAAAGAGAAACACTACCATCATTTGCTATATTGTGAAGAACTGTTCTATAAGTAGAAAGCTTCTAATCATTGGCTCAATTGTGGGGATTCAAATCATAATTTTTTTTCTACTAAGGTGAAGGAGAAGCATCAAAGAAATCAGTTATATTGCTATTGGATTCTAAAGATAATGAAGTTAGGGGTGCTAACAACATTCAAGCTGCCTTCATCACTTATTATCAGCAACTTTTGGGATCTAGTACAAGTATGTAGGGAGAGCTGATCCTACTGTTATTATATCAGGTGTGGATCAGTCTCATCATGCTGAGCTTACTACACCTGTTAGAGTAGATGAACTCAAAGAGGCTATCTTCTCTATGGGTGATACTAAAGCTCCTAGAGTGGATGGATTTTCTGCAGGGTTTTTCAATGCTAGCTGGCCTATTATTGCTAATGAAGTACTATGGGCTATTCGAGAGTTTTTTACATTTGGTTTTTTGCCTAGGAAGCTTAACATTACTGCTTTAACTCTTATCCCCAAGCATCCAAATGCAAATAGGGTCACTGAATTTAGACCCATAGCTTGTTGCAATGTGTTGTATAAAATTATCTCAAAAATCCTTTTCCATAGATTAAACAATATTATGCCCACCATTATTGACCATTCTTAGAATGCTTTCATCAAGGGGAGAAGCATTAGAGAAAATGTACTTTTGGATCATGAATTAGTTAAGAAATACTCTCACAAGTGCATCTCAGCTAGATGTATGCTTAAGATTGATCTTAAAAAGGCATATGACATGGTAAATTGGGATTTTTTGTAGCAGCTCCTTATCTTGTATGGTTTTCCTTCCCACTTTGTAAAGTTGATTATGGCTTGTGTGACCATTGTGCCTTATTATGTCACATTCAATGGGGTTCTTGCTGCTCCTTTTCCTAGAGAAAGAGGCTTTAGGCAAGGAGATATTCTATCTCCTTATCTTTTTGTTCTTGTGATGGATTATTTCAGTAGGTGCTTGAAGAAGTTATGGGTTGATCCAAGGTTTAATGCTCATCCTAGATGTAAAGGCCTGAAGCTTATAAACCTAAAATTTGTTGATGATTTATTACTGTTCTGTAAGGGTACTCTGCAGAGTGTGAAATTTCTTCAAGAGGTACTGGATCATTTCTCTACAATTTCAAGGCTAGTGGTTAATCCTCTTACATACACTGTGTTTTTTGGGGGTGTTGATGTTTAAGCCCAAGTAGCCATCTTGGAATTTCTCAGGTTTCTAGTAGGGGTGTTTACTATCACTTACCTAGGCCTTCCTTTGACCTCTTCTCATTTATCTACAACATATGTAAAACCTTTGCTAGATAAGACAACTGCTACATTGAGACATTGGAGCAACTTATTTTTATCTTATGCTGGGAGGTTGCAGCTTATTAAATCTGTTCTGTTCAGTATCCAACTCTATTTCAGTCAAATTATTTTGCTACCTAGGAAATTTTTACACTGTTTTATCAGCAAGTGTAGAAATTTCCTATGGTTTAGAAAGCTGCATGTAAGGAAGGCTGCCCTTGTTTCTTGGGATAAACTTTGTTCACCAATCAATGAGGGTGGACTTGGTTTACTCAACTTGAGATTTGGAATTGTTGTGCTTTGGGGAAGCTTCTATGGAACATTACAACAAAAAAGGATACATTATGGGTCAAATGGGTGCATTCAATATATATTAAGTAGGGATCTGTGTGGGACTTCACTCCTTCCTCTTATACTTCCTAGATCTTTCTCAGTATTTTGCAAACTAGAAATCTTCTCCAAGATTATATACAGAATTGTGAGACAAGAAATGTTATTGATTATAGTATCCAAGCAGCCTATCAGCCCATTAGAGCTTCACAAGACAAGCAATCATAGGCAAAGCTGGTATGGAGGTCTTTATCAACACCAATATTAAAATTTATGGCTTAGCTTACATGTAGAAACAGATTGTTAACTAAAGCTAAGCTGAGGGAGCTAGGAATGGAGGTGGAACATAACTGTGTTTTTTGTCAATAGTAGATTGAGACCAGAGATCACTTTTTCTATTTTGTCCTAAAACCTCCATTATTTGGAAGTATATCAAGATGAGTGCTCACAAAAGTGACCCGATTCTGGGGTGGGATCATGAAGTAAAGGCCTTAACTATAATATCTCGACAAGCAGCAAAGAAGAAACACATTTTAGGAGCTTTAATTGTTTCTTATCTTGCAACTATTTGGCATGAAAGGAATCTTAGGATGTTCCAGAATAGGGATAGACAAACTTTTGTGCTATTAAGGATCATAATTATGAATGTCTTTAGGAGGCTAGTGCATCATAGTTTTTATGCTAAGTATGCTAGACTGTTATCGATTCTTGATTATACTAAGAGTTCTGCTACTTTGTAATCTCTATTTCGATAGTAATAAAATTTCTACTTATTGAAAAAAAAAGGCGATGAGACAACCATAGTGTTGGAAGCTTATAGAAGCTTTCTGTATAGATAAGATACTTCTTAGTATTGAAGAGGTAATGACATCCTCCTTCCATAATATACCTAACATGTTACACATATTATTTATACCTTACTAATATGTGTATGATTATTATATTTTGTTTGAAAAATAATAATGCTCCTAAGATAAATGAAACATAACTATTAGGGGAATTTGTAAAATAATAGAGGGCACTCAGAATGGAAAGAGAGCTAGATCAAAAAAATTAATTGCCCCATAAAAGGTTCCATCTTTAAAATACAGCCTAAAACTACAATAACCTTGTTAACCACCACAGTCTTTGGTGATGTTGTATTTCTATGTCCTAAATTACCTCAGTATTGATCTAAATATTATTAACTATCCTTCTGAGTATATAAGAGGGATGACACTTTTACATAGTATTATCAGAGGTTATCAATGAAATTTATAAGCATGAATGAATATAAAAAATGAGTGTTGTAATATATGTTAAGTAAGTATTACTTCATATCATATTTTTAATTTTTTTTTTATTTGTAGAATTTTATAACCTATGTATATATATATATATGGATTATTATTGTCATAATTAGGTTTGTTGTTATTGGTGTTGCGGTAGAGGGGATGCTTCCCTCTATTATGTATGTGTTTCCATACTACATATCTTACTATACTATATTCAGAGAGGGTAGATATATAAACTATGTAGAGGAAGCTTTATCTCATACCTAACCTCACAAATGATCATTTTTTTTGGTACATTGTCCTTCTTTATTAAAACAAAATATAAGTGTTTGATTCCCTTTAAGATTATTCTATTCCTTTTCCTATCATTCGTTCCAAAGGGAAACATTTAATTAACATTTTACTATGCTTCTTACTTTATTAGTTTATTGATTTATATATTCTACATTAATTTTTTGAGGTATATAAAGTTATAGTATTGTGTATCAACTTTATTTATTAAGGCACTACAAGCCACGTAAATGAGGAGAGGTGAAAATGGTGTTCTAAACCTAAGGAACCTTGAGTATTAGCACTTAATGGTAAGCAAAAAGATAATAATTTTATATTTTATTTCAATTACAATTCCAATTAATATTAAATGAAAAAAAAACTAACTAAATTAATTTTATAGTGTCCACAATAACAAAACACTAATTATTGTGGATACTATATTTCTCGATCAATGGATCTCATACTCAAGAAAAAAATTTGTGAACATATATCCAAGTTATATATGTTTCTTTTACCATAAATTTTTCATTATTTAATATATGGCATATTATTTAATAACCAAATGATTGAATCATATTAATTTGTAGATTTTTAATGATGGATATACATGAGGGCAGAAATACACAAATTAATGAAGTTAGAGATGAATGTGTCAAGTTTGTGGGCTTACACAGTAATACCCCAAACCTTTTACTTTAGGATAAACAAATAAAATAATGAAATATTTAATAAAAATTATTTTTTTATCCTTTTTAAATAATAATAATAATAACAATAATAATAATAATAATTATTATTATTATTATTATTATTGTGGGATTAGATTAAGCAAATTTTCAGGGTATTACATCTAGTTGTATTCCTCTTTTTTAACCCATATGTATCTAAATGTTTAATTAATCTGGTTAGAATCACAAAACTATTAGTTCAATTGTTATCTAACCTAGCCAAAATTTATACATATAAATTCTAGCATGTTCATATAGCCACCTATCAAGCATATAATCTTACATATTGTTATTATAAGGAAACAAGAATGAGGTATGCACCATATAAATCATACCTAATAGAATCACATATATAAACAATAGTAATTAAAGAAGAGTTAAAGAATATTCTCATGAGAAAAAGAAAATTAATATTATATCTTAAACCATAATCTAGGGTTTTAATCTATTCCCCAATAATAAATATTTATCCAGTCATAATAAATAAAGAAAATATAAAAATATATATAGATCGGAAATAGAGAAACAAATTAATTAAAATTAATTATGGATAAAAGTTTAGAAATTTATTCAAATGAAAAACTACTGTATTTCATCTGAAATATTTCTTTCTAATTTTTTTTTTCCTTTTTTATCTCTCTCCACTAGTTTCTTTTTCCTTGTTGTCAGGCATGTCCTACCCATCTCTCTCTTCTCTCTTTTTTTTATATATTTGGAACATCTCTCTCTTCTCGTCTAGTGCCTTTCTTTCCTTATCCTCAAGCGTGCCCCCCTCTCTCTTTTCTTATTTCCTTTGGTCATTCTTCTACACCATGTTAATGCACTCTATCAGTCCTATCTACTCCTTTTGTCTCCCTTTCTCTTCTTTTTCTCTTGTGCTATCCTGTTCTTATTCTTTCTCTTCTTCTTTTTTTCTTCTCTTTTATACTATAGCTTTCCCTCCTCTCTTTATTCTCTTTTCCTATGCTATTAGGCTTACATCACCTTTTTCTCCTCTCTCTACACTTTTTTTTACTTTCCTGCACTACTCTCCTTGACCGCCACCCCTTCTCTTCCTTTTATAATTTTTTTCCTTACTACTAGGCCTTTTTTGCCTACTCACTCCCACTACCTTTGTTTATTTTGGTCTTTTGGTCCAAAAGACCCAAAACTTGTGTTAATTTTACCTATAAAATAACATTAACATAATTAATAAATAATCTTATACTTTAAACCCCTTTAGTTTATATCATTTTAGCTCAAATAATTAAATATATAAAATTATTATCACTTAAGCACAAACTTATAATTATTATCATATATTGTTAAGATAAATGAGTAAAAAATAATATTAAATGGATATAAAAACATGTAAAAAATGTACTCATCACTCAACACCAAGGTACCCCAGACCCAGACAAGTTTAGTCCTACATGTGAAAATCCTTTGGAGCCGTCATAGAATAGAAGAAGCAACTTGGGTGATAGAGAAGGACATGTGTGAGACACACCTAGAGTACTTCATCACAGGTGTGTTAGATTTAAAGATCAATTTCTTTGAAGGGGTAGTATGTGGCAACTTGGTATCAACTCTGTTAGAGTCAACCGCCGAGACCACCCTCCTTTACACCCCTTTCTTTCCTTCTCGAGCCTTGACAGTTAACTTTAGGGAAGAACTATTTTTGAAGGGGGTTTAATTTTAATTTATCAAACATGTTAACCTAATCTAATTCTAATATTTGCATTTATTTTATTTTATTTTAACCTAAATCCAACCCCAAAAAATTTGCATATCTAAAAATGGAACCCTAAACCTAAACCCAATTTCTATACAAAAAAAATTCCCCTTTTCAATTTTGTCCTTTCTTCCTTCCCTTTTTCCTTTTTACTTTCTTCCTTCTTTTCCTTCAATTTTATTTTTCTCTTTTCTCTCCTTATTCCTGGGCTGCACCACTCAGCCTAACTTTCTTCTTTTTTCTTTTCTTCTCCTCCCTCCAGCACATACATCCCATGTGCCCTTCTTATTTTTCTTTTCTTTTCATTTTTACTTTCTCTTTTTCTTCTCCCACCTATCACCCTCTATGCCTCCCTTTCTCCTTTTGTATTCTATCCCAAATAGGGACTTACAATTTCTCTAAGTATGTACCCCTTACCTCTCTCATCTATGCAACCCACTGGCCATCCACTCCCATAACCCATTAACCTATCACACCACCCTACACCCCTACACCCTACTCTTTTGCCATTTATCCTTATCTGCCATGCATGTCGGGACCCCTTGTATTCCCCCCTTGTTTTCTTCCCTCTCTCAAAAACCTATCAGCTATATATACCACACAAACCTCCCTCCTTCCTTCCTGTCCTTTCTTTTTCCTCCATGTTGATGAGCGAGTCGAGCCCCTACCCCCTCTTCCTCTATTTTTTTCTCTTTTTTCATTTTTTTGGTTCATTAATGCCACCGCCTTCTATGTCAACTAAACCACCCTTGTCATTTATCATCATCTTAGCCAACCTCCCTTCCTCTGCTAGCATAACACTAACCCCCCTCCCTAATGTGGCCTCTTTCCTTCTCCCTCCACTATACTTGCAGCCATAGACCACATTTGCTACCACCAGTGTTGCACCACCACCACCAACCTTATATTTCTCCCTCTTCGCCACCACCATTCCAGCATCACCAGCATAGACACCTCAGCCCATCATCACCACCACATCAAGTCCTCTATTCTCCCTCCTTCTTTCCCTCTCTTGGCCACCTTTTTTCCTACACTTTCACTGGCTACCGCTATTAAACCAGTCACCGCCTATAGCCCACTACCATTACCCTACTACTACCTCTCCAGATCAACACCAGTCCTTTACTTGCAGTGACCCCTATCTACTAACCACAACCCCTAACGATCCACCACCACCATTTAAACCACCTCGGCCATCGGCCACTAGTACCACTACCACTACCTATTACCAACTCCCTCTAGTCTCAACACCACCATCACCTCAACTATAGTTTTTGACCATCATCTTATCCTTAAGCCATTGCTATCATTACCGTTATGCACCACCCTGCCCAAGCTTTCCCACTTTTGTTACTCTATTTCCTTTCCTTTCATTTCCTTTCCTTTTATTTAGTCTTCTTTTAGGTTTATATCTTTAAAAAGTATAAAATTTGTATATTCTTATTTTTAGACGATACTCCAATGGTAGTGGCATAGGAAGCGTAGGTCTTGCGTGCTTAGAGATAAAAGTCGCTTCTGTAAGGCTACATGTCATATATAGGGATTGAAGTGTAAAAATGAATATCGTTGTTTCTGGTGATGTGTTGATGACATTATATGAATTGTTACTTTGACTTTGGTGTTACATATATTATGTGGTATTGCGTGTTAGAATAAAAAGGTAAGAAAGTTGTGTAAATATGACATGTGTTGAATATGAAGTATCTATATATAATTGTGGCCATCATTTCATTACAAGGGTATATACGAGAGATTTAAAAGTTATGTATGCTAGGAATCCTGCAATTTATAGAAGGGGAAGATATGCATTTTAGTGGCCTAGGAGTATTTTGGTCAATATAGTTAAAAAGTGACATATTGTGTACCTTGGGGGCTATCTAGCTCAAAATAAAATATTATATCAATAATAATATCTTATGAAGGTATAATAGAATTATTAGCTATATAAGATCTATGTAGATTGTTATGATTAAAATGTAAAATCAGTGTTTTGAATGAGACCCGAATAGTAATCCTAAGGGTAGGTTATTATCATATGTGTAAGATGTGAGAGTTAGACAATGACTTTTCAGTAAGTGGTTAGTAACAACATTCTAAGCTTGGGTATGGAATTTGGGGACCAAATGAGTACTAGAGAAGGGATTATGTTAGGTTTGTGAAACTAGGGTTTCTAAGGGAAACAAGAAATGTTCTAGGATATATGTTGGGATGTTACCTTGTATAAGTATGTATATATGCTTATGTGATGACATTGAAATAAATAAAGTATTAATAATATGCTAATAAATAAAATTAAAAAATCATACAAGTCAGGACTAGCTGTACCTGTCCATTCCATCAAACGAGAATAGTGGCCAGGAGAGTTTTGCCTTAGGGTTGTACTTATATTTTCATTCCACTAGTTGAGAATAGTGAGTTCCCCAAACTCAAGTTAAATAAACCATTAGAATGTTTGCACCTCTTCTTAATATACTAATCACTTAAAATGAAAACACCATATGAATTAGGATTAGTTGTACCTGTTTGTTCCACTAAACAAGAATAGCGGTCAAGAGTATTTTACCATGGTTTGTATATTATTGAAATATTTTCACAAATTAAGAATAGTGGCCAGGATCATATTACCCTAGGGTTGTACTTTGTTAGCATTCTAGTAGTTGAGAATAGTGGGGTCCTTGAACTCAACATGAATATAACCATGAGTATTGATCATAACGTTATTACTATATAATTTGGAAAGAACTAAATAATTTGTCATCAATGAGATTATCCTATGTGCATGTTACCTAATGTTGTGATCTTATGAACTTGTGTGACCCTTTTTAGCAATATTGTTACCTTACACAATATGTAGCATATTAATCATCCTTCTTATAGGTGTTGCTCATTTCCATGAGTAAAGACCCTTTTTGAGCTTGTGTAGGTCAATGAGGCCCACTAGATGATTTTGTTGGTTATGATATTCTGATCGGGGCAAAGTGATTACTTATCACATATAGGGTTGGGAGTCCAAGAGCTATGATATCCAATTATTTTTTTACATTGTTTTCCCATTCTTTTGTCATTTTTGTAATCCCCCAAAATTTTAGAAAACCTATAATTTAATTAATAATTTTTATTTAAAATAAATTAGCTTTTAAAATTATTTATTTTAATTATTTTATGGATTTTGAGTATGTAAATTTGGATAGGAGTATTTAATAAATTTAAAATAAATATTTTGTTATTTTATCATATTATTTTTAATTAAATAATTTTCCAAACTATTATTTTACTAAAATTATCATTTTCGAACCAATATATTAAATTACATTGAATTAAATTATTAACTTAAATAATTTATCAAAAATATTACATTCTGTTATTTTCTAAATTAAATTAAATTATTTTTCCCTATTTTCCCATTTTCTTTTTTATTCCTTTTTCTTTTCCTTCTCCTTTTCCTCCTTTCTTTCTTTTTCTTTTTTTTCCTGGCTTTGGGCTGCCTGGCCAGCCTCATCCCTCTTCCCCTACGCCTAGGCCTCCGGCCTACTCCCTCTCCTTCCTCTCCCTCCCCGCGTGCGTCAGCCCAACTCCCCCTTTCTTTCTTTCCTTTCTCCTCCTCCCTAGGTCGTCCCAACTCTTCTTTTTTTTCCCTCTTCGTCTCCCCTCCCTACCACCCTACTACCTCCCCTACCACCCTAAGCGCTGCCACCGGCCGACCAGCTGCACCCCTATCCTCCCTCTTCTTTTTCTTACCCTCACCAACCCTTCATACCCCATATTTTCGAGCCTTCTCCTCCTTCCCCAACCTCCTTCTCTCATTTTCTTCTCCTCTCATTTCCACCCCCGTTTTGTGCACCACCGCTACCTTCCTCTAGTGCAACCGCCTCATCAACAACCTAAACCACCTTCTCCACCCCTCTACTCCCGCCCAGCACCACCACAACACCGTCAAAGCCACCCCGCAACTCCACCTTCCTCCCCCTTCTTTTTCTCCCCATTTTCCCCCTTCTCGGCAGCCCATCTGCAACCCCACCATTCACTGCCATCCGGCCGCCTCTACCGCCACCAAACCCACCATTCAACTCCCTACAACCTCCTCTACCACCCTCACAACTTCTTTTCTTGAAACCAGCCCTACACCCCTCCATTTTTACCCTCTCTTTTCGTTCCTTCTCAACTACACCCAGCCCGATAGCCATCTTCGCCGCCTCTCTGCTACTTCCTCCACCACTCTTGGCCACCAACAACCCATCCCCAGCCACCACCTACACACGTTTTTCACTCCTGCACCCTTCCCCTACCTCCAATCCTCCCCCATCTACCTTCTTCCCAAGCCTAAAGACCCCAACCTGAAAAACACTCCTTCCTCCGTTCTACCCTTACCTTCGACCCATTTTCCCCATCCCAACTTGCATGTGGCTCATGCTGCTCATGAAGCATGAGTTCCACATTATTTTGGGATTTTTGTGTTGAATTATTGAGGTATATTAATTGTTAAATAAAGTGTGTTATTAATTAAGTTTTTTTTTATAAAGTTTTATCCTTTTAAATTCCTACTTCTAATATAATAATTATTGATATTATTTTTAGGTGTTGATTTTTGCTATTTAAAGCCTGAATCTTTAACCGGGATACCGGTAAGGTTCTATTTTTGCGGGATCTAAGGTAATCATTAAACCCCACTTAAGCACATGGATAAACGTATGTTTGCAAATTAGGATTTTTAATATGTTATTATGTTTGATATATGGTTGTTAGTATAATTTATATGTTTGCTTATATTGTTTAATAAAAAGGAAAGTATGCTCTTTTATGTGCTATGTGTGTAAATGTTGTCTAAGGGAGGAACTTGATTATTAATGAAAGTATTAAAGTACTTATCCATGTCATATTATGTTATTGTGATCATTTATGCTTGAATAATATTATTGTAAGCCCTAAGGGCATTTTAGTAATATTTCTTGTGTAAGAATAGGGCCTAATATGTGTGGGTGCTAATAAGTATTATATTAAAATATAATAGTTGGTGGAGTTGGATATTGTTAAGGGAGTATTAATATTATTATTCCATGTAGTAATGTTAACCTAATAAAAGTGGTGTAATAAGGGGACAATATGGTAATTTTGGAAGAAGAGGGTAAAATGATAAATTTTCTAAGTAAAAGGGTAAAATGATAATATTATGGCAAACTGGTAATTTTATAAGTAAAGAGGCAATATGGTAATTTTGGAGGTAAATGGAAATATGGTAATTTTATAAGTAAATGGAAAAATGTTAATTTTATAAGTAAAGGGGTATTATGGTAATTTTGGGAGTAAAGGGTAAAATGGTAATTTTGTAATTAGAGGGTAAAAGGGTAATTTTGGAATTAAAGGATAAAATGGTAATGTTATAATTTAAGGGCAAAATGGTAATTTCATAATTAAAGGTAATGGTAATTTTGTGATTAAAGGGCAAAATGATAATTCTGTAAGTAAATGATAAAATGGTAATTGTGTGAATAAAGGGTAGAATGGTAATTTTGTAAGTGAATGGATAAATTGGTAATTTGTGAGTAAAAGGGGTATTATGGTAATTTTATAAGTAAAAGGGTATTGTGGTAATTTTATAAATAAAATGATATTGTGGTAATTTGGAAGTAAGGGGTAGAAGGGTAATTTTGTAAATAAAAGGATATTTAGGGCAAACTTGGGAGTAAGGTGTAACTTGGTAATTATGATAACAACAGAGGATAATTTGGTAATTAAATTATGATTAAAAAGGGGCAATTGGATAATTATGATAATAGAGAAGGGTAATTTGGTAAATTAACCAATAAAAGGGCATTATGGTAATTTTAATGGAGAAGGGCGATATAGTAATTATAATTATGGAGAAGGGTAAATTGGCAATTATAATTATGGAGAAGGGTAAATTAGTAATTATAATTATGGAGAAGGGTAAATTAATAATTATAATTATAGAAAAAGGGTAAGTTGGTATTTATAATAATAGAGAAGGGTAAATTGACAATTGTAATTATGGAGAAGGGTAATTTGGTAATTATAATAATGGTTAAGGGTAAAATGGTAATTATAACAATTGAGAAGGGTAAAATGGTAATTATGAGAATGGAGAAGGGTAATTTGGTAATTTGGTAATTTAATCAACTAAAGGGTAATTGGTAATTATGATACTAGAGAAGGGAAAATTGGTAATTTAATCAACTAAAGGGCAAATTGGTAATCATAATGACGTAGAATGACAATTTGATAATTAAATAAAGGAGAAGGGTAATTCAGTAATATAACCAACCAAATGGGAATTATGATAAATGTAACAATTACAAAGGGTAATTAGTGACCTAATAAGTGTGTGGGAGATGGCTCAGTAACCTAAATCGAGTAGGGATGTGGCTAAGATCAACTATGTGTGGGTTACGTGCCATGTATGCCATGTATTATACCATATTGTGTACTTTATTCTTAATGATTAATCATTATAGCGCAACTTTGAGTGAATGTATGCTCATGTAACCTCCTTATGGCATGTAAATGATGATTATATATGTTGTGTGTACGATGTTAAAAGATGTGACCCTCTAGAACACGTATTCTAGGATGTTTAATAACAAGATATGGGGTGAAAGGCATGAAAAAGAAAAATGGGAGAATAAGATAACCAAAGGGAAGTAAGTTGGCTAATGTAGGAAAGAATGACCTAAATAATCCATGATCCTTAAGTGGTGAAAAAGAGAGGGGACATAAGTAAAATGCAAGAGTGGGAGAAACTAAGTTTGCATGGGAGGAACTAGGGTTTAGGAGGAAACCCTAATGTGAGAAGGTGGAAAAAGAAAATAATAAAGTTAAATGAGAATGAGTGAGGTATAAAGTGGGAGTTGAATCTAAGGGTCGTGACGTATGGGGTGTTAAATAGTTTTGGTGGTGTGAGGATGGGCCACATAGGCCCAAATTAGGGTTTCTGGAGAGATCCCTAGGGTAAGGCGGTGAGTTGACCTTGGGGTATAAGGCGGTGGGCCTTAACCCACACACTTAGGAGTCGGGCTCCCGGTGTGAGGGAGTGGATTAAGGGAAGGATGTTAGGACAAGTTAGGAGGTGCAGAAGTCTCAAGATATGGGATGACCCCTCTTGGGAGGATAAGTGTGGATATGATTAGCCATGCATGTTAAGGGTGAAATACTTTTTAATAGGATACGAATAAGACACTAATCACTTAAAGAGGAAGATGTTGAGTCGAACCCGGACCAGTCCACCGGCGAATAATAGTGGTCAGGAGTCGGGGTGCCTGACCGGTCCATCGGCGAATAATAGTGGTCAAGAGCATTCTGCCCTATATGTATTTCTGGTCCACCTTCCATACTCAACAAACCAAATGTAATAATGATAAGACATGGGGAAGACACTAATCACTTATAGTGGAACACCTTGTGAGTCGGGGCCAAACCGGTCCACCAGCGAATAATAGTGGCCAGGAGCGTTCTGTCCTCTATATATTTCAGATCCATCGCCTATAATAGTGGAGTTCCCACACTCACATGGACATTTATAATTCAAGATGATTGATTAATGATAGACTAATGGCCTTAAGGCCCTAAAAGTACCGATTGATCATGATGGCCTATTAACATTAGGTTGGCTTGTTAAGTATGATGCGTGAAAGTGAATATTACCTATACACCATTAATATCTGATTGAATTGTCAAGTATGTGAATATACGGATCTGAATAGTATGTTTACACCTGTCGTTATGTATGGATATAGTAGTATATCATGTGTTACATTGCGGGCCTACCTTTAAGTGTGATTTTAAAGGGTTACTCAGTACCGTAGTACTGAAGGGTTCCATTAGTGGGGCCCCTACCTATTCAATGGGCAGTGTCCCTTACAAGTCCAATTTCAGGTGCTACTCAAGTGGGCAACGGGAAAGAGCGTAAGGATTATCCGACTTTTAGGGTTTCATCCGTCCTCTTCTAATATCTGGTTTAAATGAAATCCTTGTTCTTATAACCACCACTGGTGGATTTTATTCTTGTAAATGCTTACTTGCGCTACTCTAATTTTAAATATGATTTGAATTTCTAGCAAGTGATATTTCAATCTTTAGCCTTAGCACTTGGTACTGGAATGGTATGAGTGAACCGGTCTAGTACTAAGTGTGGTTGTAATATCCCCGAAATTCACGGTTTATTATTTTTCTTCTGCTAATCTTTTAATAAAACAAAAATTTTTACTAGTGAATTTTGGGGGTGTTACAATTTTCTCCTCAAATATTTACTTTATGTATTTTAGATTTCATTTTCAAAGTTGCGCTCCAAAACCCTTATTTATGTTATGGGGTATCCTTGTTCCATGTTTATTGTGTTTTACATCCTAGTTTACATTTTCCTTGTAATTGATGAATGTTATGTAAGTTAGACTCATGTCAAAGTAACGCCCATTCATTTGTTTAATTATGTTTATGATTAAATAAAACCTTTCATTCATAAAATTTGGGGTGTTACATGTCTCTTCTTTCTTTATCCTTTTGATCAAATTCTTTTCACTTCTTTCATCTCCTTATATTAACTTTAACTCTCCCTTGTTTCTCTTAAGAAAGGAAGTATTAAGGTTTTGGAAAAAGTTGAAGATCTTAACTTCATTCTCCTTGAAATTCTTTTTCAAGAAAAGGTAAAGTTATGACATTTTTCTTCTTCCTCTGATTTCATTTTATTATGTTTTGGAAAATAGGCTTTAAATATTTTGTCTCCTAATTCTATTAGAAATTTAGGCCTTAGTAAATAGCTATCAATTTAGGAGTATTTTATGCCAGAATATTTTGAAAGACCATTTGGATACTCTAGAGAGGGTGAATAGGGTATTTTGTAACCATAATGCCAAATTAAAATTTTGTGAGAAATAAGTAGAAGGATGGCAAACAATAAACACAAGACTTATAGTAGTTCAAGAAACTTTACAAAGTTTCTCTACATCCACTACCAAAAGATTTTGCCTTTTGGATTTAAATTTCTCATAATTTATAGTGTTTATTTGATGATGATCACTCCTCTCTTAGTTTATGAGCCTACAATTTCAATGACCCTATAGAATATGATTTACATTATTTCTTGTGATACTCTCTAAATTTATAATACTACAACCTTAATGACCTCTCTTAGGAATGCTAGACATCACATCACTCTTCACTTGTGTTTGAGATGATGAGTTTGAATGAATATAATAATAATAATATTTACTAGATAGCATATGAAAGTGAGTGATTACTAGTGAAGAAATTTATCTAGATAAATAAATAAATAATAATTACAAGTGTAGGAGCACTCTACCTAAATATGAAGAACAAAATGAGCACTAGAGAAGTTTTATTTAGATTTGAAAGTGTAAAATCAAAACTCTATTTGATTCTTTATAGGATGTGAACATGATGATTTTAGAAGATTTGTGCTATCTTGATTGATGTTTATTAAAGTCTAATTTTTTTTATTTAAAGTGCTATAATATGGGAAAAAATAAATAATACTCATTTGGTGTTAAAAATTCTCCAATAGTCAAATTACAAAGAGTATAAAATTTCATAAATACCAAGACTGGTTAACTAGTTTTAGCAAAACCAGTCGATCAGTGGAATAGTTTTTAGTACCACACACCTTAACAAAAAAGACGTAACATAAGCTACAAAGTTTGAAATTTTATGCCGCCTTTTTTGCTATAAGCTAAACATCATAAGATTTGCAAAGAAATATTATTCACCCTAAAATAATGACTATCTAATTTATGGTGAATTTTACAAGTTAGATCATATGCAAAATTACTTAAAATAAAATCAATTTAAGACTACATTTTGTACAAATAATTAGAAATATTTTTGATACATGAAATAACTTTAAGATCTTTCAAAGTTATTTTTAAATAGGATTATAAATATCAAATCATTAAAAAATTTAAGTTCTCAATATGTAAATTATATGTACATAAAACCTAAGACTGTAATATACTCTTTGAAGCTTGAGTCTTGGTATCTTGAACACACTTGCTTATCCCTTTGCAGTTTGTGTATTGTACATATGAAATTGAAGTACTTGAAGCTAGAGTCTTATTTTTTTTCCTCTTTGTTAATCTTTGGCTTGTGCTTGGGATATGATTTGTAAATTTAATCTCCTTAGCACTTCTTAAATTAGTTAAGTGTTGAATACTTTACTTTTTGCTATGATACACATACACACTTGACAACATAATCAAATCTATAATTAATTTTGTTATTATAAAAACAAAGGTTAATTGACCTATGAGGTCAACATATTTATTTGAAGGTAAGGAAATATTATCTCTAATATGAATAAGGATTTTTTTTTTGTCTGTGATAGTTTCATGTTCTTGATGTATTTTCTAAGTTGAGTATAAGTTAATTAAGTTCCTAGATTTAAGAATGGGGGTAAGGTTTTCATCTTTTTAAGTTTAAACATGTTTCAAGTTCCTCATAACTATGCATGATTTTGGTGGTTTTGATCATGATCTTGTTATGTGTTGACTATACCATGTGTTTAGATGATTCTATGTGTGTTGTATGTCTTTATATGTTTTTTTATGACATTAATGCATTCTAGGATTAATAATGTAAAGTTGAGTAAAATTCTATTAAATGGTTCATAGGTATAAGTGTTGTTTTACCTATACAGTCAACTAATTTGTTGGATAGGTCAACTAATTGTGTGAATAGTCACTTAGTTTATAATTTTTATCAATTATTAGTGAGAACATTTGATTAATTTAATGAACTAGTTCCCATGAATAGGCAATTAGTTTGCCAAACCATTGGTTGGTGGCCATACAATCAAAGTAATCTAATCTCTGTTTAAACCCATCAATAGATTTGGTCAAACCCATTGACTTTTTGTACATGAATAGTTGATTGGTGGAACAAAAAAGTCGAATGGTTCACTGGTTTTATTTTCTTCTTAGGTCTGGTATGACCAGACTAATCGACAGGTCCCATGGATTAATTGATTAGTACACCTGTCTTTCTCTATGTTAGCTTGATACTTAATATTGTTATTTTAGGTGTTCTATATTGCTATTTCTATGTAATTACACCATTTAAATCATTATTTCAACCATGTTAAACCTGTAATTAATATGGATCAAAATGATAATATTATGGTCCTTGAGGGTTATGTTTGGTGTCATCTCTAAACACCAAATTTGTGGTTTGTATGCCTTGTGATATGTTTGGTTTTATCACTTGGAATCACCCCACTTGGTTATTGTTGGAATCAAACTATAATTTGTGGTATAAGTTGATAACTAACAATAATGGATTAAGATTTTGTTTGAGCTTTTTTCTTTAACTCTCAGGGTAGGTAGTTGGGAGTTAGTGGGCAAGTTGACTTGTGTATTTATGTTTTCACTCAATACCTATTTCCTTCTCTACCATGTTGTGGTCAGTAAGGGATGTGTGCATATCTTTGAGGTGTAGGACCATACTATGGTAAACCAGCATGGTAGAAGTGTTTAGTACATGTGGGTGGATATCCTAGTATAAGCCTTAACACTTTGTATTATCCATTACTTAAGTGGATGTTATATCTCAACTTTTTTAGCCCTTGTGGTAGAGGCATTTAAGGTGTGAGGGGTGAGGTATCCCAGTACAAGCCTCTTTTATGTACTTTGACCCCTAGGTTGGGTGTGGTATCCCATTGTGTGTTAGCCCTTAAAATCAGTGCATTAAATGTGTGGTGGGTGTGGAATTCCCCAAGAAAATCCCCTTCAATGTATCTTGAGCAAATGTGGCAGGTGTGGTATCCCATTGTATGTATATGTTGTTACGACTTCTATTCATGTTAGATAACTAGCTATGGTCGAATGGATTTTTTTTTAATAAGTAGAAAATATATGGTCACTAAAGGAAGACTTATGATATGGTTTCCACTATGAGATTTTAATTCATGATTTGTATTATTTTTCTTCTATGATTTCAATGCAAGAATTTATTGTTATATTGCTATCATGAGCCTGTGTATTATATTATATTAGTATGCTTATCACCATGCTACTATGTTACTTCAATATGAAACATGATCCTTTACAATTTTTAGCTTATTTTACACATATTTCACCATATTGATACCAGATTTGTGTGGTCACTATGATAATTGTGCTTCTGATCCTGTGGACAAATGATAATTTGCAGGGCTATGATTCTCAACTAAATTAATATGAGGATGATGTCATGGGCCAATAGTTGACCATTTCTTGGGAATGAGAGTTACATTTTCTAATTTGTTAAGTGTTAGAATAAACAATTAGATGTAATTTATCCATTATGTTGGGATGCTTTTAATCTCTTTATGTTATTTAAACCTTTTATCTTGGATTCTTGTATTTAGATTTTGTAAACTTTCTCTTATATCTATATGACTATCCTCATCATTTTTATCACAGATGGGTTGTGTTATTAGTAGAGTACCCATTCTATCTTTGATGTTCCATTTTTTCCTAGCATCTGGCATGAATTAAGTAATGATCACACCTCTTTTATAACTAATGTGGTGGTAACATTCCCTGATTTTTCTTTTATAAACAATTTGGCATTGTTTTTAAAATAAAATTTTCTTATTCAAAATTTAGGGGTGTTATAGATTTATTCTTCAAACATATTGTCAATCAATCAATTTTGTGCCATATACATTTCATCCAAAGAGCATATATGAATAGTCAAATTATTTAGTAAACTAGCTGATGTTTCATTGATACCAGTTGAATGATTTATTCCATTAGCAAAAACCATTTCATTGTTCATCTCAACGCTTAAACTGGTTAGTCAAACCAATCAACTAGTTTGATGAATTCAGTCAAAGTAATCAAATAGATATATAGTTGGATTTTATAAGAGTAAAACCCTCCTTCCTATTAGTGAAACTAGCCAAATGGTTTTTGAATTAGTTGATCGGTTTTATCAACCATTCAAAGTGTTTAAACAAAGACAAAATGGGTTTTTACATGAGCAAAACCTATGTAGTGGATAATGAAACTAGTTGATCAATTTCTAAACATGTTGATCAAAATTTGCAACGAAAAGATTTTGAACTAGTTGATCAGTTTAAGGATTTATATGATTAATGCCCTAGGTTTGAACAAAACTAGTCTATCGGTCTTGATACTATTCGACTAGTTCCTTCTAGAACCAATATGTTCGAAAACACTTTTAAAAGTATTTGGGATATGAAAATCAATAAGGGATTTATATGAAATGAATTTTAAGGATGATTTTAAAACTTCTCAAGAGATTAAAATCAAAATTGTTATGCTCAAACTACTTTATAAGATAACTTAAAACATGACACATATATACCTTAAGGTTGTAAGTCTTGGTAGTCTTGATATAATCTTCTTTTGTGCTATGAAACTTGATTATTCTTTTAAATTTTGCACTTGATAAAAGATTTGAATAAGTGTGATTTAACATTCTTATTATCATCATAGTTCATGCACACTTAAAGAACCATGTTAACTTGTTTAAACTCATTTGTTATCATCAAAAATCGTTTGTGCCATTAATTGACCAAGGACGTCAACACGGAGGCCACAAATAAAAATCTTAGCACATTGTTAAGAGGTTTATTAAATAAAGCACCAAGTATTGATATATTAAGCTAGCCCATTCTGAATTTAGCAACAATCTAAGTCCTTCAAGTACATCTCTTTCAATTCTGTCTGAGGTAGTTTAAATCCTTACATGTTTTTCAACATGGTTCACTTGAAGGAAGGTGAATTAAATAGATATGAAGCCATGGATTGAGTTGAGTATTTTAAAAATATTCTCCAACAAATCTAAGCCAATATAAAAAAATCAAATGCAAGGTATCAAGTACAAGCCAATAAGCATCAAGTTCAAAAGGCATTTTCTCTCGGAAATTAGGTATGATTAAATTTGGGTAAATAAATACTTTATAATTTATGTAAAAATAATTTCATCCCTAGAGTAGATGGAATTTTTAAAATACTTAGAAAGTTTGAAGATAATGCTTATGAACTTGAGTTATTAGATTTTTATGGCAAAGTATCAAGAAAGTTTAATATAAGTGAGTTATCTCCATATTAATTATGATGATGTGAATTTGAGGATAAATTCTTCTTAACTAGGAAAGAATTATGCAAGTGCATCTCATGGTCCTCTTGATAATAAGGAATTAGCATACTTAATAATGGAATCAATAATCTTAGATAGTTTTGATAATACTCCTGTTAGGGATTATGAAGATACTTTAAGATGTTCTTATAGGTATGATACATATTTGGAAGGAAAATATTGTTGTGCTAAACGCACTAATTCGTTATAGCAATTCAAGGTTGTATCTCATGAGGACTTCGTAATTGAGTACACTTCTTTAGTATCTTAACTATCTAAATTGATATGAATCAGATATATATAAACGGATAACAACAATAATTATGAAAATCTTTCGAATTGTAAATGCTAAAACAATAGGAGTGAAACCTAGGATCGAACTTCAGTCTCCAAATTAGTAATCAATGATGAAATAACGAATATGTTATAGTTTAATTTGTGAACTGTGAACAATTGGTCTAATAATATCCGTTACCTCTTTTAAGGACTAAGGATGTATTTAATCTAATTTGCCTACTACTTTCATGACTCATAAATTAAATTAAATCCATTAGCGTCACTAATTTATAGCCCCTAAGAATTAAACATCTACTTTCTTGATTTCTTAAATTCTCTTACACATTCTACTTTCCAATAATAATTTCAACCTTTCAGAAAGAAGTCGGACTTTGCCAAATTCACTTTACAACAATTAATCTTAACATATGTAATAGTATAGACGAATCAAACGTACGTCATAATACTTCAGTTCATCATAATGATCACTAAAGCGGACCTAGTTTAATCCTAGCAAAGAAGATTATTCACTCATATCTAAGGAAAATCAAGGAAATAAATATCATGATAAGCATAACAACAATACAAAGATATGAAGAAGAAGAATTAGATTGAATTAATCATAAATAGGAGGAGAACAAAGTTGATTCCGAGTTGATCATACATGAATATGCACTTGAATCTCTAAAAAAATAAACTAATAGAAAACAAATAAAATACATTAAGCTATAGCTTGGTAATGAAAAGTAAAAGTGCTCTAGAATCCCTCCTTTTTCTCCCTAAGAAGTCCCCGAAGTGTTTAGTAAATAATCCCCATCACGCCAGCCATATTGCACACATTGATCGTGGGGGAAACCGTTGCTATATGGCCGTACGGCGCCTGCACGGCCTAGCCGTGCAACATCTCAACTCTCAAATAGATAGAATTTCAAATATTGCACGGTTTTGCGAGTTGCACACTACCTTGCCATGCAAGGTTTGGAGCCTTGGCTTTTCAGTATAAAATTGCGCACAACCATGCGATTCATGCATTGCCTAGCCATGCAACTCTTTTTTTTTTTAAGTTATAGGGAAGTGCTGCACAACAATGCAACTGGGTATGCAACTCTCTTTTCTTGTTTCTTCAAGACTTCTTGGTACATCTCCAGCTCTCTTAGCTTCAAGACTCTTTCATAAACATATTGGGTTGACTTACTCTCCTCCAAAGCCTTCCATGCTAGGTCTTTTGTTCTAAAAACATGTAATTCTATCTTAAAGTTAGCATTCTTATGGATATTCCTAAAATACAAAACTCAACAAAGGAGTAGTACAAATAATAGACTAGAACCATAGCAAAATATGTGAAAGAGATTAAATAAATTCCCAAAGTGAAGGTAAAGAGAGGCAAAATTGTAGAAAATATTCACTTTATCAAATACTCTTAAGATATTTTTATGTATAAGACATTCAAGCATTCAATCTATGACATACATAGAGGAAAATACAACAATATCATGTAAAACCTCATTATTATGTAGAACTTGTGGTAAACCCTAGGTTATTATCATATGTAAATTAGGGTTTCTTAGTTGGTTATTTCATGTATATGTAATAGTCAATTTAATGTTCGTTATGTTGTAATTAATTTCATTTAATTGGATGATGTTAGTTTAGGGTTTTTGCAACTAGTTGGAATTAGTTATGTAGCTCCTAGCACCCGTGAGGAATTAGTTGCAACTAACATAAGTTGGCTAAAACTAATTGATACCATCATGTGGGAGTTCTAACCTAACATCCATATGTTTATATGTGACAACTCTATAGTTATTAATTAGTTAGAATTAGTTGTAACAATATGTTATGAGGTCTACATGTACCCTTATGATCCACCCTTGTACACAGTATTGATGAGTTGAATGATAATCAAAGTTATTTTGGCTAAGTTTCTTTTTTTTTTGTGAGATTGTATCTTCTATCTAGGAATTGCTTGGTGTATTTCCTATTAAAAACCCTTTGACTATATTCTTAGAGAATTATTCAAAGTTTACATTTCTTGTTGAATTCATGATTAATCCTGCTTGAAGATTCAAATACCCCTTCTATGTATCATCTCCACCGAACCAAAAATCCATAATTAAATCTTTCAATCTTTACTGTGGCTCATATAATTCAATCATTCAAGTGATTTGCAAGTTGATTCACATAATTTAGTTGTTATTATCCATTTCATAAACCTTATTCACCCCTCGAGAAAAATTCTACATGAATGAATGAGGCTGAATCTTTATTAAATTAAATTAAGGTAGCTTTGACGTGTTAATAACCCTTTTAAGAAGTAAAGTGAGATTATGAAGAAGAGGAATAATTAGATGTATCAATCAAGTGGAGGTGAGGTAAGAGAAGTAAAAAAGAACAGCCATATGTACTTAACAAATAGGACCGGAATGATTAAATGTATCACAACTAAAATAGAGATGAGTAAGATTTAGTAGTAAAATTACTAAAGTTTGCGGAGGTTTATATCAAATATTTTATTTTTCATATTATAATTCTTAATAAATGTTTATTTGCACTTATTCATGTTGTTAAAAGTTAGAAGATAATAATAATAATAATAATAATAATAATAATAATAATAATAATAATAATCAAGTCGAACTGTTTTAAATAAAAAAATGCATTTTAACAAGTGTAAAGATACTGGTTACACTTTTTTTTTACATGTCTGCTACGTATTATAAGTTGGCCGGCATCGCCAGAAATTAAGCCCCCGTTTGGTTCTACTTAAGGTTAATAACTACTTTTAGATAAAAACTACTTTTATAAATCTACTTTTAAAAAATTACTTTTATAAGTAAAACATATGTTTGTTTTAACTTTTATTACATAAGTGATTAATGCTTAAAAACTACTTATTGTATCTCATTAGTGTTTGGTTTTACTTTTCCTACAAAATTACTTTTTCTTTCCCATCATTAGTTTTTATCTTCCTTTATATATCTTTTAGTAATAATTACTATATAAATTATGTAATATTAAATATTAAAAAGCATATTAAACATTAACAATTATAAAAAAAATATAAACATATTACAAAGTACTAAAAATTATAAAATAAAAATTATAAAATTATTAAAAAAAAATATGAACAACCATAAACAAACTTTATAAAATTCACAAACATCTAAAACTCAAATATTAATGGTAGATCAAAGTTTATATTATGCAATAAACATTCTTAAATTTATAATAAGCATCATAAAATCAAATAGTTCAATGACGTGCATTGTAAATATCATCTGCAATCCTACCCCGTACCATTTCCATTTCTCTAGCAGCTCTACCCTCTACATGTTGTCCAACATCTCTATTCCTATTGTTTTCTTCATATATTTCTCTGCTACAAAACTCATCAAATAATATATCATCCATTCCATTCAACCTAATAAAATTATGGATAGTCATTGTTGCAATGACAATAAACATTTGTTGTTCCAAACTATAATTCGGCATCTGCTTTAAGATGGGAAAACGAGCCTTCAAAACACCAAAGCAACGCTCAATCACATTTCGCACTGATGAGTGTAAATGATTGAATAATTCTTCTTTTCCTTGTGGACCGCCAACTCTTTGAAAATCAGATAGATGATACCTTGTATCCTTGAATGGCGCAAGATAGCCGGATGTATTGGGATAACCTGAATCAACCACATAATATTTACCTGCATAAAATGTAATTTTATATTATTCAGCTATAATATGTTATACTTAATATATAAAATAATGTTCTATTTACCTCGAGGAGGATGAGGAAAGTTTTTGTTGGGATCTCGAATACAGTGTTGGAATATTCGAGAATCATGAGCCGACCCCTCCCACCCAGCTTCCACAAATGTGAATAACATATCAAAAAAACAAACTGCCATAATATTTTGGGAACACACTCCTTTACGATTACGATAAGGCATTTGTTCATTCTTTGGAACACAAGTATATACATGACACCCGTTTGATACCAAATTTGTTCTAACAAGCATTTCAGAAAGTAGAAGAAAAATCATCCAGATACCACAAAAAATAAAACAAATAATACAACCATAATCTATAAAAATAATCATTACCAACCAATAGGACATCGAAAATCAACACCAATATACGTATTTTGTAAACTAACACTTTTAAGTATAATGAGTGGTACCCTGTAGAGGCCGGTTTATCCAGCTTTCCAGAAATGGGAGGTTGTTCACGCCCAATAATAGGTCATCCCCCTCCCCCAGCTAATTAACGAAACAAAAATCCAGTCCTTTTCATCTGACTAGAAACTAATCTGCAGCACCCGAGCGGAAGGAAAAATGTTTAGGTTGGACTGAATCATCATAGTGGCCAATTGAAGACCGACCGACCGTTAAACTTTTACAATTCAGCATGATTTGTATGGTACAACCATCTTTACAGAGGTAATTGAGCCGTGGAACTGAGAGGCGCATGCTGAACAGGGGAGAGCTCAGGCTGATCAGGCAGATATTGGATATTACAATGAGCCTGGAGATAACTACAACAGCCAGCAGCAGCAGCCTAGTGATTTTGGGTATGGGTCATTAGTGGGTTAGTTAAATTCAGGTCAGTTTCATATCATTTTCGCTTGTTTCAAGTTTATGGGTTGAGATTAAAGTTAAATTTTTCAGATCCACAATGAATTTCGGGTCAGATTAGCCTAGTGACTTCTTAGTACAAACTTGAAAAAAATAATTAACAAGTAAAATACAATGCACTTTGGAACTTTAGATAAAAAAGGTATGAGTGAGCATATTTGAAAGAGATTAATTATTTATCATATAATAAGATCTGGGAATTATTTGTCACTAGTATCAAGCAAGTTGGTGTACAAACATCTTAACCTCCCCAGACACAGCCTACTACAGGATTCATATTGTTTGTTGCTACTATTGCATTATAATTAAGAATATCGCTAAATGTTTCCATTGTAAGAATGTTAGCAACAACCAATAGACCCAACACACAGGGAGGAAAAAAAAAGAAGAAAAGGCTTGCAAGTTCCATATGACATGTTGTCTTCTAGCTGCCAAATATCTCTATACTTCCTCTGTATCTAATTAACTACGACTAGTACTACCCAAAAAAAACAATTTCTTATAACCATTTAAATGGAAGCCCATTGTTGGATAGGAGCAGCAATTTCTTATAAAAATGCTTCGGTGCTGTCACCTTGTGTGGTTCTATGCCTACGTCTCCTAGCTCAAACGAAGCTCCTCCTGCGCCGACGCACAGCCGCACTTGCGGCCCTGGACGCGCAGTACCTGCAATTTTCATTGTTGGATAGGAGCACTAATTAACTACATATCCTCAAACCGTGTGGCCCGAGCAAGCCCTTTCTCTGAGGTTATTTCTGCACAGCTAGCTAAAGAAAATTCGGTAGAAAAATTTGGGAGAGAGGTGATCGGAATTCTACAGGTAATTAGAAAAGTGGGAGCGTGGATGTGGATGGGGGGTAGCGAACGATAATGGCCGACGCTGAAGCGTGGACATCAATCGGTCCCAGCATCGAGTCATGGTGGCAGTATGATTTCAAACAAGCTTTTCATACAAAGTTTTGACCCCCCCCCCTTCCCCCCAAAATTTCAGATTATATCAGAAATAAAAGAAAGAAGGGAGATCATATTTCATAACAGAGAACAACGGAATCGAGCTTTTCGACTCTGATCCGACAAAACCACCGATAGGTGAGCAGATACCCAAATAAATCGATGAATATGCTGCCACTGTTGTGGTCGTAACTTTTAAATGATAATCGTAAACTACCCATACACCATCTGGCTCTTCGAACCCTAACTCATCTGCCTCCCCTCTATCCACAGTCCCCCAACACCTTCTATCTCATTGTCAACAACAATAGCACAATCGCAAAACACAACGAAACCAGTAGTGAAAAAATCAGGCACCGAAATTACAGGATAAAATCAAGCTCATCGTTCTAAAAAAAATGACAAACCTGGAATTCAAAGACGAAGAACAATCAAAGCAGACCGAGAGCTACAGCCTGGACAGCGCGAGCGGTAGAAATGGGACTGTGGAGAGAACAGACTTTCACGAGAGGGTCGGGGGTGGGGAAGTAAACGAATTTTTTTTTTAAAATGATACCGTGCCGGTTGGTTGGGAAAACTAATTTTAGAAGTAGGTAGAAGTTACTTATGGATAATTACTTTTAGAAAGGAAATTTTATAAATTACTTTTTTATAATTACTTATTAAAAATAAAACCAAACAATTATAAAAATGTATAATTAATTTTTATAATTGATTATCTAAAAAATTACTTTTCCTAAGTAGAACCAAACAAGCTCTAAAATAGGAACTCTTGCTTCCTTTGGTTCGCAAGTAAAAGTGAACGTAAGGACAAATTGGTAACCATGCCAGACGCGTTAACCTCAGTACCCTTTCCTCCTCCTGACCCACCTAAATTCTATTTCTTGGGTTGATATTTGCAGAAGGAAATACGTCGTCGTCGGCGGCCGTCCTCGGGAAGTGCACGACCGCTCAACCCCTCTCGTTGCCATGCCCGCTCTGTGTATTCTGTTCGTCCGCTGTACAGGAGATCTGTGAGTGGGATATCCGATTATCTTCTTCTGTCCCAGATTCTTAGCACCTTCTCCCTCTATTTTTTTTTCTTTTAAAATTGATTAAACAACGACGAAAAAAGGAGGGAAAAGAGAAGAAAAAAAGAAAGAAACTAAATGCCAGATCTCCACCATATTTCGCCATCTTTATACCAGCTCACAGATCTATTGTAGCAGAAGCCTTATAGTATTACGCCCATTATTTCTGTTGTTACAATTAAATAGTGAAGTTGATTGAATTTTTAAAGCCCTGACGCGGGCTGGAATTTGGGTAAATCATTATGGGGCTAGAAAAGATGAAGAATTCCGGTAAATTTTTCACCATCGGGCTAGTAACTTCTTGGTATTCGTCGAACATTGGTGTGTTGTTGCTTAACAAGTACTTGTTAAGTAATTATGGCTTCAAGTATCCGATCTTCCTTACGATGTGCCATATGACTGCTTGTTCTTTGCTTAGCTACATAGCTATTGCGTGGATGAAGATGGTACCTATGCAGACGATTCGATCTCGCGTTCAATTCATTAAGATCTCTGCTCTCAGCCTCATTTTCTGTGCTTCTGTCGTCAGCGGCAATATCTCGCTTAAGTACTTGCCGGTTTCATTTAATCAGGCCATTGGTGCCACAACACCGTTCTTTACTGCTGTCTTTGCTTACTTCATGACGTTCAAGAGGGAAGCTTGGCTCACTTATGTCACTTTGATTCCCGTTGTTACTGGAGTCATCATTGCTAGTGGGGTATGTATGCCTTATTTGGTTCTTTTCAATTGGTTAGATAGTGATCATAATACATCAGCTCTCGGTTTAATATGGTATTACAATTCAGGTTTTTCTGTTTGGTCTTAAATCTATTTATTTAGTTTGAACGGTGCATTCATCATTCCTGGGTCTACTGCACATGCGGTTTATTTGAGACCTGTGGTTTTCATCTGGATGTATTATGCGTTTGATTGCTTTATCACCGGGGCGGTTACACAAAATCTTGAGGTCGCATAGTTCAGGGATTGTGAATTAGCAGAGCTCATTTCTCTTTTATCTTAATAAGATGAGCTAGGTCGATTTCCCTTTTAGTTTTGGAAGAAATTCAGAAGTGTTCTGGTTGTTCGCTAGCATTTTGTGAACGTTTTGTTGGCATGTTGATTATCTTATGGCTGTGTTTTTCGTTTTTCAATCGGGCTATATTGATGCAATCATGCAAGTGGAAGTTGCAATATGTAGTATCATATATGTTGTAGAGCTGTGGATTCTGATATTTTTTTCATGTTCTTGTATGCTTTGCAGGGCGAACCAAGCTTCCATCTTTTTGGTTTTATTATGTGTATAGGTGCGACAGCTGCTAGAGCGCTCAAGTCAGTGCTTCAGGGTATTTTGCTTTCTTCTGATGGGTAATGAACTTTCTTCTGATTTTAGATGCTTAATTTGACAGTATGCTGAAATAATGAACTTTGATTAATTTCTTTTTTCTTGGGTGACTGATCATGAAATAATGCTATTTATAGGGAGAAGTTGAATTCAATGAACCTCCTGCTGTATATGGCTCCAATAGCTGTTGTTTTTCTGCTTCCCGCGACACTATTCATGGAAGAAAATGTTGTTGGTATTACATTGGCACTTGCAAGAGATGATGTCAAGATCGTATGGTATCTAATTTTTAATTCTGCGCTAGCCTACTTTGTGAATTTGACCAATTTTTTGGTCACGAAGCACACCAGTGCCTTGACCCTCCAGGTATGTGTTCACTGGCTTTCTGAACATTGAATCCAATTGCCTGATTCTTAATATACTTGTTGAATGGACCAATAGATCAGTCGTGGAATAGTATAACAAGGACATCGTTTCTCATGACCATTGAGAGGTTTATTTGAATTATTTCAGAGAACAATCAATGCATTTTCTTCTTTCTCCCAAGTTGACATAAAAAAGGGAAAAGCTAAGACCTATTATAAATCCTGTCTTTGACAGAGTATGGGGGAGGGGTGTCAAGATGTATGTAGTCTTACATCTACTAGCTTATGGGATAGTGGACTCATTTCCAGAAGGCCCCAAGAGAATAGGACATGAAAGAGTTGTGTGAACCTAGGAGGCTGGGAGCCTGGGACCCCTCTAGGTTTAGCTATAAGACTAAAGTGAACTCTAGCCTCTTTGGGTGAAATTTTACTATCCATGTGAATGCTGATGCCCCTGTGCTGAAATTTGAATGTTTTAACTAGGATGGCTAAGTAATAACCATTTGTTGGAAAAATGGTGGGACCTGGGGGAGGGACTCTGGAGAGGGAATAGGGATTGGCCTTTCATACTATTGCACATTGCACTTCTATGGGGTTAACTCAGAATTTCCAACTGATCACTTGTGAGGCAGTGGTTGTTGTACTTCTTATGTATGGAGGGTAACAAGGGTCAAATTTTTATTATCCTAGTCTTACTTTTCAGCTTGTTAGAAGGTTCTCCAGATTGTTGATTTGTGACAAATGGCAGGATAACAGGCCATGATGGTAAGGTGTTGATGTCTTTCAAATTGGTGGGGTTGTCAATGAGTAGATGAAACAAAAAGCTGTCAAAGACAATATCACTTTTTCATACAAGGACTCATTGATAGAGGTTGTAAAACTAGATTTGGAGGATTCAAATTATTTTTGCCGCCTTCAAAGAAATATGAAAATAGCTGTGCTTCCTGTTATACAGTTTGTTCTACAGTATCATTCCATAAAAATTGAAATCAAATATATCATTGTATCGCACCTTGAAATCTAGGTAAAAGAGTTTGCCTGAATCTTCGTTCCAAGGTTTCTTCACTGTTAAGTTTTTGGGTTTGTATTTTCTAAGAAGGCGTTGCTGTAAACATTGAAAAGATTTGAATTTTCACCCATCAATATGTTGGCAGTAATGTGTTTTATGCTTATTTATACTCTTTATTGCCCTCCACTGTCCATCTAGATTTAGACTGATTGATATCATATCGTTTATTAGGATCTATGTTACCCTTTGGAAATTGTGCCACAGTTGATATTGTGGCGGTTATCAGCAGCATTCTTTTGAGTTCTTTGTATGTTATTGCAATTATGATAATGGAGTCTGCCTGGAATTATAGAACTAGTTTTTGGGTTAATAAGATGGTGTGTTGTCCGACAGATTTCATCCTTTTAGAGACTCGTATATTATTTTTTTAGAATTTATATATTTGGTCACTTAAGAATTAAGGATTTGTTCTTTTCAGATTATTTTTTGAACTTATTAAATGAAATCACATCAGCAAATATTTGGTAATAATAAAAGAAATATAAAATTAATTATAATACCTGTAGCAATAATATTAATGATAATAATAATAAGAAGAAAAAATATGGATTATGATATTAATAATACTAAAATAGTAAAAATACTCATTGAAAATTTTATTTCAAATAAGTTCAGATCAAATCAACAAAAATAAATTAGTGGAGAACAAGCTTTAAGCTTTGTACTTTTCATCTAATTTTGCCATCTAATCTTATCTAGACCAAAATTATCTTGGCAAAAAAAGACCAAGTGTGTGTTGTCTTTTTGCTATCTAATCTGATCCCAAAACAAGAAGTTAATGTTCTGATTTATTATTATTATTTTAGATATGCTCTTATTTTTATCGATGTGATATGATTTGACATGATATGAAAATACAGGGATGAGAGCAGGCCTTAATACTTTTGCATACAGATTGTCAAACTCTCTTTTCTTGTATAGGGCCACTCAATATCATCCTAGTGGATATGAAGCGATGTGATAGTATCTCCGAGTAAACTAATTTATGTGGAACCATATGAATGACGTAATTTAGGATGAAGCATATGAATGACCTAATTTAGGGTAAACTTATTTAACTAATCTATCATGTAATTGTCCCTTTTCTCTTTCAGATTTGTGGACATTTATTATAGGACTGCTATTATATAATGCTGTGTTGCTGAAATTCTATTGGTTCTGTGATGTCTCTGTCAAAAATCAAAAGAAATAGGGAAGTACTTTTGTTAGCCACTTTAGTGTTCAATTTGATATTGGCCTTTGTTCGCAGGCTGCTATTAAGGCATATCTTGTAATCCTATGACGAAGATCTAGCTGTGCGATGCGTAATTATGATACTTCATCTTTGTTGTTATGTCTTAGCTCTTTGCGACATGACACTTTTAGTACCAGTGATAATTTATGTAATTTACATTAGTAAATAAGTTGTGCTGGGCTTTTCCAGGTGCTTGGAAATGCGAAAGGGGCTGTGGCTGTCGTGGTCTCTATTTTGATTTTCAAGAATCCTGTCTCAGTGACAGGGATGCTGGGTTATACACTTACTGTTATCGGAGTTGTCCTTTACAGTGAAGCCAAGAAACGAAGCAAATGATCCATGTTTTTGCAGAATATAGGCCTGTGGTTTCATCGTTTTTGTTTCACCAATCAACTTAAAAAATGGGAGGCATTCATAGTGTGCTTGAAATTGCTGCCTCAGATTTTGCCGCATGAACTTCTAATCCTACTCTGGAAGCTTGGGGGGATAGGATTCTGAACAAGAGCAGATCGACTATAGTAGAAAGTAGTACTTTCAATAAATGACTTATTTTATTCTTATAGTAGAGGTACTCTTGAGAGAGTGGGTATCTTGTATTCTTTTGATAATGTTGTAGATTGGGATCTCCACACAATGTTTTACCGTTTGCCAAGGAGATTAATTAATGAAAATTACTCAAAATTTCTTGGTTGCCCTCGTATATTACATTTTTCCCAAGGCTTCTGGGCTTAATTTTGGTAACTCGATTCAAATAATTGCATCATACTATCATCAACCTGAAAAACACGAAGTTTCTCAGGAGCCTCTTCGGAAATAGGACCCGTGGGCAGGAATGACTCGCCGCAAGCATATTGTACAACTTTTATCAAAGGGCCTCGTGTGTGTTAATATGATGCACCAAACCATGACAACTCAATATTCAATAGTTGATTGCAAATCTCTGCAGGGAGAGAGCCAAATAAGAGTACATGTGGTCGGCTGATCTCAGGATTTTCTTTTAAAAATATCAAAAATAGCTTCTGGTGCATTGATTTGGGAATTAGATGCGAAGGTTAATTGAAGTAGAAGGTCCTGAGTTCAAAATCCGGTGGTGATATTTTTTTCATTCTTATTTTCTTAGCTCCCCGCCCCCCCTGCTCTCATTTTTTCACTCACACCGACGACCAATACCCACCCATTCTTGACCCCTTACTCTTGCCTGCATCTGCATGCTTTTCCTCGACTTCAAGTCTTGACTATCAGGCATCGACTTTATTTTCAACCCCCTTTGTCTCAAGTTGATTGCCACCTGTATTGTGCTTGCTTCATCCCTACAAGTCATCACCTTTGGCTTCGCCAGCAAGTGCCACTGCCGCCTCCTATTGGAGTTCGATGTGAGACGACCATTTGGTGTTGCACCACCAAGATTTCCTGCAACACAGCTTGCTTGCCTCACCATTGTTCGCTGGTCCGTCCACTCCCAGCTGCCGATGCCTAGCTCAACACTCAACATAACAATGAGTTTTATTTATTTATTTTTAAATTCATTTAAATCTAGCCTAATTTTTTTAGTTGAATTAGTTTGTATTTTTATTTCTTATTTCATTGTGAATTTATGCTATTGTATATTTTTTTTTGTGTTTTTATGTTAATTGTAAAGTAATCTTAAACTAGGGTTACATAAATTACTTGATTATTATGTATTTTGAATTAGGTTATGTTGATTTTGGATTAGTTTAATTTTCAATTATTTGTGTTGCTTGAATTAGTTTGGTTAGATGAATCAATTTATTATTCTATAATTTTAAATTAGTTGAGTATTTGTTTACTACATTGTGTGTTGTTTTATTGATAATTGTAGCATTAATTTTGTTCAATTAGCATGCAGAAAAATTTCCAAAAGTAGTATGAAATCAAAGAAGGGTCTATTGGAAACCATTTTAATCCAGCTTCTATAATCCATGAATATGATTCTTTGTATCTCCATAAAATTCAAGCCACACAACGTAATTGGATGGATTAAAATTCTCTATAGCTCATTCTAGATTTGAGAAAAAAAATTTATGATTTCCATCCAATTCAGCAAAATGAGGTAAGAAGAGCTTATATTAATCTTTGCCCTTTCTAGCCTTGTGAACATAAGTTTCTAATTGAGCTTATTGCTAAGAAGAAAAGAAAAGAAAAGAAAATTTGTTACATATTGGCATGATTGATATAATTGGTTCGAGCATAGTATAATTAAATATCTTGGCTCCTACATACTATGTTACTTGTTTAAATATGAATTTGAAGCTAGTGGTGATCATTTTTTTGGGACAAGATTTTAGTGGTTGAAATAAAAAGGGTAGGCTTGAAGTTCATATTGCTAATTGTGATATTTCTCATATCAAAGCTATGAGAAAGTGTGATAATTTGACGTGATAGACACTATGCTATTATCTTGTGTAGCATGCTTGAGTCCATTAGAGATATTTTCCGTTTTTGGCAAAGAATCATTGATTAGATTAACACAATTTTATCTAAGGAGATTTTTGATGTTGATCATGTGATACTGAACAATCAGCTTGAGATTATTAGTTTAGATGTTTGATTTGATTGTAGATTTTTTGAATTAAAAGGGCTAGTGATATCTCAAGGAAGCTAGTGGAAACAAAAAGGCATATTGCGTACCTATTGGTTTATATGCTTGTGGGCTAGATTTGATTTTATCGGTAGCTACCATAACTGTTGAAAGAGCATTTTTCAGTAATGAATTTTATCAAAAGCAAGTTGCGAAATCATATATGTGATGAATGAGTACATAATTATCTGATGCCATATATAAAAAATGATGAATTCGATACTATTAATAATAATACTATCATTGCTCGCTCTCAAAATATAAAAGCAAGTATAATTGTAAATGAATATCTATACATGATTATGGATAATATTAAGTATATTATTATTTATTGTTGTTGTTGTTATTTGTATTTAAATATATGCTTCTTATTTTTTGGAATCCCATGAATTTAATATCCGAACTTTGTCCTTCGTCTCAGCAATTCTCAAGTTTGATCAATCTAAGCTTAAGGTGTGGTCATCTTCTTGGACTAATTTTGCATCAAATAATAGTGCATGAATATATCATTTCATAATGATAGCTTCAATATTAGCCAAATAAAATTGCACACTTGACAATTGCAATTGAAAATATCTCTTTAAAAGCCAAGAGCCCTAGCATATTACATATCCCACATTTATCACATTTGCAAATCCTATGCACAAATTCGTAGATGCCTCATAAATATATTCTCACTCAAATTTACTATTCCTCAAGTTCAGACACATCATATTGCTATAAAAATAGACATCTCCGTATACTATGTTATTTGAGATTTGTTGACAATAAAGCGATACCAATTGTAATGAATCATTCAATCAATTCAAATCAAGTTAGGTATTCCAGATGAGAGAAAATCCTTGAGATTTAAGTTTTAAAATCTGAATACTATTGCATAAAATTACCTAAACCAAGTAACAACACTAGTAAAATCATAATCAACAACCCTCCTAGAAACTAAATGAGTATTAGTGTTTGAATTATACCATATCAACACATAGATTACATGTAGAAAATGAAAGGATAGGTCATATATGCACATATGAATTCCTATTAGAAGCACACTAAGTGTATATCTATGTAACACCCCCAAATTTACTACTGAAAAATTTCGTTTAAGACAAAGGTTTTAGCGGAAGCGAAAGAATTAAAACCATAAACTTGGGGGTATTACTGCCACACTTAGTACCAGACCGGTTCACTCCTACCGTTCCAATACTAAGTGCTAAGGCTAAACTAAACAATCATTAAGTAAGAGTCATCAAAACATAGGTCCATAGTTAACATAGGTCATGCACGAAAACCACGAGTCAACAACAGTTAAAATATCGTTTGAGATTACAACTTAAAAGTACGGTTCCAAAGCAAAAAGCGTAGTACAAAATATAGCTAATAAGACGGATCCCAAGGGACCAATATCCGGATCGCCTACTCACTCAAGCCAAGCCTTCCACCCCACAATTTGTAACCGATCAAACCTGCATAGGAGGTCTGCTGCCCACCATTGGTGGATCATCACAGGACTCATTCAATCAAGGTAGTATAAGTATGGGTCCAATACTGAGTAAGGGCGCAGGTGCGCTAAGGCCAAGCATACAATCATATCACATAGCATGCATAGCACAATCACATAGGCAACGTGCGATAACACACAAGATACGGCCTGAATACTTTTCTGGTGACTTATTCTTTATCCTCGTTAATAATATGTCCATTTCACACATATTCTTTAATAATCCATGTAAGTACGGGAGCCCCACTATTATAGCCGGTGGACCGGAAATCAACACTCAGGGCAGAACGCCTCTGACCACTATTATAGCCGGTGGACCGGAATCAACACCCAGGACGGAACGCCTCTGACCACTATTCTAACCGGTGGACCGGACTAGCCCCGACTTACATGGTGTTTCGCTGTAAGTACTTAGTATTTTCCCATGGATTACTTCATTCATATTCATTCAAAGCATTCTTTATTAATCAATGTGAGCGCGGGAGCCCCACTATTATAGCCGGTGGACCGGAAATAAACACACAGAGCAGAACGCCTCTGACCACTATTATAGCCAGTGGACCGGAATCAACACCCAGGGCGGAACGCCTCTGGCCACTATTCTAACCGGTGGACCGGACTGACCCTGACTCACATGGTGTTTCATTGTAGGTACTTAGTATCTTTCCTATGGATTAACTTATTTGTTTGGGTCTGTCGAGCCCAAATCCCCCACTATTATAGCCGGTGGACCGGAATACACACTCAGGGCATAACGCCTCTGACCACTATTATAGCCGGTGGACCGAAAATAAACACCTAGGGCAGAACGCCTCTGACCACTATTCTAACCGGTGGACCGGACTGGGTCTGGCTCAACAGTCTTTCGCTTTACGTAGTTAATGTCTTATCCGTGTCTTATTGAATCACATCACACCCTTGACATGCATAAATCATTCTCTTTATACTGTACACATCACAACTAATAAAATCCCACATTCATAACTACAATTTTATCAATAATTACACATGATAATACCAACAACTCTAAGCAGCCATAACCGATCCTAATTGTCCACACCAAACCGTGGTTACCCACTCTTAACCCTATTTTACCATAACAACCATACTTAGCCATCCTAAACCTTAATTATCCTCAACAAATCACAATTAGCTACTCCAACCCTACTTAATCACGACGACCTAGAGTTAATCACTCCAAACCCTAATTATGTCTCCTCCATACCCTTATAATACTCCACGTACTATTCTCCGTCCAAAACAGTTAAACACCCAGATCATACTTGCATCACCTTTCTTACATCCCAAATCAACCTTTCATCCGTAAATTTTGCTCCCACGCAAACGTTACACATCCCATGCAACCTCTCGAACTTTTCATACAAACCCTAAATCCCATACAATCATTAACTCCCATGCAAAACCCTAACTCCACCATGCAGACCCTAATACCACCATACAAACATTAATACCACCAAACCATAACACCACCATGCAAACCCTAATACCACCATAAGCCATTAATACCACCATGAAATCACTAATACCACCTTACAGACCCTAATACCACTATGCGAGCCCTAATACCACCATGCAAACCCTAATATCATCATGCAGCCATTAATACTACCATGCAACCATTAATACCGCCATAGAACATTAATACCACCATACAAACCATAACACCACCATGCAAACCCTAATACCACCATAAGCCATTAATACCACCATGAAATCACTAATACCACCATACAAATATTAATACCACCAAACCATAACACCACTATGCAAACCCTAATACCACCATAAGCCATTAATACCACCATACAACTTCAAGACTCCCATGCATGGTTCCCAACTCTCATTTATTTCGGACATTCCTCCCACTTAAATCTTCTCTCATAGATCATGAGGTACTTAGGTCAACCTCATATCCCCCTTAGTGGTCCCACTTCCCATTTATTTTCGGTCATCCTTATATTCCTAACTCATATTACCATTTATCCTAACATGCATGTCCTAGAGGGCCATAACATAATACATCATAACATCATACATATACATGTCATGCTCATGTCATGGAAGCACATACAACATACCTCAATCTCCAAGCTGCGCTACACATAAGACAAGTTATACACAAGTCATATAATACATGGCATAGCATGGCATACACAACATTCAACACATCCATGTCACACATAGCACAAGGCCATTAGCTTTGTCCTTACCTAAGGCAGCGCCAGGCTTGGAGCACGCTCCTCTAACTCCTTAGGGCTTTGGTCGGGGTTACCTATAAAAGGGGAAAATGCTAAGTATTAGTTTCCCTTGCAAGTACCATCAACCTTATTCTAGTTTAGGATTAGGGTTTCTATTACTAAAGAGGGTATTATACAAAAACTAGGGTTTTTACCTTAGAATTAGTATACTAAATATTAGTAGTCAAAATATATTTATTTTTGATACTTATTGTTACACTTATTTTATTAAACCCATTAGTTCTAATCTTGTAGTAATAGGGTTCATGATAGCTATAGGAAAATGGTGTTAGTATTAATAAAATAGTGACACTAATGTCTAGTGATAGAAACCCTAGCGTTTTAAGGCCGAGTCTATTAATGGTGTTATATTTGAAATGATAATATTATAAGGTCACAATATTACAAGTAAACTATTCCTAAGGGTGATAATTATAATAGTTGTATATTCTTGAATAATAAAAGGGTTCAAATGCTTTTGATTACAACAATAAGGTAGTGATAGTAGTAATAATAGTAATAGCTAATAATAGTGTCATAGTAATGAGGTTAGGGTTAATGTTAAGTGGTATGGTAATAAGGTTCACGTACTCTTCTTAGTTAATAATAACATGATATTTACTAGCTTGAGTTAAGTAACATGGATAAGAACAAGTAGTATTATTGTTAACAAAATGATAAGGGTGTTAAGTATAATAATAATAATAATAGTAATAATAATAATAATAATAACACTAATAATAACGATAATAATAATAATACTCCTAGTAGTAATGGTAATAACAATAATACAACCAAGTAAGTTTTAACAACCACAATAATAACCGTAGTAAGGATAATATAAGTAATAATAGTAATATTGTTAACAATGTTAATACTAATAATTATAAAAATTAAGATTAAAGTTAAGTATAATAAAAGTTAGGGTTCAAAAGGGGATGTTAGTATTAGTAAGAAAGTAAGAACATTAATAATAAAGACAATAATAATAATAATAATAATAATAATAATAATAATAATAATAAGTATATTAGTATTAATATTAGTAGGAAATATTAGCAGTTATAAAAAAGGGGTATTAGGGTTTGGATGAGTGGAGAACCACCTAGGGTCGGTGGTGGTCCGGCGGCGGCACGTGGCGGCGGTGGAGGAGGAGAAGAGGGGGAAAGATGGAGGTGGTGGTTAGATGGGAGGAGAAAAGAAGTTTAAGGTGGGGGAAGAAAAAATAGATGAAGGGGAGTGGAATGAGGGTGGTGGTGTGGCAAAGGGTGCCGGCGCGCGGTGGTTGGCGCGGCGGCCGAGGGTGGTGGAGAGAGGTGGAAGATGGGGGAGGAAGGAGGAGAGGGAGGCAGGAGGAGGTGAAGTTGTGGGAAGGTAGGGGAGGGTCTGCTGGGTATTTTGGAGGGTGGTGGAGGCACTGGTGGCAACTGGGTTGGCGGTGGAAGGCGGCGCAAGGGCGGTGAAGGCTGAAGGTGGTGGTTTCGGGATGGGAACTTTGCACGGCTAGGGCGGCACAAGCAGGGCAAGACGGAGGGTGGTGGCGGCTTGGTTTTGTCGAGGGAGTTGCAGGGAAGATCCCGGTGGGAAGCGGTGGTGGTGGCGGTCACTGGTGGCGGCGGAAGGCTCATCTTTTTGGGACGGCGGAGAGGCAGGGTTTCGAAGCAAAATCGAAGAAGGGGCTGATTATGGCTGCCAAAAGAGGGTATTTATAGGCAACTGGGAGGTGGAAGACGACAAGGGAAGAAAGAGATGAGTGGGGCAGGTGTGCAGGTGGTCGGCCGGTGGCAAGCGGTGCCGGTCCTGCCATGGCAGGTTGGGTCGGGGAAGGGGAGAGGAAAAGGGAAAGAGGTGGGCACGCGGGAAGGGAAGAGAAGGACTTGGTCGGGGTTGAAAAGAGAAAGACAACGACGAGGAGAGGGCAGAGAGGGGAGGCCGGACGGCGTGCTGCTGTCGGCGGCAAGGATGCAGGGTTTGGCAATTGCATATCGGGGTTTGGGAGGGAGGAAGACGACGACTGGACCGGTCGGTCGAGGGGGAGAAAGAAAAGAAAGAAGAGGGCGGTTCGGCAGACTGGGGGCAACGGGCGACGAAGGAGCTGACGGGTCTAGCACGCGAGACGGGGGGGAGAAAGGGATCTAGGCCGGTGGGCTGGCCCAGTCAGGGGAGAAAAATGGGGAAAAAGAAAATGAGTAAAGGAGGAAGAAAGAAGAAAAAGAAAAAGAAAAGAGAAAAAGGGAAAATGATAAAATGGTTGGGTTGGGGTATTGGTCTTTATTTATTTATATATTTATTTTAGATATTTAATTTTAATAATAATTATTTTAAGTATAATAATTAAATTCATTTTTAAATTAATTAGACTATTTTGGGTAAATTGTCCTTAACTCCCATTTTAATTAGTAAAATGTCCAAAATTTTCTAAATAAATTATTTATTATTTTCTCCTTATTTTACTCAATTAATTTCCTCTTTATTTAATAAGGTAATTTTTTTTTCTTAATTTTTTTCCCTAATAAATAATTATTTTTCTATAATTTATAAATTTGAATTTTTGGGGTATTACAATCTAACACCTCCAAATTTTGAACTACAAAATTTCATTTTGATTGGTATCATCCGGTGGAACGGTTTAAAGCATCTTTTAAGGAAAATACACATGAACCATTATTATCATTCGGTGGAACAAATCCAACACCTCTTTAGTGTGAACCGACTTCCGATAAACGAAAGATTTAATAGTTAATCTGGACCTTTTTGGGCCTTATGTGTGGGCTTGTTGATTATAGGCTTTGGATATCTCCATACGCTTTTATGTACCATATGTGTGGTTTGAAATTGTATGTTGATTATTATCCTGCATTATTTGATGCATTTATGTGTCAGCCTTATTGCTTGGTTACCTTACTCAGTACGTAGCGTACTGATCACCCGTTTTATGGGTGCTGCTCATTCCCACAAGTAGAAGGTCTGTCTGACCTGTTGTAGGTAGGAAACGCTTATTTTGATGTTATCGATGTCTATGGGACATCAGGAGGGGCCGAGTGATTATGGGCTAGATCGGGTTCTAGAGTGGCGTGACCATTTTCCTTTTTATATTATTACTCATGTTACCTTTTTATTATTATGTTTGAGTTGTAGAAACAATTTTATTAATGTTGTTTATTTATTATCTGAAAAAAAATAGCTAGTATTTCGAATTTAATAAAGACTTACGTATACTCTGATTTTTTTTTATTATAAATTTGGATTATTAATGATGTTATTAGTAGTGTTTTCTTAGCCTTAGCACTTGGTACCGGAACAGTAGGAGTAAACTTCCCTAAGGTTCCTATCAAAAAATAGGGTACTTTACACAAATTTCTGAACTTGTTCAATAATATTGTTAGCATCAAAAGTTTTGGATTCAAAAAGTACAGAGTTTCTGCTCCTCCAGATGAACGGTAGGAGTGAACTGTCTAGTACTAAGTGTGGCGGTAACATCCCCAAAAATTTATGGTTTAAATTTATAAGAATTATATTTTTTTAAATGTGTAAATTTTGGGGGTATTACACTTTGCATCAACAAACACCTTAACATGTGCTTGGATACATTACTATAGACCTCAAAACCGTCTGATCCCGCTGGTAGAGTCAAAATGGATGCTATAGTTAGGTGATTCTTCATTTCCTAGAAAGCACCCTCACAAGTATCATCCCATTAAAGTTTGGTGGTCTTCTTTAATAGGTTTGTCAAGGGTTGTGAAATCCTTATGAAATTTTGAACAAGGCACTAGTAGTACCTGGCTAGAATTGGGAAGTTATGAACCTTAGATATGTTCGTGGGCACCTTACTCTCTATAGCTGCCATTATTTTCACTGAATTTATGATGATTCCTCCTACTGACACTACATATCCTAGAAAGACAATCTCCTAAAGCCAGAATCCACACTTAAAGAGTTTAGCATATAGAATATTCTCCCTAAGGAAGGACAAGATGGTGCATAGGTGGTTCTCATGCTCCTCCTTACCCTAAGAATACACCAAAATGTCATTGATGAACACATTTACAAGTTAGTCGAGGATTGTACTAAAGATCCACATTATCAAATTCATAAAGATGGTAGGTGAATTGGTGTGCCCAAAAGGGATCATTGTAAGTTCAAAATGCTCATATTATGTCCTAAAGATCATCTTCATGATGTCAGCATCTGCAATGCTCAATTAGTGGTAACATGACCTCTAGTTAATCTTAGAGAATACAACAGCACCCCAAAGTTGGTTTAAAAGGTCATCAATCCTTGGAAGTAGATACTAATTCTTTACTATCAACTAATTCAAGCCTCAGTAGTTAATACACAAATGGAGGATCTCATCCTTCTTTTTCACGAATAGGGTCGGTGCTTCCCATGGAGACACACTTGGGCCGATGTACACATGAGTCAACAACTCCTCCAATTGAGTATTCAATTCGCCCATTTCCACCAATGCCATCCAGTAAGGGGCCTTCAACATAGGTTTGGCCATTGGTACTAGGTTGATGGTGAATTTGATCTCACATAATGGTGGCATACTAGGTATCTTCTCTAGAAAAACATTAGAGAAGTTCTAGGCAATAAGAATGTCCCATAAGTTTGCCAAATCCTTGTTCAACTCCTAAACACTACATAGGTACATAGGATACCCTTTTCCCAGTAATGCATGTAGCATGTGAGCAAAAATGACCTTGGTTTTGGGCCAAGATTTACATATCCTATAAGAAACCTTAGTAGCTTACAGTCCATTCAACACTACGTGCTCCTGCAAGTAGTCTATCCTTGATTAGTACCTCCCTAACATGTCCATTCCTAGTATGACATCAAAATTTCATATGTCCATCTCAACTAAGTCTAATAAAATTTCTACCTTACCTATCACTAAGGCCACCTCTAAGTAGAGCCTAGTTAAATGTAGTATATCTCCAAAGGGCAACATCACAGATATGGCTACACTAGAAGGTGATAGGAAAACTCTATAGAGAGAAAAAAATAGATAAAAATGATTAAAAATCACTTGAATCGAACAATACTCATAGTTTTAGGGAAAGAATGGTAAATATGCCCATGAACACCTCTAACTATCTATCAGCCTTTATTTGTTTGATGACGTTCAGGTGCTCGCTTGACTCAACTCCCCGGTAACCTCCTTGATATCACCTGATACCCTAGGCATGTACTCCCATTTGAGGAAAAGGACTAAACCCTTGTGATATCCCCTTAGTCTCTCTAGCCTATGTATCGGTTGGGACAAATGCCCTCTATTAAAACTATTAATGTGGTGGCTGATAGTCTTGCTATTAATAGGCCTGTTGTTGAGATGCTAAGGGTCCCTTCTGCTATAAATGATCTACCTAAGGTTGGTAAAAATCCTTTGATACTAAAACTTAAATGATCAATGGCCTAGCTTGCCACAGATTCAGTAAAGCATAGGTATACCGTCATAATCACATCCTAGATGGTTCCTATCGCACCATTAGTAAGCAAAACCCCTTGGTGGCTCTTGGTTCATGATGGGACCCCTCTACTAGAATCCTAAAGGTACACCCCCTCTAGGCTGGGTCCTATCTTCAGAACCTTGCATCTTCGGCTTCCTCTTTCCCAAGATAAATGCCTTCTTATAAACTATAGTGGCAGTGATGCACTCTCACTTGTATAGGGTGGCTAGATTAGGGAAAGCCACCACACCTATCATACAACAGATGTTGAAATGGAGATCTTACATGTTGGCCACTATGTCAGGTGCAGACGTCAATAGCTCTATGAACCAGGCATAGTAAAGCCTCACCGTCATGCCTCCCTAGGTTAACCACATGAATTTCTTCTATATATCCCTCTTGAGGCTCTCTAGGTATAACTTGCCCTGGATCACTACCTTAAAATAATCCCAGGACATTAGCGACCTTTTCAAAGTATGATAACCTACCCACCTAATGTCTACAGCTCCACGAATAAAGAATGCCACAATGCTCAAATTCCAAGATGGTGGATAGCCGAATGCCTTGAATGTATGGTCCATATCCTAGATCCACCCTTCCAAAGTAATAATTTCCTCCTTGCTGGCATAGAGTGGGGGTGGTATCCAATGACCTTCTAGAGACAATCCTTCCTAATTGCCACTCATGGTTGATGCGGAGGTGATGCTAGCTGCTAAAGATGGCATTGCACGAATTTTATGAAGGCCTTAAGTCCTCCTCAAGGTGTCCTACTCATCCATTCATCTTTGCGGTGAGCTAGCTAAAAAAAAGGAAGGTTAGGCTAAACCATTCTAGATTACTAACACCTCTCAAAAATATCACATTTAGAGGCCACCTAGGCTATCCATTTTTTATTCTTCATAGGTTAATCCGGGTTTTTATAGAATTGATATTTTCAAAACATGAAAAAGCTATAAGAACTCAGATGGGAAATCGTTTGAAATAAAAATTTCAAAAAATAAAGCACAATAGTCATAATTTAAGCTCTAATACCAACTTATAACACACCCAAAAATTACTACAAAAAATTGTTATCTATGCAAAAAAACTAGTTAAACATAAAAAGTGGTGATAGTCCTTTATAAGATCTAGCCATCTCCTCTGCCTCATAATCAACTCATTTTGAGAAAATATATATTTAAGACTCTTGTTGCTAGTGACAACATTGAGTTAACCTACCACATGGGTAGGACCAATGTTGGTGCAAATGCTTTGAGTAGTAAGACATCACAATCAGTGAATTTTTATGTGGTGGCTAATCAACTACTTGAGGAACTCGGTGAGATTGGGGTAGAGCTAATCTAATAAGGTAACCTAGAGGATTTGACAAAATATATAGGATGGTCAGGCTGAGGGCTTTTGAATACATGAAGATGGTAGCAATTTTTACTAGAAGCATTAGTGTACGCCTTAGAGTTGGGTAGATCTAAAACATCGGATTTTAAAAGAAGGACATTATATCCCCTACTCGGTTCACTCAAGAGAGGATAAGCTGTATAAGGATCTTAAATGGATCTATTTGTGGCAACACATGAAGCTAAAGGTAGTAGAGTTAGTGGTAAGATGTCTTACCTGTCCGAAGGTTAAGTTTGAGCATGATAGATTTGTAGGGTTAGTCTAGTTCTTGAAAGTGCCAAGATGGAAATAGGACTCCATCTCCATGGATTTTATTAGTGGACTGCCGAGGACTTATAGCAAGTGTGACACAATTTAGGTCCTCGTGGATAGATTGACTAAATCAGTGATTTGAGTACCAACAAAATCAACCTGGATTAAGGATCAATTAACCAATGCTTACATGAGGTTCATCGTAAGCAGGTATGGTACACCTATAAGCATTTTCTCCGATAGGGACTCAAGGTTTCTTTCATACTTGTAGGAGAAGTTACATCCTTTTACTCATCTATAAATAGACAAACCTAGAGGACAATAGAGATGCTTGAGGACATGTTACAGGCTCACTCTATAGATTTTCAAGGTTTTTGGGAGGCTTGTATACATTTGGTGGAGTTTTTATATAATAATTGTTATTATGTGAGCATAAGGATGTCACCCTTTGAGGTACTATATGGACGCAAGTGTTAGATGCCCTTGTGTTGGAGTGACATAAATGAGATTATTGTGCTTGGGCATGAGATGATTGAGGAGATGAGCCTACAAGTATTGTTGATCCATGAATGGATGAGAATTACTCAAAGTTTTCAAAAGAATTATGTAGATCAAAGATGCCGTAATGATAGCTTCAACCTAGGGGATAGAGTTTTGTTGAAGGTTTCACCCACTAGGGGAGTAAAAAGATTTGGTAGGAAGGGTAAGTTAAGCTTGAGGTATATTGGCCCTATGAGATTCTTGATAGAGTTGGATAGGTTCCTTATCATTTGGCACTTCTAGTAGAACTAGCACAAGTCCATGACGTCTTCTACACCTTATAACTATGGAAGTAAGTTAATAATCCATCCCACTTGATCCAGCTTTATAAGATCAAGCTCAATGACTCTCTAACTTTTGAGGAGAGCCCTTTGCGAATTCTCTACACCAAGATACACCAAACTAGGATGAGTTTAGTTCCACTCATGAAAATCCCTTTGACTCGCTAGGGAGCAGAAGAAGCTACTTATGGGATCAAGAAGGGCATGTGTGAGACATACCCCAAACTCTTCATTACAGCTCTATTATATTCCAGGATCACTTTCTTTTAAGGAGTAGTATCTAGTAACATGATATCCTCCCTGTTAGGGTTAACTAATGGAATCAAATTTTCTTACATCCCATTTCTCTCATTCCCAAGCCTTGACTTTTGACTTTAGGGACGAAGTCTTCTTTAAGTGGGTAGTGATGTTGAAATTTTAAAATTCTAAATTTGATTTATCAATATTTTAATCTAATCTAATTTCTAATTTTTTAAATTAATTATCTTAAATTAACCTAGCATCAAACCTAAAAAAAGTTATAGGTAAAATTTTTATTATTACTAATAAAAAAATTTAACCTTAAAAATCTAAACCTAAATCCCACACCCAAAATTTTCTATTCTTCTCTTCTTTTTTTCATCCTTAATTTTCTTCCTTTTTCTTTATTTTTTCTTCCTTCTTCTTCTTCTTTTCTTTTTCTTCTCGAGCTATGTAGCTCTCGGCCCAACTCTCTCCCTCTTTTTCTTTTTTATTTCTTCCTCTTCCCTGAGAGAGTCAAGCCCCACACTATTCTCTCCTTTTTTTCTTTTCTTTCTTTTTCTTTTCCTTCCTTTTTCTTCCTTCCCCACCTATCATCTTCCTTGTTTTGCCATCCCTTTTCATTTCTATACCAAATAGCCCCTCGCATGCCACACGTCCCCCTCTCCTTTTCCTTCTTAACCATGAACCACTATGCACACTGTAAGTGCCACTCTACACCTATATCTGTGCCCTGTCCCTACACCCTCCCCCTGCACCCTATACCAGCCTATAACCATCTTTTCTCCCTTACATCTATGCATGTTGAGTTGTTGCTCTTCCTCCATTATCATCTTCCCCTCTCCTCTTGCCTCCTCTATCTATATATACCTTTGAACCTTCTCCTCTCTCCTTTCTTTCACCATCAAGCCTACACACTCGAGTTCCCCTATTTTTCCTCCCTCCTCCATTCCTATAAAACCTCTAGCATGCCAAAACCTATTGTCACCTCACCAACCTTTCTCTCACCTCCCCTCCTACCTACATCATGCTAACGCCCTACCATGCCACCCTTTTTCCCTTTCTCTCCCCTTTCCCTTTCCTACACCTTTAAGTGCAACTGGTTGCACTACCACCACCACCACTACTAGCCCTTTCTCTCCCTCCTTGCCACCACCATACTAGAGCCACCCTAAATAGCATAACCATCACATCAAGCCCCTCTTCTTTCCCCTCCTTGTCCCTTTAGGTCGATCTCCTCTCTACACCACTGTCAGCCCCACCTCCACCATGACTAACCATCACCAACTATATAAAGCCCTAGTGCTGCCACCACATCGCCTTAGCTACCAACCCTTACCCACTTCTCAAAATCAGCCATCGCCGCCGCCACTACTATTGTCACTGCCCCCATGTGCCATCCTACGTAATTTTCCCACTTCAGTTACCTCAATTTCCTTTCTCCTCTTTTAGCTTTTTTTAGGCCAAAGTTTTTTTCCCTAAAAAAATAGAGAAATAAAGTCGAAAGTATGTATGTCCTTATTTCTAGGTAATATTTTGGTGATAACGAAAGAATAGGTGCAGGTCTTTCATACTTAGAGATTGAAGTTGCTTCGATAAGGATATAATCATAGATAGAGCTTCCATATATTATAATATATATCCCTCATGTGTTAATGTGTGATGGCTTGTATCAAATGTTAAATTACTCTCACATTATATATGTATTTTTGGCTTGATGGTAGTAAAAGGCAAGAAAGTTTTGTAGTTATCAGTATGTAGTTGTGGTTGTGTAGTTTTGGCTCTAACATGGGGAATTGGGGATGGTAGAAATAGGGTTTCTAGTTAGCTAGGGGCATTTTGTTCAATACTATTAAGAAGTGTCATGTTGGGTACTTAAGAGTGTTAACTATCAAAAAATAGATTGGGGATACTATATGAGATAATTAGGGGGGAAATAAAGGGCTAATGGTAAATATAGAAAGGGGAGAAAGACCATAAATGAGATTAATAAAACCTAGGGGAAAGTTATGATCATATGTGAGTATAGTGAGATAGTGATACTAGGGAGTGGATAAGAGGTTAATGATGGTGCCTTGGGTAGTTATAAAAATTTAGGAACTCATTTGAGCACTAGGGAAGAAGTTATGACCAAAAGGGTGAATTAGGCTTTTAGAAGGGAGCGTCAAGGGATAACTCTAGGGTTAGGCTTATTATTGCATGTACAAGATGGGGGAGATGGGAAAAAAAATTGGAACATGATGTTAACTATTAAATTTTGGGAATAGCCACTATATTTGGTAGCTATATAGGATCGAAGAAAGTAGTTATGGCCAAAATGAGAAATTAAAGTTTTGGAGGGGCCCCAAATAGGTAAGCGATTATCACATATGTAAATGTGGGAGTTAGGCTAAAATGTTTGAGCTATATGAGTATGACATTTGAGGACCAGACAAGCACTAGAGAAGGGATTATACTAAGTAAGAGAAATTAAGGTATTAGAGGAGGACTGAATAGTAACCCTAAAGGTTAGTTATTATTAAATGTGTGAAAGGTGGGTAATAGGCCATGAATCTGGAATATGTGGCTCCTAATAACATGTATCAATTTTTTGGGTAAAATGGGGACTAAAGGGGAATTGGAGGAGAGGAGATGCTAAGGTTGTGAGATTAGGGTTTTTAAGGAGAAACAGGGTTGTTTCAGGGTCTAAGTTGGGATAGTGCCTTGCATGAGCAGGTGTACATGACTATTTGATTAACTTGAAATAAATAAAGCATGAATAATATACTAATCATTTAAAGTGGGATATCAATTGAGTTGGGGTAAGTTAAACCTACCGATCCACCGATGAAAATAGTTGCCAAGAGCATCTTGTGTTGGAGTTGTAGTCTATTATTGTCTACCGATTGGGAATAATGGAGTCCCTAACTCATGTAAATTAAACCCTTATATGCTAATAACTTTTTGTAAGATACTAATTACTTAGAGTGGAAAACGTTGTGAGTTATGATCGGTTGTACCTTGATTACTGATCCACCATTGAGAATAGTGGCCAAGAGCATTCTGTCCTAGGCTTATACTTTGATTACCTATCCACTGAGGAGAATAGTCACCATGAGCATCCTATCTTAGAGTTTTAATTTATTACCGTTCTACTGGTTGAGAATCATAGGGTCCTTGAACCCAACGTGAATAAAATCATAAATAGTTATCATTATACTATTACTGTATGTTTGGAGAATATTAAATAAGTCTCTAAGATTAACTTATGTGCAAGTCATCTCTTATTATGGTGTTATGAATTTTTGTGACCTTTTTTATTGTATTGTTACCTTACTCAGTATGTAGCGCAAGAATCATCCTTATTATGGATGTCACTCATTCCCATGAGTAGAGACCCCTTCTGAGCCTATGTAGGTAAATGAGGACTTAATAAATGGCTTTGCTATTTACGATGCTCTGATAAGGGTAGAGTGATATAATTTTGTGTCAAGGTTAGGGGCCGGAGAGCTGTATTATCTGGTTGTTGTTTTAAACTATTTTTCTTCCTTTTTCATTTTTATTTGAACACTTATTTATGTATTTCGGTTATACTTTCAAATTAAACATCAAAACTCTTATTTATGTTATGGAATATCCTTATTCTATATTATCATGGATTTTTATTTATGTATTTCAGTTCTACTTTTGAAACGAACATCTAAACTCTTATTTATGATGTGGAATATCCTTGTATATTATCATGGCTTGTATTTTGTTTAATTTTTCCTTGTAATTGATATGAGGATGGTTCATGGCCAGACTAATATCAATTATAGCGATAACACCCCTTTTATATTTAAATAGTTTTCCCAAAAAAATGAAAAATTTTACTTGTAAATTTTGGAGGTATTACACACATTGTCCTCACTTAATAACAATACTCCTAAGCGACATACATGTGCATTTGGATGGAGTCCTCCTCCTATTGGAGTGATGGAGATAAATGTTGGCATGAGTGCTTCTTCAAACTCGGGAAGAATCTCCTTTAGAGGAGTTGCATGAGACACACTTAGAAGATGACAATTTAGTTTTTTTTTTTTAAAAAAAATGAATGTGTGAATATGCATAATTTTTGAAGCTGAACTATAGGCTATTTGGTATGATTTGGAACAAGCTAGGAAGTGCAACTTCAACCATATTCTTTTGAGTTGTGACTTATAGGTTACTCTCAAGCATATTAATGGAGATATAAACATTATGCACCATCTCATTCTTATTGGAGCTTGTTGATATTTAAAATGCATATTCTCTTCTTATAGAATTGTATATGGAAACAAATGTTTTTGCATATGAGTTAACTCACCATGACCATAGTTTATACTTTAGTCTAAAGATTTTCGAATGTCATTCATTTTTTATGAGAGGCGAACTCTCATTTGATTTTTTAGATGGACTTTATCTTAGAAATATTTTACTTATGAGGTAATTCTAAGTTTTTGTATTTTTAGTCTAAGTTTCCACCCATCTCTTAAAGTAAAAATACAAAAAAAAATTAATATTCCTGCCTTAGTCATTGTAAAAAGAAAAAATGAAAGGAAAAACCATATTAAGCAATTATAACTTGTTATTTCTTATTAAAGTGACCACATGTGTGCCCCACATGTTTGTTTGAGCCACAATTGCCAGGCGTCTTAAATTACAAAGCAAATTTTGTTTCGCCCACCAGCCGTTCCGTTAAATTCCTCTCCGAGTCTTGTTTTGTTGCGGGGATGCCGAGTCAAGAAAGTTAAATTTAGTTAGTAATTGACGCTGCAAAGTCAACCGAAATTCGGTACTATTCGATACTTTTTCTATTCTCTGAGAGGGATATTAAATACTTATGTTTTTTTCTCTTTGAGAGGGATATTAGGTACTTAGCTGTTAATGTAGAAGCTTTATCAGAGTGAATTCGGCCAGCTAATGCATCCTTAGAGTTACAGAGGTAACTCTTCTGTGTCTAAAAAACGTGGAATTATTTCTGATTCAATTTAGAAGTTGTATCATTCAATACTAATTTAAGAAAGAGTCGTAGACTTGGATCTCTCCGTGACGAGATCGTATCAGTCGTCGTGTTGTTGTAGATGTATCATTGTGTACTGTCTTCTTAGAATTTTGTGGGAAGTGAATGCTGCAGTTTTGGATTTTGGTCTCCCTTGCTAATTCATTGCTTAGAAGAAGAAGAAAAGCGGATTGGATCTCAAGGCCGTTTTTGATGAGATGCAAAAATAAATAAAGAGAGAGAGAGAGAGAGAGAGAGAGAGAGATAATTTTTTTTTGTTTTATCATTTTTGGTTATCTCCTATCTGCAAATGAACTCGACCCTTCATTGGCTGCCCCCCTCTCCCTCTCCCTCTCTCCTCGGTTCAAAGCAGTTGCTTCATTGATTGTTGTCATATTATTCAAGTAAATTAAATAGCACATCCGGATAGGAGGAATTTCATGTGCCATTCATTAGGGACAAAACAGCAAATTTGCTCAATTTATGAGCTCAATATTAGCCTAGTTATGTATGTATTGCATGATATAGTAGAGGTGATTCCCTAGAAATTTTCTGAAGCGAGGTATGGTTTTGTTTACTTGCCATTGTGCTTCAATTTTGTGATCATTGAGCATTTGAACCGTGTGGGATGAGTCTTATCTGTTGTGTTTGATACGCAAGAGCTGCTCAGTTAAAGCAAATGAAATTCAGTTCAATTCTTATTTTGGTCATTTCCAAACCAGTTATCAAGCCAAGGTTTATCATCCTTTTCTCATTTGTGCTATTAGATGCATACGACCACAATCATTATCGGACAGACTTGAAATAGTACTAGATTTGATGTGAGATCATTTCCCATGTTTCAAATGTGTCGTTTGGATTGGGGTGAATCACCTCATTCACGTCCATTCACTCCTTTTGGAAACAGTTATTCAAATATTCATCTAGGTTAATCAGGCTTAAACTTTTATCTTCATTCATCCCATTTTTATTACCCTCATTTTTGGAGATGATGGAGGTACAAATGAAAACATAAGTAATACTTATGCCTAATAGGATATGAATACCTCCTTTTCTAATACCTCCCTAATTTAATATAAGGGTATAAGTGTTAATTATTTTATTTTTTAATCTTTATTCACCTCAATCCAAAAACAATTAAAACAACATTCACCTCGATCTATTCAAATTAGGTTAATATTTATCCAAATTATATTTTAAAACATTTATCCCTATTCACCTCAATTCTGTTTACCTAATTTAATTTTTAAATTTTATCTTCACTCAAATATACCTCAATGGAAACAAAACATTATGGAATGAGTATAATGGATGACTCCGCTCTGTAGGAACATAGTCTACAACCACTTCCCAACTGCATTCTCTGTATGAGTGGCTAAATATGTAGTCTACTAATTGAAATGATTTCCTTCCATATTCCCTGACGAATTAGAATATCGTTGCTTCTCATTCTGTCATTTTATTGTCTTTAGAAATCAATCTCCTGAAGCTGTTGTGGTTGAGTCATACGTCCCTTGGAGATAGCAGTTTTTGGACTAGCGACGTGTTAGATAATCTCTGGCTATTTCTAGGCCTCAGTTCCTGACTGATGGTAGTCAGTTTTGATCGATTATAGGGTAAATACTTCACCTGAAATAGCTGGTTGGGTATTATATGCAGTATACCCAATATGTGTGTCCCTTTTTTTGTTTCCTATCTCTGGATTTTTCAAATGTACCTAGTCATTTTGTGTCTTTCCTGTTCAGAAGCAAGCGCTAAGCGAAGTTCTTTCTTTTCCGCTCTTGATGTTTAGTATGTAGGAAGTACAGAATTACTTGGTTAATCCTCAACACAAACCCAAAGAGGGAAAGAAGTTGAAATAAATTAGGGGTTATTATTTGGCGAGTCTATAGTAAATCAAGTAAAATTTATCGTTTCTTAAACCGGTATAATTTTTTAAATACATGTGTTTTAAAATAGATATTTTTACTTGAGAAACCACATCTATGTATGTCAGTCTATTTGATATATGGCGACATTTTCTTTGGTAAGGAAGGAGAAACACCAATAGACCAAGATTTCTTTGATATCCGTGAAGCTCCAGTGATAGTTCAGGGAAAGAAAAATGCAACACAGGATTGGCAGGCGAGTAGCACTGTTCCCTTTGTCATTACAAGGACACCTAACCCCATTCATCCAGCTCGCTGACATCCTCTACTCCAGAGGATTTTCTATCTCTATAATCCACACCTATTTTAACTCTCCCAACCCAGCCAACCACCCACACTTCACTTTCCACCCCATCCCTGATGGGCTGTCGCAGGGCGACACTTTGACCAAAGATGTTATAGCTCTTACTAATAGGCTCAATGTCGCATGCAAGGAAACCTTGAGGGATTGCTTGTCTCAAATGTTATCTGATTCATCTGAGGAGCCTTTAGTGTGCTTGATTACAGATGCTATTTGGCACTTTAGCCAGGCGATTGCGGATAGCTTCAAGCTTCCTAGGATGGTCTTAAGGACAAGTGGAATGTCTGCATTTGTTGTATCTTGCTCTCTTCCATTACTTCAGCAGAAGGGCTATATTCCTATTGAAGGTATGTTCTAATAGTATTTTGAAGTTGTCAGCTTTGATCACCTTTCACTTTTAAATAATTTCCTTTGCTGAAAAACACATGTTCATCTATCTTAGAAATGGACATTTAGATTCTTGGTGACTGCTACTGTTCGCTTTAATTTCAAGGGACAAGCGTTTCCTGTACAGATATGTAGAGTTGACTTTTGTTGTCTGTATGCTCCTGCTAGCTCAGTAACTACTTAATAAGCAAGTGAAAATGGTGTCCTTGCACTAGTGCTTCTTAATGTCATAGTTGCCATTGAGATGGTAAGAAAATAACTAATATGTGCTCCCTAGTGGAACCTAAAGTGTTCGTTTTATTATGGGTGGGTGGTCGGGGTGGGGGCAGTAACTTGTCCCTCAATGAGAAAAAGGGTCTTCTGCCATTGATCTCTGTCCATCTTAGGTCTGCACTTTTGATGGGACTATTTAGGTAGCTCCCCAGTATCTTTCTTTCTCTTCTTTCTTGAATAACTATATTAGCAAATGTAAGTGAGGCTTGTGAATCTGAAATGAGAATGCTCCTAATGTGTATTCTGGCTTTGTACTGTTAAAGTTGACTGCCCTGGTTTCGGCTTTTGGTCTAATTTATCTTTTTCTTCTTAATTTGTCTTAGATGTTAGATTTGACGAACTAGTGCCAGATCTTCCACCGCTTAAAGTCAAAGACATTCCTCGAATCCAAACACATGATACTAAAGCATTTTATGAATTACTGGATGGTATGGTCAGAGAAACGAAAGCCTCTGCTGGCCTGATTTTCAACTCATTTGAGGAGCTAGAAATCTCTGCACTTGGTAAAATCAACCAAGAATTTACCATCCCTGTTTTCTCAATCGGTCCATTCCACAAACGTGTGCCAACCTCTTCAAGCAGCTTGCGAGCGAAAGATCAAAGCTCCATAATCTGGCTCAATAACCAAGCACCGAAGTCTGTCCTGTATGTAAGCTTTGGAAGCCTCGTATCAATTGATGAGACAGAGTTCCAGGAGATTGCGTGGGGGCTAGCTAGTTGTGGTCAGTCTTTCTTATGGGTGGTTAGGCCTGGACTGGTTCGTGGTTCAAATGGGCCAGACCCTTATCCTGATGGCTTTTTCGACATGGTTGGGACCAGGGGACTGATTGTCAAATGGGCCCCACAAACAGAAGTCCTTGCACATTCTTCCGTAGGGGCATTTTGGACGCATAATGGATGGAACTCTACTTTGGAAAGCATATGCGAGGGGGTACCTATGATCTGCTCGCCTTTCTTTAGTGACCAGTTGGTCAATGCAAGATATGTGACTGACGTATGGAAAATCGGTCTTGGGTTAGAGAATGGGTTAAAAAGGGGAGAAATAGAGAAGGCAATCAGGCTATTAATGATGGAGAAAGATGGAAAAGAAATGAGGGAGAGAAGCGCACGTTTAAAAGAAAATGCAAGCTTCTGTCTAGCCGAAGGTGGTTCCTCTTACATATCTTTGGAAAGATTGGCCAGACAGATTTTATCAGTTCCACTTCCTTATTAATTTTATGGTCAGGGCAGTGTTGTGTGCTGGTTGCTAACCCCATGTTTGAGTTTTGCTGTTCTTTTTCTGCCATGGAAGGTTTTATAACCGTAAGCTGTGGGGCACAAATTGAGGACGAAGTTGACTTGATTGTGCTGCATTATGAGTAAATTGAGATGGAATTACTTTAATTCCAGATAAAAGAATTTTCTGATCATAAGTGCTATAATTATTGGATTTGAGTTTCATATTTTTCGGTTATTATACTTTTTTATAATAATAGATGCTTTTATATAGCACATTATACCTGTCCCTTTAGTTTCTTAAATTATATATAAAAATTACAGATAATAAAATTAAAAATATTATAATGCAGATAACAATCTATATAAAAACGTTAAAATCACAAAGTTGCAATTTTTCCTTTCACACGTGACCACCCACAGCAGCTGCTGCACTATCGCCTTTTGTTGCCAAATGCCACAATTGATGCTGAGGTTTAACATTTTATCCACCAGCAACTAGACCACTTTTGAGAATGAATAGTTAAGCCCACCATTTTGATTAACGTTTGGTCCGCTCTTTATTCACTAACCTTCATCGTACTTGCACAAATACAATTTATCTATATGTTACACTTTCAATATTCATGATAAAAAAAATTAAAAGGGAAGGCAAAACTTCCACATTTGGCATGAAGAGAGGTGTGATAATTTAAGTAAGTGACATCATATACAAGGCTAATAGTGGTACGATAAAATATTTATAACAATTCATGACGATATAAACATAAGATCTATCCAAATGAAAGTTAGAACTATTGCAACACCAGTAAAGTATTATCATGTGCAACAACAATAATGTAAAAAAATATAAATCAAAGAGTTTAAGTAAACATTTGTAAAAAGTTTTCCATATGAGGGAATAGAAACAAAGTTATGCGCTAGTTAGCTTGACTCTAAGCTAGCTCCCACCCCATCATGCCATTCTCACAAATCATCACCAGAGAATTGGTTGTCATAGCCCTCATCGACCAATGATACAGAACCCTCCCCCCATACATAACATCATATGTCTACTGAATAAGTAGATGATCATGAAACAAACTCATCAGTACACAAAAATGATAATACTCAAGCACTGCATGTTTAAACCCTATTTTGATATTCATTTTTATATGTTCTTCCCACCATACAGAGCCAAGACACCAGAGTAAGGAAATAATAAGAACTTGCACCTTAAACACCCTTAATTCAATGTCTTTGTATATGTAACACCCCCCCCCCAATTTTTCGCTATCAAATTTTTTTGTTAAAACATATTGTAGAAGCATAAAACACTTAGAAAAATGAAGTATTACCGTCATACCTGACATAGGATAGATGTTCGCCGCCTACCCCATATCAGATACAAGGTTAAATCAACCAAAAACCAAAAATAGTAGAGTGTGGAAAGTAACAATTTAATTAAACAACTCCAAAAGTGTTTACATCGGATGACCCTAAAGGGTTCCAATCAAATTATTATAATGTACACACTAATAAGTATGGATTATAGAACATGGGTTATGGTAGGATGCCAAAATCAAAACCATGTTCCTTCACGGATCCAAACAAAACCTTCTAGATGTCTCTGCTCAGAAACTCTAGCCCAACTGAGGTAGGCCCTTTAATGACCATCCCAAAAAACCTGCACATGGTCCTCTTCTCGTAGGAAAAAATAGGTGACCTAATAAACAGGCACATCAGTATACTAAGTATTGAGTCAGCCAAGTTGCTCTCTCAATGTATACAAGTATACTAATTTATCATTCATGAACATAATGTACAACATGCATTACGGTAAGACCATATATATAAGTAAAAGTACATGAAACATGTTATCATATACAATTTCAACAAAGTAAAATATCATGCTTAGGAATCATAACATCTTCACATAAATACTTACTTGAGCAATAGAAGAGAGTATTCCAATAACCCCTAGAGTTATTTCCATTTATCCAATTCCATTAAGACATGCCATCCATTTATCCATATAAGAGATAGGATAATCAACTCAGTTAAGGTTTTTTCTCCATAAATAGCCAGCCAAGTGTATAAATAAGGTTTAACCATTTTGGTCAACCAGTCATTTGGTTACTATTAATAATTATCAGTTAGCATTTACCAACCAAATTATATTATCATCAAGCACTAGACTGTATACCACCCTATGGTTTCACATTCCATGGAAGTCTATCTAAGAAGAGACATAAAGTCTAGGCCAAAGCCAATCACCAAGTGGACATAAGTCCATGCCAAAGATAATCACCAAAATGGACATAAGTTCAGGTCAAAGCCAACTCATAGGGACATAAGACAAGGCCAAAGCTAACCACCCAGGTAACTAGACCCTTTATTATCAATACCCCCTAGTACATAATCAATGTCTAGAGTAGTTAAGGCATCAAGACCTCCCAAGATCCCACTTGAAGGCAATGCCAAAAGGCATCAAAAATGCCTAAAGGCAGACTAACCCCTAGTAGCTAATCAAGGATCAGGTAACCTAGACCCACACTCCACTCAAATTTCTTTTGTTTTACATGATTAGTATTTTATTCATTAAGATGGATGATCATACAAGGCCCATCCAAAGCAAGCAAGTCATCTTTCTATGTTAACTCACGTTAACCCTTTTCTTTCCATTCATCCAATCATGTGGGTGTGCCATTTATCCTTGGCCAATGTTATGCATATCCACCTTTATATTCAATTTTATCCCAAGTTGAGTTTCGTTACTTTTTTCTCAATTAACCTCATTCATTATAAGTGAAATGCCCATTTTATCCTTCCATTACCCATAAGGTGTACCATAACCCATGATCTATTATGATCTTTTACTTAGGCCAATAGACCATGATAATATATTTACTTTATCCTTTAAATAACCTTGGAATAATACCAATCATAGTCTCAAAGCATAAGCGAACTCAAAAGAAGCAAATTGAGTAAACCACCCAAACCAGTCGATCAGTCTGACTCAACTAGTTTATCTATTTAGGTCAACCAGTCGATTGGTTAGACTCAACCAGACCATGATTTTTCTCAAATTGGTCAGTTAGTTTGAGCAAACCAATTGATTATTTATAGACTAGTCAATCAATTTTATCAAACTAGATGATGGGTTTAAGTAGAGAGACCATTTGGGGAACCAATCATTCGATTTAACCTAATCAGTTCATTTATCTACTCTAATTATAACATCTCTAAAATTCATAGTTGAAAATTTTCGTCTATACAGAAAACCATATACTAAAGTAGGGGGTGCTACCATAGTGATCATCATAAGATTGACCCCCGACCAATCTTTTACCAACCACAAGGCTAGAAAATATAAGGGTATTAATACATGTAAAAATAAAACCATAATAGTTCCAACATTTTATAAATGAAACAGAGTGCGCAAATGTTAGAGTTTATACTCAAATAGAAAGCGAGTACAATAACATCCCTACGGGGGGAATAAAATAGTGAATATAGCAATAAGAAAGGCAGGTCAAGGCAAGTCCAGAAACACCCTCTCGGACCCCATGACAAGTATAATAGGCCATCACTTAGTCCTGCCTAAAGCATTTTAGGCGTCAAACTCATCACAAGCATCATCTCCTACCTGAACGAACTCAGGATGAGCCAATGCTCATGTGAATGAGCAGTACCTATGAAAGGAGTGATCAGTACGCTATGTACTGAGTAAGGTAACCATACAACTAAGATCATACAATATAAATAGCAGATAATGTTTGTAATGAGTCAGTCTGATTAATCATAAACATAAGAATTCATGCCATTAATTCTATTCTCACACAACTCTCAACTTAGGTCCATGCGAGGATGGAAACCCCACTATTATTGCTAGTGGATCAAAATCACCTATAGCAGGATGCTCTTGGCCACTATTATTTGGTTATGGATCGGTCTCCAAGGCAAAGTACTCCTGGGCACTATTATGCAGGTGTATCAGTCCGGCCCTCACTCTCATGGCGTTCCACTATAAATGTTTAGTATTTTTTCCATGACTTATCATTATTTAAGGTTAGGTTTACTGAACATGGGATCCCCCATTATTATAGCTGGTTGATTGAAAACACCTATGGCAAAACGCACTAGACTACTATTATTCATCTGTGGATCGATCTCTAGGGCACAATGCACCTAGCCACTATTTTTACTGGTGGATCGGTCTAGGCCTGACTCAATGATCTTTCACTTTAAATGGTTAATGTCGTATTCAATAGGTGCTTTCTTACTAGACATGCATGCCCCATTGGACTTCCCTTTCTTAGCACTTCACTCCAACTCTAATGAATAGCCTCATCCTATATCTGGGGACCTTTACACACCCTAGGACTCCTAGAATGCATGTCATATTAGGTCAATAATGTATAAGGGCATATCATGAAATACAAGTCATATCATCCATATCACACATATCATAACACATACACAACTTACCTTAGCTCCATGCGTAACAAGCTTCCCTACAAGTATTTAGTCCATACTCACATATGATACAACCAAATAACCAAAATACCTATGAATACATAAACATACAATTTGGTCTTAACCACATCCTTACCTATAAGGACATCGGGCTTATAGCACAAATCCTACGCTTCCTTAAGGGAAGGGTTTGGTTCACCTATAAGAGTATAACACTAATGTTAACTTCCCTCTTAATACTTTTTCTTTTATTATTCTCTAACTAAATTTTAGTAAAAGGACTAGTAATAGTAATGATGATGATGATGATAATGGTACTACTACTACTAATAATAATAATAGAAAATATTAAAAATAAATTATATTTAAGTAAAACAAGGGTTAAGGCATAACCAGGGATAGAGGTAGAGCTAGGGTGGCTACAACGATGGCGCACGACCGCATCACAAGGTGGTGGAGGTGGTGGAAATTTAGAAAGAAATAATTTTGGGGTTGGAAAATGGCAAGGGAAGTGGTGGTTGTGAGGTGGTAGGGTTCATGGATCAGAGGGAGTTGTAGTGGTGGTGGTGGCGTGCCATAGTGGTGGCATAGGCTGTGGTTTCCAAATGTGGAGGAGAGGAAAGAAAGAGGAAGGAGGGTGGGAAAACAAAAAGGGAGGGTATGGGGAGGTAAGGGATGATGTCTGGAAAGAGAGGGCGGTAGTGGGAGTAGTGGTTGTGGCGGAGGAGTTGGTGTAGGGCGATGATAAGGTGCAAGAGTAGCGAGGGCAGAGTAGGGGGAGTTAGTGGTAGGGAAGGGTCAAGTTTGGTAGGGGTGGTACAGGGAAGAGGGTGGGTGGAGGTTTGTATGGCAACAAGGCACAATGATGGTTGGGGCTACGTCTAAAGAGGTGGTAGATGATGGTTTCAGGGGTGCTCGGTAGAGGGAAAAGAAGGAAAAGAAGGGCAACGAGGGGATTTTATAGATGAGGAGAGGAGAAGAGGAAAATGGGGAATGTGAGCAAGGGTGTGGGAGGTGTAGGTGGCTATTGGCCAGCGGTGGTAGGTCGATACAAGCTTGTAGAGGTGTAGGTTCGTAGGGGGTAGGAGTAGGATTTTGGCAGGGTTGTAGGGGGTTATGTGGGGGTGTTGGGGCTGTAGAGTGGCAGGGAACAATATAGGGTAATACTAGCCGCACGCCCTGTAGGTTAGGTTGTGGGGAAGATGAGGGGAAAGGAAGACCCATGGCTACAAAGTAGCCATGCACGCCAACTGATGGGGGTCGAGGTAGGAGAAAATGGCAGAAAGAGAAGAACGAGAAAAAGGAAGGAAGGACAAGAGAGGGTGTTGGGCCTCGTGAGGGGAAAAGAAAAAAAAGATGGGTTAGGCAGCAGGAAGGAAGGAAAGGTGGGGGAGAAGGTTGGGTCATGCTGTGCATGGCCTGGAATGATGAGGAAGGGAGAAATAGAAGAAAAAGGAAGAAAGATGAAGAGAGAAAAAGGGAAAAAGAAAGGGTATTTGGGATATTTGAATTTTTTTGGGAATAATAAAATTAGTAAAAATAAATAAATAATTTTTTCTATTAATTTATAATTTATGGTTAAAATTTTCTTAAAATCTATTTTAGTTTAGTAAATTATCCTAAGCTCCACTAATTTGATTCCTACATTATTTTCCTCTTTTTTTAGCCTTAATTATTTCTATTATAACAATATTGTTTTATTAAAAATGGTATATTTAATTAATATCACCTATTAATCCCTATTTTTTTTATTTCCAAAATTAAGGCTTTGGGACATTACACCACTACCCCCTTAAAGAAAGAATTCATCCTTGAAGTTACTAGATTAAATTCTGAGAGTAGGGAATATGAAAAAGTAGTTCTAAGCTCATTCAGATAATAGAAGTATGAATCTTGATGCTACTGCCCCCTTAAAGAAAAAGTGGTTTATTACGAACTATCATACTTGAGGTGAAAAGTTTCGGATACACTTCGTGCATGTCCTTCTCAACATCCTATTTAGCTTCTTCAGTTCCATGGTAGCTCTAAAGGATCTTCACAAGAGGGACATCACTCGTGCGAGTCTTCCGGAGCTTAGTGTCAACGATCCACATAGTTGTAAGCTAAGGAATCATCAAGCTTGATCTCATCAGGCTAGATCATATGGGAAGGATCAACAATGTATTTCTACAATCGTAAGATGTGGAACACATTGTGAACTCGAGCCAACTCTAGTGGGAGTAACAACCAATGTGCAACCTCTCCGACCCACTCCAAGATCTCATAGGGTCCAATGTACATCGGGCTTAACTTGCCCTTTCTACCAAATCTCTGCATGCCTTTAGTGGGGGAAACCCTCAACAACACTTTTTTCCCAAGCTCAAAGTCACTACTCTAGGGCTTCTGATAAGTATAGCTCTTCTATTGGTTTTGAGTAGCTCTCATATGATCTTGAATCTGGTAGATCTACTTGTCCATCTCCCCGATCATATCATATCTCAACAACACTATCTTGCTAATATCACTCCAGCACAAGGGGGTCCTACACTTCCATCCATATAATGCTTCAAAAGGAGCCATCCCTATGCTAGCATGGTAGTTATTGTTGTAAAAAAAAAACTCTATCAGATATAGGCGCTCTTTCTAACGACCCTGAATATACAAGCCCTCAATATGTCCTCCAAGGTTTGTATGGTCCTCTTGGTCTGTCTATTTGCAGTGGGATGAAAAGATGTACTCATCTTCAATTTTGTCCCTAGGGCTTCCTACATCTTTCCCTAGAAATGAGAGAGGAACCTCGAATCCCTATCTACAATATCCTCTAGAACCCCATGCTAACTAACAATGACCCATTCGTGCAAGCACTGGCCAGTTGATCCATGCTCCAAATGGACTTCAGTGGAATAAACATAACTGATTTGGTCAATCTCTCCATGATGACCCAAATAGATTCACGGTCACTTTGAGTCATTGCAACCCACTAACAAAGTCTATGGAGATCAAATCCCACTTCCATCTTGGCACTTTTAAGGGATGGAGTAGCCCTTTAGGTCTATTGTGCTCAATCTTGATCTTCTAATATGTTAGATATCGGGACACAAACTCAACCACTTTTTACTTCATACAAGGCCACTGATACACCTTCTTGAGTTCCTTATATAGCTTGTCCCCTCCTAGGTGCAATGAGTAAGGGTTTTGATGTCCCTCTTCCATGATACAATGCTTCAACTCTAAACATCCCTATGGTATACACCATTGGCCCTTGTAACAAAGGCTACCATCATTGTGTACCTAGAACCCTTCTACCTAACCTTCCTGTAACTTCTAACAGATCTTCTCAAGCTTGGCATCCTCGGCTTGGCCAGCCTGAATATCCTCAAATATTGTGGGAGTGATCGTCAAGGCATTCATGAGACCTTGAGATCACATGCTGAATCAGCTTACTCTTCAAGCCAAACAATTCCTCCATCATCTAGTCAGCAACAACGCAGAAGTTCATAGAGTGTGTGGTCTTCTTGATCAGGGAATCTGCAACCATATTGGCCTTACCCTCATGGTAGGTCAACTCAATGTTATAGTCCTTAATTAGTTCTATCCATATCATTTGCCTCATGTTCATCTCTTTCTAGGTGAAGATGTACTTGAGGCTCTTATGATTTATGAAGAACTTACACTTGGCCCCATACAAGTAGTGCCTCTAGATTTTTAAGGCAAAAACCATTGTGGCTAACTCCAAGTTATGAGCTAGATAGTTCTGCTCATGTCTCTTCAATTTTCAAGAATGCATATACAACCACTCGGCTATTCTGCATCAACACACAACTAAGTCCATGTTTGGATGCATCACTGTAGACCTCAAAACCATCTGAACCCTTTGGCAGAGTCATAATAGGTGCTATGATTAACCATCTCTTTAACTCTTGGAAGACCCCATCACATGACTCATCCCGCTAGAACCTAGTGGTCTTCTTCAATAGGTTGGTTAGAGGACTAGCAAACTTCCACAAGAAACATTTGTAGTACTCAGCTAGTCTTAGGAAACTCTAAAACTCTAACATGTTCTATGATTACCACGATATTTGCTGGGTCAACAGACACTCTCCCAACTAACACTATATAGCCAAGGAAGGACACTTCCTAAAGACATGACCCACACTCAGACAATTTACATACAAATGGTGCTCTTGTAGCAAGGGCAATATGGTATGAAGGTGCTTCTCATGCTCTTCATTCCCTTGGGAGTAGACTAGGATGTCGTCAATGAACACCACAACAAATTAATTGAGGAAGGGTCTGAAGATTCTTGTCATCAAGTCTATGAACATTGCAAGAGTGTTGGTAAGCCCAAAAGGCATCACCATAAACAAGTAGTGTCCTTATAGAGTCCAGAAGGAGGTCTTAAGAATGTCAGCATCTGCTATCCATAATTAATGGTATCCCAATCTCAGGTTAATCTTGGAAAAAACTATGGCACCCCTCAACTAGTCGAAGAGATCATTAATCCTTAAGAGTTGGTACCGGTTTTTCATAGTCAACAGGTTTAGCCCCCGCTATTCTATTTAGAGACGAAGGCTGCCATCCTTTTCTTTACAAACAAGATCGATGCTCCTTAAGGTGATGACACACTTGGTTGTATGTACCCATGCTCCAACAATTCCTCTATCTGGGCCTTTAGTTCCTTCAACTCAACAAGTTCCATTCGGTAGGGTGCTTTTAACACAAGCTTATCTCGTAGCACTAGCTCGATTGTGAAGTCGATCCAAAGAATTGGGGGCATACTCGGTATTTTCTATGGGAACACACTTCTCTTACTACTATAATTCCCTCTAGAGCTACCAAGTACTTATTCAACTCTTGCACACTACATAGATATAGTGGATACTCCTTTTGGACCAATGAGTGTAGTGAAATTGCAGACACTACTTTGGTAATGGGTTTAGGCTTGGTCTTCCTATACAAACTATAGTACCCTTTGAGCCTCATAATATCACGTGCTCCTATAGTTGATCCCCGTCTGATCCCTCCCCAAAATCATGTCAAAGTCTCGTAAATCCATCTTAATTAGATCTACTACTAAGTGTACCCTACCATTGGCTAAGGCCACATCTGAATATAACTTAGTATAATCCATCCTAACACTCGAAGGAAGCATCACAGACAATGCTACGCTAAGTAGATAGTGATAGCTTAGCCTTAGCAAAAAATGAAGTGGACACAACTAATAGAGATGCACTCAGATTGAAAAGAACATACACTAAAAAAGATAGTATAATGAACATACCAGTGGCGATGTCCAGCTGACTATCAGCCCTTTCTTGGCTGATCACATTCATGTGCCTACCTGACTGATCTCTTCTCTAAGGGTAAGGCCATAGTCCCCAAGGCCTTCCCTTAACATCCCGAATTAGTGCATCGGCTGGAACAGGTGCTCTCTACTAGAACTACTGGAATGAGGTCTTTGCGTGCTGCTAGTAGGCCTACTGTTAGGGAATCAAGGTTCCCTTTTGCTAGTAGTGTTGACTCTGGAAATGCTGGGAACACTAATATCTTAAAAACTTGAATGCTTAGTGGCCTAATTTACCACAGTTCAAGCAGGTAAAAAGCCTACCTCCATAATCTCTACTTGAGTGGCTAATGCCACATCATTTGCACGAGGACCCCCTAGGTGGTCCCTAGCCTTTGATTTGATACCTATGCTAGTGTCTTGAGGGTCCTCCTACTTGCAGCTGGTTCCTACTCCTAGAGCTTTAGCTTCTAGTTTCCATTTCCTAGGATAGATGGCTGCTCTTGGACTAGAGTGTCGGCAATATAGTCGCGCTCGTACAGGGCGGCCAAGTTAGTGAAGGCCACCACTCCCATCATGTGGCAAATGCTAAATTTCAGCCCCTACTCTATTGGAACACTGCCATGGACCACTAGGGGAAATCCCTAGGGCAAATTATAGTAGCTTGGTGAAGTGGGCATAGTACTATCTGATTGTCATGTTTCCCTCAGTGAGTTGCATGAATTCCTTGACTTTATCCCTCTTCGAGCTCTCTAGATAGAATCTAGAGTGTGGGGTGGCCTTGAATGTCACCCAAGCCATTACGGGGCCATCCCAGGTATGGTGCTCTATGCACTATATTTTTGCTATGCCTTTCAAAAATAATGCCACTATGCTGAGCTGCCAGACTGGAGGGCAGTCCACAACCTCAAAAGTATGATCTATATCTTGGATCCATCCTTTGAGAACCATTGGGTCCTCTTCACCAGTGTACAAGGGAGGGTGATGCTTGGTGACCCTTTGAAGCTAATCCTCCCTAGCCCCCTCAGAGTGATGTAGGTACGGGAGCAACACTAGGGGCTGGTACTGGACAAACTCCACATATTTTGACTAAGTTATGATTGTTTCAAGTTCAAGAATCTTTGGAGGTAAATTTTATATTCCACATTTTTGGTATATTTTCATCAAATTATAAGCATTTTAATATGTTCTTTATGAAATCATGGATGTGTTTAAAATTTTATGAGTTAAAGCCATGTATATTATACTTTATTATCAAATTATTTTATTAGGTTTTTGGGTAATTTATTCTCTTTATTTAATTATCTTTTTTCTAAAATAGAATTTTGGGTTACAATATGTTATAATTAATATGTTATAATTGATATGAATTTGTTAATTTTATATCTTCTAGAATTTGTGTATGCTAATTTATTTTATTTTTATAGGTTAAGGGAATTAGGGATGAAATCAAAATTTCATTAAAAGGCTTATGAGTCTCTTTTTAGTTGTCATGGTTGGTAGGTTATTATTAAACTTTATTTCTTAGGAATAAGATTTTATATAAATAGTAACATACATGAGAATTTATTAATGAGTTTAATATTCTAAAGGGTTTATCTAAGTATCATTGAGATTTTATAAACATATAATTTTTTTTTGGTGAATAATCATATATTCAAAGTAGTGCAGTTTCTTAGGGGTTAGAGGAAGAAGCATCTATGGATTTTAATCACCTATGTTATTCCCCCACTACATCATTCTCTTTTAATGTATCTCTCTCCTTATGTTGAATATTTCTTCCTAACTCACCACCTCCTCCCTCTGGACAACTAAACTCCTTTCCACTGCTTACCCATTTAATAATATTATATTCTTCTTCAAATCATTCCTTTAGGTTTCCTTTGTGTTTAATTTATCAATAACATGTTAAATTTATGAAAGATTAAGAATTTTAGTCTTCCTCTTAGTTTTATAATTTTCTTTATTGAAAGACAGTGTTGTCTCTATAGTTTCCATAATCTTTAAACCTTATTTCTATTATTTTTTTCACTAAGGAGTGTTTCAAAGCTTTTTACGTGATTCTCAGAGTACTCAAGTGATTGTGAGATTTCGGCCTCCTAGTTGAAGAAAGGCATTCTTCATATTTTGTGTGATTTGTTTGAGCTTGAGGCAAACCATTATTGCTCTCTTTTTAGATAGGATGTAAAGGGTATGCTTAGTAAGATTATGTGATAACATTGTTTGCACTAGGAAAATGTGATATTTAACTTACCATTGGCGAAAATGCTCAAACAAGAACAGAGGAGCATTATGCTTCAACTTTTGAGAAATTTTTATAACTTATTTCTTCAGTTTTTTGACCTAAGTGGTATTTGAGCATGTTAATAATGTTATAAATTTGTAGATAAGTTGTGTGTAGTGTACAAAGAATTTTGCATAAGTTGGAGTATGTTATATGACCCTTATCTTTTATTTGATAATAACCATGTTAAAGCACAATCCTTAATGAATTATGTAAGTCAAAGCATGATTAGGTATGGATCATGTTGAATTGAAACTCTAGAATTATTTGTATTCCTGAGATGGATGATTGAATTGTATCAGTAAAATATGTTTTTAGCATCAACTAATATAGTGTAATATCTTCCTATGAAACCAATCAACTCCTATGTTCAAAAACCAGTTGACTAGTTTTTCTATAACACCCCAAAATAGATTGCTAAAATTTTATGTTTTGTTGAAGTATAATATTAAGATAATTTGTTGTTATGGACATACTCAACATGAGTCTGGCTTACCGCACAATCCTCACTTCAAATATAAGACAAGGAATTCACAATATAACATAAGATAAGCAAAGAATAGGAAAATCACATAAATTTTAGGTAAGAGTTTCTATACTAAACTCTAAGTACAATATCAACAAATTATACGAAAAAAAAGGAATATAATAGAACTAAGAGTCCAAAAGGTATCTTAGTAAAAACTAGATACTAGAAAATTTTAACTATAAAACCAAACCCTAGTTTGATAAAATAAATCCTCTATAATAAGTGCTTCATACGAAGTAAAATCATGAAGGTAGACCTTGTCAATGTGCACAACAAAACCTTGGTTATCTAGTTATGGGAATAAACAACATCCATAAGAATGATGGTTAATATTATCATATTAAGTAAGGCAATCATAAAGTCGTAAGTAAATGAATGTATAAAATGTACAATCCACTTAAGGAACAAGGCATATAAATCAATAAAAATAAGGAATGAATCAGGAGAGTAATAAAATAAAGTTCCTAATTTAGTCAGTTATACTTTCCTCTTCTTTAATTACTTGCAGTCAGGCACCTAAATATTCATAAAAATTGGACAAATAGTAGAAAATCTTCCACGACATAGCATACCTAGGAACTACTAATATATCTTATGGATAGATAGAAAAACCTTTATATAGTATAAATTCCCTAGGAACCATTATAACACCCTATAATTTGTAACCTTCCTTTCTAGTTGTTTAGCCTTTTATTCAAAAACTTAACCTAAAAACTTTAGCTTGATTACATTTTTAATCCTTTATTCATAACCTAAATAAAGTATCCTAATTATTTTACCAATTTCCTTTATTCTTAAACCCCACCCTCAATTGGTAATTTTTTCTTTGTTTATTTTCCCCGACTAGGTAACCTAACCTAACTAAACTAAAGATAAAAAAATAACCCTAAACTACTATTCTACTCCACCTGATATAGACACCGAACAAAATAGCCATAATGAAATGCCCCAAAATTATCTATTTTAAGAAATATAATTAAATAAGAATTTATTAGAAATTAATTTAATTAATTATTTTATATGGAATGAGAAGGATTTATTTAGGGCAAATTAATAAGAATTTATAAATATTTTTATAAGGGAAAAATTGGGCTTTTTGCTAATTAAAAAGGAATTTAGGAAAAATATTTTAAAAAACCCTAAATTAGCCTAAAAAGGAAATTTAATATTATTTTATTTAAATATTTTATTCTATATACCCAACATATTCTAATTAATTTATTTAAACCCAAACCACTTAAATTTTACATTTCCTTTTTCCTTTTTCTTTTCTTCGCTCCTTGTTCTTTCTTTTCTTTCTTTTTCTTTCTTTCATTCTTTTTCTTCTTTTTTTCTCTCGCCGGATTGGGCCTGGACGAGGCCCAAATCCTCTTTCCTTTTTTTCTTTCCTTCCATGGCCCAGAGCCCCTCCTTCTTTTCTTCCTTCTTCAGATGTTGTGTTTTGTTCGTTATTGCCCTAGGACATCGCGTTCCATTAACGAAAATTTAATCCTAGCCGACCGACCTGGTTCCTCCCCCTTTTTCTTTTCTTTCTTTTTCCCTCAACCACCCGGCTCACCTTCTTCTTCTTCTTCCTCCTTCCTCTAGCATCGTCCATCTGTAGCTTCGATGACCGAAAATGGCGCGGTCGGCCACGAGTGTTGTGATCGGCCTTTCTCCCTCTCTTTCTCTTCCCCTCGATGCACACTCCAACATAAATTGCCCCACTTCCTTTTTCTCCCCCACGATCTCCCCATTTTCTCTCACGAAGGTCGGGCATGATTTGAAATTGTGATGACCGATCAACACCACAATTACCCCAATAACTCACCGACATTGACCCCCTGCCAACTTCTAGAACTCGACCCTACCCTCTAACACTATAAATACCCCTCATGTAGTATGATTTCGAGATTTTTTTCCCTAATACCCTAAGTGCAAACCAATGTGCCACCGTGACTTCAGACACACCGTTCTCTGCCGTTGGCCAACCTCGCCGCTGCTTCTACCTCCCAAACTCTTCCCTACAACGCACTCTAGCTAACTAAAATATCCACCTCCTTCAATTCTTATTGCATGAGCCATTATAGCCGTGCAAAGTTCCCTGTCCCTCTCATAAAAACTTTTACCCCGCAACCTTTAAACCGCCATCTGCCACCACATCCGCCACTTCTACTGCCTTCTGCACCACCCAAAAACTTCTACTAATTCTCCTCCACCGAACCATAACCTTATTTTCTCTTTTCTCCTTCTCTTTCCCTCTTTTTCATAATCTTCTTCCCTTTTAGACTTCTTTTCCGGCCACCACCGTGCACCACCGCCGGTGCCACCCATCCCCGCCGACTCAAGGTGAAGCCCTAGAACTTCTTAGCCTTCTTTTCTATTTATTATAATTTATTATGTTTTTATTCCAATTTTTATCATTGTTATTATTATCATTGTTATTATTATTGTTATAAGATGTAATATTATTGATAAATTTTGTTGGCAGGGTGGAGATTAATCTTGAGTTAATTAGATTGTTAGTTTTGAATTTAGGGAATTTATTTGAATTATTATAAGTTATTATAGTTATTAATACTATTATTAATAATATTATTATTAGTATAATTATTTTATTATTAATGTTAATTATTTTAGGGGGGCCGAGACCTTAATTGTTAATTAGGTTTCGCACTCTTGTATTTTTATAACTATTATTAATATTTTTGCTATTAGTACTATTAATATTTTTATTATCTTTATTAATTTTAATATTATAAGTATTATATGTTATTAATATTATTATTACTATTATTAAATAGTACTTTTGTTATTTGGGGTAGGGCTGAAATCCCACCTTATAATTTTAGGATTATATTATTATTATTATTATTATTATTATTATTATTATTATTATATTCATCAAAATTATTTTGGTGAAGGGTAGGAACCCTTATATCACCTTTTCGTTTTAAATTACGTTAGTGTTATTATTTGTATTTTAGTAGTATTTTATATAGTTAATTCTAGTATAGTATTATTTTAATTAAAAACCAAGTCTTAGGATAGGTTAGTAAATAATAGTATTTTTAGGAAGGAACTTAATTCTAGTATTTTCCCATAATAGGTGAGCCCAGTCAAAACCCTTAAGTGGTATAGGAGTATGCTCCAAGACCGGTGACATTCTTAGGTAAGGGGTGCGAAGGCCATTTGTGTAATATGTGATTTATATGCCATGTGACATGATTTATTGTGTATTTCATGTGTATATTGTATAACTATTATGAATACAACATGATATGGGAGTTGAGGTGTGTTTTGTGTAAATAATTGTGGCATGAGAATGATGTGTATAAATGTGTTATTATTATGGTATGATGTGGCCTTGAGACATGCATGGAGTCGCATGGTGATAGGGTTTGCATGGAGTTGCATGGTGGTATTAATGGTTGCATGGTGGTATAGGATATGTGTGGTGGTATGAATGTTTTATGGTGGTATTAGGGTTTGCATGATGGAGTTAGGGTTTTGTATGGGAGTTAGGGTTTTACATGGAAGTTAGGGTGTTGCATAGGAGTTAGGGTTTTTGCATGGGAGTTAGGGTTTACATGGAGTTAGGGTTTGTATGGGTGTTAGGGGATGTTATGATTAACTATGGTGGTGGTGGTCAACTAGGGTTGGAGTGGTTAGCCCGAGTCGAAGAGTAAGTATGGTAGGAGTCTGACTTACATGTGTTGGTATTGATCTATAAATAAGATACTTAAATTATTAATTACGTAAAGTGGAAAATTTTGAGTCGGGCCCAGACCAATCCACCGGAAGAATAGTGGCCAGGTACTGCGGTAGCCTGGACACCGATCCACCGGCATATAATAGTGGTAGGGTATGTTACCCTAGTGACCGATCCACCGGCTAAAATAGTGGGGGATCCCAACCTCAACAAACTAAACCATATATATTGTTAAGATGTGGGAAGACACTAAGGACTTACAGTGGAACACTGTGTGAGAAGGGGCTAGACCGATCCACCGGCATATAATAGTGGTAGGGCATGTACCCTAAGTGACTGATCGACCGGCTATAATAGTGGTCAGGAGCCAAAGTGCCCTGGAGAATGATCCACCGGCAAAAATAGTGGGTTCCCGTACTCGTATGGACTTGATAAAGAGCATGGTGTGAAAATAAATTCGATAAAGGCTTGATGAAGTAAATAATTTGATCCGTATTGAATCATGGCATTTCACCTGAGCATTTATTTTGTGCTATTATGATTGAATTTTATGCCCTTTATTATTATACATTGGTTGTGTGAAATATGTATGCTGGCCTTAGTGCTCGCTTACCTTACTCACTACGTAGTGCACTGATCACTCGTTTCATGGGTGTTGCTCATTCCCATGAGCAGAAGGCCCGTCTGACCTGTTGCAGGTAGGAGACGCTTATTTTGATGTTATCGATGTCTATGGGACATCAGGAGGGGCCAAGTGATTGTGGGCTAGATCGGGTCCTAGAGTGGCGTGGCCATTTTCCTTTTTAGATTATTATTCATGTTACCTTTTTATTATGTTAGAGTTGCAGAAACTATTTTATTAATGTTGTTTATTTGTTATCTAAAAAATAATAGCTAGTATTTCGAATGATATAAAGACTTCCATGTACTCTGATTTTTTTTTATAAATCTGGATTATTGATGATGTCATTGGTAGTGTTTTCTTAGAATTAGCACTTAGTACCAGAACGGTAGGAGTGAACCGGTCTGATACTAAGTGTGGCAGTAGCATCCCCAGAAATTTACGATTTTAATTTATAAGTATTGTTTTAAAAAAAATGTGTAAATTTTGGGGGTGTTACACATAATTTTCACAATCTATCTCATATATTATCATCAATACCAATAAATTCCATAAGGCTAGAGGTAAGTCTTATAGGAAACTAACAAACATAAGCATGCACGATAGCCACTACTAAACCATAGGTAGGTATGAAGGCTACTTCCAAAAAACAAGTAGGCATGAAGGTTATTACCAAACAACAAGTAGGTACAAAGGCTACTACTAAATTATTGGTATGCACAAAGGCTCCTATCGATCCATAGGTTGCAATACCGTGAATAAAGAAATGCTACTTATAAACTAGAAATTATGTGTAATTAGTTGTAATAATTATATTAGGATGTTATGTGTTAAATTTATTATTTTTATGTATATTATTAAGGTGTATTGTATATATAAAAATAATTAAGTTAAAATTAGGGTATAATTTGGGTTATTGGTTTTAACTATAGTTGGGACCTTGACCAATGTTTATTTTACAAAGGAACCCTAATTATGCTAACCTCATGTTTTCCCTTGCTCATCTTTTCTAAATATCACCCCCAACCTATTAATATTTTAGGGCTTCTGCCTTTCCTTTTCTTGGAGAAATTATCTCTCATATACCTTCTTTTCCCTAGCAATACTCTTGTTCCCCTCACCAGTCTTACTTAACATTGCCTTATTACATGCTATCATCTATTTAATATCTTCTTCTCTTATTTTAGTGTTCTTGATTCAAACTAACAACCCTAACAATTTTAGTTCTTCTTCTCCTTTTTCCTAGATTCTTTTTGTTCAAACACACATCCCATCACTATAGCCTTTACACCATCAACAACATACCATCACCATTCTCCATCACCAACCACTACCTCCCATGATCCCCCTTATCATCGCCCAATCAATGCCACCCACCCAATTTCTTTTTCTTCTCCATATCTTGCTTTGTTAATTTTTAATGACATGCAGAATTATTTACCCTAACATGCTCCACCTATAGCCCTCTTGCATGGCTAATGTTTGGTCTCACACATAGCCATGCACACCTCATATTCCCTACCTATACATGTTCTGCATTCTTGACCAGTGCATGAAAATGCCTCTTATATTCCCCTCATGCATAACCATGCTTGCTACCCCACCAGCATACCTCTATTCATTGGCCACGTGAATTAAAATAATTCCCCACTCATTTTCTATGATAGCAAGTGCAACAACTTTGCATAAGTTGAGCAAGTTGTGAAGTTGCCTCCTCTCTTGTTGCGTGATCTTTCCACACTGGTTACCCTTGTTGCATTGCTTTGTACCATTTCTATAATGCTTCCCTAGTTAATTTCTAAATCTTTTTGAGAGTTGGTTTTAGTTAATTTTTGTTATTATTAGGTTATATTAGGTGCTAATATATGTGTTTTTAGGTGTTGATTACTCAAGTAACCCTTGATGTATCATGATGCAATGTTTCCCTAGTTAGAAACGCATGATTAAAGTTCATATAAGGAATTTTCTAAATGCTTGATAAAGAGAAAATGTATGAAATAGATAAATCTTAAAAGTTACCTACATATTGAAATATTATTCATCATTATCTTTTAGAATTTTTTTTGAAAAATTATTACAATAATAACATTTGGTATGAAATTAGATAATAATTGTGAAGTTGTGGTTTTTAGGGTTTCAACCTAATGCACCTAATGTTAATTTGGAAATTTTATGGATTTACACTTGCAATAGGTTAACCTTAGTGTTGGCTTTAAGCTTGACGTAGACTAATGACCTTAGGGTTTACTCTAACCATTTAAAATAAAGGGAAGATGATTAAGTATGGGAAGGGGAATTGTTTGTGATGTTTGATATTTGTAATCGCATCACAAATCATTAATACTTGAAGTGAAAAACCTAGAGGGAATGGTTTCTCTTTAGGATTCACTACTTTTGAAATGAGGCATATCCCTTTTGTGAGTGTTGCATTTCTAGTATGCATTTATACCCAAGTAAAGCTCTAGTATACTATATTGTTCACATATAGGCCCTATAGGGTGTATCAATACATAAGGATTTGATGACCGAGGTTAAAATATATATTTTTTCATGTGTGCACCTGTATAACCTAGCATATCATTGTGTCTTTGGGTTCTAGAGTAAGGGTGTTGTGTTGCCTATGTGTGTAAATATGACAAAATGTACCTAATTTTCCCCGTGTTGATTGTGCCCCCTTGAGAAATTAAAAAAGAAAGTAAGGGTTGTGGAAGAACACTAATAAAAATGAATTATTGAGTTTGTGGTTTAGTAGTTACCTCTATACATTGCTTAGTTTGATGGATTGCTTTAGTGGCTGCCTTAGTGCCTTATCTTGGTATTTTAAATTGATTTTATTAGTGAATATAGTCATGTATCTATGTATAACAATTGTGTAGTTTAAGATGATGTGAAGAGAGTAAGTATGTGTAGCTATTAAGCATGAGATTTTGATGTTATATATGTTATATCATGATTATCATATAATTCTATGGCTTGTGCTTTAAGCTTAAAGCATGCTCATGAATTGTTATGTGATTACATGAAATATGAGTATACTAACACTTATGAGGTATTTTGATTTACTCAACATGAGAAAATCATACTAAATGGAACCATGTGAGGGGCATGGATGTGTTTGTTGTGTATAATAGTGTCAATGATAAATGGAACCATTAGGAATAGGTCATATTCTGAAAATGAGCTTATTTTTAAGTGTTAGGGAAAACCATCATTGTACTTTCAAGTGATATTTTTTACAAATTTGGTTATCCTTTGGATTCCTATGTCCTATTTGATATTTTGGTTTTCATTTTATTTTTATCTATGTTATTGTTTTTTTTTCTATTTTTTTGACATTATATACTTTGAGCCTTAACACTTAGTCAAGAAAGGTGAGGAAACTGGACTCATACTAAGTATGGCAATAACAACCATTTTCTTTATATTTAACATTTTCGTTAAATAAAAATTTTAAATAGGAAATTAGGAGTGTTGCGAGTAGGTATTTATTTTTAAATTCTCTATTATGTTTATAAAACATCAATTATCAAATGTTTTAAAACCTATTTTAGCTTGTGAGGATGTTAGTTGGTTCGTAGTCTTTTGTTGTGTATGAGAATTTGTTTATTGTTGTCCTTTGAATGATGTGATGTGCTTTGCCTCCCTATTGTTGGCCTTTGATTCTATTTTCTACGTTTGTAAGAAAATTACTCTCTTTTCTTTAGCATTGTAGCATGAAACATTAAGCTTGTAGCCATGGAGGAGTTGCCTACCACAATAGCTAAGAGAATGGTACAGCCACAACTATAGTCTTAGTAGATATTGCTACCACCTATGGCACCTATTTAGGTTCCCTTAGAGAGGTTAGGCTTCATCACTTACTTGGTTTTGAGGGAGTTGAGGATATGATAGTTTTAGAATGGTGGAATATAGAGCAAGAGAGTATCTTCAAGTCTTCTCACTAACCAGATGGGAAGAAGGTGGACGTCTTTATTTTTTACTTTGTGGGAAAGGCACATGAATGGTGAAGAGGATACCAGCTTCGAGCAGTTGAGCTGATGGACACTTTTAAAGGATTTCTAGTAGCAATATAAGAACCCTAGTACCCATTAAACATGCATCGCACAAAGCATGTCATATTTCTAGTCCTTTAGTAGGGTAACATGTCAGTCAAGGGCTAAATCAACAAGTTCGCCAAGTTTACTACTTTTACATCAAATATAGTTAGTAGTGAAGTGATGGTCACTCATTGCTTTGAGTAGAGATTAGATCTAAAAGCCTAAGAAATATTTATAAGAGTTATCTTGAATGATATACTTATGGTGTACGAGAATACTCGTGCCATAGGATATATTCAAGAGGCTAAGAAGAAGCTTAGCAGGATTAAGAGGCCAGCAAAGAGTATTTAGGCTCAAGTAGGTGATAGGAGGTTTAACTAAGATATAGAAGACTCGGACTAGTGGTGGCACACCTTCATAGTTTTCTAGAATATGGTTCACGAATAGATGACCCCTAACACACTATCATTGTAGGATTTGTAGAAAGAACCACTAAGGTAAGGAGTGGAAGGGTAGAATAGTAGAGTGTTGGAAGTGTGGCAAGTTGAGTCATAGAGGCTTTGAGTGTTATTCCTCTAGAGTTAAAGTTAAGTATAGTTAGGTATAGTCAGGCAGTGGGATCACAAATAAATAAGGGGAATCCATGGTGACTAAAAAACCATCTAGAAGTATCAAGATTTTAGGTGCTAAAGGTAAGGGACATGTTCCTCATCTCTGCACCTAAAATGGTGCAGGTCGGACATTTGTACTAGAGGTACCTGAGGAGGTTTGATGGTCCGTAGTTTAAATGTGATTAGTGAGGTGCAAGCTTGTGGATATGTATACACTATTGTCTATATACCTTCTTGTTCTTTATTATTTAAGTGCCACATAAATTGTGTATATATGTTTTGAATTAATTTATGGTTTTTTTTCTATATGTTTATGTGTTATAAATGAGCATTGATTAGGGTTTAGTTCGTTTAAGGGTGTAGCAACCCCAACTTGTAGAACGAATATTTTTAGACCATATGAGGTTCTAATGAGGTAGTTTTTTTTTTAAATTTGGGGACAAAGACTTGTTTAAAGGGGGAGTAATGTAATACCCTATATATAGAAACCTTAACTATAAACTCCAAATTATGTGTAATTAGTTATAATAATTATTTTTGGATGTTATATGTTAAACATACCATTTTTTTATATTATTATGGCATATTGTTTCCATAAATTTAATTAAGTTAAAATTTGATAGAATTTTCTTATTAGTTTTAACCGTAGTTGGGACCCCAATCCATATATATGATCCTTACTCTGTAAATATTTTTGGTCTTCTACCCTTCTTTTGTGCAACATAATTCTCTCCTATAGGCCACCATTTCTCCTCACCATGTCCTGATCGACCTTCCCTATCGTACACCTTCGTCTATTCAAGATTTGTTTTCTATTTTTTATTATACTAATAACTTAGACTATTTTCTTTTATGTTTTTTTCATTCTCCTTGCATCTATTTCTCTTTCAAACAATACATTATCACTGGAACCCTTAAACCATCAACCACTTACCATCATCACCATCATCATCATTGCTAGCCATAATTGCCAACTACTCACCATCATACTCCTTACAATCACCCAACAAGTCTTACCCACATCATTTCTTCCCCTCCCCCTTCATTCTCTATGAATTTTTATTGAGGTACACGGTCGTGCACCCTCACACTTCCCAATTGTGCACCTCCTTAATGAATAACATATAGTCTTATGCACAACTATGCACACCCTATAGACCCTACCCATATTATTTTCATGCTCTAGACCTTTCTATGCACTGCATGCATGACCGTGCTGATGATTTTCTTCCTGTACACAACCATTCTTGTCAAAGTTCTTTTCACCCAACCACAATTCTTCTCACCTTTAGCTACATGAAGCAACACCATTACCCCCTCATTTGCTACCATAATAAGTACACCAAAGTCCCCTTGCCTTATGTGTGTTATGATGTTATCTCCCCTCTTCTTGTGTGAGCTTTACAAATTGCTTCCCCTTGATTCACGACTTTATGTCACTGCTCTATTGTTGCCATAGTTAATTTCTAATCCTTTTTTCATGTTGGTTTTAGTTAGATATCCTTTGCATGTGTTTCATTAGAAGCTAATGTATATCTTGTTTGATGTTGATTGCTTAGGTAACTCTTTAGGTATCTTAGATGTGATGATCTTTTTTGCTTTTGTGTAACTTGTATTTAGTTATATCCGGTTACTTATGAGATGATTAATTTTATGTGCAAGCACGGTAGGTTATTTACATCTAGAATCATGCTAGGGGTTTATATTATATAAATAATATGAAATGCTTATGTAAATTGATAAATGATAGAATATGCTTGTCCAAGGTTTTGCTAGTGTGTAGCCTTGAGAAGATATTATATTTATGTTAAGTGTTTCATGGCTATCAATGCATGTGTAGCTATAATTGATGTACATAACATGAATTTATTCACACATGGTTATTATTAAAACACGGTAATTACTATTAACATGTTTTACAGTAGGAATGCTTTCTTATATGCACCATGATGATATTAACAATTTGAAATATTGTATCATGATAATGGGTGTGTGTGTTTTATAGTCAATTGATAAATATTAAAATGACATGCGTGCTACAATATTGTAAATCATTATTTTTAGATTTTTCATGACAAATTCTCATAATAATAATGTTTAACACAAAATTAGATAACAATGATGAACTTAGAGTTTTGTGGGCATTTGATCAATATCGATACAATTCAAATAATGTGAATAATTGGATATAGGATGGCCTTAGACTTGTGAGAGATTGAACATAGAGTTCAATTTTATTTTAACATAGACCGTTAACCTTAGGTTTAGTCTAATAATTGGAATTAAAGTAAAAATGGTTATGTATAGAAATGAGAATTAATGTACAATGTGTGATATTTGTAATCATGTCATAAATCCTTAATGCTTAAAGTGGAAGACCTCATGGATTGGAACGGTTGATCTATAGGATTAGATACCTAGAAATGAGGTGTAGCCCTTATTTAATTTTTGTTCTCTATTGTGCTATTGTAAATATTAAGACCCTAGTTTATTCTATAGTTGACATAAGAACCCTAAAAGGGTATCAAAACTTATGCTTTACCTAACTAAAGATGAAGGATATGGTGTTGCATGTGTGTGCCGATATGACAAAAAAAAAACCACATATTTCCTTTGTTCTAGACCAAGAGTATTATATTTCCCCTATTCAACAATATGACTTAATGTACCTTAGTACCCCAAGGTTAATAGTATCACCCTTGAGTATTTAAAAATGGAATTAGTTATTGTGTGTGAATATGAATAAAAATGGATTATTGTGGTTGTGGTTTGGTAGTTCCTACTATGTGTTCTTTAGTTTAATGGTTTGGTTTGGTAGTCATCTCTGTGCCCTACCATGGTATTTGGGATTGATTTGATTCCTTTTTATGGTCATGGATTTTAGTGTAACTACTTTTAGATGATGTGAAGTGATTAAGTATGATTGGCTATTGAGTATGAGATTTTAATATTGTATATATTATCCTATGATTATCGTATATTTATATATCATTTTCTTTGTGTTTGTGCATGTTATCAAATTATTATGTGATTATGTGTAGTGTGAGCATGCTACCATTCATGAGGTATTATGATTTACTCAATACAAGGCAGTCATACTGATACAACAATTACTTATGACTATATAAAAAGCATTAAGTTATTTGAGGCATATTATAATGGCATGTATGACTACAATGCTTAGGAATAGGTCTTATTCTCATAATGGGCTCACAAGTCAATGAGTTAGGGTAAAATGGTGTTGTACCTTTGGGTTCCTGTTGTTGATATAATATGTTTTCTATTAGACTATTATGCCCCATTTTATATTTTGATTTTTTTAGTTGTATAAAGACTATATACCCGTAACTTATATTTATGTTCTTGTATTTTATTTCTACTTCCTTATTTTGGATATGAATGGTTTTGGGACTTAACACTTGGCATAACAAAATTGAGGTGTGGTGGTAACATCCATTATTTTTGTAATTAACACTTCTACAAAATAAAAATTTTAAGTAGTAAATTAGGGGTGTTTCTACTTGTATCATAGCTTTTGGTTTTAAATATTTTATTCTATTTTGAAAACTTCTATTCTAAAATGTTTTGAAAACAATTTTAGCCTTTTAAGAATGTGACTTTTCAGTAGTCTTTGATTGTGTATGAGAATTGGTTGATTATTATCCTTTAAATGATGTGATCTGCTTATCCTTCTTGTAAGAGCCCTTTGATCATTTTTTATGGTCTCTATTACTCTATTTGCTTCACCACTAAGGCATGAAACTATAATCTAACACATATAGAGGATATTTGTTTTTTTATCATAGCAGTAGAGAGTGTGTAAGAGTTGTAGCCACAACCTAATCCTCACTATTACCACCTCCAACACCTTTTTAGGTTGACACTTTTCTTAAAGAGGTTCGGTTTCATCACCTATTTGGCGTTGAGGGAGATGAGGATAAGATAGTGATGGAAAGGTGGATTAAAGAACTAGAGAAGATATTTAGGTCTTTTATTTCATTGATAGGAAGTAGGTGGATTTCTATATTTTCTACTTGTATGGAAAGGTAAATAAATGGTGGAGAGGATATTAACTTCGACTAATTAAGTTGGTGGACACTTGGGAAGGATTTCTAGTTGCCTTCATAGTACACTAATAACCACTGAACATGTGTCATGCAAAGCATGTCACAATTCGGACTCTTCATTCGAGAAACATGTTAGTAAAGGACTACTTTTTCATGTTGTCTAAGCTTTTTAATTTCGCACTAGAAATAGCAAGTATCAAGGAGATAGTTGTTCATCACACTAAGAAGGGTTTATATCTACACACCAAGGAGCTATTTAAAGGAGATGCCATGATAGATGCACTCATTGAGTATGAGAGGGCTTGTGGCCTAGGATGGATTAAGGAGGCTAAGAAGATGCTTAGTGGGACTAAGAGGCTAGTAGAGATTATTTAGCATCATGGACATGAAAAGGAGGGTTCACCTGAGTTTTTACAAGAGCTGATAAAGTGGTGGTCAGCTTTCATAATTTTCTTGAGTGCAGTTTTAGAATAGTTGACCTCCAAGGCACTATCATTGCAAGATTAGTTTAGGGAGACACCCAAGCAAGGATGGCGGGGTGGAATGGTAGAGTGTTGAAAATGTGGCAAGATAGGCCATAGAGGCTTTGAATGTTACTCCTCTAGAGTTGGAGTACAATATATTAAGGTTCAAAATGAAGGCCTGACCACCTATAAATACAAGCATTCCTTGTGAATCATATGCCAACTAGCAGTATGTAGAGTGTAGGTGTTAAGAGCAATGGTGCATGCTCCTTGTCACTTCCGCTAGAGTAGTGCATGTCAAGCTTCTTAATCAAATAAAGTCTGATGGTGAACAATCTAAATTTTTATTAAGTCTAGTTGATATGTAGATAATATCATTGGTATATCTTTGTGCCCTGGACTATATAAGTTTTGCATTAATTTTACATATATATGTTTTATTAATTGATGCTTGTTTTTAGCATGTTTATGTTATTAGTAAGCCTTGATTAGGATTTACATAACATTCATATCATCACAAAATGTCATTATCAACATATGTTACATAAACAGTATCATGAAAAACACATATAGCCATACAAGCAAATTGTAACACCCTAAAATTCACTACTTTTTTTTGCAAAAGAAATTACAATAGAAATACTTAAATTAAAACCTGTGAATTCTAGGGATGTTACCGCCACACTTAGTACCAAACCGGTTCTCTCTGACCGTTTCAGTACCAAGTGCTAAGGCTAACGAAAATGTTATCATTTAAACTCAAACCAACAGTTCATAAATAATTAGGAAGAATCATATATCAAAAATCAGAGTACGCTTATAAGAATCATGAATCAGAGTACATGGTCAAAATTCTAGAAACAGAAGAAATAACACTTTCATAAGATAAAAGCTTCATCTAGAAAACTCAATACAAGGTAATAAATTAAAAAGGATAAATCCAATACAAGAAGCAATAATAGAAATAAATAAGATAACAAAAAGAGTAGATCCAGCCACACTACACTCGAATTTCGAGCCGAACATGCTCAACACACAACCTCGACTGATGTCTCACCCACCTGCACAAAGTCAGAAGGGCATACTACTCATGGGAATGAGCGGCACCCATGAAACGGGTGATCAGTACGCTACGTACTGAGTAAGGTAACCGGGCACTAAGGCCAACACATAGCACATAGGATCATGCAAGACAATACTCAACTTACATTTACAAACCCACACATATAGTACATATGGTCATGAAGAAAATTATACAACTTATAAATGATCAAGCCCATACGTACAATACATGATTATTCTAGATTAATTATTTAATTACTCTTTTATTAGAAATCAATTCACACCATGTTCTTTATCAAGTCCACACGAGTACGGAAATCCCACTATTTTAGCCGGTGGATCGGTCGCGAGGGAAACATTCACTGCCACTATTTTAGCTGGTGGATCGGTCGCGAGGGTAACATGCCTTGCCACTATTATAGCTGGTGGATCGGTCTAGCCCCTTCTCGTACGGTGTTCCACTGTAAGTAATTAGTGTATTTCCCATGTCTTAACAACTATAGGGTTTGATTTTGTTGAGCTCGAGATCCCCCACTATTATAGCCGGTGGATCAGTCGCGAGGGTACATGCCCTGCCACTATTTTAGCCGATGGATCAGTCGCGAGGGAAACATTCCCTGCCACTATTATGCCGGTGGATTGGTCTGGGCCCGACTCAACATCTTCCACTTTACATAATTAATGTTTTAGGTATCTTATTCAAAAGCTTTCATTCTGGACATGCATGAATCATTATCTTTACACTTCATACATCACAAATCATAAAATTCCACAATCATAATTACATTTTAATCAATAAATACACATGATAACTCAAAAAATCTAAGCAGCCACAACAAACCTTAATTGTCCACACCAAACTATAGTTAACCACTCCAACCCTATTTAACCATAACAACCATAATTAGCCATTCCAAACCTTAATTATCCACAACAAATCACAATTAGCCACTCCAACCCTATTTAATCACAACAAACTAGAGTTAATCGCTCCAAACCCTAATTCAGTCTCCTCCATACCCTTATAATACTCCACGTACTATTTTTCGTCCAAAATAGTTTAAACCCCAAATAACACTTGCATTACCTTCCTTATATCCCAAATCAACCTTTCATACGTAAACTTCACTCCCATGCAAACTTTACCCATCCCATGCAATCATTAACTCCCATGCAAAACCCTAACTCCACCATGCAAACCCTAATACCACTCTACAACCATTAATACCACCATGAAACCATTAATGACACCATGCAACCCTAATACCACCATGAAAACCCTAATACCACCATACAAACTCTAATACCACTATACAACCATTAATACCACCATGATAACCCTAATACTATCATGTAAACCCTAATACCACCATACAAACCCCAATACCACCATGTAAACCCTAATAGAAGCATACAACCATTAATACCACCATGCAACTATTAATACTACCATGCAAACCCTAATATCACCATGCAAACCCTAGATTCCGTCATACAAAACCCTAAATTTAATCCACACAAAACCAAAGATCCATCCATACCAAACCCTAGATTCAAACCATATAAAACCCAAAGATTTGTCCATATAATACAATTGATTAGATTCTCCCATTCATAACCACAAATTAGATTCTCCCATACAAGACCATAAGTTAGATTCTTCCACATAAAATCATAAATTAGAATCTCCCATATAAACCATAAATTAGATTACCCCATGTAACATCGTATATTACATTCTCCCATACAAAATCATCCAAACCATAATTTAGATTCTCTCATACAAAACCATAAATTAAACTCTCCCACACAAAACCATAAAAATCATAAATCATATTCTCCCACACGAAACCCTAAAATTATCCATTTTATTCTTCCACTCATGAATCATTAAAATAATTAGGTCAACTCACCTCCCTTGGTCAATCTCTTTCCCCGTCCTCCTTTTTCATCTTTTCTCCCACAAAAAACACATCAACTCCCTCACATGTGATAAGTGTGACTTTTGCATCTTATTCCTAATGTTTATAAGAGTTCCTACCTCTAATTTCAGTTGGAATTCTCTCTTTTTGTTCTTGTTACTGCCTTTATATTGTGAAAATTTGCAGGGTCTCAAGCAACAAAAAAAAATCATGAAGGATGAAAAAAAGAATAAGCTTAAAGGGAGATAAAAGGAGAAAAAAGGATTAAAGAGGAGCAAAAGTTAAATTGGAAAGAGATTTAGAGCTAAAATGTAAATTCTAGAATAAAATGACAGCAAGAATGCATATTTAAAGTATATGGGCCTAAACGAAGTCAATTTTAGACCTGGAAAAAGTCTGAATTTGGATAAGCTTTCAACATAAAAGTTGTAGATCTTTTTAATATCTTTCCAACGCATTGAAAATGTTCTTAATCGGAGTTATGATGAAAACGTTATGGTCAAAATACGCATCATTGTCAAAGCTGACACGGGAAGCCCATCTTTATCGATACCCTAGGGATCCATGAGGAGGTAATATAAAAACTCTCATTCTAATATCTTGAGGCAGCCTCCACTCCGTCTATTTTCTCTCTTCTATATCCTCTTCCCCAATTCATCAAGATCTATCTTGTAAATTAGAGACCGAGGTTCAAGAAGTTAAATTTTTGCAAGAATTTGTGAACATCAAGGGTATTATCTAATGATATTTTCTCTATCTATAGAATCTCTTGTTGTTTTTAATATTCTTGCTATGAATTTGATGGGCTAGATCTTGTGCTAAGGTGAAGGGGAATTTTCCCCGATCCTAATGTGTTGAATTATTGCATCCTTTTTTATTCAATTCATAATGTATGTGTTGTGTTATTAATTGATTGACGGATTTTTGAACCACGGCCGGGTTCTAATTTTTGGTGTGGGAAATACCGATGAGATCGAGAGATAATCTAGTATTAGACCCAATAGCACAACGGGAGATTAAATTGTAGGTCGAGAGACGATCGATTTGACCTCTACAACAATAAAGGAGGAAACTTTATAGACTTTAATGTATTACATTCTATTAGACTCTAAGCTAGAGATAGTTAGGGCCATAGATATGTAATAGGGTGGTTGTGGCTTGAGAAAGCACAACACTTTCAATCTTTGTTGGCATGATTGATTATGATTGTTGAATTATTTTGTGATGTGATGTGATCTTCGATTACATGTGAGGATCGGGGGCGATGAACCGAAACCTTAGCTCTTCTATTTATTTGAATCACTTGAGTGCTATTTTCCTTTGTTTTTAGCTTATTTAGTTATTTTAGCTTACAATTTATTATTTCATATCATCTCGTAGTCTAGACATAGTTAAGTTCTATCATTGTCCTAGTGGTCATTCACCAATCCTTGTGGGATCGACCTTGCCTACTACTCTGACCCCGTGCACTTGCGGGTAGGAACGTGTCAACATGCATGTCTTACAGGATCATGACGCATATCATCACATATACATAATACACATGCCATGTAAACACACAACACATACTTCAAATCCATGTCATACCACATACAACATAATTAATAATGATAAACATAGGGTACATAGCATGCGAAGCACATAATGCATATAAACACACAAAAGGCCTTAGTAACACCCTTACTTAAAACGACACCGGTCTTGGAGCACGCTCCTACTCCTCCTTAGGACTTTGACCAAATAATAACATACTAATAAAAATAACATTAACAAAACTCTAACTTTGCTAAAGATATAGAAATAATAGAAATATTATAAGAGTTGATAATATAGGGTTAAAGACTTTACCCTAATAAAAATAATGCTAATAAAAATAATATCAATGAGAATATAAATAAGAATAATAATAATAATAGTAACAATAATATTAATAAAAAGGATATTATTCAAAAACAAGGTAAAATAAAGGCTTTGACCCCCTTACCAAAATAATACTAATAATAATATTAGTAAAATAAATAATCAAATTTAGTAATAATAATAATGATGAAATAATAATAATAATAATAATAATAATAATAATAATAATAATAATAATAATAATAATGATAGCAAAACTAATAGTAAAGTAGTTGTAACATTAATAATGAAATAATAATAATAGTAATTCAAAATAGTAAAAATAAAATAATTATAATTATAATAATAATAACATATTAATATTAATAATAGTAAAATGGAAATAATGAGAATATTAATAATAAAATTGAAAATAAAATACAATAGGGCTTCAATACTCAACAGAAATAAAAATCAAAACATTAATACTAATAATAATAATAATACATATTAAAAATATAAATATTAATAATAATAATAATAATAGTAATAATAGTATTTATATTCAAATAATTGAAATAAAATAATTTAAGGGTTATAAAAATAGGGAAAAAGGCTGAGAGGGTCTAGGGTTCAACCTTAGGCCGGTGAGGATAGGCGGAACCGGTGGTGGTGCACGGCGGCGGCGGCGACGGCCGGAAAAAGAGAAGAAAAAGGGGAAAGTTGCATGCTGGGAAAAAGATAGGGAGAATGGAGGTGGAAGTTGGGCTGTTTAATAATTCCCAGAGGGAGAGGAGCAGAATGGAGGTGGCGGCGCACGGCGGCGGTGGTGGTGGCCGAATGGAGGAGAAGAAGAGAAAGAGAGGAGGAGAGGGAGGGAGTGGAAAAGAAAGGCAGGGGAGGTAGAGGAGGGCCTGTAGAATAATTTGGGAGGTGAAAGGAGAGGCAGAAACGGCGGAAGAGGTGGCTAATGGTGGTTCGAAGGGTGGCGGAGGCAGAAAAATAGGTTGGTCGAGGGGGCTACTTTGCTCAGCCTCGGTGGCTTGTGCGGGAAGAATCAAGGGATATGGGATGTTTGGTTAGTTAGAGGGAGGTGCAAGGAAGAGTTTGGTAGTCGGAGTAGGTGGTGGCGTTGGCCAATGGTAGCAGGGATGGCATCTAAAGGAGTGGCGGTGGCAGGTCGGGAAATTCTGGGTAAGGATCAAAGGTTCAACCCTTGCTGGTTATGGGGGTATTTATAGAGAAAACGAAGAGAGGGTAGGGTTCTGTGGTTCGGCATGGGAATAGGCAAGTAGGTTTTTGGTCACTAGCGGCGATGGTTGGCCGGTGGCAGCAATTTTTGGGGGAGGGGTTTGCGTAGGAAAAGAAAGAACTATGCGAGAAGAGGGAGAAAGTAGTTGGAGTCAGCATGACCGACGAAACAACGGGAAAAAGATGGGAGGAACGACCGGTCAAACGGCGAGATTGGCGGCGAGGTTTTCGGAGTTGCAGGCTGCAATGTTACAGGTGTAGGTCGAATGACATCGATGGGGAAGAAGGAAGAAGAAGATAGGGGGGCTGGACTGGCGATCCAGAAGAAAAGGAAAGATAGAAAAAAGGGGAAGAATCGGCCGGGCACGTTGCATAATTATTTTTTTTATCAAAACGCAGCGTTCTAGGGTAATAAGAGGTAAAACGCGACATTGGGAGAAGGAAAGAGGCGCCCGTCGCGGGCTGGGCCTCCTGAAGGAAAAGAAAGGAGAGGAGAGGGGGAATGGGCCGGTCGGCTAGCCCAGTTCGGCGAGGAGAAAAAAAAAAGAAAAAGAAAAAGAAAAGAAGAAGAAACAAAAAGAAAGAAAAAGGAAAAAGGAAAAGAGAAAAATAATTAGGTTAGGTATTTAAATTAATTAAAATATTTGGGATATTTAAAAATAATAATATTTAAATAAAATAATATTTACCTTTTTAGGCTAATTTAAGATTTTTAAAAGGTTTTTCATAAATTCTATTTTAACTAGCAAAACACCCAAATTTTCTCTAATTAAATTATTTATAAAATTAATATTAATTTAAAACTATTTTATCCTTCTTACTTTAAATAAAATAATTTATTTAATTAATTTCCAACATAAAATCCTTAATTAGCTAAAATACTCAAATTTCACCCTAATTAAAATATTTATAAGATTTCTCTTGATTTGCCCAAATAAATATTATTTTACTTTAATAAAAATAATTTATTTAATTAATTTTCATAATAAAATCTTATTTAAATATAATTTTGAAACTAGAAATTTTCGGGGCATTTCACAAATAACATCAAAAATTCTAAACATTGAATAGAATCCTTACGAACTAAGACATTGGGCTCTAAGTATGCAAATCCTAGACTTCGTCCTCCGAAGCTACTGGAATACCACCTACGAAAATAATAAAATGTACAATTAGGCTCGAGGAGTTAAATCGAAGGAGAAATCAAGGTAAAGAGGGTAAAAATAGGTATAACTGTAATCAAATGGGAGCTTAAGATATGTAAATGTGTAGAGAAATATGTGGTGGATCTATAGTTAAATTTTAGTGCTGTTTGGTTGAAGTTTGGGGGTGAAAATAGGGATACAATACCAAAGGAATGAGGTTGCATGGTGGTGCAGTAGGCTATATAGATTCTAGTCGAGAGAAAATAAGGTACACAGCTAAATGGTGTGAAATTTGCACGGTTGTGCAGTAATAGGCCAAGAGGAAAATTTATGCACTATCAGATGGTGCAGGGGTTACACAGCGGTGTAGTAGGGGATCTAAGCAATGCACGGCTATACAGCAAGTGATGCACTTGCCATGCACTCTACAATGCTGCAACACACAAGAGGAAGAAGAAGGAAAAGAGGTGGTGGTCGGCGACGATGGTCGGTTACATGAGGGGGAATGTTGGGGTGACCTTAGTGGTCAGTCTACCGGCCAAAGGGTGGCGAGTAGTGGCTGAAGTGGTGCACAGTGGGGGGAATGGTGGTGCCAAATCCAAAAATAAGGAAAGGAAGGAGAAGAAGAGAAGAAAAGGGAGAAGGAGGAAAGAAGAGGGAAAAGGGAGCTCAATAATGGCTCTTTGACACAAATATGAGCAGAGTGAGGCAAAACCAAAGAGAAATAAGGAGAGTGTGAGGTGTTTGTGTGTGTGTGTGTGTATATATATATATATATATACATGTGTGCATGTGTGGTGTGAGTCAGGAATAAAGATAAGGACAGGGGTCTGGTGGGCGACGGTGATGATGGTGATTATGTAGTTGTAAGGTGATGGTGATGGCTACAAAGGATGGTTAGGGTAGAGTAATAGCTACAAGTTAAGGGTGGTGATGATTGATGTAAATGTTGCATGAGAAGAGAAAATGGCAGGAGAAGATGAGTGTGTGTGGAGTGTGTGTAAGGGGGGTGCAGTTGGGTAGGGATAAAGGTGTAGAAGGAGAAGGAGAAAAAGAAGAAGGGAGGTAAGGTGATGAGTGATAGATGTAGAAAGGTGATGGTGTAAGTGGATGGTGCAAGTTGCAAGTGTAAGTTGCATAAATTCGGAAGTCGCAGCTCAAGGTTGGTTGGATGAAGAGAAGAAAGAAAAGAAAAGGAGAAAGAAAAAGAAAAAGAGAAGGGTTGGGGGATTAGTTTATGGTGATTTTAGATTATCTAAAGGTAATTAGGATTAGTGGAAATTTTAGCGGGTTTTGATTTTGGTTTACGAATTACGGTTTATCGAAGTTAATGTTTCAAAATCGGTTAAAGTTTTGGGATTAATGAATTAGGTTAAGGATAACATAGGATTTATTAAGATTAGAATTAACTTAGGGTGCTAATGATGTGGGGTTAGACTAAGTAAATTTTTGGGGTTTACATGATTAGTGTTTTCCCTTTTAATTAGCACAACCGTTCCATTTATTTGACTCGAGGGGGAGATCAAGAATCCGGAGAGGCAAGGTACACTGGTCATACTGGCGCATACAAGCAACACAGTACCCTTCAACCATCAACCTAGGGATACAGAGGTACCCTAATCGCACTGGTGCACGAGAACACACAGTATCCTACCAACAAGGACACCTAATCCATAAGTATGCATACCCCCTAAATAGGTCCGTAGAGCTAGATAGAGTAAGATGTAGGGCCTAGGTGGGGCACTACGACACACCAACAAATACTAGAATTATTGTAGGCTAAACCATGTCTTTAGGGTAGTAACCTCTAAAGAGCCACATTTCCGATCTCAAGGTCTTCCACTTTAATTATTAATGTCTTTATTAAGATAACCACAAGAAACACAACAACCACATACTTATCTATTCCCATTTGTTTATGTCATTATAAGGTATTCCTTATTCATACAATTATCCATGTTAACCTAAAGAAACCACTTAGGCCATCCATATATCATCCAATTCCAATTCAGAATTCATTTCCATTTATTCATATGTCATAAGGGTTATCATACCATAATCATAATATGGTCTAAGAGTTTGGTTAGTCCACATCAAAGGATCATGGAACACTGAACCCTATCATTCCCTTTATATCACATCCAACACACATTACCATGCATGATTAATGATTAAGACACCCCTTTCATAAATATGAGACAAGCACCATATTACACCCTTATATTATTATTCAATTTCACTTAGGTCTAGTTATGGAGACTTATTTAATCCGTTGACAGGCCATATGCAAGTTATCAATTTATCCCACTATCCATACAAAACTATTGAAATAACCTTTGTTTGTAAAATTACCAAGTCACTCTTTTTCATTTGCCAGTTTACCATATTAATCTCTATGTTTGCATAATTACCAAAATACCCCTTATATATGTTAGATTACCAAATTGTCCTCCACACTTATGAAATCAACAGCTTTGCCCCTCATACCTATTAGTTACCAACTTACCTTTTCAGTTGGTTAAATTATCGTGGTACCCTTTAAATTACCAAATTACCCTTCTTACTTATTAAAATTACCAAATTGCCCTTTCGGTGGGTTAAATTACTAAGTTGCCCTTCTTAATTATTAAAATTACCATTTTGCCCCTCTTTTTTATAAAATTACCAAAATACCCTTCCTTTATGCTAAATTACTAAAATACCCTTCTCCTTTATTAATTCACCATATTACCCCCTTTACTTTACAAAATTACCATAATACCCTTTCCTTTATGTTAAACTACCAAAGTACCCTTCTTCTTTATTAAATTACCACTTTACCCCCTTTACTTTACAACATTACCATAATACCCTTTCCTTTATGCCAAATTACCAAAATACCATTCTCCTTTATTAAATCACCATTTTACCCCTTTACAAAATTACCATAATAACATTTCTTTTATGCCAAATTACCAAAATAACCTTCTCCTTTATTAATTCACCATTTTACCCCTTTACTTTACAAAATTACCAAAATACCCTTCTCCTTTATTAAATTACCATTTTATCCCTTTACTTTACAAAATTACCATAATACCTTTTCCTTTATGACAAATTACCAAAATACCCTTCCTTTATATAAAATTACTACAATACTTTCTTACTCACAAAAATTAACAAGTTATCCCCTTTTTCCACATAAAATTACTAAAATACCCTCCTTACTTATCCATTTACCATTTTATTCCCTTTACTCTTATAAAAAACCATTTTACCCTTATTATACACATTTTACTAAAGTACCATTATTACATAAAATATCAATATAAACGGTCCATATACATCATCCAACACCACCAACTATTATTATTTATCATTAATACTCATTAGCGCACACACTTATTTTGGCCACACCAATACACAAGAAATATTACTAAAATGCCCTTAGGGCTTATATTAACATTATCTATGCAACCAATGATCATTTTAGCATATCATATCATACATGTGCATTTAACTTTATCATTAATAACAAGACTCCTTCCCTTAAGCATTATTTCTACACATGGCACATAAATTAAGATGCTTTTCTTTTTATCAACTAACATATGTCACTAAACACATTATACTTAACAACATACATCATGCTTATAAATTATATTAAAAATCCTAATGTGCTAGCATACGTATATCCACACATTTTAATAGGTTATAATGATTACTTTAATTCCATCAATAATCAAACATTACCAGTACCATGGTTAAAAGTTTGAGCTTTGATTAGTAAAATCAATACCTAAAAATAATATCAATAATTATCAAATTAGAAGTAGAAAAATCAAAAGAATAAACCTTTATAAAAACTTAATTAAATACATACTAGTATTAATTATGGTTATGCCTCAACATTAACTCAAAAATGGCTCAAATGAATGTAGAACTCATGCGGCATGAGCAGTGTGAGCTACATGCAAGAATAAAAGGGAGAAGGTGTCAAAGACGGTGAAGTGGGAAGAAGGGATGGGTTAGTTCAGGTTGGGGTTTTGGGGGTGAGGTAGAGGAGAGTTAGTGGTGTGAATCAAAGGGAGGGAAACGTAGGATCAAATCAGTTCTTTGATTCTACCTCCAGCAGGTTGAATTTGATGAATGAACAAGCTCGGTTTAAATGGGATTAAACTCGAAGATGCAGATTATTCAAGGATAGTGTAAGCTTTGAATGTCGATGCACATTCAAAGGATCTAAAGAGGAAAAATATGCCCCGGGCACTCCTAGTTAGATTGATCTCCAAAAGAGAGAAAACACAAGTTTATAAACTTGATATTTTATTCACTTGATCTTCACATTAACATAACATGTTATGCTTGTACAAGCTTAAGTATATATATGGCAAATAAGCTGAATTAAAGGGCCTAAACCAGCCAGTTATCTTCCTTAATTCAAGCTAGTTTTAACTCACTTCAATTAAGACTATATAATACCTAATCCAAGCCATAATATCATCATTTAAATGATATTAATGACTATCATTACAAATCCCTACAATCAACTATGGTACATATATGAAATTACAACAAAACCCTAGCTTACATGAAATATACTTTAGGGTTTACCATAAGTTTAATACAACTAATGATATCACCAACTATATCTTGTCGTAGTATCATCGCATGTATGCCATAGCTTTGCATGCTTTGAATGCATTGTACACTTTAATTCTTTTCTCGTATGTTGACTTCTTCACCTTGAAAATATGTAACATACCTATAAGAATATCTTGAAGTATTTTTAATATCAAGTATAGAAATATTATCAAGAACATTTAAGATGATTAGCTCCATTATTAGGAATGTTAATTATTCATTACCTTGAGAATCATTAAAAGTATTAGATACACTAGATGCACCTGCATCATTCTCCCCAAGTTGAGGAGAATTTGTCCTCAAATTATCATTAGTATAATAAGGAGACAAATCACCAATATTAAACGTTCTTAAAATTCCACCTTAATGATCTAGAAGTTCAAGTTCATAAGCATTATCCCCAAATTTTCTTAGTATTTTAAAAGGTCCATTAGCTCTTGGCATTAGTTATTTTTATGCAAATTAGGAAATCGTTCTTTACGTAAATGCAACCAAACTAAGTCACCAAGAAAAAATACCTGTGGGGTTCTATACTTATTTGCTTGAGCTTTATACCTGGCATTAGCTTTCTCAATATTGGTCTTTATTTGCTAATGAAGTTGTTGAAAGAATTTGACTCTATCCTCGACTTCATAATTTTGCAATACTCCTTTCTTTAATGACACTATATTGATTGGCATGTGTGGATTCACTCCATAAACCACTTCAAACGGACTAGCTTGAGTAGTACTTGATGGACTTCGATTGTAAGCAAACTCTGCAGGAGCTAACTTAAAATCCCAATCTTTAGTACTTTTATTAACCAAACCTCTTAATAAGGTACCAAGAGTTTGATTAGTTACCTATGTTTGTGGATGATGTGAAGTGCTAAATAAAAATTTAGTACCAAGCATATGCCACAAAGTTTTCCAAAAATAACTCATAAACTTGACATCTTGAGCTGAGATAATAATTTTAGGCACACTATGAAGTTTAACAATTTCTTGAAAATACAAATCAGCAATATGCATGGCATCATCGGTTTTATTGCATGGAATAAAATGACCACTTTAGAAAATCTATATACTATCACAATAATAGAATATTTACCATGTTGTGTTCTTGGTAACCCTAGGATAAAATCCATACAAACTCCTTCCCATGGTTTATCAGGAATTGGTAAAGGTGTGTGTAAGCCTTTATGAAAGTAACTCTTACATTTTTGACATGTAGAATGTCTACTTATCATAGCTTGCACATTTTTAACCATTCGTAGCTAGTAGAAATTTTCTTGTAATAATTCCATAGTCTTATGTATACCAAAATGTCCCGTAATGCTACCTTCATGTACTTCTTTTATCAATAAGTCTTGAATACTAGATCTAGGGATACAAAGTTATTTAGTCTAAACAAAAATCTATTTTATATGACATAATTACCATGGTATCCACTTTCTTTACATGCATTGAATATATCCATAAAATCTTCATATTTAGGATATAATTCTTTTAACATTTTGAAACCTAAGATTTTAGCATCCATCATGACAAGTATTGTAGATCCGCGAGAAATAGCAAAGCAACTACATTTTCCTTTCTATCTAAATGTTTGACAGAGAACAGAAAGGATTGTAAGAAGCTCACTCACTTTGCATGTCTTAGACTAACTTTCTTTTGACCATGCAAGTATTTCAAACTCTCATGATCTGAGTGTAACACAAAGGGTTTTAGCCTCAGATAATGACTCCATGTCTCTAAGTTCTGTATAATGGCAAAGAATTCATTGTCATAAGTTGAATAGTTAAGTTTGGCTCCATTCAAATTTTTAGAAAATAATGTTATAGGTTTCTTTTCTTGTGAGAGGACACCTCCTATCCCAACTCCACTAACATCACAAGTCACTTCAAAAAGAAGGTTAAAGTTGGGTAAATATAGGACAGGAGCACTACAAAGTTTAGTTTTGAGGGTCTCAAAGGCTTGAGTAGCTTCTTGTCCCCAATTAAATTCACCTTTTTTCATGATTTGTGTAATAGGTGCAGCTATAGTAGAAAAATCCTTAATGAATCTTCTATAAAAACTAGCTAACCCATGGAAACTTCTCACATCATGTACATTTTTAGGGATGGGCCACTCTTTTATAGCTTTAATCTTATTAGGATCCACTTTAATTCCCTCTCCACTAACAATATAGCCTAGTAAAACTACACTTGGAAGCATGAAATCACATTTTTCAAGTTTTCCATAAAGTTTAGCTTCCCTTAGCTTATCAAACAACTTTCTCAAATGCACTAGGTGATCATGCCCATTTTTACTATACACAAGGATATCATCCAAATAGACAACAATAAAGTCACCAAGGAAAGGTCAGAGAACTTCATTCATAAGTCTCATGAATGAGCTAGGTGCATTACATAGCCCAAAAGGCATAACCATCCATTCATAGAGACCATATTTAGTCTTGAAAGCAGTTTTCCACTCGTCTCTATCCCTAATCCTCAGTTGATGGTAACCACTTCTTAAATCAATTTTGGAAAATACTTGTGTACCACAAAGTTCATCTAGCATATCATCGAACTTAGGCATAGAAAAATGATATTTGATAGTAATGTTCTTTACTGCTTTTGAATCTATACACATATGCCAAGTACCATCTTTTTAGGAACTAATAAGGAAGGTACACTACAAAGGCTCATAATTTCTCTCACAAATCCTTTATCCATAAGCTCTTGTATTTTTTTTGTAATTCCTTAGCTTCTTCTGGGTTACATCTATAAGCAAGTTTATTTGGAAGAGGTATTATAGGAATAAGATCAATAGCATGTTCTATACCTCTTTTAGGTGGTAATTCAAGAGGTAAGTCATCAGGAAATACATCATGATATTCATCAAGCAGCTTATCTAGATTAGGATTATTATGTTTTTGCTCCCCAAGTTTAGAATCGTTAGCAACTAAGGCATAAAAAATTCCCTCTTCTTCTATTCATTTTTCCGTTGCCTTTTCATGTAAAAATAATCTCCCTTTATCATCACTTAAAGGCATGTTATCACATAGAGAAGGTGTTAATCTATAAAATAGTTTTCCTTTTTTTTCACCACATATTCATTAGTTACTCCATCATGAGTTACTTTTCTATCATATTGCCATGGTCGTCCTAAAATTAAACCACAAGCATCCATAGGCAATACATTACACAAAACTTCATCATGGTAGTCTCTAATGCAAAATGATATTAGGGTTCTTTTATTTACCTTATCTCCTTTATCTTTGTTTAACCATTGTAAATAATAAGGTTTAGGATGATTAGTAGTCTCTAAACCAAGCTTTTTAACCATTACTTCACTTGCAACATTTTTACATGAACCACTATCAATAATGAGTATACAAACCATATCACCTATTTTACACTTAGTTGTAAAAATTTTCTCTCTTTGAGTAGGTGTCATATTAGGTTGGATTTGTAACACTCTTTGCAGCACAAAACACGGTTCTCCTTCTTCCTCACCCATGGTTAAAATTTAATTAGGAGATTCGATTTCTAGATCCTCATCTTCACTACATGGTTCCATGTTTTCTACTTCACTCAAAGTTAAAGCTCTTTGGTTAGGACATTCTCTAGCAAAGTGTCCATATCCTTTACATTTGAAACATTATTTATTAGACATTTCAACCATCTTATTTTTTCCCTTTTCATCTCGGTTAATCTTTTTATCATATGAAGATGTAGATTTAGGCATAAATGTATTCGAATATGGTTTAGATGAAGTTGAACCATTAGATTTAACATAGGCATAAACATATCAACTTTGTCTCTTATCAAATTATTTAATCCACCTAAATATCTAGCACATTTTTGTTCCTTTATTTCTTATACATCACATATAAGTGCTAATTTTTCTGTAGTGTACTATTCTACACTAAACAATCATTGCCTTAGAGTTGTCATATTTATATACATATCTTGTTCTTATTCCCTAGGCACAAATTTTCTTTTTAGGTGCTTTTTAAGTTTTTCCATGACTTAATTTTTGATTTCTCTTATATTTATCTTGTCTTTTTTAAGTTTTCATACCAAATCCTAGAAAATATTTTAAACTTAAGAGTAACAAGCTTTCATTTTATTTCATCATCATACTCTTTAAATTAAAAAATAACCTCAATTTCATGCAACCATTCAAAGAACAATTCCACATTCGATTCACCATAAAATTCAGGAAGGTCTAGTTTGATACCTTGATCCTCATTAGGTGCATGTATTACTTAGAATTGATATGGTCTCCTATGATTGCTTGAGCCATAAGAACTCATTTTCTTTTCTCCATCTTCAACATGGTTCAACTTTGCATGCCCACATCCTCTTTGGCTTGGACTGCATGCCTCATCTTTCCTTCCACATTATCTTGTGTGGCTTCCAATTGATTGGGCCATGGTTGAAGCTTGTCTTGGTCGGCTAGCTTTGCTTCTACATTCTGCAATTATTGTTAAGATTAATGCATGAGTATGAAGTTGGGAATCCATGCGTGTGGTCAGGATTTTGATGGACTCCACCAACGCATGCACATCTTCACTTGCCATGGTGAAGTTATAACATAACACTGAAACTTCCACAAAGAATCATCAACTAATGGTGGTCCTGGAAGTTTTACTTGCAGCCGAATGATATAGAATCTTGCTAAAATTTAAGCAAGTCTTGATGGCTTCTTTAGTGTCTTGGTCATGCAAGTGTTGAAGGAGAGTGGTCGAATGATTTTTATGATGATTATTGGCTGGTGATGAGGGTTTCTTGGTGAAAATGAAGTGAAGTCACATAAAATATAGGAAGTGGACGTCGAATATGTGTCGAGGGTATTAGTATCTTCAAGTTGAAGATGCTATATTTTAAAAACTTGAAGACATGAAGGAGGGAAAGGAGAGTATGTGTTGAAATGGTGGGAGATAAATGGTAAGGTTCGAAGGCTGTAAATTTTATTCAAACCAGTGGAGCTGTCGAGGATGAATCTACCTTAGAATGAAGATACATAGGGAGAAAATGGTAGAAGAATTTGTTGGAAAAATCAAAGAGAGAAAGGGAAAAGAAACACTAGAAAATCAAAGGAAATATAGAAGAGAATGCTGGAAGGTTGAAGGGAGAAATGGAAGAGAAGGATGGCGTCAAAGAAGGGAGGTCTTCTTCGGTTGAAGGTCTGAATAACTTCAACAAGATCGACTGAAGAAAGATAAATCTTCAACCAAGATTTACGTCTAAGATTCAAGAAATGGATGAAGACACACCTCTCGGTGGGTTCTTAATAAAGAATATTCTTGCATGCAACAACAAGAATAACGATGACACTGGATGGTCAATAGAAATCAAAGAGTTTCGAAGCTTTGATACCAAAAATGGTGTGAATCAAAGGGAGGGAAACATAGGATCGAATCAGTTCTCTGATTCTGCCTCCAGTAGGGTGAATTTGATGAATGAACAATCTCAATTTAAGTGGGATTAAACTCAAAGATGTAGGATATTCAAGGATAGTGTAGGATTTGAATGTCAATGCACATTCAAAGGATCTAAAGAGGAAAAATATGCTCCGAGCACTCCTAGTTAGATTGATCTCCAAAAGAGAGAAAACGCAAGTTCTTAAACTTGAGATTATATTCAAATGATATTCACATTAACATAACATGTTATGTATGTACAAGCTTAAGTATATATATAGGAAATAAGCTGAATTAAAGGGCCTAAACCAGCCGGTTATCTTCCTTAATTCAAGCTAGTGTTAACTCACTTCAATTAAGCCTATATAATACCTAATCCCAACCATAATATCATCATTTAAATTATATTAATGACTATCATTACAAAGCCTTAAAATCAACTATGGTACATACATGAAATTAAAAAAAAACAGCTTACATGAAATATACTTTAGGGTTTACAACAAGTTTAATATAACTAATGATATCACCAACTATAATCCCTCAAATTTTTAAAAGCCTATAATTTAATAAATAACTTTTATTTAGGATAAATTAGCTTTTAAATTTTTTTAATTTAATTATTTTATTGGTTTTTGAGTATATAAAATTTGATATAAATATTTAAAAATTAAAATAAATATGTTTTTATTTTATCATACTCTTTTTATTTAAATAATTTTTCAAACCATTATTTTACTAAAATTATCCTTTTTAAACCCTTATATTTTAATTAAATTAAATTAAATTATTAAATAAATTTATTACCCAAAAATATTTTATTTTATTATTTTATAAATTAAATTATTTTATTTTATCCTATTTTCCCTTTTCTTTTTCCTTTTTACTTTTTCCTTCTCCATTTTCTCCTTTCTTTCTTCTTCCTTTTTCTTTTCTTGGGCCTCCAGTCGGCCTGCCCCTTCCCCTCCTACGCGTTGGGCCGCTGGCCCGTCTCTCTTCCTCTTCCCCTCCTTCTCCCACGACGTCAGCTCGGCCTACCTCCCTTTTTTCTTTCTTTCCCTTTCTCCCCCGACTGGGCCGGCCCACGCCCTCTTCTCCTTCAGTCAGCCTGCACATGTAGCCTCCCCCTCCCCTTCTTCTTTCTTTCTTCTTCTTCCTTTTTCCCCGGCAAAAAACCCGACCACCTCGCCATCTCCGCCACCCTACCTGCAACCCCCTTCCCCCTATTAATCTACCTATCTGTCTCTCTCTCCCGCCATTTCTCTGCACCATCCCAGCCCCAACATCCCTCTCTCCCTTCCCCCATGCCCTACCATACCTATCTTCTCCCTCTCCCTGCAACCCCCATTCCCCTACCACCCTACATCCGCCCTCGAGCCAACCTATCCCCTCTTTTCTCTTCCTCTTCTTTTTCTTCCTCCTCCCCTGCCTCATTCTGCATTTTTCTCGATCCTCACATGCCTCCCCAACCCTCTTTTCTCCCTTTCTTCTCCTCCTATCTCTCACCCTAGTTTTGCTTCGCTACCACCATTTTGCTGCTGCTGTTGCCTCAATAGCTACCTACACCACCCCTACCACCCTCTACCTCACCCCCGAACCATTACAGTACCCCTCGAGCCACCTCGCAACCTCCTTCTTCCTCCTCTTTTCTTTTTCTCTTCTTTCCCTCCCTTCTCAGCAACCACCCTGCACCGCCTCGATCCGTCGCCATTCAGCCGCCTCTGCCACCACTTGAGCAACCAAAATAATCCCTGCAACCCCCTCTACCACCCCCAAATCTCCTTTGGCCGAAACCACCACCCGCAGGCCTCCATTTTCTCCCTCCCTTTTCCTTCCTTCTCAGCCCTCCATCTCAACTCACCCCGGCAGCCCCACTTCGCAGCCTCGCTGCCACTGCTGCCGCTGTAAACCCATCCCCGACCAACACCTACACCCCCTCTTCACTCCTACACCCTTCCCTTGCCCAAAATCCTCCCCCATCTTCCCTTTTTCTTAGCTTAAAAACCCTATCCCTAAATTGATTTTCTCTCCTCCTCCTTATGCCATTTTTTAGCCTCTACCCTATTATTTTGCATGCAGCTTATGCTGCATGAGTAGCATGAGTTACTGCATTTCTTGATTTAGTTGGGTAATAATTTTAAGGTATATAATATTTTAATTCAAGTATTTGATTAATTAAGAGTTATAAAGTCTTATACTTTGATTTTTATTATTTCTAATACAATAAATCTTGATATTATTTTTAGGTATTGGTTTTGATAATCAAAGCTTGAACATTTAACTGGAATACCGCTAAGGTTCATTTTTGCGGGAATTAAGGTAACCGTTAAATCCGACTTAAACGCATGGATTAATATATGTTAGCACATTAGAATTTTTTAATATATTATTATGCTTGATATATGTTGTTTAATATAATATATGTGGTTTATTGTGTTGATTGATAAAAAGGAAGCATGATAGATTATATGTTATGTATGGAAATATTGTTTAAGGCAAGAGTTGGTTATTAATGGAAATGTTAAGTATTATCCATATTGTATTATGCTATTGTGATCTTTAATGCATGGTTAATACTTTTGTGAGCCTTAGGGGTATTTTAGTAATATATCTTGTACAAGAATATGGCCTAATGTGTATGGATATTAATGAGTATTATATTAAATATAATAGTTGGGGAGTTGGATAATAAGAATGGGGTATTAATGCTAGTAATTCACATGGTGATGATAATTTAATATAAGTGGAGTAATAAGGGGTAAAATGGTAATTTGTAAGTGAAAAGGGTAAATTGATAACTTTGGAAGAAAAGGAGGTAAAATGGTAATTTTGGAGATAAAGGGGTAAAATGGTAATTTTGGAGGCAGAGGTAAAGTTGTAAATTTGTAAGTAGAAGGATAAAATGGTAATTTTGTGAGTAAAGGGTAAAATGGTAATTTTTTATGTAAAGGGGTAAAATAGTAATTTTTAGAAGTTAAGGGGGTAAAATGATAATTTTGGAAGTAAGGGTAAATTGGTAATTTTTAAAAGTTAAGGGGTAGAATGGTAATTTTAAAAGTAGATGGCAAAATGGTTATTTTATAACTAAAAGGGTAAAGTGGAAATTGGAAAGGAGTAACTTGGTAATTATAATAATGGAAAAGGGTAATTTGGTAAATTAACCAACTAAAGGGTAATTTGGTAATTTTAATAATGGATAAGGGTAGTTTGGTAATTATGATCAAAGAGAAGGGTAATTTGGGAATTTAACCGACTAAAGGGGTAATTTGGTAATTAGGATAATAGAGAAGGGTAATTTGGTAATTTGACCAACTAAAGGGCAATTTATTAATTATAATAAAGGGGAAAAGGGCAAATTAGTAATCTAACCAACCAAATGGAAAATATATTAAGTGTAATAATTATGAAGGGGGATTAGTGTCCTAATAGGTATGGGAGATAACTTGATAACTTTAATCGAGTAAGGGGTAATTTGGTAATGATACAACAAGGAGGTTAATATGGTAATTTGTCAAGTAAGGAAGGGATGACTTAGAAATTATATAAGTAAGGGATAAATGAGTAATTTGTATCTAACATGTCGTTGTGATTATGGAATTTCATAATATGACTCAAATAACGTTGATTAGCAAGGTATGAGTATTTGATAATTAGTAAGTATCACGAGAATGAAATCTAATTCGTAATTAAATGAGATTAGGATAGCCTTAATGATTCTTCTGTATTACCTTGGACAACCTTTTGAATAAGAAATATCTAAAGATATCCGAACCATTGAAAATGAATAATTATCTAATTAGTGTGCTTTTGTGATCACCTTAATTAAGACACTAATACTTAAAGTGAAAGACCTCGAGATTGTGAATGGTGGCTCTTTAGGAGTTGCTACCCTAAAGACATGGTTTAGCCCATGATTATTCTGGTATTTGTTGATGCGCCTTTGTGCCTCAGCCAGGCACTATATCTTACTCTATCTAGCTCTACGGACCTAGTTAGGAGGTATGCATACTTATGGATTAGGTGTCCTTGTCGGTAGGGTACTGATTTAGCTTTATGCACCAGTACGACCAGGGTACCTTAGCATCCTTGGGTTGATAGTTGAAAGGTACCGAGTAGCTTTTATGCACCAGTGCGACCGGTGTACCTTTGTGTCCCGGGATCTTGATCTCCCTATCAAGGTAAATAAATGGAATTATTGTGCTGATTAAAAAGGAAAAACACTAATCGTGAAAGTGAAAGATTAATGAGCCGGACCCAGTTGAATTATATTATGAGCACCGATCCACCGGATAAAATAGTGGCCTGGAGGTTTTGCCCTAGATGATGTTTATGAGTACCAATCCCCCGGATATAATAGTAGCCCAGGTGTGTGTTGTCCTAGATGATGTATATCTATATTCTGATCCACTGGCCATAATAGTGGGGGGTCTCAAGCTCAATAAATTTGATTTAGCTGTGAATAAATTATGAAAAAATACTAATCACTTATAGTGGAATACTATGTGAGTCGGGGTCAAATCGGTCCCCAGGCGAATAATAGTGGCCAGAAGCATTTTGCCCTGCATGACCGATCCACTAGTGAATAATAGTAGCCAGGAGCATTTTTCCCTACATGACCGGTTCACTAGCGAATAATAGTGGGTTCCCGCACTCACATGAATAATTATAATCTGATATGATTGATAATAATGGACTAAGGGCTTAAGGCCCAAAAGTATTGATTGTTCTCTATGGCTAATTAATATCTGATTGATTTGTTAAGTATGTGGTTGTATGACTGTGGATATTAAGTATCTACCTTTCATTATGTATGTATGTAGTACCATGTGTTGCATTGCGGGCCTATTGTTAGGTGTGTTTTAAAGGGTTACTCAGTATCTTCGTACTGAAGGGTTCATAAAATACCCAAAAATCCTAATTTAGAAATTATGGGAAAAAAGGATTTATTAGGAAAATTAAGTAAATAAATTACCTTATTAAAATAAAGGGGGATTAATTAAGGAAAACCAAGGAGAAAATAATAAATAAATTATTTAGAAAATTTTGGACATATTACTAATTAACATGGAAGTTAAGGAACATTTGTCCAAAATACCCAAATTAATCTAAGAAGTAATTATTATTATTATCATTATAATAAATATTATTAATTATAAATATTCAAAAATAATAATAATAATAATAATAAAATACCAAATACCCCAACCCATCCATTTTCTCCATTTTCCTTTTCCCTTTTTCCTTTTTCCTTTTTCCTTTTTCTTCTTTCTTTTCCTTTTTCCTTCTGCCTCTCCTTTCTCCTTCTCTTATTTTTCTTTTCCTTCTCTTCCCGATTTGGGCCAGCCCGCGGCCCAAACTCCCTTCTCCTCACAGTCCCGCGCGGCCAAGCCTGCCCCAGCCTCTCCTCCTTCGCCCGATTCGCCCGGCCAAACCACCTTCTTTTCTTTTTCTTTCTTTCCCCTATACCGTTCGGTCCACCCCGTCCTTGTCTCCTTCTTCCTCACGCAAACTGCAACCCCGACTTGTAGTCATACGCTTGCTGATGGCCACCTTCTTCGTCCGACTGTCCTTCCCTACCGCCCCCATCATTTTCTTTCCATTTTTGACCTAACCTACCCGTCCTCCCTCCTCACGCGTGTTGCCATCCCTTCCTTTTTTACCCCACCCCAATCCAAACGTACCCTGCAATTCGGAGGGCATGCGCCGCCTGCCACCACCAGTCGGCGACCTGCCTCACCTGCCCCCAATTTTGTTCTTCTCCCTTTTTTATTTTCCCCTCAATTAGCCTATAAATACACCCCAAGGGCAGGCATAACCGAGCTTCCCTTTCGCAAGCCCAGAAATCTAGCCATTCGCCGCCACCCAAAGAGACCCTTGTTTCGTCGCCGTCGATGACCGCCACCGCAAAAGAAGCCCACCAAAACCTTCCATGCACCTCCCTCTACAAAACTAAGACACCATCCTACCCTATCTTTCCCTATATGAGCCGCCCTGGCCGTGCAAAGTTGCCAACCCAATCAGCCATCACCAAACCCACGCTGCCCCTCATGGCGTCGTTCGCCGCCAATTCCACTGTAAACAGCACCTCCTCCACCCTCCAAAACAACCAGTGGATTCCACCCTACCTCCCCACACCTCCATCTCCCCCTGCCTCCCTCTCCTTCTACCTTCTCCACCTTCCACCACCTTCGGCCACCGTGCTAACCGTCGTGCACCGCCACTTCCGGCTACACCACCACCTCCATTCCACCCCTCTCCACCTGCTGCACCTTCCACCACCTCAAACACCCCCTCATTCCCTTTCTCCTAGCCTACAACCCCATCTTTCCACCTCTCTTCCTCCTCCATCGCCGCCGCCACGCGCCACCGCTGGTCCCGCCACCAACCCTAGGTGGTACTCTAATTTCCCCAGCCCTTAAAATCTTTTTCCACAAGTGTTAATAATTTTTAGTAATATTAATAGTATTACTCTTAATATTATTATTATTACTAATTTTGTGTTATTCTTATTATTTTTAGTATTATTATTTTTATGTTATTATTCTTATAATCTAACCTAACTTCAGAAATAATTATAACTATGGTACTATCATTTAAAAGGCTACAACTTAGTATTAATATAGTTATCTTTATTATTATTATTATTACTACTACTACTACTATCATGATTATTATTATTATTATTATTATTGTCTTACTCATACTATTAATACTAACTTGGCCATTACTACTTTTATTATTAGTGTAAATGTTGGGACTCTTATATTACTATTTCCCTTTTCAATTTTTTTTATCCTTATTATGTTTAACATTATTATTAATATTACTACTATCGTTACTACTAATATTATTAGTAATATTTCTATCATCATTATTATTGCTATTATTCTATTGTACTAAGACTACCACTAAGACGAATTCTAGGACCTGCATTAATGTGTTAAGATGAGAACTACTATTAATATTAATATTAATAATAATAATAATAATAATAATAATAATAATAATATTATTATTATTATTATTATTATTATTATTATTATCATTATCATTTAATACTACTATAAACATCATTATTGTTAACTTGTCTTTTGTCAATATCTCATAACCACTAACTTATTGTCACTACTACAATTATTAATATAAGCATTACTATGGTCTCTACTTTTATATTACGTATGCTACTATTATTATTATTACTAGGGTTTGGGTTGATAGTAGTATTATCACTAAAACTAATAATAATAATATTATTATTAGTAATATTGAAACTATTACCTTTAACGTTATAAATATCACTATGACTACATAAACATAAGCCATGATGACTATTAAGAATTATTTCGGTTAATAGAAGCATGAAGAATTATTTTGATAATAATAACCCTACTTTTAATTATAAAACTACTATTACCGTTAATAGCCTTAATCGTAGAGTATGATAAGGTAGGGTAGAAATAATGGTAATCTTTAGTAAGAGGGAGATTAACCCATAGTATTTTCCCCTTATCGGTGAATCAAGCCAAAATCCTAAGGAGGCGTAGGAGCGTGCTCCAAGCCTGGCGTCGTTTTAGGTAAGGATGTAGCTAAGGCCCATGTGTGTTGTGTGACTTGTATGCCTTGGATGCTATATACCATGTATAATTGTCATTAACTTATCTTATGTGTAGTGCAACTTAGAGTTGAGGTATGTTTGTATATGTAGTCTTATGACATGTGTACGATATGTATATATGGTGATTATAATGTGATATGTTATGGCTCTCTAGGACATGCATGATAGGACAATTAATAATATGATATGGAAATGAAAGGACAAAAAGAAAGAAAATGGAAAGTGAGTTCACTAAGGGGAACATAAGGTTGACCAAAATACCTCATGATCCATGAGAGGAAATTAAAGAGGAAGGAATGACCAAAATGAATGAGAGATGGGAACCATGCATGTGAATCTTAAATTTTGCATGGAGACTTTGGGTGTTTGCATGGGATGGATAAAACTTACATGGGGGTGACCCTTACGTGAGAAAAGTTGATTTAGCATGTAAATAAGCTAAGGGGAGAGTTGTGGAGTGATTGGAGACTTGGGATGAAAAATACTATGTAGGTTGGTGTAAGGGTGTATATGGGACCTTATTAGGGTTTTGGGAGGAAGCAGTAATCTAGAAAATGTGGAAGTAAAAATGATTAAGGGAGACTGGAGTACGTGTTAAGAATGGGAACTTATTTTATAAGGGGTGAGTATGGGTGCCATGGGAGTGAAGAGTTATTAGGTGAAAAGGAGAGGAGTTACTTGTGGGAGAAGAAAGGTGCTAGAGCTGAAGTGGCCAACTAGGGTTTTTTAGTCACCTATGGAATCGAGAGGTAAAATGATATGGTTGGGATTGGATCTAAATGAGATAAGGTATGGGGCGATAAACGAAGTAATGGTAGTGTAAGTGAGAGAGATTTAGGCCACATCGGTCCAATTAGGGTTTTCAAGGGAAAACCCTAGAGGGTGATAGTAGGTGGAGTTGATGTCATAAGGTGTTGAGCCTAACCCATACTAGTAGGAGTTGGGTTTGTCATTAAGTGTAAGTGTAAGGGGAAATGGATTTCGGGGTGTGATAAGGGGCGTAGGAGTCTCAGGATATGGGACAAGCCCCTCTTGGGAGAATAGAAGTATAAGGTAGTTCACAGACATGTCAAGGGTGAGAAGCTTTATCCAATAAGACATAAATAAGATACTAATCACTTAAAGAGTAAGATTGTTGAGCTGGGCCCAGACTGATCCACCAGCATAATAGTGGCTAGGTGCTAGGGTGCCATAGAGAGTAGAGACCGATCCACCGACATATACTAGTGGTTAGATGTGTTCTGCCCTATAAGTGACCGATCTACCGGCTATAAGAGTAGGGGGTCCCGAGGTCAACAAATCAAACATTAAGTTACTAATAAATCATGGGAAAGATACTATGTAATTATAGTGAAACACCATGAGATTCGGGGCCAAACCGGTCCACCGGTATAATAGTGGCCAAGAGCGTTCTGCCCTTGAGACCGATCCACGGGCAAAAATAGTGGTTAGGTGCGTTCTGCCCTATAAGTGACCGATTCATCGGCTATAATAGTGGGGTTGCCGCACTCGCATGGATTGATAAAGATTATTTTGTGAAATGATCATATGTATTAGAGATCCAAAGAATAAGTCTAATTGGACCATAGTCGGCCTTCATTATCTGTGTTATTGTATGTTATCTGTATGACCATGTCATGTATGTTACGTCGTATGTTTTGTATGTTTGGCATTAGCACATGGTTACCTTACTCAGTACATAGCATACCGATTGCCTGTTTCATGGGTGCTACTCATTCCCACGAGCAAAAGACCCATTTGAGCTTGTGTAGGTAGGGGATGATGTCTTTAATGCCTACGACACTTACGAGGTATTGGGTGGGGCTGAGCGTTGAGCCTAGACCTGACCTGGGGATTAAGAGCGACTCGGCCATACTCTGTTTTCTTTTATTGGACCATGTATTATTTTATTTTAGTTATGCGATATCGTGCAATGCTTTATGTTTTGAAAAACTCTAGTCACTTACTCTTGGATTGCAATTCTTAATCGTTGTAATACCCCGTATTAATTAATCCTTAATTTAGATAAGAAAGACTTAAAGTTTGATTAGTAGGCGAAGTAAACCATAAGATTATTTTTAAGCGATCGCCTTGTTGTCTCGAGTAAGTCCATAAATGTTAAGTTATGAAAATAACCTGGATTAAATGTAAGAATGAGTAGAAGAAGGTAAAAATTGATGATGATAATAATACCGATAATAAAAAGAAAGTAATTAAAACAAAAGGGATGGTAATACCAATAATCTTATTGTGAATAACACTTTTAATAATAATACCAATAACAAGGATTGTAAGAATAATAATAATGTTATTAATAATTAAAAAAAAATAAAATAGGATAAGTGATAACATAATGATAATAATATTAATCATAATAATACTAGTAACATGTTTTTTTGTGAAAATAAAACCTTGCTTAAGTGGGATTCTTTTCCTAATAACTATAAATTTGAAAGCCTAATACTTTGGGAGGCTTTTTCTAATCAATTCCTAACCAAACCCCCATCATTTTCCCCACTTAAACCCCAGCCAAAAATCCCCAACCTATCTAGCAAAGGACCTTTCCCTATGCAGCCCATCTCCTCTCCTTCCTCCTCTCCATGCATGTGCTCCTTCTTGTCCAACAACCACCCCCTTTTGTATTCCAGTTGCATGTAACCCCAGCCATCCACCAAGTTGCAGCCCCTATCTTTCCCTTCTCTCAACCTGCACACCTACCCAACCTTTCTAGCCATCTACCCCTCCATTTTTTTCCCTTCCCCATACCTCAACCTGCCCTTGTAGACCCCATTTCCCATCCAACATGTTCGACACCCTCACCCCTAAAAGAACCCACTTGCATCACCTTAGCCACTAACCCACGCAGCAGCCACTCTTCCCCCTTCTTTCCCCTCCTTTTATTAAGTCCCAACCTGCAGCAAACACCCTCCTTCCCTCTCCCTTTAATCCCTCTAATTTTCCCTTTGCAGTCCTCTATTTCCCTTCCCTTAATTCCAGCAACTAAATTTTGGTTTGCAACCCCAAACTCCCCCTTACTTTCACCAAAATTTAGCCCAAAAATAACCCAACATTTTCATTGTGTTTCACCTCCCCAAGCAGCCATTATTTTTCCCCAACGTAAGTATTCTATATTTCGGTGGGTTTGTTGCTTAAATTCATGCACCGGTCGCCTTGGTTATTTTCCCTAGTAGTTTTTTAAGTATTAGCTCATATAGGTTGTCTTTTGATTATTTTAATTAGCATAAATATTAATACTCGTAGTTGTGGATGTTGTTATTCATTTCTAGGTAATCTCGACCCCGCTTAAGGTATTTGTGGAAGAAGCTTCGTGGTGCTAATATTTTCTTAGCTCAAGGTAAATCCAACTAATCCATAGATGGTAGAATTTTATGTGAGAATGATAGGTTAGTTTTCTAGGGTAAAAATCATGTTAGGTTGAAGATATCAAGTTATTGTATTTTGTGGGAAATACAAGCATGTTGTAGTTCATTTCTACATGAATATTATGATGTGTAAATTAATATATGTTATCATGAAAATTTTTATATGACTAAGTAATATTCTAAAATTTGAAGAGTGTATGCTAATGATAAAGAATATGGATTTATGCTAGTAAAATGAGATGAGTATGTTTAGGGTAAAAATGTAAATTTTATATACCATGATTCGTATTTGACATTTATTCGTGAAAATTGCATGAATTTATGAGATTTTAGAAATGAATGCTAGGAGTGTATACGTGTACTATGTATGGTGAATGGTTAGGGATAATATGGTCTTTTGTAGTACCGAAGAAATTATCGTATATAAAGTATCATTAGCTATTTTATGCTAGCATTTTCATGACAAATATCCTATATCAGTAAACTTGATAATAAAAGTGAAGGAAAATGTGGTAGTTATAGGTTGAGGGGTATTTTGGTCATTAAGGCAAAAAGGTGTTCCAAAGTGAATAATTGGACTAGTTGAATTAAGTGTTGGCCTTAAAATAATTTTGGAAATAATTGGACAATTGGTTTGAACAACTGAATCGGATAATTATTCGGGCTATGGCATGATGCTTAACCCTAGGTTGTGTTGGCTTAGAATGGTTGCGAACCTCGTAGTCTTTTGGATATGATGTTGGTTGTTTGATTGATGACTAAGTTGAATATTATGAACCTCGATATTCTAAAAGTAATAACTCAGAATTTCATAAGACACTAATTACTTAAAGAGAAAGACTTGAGTTGGAAAGGAATCTCGTGCCTCATACTTGGTTGCCGAGTGCATAGTTTGGGCATTCGGGTCAAGGGGCTCACTTCTACTCTATAGGTATTCCATACACCCTATAAGGAGTACGCGTACTTAAGGACTTGAGTTATGAGGTTTAGTATGGACAATTGTTATGTTGTGTGGCTTCCTTGGCAAGCTTTGCCCTGGAATTGAGTGATTTATTTTGGTACCACCCTCCTTGACGATCATTGTCATGGATATGGGATTGTATTCTACTTGAGAATTGTTATATAAATTATATAACCGGATTAGACACCCACCATAATACTTCTGTAATAATTGGATTAGGAGTGACTTGACCTTGGTCAGATTGTTTGGAATATCAATAATTCTTCCTATTTTGCTATAATGTACGGTCGTTGGTAAGTTAAAATGGTTGTGAAATTATAAGCATGTTTTAAATGCCTTTGATAGGGATTTTGATTTAACTCGTAATGTTAATTGTGATGTGGATTCGTGTTATGAAATCGTGGCTTTGCATGTGATCATATGTTTTATTTGAATTTCGTATTTGTATGATGATTGCTACGTGGGTATGCTACCTCTCCGGAGGCGTTGTGGTTTACTCAATACAAAGAATTCATACTGATACTATCACTTTTCAGAGGAGTGCGTCCATAACATGCATTGGTTGAAGGATTATAAGGAGCGTCACCCCGGCCAATAGTTAGATTAAGGGAGTGAGTGGACCCCGTCCCCTTTTTCCCTTTTTCCTTATAACTTTAATGGACCGGATGAGTGTAAGGCAAACCATTGTTGACTTTTATGTACTCTTTTGTTATTTTCTGAAAATGGTTGGCTACTTAATTATCTAAACAGTCATTTGTCATGGATAATCTTTCTTTTGTAAAACTCTTGATTATGTATTGTACTTATCTCATCTTTTTGTTGGTTTGACTTGTTTTAAGCCTTAGCACTTGACATAAGGATAGTGAGGAGGCCAGACTTATGTTAAGTGTGGTGGTAACACCCGCTGTTCTTTAATTTTCGCTTTCGCAAAGCAAAATTTAAACAAAATTTTCAAGTGATGATTTTGGGGTGTTACAACCGCACTCTGATTTCTGTATGACTTGCATTTTATTAATGCCTGGTGTTTTTATGAATGAATTGTATTTGATGTTAACCTTGTTTAGCCTTAGCACTTAGTATTGGAATGGTAGGAGTGAACCGATCTGGTACAAAGTGTGGCGGTAATGCCCTCAAGTTTACGGTTTTATCATTTCTCTTCTGTGAAACCTTTTTATTAAAAAAAATTTAGTAGTAAATTTGGGGGTGTTACAGTTCCATTCATGGAGGCCCTACCTATTCAATGGGCAATGTCCCTTGTAGGTCATTTTCAGGTGCTAATCAAGTGGGCTCTCGGGAAAGAGCATAAGGTACTATCCGGAATATCCTAGGATTGCATTATTTATCCTTTGAGATTTATAGTTTCAATGTATTTATTGATTTGTAACCACCACTGGTGGATTTTATTTTTGTGAAATGTTATGTGTGCTACTCTAATTTAATTATTGGTTTGAGTTTCTCGTAAGTTGTATTTTTCTCCTTTAGCCTTAGCCCTTGGTACTGGAACGGTAGGAGTGAACTAGTTTGGTACTAAGTGTGGCTGTAACATCCCTAGAAATTCACAGTCTTGTTATTTCGCTTCCCCTAATTATTTTAATCATACAAAATTTTTCAGTAGTGAATTTTGGGGGTGTTACACCAACTATATCTTGATGTAGTATCATCCCATGTATGCTATAGCCTTGCATGCTTTGAATGCATTGTACACTTTAAGTCTTTTCTCGTATATTGACTTCTTCACCTTGCAAATATGTAACATACCTACAAGAATATCTTGAATTATTTTCAATATCAAGTATAGAAATATTATCAAGAACATTTAAGTTGATTGGCTCCATTATTAGGAATGTTAATTCTTCATTACCTTGAGAATCATTAGAAGCATTAGATACACTAGATGCGCCTGCATCAGTTAGGGTAGTGGTTGGGTGCAAGGAGGGAGTAGGGTTGTAGGTGGTGGTCGGGGGTTAGTGATCAATGGCTCAGGGTTGTGGAGGCGGTGGTGGTGGGGTTGGAAAAGTGGGTCAAAGTTTGGGTGGAGGAGAATAAGGAAGGGAAAAGAAGAAGAGAAATGAGGGGTTGCTGGGGGATTTTTGGCCAAGAGGAGGAAAGATGGTGGTAAGGAAGGTTCTAGGGAGTTGATCGGTGGCTGTGGAGGCGGTGGAAGAGGCGGAACGGAAAGTGGTGGTATAGGGTGGAGGCTAGAAAGGGGGAAAGAAAAAGAAGGGAGGAGAAAGGTGGTTGCAAGGGGAAATGGTGGTGATGGGGTGGTGCAAGGAGGTTGTAGGAGGTGTCAAAAGGTGGATGTGGTGGTTGGTTGGGCTACAAAAGTGGTAATTGAAGGTGGCTAAGTGAAAATAGGGGAGGGAGGAGAAGATGAGAAGAAGGAAGAGTGGGAGATCAGTAGGGGGAGAAGAAGGGCTTGCGTAAGGCAGAAATGAAGTAATAGAGAAAAAGACAAGGAGAGGAAGAGGAGGGGAGGTAGGGCACAGCCTAGGTGGTTGTGGTTGTTGGCGGTAGGGTGCGGGTTGTAGGGAGAAGGAGAAGGAAAGTGGAAGGCACGTGGGGGAGGGTTACAGGCTCGGGTGTGGACAAAAATGGAAGGAAAGGGACGGGGGAGAGGGGAAGAATGAGAGCAGGGTGGCTGCCATGGTAGGTGTAGAGGTGGCGATTGCAAGTGGTGTAAGAGGCATGTCATATGGCGTCAAAGGAGAAGGATGGAGGAAAGAAGAAGAAGAAGAAGAAGAAAAGGAAAGGAGAGGCAGGCTGACGGAGCAAGGGAAGAAAGAAGAAGATGGGCCAACCAGGGGAGGAAGAAAGGAAAGAAATAGAAAGGAGGGATGGGCTAGGGCGACAACGCAGGAAAGGAAGGAGAAAGGGAAGGAAGTGGGCTGATAGCCCAGCACGAGGGAGGAAATGAGAGTAACTCAGGTGGCCTGAAGGGGAAAAGAAAAGAAAAAGGAGAAGAAAAGGGAAAAAGGAAAAAGAGGGAAAATAAAATGAAATAATTTTTGAAATAATGGCATTTAATATTTTTGATAGATAAATTAATTTATAATAATTTAATTTATGAGAATTTAATATATTGGTTTAAAAAGGATAATTTTAGTAAACTATTAGTTTGAAAAATTATTTAAATAAAATGAGAATGATAAAATTATAAAATATTTATTATAATTTATTAAATATTTATATTCATTTTTACACACTCAAAAATCCACAAGATAATTAAATTAAATAAATTTAAAAGTTAATTTATCCCAAATAATAGTTATTTATTAAATTATGTGTTTTAAAAAAAATTAGGTTACTACAAGCTTACATGACTAGGTGACAGGGTAGTGAATTTATAGGGTTGTAAGGGGCTTAGGAGGGGGTCTTGGGGTCGTAGGAGGGAGGGGACTAATGCAGGGTAGTGCCTGCTACATGCCTTGTGGGTCATGATGAGGAGAGGGTGAGGGGAGAAAAAGAAATGAGGTTGCAAAGCAACCATGCTTACAACACAAATCTGGGGGAGAGGATCTGGGGGAGAGGTTGAAGATGGGGGTAGAAAGGGAAAAAAAAGAAAAGGAGGGAGAAAAGGAGAAAATAGGGGGTCGTCGTGGGTGTTGGGTTGTGTGAGGGGAAAGAAAAAGAAGGGAGAGTGGGTTGAGGGAAGGGAAAGAAAGGAAAGGAGAAATGGGGGAGAGAGGAATTGGGTTGCATTGGGCGGGGGCTAATTCGGCGAGGGATGGGGATGAAATATAAAAAGAAGAAAAAGAAGAAAATAAAAAAGAAAAGGAAAAGGAGAAGAAAAAAAGAAAAGAAAAGAAAAGTGAGGTGGTTGGGCGGTTTGGGATTTTTTTTAGAGTTTTAGGAATAATAAAATTAGTAATAATAAATAATTAATTTTGTTATTAGTTTATAAATTATTATTATGATTTACTTAAAATTTATTTTAGTTCAGTAAATAATTCTAGCCTCCACTAATTTAATCCCTAAATTATTTTCCTCATTTTATAATCTTACTTATTATTATTATAATATCATTATTTTATTAAAAATGGTATATTGAATTAAACTTTACCCAATAATTCTTATTTTATTTTTAATTCCTAAAACAGGGTTTTGGGGTATTACAATATGTTGATATCTATACCTCAAAATATATTACCTACATCATCATAAGAAAGTTGAAAAAATCTAGAGTGTTCTTAGACTAGAATTTGTCACCCCAAAGATGAAGGTGGATTAGGCATTTGATAATTATTACCTTGGAATGCAGCTTGTTTCTACAAGAATTTATGGGGACTGTCGGTTCAAAAAGAAAGTATTTGGGTCAAATGGATTTATGAAAAATACTTAAGCAGATCAGACATTTGGTGAGATAATATTAAAGAGGGTTCTTCATGGACAACAAAACTCATTTTCAAAATAAGGGATATAGGGTAATAAGCCTTATTATCTAGCAGTGATATAGGAAGATTTAGTATTGACAAAATGTACCTGAACTTAAGGCACAGAAATGACAAGGTCATGTGGTATAATCTTATTTGGATGTATCATGGAATGCCTAGATACAAAATTATTTGTTGGATGGTTTTCCATGAAGTGCTACAAGTGAAGACTAAGCTTAAGATATAGCAGGTTAATGATACTTCTATTTGTGAAGTCTGTCAACAAGTTCATGAAGACCTTGATCATCTCTTAGTTTAATGTGTTGTTGCGAATCATCTCTAGAGAAGAATTCTCAACTGTATGTTATTACCACATTTATTTATTACATGGCAAAGCTATATTCAATGGATGATCAAGAGCACAAAGGAGCAAACAAGGGCATGCTAAAGTGTTAAGGATTACTTTTGCTGCTTTGATTTACAAGATTTGGATCAATAGAAATGAAGTTGTGTTCCAAAAGAATCAATCTATCCTAAAGAGTATAAGTAAGCATATTATTTAATAAGTTTTCATGAGAGCTAGCCTTATAAAAAATGAAAAAAAAGGCAAAATTTCTTCAAGCTTATAGATCGTTAGATTTAGTTGATAGGTGATCAGGAGGTTGGATGTCATTTTGATTCGCTTGAGTATTTTTTATATGGCATTTTGTATAAAGATACTTTGATGTACATATTGCTCATTATGGTAATAAAATTTATTTACTTACCAAAAAAAGAAAAAATCTAGAGTGAGAATGTTAATTACTTCTTTTGAAAATTAAAGATCAATGATATTTATTACATAAAATAAGTTAAATAGCAAGAAGTCAATACTAGTGTGTCATTTATTAATGTTCATTACTTTATCTAATTTTTGTCATATTTGGCTTAATATGATCTAATCACAATAAAAAACATTAATATTGTGTTATTATTATTATTATTGCCATAATTGATATTTATTAATTACTTTTATTATTGTTATCATTATTATATTTTTATCATTAATTTTGAATTATTACTATTACTATTATTGTATTTATTAAAATTATATTGATTTGATGTGATTACTTTATTATAAAAAACCGTCTAAGCCTTCATTTTTATCAAGTATAAGTTAGTATTATGTAAGGTCCACCTGAGATATGAATACAATATAAAATTAAAATAATACTTGAATTCGATATAACCTATCTTATAATGAAAATAAATTATAAGCTATATCTTAACATAAAAAGGAAACTAAATTGATTCAAAAAACTTTTAAATTTGAAATGAATAATACATATCCAAAGATAAAATAATAACAAAATTTTATAAGGCCCCCAAACAATCAATAGCCATTAATAATGTAACACCCCCATTTCCAAAACCAAAACTTCACTAAAAAGTATGCACGAAAGCTAAATATAATGAGTAAGGCTGTGCAAAAAATCCGATCCGACATTTCGGATATCCGAACCGATTTTATTTTAAAAGGATATCTGACATTCGGATATCCGATTTTTTTTGGATTATCCGATTTATTGATTATTTCAATAATACACCATATTATTGTGTTTTTATAGTTTTAATTTTTAAAATTTTATTTATTTTTATATTTTAAATATTTATAATAATATTTTAATACTTCTTTTAGATGAAATAAGATATTTATATGAATATAGATATGAATATTAATTGATATACGATCTTTATTTTTAAAAATATTATAGCAAACGTTATTAAAATTGATAAAATATTATTTTCATATATATATTAGATATATCCGAATCCGGTCTATATCCGGTCTATATTTTTTGGATATCCACATCCCGGATATTCGGTCTAAAAAAATGCGGAGCGGATATCCGAAAAAAATATCTGAATGGATACGGATATCCGGTTTTGCACACCCCTAATAATGAGGGTATCAACGCCACATTTATGATAGATATACACCATAATCCTACTCATACTAGATGCTAAAGCTAAGTAAAATAAGAAACAACTAGAACATATTTATCAATTCAAACCAACCGAATGGAAAATGTTACTTCAACTAAAGCCACGAAAATAGTCTATTAAAATTAATACGATAAATAAAACTCTAAAAGCCACCACCTGAAATACCCCAAAAACCCTAACTTAGGAATTATGGCAAAATAGTGATTTATTAAGAAAATAAATTACTTCATTAAATAAAGAGGAAATTAATTGAGGAAAATAAAGATAAATCAATAAATAAATTATTTATAAAATTTTGGACATTTTACTAATTAGAAGGGAAGTTAAGGAAAATTTATCCAAAATAGCCCAATTAATCTAAAAATGAATTTAATTATTATTCTTAAAATAATTATTATTAAAATTAAATATCTAAATTAAATATATAAACAAATAAAGACCCAAATACCCCCAACCCAACCATTTTATCATTTTTCTATTTTTCCATTTTTCCTTTTCTCCTTTCTTTTCCTTTTTCTTTCTTCCTCCTTTACATTTCTTCCATCTCCCCCCCCACGGTTTGGGCCAGCCCGTCGGCCCAGATCTCCTTTCCTCCCTAGCTCGTCCCGTGCGTCAGCCCTCTCCTTGCCCTCCAGCCGGCCAAACCATTCCCCTTTTTTCCTTTTCTTTCTTTTCCCTGGACCGACTGGCCCACCTTGCCCTGTCTTCTGCTTCCCAGCCCGACCTGCAACGTCGACTTGCAGCCCCGATTCCGCCGGCAGCCACCAGCCAACAACCGACCATCCTCACCTACCCCTCTCCCTATTGTTTTCTTCCTCTTTTCGACCCCGACCAAGTTCATCTCTCCCCTTCCCATGTGCCCATCTTTTTCCCTTTTCCTCTGCCCCCTCCTCGACCTAACCTACCATGGCAGGGCTTGCACCGCCTGCCACCGGCCGGCCACCTGCACACCTGCCCCGCTCGTCTCCTTCTTCCCTTGTCATTTTTCCCTCCCAATTGCCTATAAATACCCCCATTGGCAGCCATAAATCAGCTCCCTCCTTCGATTTTGCCCCGAAACCCTGCCTCTCCGCCACCTAAAAAAGATGGGCTTTCCACCGCCACCTCCACCGCTGCCCACCGTTATCATCCTTGCCCCTCTCTCGACAAAACCAAGCCGCCACCACCCTCCGCCTTGCCCTGCACGTGCCTCCCTAGCCGTGCAAAGTTCCTATCCCAAAACCACCACCTCCAGCCTTCGCCGCCCTTGCGCCGCCTTCCACCGCCAACTCAGCCGCCACCAGCGCCTCCTCCACCCTCCAAAACGTTCAGCAGACCTCCCTATACCTTCCTATACCTCTATCTCCCCTACCTCTCTCTCCTTCTACCTCCCCCATCTTCCACCCCTCTCCACCACCCTCGGCCGCCGCGCCAACCACCGCGCGCCGCCACCCCTTGCCACACCACCACCCTCATTCCACTCCCCTTCATCTGATGTTTCTTCCCCCACCTCAAACTTCTTCTTTTCTCCTCCCATCTAACCACCACCTCCATATTTCCCCTCTTCTCCTCCTTCACTGCCGCCGCCGCCGCCGCCACGCGCCGCCGCCGGACCACCACCAACCCTAGGTGGTTCTTCACTCATCCAAACCCTAATACCCCTTTTATATAACTGCTACTATTTTCTACCAATATTAATACTATTATACTTATTATTATTATTACTTTTATTATTATTTCTATTATTATTATTATTATCATTATTGTCATTATTATTGTCTCCATCATTAATGTTCTTATTTTCTTACTAATACTAACATCCCTTTTAAACCCTAACTTTTATTATACTTAACTTTGGTCTTATTTTTATAATTATTAGTATTAACATTTTCATTATTATTATTATTATTATTATTATTATTATTATTATTATTATTATTATTATTATTATTATTATTATTATTATTATTATTATTATTTCTATTATCCTTACTACGGTTATTATTATGGTTGCTTAACCTTACTAGGTCGTTATTATTCTTATTTTATTACTACGAGGATTATTGTTATTATTATTATCGTTGTTGTTGTTATTATTATTATTATTATTATTATTATTATTATTATTATTATTATACTTAACACCCTTATCATTTTGTTAACAATAGTACTACTTTTGTTCTTATTCATATTACTTAACTCAAGCTAGTAAACATCATGTGGTTGTTAACTAAGAAGAGTACCTGAACCTTATTACCATACCACTTAACATTAACCCTAACCTCATTACTAGGACACTATTATTAGCTATTACTATTATTACTACTATCACTACCTTATTATTATAACCAAAAGCATTTGAACCCTTGTATTATTCAAGAATATACAACTATTATCATTATCACCCTTAGGAATAGTTTACTTGTAGTATTGTGACTTTGTAATATTATTATTTCAACTATAACACCATTAATAGACTTGGCCTTAAAACGATAGGGTTTTTATCACTAGACAATAGCGTCACTATTTTATTAATGCTAACACTATTCTCCTATAGCTAGCATAAACCCTATTACTACAAGATTAGAGCTAATGAGTTTAATAAAATAAGTGTAACAATAAGTATAAAAAATAAACACATTTTGACTAGTAATATTTAGTATACTAAATTTAAGATAAAAACCCTAGTTTTTGTATAATACCCTCTTTAGTAATAAAAACCCTAATCCTAAACTAGAATAAGGGTTGATGGTACTTGCAAGGGAAACTAATACTTAGCATTTCCCCTTTTATAGGTAACCCCGACCAAAGCCCTAAGGAGTTAGAGGAGCGTCCTCCAACCCTGGCGTCGCTTTAGGTAAGGACAAAGCTATGACCTTGTGCTATGTGTGATGTGACATGTTGATTGTTGTGTATACCATGCTAATGTGTGTTATATGATTTATGGATAACCTGTCTCATGTGTAGCGCAGCTTGGAATTTGAGGTATGTCGTGTGTGTTTTCTATGACATGAGCATGGCATGTTTATGTATGATATTTATGATGTGTTGATACGGCCCTCTAGGACATGCATGCTAGGGTTTCGGTATTATAAAATGGGACTAAAAGAATAATAATAGGGGAATGGGAAATGAGACCATTAAGGGGGATATGGGGTTGACCAAAGTGCCTCATAATCCATGAGAGAAGTTTAAAGTGAGTAGAATATCCAAAGTAAATGAAAGTTGGGAACCATGCATGGGGGCCTTAAAATCTGCATGGTGACTTGGGGCGTTTGCATGAGGTGACTAACTCTTGCATGGGAGTGTGTCTTACGTGAGAAAAGTTGAATTTGGGTGTAAATAAGAGAATGGGAGAGTTGTGGAGTAATTGGGTAAAAAATAGTATGTAGGTTGGTGCAAGGGTGTATGAGGGACCCGATTAGGGTTCTTGGGGAGAAAGTGAAAATTTGGGAAGTGTAAAAGTAAGAAAGATTAAGGAAGGGTGGAGTATGGGTTAAGAGTGAGAATTCTATTATATAAAAGATGAGTATGGGTTTCCATGTGAAAAAAAGAGACTTGGGGATGAAAAGAGAGAGGTTACTTGTGGAAGAAGTAAGGTGCTAGGGTTCGATGTGACCAACTAGGTTTTGCCGGCCACATGCTAGATTGAGGAGTAAAGTGATATGCCTTGGGGTTCGACCTAATAAGGGTGAGATGTGGGGTGAAGAATAAGTAATGGTAAGGTAAGTGAGAAGAGGTTGGGCCACATAGGCCCAACTAGGGTTTCCAAGGGGAAAACCCTAGAGGTTGAGAATATGCGAGACCAATGTCATAGGGTGTTAGGCTTAACCTACACTTTCAGGAGTTGGTCTTTCATTATGTGTGAGCATAAGGGGGAATGGATGTCGGGTCGTGATAAGAGGTGCTGGAGTCTCAAAATATGGGACGGGCCCCCTTTGGAGAATAGTAGTAGAACATCGATGACATGCATGTCAAGGGTGGAATGTTACCCAATAAGACACGAATAAAACACTAATCATGTAAAGTGAAAGATTGTTGAGCCGAGCCCAGACCGGTCCACCGGCAAATAATAATGGCCAGGAGCCGGGGTGCCCTAGAGACCGGTCCACCGGCAAATAATAGTGGTCAGGAGCGTTCTGCCCTGAGTGTATACTTTCCGGTCCACCGGCTATAATAGTGGGGGATTTCGTGCTCGACAAACCAAAGTAAGTAAGTTAAACCATGGGAAATACACTAAGTACTTACAGCGAAACACCATGTGATTCGGGGCCAGACCGGTCCATCGGCAAATAATAGTGGCCAGGAGCATTTTGCCCTGGAGATCGGTCCACCGACAAATAATAGTGGTCAGGAGCGTTCTGCCCTGAGTGTATACTTTCCGGTCCACCGGCTATAATAGTGGGGTTCCCGTATTCACATGGACTATTAAAGAATATGTGTGGAATGAACATGCTATTAATGAGAATAAAGAATAAGTCATGGAAAATACACTAAGTACTTATAGTGAAACACCATGTGAGTCGAGGCTAGACCGGTCCACCGGCAAATAGTAGTGGCTAGGAGCGTTCTGCCCTGGAGACCGGTCCACCGGCAAATAATAGTGGTCAGGAGCGTTCTGCCCTGAGTGTATACTTTCCGGTCCACCGGCTATAATAGTGGGGTTCCCGCACTCACATGGACTACTAAAGAATATGTGTGGAATAGACATATTATTAATGAGAATAAAGAATAAGTCATAGGGAAAGTATTCAGGCCTTATCTTGTATGTTATCGCACGTTGCCTATGTGATTGTGCTACGCGTGTTATGTTGTATGATTGTATGCTTGGCCTTAGCGCACCGACGCCCTTACTCAGTATTGGACTCGTACTGATACTACCTTGATTGAATGGGTCCTGTGATGATCCACCGATGGTGGGGAGCAGACCTCCTGTATAGGTTTATGATCGGGTACTATTTTGGGGTGGAAGGCTTGACTTGAGTGAGTAGGCAATCCAGATATTGATCCTTCGGGACTTGTTCTATTTAGCTGTATTTTGTGCTACGCTTAATGTTTTGAAATCGTACTCTTAAGTTGTACTCCTAAACCATATTCTAAATACTAATTAACTTGTGTTTCTTAATGATTTTTGTCAAATGTCGACTCATGTTTTAATATTTCGCACTCGATGTTGTTTGGTTTTAGCCTTAGCACTTAGTACTGGAGCGGTAGAAGTGTACCGGTCTGGTACTAAGTGTGGCGGTAACGCCTCCGAGTTTACGATTTTATCTTCCGCTTCCGCTAAACCTTTTGATTTAAACAAAATTTTTCAGTAGTAAATTTGGGGGTGTTACACCACCACTCTCACTCTTTCCTCGTCATGCATGCCATCAACGCCTTGAGTATATTCATACACAACTTGCACTATATCATATGCTCACCATGTACATCATGGATCATCACAACCCCATTTAAAACATGTAACAAGTTAGTTAGGAGAACATATAAGTAACACATAAGTGCAAAGAAATAATATTGTATATTCACATTTATATAAGAATATAAATCATAGACATACATTCAAATCACATAAGAAAACCACCCGATTATTAATCTTTATTTATGTAATCAAGTCAACCAATTTTTAAGTGGATAAACTAATAAGGGGGTCACCTTGAAATCAAAGTCTAAAGACCTACCACCAATAATAGGAGGAATATAAATCATACTTAAGCCATCCTCATGGATATATTCTAAAGGGACTAACAAAAGTTGGAAGACCTACCACCTCGGTTATCCGATCTTTAAGTGTGCACACCTTGTAATAGGGTCCAGAGAAACCTATAGAGCAGATGAGAAGCATTAAATAGACATAGCTGGCAAATAAATAAACCGATCCCTAACTTTAAGAGTCCAAACCTAAAGAACTAAATCCTACATTACATTCCACTTTTAGTTATGGTATTTTAATTAAGTGTATTCACACAAGGCCATACAATCCACCACTTTATATCCACTTTATTCACTCTTCATAATGGGTAATTTTCTCAAATTAAATAAAAACATACCCCACTTGGATTACTACTCGATTTTCACAACACTAGAATACAAAAATTATCCAAACCAATACTTAAAATAGAAGGGATCAAACTAATTCAAACCTAATTAAAATATTCTAGGATTTAATAATGCATCCACATAATTAATAAAGACATAATTTAACTGTATAAAGTATCATCCTTGTAACATATTTATGATAATGAAAAACCTTTATAAAATTAGCTCCTTATTACCATATTATATTTATATAAAAATACATATATTTTTATAACACAACTACAAAATTATAATATTTCCATTAAATCAATTAGGAACATACATTCATATTAAAGCCATAATAAAATTAAAATATCATATATGGGCCTACATATACAAAATTATAAATATCCACATAATGTTACATAGTCAATTAAGACTATTTATATTAAATAAATATGTAATTAAGGTATGCATAAACTCACATGTGTGTGTGTGTGTCTATATATATATATATATATATTAGCAATCAACGTAACACTATCTAAAATGAAATTAAAATGAAAATAATCCACTATTCATATTAATTAAATTAAAAATATTGTTAAGTTGTCATTCTTATATTTTATGTAGGAAAATTAATTTACTATCTAAGGTTTCTCAAGCAATATTTAGTCGATCCCAAAGTATAGATTAATATCAAGAGTAGTTTATAAATTGATAACTCAGCTAAGTATCTCATTTTTGATTGGTCAAATTACTTAGATATAAAGTTTAATAATGGGATGAAATTTATTTACATCTAAATCTTAATTACGAAATAAATAAATAAATAACCAACATATAATTACCTAAATGAAATGTATTCCCAAAAATTCCTTGACATTATATATTATGTTGTCATGATCCTAACCAAGCTATGCACTCATTTATTGCCTTTTCAACCTTAAATAATTGATACATGAATATAATATAAATAAATTTACACTTCCCATATTTCTAAGATGACTCCACTAACTAATGAGCACTAGTCCATGTATCTTATTTTTGCTTAGATTGTTAACTCCCAAAAAGTAGTAGTAATTCTTGAACTGTACATTACCATCTTTAAAATAATGTGGTAGAGTTTGATAATAATATCTAAAATTGGATGTAAGTGTCTCGACTAAGCTTAAACTAGCATTGATGTATTTTTAATACCAAACAAATTCTATACCTATACTATGTGCTTATTGATTACTACTATTGATGATTAATGGTAATGGGATGGGTTAGGGATGAGGACCCCATCCCCATCCCCAAATCCAATAAGTAAAATTATCCCCAAACCCGTAATGATCCCCTTTATTTATTTATTTATTAGGAAATCATCGACCCGATCCTCATACCTGATTCGATCCCCGAACAATTTCTCATCCCCAACCTTAAAACCTAACCCGATACTCGAAACCTGACCCCATCCTTGATATCCGATATTATTTTATTATAATATATTTTAATTTATATTATATATATAAAGATTATATATATATATATAATAAAATAATATAAAAATATATAAAAAAAATTTGGAGGTGGGTTCAGGGATGGGGACCCCAAATGCGTCTTCGAAAAAGTTTTCGAACTCGAATTCGAACGAAAAATCCCTAACGGAGCCCCAAACTCATGGAAGAAATCGTTGTACCTATTATTTTTTTTCGATAAGTAAGAAGATTTATTACTATCGAAATGGAAGATTACAACCAAGCAAAACAATCAATACAATCAAGAAGCGATAACTACCTAGCATATTTAGCGTGCAGACTATGGTGAACTATTCTCCTAGAAACATTCATAATAATGATCCTTAAAATTATAGAATTTTCCCTAGCCTTATTTTGAAACAAATGAAGGTTTCTTTCATGCCAAATAGTAGCAATATAAGAAATAAACAAAGCTCCTAAAATGTATTTTTTCATGATCTGTACCTACTATTGATCCTATCACATTTTGTCAATACTTATTTTTGATCTCCCCATTAATCTTCTGGAAACATGAATGCCGGTTCTTTTTCTTTTTATTTAGTTGACCTATGAAGAAGTAGATAGAATGACTAGAAGTTACGGTATTCCCAAAATCAAATTAATAAGGCATTATTTAGTAAATTTGCACACACAACAATACATTATAATATTAGGTAGTGCTTGTATAGGTGTGGCCCTATGTACCTAAAGCTTAGTAGTTGTGGTAGTAGAATAGTCAATCAAACCCAAGCATAAGTACTATTACTATGATTAAGAATACGATACCAGAACATTATACCTTCTCATAGTCGCATCTCTCTTGTCTATTATTGTTATTGTTTTCTCTTTTTGATGCAAGCCGACAAAAATGGAAATAGGGGCATGCATGTATATGAAGGAAATACATTATTAGGACTTGATAGGTACAAACAAGTTACCTATATACATACAGATGGTTATTAGGGTTACAATTGGTTAGATTAGTGGTACCTTACTTTGTGATTGCTAGTATCCTAAACACCTTTATGTGTGTCCTTTTCCCTACCTTTATTTAATTAAAGTACGACTATTGATATACAGTGATAGCCTCACCTTTTCGTCTCTTCCTTCTCTTACTACCGGTGGGGAAAAAAATATTTGTCTATGTTATTCGACAGCTACTACTACTTTAGGTCTGATTTATCGATAAGTTAGGTTAACATACTATTTATAATTGTGGAGATGCTCAGGGTTATGAGATTAATTACCTTTTTTTTTTTCCGAGTTACCTTATACTTTTTAATTTAAAAATAATTATTATATCTTACAAATAGTTAATAAAATTTACCGGACTAACATATTGGTAAATAATTTAAATATTAATGGATAAACCTATAACAACCTTATATTAGTCAAAACCTACCATAACTTATTATTATTATTATTATTATTATTATTATTATTATATCAATATTATCGGGTATAACAAATAAGATAAATTCAAATAAGCAATGTAAAAATAATTAGCTTTTAATAATAACTTGGAATAAAAAAATTTGTACAATTATAATTCAAATATGATATGACCCGAATTTGATATAAACTTAACTCAAAAATATAATGATATGAACTAAGACAACCTAAATATGACACAAAAATAGAACAACTTGAATTTACCCAATTTGAGTCCATTTGATCACAATCCAACTATGAGATCTAAATTAAATATGATTTGATCCAACCTAAGAAAATGATATAAGATTATTCAACACCAAAATGACCTAATTAGGGTTGTAAATAAATTAAACGGGCTCATAAATTGATTAGCTTGGTTCAATTATTTTAATTAAATGAGTTGGACACAAACTTTATTATTAAGCTCATTTAATTAATTGAGTTAAGTTTAATCTTTATTTTTATACTCAATTGTTAATCGAGTTTGAACCGAAAAAGTTAAGTTAAATTTAACTATATATTGTAGTCGTTAAATTTTTTTACTAAGATCATTTATTCTAACTAGAAAATTCAACTTATTTATTATGCTCTCCGAATTGTCTTATTACAATCTAATTAAATTTGTATATAATTTAGGTTTTAAGAATTTTTATAACCGGTTTTTGAGGGAAATATTATGTTCTTGCGAAAATTTTTCTGGCCATATTGCAGTACGGTACCGAGGAGCGAAATTGACAGGGAGAGATGTGGACAGCAAATCTGGGAGGACAATGGCGTACTACGACGAAGGAAGCACTCAACCGCGGCATGATCGTTGTGAAGTTCCTCTGCGCTCTTCATATCACAAGCAACTACATTTGCACCCCCACTCTCGTACTCTTTCTGTCTCACGTTCTTCTGAAATTCGAAGGAGAATGAGCAGTTCTGGTTAGCTGACGAAAATGAATCATGGTTGTTGATCAGGTCTACGGTCCGAGTATGCTGCCAACGTTGAATATGCGAGGGGATGTGTTGTTAGCGGAGAAAGCGTCTCATCGAATGGGGAAAGTGGGATTAGGAGATGTCGTCCTTGTGCAGTCCCCTGAAAACCCCAAGAAGACTGTAACTAAACGTGTTCTGGGTATGGAGGGTGATCGCGTTTCTTTTCTCCTTCACCCTCACAATAGCGAAGTTTACGCGACTGTTATGGTAAGTGTGATTCCTGATTGTTTCTTACTTGTATTAGTATGCTTCTAATTGCTGCTTGGTTGTGAAGCTTTTGAATTTTTAATGAAAAGTAGCGTGATCGCGCTACTTAGATCTGGACATTTGGTCCCATATATTGAAAATTAGATGAATCGGTAGCCGATTATCATTCTTATTATATTGATGTCAGAAACTGAAGTCAATTCTTAAATAAAATCTGGAGATGTTGCTGACCTGCTCGGCAGTTGTGGCACATTTTCTTCAATTTCAGGTAGTGTTTGGCGACAGGGAATGAGAGATTAGGAATTATGGGGTGGGAGTAGTATCGCGAGAGGGTGATTGGGAGTTCACTATATATGATTTTCTTGTTTGCTATTATTGGTGGTAGCTTTGGAATAACTTGTACTGTAGAATTCCTGATTGTCAATTACCACCCCCGCATAATGAATTATTGAAAATAGAGCCTCTTGAATTCTCATTCCTGATTCCCAATTTATTTATATTCCCAGGAACCAAACATAAAATATATAAAACTTGCTTTCCATTTTTTATTCCCTAAAAATAAATTCCTCCTTAGTGCTCAAATTTCTGTCAAAGGACATATTTATTTGCCTGAAGTAGAAGGTATGCTTAAAAAATAAAATAAAATGGCTTACTGTTCAATGGTTATGGTGTGACAAATACTCCTTTGATCCTGATTCATAGATCCCTTGTTGAGTTCACCCTTTTTCATTTTGTGCTTCAAAGTGTTCATTACATGTATTGGAACTGCAGTTGACATTTTGTTGAGCAAGTTTGGAGCTGCATATATTGAGTTTTATATAGCATCAGCAGTTGTGCTGCCAGACGTGCTACAGTGTGGTGGAGTGTATGAATTACTGGCATTAAGATCATATGCTAAGCTGTTAGTTTCTAGTTTGCCTTTAGATTGGAAAGTGTAATCATTCATTGTAGGATTGAGGAAATCTATGTTTAGCTGGCTAAAAGTGACCCAATGTAGCATGAGCCAATTGTTACAGATTAGTAGTTTATTTATTTTTTGTTCTTGTCATATGTTTTGATGTTGAGGGGTGTGGGGGATATTTAGCTTTTTTGTTTGCAATCGTATTTCTTATTTTTTTTTTTAATATTATCTTTTATGTAATGGAGGTCATTTTAATTCCAAATTTGTTCATCTATTTTGCAATTGTATACTTTGTGAATAGGTGCCAAAAGGACATGTGTGGGTCCAAGGGGACAACATTTTTGCTTCAAAAGACTCACGACAATTTGGGCCTATCCCTTATGGTCTCATACAGGGGAAAGCATTTTATAGGGTATGTTTTCATTACACATGTATGGTGCACTAATGTTCCAATTCCTTATTTTAAGTGTATCAGATGGTTGGTCTCATATGTTGTGTATTTGTTGTCTGCTACATGATTTTATCTTGGAAATACATTAAAAGTACTTGGATTTTTCCCTTGATACCCTCAATTTATTTTTACTGCATGAAGGCAATCTAAATAATATATGCGAGTTCTCATATCATGAGGTCAAATGGTTCTTGCACAATAATTATTGACCGTGTCAATTATGTTACATTCCTTATGTTATGGGCTCGAGTTAAGTACTTAGTTAAAGGACAATGAGAGGGAATTCTTCTAGATGAGTGGTGGTGGAAGGGGGTGTATGGGGAATCTATGATGTTATTCTGAGGAAATGATGGCAGGGAGGAGGTCGGATGTTGTTATGGGAGCTCCGCTTGGGAGTGTGTTGTTACGGGCCGGATTGAGAGGCTTGCAATGAGGTTCCACGGCCCCCGGAATAATCTAGAATATTATTGTATAGTCTAGATAAGTATAGAGAGATGTATAAGGTTCTATACTCTCCTAGATGATTCTAGATGGTTATAGAGGGGATGTCTCTAGATCTTTCTACATTTGTATAGATGAGTATGAAGAATTTTAGAAACTCTAATGGACTATTCTAGAAACCCTAATAGACCTATTGGGCCACTCTAGAGAGATCCATTAGGTCTGTCTCCAAAATTTTTCTAGAGGGGAGGAGGGTGTCAAGCCTCACTTATAAATAGAGGGGGTAGACGCATTTGGAAATCATCCAACAAGAGTTGTATTCAGAGCTTCTCTCTCTAAAAGTTCTCTCTTAAGTTCTCTTGTAAAGGGTATGGAGTGGTGGTCTCAGGGGCATCTTTGACCTAAGTGTGGAGCACATATAAAGGAGGAAGGCTGACTTAGTCTCCAAAGGAGTGAGAAAAGACTAAGTTTGCACATATCTAGGCTCGGTGCGTGACAAATAGTATCAAAGCTCGGTTCTTGATGGCCCACAATCCTGAAGCATCACAAATCACTTAAGTGATGCTGAGAAGAAGAGATCGAAGTCTTCCTCCAAATCTCATGTCCCAAATTTTGAGGAAGTTCTTGAGAAGATGGATCGCTCCATAGCCATGTGCTAGGAAGATGTTGCCACCTTAGAGGGAAAGGTGGACGGGTTGGAGGAGGTGGAGGCCTCGGCCAGTTAGGAGGAGGTGCATGGGCTAGTTAATGCTCTAACTACCAAGATTCGTCAGGAGATGCTAGAGGCCCATTACAAAGTCATAGAAGATGTGATGGCTCAGATGGACCAGTTAATGGCAGAGAACGTTGTGCTGAAGGATCGACTTACCAATGTTGAGTCTGAATGTACCCGATATCGAGGGAGTTCGAAATGCAAAGGAGGTAGACAACTTCCTCTACAACATTGAGAGGTATTTTGCGGCTACTTATTTACTTGATGATAATCTTCGTATCACGTAGGTGATGCAAGGTTGAGAGGGAAGAAGGAGAATTTGAGAGGGAAACCAGAAAATCACTCGGGATTAATTAATATTCATTCATTCGTAATCAAATAACAACCCTAAGACCCCTTTATATAGAGTAAGGGCCATAAAAATAACGATAGTAAAAATCACTAATTACTAGCTAAGATAAGATCATCATAAATTACTAAGGTAAATAAAATAATTACTAAGGTAAGAAAATAAGATAGGAATCTATTTTTTATTCCTACGTTTATACTTATTTCTATAAAAATCTTGTTTATCCACATCATTCTCTCCCACCGGAAAAGAACTCGACTCCGGCGAGTGAGATCGAAGAAAGTCATTAAGTAATTCTGGAGCCAAATCTCGAAGATCATCCTCAGGAACCCAAGTAGCATCACAATCTGGGCGGTTCTTCCACGTGATCCAAAATCCGCGAAACCCTCCTTGAGAAGAGGAAACATATTCCACATCATCAATAGAAGCAATCTCATCCTTGGGTAGCTGAATAGGTGGCACTGTCGGCTCCTGCAGACCTGCAGGCACACTAGAAGGCAAGGCAGGAGGCTCAAAGTTGCCTCTGTAAGGTGACAAATCACTCACGTTGAAAACAGGACTAATACCTAAATCATCGGGTAGATCTAGCATATAAGCATTCGGTCCTTGTTTTTTCAAAATCTCATACGGGCCCATGGCACGCGCATGTAACTTTTTAAAACATCCTTTTGGAAAACGTTCAGGACACAAGCGTACCATGACAAAGTCACCTTCATTAAAACCCTTATCTCTACGATGCACATCAACAACAAGTTTATAGTCCACATTACTCAACATAATCTTACGCCTAATCTCATAATGCAAAGAATGTATATGATCAGCAAAGGACTCAGCAGACGCAGACACACGTGCATGTGGGGATAGGGGGCCAAAGTCAACAGGAGCACGCGGAGCATAACCATAAACAATTTCAAAAGGACTCTTTCCCGTTGACCGATTAGACGCATGGTTATAAGCGAACTCAGCTGTGGGTAACACTAAATCCCAAGTACGAGGTCGATCTCTGACAAGACAACGAAGAAGGTCACCTAAACCTCGATTTACTACCTCAGTCTGACCATCGGTCTGGGGATGATGGGCGGTAGAAAACTTTAACTGGGTTTTGCTCAGAGTCCAGAGTGTCTTCCAAAACCAACAGACGAACCTAGAATCTCTATCAGATACTATGGAAGAAGGAAGACCATGAAGTCTGACTACCTCACGAAAAATCAATCTAGCAACGTGAACAACATCGGAAGTCTTGCTACAGGGTATGAAATGGGCCATCTTGGAGAATCTATCTACTACTACAAGGATCGAGTCATGGCCTCTGGATGTTTTGGGGATACCTAGAATAAAGTCCATGCTAAGATCCTTCCATGGCTCATGAGGAACAAGTAAAGGAGTATATAAGCCCGTGTTTTGCTTTTTAGTTTTAGCTAACTGACAAGTACGACACTGGGATATGACTCTCTTAACGTCTTGTTGCCAAGAAGGCCAATATAAACGATCACGTACCAAGGTGATGGTACGATCCATACCGAAGTGACCCGCAAGGCCACCGGCGTGCAATTCCCAAACAAGAAAGTCTCTATACGAGGATTGGGGAATGCATAATCTAGAGGTTCTAAAAAGATATCCATTATGGATGACATAATCAACGAAGTCCTGACGGTTACCATGAGAGACTTCTTGGTAGATGTGACCGAAATCGGGACAAGAAGAGTAATCATCCTTCATTTTATCAAAGTTAGTAGCCCTAATATTCCATTGTTGAAGGATAGCACCTATCCTGCTAAGAGCATCAGCTACTCGATTCTCGGTTCCTGAACGATGTTTTAGGACGAAAGTATATTCGCCTAAGAATTCAAGCCATTTAGCATACTTCTTTGGCAATTCTCGCTTTGAATGCAAATACTCTAGTGCTAGGTGGTCAGAATAGACTACAAAGTCTTGGGGTAAAAGGTAATACCGCCAATAATGGAGGGACCTGACCACAGCATATAACTCCTTAAGATGGATGGTGTACTTTTGTTTAGACGCGTTGAGTTTCTCACTGAAAAATGCTATGGGATGTCCTTCCTAACCTAACACTCCTCCTATGCCTGTTTCGCAAGCATCACAATGAACCTCGAAGACTTTACTAAAATCGGGATGCCTAAGGACAGGGGCCTTAGTCATACACTCCTTAATTTCCTGAAAGGCTCTAGAAGCTTTAGAAGTCCACTGAAATGATCCCTTCTTTAGACAATCAGTGATGGGGACCATAATAGAGCTAAAATTGCGGATGAACCGACGATAGAAGGAAACTAGGCCATGGAAGCTACGCACTTCTGTAACAGATTTTGGTTCAGGCCATTCCTTAATAACTCGGACTTTCTCAGGGTCAGTAGAAATGCCCTAAGAAGAAACAATAAAGCCTAGAAAGAGAACCTGAGATTGAAGGAAGGAACATTTCTTGAGATTAGCATAAAGCTTGGCTTCCCGTAAAGTAGTGAAAACTTGTCTAAGGTGGGACAGGTGATCCCTTTGAGACTTGCTATAAATTAGGATGTCATCGAAATAGACCACGAGGAATTTTCCCATAAATGGTTGGAGGATATGGGTCATAAACCTCATGAATGTGCTAGGGGCATTTGATAACCCAAAAGGCATAACTAACCACTCAAAGAGTCCATCCTGCGTCTTAAAGGCTGTTTTCCATTCATCCCCTGGCCGAATACGAATTTGGTGGTACTCGCTACGTAAGTCGATTTTAGAGTAGTAACTAGAGCCAGCTAGAGTGTCTAACATGTCCTCTAGTCTAGGGATAGGAAATCTATACTTAACCGTGATTTTATTAATGACTCTACTATCCACACACATTCTCCAAGATCCGTCCTTCTTGGGAGTGAGTAAGGCGGGTACTGCACAAGGACTCATGCTATGCTTCACAAATCCCTTACGAAGGAGCTCCTCAACTTGTCTATTTAATTCAGCCCGCTCATTAGGGTTCATCCTATAATGGGGAAGATTAGGTAACCGAGACCCAGGAATAAGATCGATGGCATGTTGAATGTCTCTCATGGGTGGCAACTCTTTAGGTAACTCTTCGGGAATTACATCCGAAAAGTCACCCAATAACTTCTGAACCTCAGTGGGAATGGGTGAAGTGGAGTTTGGGGAGATCTCTTGAGCGACTATGGCTAACATGAAATTGGTTTTCCTACTCTCCTAATGAAAGGCGCGAGGTGTGATGATTTGAACCCTATTTATAGAAGCTTCCTTAGGCGTAGAAGTGGTTTGAGGGGGTGAGGGATCAGATGGTTTTGCAGGATTAAGAATGATACACTTTCCTTTAAAGAAGAAATAGTGAGTATTTGGTCGGCAATCAATCTTAACTGAATGATCATAAAGCCAAGGTCTACCTAAGAGAACGTGGGCTACATCCATGGGAAGGACATCAAAATAAAGATCTTCTTTATAATGTGGGCCTAGGTGGAGGGGAACGAGGCATCTTTGGTCAATGGGGAGAGTGGTCTTATTTACCCAAGCTACCGTAAAAGGATTAGGATGAGGTTCAGACTTAAGGTTTAGTCTTTTTATGGCGGCTCGAGATACGACATTAAGGGTACTACCACCATCTATGACCAACTTGGCAGATTTTCCATTACACCTAAAGAAAGTGCAAAAAATGGAAGTTCGTTTCCACTCATTGAGATGGGTGCCTTGCGAGAGAACACATCTAGCCACATTAGAATGTTTTTCTCGTTGAGGGTTGATAGTCCGAACAAGGCTACAATGTGGAGTGTCCTCCTCTTCGAGTTCCTCATCATCACCTGAATATTCACAGGGGTCAACTATAAGATCCTCAATAGGTGGCTCATCACTCTCATGCTCTAGTATCATAGTACGGTGGGGACAACGAGATGCAATATGCCCTCGCTCATGGCAGTTATGACATTGGATAGAGTTAGCAGTCGATTGAACGGCGTTAGATCGGTTACTAGGAGTAGAGTTATAGGTGTTGGATTGGGAAGCACCCTTGGGGTTAGACTTGGAGGATGTAGGTGTGAAGGATTTGGTTTGACGTGAATCGCTGGAATAAGGAGATGAATATCGAGTGGACGAGCGTTTGAAGCATCTTTCAAACTCAAGAGCCAACTTAAAAGCATCTTCGACACATGTAGGCCCATGGAGCTTAACGTCTTCCCTGATGGACTCCCTAAGGCCATTAATGTATCTAAAGAGGGTAATATCGGTAGGTTCAGGGTAGTCACACCTTACTGAATAATCCTCAAACTTCTGGGTATACTCAAAGACACTGGAGGAAGATTGTTTAAGGTTGTACATTTGCTCTAGGAGCTGATTTCTATGAAAAGTAGGAAGATATTTTTCTTTCAGCTTCTCTTTCATAACGGCCCATTGACGAATAGGTGGTTCTCCTAAACGGTCCATCTGGGTTTGGACCATTTTCCAGTACTGTTTTGCGGCCCCAGAGAGTTTCATCTTAGTAAAACGGACTCGCTCGATATCACTCATGTTATAAAATTCGAAGTAATCCTCCATTTCTTCTAACAATCAGTAAAAAGGTTTGGGTCAAGAGTTCCATCATAGGAGTTCACATCGACTTTGACTTTCCGAGTAATGTCGTCCTCATATCTATGATAAGGTTGTCTATCATGCTGGTTGGAATGTCTACGATTCCTATGGCGAAGATGTGCCACGTCTTCTTTCGATGTGTCATCCTCTGAATAATTGAGATTAGGCGGGTCTACGGGGCCTTGAGACCTAAGGTGTCTATGGTGTGGGGGGACGTAACCAGGGGTTTGTTTGTAGGACCCGAGAATACTACGGTTTGAGCCAACTAAATTGGAAGGAGGTAAGGTGGGTTGTCTAACGGATTGAGGGTCAGGCTCATCAATGGGGCGCTTTTCCATCATCCTTTCTATATTGTTAGCTAGCTTAAAAACCAATTGTTCTAGTTGGTCCATACGGGAAAGGTCGGATCGAGCATCAGACCCGACTCTTAGAAGATGAAGGCATTTTTTTTTTGTTTTTTTGGACGATATGATAAAGAATTAATAATAAAAGGGGTACTAGCAGATAATATGAAAGATAAGATAAACGCTAAATTATGATAAGTAATAGTGATGATAAACCTGCCCTATGAACGTCACAAGGATAAGAATGTTAATAAAAGGGACTAAGCTAGGTAAAAGTGTCCTGATTTTTTTTTTTATAGTTAAAATATAAGGACCTAAGCAGATATACTAAATAAACCAGATAATTTAAATAAGAGTCGAGTTTCGAGTGAGAAATTTAACCTTTTAGGAACGGAAAAGTTGCTGTCAAAACCCGAGTTGAACTGTACAGTTGAAGTACACTTTGTTGAATGTTGGAAGATTCGGAACACGCTGCAACTTTTTTTTTTTTTTAATGAAGCATGCTGCTAACTTTTTTTTTTTTTAAACAGTGCGTCACAGTACTATAAGGATCTGGATTTGGGCTTTGATACCAAACTGATGCAAGGTTGAGAGGGAAGAAGGAGAATTTGAGAGGGAAACCAGAAATCACTCGGGATTAATTAATATTCATTCATTCGTAATCAAATAACAACCCTAAGACCCCTTTATATAGAGTAAGGGCCATAAAAATAACGATAGTAAAAATCACTAATTACTAGCTAAGATAAGATCATCATAAATTACTAAGGCAAATAAAATAATTACTAAGGTAAGAAAATAAGATAGGAATCTATTTTTTATTCCTACGTTTATACTTATTCCTATAAAAATCTTGTTTATCCACATCAGTAGGCCACATTATGTCTCAAGGAAGATGCCATGTTGTGGTAGCGTGCCCGTCATCGAGAGATTGAACGGGGTACATGTGTCACGAACACATGGAATATTTCAAGGTGGAGTTGAAGAGACAATTCTACCCCGCAAATGCCGAGTTGGATGCGATGAGAAGATTGAGGAATCTCAATCATACCGGGACTGTGAAGGAGCACATTAAGGTTTATAGCTCCCCAATGCTCAAGATTTCGAATATTCCGGAAAAGGAGAGATTGTTGTACTTCCTCGATGGTCTACAATCTTGGGCCGAACAGAAACAACGAAGGCGGAATGTCTAAGATCTCCCTGTTGCCTACTGGGAGGCCGAATTCTTGATAGCGTACAAGTCCGAGAAGAAGGACAAGGGCAGGAAGGAGAGCTCCAACAAAGCTGGGGAAGGAAAGTCCTAAAAGCCTAACCAAAAGCACTATGAAGGCAAGGCGAAAGATAAGGAGCATAGTGGTAAAGACTTCTCAAAGTCCAAGTGAGAATGCATCATGTGTAGAGGCAATCACTTCCTTCGAGGTTGTCCCTAGAAGAAGGCCTTGAGTGCTGTGATGGTGGGCCAAGCTGAGAAGGAGAGCTTAAGTGAAGCCCAGATGGGGTCCTTAACCTTACTCAACTCTATCAATACCAAGCCCAAGGAGCAAGCTACGGGCTTAATGTACGCTAAGGTTTAGGTTATGGGCATCATCAGCAAGGCATTGGTGGACACTGGTGCCTCTTACAATTTTCTTAGTCCAAAGGAGGCCGAAAGGATGAATTTGAGAGTCACCAAAGAGCTTGGAAGAATGAAGGCAGTTAACTACAATGCTAGGCCCATCCTTGGGGTAGCTTATAGAGTCCCAATCACCCTTGGTTCATGGCAAGGAAGGGTGAACTTCATAGTGACAGAGTTGGATGATTATGACATAGTGCTTGGTATGGGGTTCATGGATGTAGCGGCCCCACTCACCTTTCCGGGTGATAGCACCATGCACCTGGGGAAGGGACAATAGTGTCACGTTGTTCCCTTGGCACGAGCGAAGGTGGAGTCCTGTTCGCTCTCAGCCATGTAGTTTTCTAAAGGATTCAAGAAGGGGGAAGTTTGTTACTTGGCTTTGGTTATTGAGGAGTTGTCCCCACTACCCATGGAGGTGCTTGAAGAGATACAATAGGTCCTTTATGGGTTCAAGGACATGACGTGCGCAAAGCTACCTAAGAAGCTTCCACCTAAAAGGGAGGTGAATCATGCTATTGAGTTAGAGTTGGGAGTCAAGCTGCCCTCAAGGAGTCCTTACTGAATGAACCCTCTAGAGTTGGAAGAATTGAGGAAGCAGTTGAAGGATCTACTTGATGCTGGGTTTGTTCATCCTTCAAAAGCTCCTTATGGTGCGTTAGTGTTATTCCAGAAGAAGTAAGATGGCTCTCTTCGCATGTGTGTGGACTACTGGGCACTTAATAAGATGATGGTCAAGAACAAGTATCTGCTCTTGTTGATTGATGATCTATTTGATAGGTTTGGAAAGGCAAAGTACTTTAAAAAGATGGACTTGCACTCGAGGTATTGGCGAGTGAGAATTGCTGAAGAAGATGAGCCTAAGACCATGTGTAACAAATTATGGAGCTTATGTGTTCCTTGTTATGCCTTTCGTCTTACTAATTCCCCTGCGACATTTGTACTCTCATGAATAAGATATTTCACCCTTACTTAGAAAAGTTTGTGGTGGTATACCTAGATGATATAGTGGTCTATAGTGAGAATTTGGAAGATCATGTGATGCATTTGAGGGAGGCCTTACAATTGCTTAAAAAGAATGAGCTCTATGTGAAGAAGGAGAAATGCTCGTTTGCTCTCATGGAGGTGAAGTTCTTGGGCCACTACATCAAAGATGGGAGGATTGAGATGGATACGGCCAAGGTATAGGCTATTCAAGAGTGGGAAGCCCTAAAGAATGTTTCTGAGCTATAGAGTTTCCTTGGCTTAGTGAATTATTATTGGAGATTCATCCAAGGGTATTTGGGTAGAGCCACACATCTCACCAATCGGTTGAAGAAGAAGGTCTCATGGAGTTGGGATGAGGAGTGTGTGAAGGCCTTTGAAGACCTGAAGAGGGCCGTGATGGAGGAGACAATTTTATGCTTGCCTGATTATTCCAAGGAGTTTGAGGTTCATATGGATGCTTCTGACTTTGCTATTATTGGAGTTCTCTTGTAAGATAGGCATCCCATTACTTTTGAGAGTTGTAAGCTCAATGATACGAAGAGGCAGTATGCGGTTTATGATAAGGAGGTGACCGCCATCATCTATTGCTTACGAGTATGGAGGCATTACCTTCTTGGAAGTGGGTTTGTGATCAAGACGGACAATGTAGCAACAAGCTACTTCTAGAACCAGAAGAAGTTGAGTCCTAATCAAGCTCATTGGCAAGACTTCTTGGCAAAGTTTGACTCTAAGATGGAGTATAAGCCTGGGAGTGCTAACATGGTGGCTAATGTCCTGAGTTGCAAGGCTATGTTTGCTAGCATGAGCGGTCCTACAAGAGATATCCTAGAACGAGTCAAGGAGAGAATGATGTGTGACGCCTTAGTTTAGAGCTTGATGGAGATGGCAAAGGAAGGAAAGACTTGAAGATTTTGGGAAGGAGAGGGAGTACTCTATATTGTTGGAAACCATCTTTACATACCTAGATGGTGAAACTTGCAGAGGGACGTAATGAAGGAGTGCCGCTACTCAAAATGGGCTGGACACCCTAGTATGAGACACCTACTTGCCCTTATTGGAGATGCTTACTATTGGCCACAAATGCAGGATGATGTGGAAGGCTATGTGAGGACTTATCTTATGTGCCAACAAGATAAGAATGAGCAGATATCTCTCGCAGGATTGATGGAGCCCTTACCTGTTCCCGAAAGACCTTAGGAGAGTGTCTTGATGGACTTCATCTTGACACTCCCAACGTCCGAAGGATATGGATCTATCATGGTTGTGGTTGATAGGTTGAGCAAATATGGGACGTTCATCCCTACCTCGAGGGATTGCACAACGGATCAGTGTGCTTAGATGTTCTTCAGGCACGTGGTGAAGTATTGGGGATTACCTAAGTCCATCATTAGTGATAGGGATCCTCGCTTTACCGTTAAGTTTTAGAGGGAGTTATTCAAGCTGATGGGGTCTGAGCTACACAACCTACACTTCTCTACTAGCTTTCACCCAGAGACATATGGAAGGACTAAGAGGGTGAATGCCTTAGTGGAGATGTATCTGAGGCACTTTGTGTGTGCAAATTAGAAAGATTGGGCTATGTTGATGGATGTAGCTCAATTCTCATACAACTTGCAGCAACGTGAAGCGCCAAGGCATAATTCCTTAGAGCTTGTCATGGGACAGCAGCCAGGTAATTAAATCGCGTTTGCATTTGCGGTCGTGGTCATAGTGTTATGGTATCTGAGTGTCGCGAACGATAAATTATGTGTCGTTGCCGTCGTGACTTGAATTTTTATTTTTATTTCACCATATACTCTAATTATTATTTATTGATCATTTGAATATAAATATTCAATTAACTAGTGTTTTATATTATATTAGAAGTACTAAAGTGAGTTATTATATGCTAAATTTTCCTAGTAACCCTAAATTTTCCTTAGAATGAAAAAAGACATGTTATTTAATAGTAAATGTGAAGATAATATATAGTAATACTTTATTATAATTCAATAGTAACTTGGTCTAAGATATATATTGTAAATGAATATATATTTTTTTTTATTATGCATACTTTTTTCAGGAGATTTAAGAGTTCTCAATAAATCATCGATTTATTGGCGATTTATCGGCCGATTTACTAGAAATTTATTGGTCGATAAATGTGAAATTTTAAAACCGTAGCATATCGGTAATTTCACGTCGTGGCCGACCCAAAAATTGTTAAATAGCGACCGCTACCATACAATTAAATATCGGTCCCGATATGCAATATTGACCGATATTTATTAGATTTTGGGTAAGCCAATATGCGAAATTGGCGACACGCGACGGATTTAGAATTTCACATATTTATCGGTGATATGTTGGTTATCGACCAATATTTGCCGACATTTGCTGATATTTACTGGTATTTTCTAATATTTATTGTGAAAAAAATAAAATAAAAAATCACGCTGCGACAACTGCGGCATATAAAATATCGTTTGTGACGCTATGATACCGCAACACCAAGACAACAACCGCAATCGCGACTGCGATTTTATTGCTTGGCCGCTATGTTATAGTGGGACTGCTATTTAATTGTATGACAACAACCCCTCACTCCACACACAATGCAATGGGGGTATAAAGGGAGTAGTCCTGCAACACATTCATTTGCTTGAGGATGGCAGGAGCAACTTGACATAGCCAAGCCGCATCTACAAAAAGCTTCGAAGAAGATGATGAAATGGGCAGATGCAAACCGAAGACCGTTGGAGTTCAAGGAAGGGGACTTGGTCATGGTTAAGTTGTCACCTCAAGTGTTCAAGTTCTACTGCCAAGTGCACAAAGGCTTGGTGAGAAGATATGAAGGGCCATACCTAGTGTTGGAAGAAAGTAGGGAAGGTGTCCTATTGGTTAGAGCTGCCTTCGAAGTTAAAGATTCATCCGATCTACCATGTGAGTTTGCTCAAGCCTTACCATGAAGACAAGGAAGACCCGCCATGAGGAGGAAGCAAGTGTGCACCTCTTGCTAATATGACATCCTTCAATCATGAAGTTGAAGAGATTCTAGTGAATAGGTAATCAAGAGAACAGAGATGCTGAATTAGAAGGAGTACCTTGTCAAGTGGAAGGGACTACCCAAGAGTCAGAATAGTTGGGAAAAGGTAGAAGATTTATGGTAATTCAAGGAAGCAGTCAAGAGTTACTTGTGTTCTGTCATCGCTGAGGACGTCAATGGTTTTGGTCGGGGAGAATGTTACGGGCCAGACCGAAAGGCTTGCAATGAGGTTCCACTAGCTCCAGAATAATCTAGAATATCCTTGTATAGTCTAGATAAGTATAAAGAGATGTATAGGGTCCTACACTCTTATAGATGATTCTAGAGGGGGATGTCTCTAGATTCTTCTACATTTGTATATATGAGTATGGAGCACTCTAGAAACCCTAAAGGAGCACTTTAGAAACCCTAATAGACCTATTGGGCCACTCTATAGAAATCTATTAGGCCCGTTTCTAGAATCTTCTTGGAGGGGAGGAGGGGTGGAGTCTCACTTATAAATAGAGGGGGGTAGAAATATTTGGAAATCATCCAATGAGAGTTGTATTTAGAGCTTCTCTCTCTATAATACAACATTCTTTCTCTCTTAAAAGCTCTCGCTTGAGTTCCCTTATGAAGGGTTCAGAGTGGTGGTTTTGAAGGCATCTTTTGCCTAAGTGTGGAACACACTTGAAGGAGGAAGGTTGACTTAGTCTCTTATGGAGTGAGAAAAGACTAAGCCGCACATATTTAGGCTCGGTGAAGAAGTCAGTGCATGACAGTGTGGAGAGAAGAGTGAGCATAGAGGTAGGAGAGTTAGAGAATTAACTTTTGTTAATTTTCTTAGGTTGTCTTTATTTTGGACGAGAGAACTCTATTTTACAAGCCATAGAATATTATAAACCACAACTTGTTTTATGATATTATTTACAATTTCCTAACTAGAGTATAATTGAGCTCCAAGTATCTTATTAATAGGCTTAAGCATTGGCCATGAGTACTATCTTAACTTAAGCCCTAAGGATCTTTATTCATTACGGACTAAGCCTCTCTATCATCACAAACCTTAGTCACGGCCTTAGCTCCTTTGCAATCGTTGAAAAACCCCAAAATTTTAAGCGAAAAAATCTCGTTTAAATTATAGAGCTGCAGAAGCAAAATCCAAAAGTGCGTGTTACCGTCATTTTCAACACGAGTCCGATATCTAAATTATTCTTATGCTAAGGGAAAAACAAAAATAGTTTACTAACATGTAATAGAGGACAACAGAAGCAATAATAATAATATAATGATGTTGTAGAGATTATCTCCCAAAAGTATACATCTAGAGGGACCACTAAATGACTTCCACTCTAAGCCCCAACCCAAATAACACCACTCCTTCTCATATCCATTAGCATATAGATCAAGATCCTCCTCATCATGTGCCAGCAACATGATTAATGCACTATGTGTACTATTCTATATTTTGAAAATCTAATGATAAATCTAATTTCCATATTCAAATATTTAGTATGAATTGGATTCTTCTCCATGATCAACATCCTCCATGATTAATCATGCTACATTCAACCAATTCAAATATTTCCAAACACTTAAACATGCTTTTAACAAAATTTAATCATAGAAATCATGCTGGAAAACAAATAATACATCAATATACATCTACAACTCTAGCCAAGTTTACCTATCAAAGCTTCAAGAAAAGAACACCACTCCTTGTGCAATTCTAACACCTAAGATTCTTGATCACCTATCAAGAAGAATATCTTTTTGTAAAAACATTTAGAACTTAAAATCGAAAAAGGAAAAAAAAATAGAGAGTTGAAAAGAAAAGTTGAAGAAGCCAAGGAGGTGGAGAAAGAGAAGAATACTTGAATGTTTTCTTATAAAAAGGGCGAGTAAGGTTTCAATATGGATTGTTGGGGTTTTAGCTGAGCACAAATGAGAAAGGAAGGTTTGGGTTGAGGTCAAGAGGCAAGAAAACAAGTGAAGGCTAGGCACTTGAGGAAAGAGGAGAAAAGTAAAGAGGGTGGGTTATGGTATAGGATATGATCAAAGGGGCTAAGAGGTGGAATGTAGGCTACAAAAGAGATATATGGTTGCAAGGGAGAGAGACAAGGAAGAGGGAATAAAGGGGAAAAGGTGGAAAATTGAAAAAGGCAGGAATCATATCAAGCAGGGGCTAAATATGAAAATTGGCTTGCTAAGAGAGATTAAAATTTCCTAAAAATAATTTATGAATTAAATATAACAGGCTTTCAAAATTAGGTAAGAATTAGAAAATATTTGAGGTTGAAACCACAACAAAGATCACGAATTTTAGGAGAACCAATTGACTAGTTTTATTGTACCAGTTGGATGGTTTTCGCCATTTTCACAAATTATTTTTCTTTTAAAATTTATACGAATATACTTTTTATAACAAGTATTACATCTATTGCTGCCACTTCTAAACTTCTCTTTTACTTCACGTTGCTTGAAACTTGGCTGGTTGCACAATCAACAAATTGTTCCGAAGATCCAACTAGTCCGTCGAGTTGAATTGGATTGTTCATTTGTAATTTTGCTCAATTAGTGCTTTTGTAACATTACTCCCTTACCGGGTAACAAACTTGTCCCCAAGCTTAAAGATGGGGTAAGCATGTGGGAAGTTGGATGAGAGTTCCGAAGAGGCATCTTCTCATGGGAAACTATCCTCTTATATCAAGAATTCACACTTGTGCTTGATAAGGTGGTAGCAGAGGACTTGAGATGGCTGGGGGTGGCCTTCAAGAAGGGATGGGGGCGATGTCAATGGTTCTCCTTACGAGAGTTGAGAGTTGTGAAACACTGAGTGAATGCAATTGGTAGAGTGAGTTCATAAGCAATTGGCTAAATATTGTGGGGAAGGGACCATAAAAACAAGGAGTGAGCTTGACCTCAATTCTTTGTTCAACCATGAGTTGTCCAGAGGGCCATAAATAAAGTCAAACAAAATCTTTGAGGTGATAATGAGTTGGAGTTGTACTATTACTTTCTTCAATTTTGAGTTTCTATTAGTTCGTGATGGGCATGTGTTAGTACTTTTTCTAGCAAAGAGGAATTGTGTAAGTTTGCATTCATAGACCAAGCAAAAGGGCAAAGATTGTGGGGTTGTGTGTTGGGAAGTGTTGTACCTGCAACTAACTTTACTAAAAATTATTTAGCAATTTTGGGACTACCCAAACAGCCCATCGAGCAGATTTCCCTCCTTTTTCTCATCTCCCTCTTTCTTTTTGAGGTCCTGACAGCTCAATCTACTTTTTCTTACACTACGCTATAAGATTTTGACATGTATAATTACTTATATGCATTGCATTAACTCTCTAGTAATTCCCTTTTCTCATTGTGTTACCTTTGATCTCCCATTAGTCCTCCCCTTAACTCAATTTTTATGTCTTATTAAGCTTATTATGTACACTTGAATCATTTACCATCATCACCCAAAAGTTAGAAAACTATTCTTGCTCTTTTGTACCCTAAAATCGAGAGCCATATTCTTGTTCTATCTTCATTGTTTTCAGTTTTTTCCCCTTTGTTAACTCTTGATTACTTGCACCAATCATGATCCCAAAGTGTGCTCAAGAGAGAGGAAGTCATTGATGGTGTTCTCTAGCTAGTTTGCTAGCTGAAATTCTTCCTTCTTCTGAGCCTATTATTATGCCGTTTTCTACTTCAAATTTTCCTTTATTCTAGCTCCTCTTTACTTGCACCAAGCAAAGAGAGGTTAGAGTTTAGGGAAAGCTTGATGTTTGTTGAATAACTTCAAGTTCAAGATCCATTTTTAAGAGGTGTTCCTTGTTTCAGTAAAGTTTGACAAGTATTTTATTTTTGGAATTGGTTTTTCTAAAGTCTTAATCTTATTTTTGAAAGGAAGTTAAGGGTTTAAAGAGATTGATTTTTTCGTTGCCTTGGAGAAGTGGAGAGGATCAATTCTAGTTTGCTAGTTCGGAGGTTTTTTGATATTGAAAATGTTAAAATAAAATATCACTCCTGTATTGCATATCAATTGTTATTTTACTGTTTTTGGGTTAGTACAAATAGGAAATAGCCAAATTGTGCAAGCTTTAAAAAATCATATTCATCATTGATGTATTGGTCAATACGATACATTTTAGCTGATATATACTACTACTTGCTTATATTTGTTGTGAAAAAAAAAAATCATACTGCAACAATTGCAATATATAAAATCTCCTCCTTGATACCTCAATGTTATAGGCAATTTCACATTTGTGACTACAATCACAACCTCAATCATGACTGTACCCGTAGTTTTATTGCCTGTCTGAAATGTTGAAGATGAATGAAACTTGATTAGTGATTTGAGACTTGTCACTCCAAATGAGGTTGCAGGAACATATCATCTCTCACCGATTGTAAAGGTACTCCTCTAGTTCGTCATCATGTTTGTCAATTTAGCAGAAAAGCTACTTTATCCTTTGATTTCTTATCTCTCAAATGAAATGTGACATTGCGGTGTGAGAGAGTGAGGGAAAGAGTTAATATGGTAGTTGGCCTCTCAAATTACGGTGGCTTAAATCTACTGTTTGGAAATAGTAAAGAAATAAAGGGAGGAAGAGGGAAGGATGGGAAAGTGAGTCGTTGGGCATCGATGGGATATGTGAGGAATTTTCCAAAATAGAGAGAAGATTGGGAATGTGTGGCATATGGAGGATCTAAAGAAAAATGTGAGAAAGAATTGAGGGGGAGGAAATGTAGGGTGGTGGAGGTTCCCCAAGCATATAAACAAGAGTTAAAAGGAAACTAAATGCTCAAAAAGGACAAGGGGCACAAAACCAATGGGTGATATTGTATGGGTGACATAGTATTTGGGGAAAGGAGGGAATAAGGAAAAAAAGAAGCCATTCCCTAAATTAAAAAGAGATTAGGCAAATTATATTAGGTCATGAGCCTAGCCTAGTAGCCACGAGCCAATTGGAAAAAGATAGAGAAGAGGGTTTTAAAACAAAAGACCAAAAATTATTTAGAAAATTTAGAGAGGTTGATGGGTCAACAGTCTAAGCCCCACGGATGAATGGAAATGGTCTAATTCTTCTATCTTGAGCTTTAAAATTAGAGAAGACATTTTTTTTAGACATTATCATCCTCGACCAATATTATCAAAAAATAAGCATTATATTAAAAAATGAAATACTAAAACAAAAATGTTTTATTATTAGGCCCTAATTATCTAAGTTCCAATAAGTACTAGTCTAACTAAAAAGTTGGTATAATAAACAATACAGCACAAAAGTTAGCTCAATCTAGATTATATTATGCTTAAAGACGGTATAATAAACAACATATTTGATAATTTATTCAAAATTTCGTAGGGGATGAGGTCCATATTAGAAGATGCATTGGTGAGTCTGAAAGGTATTATAAGGAATTTGAAGTGCACATGGTGAGTTTTGAAGGTGGTCTTCTTTATATCTTGCTTTGCCTGTGAATTTTATGGTAGTCGGATTGGATCTAGCTTGCTAAAGTATGTAGAGCCATGTAGTCTGTCAAGTTTGTTCATGTTGAGTATAAGAAACTTATAGTGTGTTTGACAAAGCCAAATGTAGCTTATTACCTAGCTTATAACTTATCAAATCCAACTTTTTTTTCCTATACCAAAAAAGGAAAAAAGAAAACCTTAGTTTAGCAAGAAACTTTTTATAAGATAATTTTTAAAAAGTTCAAATAACTTATAACATATAATATTTTAGTTAGCCTTTAAGCTTTAAACTAGCTTTTTCCAAACAGACATTTATCCTTCTTGTTTATTGCATTAAGTTCTCGATTATCCATGTAGAATTGCGAGGGGTTGTGCTTTTTAAGGATGGTTAATAAGGAGAAACGAGATCGGTTGGGACTAATAATTTCTTGATGGAGCATCTTTGCACTCTTTTTTGATCTCCTCCTCTTACACATAGGACTACTTGTGTGGTCACACCACTATTGCCAATCCAATGGTTGTGGGGCGAGGTGGATGGTTCTTGGAATAGGGCTACAAAGTCTTGAAGCACTTATTCTAATAACCCTTGATCTCTTCGAAGCTTGCACGATGATTTGTAGTCAAGGGTTGGGGTTCCCATCATCATGTCTCTTCCATTCTATCTAGCCCATTGCAGGTTAGGGTCATTTTGAGGAGTCCCATGAGATGAGGCTTATCCTTTCTAGCCAAAATATACCCAAGACAACGTCAAATGTATCCACGGTTATCATATATAATGCCACTAGAAATTCTTTGTTCACACACAAATTCCAAGATCAGTTGCCTTTTTTCTTTAGAGACTATCACATTAAGCCTTTGTTGTAGGACTACATCTTGGGCGAGGTGGTGAGCTGCAGTGAGGCTGATGAAGTTGCATGCTTTATGAATCAACGATGATTTTGGGCATTTGACTATCTAAGCTTGCAATTTTGAATGTTTTTGGATTTTGTACACCCATAATGGTATGTAGTGGTATGTTAGGTTCCTCTTGGGCTATTTATGGTTCGTTTTCAGTTTGAGCCGAGCAATAAAATCCCGACCACAGTGTTGCAAACGATATTTTATATGTTGCGGTCACCTCGGTGTGATTTTTTTTTTAAATTTTTTTCTCAAAAAATATTAGCAAATATCAGTAATTATTGGCATATATCAGTAAATATTGGCAAATATTGGCCGATAACCGATTTTTTGCCGATAAATACATGATGTTCTTAAACTTTTGCATATTGGCTAATCCAAAATCCAATAAATATTGGCCGATATTGCATATCGGAATCCAAAATTTGATAAATATTGGCCGATATTGCGTATCGGGAGTGATATTTAATTGTATGGTTTGAGCTCGGGTTCCATTAATCACCTTGGTCTAGAACAATCTTTTTCTATATTGATCTCTGGTGATGGGTCATAATTAAAGCATAACCACTGCCTTGCCATTTCAATTTGGGTGAGCCATCTTGCTGTTTTAGTATTGGTTACAATGCTTGAGTTCAAAGCATGTGTGGTATTTGGTGCTTTTGTGGCTTGTGTCACTACTAAACGAGCACCCCCTGAATATTTAGTCTTGTTGGCTTGGCATATTTTCTTGTAGGCTTGAGTTAGGCTCATGATGATGATTAGGTTGGGGGTTTGACTAACTCAATATTTACTTGTAAATAGTCAATTAGTATGGTTGTGAGCCTGTTGACTTGTTGATCTGCATGGAAGGAGGTGTTGCAGGCCAGGGGTGCTTGTCATTTTTATTTATAATCTGCACGAACCTTGTTTGGTTTAGATTAATCAGCTTGCATGGGGCATTATTTTGTCAAGTTGTTCCAAACTTCATGTGGCAAGACCTTTTGTAAGGCGATCAATCAATGCTGGGGTCTTCTTACTCTTGATTGTTATACCAAAGTTGGATTTCTCCAGTCAAGTGGTACGTGGCTAAGCTCACCTTTTCCTCATCTAAGATCGAGTTCAAAAAAACTTGGTTGCTGCAGTTGAACCATCTAGTGGGTCCTCTAAGCCATTGTATGAAAAGAACTTCAATTTAGTTAACATGAGAAAAGGGGAGCCCAGTATCTCACTATTCCACGTGAGGTCTTATGGAGTGTGACTCGCCCTGGGACCTTGACAGGTTGATGGCCTTTGATTGGTGTTGAAGTTTAAACACCAAAATTATTGTCGTTTGTTTGGATGAGCTTACTGTTTTGGGGGTGCATTACTCCCAATGGTTTGGTCGCTTCCTTTTGGCACTCCTCATCCTACCTTTTCTCTTGTAATCATTGTAGTTGGGCCTGTATGGTATCTCTCATGACAGCAGGTTTAGGTATCAAGCTGCGACCTCTTCATGTGATGAGATGAAATTCCTTCAAAATAGGTGATGATGAGCGGTGAAGGATGGAGGTCTCCCAGGGGGGTCCTCTGGTGTTTTTCCCAGGATATGGTGGCAAGAAGGATGTCAGCAGCGGCCGTGGTAGCTGAGAGGGAGAGAGTGGTGAGGAAAGAGAGACCATAGATGGAAGAGATATAGGGAAATGCCCCCTCCCTATCTTTATTCTGGATGAGACCCCCTATATTCTATAGTGTTTTACAAGCCATAGGTTACAATAAAGTTCAATCTATTTATGTAGTAAATTTATTTAATAATTTTCCCCTTTTTTTATGTATGAATTAAATAATTTTATTACTAGAAAAAACTTAAGCCCTAAGTATTCTTTTAACGGACACAAGACTTGGGCCCAAGTACCATCTACATTGATCCCCAAGGATCTTTAGAGTATGGGTTAACATAAACCCTAGTCGTCTTGCTGCCCTAATCCTATTGCTGCCGCTGCTCATTGCCCGTCAAAGGCACCACCAGCAAGTCATGCCAAAGGTCTAGCGAGTCCGGTGAGTAGGATCAGAGGGGCTCTTCGCCGATAAGTTCGCCCTATAAATGGATCTGTAACATAGCACAATTATCCCTTGTGACAGCTACTTGTTTAACTTTGAAATTATGTGAGGTTTTTTGTTTCAGTTATGGTATTATGCGTGATTTTTTGTTTCAGTTATGGTTCATTCCATTTAGCTTTTACTCTTTGATCCAGCAAATGCTTTTCTTAGGCGTTCCTACATATTTTTCAATATTGGCTTGATTATTATTATTAATACTTTCCTATTGTTGATGCTAACGTCTACTTGTATCATCCCCCTTGTGGTTATTTGCACTGGCACTTGGTGATCTCACTGCTCAACAATTCCTTTTAGTTGAATTATTTTACTTCCATAGGTATGGCCCCTTGACGAATTCGGATCCTTGCTGCAGTGATCTCAAGCAGCTTATTTTACGAGGGTACATGTTTGATCTAGAGTTCAATGATCGTGTTCTGCTAGAAATGTGGATATATTGTGTCATGCCTGCAGTTTCTTTAGTCACGTTGGGTCAAATTTTGTTGAAACTTTGTGCTGGTTTTGCTGTATCTCCCAGCTTGGATATGGACTACATTTTGTAGTTTGCAGTTTGCAATTTGTTGAAACTAAGGATAGTTCATTGTTATCAGATGGATTTTTCTAGTTGCTATATCCAGAAAAAGATAGGGATGTTGCATAGAAACGCAAAAGAGCTGAGTTGATGTGCTTCAGAAGATGTTGCATTCACAAATATAGGTTGTTAATGTGTCTTTTAATGAAGAGCTTTGGTCTCTCTTATCTTTGTCAAAGTCTATGTTCTTTATGAAAATAAGTTTATGCGCTCTGAAACTTGTAGATAGATATTTATTGTAGATAGATATTTATCGTATTATGTACAAAGAAGATTTTAAGCAAAATTATTTAGTAGGGAGAGTTTCATTTCGATCTTTGACTCCAAGATACTAATTAAAATATAAAAAGAACATTTCGTGCTACGTGGATAAAGAAAGTTTGAAGTGAAACTATACGAGGAGAGTTGCCTGCCAAACATTTGTTCAAATCTTAGCTGAGTATTATGAAGCAGCACTTGAGTTTTGAAAGGAGTCTTAAAATGTATCAAATGTCAGAGTTTCTCTTTCTTGCTTGTTGTTCCTTGAATTCCCTGAAATATATTAGATCATTCCCAAGTAAGTTGACAGTACTAATATTTAATGTGTTTATTGTCTAAGGTGTCCATAAAATTGAATATCTTCACCCGCATTTGAAGAGTATTTGAGTTGGACGATGGATAACAGTTTTTTGTGCCGTTTAGTTACGATATTTCTTGCCTGCGGAAACCTTGTGCAATCATCTCAATTATAATTTCTAGCCTACTATTCACAATTAAACACCCGCCATGGCAGATCAAATATTCCACAAGACACTAAGAATATTCCGCAGCTTTGGTCAAAGACTATATAAATGGCTCAAAATATCCGATGATTGGAACACGAAAGGATATGGAAAACAAATATCACAAAAACAACAGAGCAAAGCTATGAGATTCACACCCACAATAACAACAATGCAACACAAACGTAATATAAACACTCCCTGTAATATATATACACACGAAAACTTACACTAGCATCACTTTCTATGGCTGTTGTACAAACTGACACTAATCCAAGATTCTATCCTATTTTTTGATGACGGAGTCCAAAATTTTTTTGTCAGAATTCTATGTTTACACTAAAAATATTGATTCCATAAAAAAAGTGCTTTCTTATGACTACGTCTTAACGAACATGCTAACACATGCTATACCATCTTTACCCCTATTTGCTTGGAGATAAAATGGTCTAACTATAATCGTTGACATCCAATTGACTACAACTTGAAGTCACCTCCTCTTCACTACCCTCATCAACTAGGTAGTTATCATCCTTCTCTATGGAGATAAACTCATCTATATCCAAAGGAAATAACCCCAAACTATATTACTTGACACTGTGGCGAGTTTTTTAAGCATCCTCCTATGGTTGCACTCCAAAACTATATAGTCCATCAAGAAGATCCCCTTTCACACTTATAGGATTGTGCTCATCCCTAATAAATAGATCCACATTGATATGTGTAATTCCCTAGCTAGACTATTAGATCCTTGGGCAATGACCCAAAGGATAAAGATTGACCCCCAAAGGATACTAAATTGGTTTTGGATGCACCCCTATTAATCCTATTTGGCTCTGGGCTGACCTTAATATGCTAGCCTATAAAGCTCTACTCTTGGGCCGACAAAACTTGTAACATTTAGGGAAACTTTCTTACTCTCTACCGTACAATATTCCCCTTTTGTCTTGATTTAACCTACACACACACACACATGTAGTCATTATGGGGACATGAGAGATTATTATGAAACTTATTTTTTCCTTGTTCTCTCTCTCCTCGTTTTTCCTTTAGCATCTTGTTAGTGTTGACTTCTATCTTGATCCTTAAGAACACTTTGACTCACTAAACTCATATAATAGCAAGTGCTGCCTATGGAGATTTCATATAAAAAGCCATGTCTCCAACACAACTTTCTCATCAATTCAATCCAAACACTAGTAATCTCCGAAGTGAAGACCATTTAGTTAATATTTCTCAACTCTAGGCTGCTAATGTTGAACTTTGCAATTCTATTCAAGAGATGGTGTTACTTGCACTCTCAAATAGTTGCCTCACCTGCTAAATCAACATCAATATGTACCATCTCAACAATTTACTCTTTAAGAAAACTTAGATAGATGATGCTCTTGTCATTCCAAAATAAGAATCAAGAAGTAGACTTTGTAGTGCCATCTTGTAAGAAGATGATGTAGATTATATAGAATATATTTAAGGCAAAAGAATTAGAAGTGACAAATTATAACCCTTAACCCTCTAAAGTGGAGCATTTGTGAAAGGCATTAGAGTTCGAGTCTTAAGGTCGATAAATGCTGGGATGAAATAGATTGATATAGGAATTGAAGATAAGAAGGTTGGTGAAATTGGAGGGATGAGGATGACTTGATTAATAAGATGATAGATAAAAGGGTTTAAGAGGCATTACAAGCTATGAAAGATCATACTGATAACTAATGCAGGAATATCTCATAATAATATATCTCTAATTAATTTTTCTTAGTTAGGGGATCACAAAACACTCTTAACTTAGATGAAATTAATTAGCTGAATATGAGAAAATAAGTGGGCATACCAACCTATGCATGCATGGTGGCACGTTCAGCCCAAACACAACCAATTATGGTAACTTATCCAACCCAAGCCGAACCAACTATGGTAGCACATCAAGCCTAAGGCCAACTAGCTATTTTATTGCTATTTTTAAGTATTTTTCCAACTAAGAAGCCAAATTAGACCAAGCCCAAGGCTGATTTCAAAAATTAAAATGAAAAAAAGATAAAAAGATAAGGGAGGATAAGTGGATGGTGGAGTAGGTGAAGAAAGTCAGCCAAATCAACAAATCAAATTATTTAAATTGACTAAGCATGGGAGATGATTTATTAGGTATGGGGGATGATTCAGTAATTTGTACTTTTATTTATTACATATCTTTTCAGCATATAAGGGGCTCCATGCTATGGTATAGCTTTCAAAATACCACACATAGGCTGGTCTCATATTAGTTCTCATCCAATTAGTTGTTAGCTTGTATTACATAACTATATATTAAAGAATAGTTGGAATGTAACTAGGTAGGTAAAGGGGATGGGTATAATGGAATTTTTGTAACCATGGCTGCCACTATAAATATAGGTAGCCTCAATACAATGCAACACACTACCCCCTTAAATTACAAATTAGATTTTTGAGCTCCCTATGTCCCTCCTCTACAAAGTTGAGTGAAAAATATCATAACTTTTATCTCAAGTGTTGAAACCTTAAGCGATAGTTGCGAGTGTTTGATCTTTGGCTACCTTAGACCACATATTATCATACTCCTCATTTATTTTCTCCATTTTAACTTTTAGTGGTCAATTATCCCATAAGTCACCATCTTCCATTAAGCATGTGCCAACTTGTTTAGCATATGCATTAAATTGGTATCAGAGCTTAAGTTTGAGAATTTGGGATAATTTTTACATCCACTTTTCCTTCTTTATTCCGTCTAGGCCCAAACACTTCAAAATTTTTTTTAGCCACCTACTATAATTTTCAAGCCCAAGTTAACCTCTCCTAACCAAACACATCATATTTCTCTATTGATTTCTTCTTTGAACTCAAGCAACTATAGGTGATGAACAAATTCCAAGAGGCTTGAGCCTTGAAGAGGCGCAAAACTTGAGAAGAGACCGAGCCATTGAAAACCTCCAAAATGACATAAGAAGAGTTCTTGGCATTTTGGAGAGTCTTATGCAAAACCATAACACTCCATGCCCAAATACTTCCCACGATTGAGAAGAAGACCCCATTTTCACCAACATGAGGTGGTCGGATCTAGCACAAGTGATGATGCTAGTGATTCCAACTCCTCACCAAGGGACTCCCCACATGATAGAAGAAGGAGACATGAAAGGAGAGATTCTTTTCATGACATCAAAGCCGAAGTGCGCGAGTTTGCTAGATCGCTCAATCCAGAAGATGCCCTAGAGTGGGAGTTGAGGTGCTGTAAGATGTCTGAAGTGAAAGGCTATAATGATGATAAGAGCTTTAGGATTGTAATTCTTAAGCTCAAGGGACATGCCTCCTTATGGTGGGAAAGCCATACTTACCAAAAAAGAAAGAAGGGGAAGTCTAAGGTAAAATCTTAGTCAAAGATGAATAAGCTTTTGAGGGAAAGGTTTTTACCCTCATCCTACACTCAAGACCCCTATAATAAGATGTCCTCCTTGAGGCAAGGGTCAATGAGTGTTGAAGAATACATCAAGGAGTATGAGCGGTTGAAGATGAGGTTAAAGTTAGATGAGGTAGAGGAGCACACAATGTCATGTTTCCTTGGAGGGCTAAGGAGTGACATTGCATGCAAGTTGGAGTTACATAAGTACTACACCTTATGTGAGCTTTTTCATCTAGCCACTAAGGTGGAGAAGCATAAGAAGGAGAAGAGAGGACCAAATTTTCCTCAAGGAAGGTTTACTCCCAACACTTCCAAAGAAGCCCCCTCATCATCTAAGCCATCCCCTCCTAGTTGAAGTGAAGGACAAGGGAAAAGATGTTAGGTTTGAACCTAACAAACCAAATGCTGTAAGGTGAGTGTCAAATCCTAGGGAACTATCAAAACAAGTGTCCTAACAAAAGATTTATGACTCTTTTAGAATTGGAGGAGGCATCTCATGAGAAGGAAATGGAAGAGACTAAATTAGACTATGAGGAGGAGGAAGAGTAAGAAAAGGCACCCTCGGATTTAGGAGAAGCTCTAATGGTGAGAAGGGTATTGCACACCAAGGAGTTTATGAAGGAGGCGACACAACTGGATAATATATTTCAAACCAAGTGCACGATATTTGGTAAGGTATGTTCCCGTATTATTGATGGAGGTAGTTGTGCTAATGTAGCCTCTTACATACTTGTGGAGAAACTTAACTTGCCTACCACTCAACATGCCAAACCATATAAGCTACAATGGCTTAATAATGGAAGTATGGCTGAAGTGACCAAGCAGGTTGTAGTTCTTTTTTTCATTGAAAAAACTTACCAAGATAATGTGGTATGTGATGTGGTTCCAATAGACACTTGTCATCTGTTGCTAGGAAGGCCATGTCAATATGATAGGCATGTTCAACATGATGATAGGAGGAACACTTATTGTTTGAAATTTTCAAAAAAGAACATTGTACTCACACCCTTTAGTCCTCGTTTCTCACTTGTTAGGGAGGAAATTGAAAAGAAGAAGACATTATTTCTAGATAGCAAGGGGATAGATAAGGCACTAGCTAAGAGGAAGCTTATTTATTTTTTATTATTGCTTGAAGATAATGAAGGAAGTGGAGGAAGTGACCCATGGGTCAAACCTTTGCTAGGGGAGTTTGGGGATATCTTCCCAAATGATTTACCTAGTGAGCTACCCCCTTAAGGGGAATTGAGCACTAAATTAACTTGGTCCTCGGTGTTACACTCCCAAACAAGCCTTCTTATAGGTGTAATCCTAAGGAGGCTACGAAGTTATAAAGGCAAGTTGATGATTTGTTGCAAAAAGGGTTTATTAGAGAATCCCTTATCCCTTGTGCAGTAGCGGCCCTTTGGGTACTAAAGAAGTATGGGAGTATGAGGATGTGTGTTGATAGTAGAACCATCAACAACATCACCATCAAGTACAGGTATCCTATCCCTAAACTTGATGACATGTTAGATTGCTTATATGGGGCTTGTGTATTCTCAAAAATTGATTTAAGGAGCAGATATTACCAAATTAGAGTAAAGGAGGGAGATGAATGGAAGACCGCCTTCAAGACTAAGGGATGATTATACAAATGGATGGTGATGCCTTTTAGTCTATCAAATGCTCCCAACACCTTTATGAGGCTAATGGATGAAGTCCTTAGGCCCTTTATCTCTAAATTTGTTGTAGTGTACTTTGATGATATACTTATATACTCCTTTAGTAGTAAAGATCATGTAAAGCATTTAAGGATCATGTTTTCGACCCTTAAGAACAAGAAGTTATATGGAAAGTTAGAGAAGTGTGACTTTTTTGTACCAAAAGTCACCTTCCTAGGATTTGTTGTATCTAAGATGGTATTTCAATGGATGAGCCAAAGGTGGAGGCAATAAGGTCGTGGCCTACACCCACATCCATTAACCACGTTTGATCCTTTCATGGACTTGCCTCATTTTATAGGAGGTTCATAAAAAGGATTTAGCACTCTTTTGGCTCCTATCATAGAGTGTCTCAAGAAGGGAGAACTCAAGTAGAAACTTGCAGCTCAAGAAGCATTTGATGTGATCAAGGGAAAGCTAAGTGAGGCCCCCATCCTAAGGTTACCGGATTTTGCTAAAGTTTTTGAAGTTGAATGTGATGCAAGTAGAGTTGGGATTGGAGCATTCCTACTTTAAAAAGGCAAGCTAATAGCATATTTTAGTGAGAAGCTCAATGGATCAAGATCTAACTACAACACGTATGACGAGGAGTTTTATGCTATTATTAGGGCTCTAGATCATTGTTCTTATTATCTAAGGCCTGTATAATTCATATTACATACCGATCATGATTCTAAAGTATTTAAATGGGCAACATAAGCTCAACCAATGCGGTAGCTGATGCCCTCTCTAGAAGGTATTGTATGTTGTCCCTATTAGAAGCTCGAGTCTTAGGGTTTGGATGCTTGAAGGAACTATACAAGAAGGATGAAGACTTTGAAAGCTACCTTGAAGACCACGACAACCTTCGAAGCCCCTTTGTCAGACAAGATGGATTCCTCTTCAAGAATACCAAGCTTTACATCACGAAGAGTTCGAGAGCTGTTGATACGAGATTCACATGGAGGTGGGCTAGCCGGACATTTCAGGATCAAAAAGGCCTATGACATACTTCAGGAGTACTTCTGTTGGCCTAAAATGATAAGTGATGTACATAGAGTCATAGCTAGATGTGCTACATGTCAAAAGTCAAAGAGTCACTTCTACGAAGGACTCTACACTCCATTACCTGTCCCTCATCAATCGTGGGATCATGTGAGTATGGAATTCATAATGGCTTTGCCTAGAACTCAAAGGTAAAATGACGTCATTATGGTAGTGGTGGATCGGTTTGATGTGTCGTTGTGTGCACAACAAATTTAATATATAAATCATAATTTCCAAATACATAGCAGATGGCAAGAAGGAGTCAAATCCACAAGGAATGGTATATAATTAATATTTCTGTAATCAATGTTAAAACTCTGGTTATACAATATCATTTACTTCTATCGCTAAGTTCTATACTATGGAACGCTTTACTCATTAATTAATAAATAAGGATATGAAGGTATTGATTATGGAATTACGATATCAAACAATCATGGAGAAAAGAATGATTCTAAATGATTTATCATTGACCTTTAGAAACTCATAATAATTCATTTCTTTGCTTTCTCTTAATTCTAATAAATTGAATAAGCTCTCAATTTATCCCTAACCAATTAATAACTTAGGTTAAGAACACTAGATTCAATTAATGGCAGCATTATGAATGGAAAGCATTCAACTACGACCATAATCACATAAGCTCAGATCATGCAATTGTACGAATTAATAGACAAGATTAATAATTAACCGTTTTCTACTTTGGAAATGTTAATTAACAATTACATATTAATTTTGCTATCCTAGCATTGATTAAGATCTAAACTAAATAGGCGATCAACCTAATTAGTTTAAATTCTTAACTTATGATGCAAGATCATTTAATTTAGTCTATTAATTCAATTAAATTTCATTTAGAATCATAAATTCAAATTACGTTGTCATATGTGGAACCCTAATTCCATCATCAAATCCTCCTATCTTATACTATCTACACGACTATTTTCATATTTGCAATAACATACAATTCAATGCAGTAATCTATAATTAACATCAATGATTATGAATAAATTAACAATGAAACACTAAAAGTAAGAGATATAATCATGCAATAAAGGAAATTTATTTGCATTCAATCAAAAATCAAAACTTGTAATTAAGAGAGGAATGGAGAAGAACTTATCATCTTGAATTGCAGAGTGTTGATTGTTCAATTGAATACAATGGAGAGAAAGAGAATTGGAATTATGAATTACATGTGGTATCTAGAGAATATAGAGAAAAAGAGAGAATCCAATTCTCGAATTCCCCATAACCCCTTGAATGTTCAGAACTTTAGAAATATATCAATAAAAAGTTCGCTCGAACGGTTACAGAATTTAAGAAAAACATGGTCCATGTTGGGAAATACGGGACCTTCGTGTTTTTTCTTGAATTCTCTGCCAAATGCTGAATTTTATAAGTTGAGATTTTGTGTGCTATATGTTCTTTGCTTTATTTCCTCTTTCCATCGATTTCTCCTTTGAATTTATTCATTTTTATCTTTTCCTACAAAATTTATCTAAAAGAGAAAAACTCGAGAAAAGATTAAATCTTATAAAAATAATGAGGAATAAATGACATTTTTACTTAGAAAAATAACATGTAAATTTCATATATCACGGTTTTCTAAGATGGCTTACTTAGTCTCTTGTCATAAGATGGATGATGCCTCTTATATAGCCGATCTATTCTTTAAAGAAATAGTAAGGTTACATGGTATTCCTAAGTCCATTGTCTCGGATAAGGATACCAAGTTCCTTAGCTATTTCTAGAAAACTTTATGGAGGTTGGTTGGTACTAAAATTCTATTTAGCACCGCCTACCACCTATAAATGGATGGCCAAACCGAAGTCACCAACTAGACCCTGACTACTATCTTGTGCATCTTGGTGCACAAATCTCTCAAGGATTGGGACCTTAAGCTTCCACACGTTGAATTTGCATACAATAGATACCCACATACGCCACCAGCCATTCAAAATTTGAGATCATGTATGGTGTCAACCCTATCACTCCCATCGAGCTCATTCTGCTTCATATCAAGGCCCAGATAAATTTTGAAGCCAAAGATAAAATTTAAACCTTTAAGAAATTACATGAGCAAGTCAGAGCAAGAATAGAGAAAGTCAATGAAACAAATAAAAAGAAGGCTAACTAACATCGGAGGGAGCAAAGTTTTGAACTAGGAGATCTCGTGTGGCTACATCTTAGAAATGAAAGGTTTCTCCCTAGAAGAAAAAACAAGCTTATGCTAAGAAGTGATGGACCATTCAAGGTTCTTGAGAAGATTGGAAGTAATGCTTATCAGCTTGAGATATCACCGGACATGGGAAATATATCAAACACATTTAATGTGGGTGATCTACTCCCTTACCTTCATGATGAGCCTTACACGGAAGAGGTGGAGTCCTTCCAAGACAGGGAGGATGATGTAGGAGCATCTCATAATAATATTTCGCTAATTAATTTTTCTAAGTTAGGAGATCAGAAAACACTCTTAACTTAGATTATATTAATTAGCTGAATATGAGGAAATAAGTGGGCTTACCAACCCATATGTGTATGGTGGCACGTTTAGCCCAAACACAACCAATTGTGGTAACTTATCCAACCCAATCCCAACTAACTATGGTAGCACATCAAGTCCAAGGCTAACTAGCTATTTTGTTGCTATTTCCAAGTATTTTGCCACCTAAGAAGCCAAATCAGCCCAAGCCCAACACTGATGTTGAAAATTGAATTAAAAAAATATAAAAAGAAAAAGGAGGATAAGTGGATGGTGGAATAGGTGAAGAAAGTCAGCCAAGTCAACAAATCAAATTATTTCAATTAACAAAGCATGGGAGATGATTGATTAGGTATAGGGGATGATTGAGTGATTTGTACTTTTATTTATTAACTACCTTTTCAGTATGTAAGGAGCTCCATGCTATGGTATGGCTGTCAAAATACCACACATAGGCTGGCCTTATAGTATTTCTCATCCAACTAGTTGTTAGCTTGTATTACATAACTAGATAGTAAAGAATGGTTGGAATGTAACTAGCTAGGTAAAGGGGATGGGTAAAATGGACTTTTTATAACCATGGCTACCACTATAAAGATGGGTAACTTCAACATAATGCAACACGCTACCTTTTGAATTATAAATCATATTTTTGAGCTTTCTATGTCCCTCTCTATAAAGGTGAGTGAAAAAATTGTTTTGAATGAAAAATCTCATAACTTTTATCTCAAGGGGTGAAACCTTGAGCGGTAGTTGTGAGTGTTTGGTCTTTGGCTACCTTAGATCAAATATTATCACACTCCTCATCTCTTTTCTCCATTTTAACTTTCGGTGGTCAATTATCCCATAAGCTACCATCTTCCATTAAGTATGTGCCAACTTGTTTAGCATATGAATCAATAACACCGATTCTATTTGATAGACACACGAATGATATCTTTGAGTTAAGAACATAAAAAATATGAATGCTAGTTTTTGAAGCATTTAATGGCTTGACTGATGCAGTGACTATTTGAACATTTGTAGGAACTCTATGTTGTTAGTTGGGGCATGAGAAAAAAAATTATGCAAAGCATTTTCGATCACTTTGAAGGGAGTAACCTTGAGGTGGTTTGAAAAGTTAAAAGCTAAATTAATGGATTCACTCTTACAACTTGGAGCAATTGTTTTTGAATAGTTTGTTGCTTGCAAATGTCCTAAAAAAGATTCTTCTTCATTTATGGGCTTATCCAAGGGTTGTAAGAGTCAGCTTAATAATTTCTGAATATATTTGACAAAGAAGTTTGACAAATTGATGAATTAGACAATAACATTGTTAGATCATCCCTTCTTAGAGGATTAGCTAATAAAGAGTTGGTGGAAAATTTATACTTGGCAAAATATAGATCTTACACTTCTCTTAGAAAGGATGTACAATAGTGATTGATGCCAAGGAAATGAGTAAAGCTACATGGCCGTTGGGAAGAAAGGTGGAGACACCATCAATCCTGAAGCCAAGACTGGATAAAGATGTATACAAACAAGAAAGAGACCAAGAGGGTCATAGACCGATGACAAACCTAGTTGTCTAGCACAACCTATCTAGAAAATATGATAAATACACTTTGTTGGTGGCTAATATTTAGCACATATTCAACGTTGAGAATGACTTACACACATTGTTAAGGTCTGTTCCTCTACTAACTAGATCTAAATACAAAAACTCTAATAGGTGGTGTGCATATCATGAAGATATTGGACACACCAGATAAGATTATTGAGTGTTAAGGATACTGTAGAAGATTTGGTATGCAAGGGTCATTTGAAGAGAAACATGCAAATGCCCCTGACCAAAGAAGAAATAGGTATGGTTTGACAACTTCCACCCCTTAGGGTAAGGAGCCACAAAAATTTATTAATACGATTACAGGGCAATATTTCTTGGTAGAGACCAATAATTCAACCCTAAAGGCATATGTTAGAAGAGTTCTCTTCCATAAAAGACGTAAGAGAACAATGATAGGCGAATGGAAAGTTAATTTTATGGATAAAAGACAAAGGAAAAAGTATGGTGGAATCTCATGATGATCCCTTGATTATTGAAGTCCAAATTTCCAATTACATGATATTAATGGTCCTTATAGATGCTAAAAGTTTTGTTGATGTTATTTTTGTGGAAGCTTTTAGGCAATTAGAATTGGCAGAAGAGTGTTTGATGAATAAGGTTTTTTCTCTAGTAAGATTCATGAGTAATATTATAAGATTAAAGGGAATGATTGACCTTGCTTTGACAATTGGTTAGCCGGAGGCTCTAGTGAGCATTAAAATAGATTTTGTGGTTGTTGGTTTCCCCTTGTCATATAATATGATATTGGAAAAACCATCCCTTAACAAGCTTCAAGCGAGAATTTTTATGGCTGGGCTACTATTGAGGTTCCCAATTAGTGACTATTGGGGAAAAGTTAGGGGTGATAGAATAATGTCATGGTAATGCTATGTAGTAGAAGTAAGAGGAGCCCCAGGACATTCCTAGGTTAAGAAGACACTAGAAACATTAGTACTAAAACATTTAAATGTATTCGGACAGGTTACTCATAATGTTGTTGAAACAAAAGATAAACAATTGAGGAGATATATAGTACAATGTAGTAGTAAACAAGGATATTAGTGAGGCTGACAAGGAGATGTTGTTGAAATTTTGTACAAAAACAAAGATGTTTTTTTTGGACAATAGTTGATAAAGAAAAAATCCCATATGAAATAATCAAACACCAATTGGATATAATGAAAGGAAATAAGCCTGTTAAGCAAAAAAAAAAAAAGGCATTTGGGGTTGAAAAACACAAGGCGATCTAGAGGAGCTGCAAAAGTTACTTAATTCATGTGTTCATTAGGGATGTGAAATATGCATATTAGATTGCTAATCCAATCTTGGTAAAAAAAAAAAACTAATGGTAAATGGAGGTTGTGTGTTGACTTCGTAGACATGAATAAGACCTATCTTAAAAATGATTATCTACTCCCTCAAATAGACAAGTAGATTGGTTGAATGATGGGCATGAAAGTTTAAGTTTTATGAATTCTTTTTCAAGGTACTATCAAATAAAACTAGCTAATGCTGATTAAGATAAAAATACATTCATAACAAATGATGAACTTTACTATTACAAGGTAATGTCATTTTGTCTTATGGGAAACTTTTCAAAGGTTAGTAAACATGATATTTTAAGGATAGATTGGGGGACGAGTAGAGGTGTATGTTGATGATGTGATAGCTAAAAATAAGAAAAAGAAATCCCACTTACAAGAATTATAGAGTATTTTTTTGGCACTCTTAGAAAATATAAAATGAAGATACATGCCATATAGTGCATATTTAGTGTCAATGTTGCCAAGTTTTTAGGCTTTATGGTCTCTAATAAGGGCATAGATGTGAATCCTAGAAAGGTGGAAGCCATTTTGAATATGCAAGCCCTAGTAGGAATAAAAAAAAACATTTAGCAGCTTATGAACAAATTGTAATGCAATTGGCTGCATTACACATGTTTTTAGCTAGGGGTTTAACAAGAGCTTGACTTACTTTTGACTCTTATAGGGAAAAAGTTACTTTTTAGTGGATTGGGGATTGTTGAAAGGTTACTAATCCTGATAACCTCGGTGGAAAGAGATACTATTCTCATATTTGGCAGCATTGCCATTATCTCTTTCTTTTGTTCTAGCTTAAGAACACACAAACTTTAGAACAAAAAAGTGTGTTTACTATACTAACAAAGTGTTGATTGATGTCAAGCATTGATACATAAACCTGGAGGAGATGATTTATGCCTTACTCTTTGCTGCAAGAAAGTTAAATCCTTATTTTGATTCTTATTTCATTGTGATTTTTACTAATGTTTCCCTCAAAATTATCTTGCATAAGATTAACAATTCAAGACAAATGATGGCATAGGTCATTGAGCTAAGGCAATATGACATTTAGTACTACCTATGACTTACTATTAAGGGCTGAACCATAGTTAGTTTTATTGTTAAATGGTCATTTGAAGCTGAGTTAAGTCTATCACCGACTTTAAGAGAGTAAGGAGAATGGACTTTATATGTTGATGGGGCTTCCAAAAGCTTAGGATCAAGAGCGAGAGTGGTTATGGTTGACCCTAATGACATAATGGTATAATATGAATTTTATTTTGGGTTAGTACAATAAACAATATAAAGTTAGTGAGCCTAAGATGGAGACATATTTAGGAAAATTGATTGACATGATAAAGTATTTTTCCTTTGTTGAAATTATAGAAGTACCATGATCAGATTATCTAGTGGCTGGTGCTTTAGCAAAGTTGGCTTCATCATGTACTGCTTCCTTGTCTTAGGCTGTAACACCCCCAAATCAAATTTAAAGACAATGCAAAAGAGTTTGTAAAAGAAAAATAGGGAATGTTACCGCCACATCAACCATGGGAGATGTCTGATCTTCACCTAATCTATTCTTGATGTAAGGCGTAATGGGAAAATTGTGAAAGAATGTGTGATAACTTGTAATACTATAATTCTACATCAATAATGGCAAGAATGGTAATATAGGTAAAAGAGAGAGTTAATAAATCTGGATATAGGAATCAAAGCCCAGAGTTTAAAAAAATTGGAAGGAACTAAAAATATCCCTACATAATGAGAAAAAGTATATCTAACCGGTTAGCCTAGATCTTAACTAAACAGGAAATTAACTCTTGGATCCCTAGGCAATGACTAGCTACTTGCCCAAAATATCATCCTCAACATAGTCTAGGTGAGAATCATATTTTTGTAAATCGTCCTCTGCTCACCGGATTAGAAGTTGCATCATTTTAGTGACCACATAAATATTGTACGAGTACAGTAAAGTACTGGTAAAATAGACTACCTAAAACATGGCAATGGCTCATGCTACACATTTAAGTTATGTAGTAACACAATGATAATCGTACTAACCTAAAATAACACTTAGGCTCATGATAGTAAAATAATAAGGCGTGCTTGCATGGAGATCATTAAAGAATAATTATCCAGTAAATGCATTAAAACCATGCAATGTAAACCATGTTATATATCTTCCTTTAGTGATCTTATAATTTCTAGTTATTAAGATACTCTATTTGACTACACCCAGTTCTCCACTATGAAGAAAAGTTATTCCAACATACACACACAATGTGATACTACACCCACAATATGGGGTTAGGATATATTAAAGGGGATTTTCTTGAGGTATACTACACCCACCATACATTAAGTGCACCTAGTACAACTGCCAACACACCATGAGATACCACACCCATCACAGGTGGTCAAAGTAAATCAAGGAGGTTTGTACTAGGATATCTCATCTACCATACCTTGAATGTCTTTGTCGTGAGGGCTAAAAAGTTGGGATACCAGATCCATCTAAGTAATGGACAATATGAAGTGTTAGGGGGCTTGTACTAGGATACCTCATCCACTCGTTTTAAACACTGATGCCACATGACTTGCCACATTATAATCATATACCTCAAAGATATGTACATACCCCTTTACTAACAAAGACATGAGATCTGCATACATAAATTACACCTAACTTTACCATACTAATTCTACCATGCTTGCATGTCATAAAATACACAAAAGACATGCTACACACATATAATCACATGGATACATGGTAATATTAGAATTAAACAAAATCATGGTCAAAACTGCCAAAATTATGCATAATATAAGGAACCCAAAACATGCTTAAATTTTAAGAAGAATACTCTATCACATACTCGAATCCTAGAATACAGTTAACTCATGTTCAACATAGAAACACACTAAGAAGAGGGAACCACAACAAACAACAAAATACCTTGTTCATATTAAAGATAAGAATGCCTTAACCTCAAATAATTCTTCTAGCATAGAAGACTCCTAACATGATGGTTATCTATGAAGACCTCTATTCCTAAGAGAATGAACAATCAAAACTATTAAAACTCCTTTTCAAAACATAATAAAAATGAAATAAGAAGGAGAAGACAAATGACATAACACCATTTTTTTAGAATTGAAACTTAAAACCAAAACCCGCGGTCATCATCCTTTCTCAAAACTGTAACCCTTCCTTGCTTATGAGAAACAAAGTAGAGCTTAGGCTAAGATTAGGAGAAAAAAGAAGAGATAATAATTTCAACTAAAGGATAGAGAACAAGAGGAAATCTTCTATTTTCCCTACAAAGAAGAAAATAAATTAAATGTAGAGAATATCCAATACTTGGGAAACTTTTAAAAAGAAAAAGGGAGAGAATTAGCAAATACAGATGTTAGAAAGTGAATTGAATTAGGAATGAGGTGTATAGGAGGGAAGTGGTGGTTGACATACCTAAGTGGGTGAGAGGGAATTCTTACTTAGGTTAAGTGTAGGTAACCCAAAGTATAACGAGATCACAAGTTGAAGTAAGGAAGGTAAGGTTTGACTAGGAAGAGGCATGGTAGTGGTTTTTTAGGTGAGGGGATTGATGAATAAAAACACACTGTGATGGTTGTTAGAAGAGAGAGGAAAGTGATAGAAAAGAGAGAAGGTGATATATGCCTTAAAAAGTGCTTTTGAGAAAATATAGATAAATAAAATCATAGTGTGATTTAAATAATGTAAAAATAAAATTTGCACAAATATATTATAATTAGAAGTTTTCATAAACATTGGAGAGAGATTCGTTTCAAAATCCTCCATTATTTCTGCAATACCCTAAAAATTTTGAAAACCTATATCTTAATAAATAACCTTTATTTGAAATAATATTTGCTTTTAAAATTATTTATTTTAATTATTTTATGGATTTTAGAGTATGTAAGTTTGGATAAGAGTATTGAATAAATTAAAAATAAATATTTTGCTATTTTCATATTATTGTATTTTCAAAACTAATATTTTACCAACATTATCCTTTTTAAACTAATATATTAGATTATAATGAATTAATTTATTAAATTGAATAATTTATCAAGAATATTACATTTTATGATTTTATAAATTAATTTACCTTATTTTCCCTATTTTTCCATTTTCCATTTTATCCTTTTTCTCCTTTTCCCTTTTCTCCTCTCCTTTTTCCCATTTCCCCCTTGGGCCGCCCGGCCTGCCTTCCTCTTCCCCCCTCCTTGCGCGCTGGGCCACTGGCCCATCTCCCCTCTTTTCCTCCCTCCCTCACGCGGGCCGTCCCCCTTCTCTTCCTCGCACGCCCGCTCAACACAGCCCGGCAGCCTCCTTTCTTTTTAAATTTCCCTGACCGGCCGGTTCAACCTCATTTCCTTTCCCTTCGACCGGCCGACTTCTCCCTTCTTCTTCTTCCTTTTTCGTTGCCACCATGCCCGACAACCTGCATACGCCGACCACCGCCCTACATCTGCCACCACCTTCTCCCTCTCCCTCTCTCTCTTCCCCCGTCATTTTCCTTCCCTTTTCGAGCCAAACCGGCTCCTGGACCACAGCTCACGTGCCTCTCTCCCTTTCCTTCTTCTTCCCTCTCTTTCCCCTGCCAACCGACAGCCCTGCCACCACTGCAGCACCGATTGGCCAGCCGCTGCCCCCTATCTTCTCCCTCTTCTTTTTCTCCATCTCCCCAGCCCTTCATTCCCTCATTTTCTAGCCCTTCTCCTTCCCCGAACTCCCTCTTCTATCCTTCCTTCTCCCTCCATTCTTCTCCCCATTTTTTTATCACCGCCGCCCACCGCCGCTTTCACCACCGAGCCCAGCCCCTGCGCCTCCTTCTGCCACCACCTACTACCACCCTGCACCTCCACGCCGCCCCTCGAGCCCTACACTTCCTCCCTTCTCCACCCCTTTTCTTTTTCTCCCCATTCTTCCCCTTACCACCGAGCCACCTGCAACCGCCATTTCCGCCGCCTTTTGGCCACCTATGCCGCCACCCAACCCACCGTTCGACACCCTGCAACCCCCTCTACCACCGCCCTGCCTTAGTTGGCCGAAAACAACCCTTGCACCCTTCCATTTTTCCCTCTCCTTTTCCTTCCTTCACAACCCCTTCCCTTCGACCCTTCTCGGCAGCCAACTTCGCCGCCTTGCCGTCGCCGTCTCCGCCGCCCTATGCCGCCGTGAAACCACCCTTAGCCTCCACCTACACCCCCTCTTCACTTCTGCACCATTCCCTTGCCTTGAAACCTCCCCCATCCACCTTCTTTTCTAGCCTAAAGACCCTAACCTAAAAATAACAATTTTTTCTCCCTTCACCCTCTTTGAGCCCTTTTTTCCCCATGATTTTGCATGAGACTCACGCTGCTCATGCAGCGTGAGCTCCCCCTTATTTTGAAACTCATTTGGTTAAGGTTTGAGGTATATCCATATTTAATTAAAGTGTATTATTATTAAATAAATTTGTTTTTATAAAGTTTTATCCTTTTAACTTCTTATTTCTAACATAATAATGATGGATGTTATTTTTAGGTGTTGAGTTGCTAATTATGCTTGGTAATATTTGATATTTTGCGGGATTAAGGTAACCATTAATCCTCCCTTAAATATATGGAAAAACGTATGCTAGCACATTAAGGGTTTAGTATGATTTTATGCATGTTTGGTGTGCTTAGCATGATATGTATATGGTTTCTTATTTTGTTTTGATAAAAAAAGGCAAAGCATGATAACTTTTGTGCCATATGTAGGTATGTTAATTAAGGGAGGAGTTTGATTATTGATGGAGATGTTAAATGCTTGTTTATGATGTATTATGTTGCTAATGCATGAGTAATATTGTTGTCTAAGGGTATTTTAGTAATTTTGCTTATGAAGTATGTGACCTAATGTAGGTAGTTGCTAATGAGTATTATGTTGAATAATGACATGTTGGTGGACTTAGATGATAAGAAAGAAGTACTAATATCATTATTTTATGTAGTGTTAGTAAATTCATAAAAATGGTGAATAGAGGGGTTGAATGGAAATTTTATAAGTGAAAAGGGTATTTTGGTAATTTTTGAGATAAAAGAATAATATGGTAATTTTATGATTAAATGGCCAAATGATAATTTTATAAGTGGTAAGAATGGTAATTTTGGAAGTAGGGGTAAAATAGTAATTTTGGATGAATGAGGGCATTGTGGTAATTTTGTAAGTAAAATGGTTAATATGGTAATTTTGGAGGTAGAGGGGCAAAATAGTCATTTCATAAGTGAATGGTAATATGGTAATTGTATAAGTGAATGGCGAAATGGTAATTTATAAGTAAGGGGTAATATGGTAATTTTGGAAAAGAAGGGCAAAATGGTAATTTTGTAAGGAAAGGTAAAAATGGTAATTTTTGGATGTGAAAGGGTGAAATAGTAATTTGTAAAGTAAAAGGAGTATTATGGTAATTTACAAGCAAAAGGGTAATATGGTAAAATTGGATGTAAGGGGTAAAATGGTAATTTTGTAAATAAAAAGAAATCATGGTAAACTTGGGAGTAAGGGGTAACTTGGTAATTATGATAATGACAAAAGATAATTTAGTAATTAAATTATGATTGTAGGAGGACAATTGGATAAGTATGATACTATAGAAGGGTAATTTGGTAAATTAACCAATTAAAGGGCATTATGGTAATTTTAATAATGGAGAAGGGTAAATTAATAATTATGATTATGAAGAAGGGTAAATTAATATTTGTAATTATGAAGAAGGGTAATTTGGGATTTATGATAATTAAAAAGGATAAAATGGCAATTAAAATAATTGATAGGGGTAAAATGGTAATTATAATAAAGGAGAAGGGCAATTCGGTAATTTATCCAACTAAAGGGGCAATTTGGTAATTTAGCCGATAAAAGGGTAAAGTGATAATTGTTTAACCAACTAAATGGGCAAAATAGTAATCATGATAATGAAGGAGGGTAATTTAGTAATTTATCCAACTCAAGGGCAATTTAGTAATTATAACAAAGGAGAAGGGCGATTTGGTGATCTAACCAACCATTGGGAAATATGATAAGTGTAGAAATTATGAGGGGTGAATGGTGATCTAAAAAGTGTAGGGGATAACTTGGTAACCTAAACCGTATAAAGGGTAATTTGATAATTATGTAACCTAAAGGGTAAGATGGTAATTTGGCGAGTAAGGAATGGACACTCAGTAATTGTATAAGTAAAGGGTCAATGAGTAAATTGTACCTAACATGTCGTTATGATTGTGGACCATTATAATATGATTTAAATAATGCTGATTAGCCAAGCAAGATTATTTGATAATTAGTATGGCCTTAATGATTTCTCTGTGATATCCTGGATAATCATCTGAATAAGAAACGATTAATGATATCAGAACGATTGAAAGTGAATAAGTATCGGATTATCGTGCTTTTCGTGATCACTTTAATTAAGACACTATTACTTAAAGTGAAAGACCTCAAAATCGGGAATGGCGACTCCTTAGGGGTCGCTACCCTAAGGATGTGGTTTAGTCCACGATTATTCTGGTATTTGCTGGTGTGCCTTTGTGCCCCAGCCAGGCCCTATATCTTACTTTTTCTAGCTCTACGGACCTAGTTAGGGGGTATGCATACTTATGGATTAGGTGTCTTTGTCGGTAGGGTTCTGAGTTAGCTTTATGCACCAGTACGACCAGGGTACCTTTGCGTCCTTGGGTTCGTGGTTGAAGGGTAATGAGTAGCTGGTATGCACCGGTACGACCGGTGTACCTTTGTGTCCCGGGTTATCGATCTCCCATTCGAGGCAAATAAATATGGTTGATGTGCTGATTAAAGAAAGGAAAGATACTATTATTGAAAGTGGAATATTAATGAGCCGAGCCCAAATGATTATGATATTGAGTACCGGTCCACCGGTTATAATAGTGGCTTGGAGTGTTGTGCCCTGGATGAAGAGTTTATATGTATTTCGGTCCACCGAAAATAATAGTGGGGGTCCCGAGCTCAATAAAATCAGTTATGTATGTGAATAAGATTATGGAAAAATTCTAATCACTTATAGTGGAACACCATGTGAGTCGGGGCCAGACCGGTCCACCGGCAAATAATAGTGGTCAGGTGCGTTCTGCCCTGTGTGTTTATTTTTCGGTCCACCGGCAATAATAGTGGTCAGAGGCGTTCTGCCCTGAGTGTATACTTTCCGGTCCACCGGCTATAATAGTGGGGTTCTCGCACTCACATGGATATAAAATATGATACTGATTAAATGATGACGAAATAATGGCTTAAGGCCCGAATGTATTGATCTTACAATATGACATAGCTTAAGGCCCAAAGTATCGATCATGACTTATAAGTTATTATGCATGTTATTGTTATGTATGCACCTCTCATTATTTATGTGTGTAGCTTGCATTATGTGCCGTATGCGGGCCTGTCTTTAAGTGTGGTATTAAATGGTTACTCAGTACCGTAGTACTGAAGGGATTCCCCTTATGGGGCCCCTGCCTATTCAATGGGCAGTGCCCTTGTAAGTCTTTTCAGGTGCTACTCAAGTGGGCTACGGGAAAGAGAGTAAGGAATTATCCGGTGCCATTAGGCCTTTTCTCATTCTCATTTACACTCTTGGTTTTAAATATATATGATATTATTGTAACCACCATTGGTGGATTTTATTCTGATAAATGATTTGATGCGCTACTCTGATTTCAGTATGTTGAATTTCTTGCGAATTGTATTTCATTTTTCTTTAGCCTTAGCACTTAGTACTGGAACAGTATGAGTGAACCGGTCTGGTACTAAATGTGGCGTTAATACTCCCAAAGTTCACGTTTTATTTATGTGCTTCCGCTAATTTCCTTTTTAATTAACGAAATTTTTTAGTAGTGAACTTTGGGGGTGTTACAATTTCTCTTATCTCTTTGATCTTTGAGTTATTACTTTCCTAATTTCCCACCATATTTTAATCATTTCTTGAATTATATTCTTCTAAGAGAATCTTGATTCATCAATTCGAATTTGATTTTGGTTTTACATCTTTGCCTTAAAAAAATGTCGGGGACAACTTTCCTTTTAAGGGAGAAGTGATGTAATATCTCATTAAAAAAAAATCTAGATTTGTTATAATTATAAATAAAGATATATTTATACCAAGGTTAGGTTTTTGGAAATATTTCATCTGCACTTTCTTGCCTTTTCTTATGGTTTTGAGTCTCATGAGGCTTTTAAGCCGCTTTTGGCCATCCAATTTCTCATGAATAATTCAAATTCATATTAATATATTACTTGTTTTTTTTTTTTTCAAATTCTCATAACCTTTTCAATATTTTACAAAGAGACTTTAATAGATGAACACAATTCATTATCATTTTTATCATTATTAGTGTTTTAAAACCTAAAATGAGTGTTGCAAATATCTAAAATATATAATAAGTTGGGGATAATTTTATTTTATAATATTGAATATAAACATAAAATTAAATTCTTAACTTTTTTTTAAATTTTGATAAATTTCTACCATTTTAAGTAGAATTAGCCCCCAAAATTTGACTTTCTCATCACAATATAAATTCTTCCCAATTTTCAAAAATATATGAAATAAAGTTATAGCACTTTATTTTATACCTTATGTATGCTATTTTTAGCCTTATTTCCATTATTTTTTTCTTCTTATTTTCTTAGTTTATACACAAAAATGTAATTGTAAATATCTAAGTGTTACCAAATAATTTTCCTACTTCGTCATCCACCCTCTCTCTTCTTCAATAATTACATTTCACATATTAAACTATTTCCCCTTATCTAAGATTTTAAATAAGGATAAGCATGAATATACAAGAAGTAGATGAAATTTCTTTTACTCGCATAAATAAAAGTGCTGGTTATATCACGTTTGGTTTTCTACGATTTTCACATTTGTGGTTTTATCTTACTAAAGTTTTGTGGATGTATTCAAATTTTATGAGTTTTTTAGGATTTTTAAGTAATTTCTACTTTAGATATTTTTTTTACCATTTTAAAGATACGTATAATTTTGACAATAGTTTGGTGTATTTTTAGGGTAATTTGGGCCTCTAGCTAAATCTACTTACTATGGTTGTTCAGAAGAAATTATATGGTTCTAATGAAAGTTTTAGGCTTTTTAGATATGCTTGAATATATTCAAAGTCTTTATTAATATTTGTATAATAAAAATTATGATATAATGAACATTTAGCATGAAAAAAGACATTTAAGTCCATTAACATTTGACTTGCAAATTGGATGAACTTTGGTATTTGTAATGTATTTATATGAAATTCAATGAATAACATAAATAGTTTCAGTAGTTAGATATTATTCTGTTAAAAGTTAAGCTATTTTCTTTGTTTTTTTATTTATTTTAGGGGCATATTAATCATTTAACATATAGTCTCAACTTGTTAATAGATTTTTAGTATTTTGTTGTCCTATTTATAGATTTAGCATGATGATTATATAATTTCATAATATTTGAAGTACATTTAATAGTTTAATTAGATGTTAGAAGGGTTAAATCATTAGAATGAAATTCTTTAAGTTGTAATAAAGGTTAAAGGGTTGTAAAAATATTTGATTAATAATAATTTTTTATAATTATAATAACGAACACATTTTAGAAATTTGGGGTATTAACACTATAGATAGGATTCATAAATTAGTTGGCTGAGATAATTGCTGGGGTGATGCGTATGTTTCTCATGTCTATTTCTAATTTTAATTTTATTGCTTCTTAAATAATTTTGAAATGCTTAGATTATGATGTGTTTGTGTTAATATGCACATAGAGGTGCTTAGATAATAATTTTACATTAATTAGATTAATAAATCATTTTTCCTTAATTAAAACATCCATGAAAAGAATTTTGGTACTTTTCCTCTACCTACCCTCCTCTATTTTTCCTTCCTTTTGTCCTCTAATATGAAAAACTAAGAGATTCGTTATACAATAATGTGATATAATCTTACCTATGACATTTGGTCTGACTTCATCTCCCATCTTATTCACACTTTATTATTTGATTCTCTTACACTTTTACCCACAACACTCCACCATCCATTTCACCCTTACTAGTCAACCATCCTTCCTCTCTCTTCCTTATTTTATTTGACCGAACTAACCCTATCAATCCTCATTATTTTATTTCATTTTTTTCTTAGCTCACTCTCACCCTTAAATGTTTGTTTTCTCTTTGTAACAAATTGTTCTAAGGGTTGGGCCTTATTTTCCCCTCTTTAACTCTTCTATTTTGACTAAGGGCCTCCTTCTTTGTCTTAATTTATGATTCTTACGTCCACCAATGAACTTGCTTTCTTTTCCCATAGAATATTTTACTAAGGGTGGAAAAATTTCTCCTCTTCTTTGCTTTTCCTTGTTCTAATTGAAAGTCAAGACCCTTCCTTCCTTTTCTCTCCATGTAACACCTCAAGTCGACACGACCACACGGGAGCTACCTTAGAGCACTTTCAGATTGATCAGTTGGCCCCACAAATCAACACGAGTCCTTTTAGCATGCTTTGTACTCACTCACACACTTCCCGAGAAATTTTTAGAAATTTTTTGAAACTTCCTAGGAGGGTCACCCATCCTAAATTTTTTCATGGCCAGCACGCTTAACTGTGGAGTTCTTAGGATGGAATTACCAAAAGGATGGTATACCATGTTGATATAAGTAGCCATATCAATCCTTGTAGTACTCCGCTCAATTTGGGGTATTACATTCACCCCCACTCAAAGAACGCAATGTCCTCGTTGCGCTTCAACCAATGACTGTCTCAATAAATTTCATCCTAAGAATCGTCCTGCAAGGTGGCTAATTGGCTCATCCAAGTTCAGCTCACGATTGCGGTTTCACTCTTATACCATTTGTAATACCCTGAGTCGACACGACCACACGTGGCTACCTCGGAGCGCTTTCTGATTGATCGGCTGGGCCCACAAATCAACAGGAGTCCTTTTAGCATGCTTTGTCGTCACTCATGCACTTCCGGAGAAATTTTAGAAAATTTCTGAAACTTCCTAGGAGGGTCAGCCATCCTAAAATTTATCTACGGCCAGCGTGCTTAACTATAGAGTTCTTAAGATGGAATCATCAAAAGGATAGTATACCATGTTGATATAAGTAGCCATATCAATCCTTGTAGTACTCCACTCAATTTGGGGTATTACACTCCACTATTAATTACATTTTCGTTCTCTTCTCTTATAACAATTATTATTTTAACCATAACTTTTTTCTATTAACAAATAAGTGTTAATTTTTAAGAAGAGTTAAATACTTTTTTTTTACTTCTTCACCTCTTATCTAATCCATCTTTTGGGTTGAGGTTGAGGATTTGCACTTTTATTCTCCTTATTCTCATTTCCTCATTATAAATTTATTTTAAGTGTTCCTTTACTCTCTTTTGTGTTCTAGGTTATTTTAAAAAATCAAAGTCTTGTAGTAGGCCTTCAAGTTATGAGTATTCTTTATTTTTCTATAGAGTTTTTGTTATGGCACAACAAATCTCTACCATATAACAAGCTTGGGTGTTCATGGTTTATTTTGTTATTATCTTGTATTTAACATGTTTTTTATTTTTTTTTATTTTTTAATGTAATGTATGGGTTATTTACACACACACACATGTATATTTATGTTTATAAGTGTGAATTTTAGAATATGGTTGGTTTTAGCATAAGTTATTAAATGAATTGTTTCTTTATTCTCAACCTTGAAATTAATGAATTGTTAAAAAGGTTTTTAGATTCTAACCATGAGGTTAATGATTATTTAAGTTTTAAGCATGTGAACATGATTAAGCCATTATTTTCCTTAGAATGAAAGTTTGTGAAATAGATTGATTTTTGTTATTTTGAGCATATGAGGATGTGATACTTAATTTGATTTGTCTTAATCTATGATCTTTATTATTAGCATGAATCTTATGTCCAATTTGATTTTAGGAGCACGTTGGGAGGTCTAGTTATTTCAAATTATTTTAATCTTTATTCATATTTTCATACACCTAAGGAACCATACATCTGATGGTCTTATCACTCAACCGAATGGTTATTTTTTTCTTGCTAAGTTAGATCTTATGAATAGAATGGATGATAGAATTTAATTTCATAATCTCTAGTTTGTTTTTGGTAAACTATTCTGACCCATCAGTTGATGGTTCCCTCATTTCAATCAATGGGTACATACTATTTATTAATTATCTTGTTAGATTAATCACTAACAAAATCACAAGTTTAGTTGGTTGATGTAGCAGTTTTGGATGGTTTTTGGGGTGAGCAGCATGTCCACTATTCGATAATTCTAGTCGACCAATTCTTTGTTATGAGAGCTATTCCAGATGCTGTTGTGGGTTCAAAGGAGCAAGTACTTATGGATGGTCTTCAAGCAATGCATTCATTTTCTCTGTCCATCTCTAGTGTAATGGATTGTGTACTTGTGCTGGAAAACAAAGTGGAAAATATAGTACTACCTGAGCCTTCTCCTATGGCACATGAGCAAGATGGAAAACGTGGCTGGAGAGATACAGTTATGATGAATTGTAGACTAGAGACTGGGGTTACTTTGCAGTTTATACAGCTGATGATTATTGATGGTGTTTCGATAGCTTAGATGAATGAAGCTAATTTGAAGGAGGAGGAGACCCATTAGCAAAACACCCTAATAAGTTTTGTGGCTAGTTCAACTCCTCACACTTAAATGATGCGCTTTTTCCACCAAAAGTGGTCATCATTGACAAAGGTTCATGAAGTTTTGATTCATGATTTTGGTTACTTTCTCTTTTTGTTCCAAAACATGGAAGACTTGCAGAGTGCCCTTTCACGACCATACTTGACTTTTGGTATCCATCCTATGATGCTATAAAAATGGAGCCTTGAAGTGCAAATGTCTAAGGTTGATTGGCATGTTATGCCATTATGGGTCACTTTACTTGAACTCCCTCTTCATTTGTAGGCAGTAAATTCGCTTAGTAGGGAGTTGGATTGGGAAAGCTATATGCATTGATGCAATCACAGCTAATAGGGAACATATTTCATTCCCTAGACTCTTTAGGGAAGTTAATGTAGTAGATTTTTTATGAGGTAGTGGAACTGCTTATGCCTAATGGAAAATCATGGGTGCAAAAGGTAGTTTTTGAATGGAAACCTCCCTTCTGTACACATTGTCATGACACTCTATACTGTATGATAAATGGGATTTATAGATTATTTTCATGCATAAAAATGTCATTTATCCCTCATAAATTTTATAAGATTTAATCTTTTCATCGAGTTTTCTCTTTTGAATAGATTTTGCAGGAAAAGAAATGAAAGAATAAATCAAGTAAAGAACACATCAAGAAACATTGAATCAAGGGGATAAAAGTTCGAAATGAAGCAAATACACCAAGATAAGTTGTGTTGAAATTGCAAAGGAAGAATAGTGAAAGACCCGAAAACAAGGCACCCCCGTGTTTCTTAATCACGAGCCGTGTTAAAAATCTTTGGCATTGATTCAAAATCCAGCGGTCAGTAGAGAAGTTGGAGAAAAACATGGAGGTCCCGTGCTTCCAAAACATGGATCGTGTTTCCCTTAAAAATTATAATCGTCCGCATGACCTGTTTCTGATATATTCTCTATCAAAACAGGGTTCGGGGAGAATTCTTTTAGATGTCGAAAGATTTTGAATGTACTCTCTTCCTCTATTCCCTTTAGAATATACATGTATTGCTCAATTCCAACTTCTTTTTATCTTCTTGAATTCTAGTGAATAATTGACAATCTGCACTTCAATTGATAAGTTCCTCTCTATTCCTTTACAATTGCAGTCTCTCCATTTTGATTGAATGCAATTAAATTATCTACAATTACCCTTTTGTTTGTTCTATTGTTGTTTTTTTAATATTACTATTGGATATTGTGGTAGTGTTGTTGGCATTAATTTCAAATCATTGTATATAATAGTATGGTTTCTAAATATACAGATGTTAGAGTAAATAAAACAGGGTAGGATGACTTGAGGATGGAATTATGTTTCAAATACAATAACATACTTTGAATGTTTGGTTTTAGATGAAATTTAATTGAATTAACGGATCAAATTGAATGATTTCGTATCATAGATTAAGAATTTAAACTAATTAGATTGATCACCTATTTAGTTTAGAACTTGATCTTTGCTAAGATAATGCAATTAACCCGTAATTGTTAATTAATTTGTCTAAAATAGCAAGAAGATTAATCGTTAATCTCATCTGTTAATTCGTACAATTGCATAATCCGAGCTTATGTGGTTATGATTGTATTTGACTACTTTCCATTCATAATGCTGCCATTAATTGAATCTAGTGTTCGTAACCTAGGTTATTAAATGGTTAGGAAATAAATTGAGAGCTTATTCAATTTATTAAGGTGGAGAGAAAGTAAAGGAATGAATTATTATGAGTTTCTAAAGGTCAACATTAAATCATATAGAATCATTCTTCTTCTTTGAGTATTTGATATTTTGATTCCATCATCAATTCATTCCTCCCCTATTCATCAAATAGTGATCAAATCTTAGTATATTTAGATTTAGTATTAGAATTAATGAAATTGTATAAACGGGATTATAACATTATTTATAAAATTAGTGATTAAAATACCATTCCTTGTGAGTTCGACTCCTTTTTGCCATATACTACATATTTGAAAATTAGGATTTATTTATTAAATTTGTTGTACATACGACAGTGCATCAAATTTTTGGCGTCGTTGCCGGGGAATGGCGATTATAATCTTTAGTTTTGTTTTTGGTGTTGTTTCTTATTTTAGTTTTCAATAAAATCTCCAAGTGTACTCATCTATTCTTTAATTGTGTGAAATCTTCAGGCACTCGCAATTGAGGTCGTTCGCAATAGAGCATCAAGGACAAATTATTCCATCCATAGATCCAAATTCTTCCTCTCCAATTGCAACCCGAACAAGAAGGAAATTGAACACGCTAGTCATACTCCATTGCCTTCTGAAGGAAGTTCCATAGATTTGGGATAAGACCACATAGAGGCTCTGTTTAGTATACCTTGCCACATCGATTAACCTATGGTAGATCAAACTCTCAAGGAGCTAGCTGCTCCTGTCTTCAACCCTAATATTTTATGCATTAATTATCCTGCTGATAATGATACTTGTGAGATCAAACCTAGATTAATACACGCTTTACCTATTTTTACAAGTTTTAGAGACAACAACTCCATGGGTTTAGATTGTTTCACTAATCCAAATAAATTTCTTAAGGAATTCCATATGGCATGTTCTGGTATGAAACCGAATGGAGTAAGTGTAGAACAACTTAAACTCAAAGGTTTTCCTTTTGCTTTAGCTGATGCTATTAAGGAATGGTTCTATGATTTACTAGCGGGGTTGGTAAATACTTGGACTGACATGCAAAAGGTTTTCCTTAAAAAACATTTTCCTTTGTTGAGAGTAACTAACATAAGAAAAGAAATATGTGGTATTAGGCAAGATGGAGGAGAATCATTACATGAATATTGGTAATGCTTCAAGAAATTGTGTGGTAGTTGTTCTAATCATCAAATTAGTGAACAATTATTAATACAATAATTTTATGAAGGTTTATCTCCTATGGATCACAATATGATAGATGCTGCTAGTGGTAGTGCCTTGGTTGATAAGACACCCACCAAGGCTAAAAGATTAATTTCTAATATGGCATCTAACTCTCAATATTGCAATAGGGGTAATACTTCTATGTCTCAACAGGTGAAAGAAACCAATATTTCTAAATTGAAAACACAAGTATCGAATTTGACAGCTCTTGTAGAAAGAGTTGTAGGTGAAAACATTCCTGCCAAGGTATATGGAATTTTTTCTTTTACCGAGAATCCTATTGATATGTGTCCTACTTTGTAGGAAGAAAAACAAGTGAATTCCATTGGAGGACAACCATTACCAAAAAGAAATGATCCATTTGCTCTAACATATAATCCTGGATGGAAGGATCATCCAAATCTAAGGTATGGAAATACTCAACAAGGTGGTAATTCATATTTCTGATCACAAATTTATCAAAATCAACAAGGATCAAATCCACCTCCCGGATTCTTCCAAGTTCCACCAAATCACCAAAGACCACTATTTCAACCAATGCCTCAACTGCAAGTTCCACAACAATCAGAGGGAATGCCTTTGGAAGACTTGGTGCAATCTTTGGCTACCAATATATTACAATTTCAAAAAGAGACCAGAAATGGTATCAATAATTGGGAGAATCAAGTGAGTCAACTGGTAGATTCCCTTGGGAAACTACAAGCACAAGGATCTTCAAAATTCCCTAGCCAGACTAAAAGAAATCCTTGAAAAAATGCTAGTGCTATCACAACTCGTAGTGGAAAACAATTGTTGGATCCAAGAAAAGCGAGCGAGGAAGAAGACATAAGAAAAGAGTCAGATGAAACAATTGTTGAAGAAGAAACAAATGAAGAGTCACAACAAGTAACAAAAGGTAAGTTAAATTCTCCTATTAAAATTCCTACTCCTTTCCCTAGTAGGTCGGCCAGAAATAAGAAGATGAACTATGACAAGGAGATATTTGACATATTTAAGAAGGTAGAAGTTAATCTCCCTCTCATCGATGCGATTCAAAAATTACCAAGGTATGCAAAATTCCTTAAGGATTTGTGTATTAACAAAAGGAAACTGAAGGGAGATGAAAAGGTAAGTGTGGGAGAAAATATGTCAGCAATTTTGCAAAGAAAGCTTCCACCAAAATGCAAGGATCTAGGTATTTTTACTATACCTTGCAAGATTGGAAACACGAGGTATGAAAAATGCATGCTCGACTTAGGTGCTTCAATCAACGTCATGCCTTTATCTATTTTTAATACCCTAAGTCTAGGTCCTTTAAAGGAAACTCATGTTATTATTCAATTGGATGATAGATCTAATACATATCCTGAAGGGGTGATTGAGGATGTCTTAGTTTAGGTAAATGAATTGGTTTTTCTTGTAGATTTTTATGTGTTAGATATGCAAGATAATGGTTTAGCTAACTCCTCTCCTATATTGTTAGGTAGACCATTCCTAAGACCTTCAAAAACAAAAATTGATGTCCATGATGGAGTGTTGACCATGGAGTTTGATGGTGAAGCCATTAAGTTTAACATATATGACTTCATGTGATACCTTACAGATGGTGAAGTGGTATCTATGATTGATGTCATTGAGGATTTAACTAAAATGGTGTACAAATTATCATTGGCAGATCCTTTAGAAGTAACCTTGACACAATGCATAGAAATTGAAGGATTGAAAGAACTAAATAACATGTATGATGTTGAAGAAGAAATCAAAGAGGTAGTGCCTTCTTTGAAAGCATGTCCAAGTAGAATTGGAGATTTGTGGATTTGCCATTGACATTAGATAGACCTCTACCTTCCATAGAGCAACCACCTGAAGTGGAGTTGAAACCTCTACCTAACCATCTCAAATATGCATTATTAGGAGATAAAAATACCCTTCCTATTATCATGTCTAGTGAACTAACATCCCAACAAGAAGAAAAACTGGTCAATGTTTTGAAAAAGTGTAAATCTGCTTTGGGATGGATAGTTGCTGATATTAAGGGTATTAGTCCTTCAATATGTATGCATCGGATTTTAATGGAAGATGATGTGAAGCCAAGTAGACAAGTACAATGTAGGTTGAATCTGATCATGATGGAGGTTGTGAAGAAAGAGGTGTTAAAATGGTTAAGTGTGGCAGTCATATACCCAATCTCTGATAATAGTTGGGTTAGTCCTCTTCAAGTTGTCCCAAAGAAAATAGGAATAATAGTAGTGGAAAATGATAAAGGAGAAATGGTTCCTACTAGAGTTCAAAATGGTTGGAAGGTATGTGTCGACTATAAGAAGTTGAACTCCATGACTAGGAAAGATCATTTTCCTTTACCATTTATAGACCAAATGTTAGAACGGCTAGCAGGTCATGCTTATTATTGTTTTCTTGATGGTTATTTTAGATATGTGCAGGTTCCCATAGCTCCAAAAGATCAAGAGAAAACCACATTTACATACCCTTACAGTACGTTTGTGTATCGACGCATGCCATTTGGATTATGTAATGCCCCAACTACATTTCAAAGGTGTATGGTAAGCATATTTTTCGAATATCTGGAGAAAATTATCGAGGTATTTATGGATGATTTTAGTATTCATGGAGATACTTTTGAAGAATACCTAGGTAATTTAACTCTTATCTTGAAAAGATGTCTTGAAACATATCTTGTGCTAAACTCTGAAATATGACATTTTATGGTTCAACAAGGAATAGTTTTGGGACATGTTATTTCGGTTAAAGGGATTGAAGTAGATAAGGCAAAAATCAATCTTATAGCTTCATTACCTAATCCATCAAGTATTAAAGATGTGCGTTCATTTTTGGGCCTAGCTAAATTTTACCGCCGATTTATTAAGGATTTTTCTAAAATAGTCCAACCATTATGTAAGCTTTTTAAAAAGAAATAGAGTTTCAATTTGATGATGCATGTAAGAAATCATTTGACCACCTAAAGGAAAAATTGATCACTGCACCCATACTTCAACCAATTGATTGGAACTTTCCCTTTGAATTAATGTGTGATGCATCTAACTTTGCTGTTGGTGCAGTGTTAGGTCAAAGGATTAGAAAAGATCCACATGTGATATATTATGCCTCATGAACTTTGAATGAAGCTCAGCTTAATTACACAACTAATGAAAAGGAGATTCTTGCCATTGTCTTTGCTTTGGATAAATTTCGTTCTTATTTGTTTAGGAACTGAAATAATTGTTTATTCTGACCATGCAACGTTGAAATATTTATTAGCAAAGAAGTAAGCGAAACCCATATTAATTATATGGATACTTCTACTCCAAGAATTCAATATATGTATTAAAGATAAGAAAGGATAAAAAAATGGAGTAGCAGATCATCTAAGTTGGTTAATCAAGGAAGTTGAAGTTGAGGTACCTATCAATGAAGCATTTCCGGACGAATAACTTCATGTCATTGGGAATGAGATACCATGGTATGCTGACATGGTAAATTTTCTGGTGACAAAGGTATTTCCCTCACACTTTACTAAAGCACAGAAAGATAGCATGAAGAGTGAGGCAAAATATTTTGTATGGGATGATCCATACTTGTGGAAACAATGTGCTAACCAAATCATTAGAAGGTGTATTCCTGATAGTGAAATTCTTTCTATCTTAACATTTTGCCATAGTTATGCTTGTGGGGGGCACTTTGGTCCTAAAAGAAAAGCTTATAAAGTTTTAGAGAGTGGATTTTTCTGGCCTACATTGTTTAAGGATGCTTATGAATTTTGCAAAACATGTGAAAAATATCAAAAGACTGGGGGACTAGGTCCGAGAAATGAAATGCCACAAACTCCTATCATAGCATGTGACATCTTTGATGTTTGGGGTATGGATTTCATGGGTCCCTTTCCATCTTTGGTTTCAAATATATTCTTGTCACTGTTGATTACGTGTCAAAATGGGTGGAGGCCAAGGCCACCCATACTGATGACGCTAAGGTTGTTGCAGAATTTCTTCAGACTAACATTTTTGCAAGGTTTGGCTTACCAAAAGCTATTATTAATGACAAAGGTTCACACTTCTACAACAGAACAATAGAAGCATTGTTAAAGAAATATCATGTGACACATTGAATCTCTACAACATATCATCCACAAACCAATGGTCAAGCCGAAATATCCAACCGAGAAATCAAATCAATCCTAGAAAAGATGGTGAAACCAACAAGAAAGGATTAGATCTTACATCTCAATGATGCTCTCTAGGCTTATCGTACAGCTTTCAAAACTCCAATTGGTATGTCACCATATCGTCTAGTTTACGGTAAGCCTTGTCATCTTCCAGTTAAATCGGAACATAAAGCTTTTTGGGCCGTAAAGAAATGTAAAATGGAGTCAACTGAAATTGGAAGGCATAGAAGACTCCAACTACAATAATTGGAAGCGATAAGAAATGATGCTTTTGAAACTGCATTGAGATATAAAGATCGAACTAAGGCAGTTCATGATAAGTTCATTCTTAGAAATAGTTTTGAAATCGGTCAAAAAGTTTTACTATATCATTCTCGTTTGAAGTTGTTTCCAAGGAAATTAAGGTCGAGATGGATCGGCCCATTTATTGTAACTAATGTGTTTTCTCATGGTGTAGTAGAAATTAAGAGTGAAAAAATAGGAAAGATATGGAAAGTGAATGGACACCGTCTCAAAATTTTTTATGAAGGACACTATGTGCAAAATCTGGAAGTGGTAGATCTTACCATTCCCAATTATGAAGGATGAAAGAGTGGAATTTTATCACTTGGGAAACACCCAAGTGTTTTACATAAGTTTTCCGTACCTCATACTTTTCTTTTTATATATTTGGTTTGGTATTGTATGTTTATCATGTTTATGTGTGTGGAAGTTAATTTTAAGTACATTTGTATTCATATTCCTATAATAAAATATAAAATAAAAACACGGGGGCACCGTATCTCCACAACATGCCCCGTGTTTTTCCCATCAGACGAAAAATAGTAAAGGCAGAAACATTCCGTAAAAACAAGGGGGGCCTATGTTTATTAACATGGCCCGTGTTTATATAGAAGGGAAAATTTTAAAAAATTTTAGAGAGTTTTTGAAATAATAAGGGGTTTGTATTTACAAATACGGCATGTGTTTTTTTGTTTGTCAATTTTTTAGAAATTCTAGAGAGTTTTTGAAATAACACAGGGGGTCCGTATTTACAAATACGTCCCGTGTTTTTCTATCTGTCAAGTTTCTCTCTGAACCAGGGAGTTCAAAAAAAAACACAGGGGTACCGTATTTCTGAAATACGGTTTGTGTTTCTCAAAAAACTACCTTTTCTCTCCAGTGTTTCTAGATCTGAAAAACACACCCCTCATTCCTTTTGAAACTGTTTCCCCTGCGCACCATACCAATTTTCTTCCTTCAAAATCCTCTATTTCTAAACCAATTCCTTTAATTCCAACCATTCCTACTCACATTCATCATCTATATCATTCCTCCATCTATAATTTTCTTTCTTAGCCCTCTCTTTTGCTAGCACTATTGTAGAGTTAACACATCTCTTTCTCAAACCCTAACTTCAATCCGTGCAAAAATTTTCCAAATTTCAGTGAATTGCTTTAGGGCTTTTGTTGAATCCACCATCCTTAGAAATCTCCATCTTCTTTTTTTTTAATTTTATCCATCCATACTCATAGTACAGAGGTATGTACCTATTTCAATTTTTCTGCAAAAAAATAAATAAATTTGATTCTCCACTTGTTATATGATTGTCCAGATTCAGTATTCTTGGAAATAGATTATGACCTTATATTAGCAAATGTGGGTTGAATTTGTTGCCAAACTTACAATGTATATAATCATGGATTATTTACAAGTCTAGGGCACATGTTTTGAATCAATTCCAAATTGAAATTTTGTTGCCAATTGCATACATTAATTGTCAATTGAGGGTATATGCTAAATTCATGGGTGAAGGAAGAATTTATTTATTCTTGCATTTTGAGACTGTGAAAATGCTTATGCATGTTATTCTCATCAGCATACAATTCAGTAAGCATTGGACATGTTTCTGTGCTATATTACACATGCAAACCAAGCATAAATTTATCACTTTTCTAATGTCTTCATGTTGTGTAGATGGCACCGAAAAAGAAACAACTGTCCGAAGGCGAATCTTCAAAGCCTCGATCATCACCAACTCAACAATGGAACCAACGTAACCAGCCAAACTAATTAGGTATCATCTTTAATACCCTGGAACAACAACAAAGGTATGATTACTTGTCTCAATGGCGTATTATTGGTTCTAGGTATTTAGATGATGGTTGTCTACATACCTTAGGCATTCATGAGCAAGTAATGCAACTACTTCAAAATGTAGGTCTGCACAATTTCGTCTATTGTACTAATCATACATATAGGCATTTAACATTAGAATTTTAAGTACTTTCAAACTATATGCTGACGTTAGTGATTCTCAAAATGACCAAGGGTATATCTGTTTTTGCCTTTTTTTAATGAGGATAGACAATTATCCCTACATGAACTAGCACATATCTTTATGTTGCCTCCAAGGGGCTATCGTTTCATACTTCCCTCGTTCCATGCGAATAATTTTTCGGCAAAAATTGGTGATGTCTCAAATATGCCTACTCCGGATACTTTTCAAATTTCTGAAGCAAAATCTTCTAGGATTTTCAATCTCGTCTTCCGTTATTTACAAAGGCTCTTAGCTACAATTGTTTTTGGGAGGGGAGATAATACCGAGGTGGTCCAATCCATTGAACTTTTCTTCATCTATTCTATGCTAGAACATTATTCTGTTGACACTGCATATTTTCTAGCTAAGCAATTTCAGAGGGTAGGCAATTCAAAACAAGGCGATATAGTCATCGGTGGTTTAATTACCACCATTTGTTTAAGCTTGGACATACTTCTTCCCGAGGATATGCCCGTAGAAGCTTTGAGCATGCGTATTGATATAGAACATTGCCATCTTACGCATCTCATTGAGCATAGAGGCAATGCATGGTATCTTGTATTCCAAGGCTGTGCTTATTTCCCTCTACCTAACCTTGCCAAAACCGACCCTTTAAAACCGCATAATTGGCAGCCATTTGATGACGAAGATGCCTCTACTCCTCTAGCCATCGAGCATCCCATCCTTACTCGTGGTGACCATGCACCACCGCCTCGCCCACCTCAATCACAAGCTAGTTCTTCTTCCTCTTCAACTTATATTCCAGAATGGCATCTCCAGTTCCAAACTCAAGTGTATTCCCAATTAGATTCCATTCGCCACAATCAAGATCAAATGATGAAGATGATGAAATCTCTTTACGAGTTTCATCTCGGTCATCGAGACCCGCCTCCACCTCCTTCTTGAATCCACATCTTCAATTTTTTCTTGGGTTTGTTCATTGGGGACAATAAACATGATAAGTAGGGGGATGAGCTTGTAGGTTTGTGATAATTGTTAAGTAGAAATAGTCTTTATGCATATATATATATATATATATATATATATATATATATATATATATATATATGTAGTGGTAGTTATGTAGTTTATTACTTTCTGTCTCTTTTTTTGTATTGATTTTTTGGTTTATTTTAGAAGAGGAAGTATTAGATTTGAGTTATCCATTTATGAAGTAAAACAAAGTAATGGGACTAAATTATTTTCACAAAGGATATTTTTCATACCTATTGAATGATTTGATCAACATCTTCTGAAACCTTAAAAAATAGAAATTGAAAATGTGATAACAGTAAAGGAAATAAAGTAAGAATGGTTAGGAATCAAACCATGCATTGACTATGAATGAGATGAAATGGAATTAAAAATTGGTAGATACACCATTGTGAGCACTTGAACCTAATCATTGGATACATTGTTTATCCAGAACATATTTTACTTTTGTGTGTACTCTCCCATGGTATGTGAAACTAGAATTTTCCATTAGTTCTCTTCAAGATTGCATAGAACTTTAGGATATTTGAAACTGATAAAGGCACTCTTCTTTCTTTTTCAGCCACCAAATGACCAAAAGATTACCTTAAAAACTATTATCCCTTTACATAAACCCCTTTGAGCCTAAGCCTTATTCTATTGATATTAACAACTAATACCCGTATAAATTTTCCATCCTTACTCTATAACTAGTGAAGCAATAAATTTTTGGGAAAAAGTTTGTTGATAAGTTTAAATCTAATCATGGGGGTGCACTTCAAAAAAAATCTTTTATTCTTTATATGGTTGAAGAGCAAGGGTAAGATATATATAAAAAAAAATTTGGAAGAATTTTGGGAAGGATTGTATTTTCCATGTATATACATATATGGTGTATATATAGTTTTCTTCTCTAGTTAATGGAGTTTAGCCACAATCCCAAAATTCTATCTTACCTTAAAACCCTAGCCCCATTACAACCAAATTTAAGACCTTTTGATTCTTATATGCTTCAGTTCTTTTCAGTGGTGGCGAATTGAGAATAATGGCAAACATATGGGCCATCATTATCATTTGGAGAAGTTTTGAGAGTAACCACATCACACCATACACACATGAGAGTGAGTGTTTTCACAAACCGAAAATAAGAACCTACCAATTTGAATTTCATCAGTCTTAATCTAACTTTGCATGGTGAGATACTAACTATTATAACTTTCATTCCTTAATCGTTTGAGCATTTGATAAGAATGTTTGTAAGGTAATTTAGTTGTGTGGTCCAAAAATATTTGTATCATTGTGATTTCATGATTTACAAGTATTTTAAGTCCCAATGCAGTGTTAAGCTTTGTAAATGAATAATTTCAATCTAATTATTCTTGTAATCCGTAACTTATTTCTCTTGCATTTCTTGATGTATTCATGTGCATGTTATGATGTTGCTTGAGGACAAGCAATGATTCAAGCATGAAGGTATTTGATAAATGGGATTTATAGATTATTTTCATGCATAAAAATATCTTTTATCCCTCATAAATTTTATAAGATTTAATCTTTTCATTAAGTTTTTTCTTTTGAATAGATTTTGCAGGAAAAGAAAAAAAATTGAGGAAATTCAAGGAGAAATCAATGAAATGAATAAATCAAGTAAAGAACACATCAAGAAACACTGAATCAAGGGGAGAAAATTTGGAAATGAAGCAAATACACCAAGAGAAGTTGTGCTCAAATTGCAAAGGAATAATAGTGAAAGACCCAAAAACACGGCACCCCCGTGTTTCTTAAACACAGGCCATGTTAAAAATCTTTGGCATTGATTCAAAATCTAGCGGTCAGTAGAGAAGTTGGAGAAAAACATGGAGGTCCAGTGTTTCCAAAACACGGACCGTGTTTCCCTTAAAAATTGTAACCGTCCGCGTGACCTATTTCTGATATATTCTCTATCAAAATAGGGTTCGGGGAGAATTCTTTTAGATGTCGAAACATTTTCAATGTACTCTCTTCCTTTATTCCCTTTAGAATATACATGTAATGCACAATTCCAACTTCGTTTTATCTTCTTGAATTCTAGTGAACAATTAACAATCTATACTTCAATTGATAAGTTCCTCTCTATTCCTTTATCAATTGCAGTCTCTCCATTTTGATTAAATACAAGTAAATTACCTGCTATGACACTTTTGTTTATTCTATTGTTGTTTTGTTATATTACTATTGGATATTGTGGTAGTGTTGTTGGCATTAATTTCAAATCATTGTATGTAATAGTGCGGTTTCTAAATATGCAGATGATAGAGTAAATAAAACTGGGTAAGATGATTTGAGGATGGAATTATGTTTCAAATACAATAACGTACTTTGAATGTTTGGTTCTAGATGAAATTTAATTGAATTAACAGATCGAATTGAATGATTTTGTATCATAGATTAAGAATTTAAACTAATTAGATTGATCACCTATTTAGTTTAAAACTTGATATTTGCTAAGACAACGTAATTAACCCGTAATTGTTAATTAATTTGTCTAAAGTAGCAAGAAGATTAATCGTTAATCTTATCCGTTAATTCATACAATTGCATAATCTGAGCTTATGTGGTTATGATTGTAGTTGACTTCTTTCCATTCATAATGCTGCCATTAATTGAATCTAGTGTTTGTAACCTAGGTTATTAAATGGATAGGAAATAAATTGAGAGCTTATTCAATTTATTAAGGTGGAGAGAAAGTAAAGGAATGAATTATTATGAGCTTCTAAAGGTCAACATTAAATCATATAGAGTCATTCTTCTTTTTTGAGTATTTGATATTTTGATTCCATCATCAATTCATTACTCCCCTATTCATCAAATAATGATCAAATCTTAGTATATTTAGATTTAGTATTAGAATTAAGGAAATTGTATAAACGGGATTATAACATCAATTGCAAACTTAGAGATTAAAATACCATTCCTTGTGGGTTCGACTCCTTCTTGCCATATACTACGTATTTGGAAATTAGGATTTATTTATTAGATTTTTTGTACATACGACAGTGCATCACTATTAGTTAAAACCTAATGCTAAGGTTTACAAACACAGTTGGGTAAGGAAGGAACATCAATATAATCTAGAATTATTTTCTCAACCTCAACTAGATGATATTTTTATGGTAATGAGGAAAGAAAAACCAAAAGATGCAAAAGCATCATCTTCTCAGCGTCAACCAGTAGTATCAGATAAGGAGGTGATAGTTTCAAATGAGACCTTTGTGCTCACTCCAGTTTCATAGGGTGGTGTTGTAATTTAAGAACCTTAATTAATCTCTATTCAGAGACTTGTTGTTGTGGCTGGTAAATAAAAAGAAAAAGCACGGATTTCTCCTATTCATGCTTCTCCTTTGGCTTCAAATAGATAAGTTCATGGTGATATTTATATTATTAAAGGTAATAGTTTTAATATTACTAATAATAATAGTAATAGTAGTTGTAGTGATAATACTAATATCAACCCAAACCCTAGTAATAATAATAATAATAGTGATATTAGAAATATAAAAGTAGTGACCATAATGATCCTAATAATAATAATGTTAGTAGTGATAGTAAGGTTAGTGATATATGACACGTTAACAACAACAACAACAACAACAACAACAATAATAATAAAGAAGTTTTAGATCTTTAATAGTAATTACATTAGTTAGAAATATTTCTAAAGTTACGTTAAATACTACTACTACTACTACTACTACTACTACTACTACTTATTAAAAATAGCTAATAGTTGTATAAAATGGGTTTAGGGGTTGGGAAGGTTAGAGTACCATCTAATGATGGCGGTAACACTGGCAGTAGTGCACAGTGGTGGTGGAGGAAGAAGAAAGGTGGAGAGATGGTAGTATGGGATTGAGGGGGTGATTGAGGTGGTGGAGGGTGCCCCAAGTGGAGAGGGGTGGAATAAAGGTGGTGGTGTAGCCAAAGGTGGCGGCGCACAATGACGTGTGTGGTAGTTGAAGGTGGTGGAGGGAGGATAAGGGAGAAGGAGAGGGAGGCAGGGGGAGAGGGAGGTATGGGGAGGTAGAAAAACCTCCCCTTGTTTCTTTGGAGGGTAGATAGGGCGTTGGTTGAGGCGGGATTGGTGGTGGATGGTGGTGCGAAGGGTGGCAGAAGTCCAAGGGGCTTATCGGGAGGGAAACTTTGCACAACCGTGGTGGCTCGTGCAGGGTAAGTTGAGGGAGAAGGGAGGCTTAGTTTGGTAGAGGGTGATGCATGAAGTGCTTATGTGGGTAGCGGCGATCGTTGACGGTGGTGGGATAGGCGTCTGATTGGGAGGTGGCGTAAAGGTGGGTTTTTTGGGCTGCGAATCAAAGGAGCCCAATTATGGCAACCCTTTTAGTATTTATGAGCCAATTAGAGGGGAAAACGATGGAGGAGGAAGTGGAAAAGAGGCGGGTAGGTAAGGCAAGACTACTGGCCAGTGGTGATAGGTGGTGTAGTCTCTGCTACGGCACATACATGTTTGGTCGAGGGGAGAAGAAAGGAAATTGTAGGCGTGCATGAGGAGGGAGGACAGTTTGGTTGGGTTGAAATTGGAAAGAAAATGGTGGGGGAGAGAGGGAAAGGATGGGCTGGTCAGCGGTTGGTGGCAGCTAGTGGAAATGGTGCTATAGGTCGGGGTTGCAGGTCGCGTGGGCTGGGGAAGAAGAAGGAAGGGTTGGACCGGTCGGTCCTAGGAGGAAATAAAGAAAAAGGAAGAAGCCGACCAAGCAGCTGGGCGATGGGTGAGGGGCAATCGTCACTCAAGCCTGGGTCGTTCCGAAGGAGAAGGAAAGGAAGGGGACTAGGGCTGCGCAGGCCAGCCCAGTCAAGGAAGATGGGAAAAAAAGAAGAAAGGAGAAGGAGAGAAAAGAAAGAAAAAGGAAAAGAAAGAAGAAAGAAGAAAAAGGAAAAAAAAGGAAGAAAGAGAAAATATATGGGTTGGGGTATTTTTGGAATTTGGTATTTTTGAATATTTAAATTAATAATATTTAGAAAAATAATGATTAAATATCTTTTTAGAATAATTTGGGTTATTTTAAATAAAATTTCCTTAACTTTTATTTTAATTAGCAAAAAACCCTAATTTTTCCTAATTAAATTCTTTATTATTTTTCCTTGATTTACCTCAATTAATTCCCTTTATTTTAATAAAATAATTTATTTGATTAATTTTACTAATAAATCCTTATTTGACCATAATTTCTAAAATTAGGGTTTTGGGGTATTTCAAATCCAACAACAATCCTTACTCGGACACCTACAATCTGTTGGAGGAATCACCCATTTTTTTTTTGAGAAATCAAAACCTAACTCAGTCTCCAAGTCAAGTTAGACCACCTCCAGGATACCAATCCATGACCCCTAAACCATAACCAAGTTTAGAAGAATTGCTTATTAAGTTCATAAACCAAAGCGAGTCTAGAATCAAAAATCAAGACACTTGAATTCAAAATCAAGAGGCTTCATTGAAGAACTTGGAGGTGCAAGTAGGATAGTTTCCAAATATGATCACTCTGGGGAGTGGTAAAGATTTTTCTAATATACCACCTTCAAGCTTGGAAGAAAGGGTAAGAAAACAATAGTTGATAAGTAGTCCATAGAAATTTCTAATTTTTGAAAGGAGGTAAGAGATGACCCTACACCTAGTGAGGGTTTACATAATAAGGTAAAACCTTATCAAATTTGCATCTCATTTCCTCAAATGTTGAAACAACAGAAATTGAATATAATTTTTTTTAAGTTTCTTGAAATTTTTAAGAAATTTCATATAAATATTCCATTTGCTAATGCTTTAACTAAAAGCCTAGTTATGCTAAATTTTTATTGGAAATTATAGCTAACAACAGGAAACTAGAATATCACAAGATGGTTAGAATTAAAGAGGAGTGTTCTATAGTGGTCTAAAACAAACTACTACCTAAGCTAAAAGATCCAGGGAGTTTTACTATTTCTTATAATATCGGTAGTTTATATTTTAATAAGGTTCTTTACAATCTTGCTGCAAGCATTAACCTCATGCCCTTTTCCATTTTTCAAGAATCTTGGATTAAGTGAACCAAAGGGAACGACTATATCTCTCCAATTGGTGGATCGATCAATCAAGTATCCGTTTGGCATTATTAAATATGTGTTGGTAAAAGTTAACAAGTTCACCTTTCTTGTGGACTTTGTCATTTTATAGATGGAAGAGGACCATGAGGTACCTCTAATTCTAGGGTGACCATTTTTGGCCATAGGTAGATCTCTTATTGATGTTGATGAGGGTACACTAATTTTGAGAATTAATGATGAATACATTTTTTTTCATGTATTTGATGGAATGAAACACCCTTATAAAGAAGATACATGCTTATGCATTAATTCTATTGATGAGTATGTTAGTGAGTATTTTTAGGTGAATAGATTAGATGACCCATTATAAGCAGGTCTCATGAATGGACTTGATGAGCATAAGAAAGATGAAAGACTTATAGAAGCAATCCACTATTTGAAGTTGTCTTGTTCATATCCTAGATTTTAAGGCCACCATTTAGAGGCTTAGAGCATGATGAGATAAAAAAAAATTAAAACCCTCCATCAAAGAGCGTCCTTAGATTGAGTTAAACCTCTCCTATCTCATTTGAAATAAATATTTTTTGATGGTTCTACTTCTCTTCCAGTGATTATTTCATCTTCTTTGAGTAGGTTGATGGAAAGAAGCTAGTGAGTGTGTTTAAGGAGCATAGAAGAGTTTTTAATTGGACCATTGTAGACTTAAAAGGAACCTGTCCATCTATATGCATGCATAAAATTCTAATGGAGGAGGACAGTGGTTGTAACACCCCCAATTTTACCACTAAAAATTTTTGTTTTGTGGAAGCGTTAATTACAAAATCAATGGGTGTTACTGCCACACTCAGTATAAGTCTGGCATCCTCTACCGTTCTTATACTAAGTGCTAAGGCTAAAATATTACTTTAATTAAATAATATTAAAACAAAGGTAGGATGGAATTTCATTACAAATTATATTTTCCTGATAAATAAAAAAAGATTAGGCAAATAGTTACAATATAACAAAAGGAAATAGTAGGGGATTTAAGAGTCCATGGAATATTCTGATCAAAAGAAGTCTGGGAAAACACCGGATAGTTCTAACTCTCAACCCTCTATTTGAATTCCTCATATCCTACCCTCAAAGTGATCTTGTAAGGTAAAGACTGCCCATTGAATAGGCAGGGGACCATAAAACGGAACCTGTTGGTACTATGGTACTGAATAACCCTTTATACCAAACTAATATGAAAAATTAGTACAGAACACATGTAAGGCATACAACTAACAGGTACAAGACATTTAAGTATTCATACGAGGATTGATATACATTAATCATTTAGACGGTCAAATTCTATTAAAGCCACATACTACTCATTTTCATTTGTCTAAAACAACCAAAAGCTTACCAGACTAACATGCCAGAGATGTTCTCAGAAGTAATAATTAGAACCCAAACTCCAGCATAACAATTATAACATCCACAGCATGACTCATGTCTCAGCATAACTCCCAACCAAATTTATAACATCACAGGTAAGCTATAGCAAAATCCATAGCATCAAATGTATACTTATAGGTAGAATATGATAAAATACATAACATCATATGTGTACTTACAGATACAGGATAATAAAATCCATAATCTCACAAGTACACTTACATGTATAGTAAATTAAAATACATAACATCAATGGTATATTTATAGATATAGTATAATAATATACATAATGTCATAGGCATACTTACATACATAATACCTATACAAGTAGGCCCGAAGGCTACCACCTGAACCATAGGTAGAGGCAACAACTACTACCCAAAACCACAGGTAGGCACAACGGCTACTACTAAACCAATCTAATATCCAATAATAATCATTCCAATCAAGTCATATCATTTCCATTTTTATTTATTCGAGGGGGATACAATAATAGCCCGAAGACATAAAAGTACACCGGTCATACCGGCGCACAAGGCAACCCGGTACCCTCCAACCATCCAACCCCGAGGCACAACAACAGTCTGGTCATACTGATGCACAAGGCGCACAATACTCTCCTCACCTCGAACACCTAATCCTTAAGTAACGATACCCCATATAGGGCTTGTAGGTCACCTATAGAGTAGACTATGACCTTACTAGGGCACAACCGGCACACCAGAAACCCAAACAAATCGAGAACTCCTACATCGTCTCTAAGGTAGATACCCCTAGAGAGAAACCATTCCCAAACTTGAGGTCTTCAACTTTACGTATTAGTATTTTTCTAAAGTGATCACAGATAACACACATTACACATTTATTCTCATTTCCATACTTATTATTTTTTCCTTTATTTTCATTTATCCAAGTCAACCCTATGGTCAACGGTATAAAACAAAGTCAAAGTCAATACTAAGGTCAACCTACCAAAAGTATAAGGCCATCCTATGTTCAATTATTCACATTTGGGCGCACTAGGCTGAAAATGACCAAAATGCCCATGAGGCTAATAATTATCAGATTATCATTCATTTAAATACTAAATCCATTTTATTTATTAATTTGTCATGAAAAGGATAAAATAAAATAATCTAAATATTTATTATACAATTTAAATTATTGATTATGTCAAAAGACCATTTTGCCCTTACATAGGTTTCTACATACAAAACCCTATCATATACTTTTGGAATGTATAAAACACATGATCGCAAAATCAAAATCAGATAATACATTTTAGACATGATTTTGAGGATAAATATCATAATACACAAAAATGACTAAATTGCCCCTAGGGCACACATTCCTAATAATTATTCCACAATTATATCTAAACATGCTAAAATAATAATTATATACATAATTATCACACCAAATATTTTCCCATCATTAGAATCATTTTTAAATCATACTATTGTACCCAAAATATTTTATATCATATAACATGCTCATTTTATTCGTTTACATAATACTAATAATTAATACATAATTATATCGAAATAAATCATGCTTAATATATTCCATACACCAAAAATCTTAATGTGCTATCACACAATATTTAACATTTTAGTAGGGTATAACGGTTACTTGAATTCCAGCAAAGACATAAAATTAGTTGTATCCACTAAAATTTATTAGGTCCTGCTAATTAAACTTTCATACCTAAAAATAATACCACAAATACCAAATCAATATCTATCAGATAAAATAATAATTATAGTATAAAAATATTTATTTTTTAAAAAATTACCAAAATACCCTTACATTTGATATTGGTACCAAAAACTACTAACATAACATACGTAACTCACGCTGCACAGCAGCATGAGCCATGCATGTGCATGGGCTCGACTGTTGGCTGGGCAAGGGTTGGCAAGGCAAGGCAGGGAAAGGGAGAGGGTGGCAGAGGTGGTGGTCGGCGGAGTTGGTGGTTGGCCGACGGTAGCGGTGGGATGGAAGCATGCAGAGTGATGAGTGATGCGTGCAGCTCAAAGGGGTAGAAAAAGGAAGGGTGCAGGGGCTGTGAAGGTTGGGTGGTGTGCTGGAGGCTGGTAGTGACAGGGTAGAGATGGTGGGATGGCACGGTGGTGGTGGAGCCTACTGGGTGGTTGGTTGGTTGTGACTGGAGGGGGAAGATGCAGTGCTGGTTGGTGTTGACGGGATGGGTGTTACTAGTTGTCACTGCAGGAAGAATAAGGAGGTGGCAAGGAGGTTGGGTGCTGGAGCTGCTGGTGCTGGTTACTAGGCGTGGTGGTGTTGCAGTGGTGTTTGGGTGCAGGGAGTGATAGGGGCTACAGTGTAGGGTTGCGACGTGGTGGAAGTGGCAGGGAGAAGGGGCTGGGGTGTGCGTGCGTGGTTGATAGAACAAGGCAGAGGGAAATGTTAGCCGAAAGAAAATAGGATGGGGGCTGTTTGTTTGGGGTGGTGTGTGTCATGTGTATGCGTGTGTTGTGTTATATGTAGGGGCTTGGTTGGGGGAGTGTTGAGCCAAAAAGGAATAGGGTTGGGGGTTGTTTGGGTGGAGTGTGTAGGAGAGTAGCGTGTGTATGTGTGTATAAATGCAGGAGGTGGAGTAAAGTAAGAAAGTGAGGGAGGCAAGGAGAGTATTTACAGGGATGGGATATTTACGGGGATGGGATAGTAGATGGCAGAAAGAGAGAGAGAGAGAGAGAGAGAGAAGAAAATATATTTTATAAATATATTTTATAAATATATTTTAAATTTAATCTGGGTATAATTCAGAGAAACATAATCCGATCTCAGACAGGTTTAAATAAAAAAAAAATGATAAAATAATCGGGAATAAATTTTAGAAATTTATTTCGGGTTACGGGTTGCGGTTATTAATAAAATAATTTGGATAAGATTTATGGATAAAAACTAAGATTAAAATAAATAGTCGGTTTCTATCAACCTTTTAGCCTGATTATTTTTATACCTAAACCACCATAATAATAATAATAACATGTTTAATACTAAACCTCCTAAAATAATAATTATAACTAATCACACATAATTATTAGTTTTAATTAGGGTTCCTAAAAACTGGGTATTATAGTGGTGCAAACTCAACGATGACTTAATACCGCGGTCCAAGAAGTGGTGAAAAAAGAGGTGATCAAATTACTCAATATAGGCATAATTTATCTCATATCTGGCGGTGCATAGGTTAGTCCGGTGCAGGTGGTACCTAGAAAGGGGGCATTACTGTTGTGGCTAATGAAAATAATGAATTGATCCCTACACATACTGTAATAGGTTGGCGTGTTTGTATGGATTATAAATGAGTAAATGATGCCACTAGAAAAGACCATTACCCTCTTCCCTTCATTGATTAGATGATAAAGAGACTAGTAGGCCATTAATTAAACCATTTTCTGGATAGGTATTTGGGATACATACAAATCCCTATTACGCCTAAGGATTAAGAGGAAACAACATTTGCATATCCTTACGATATGCGTGTATATTGGAGAATACCTTTGGATTGTGTAATTCTCCGACTACTTGTTAGAGATTTATGATGGAAAATTGTCATGATATGGTGAAGGATTTAATGGAAATTTTTACGGATGATTTTTTCATGTTTGGATGTTCTTTTGATGTATGCCTAAATAATTTGGATAATGTGTTGAAAAGATGTGAAGACACAAATTTAGTCCTTAGAAAAAATGTCATTTTATGGTCTAAGAAGGGATTGTTCTGGGTTATAAAATCTCTAACAAGGGGATTGGCGTTTATAAGGTAAAAATTAAAGTAATTGAAAAACTTCCCTCTCCCTCTGCTGTTAAAGATGTCAAGAGTTTTTTAGGGTATGTTGTTTTTATCGAAAATTCATTAAAAGCTTCTCAAAAATAGCTAAGCCCCTGTGTGAGTTGGTTGCTAAAGAGGCTACTTTCCTTCTTTTTTTTTTCTGATGAATGCTTGCATGCGTTTAATACCTTTGAATTAATATGTGATGCAAGTGATTTTTCTGTTGGTGTTGTGCAAGGTCAAAGGAAAGATAAAATTTTTCAAATTATTTACTATGCTAGTAGAATTCTTAATTGTACACAACAAAATTATGTTACTACTGAAAAAGAATTATTGGGCATAATATTTGCATTTGAAAAGTTTTGTTCTTACTTGTTATTGAATAAAGTCATTGTTTACACTAATCACTCTATATTAAAGTACTTGTTTGCTAAGAAGGATTCTAAGGCTAGGATAATAACATAGAAATTGCTATTCTAAGAGGTTGACTTGGTGATCAAAGATAAAAAGGGAAGTGAGAACAATGTTGTGGATCATCTCTCATGAATTCCCCAATCTATCATAGAAGAGCCAACAAATTCCATAAATGAAGATTTTCCAAATGAGTGCCTTTACAATGTTCAAATCATACCTACACTATGGTATGCTGATAAAACCAATTTCTTGGCATGTAAAATCCTACCCACTCATCTTTCATATCACTACAGAAGGAAGTTTTTTTTTCTAAGGTAAAGTATTATTTTTAGGATGATCCATACCTATCTAGAGTTTGTGCTGATCAAATAATTCGAAGGCTTGTGAATGATGAGGAGATTTATTCCATCTTAGAATGTTGACATATTAGGGTGGTTGGAGATTATTTTGGACTAAGTAAGACCATAGCTAAGATTTTACAATGTGGATTTTATTAGCCTAATATTTTTAAGGCTACTCACACCTTTGTTTCTACTTTTGATAGGTGTTAAGGAACTAGGAGTATCTCCCAAAAACATGAATTTCCCTCGACTAACATCATGGTTTGTGATTTATTTGACATTTGGGGTATAAAATTTATAGGATCGTTCCCTTTTTCTTTTGGTAATTAATATATCCTTATAGCTATGGACTATGTGTCCAAGTGGGTAAAACCTATGACACTTTCCATAAATAACGCCAAGGTGGTTGTCAACTTCATGAAGTGAAATATTTTCACATAATTTGGCACACCTAGAGCTATCATTAGGATGGAGGGAAGCATTTTTTCAATCAACAATTTCAATCCCTCCTAGATAAGTATGGAGTCGCACAAAAAGTGGCAACTCCCTACCATCCTTAGACAAGTGATCAAGTCGAAGTAACCAATAGGGAGATTAAACATATTTTGGAGAAAAATGTAAGTGTAGCTCGAAAATATTGGTCTATCAAATTAGATGAAATGCTTTAAGCTTCTATAATAGCGTACAAAAATTTTATTAGCATGTCTCCCTAACTTCTATTGTATGGGTAGGCATGCCATCTCCTAGCTGAACTTGAACATAAAGCATATTGGGCATTGAAATTTCTAAATATTAATTTGAGTGATGTAGGTAAGAATAGGAAACTTTAGCTGAATGAAATGAGAGAGTTTTGTTTTGACGTATATGAGAATGCAAATCTTTTTATAAAGAACATACAAAGAAGTTACATGATAAGCATATTTTCTCTCATATGATGGTGCTAACCATTCTTAGTTGTAAACTTATCTCCCTTTGGTGTGGTGGAAATTCACATAATGAAAAAGGAACAATCATGGTTAATGATCAATAATTAAAACCATATAATGGTGGCGGTGTTGAACAACTCAAGACCATTATTCTCTTGACAAACAAAAATTAGAAATGAGGGAGTTGAGCTAATGACTTTAAACAAGTGCTTCTTCAGAGGCAACCCAAGTTTATTCTTTCATTTACCTAGATTTTTTTTTGTTTTTTATTTTTGTAGCTCCTACTAACTCATATATACTTTCTATTTATATTGGTCTAGGTGATGAAGTCTCAAAGAGGATGATGTGGGGTCTAAAGGATAATTGGAAAAGGAAGGAGAAATGAATAAACAAAAAAAAGTGTTGAAGTGTTGGGAGATTTTGGAATTTACAAATTAATTGTGGGTAAACTGTATCCAAGTTTTTTTTTCCATTTGCAAAAAATTGAGGGTTTTGATTTCCCAACCACAATTGTAGATTAATCAAGGCTCCACAGGAATCTAGAAATGGTGAGGGACATTCTGCCACTACTACACTACCACCTATTGAGTAAACATGGTCCGTGAGTTCCTCTCCTTCATTTTACCTTGTCACCACATTGGAGATAATGTGAATTATAAGCACAAGGGAGATATTATAGGGATACATTTTGCTTTTCTTATGTTTCTTGTATTATATTTATAATTATATACTTCTTATATTTCTTTAATAAAAATTGAATTGAAAAAAATTAAAAATTTTAAAATTAGAATTTTGAAAAAGAGAGGAATAAAAGTGGGAAATGATCTTTTATTGATGATAATAGAAGACTATTTAACATGAGGTTGTAGTAAGTTGAGTTGACTTGTTGAGACCCCTTAACATTTTTTTTGAAAATGATTTTGATTTTTGAACTTAAATGTTTTGTTTGCATTCTTAAGGGATGAGTGTAATTATGTTGGTGAAATTGAGGGTCATATATGCATTGAGACTTTTTTTTGTAGTATATTGTAGTCTAACTAGTGTGGTGACTTTTTCTTTTATTTAAAGGCTTAGAACTAACTTTTTTTGTTTGGAATTTGTGAGATATTGAGCCTAAAAGACCACTTCATAAAAAATTAGTCTCAATATTTTTCTTGTGTGTGATGTCCTACCATGGCTTGTGAAACTACAACTTACAATGATTTTCTTCAAAATTACATATGATTTATAATACATATTAAGATGATAGAAGTGCACTTTCTTGTCTTATAAAACCTACATTAGCCTAATAACCTAACCTTAATTTTTTATCCTTTGCTAACCCTTTTGAGCTTTTGGCCTATTTTTTTGATCTAAATATACTTTTCACCTTTATCCATGTATCCCTACCTTAGCCTAGAGCTAGTGGGGTGATGAGTATATTGAGAAAAAAGGTATAAGTATGGTGTATCTTAAGCATGGGGGAGGTGTGAAAAGTTAAATGATTATATAGGATAAAAAAAGAAAAATAAATTTTGGTTTGATTTTCATGTTAAAGTCGTTAGGACTATTGAAAAAAAAATGAAAGAGAAAAAATAAAAGAAAAAGGAAAAAAAGATTGAATAAGGTGACAGAGACTTTTATAGCTATTATTGATAACACCTTATTGGTTTTAGACTTGTAGGCCATTTGTTTTTAAAAAAAAGATGTCTTAACCTTCTTATCTTTGAACCTGTTACAACCTTAATAAGACCTCTTCATTATTGTGTGATCTAAGTCTTTATAGTGGTGGAGAATTGAGAAAAATTTTAAGCATATGGGTGATCATGTTCCTAAGTGCAAGGACTTGAGCAAAACTTTAAAATTGGTTCATATAAATAAACAAGAGAGAAGAGTGTCACAGTACCTAAAGTGAGGTTGCTAGTTTGAAACTTGAGTCTTGTAAAAATTTAGCTCATGGCTGCCTGCAACTCATGAAACATGTCATCCTTGCATGATCCTCTTTGCATGATTTTGAATTGAGAATTCAACAATACATTTCCAATTCTTTGCTAAGTATGCAACTTGAAAAATATTTTCAAGAATTGTGATTTTACATTTTGATGAATTTCACGGTCTTTATGAGTTGATTTGACTTGGTGTGATGTGAGTGTTTGAATAGTCTTTAATGAGAAAGGAATATTATTTTTACCCATCACTTCTACTATATATGTGCTTTCATATATGTTCGTCGATTGAAGAAAATCAACAATTCAATCATGGGGGAGTTGATAGATATGAATTATGTCAATCATATAGACTTTAAAATGAAGATTTAATGTGATTATATGATTTTTGCTCATAATTTAGTCCATTTATTCTTTTTTACTACTCTTAATCATATTTTGTAGGTATTTTAAGAATATGGGATCAAAAGGAGCTAAACACACAATAACTAGAACAAAAAGGAAGCAAATGCGAGTGTTCAAAGTATGAGAAAGAATAAAGAATTGAAAATACAATCGTGATGTGATCTAAATTTTTAAAAGTGTTTAACATGAAAGTTGTATATATATCTTTCCAACCATAAAAAAATAGCTTAATCAAAATTTAAACGAAGAAGTTGTGGCCAAACTATTAAACATGCGCAAAGCTGAAGCAGAGACATGACATTGTCATGTCGATAGGCGGTCATGTATACATAAACTTATTTTTTGTTCAATTTGAGAAAAAATGAAGGGGATAAAAAGAAGGTGATTTTGGTAACATTAAAGAGAGATTTAGGGTTATTTGTTTGGCGTCACCCAATCTAATCCCGCTTTTGACTTATCCACAATCTTCCATCTCTTGATCTCAATTTCTTATTCTCAGTAGAATAGTAAAGTTATCAACTTGATTAAAGAGGTTATTGTAATTTTCCTTTGGATTTTTTTAATTTATGCAATTCTCTATGTTTAAGATTTTGACTATAATGAAAACCATTTTTGTTTAATTGATTTATGCCGAGGTGAAGGAAAATCTCATGATCCGAATGCGTTAAGAATATGAATCCTGCCCAATCTAATTCCTTATCTTATGTGTTGTGCTAATGCTTTCATTGGTATAACAAATTTTTTTTATCACTTTTCTATTATTATTTAGAGAAACCTAGTGAGATTTGAGAGATGAGTTAGAGTGGGATCCAAAAGCATGATTGGAGATCAAATCACAAAGTCGAGAGACGTTGGTTGGCTTCTATAGCTACAAGAAGGGAATATCATATATAATAATGCATTGCTTATATTTGGATTCATACTATAGATAGAGAAGTTTTAATAGACAATAGTGTGTAGTGGCTCGAGAGAGCATTATACTACCTATTTTGGTTGGCATTCATGACAAAGTGTTTTGATTTGGGATTTGAGGTTAATATTCAATCTCATTGGGATTGAGGGGATTGATAGGAACCTTAGCCTTTTCTCTAACTAAGTTTCACTTTTTCTTATACTATAGTTGGATTTAGTTTGCACATTTTCTTTTCATTTGGAGTTAGAAATCATCTACCCTTATCATTAGTATAGAAATATGAGATCTTTTCACTATCCCATTGCTCACTTCTTAGTCCCTATGGGATCGATCTAACATACTACTTCAACACTGTGCACCTATGGTTAGAAGTCATGATGATGCCTTAGAAGATGGATGTTCATAGTTGTGTATTATGGTGTGGTGGCATGAAAATGCTAGTTGGTGGTATGGTGGTGGTTAGAGAACAAATGATAGAATGGTGTAGGGAGGTTAGGGTTTTTTCTAGAAAGAAAATAAATTGGAAAAAAGAGACAGGAGTGAAAGAAAAGACGGAATAGATTGTTAGGGTCACCAATATTTCCTTTCAACAAACAAAAATATCTAAAAGGGATTATATAAAAGTATAATCTTAAATAGACTAAATTTAATCAAAAGATTTCATAAAAACCTCTTTGTTGAGAAATAAGATTTATCCAATGAAAAGGTATTTTATTTAAAATAAATCATAACACTATTTAAAATAGAAATATAACTTTAAAATAATATTTAAAATAAATTAGAGAAGTATTATTTTATAAAAATTTGGGTGACTTTAACTAAATTAAAGAATTTTCTAAATAGGCCTTCCATAAAATATAAAGGAAAAATAGAACAAAATTTATTTTGAAAATAACATAATTAATAAATTATAGAAAAATTTTTAATATAAAATTTTCCAATGAGCTTATTAACCTTTTAAAAAGAATAAAATTTTAAAGACATAAATATTTTCTATGGATAAAAATTATTAAAATATTTTTACCGCTTTAAGTGAGTTGTATTGTTTAAAATAATTTATCTTTTATTTTAAATTATATCTCAAAAATAGATTTGTAATGCTATGACTAAGTTATACTTTGAGAAGAATTTCAAATATTAAAATCAAAATAGGTGAAAATAATAGAAATATATTCAAAACAAAATTGGATCTTGTAAATTAATAAAATTGTAGCAACGGGCGAATTTATCTAAAATTATCCATAACGAAAAATAATTCAGTAAATTAAAACATAAATTAAAAACCATTAGTAAACCAAAACAATGAATATAAACCTTCTTAAACATTTGTAGCAAATATAACTTAAAAAAATGCCCAATTAAAGTATAACTAAAATTTGAAACTCTTTAATCAACATTGATAATTATAAAAATTAGATTTTTGATATGTTATTTGTTGCACATGGTCTTCCAATAGTATCCTCTACACAATGATTTAGTTAAGAGATACTTTATTGCTTGATGCAAACACCGTACACTGGTATGGAATTCCTTTAATATGCTCTATCCCTATGGTCGAGTTAAGCATTTGAGCATTGGTATGGTCTATGAATGTCAATATAACTCCTCATCATGAAAATATATTTCACAATTTTTTTTTATTTTAAAGATTTATTTTTATCGATTGGCATAATTCCCTTTTCTCAGTAATCTATAAGTTCTTTGGCAATCTCAAATTATTCTTCTTAGGATTTACATTTAACCTTCATGGTTTGGTTTATTTTAACTGTCCTAGTCGATGAAGAGATACTTGCTATGGTGAGAGGATTAAGTGTGTCAACCAATTGATTAGTTACCCATGGTATTTGAATAATTTCAAGAGAGAAAAAGTGTTTTTCATTTCAATTAGCATGCCCAAATATTTTTTGATTCTAGGATCTTGAAACTTATATAATTGATTGTATTGTCAAATGATTAATGTCGCCTTACTATATATTGATGGATATTGCTAAAAGACTTGAGTCATGCTAAGTGATGGTATCGGAGTAGGTAGATTCCAACAAAATCAAAAACATGTAGAGAAGGAAAGAAGATAGGAGATGAACTTAATATTGATATTCTTCAAGATCAAGCAATTATATTAATCGAATATGGTCTTAACTCTTAGCTTAAACGGTGGTAAAAGTTTTGAGGCATTCACAAGACCAAACCTTATCCTTGAGAAGAGAAGTGGTTTGATAACAAGGGGTATTTTCTTCATCCTAAAAATTTCCTCTCCCTTCAGCTCTTGCAAATCTATATAGAGTGTTAGTCAACAATTATTGAATGCAAAAACAAATCTAACCTATAATGAGCAGATTTGGTTATAATGCCAACTATTGTTGGAACTAATACATGTTAACTAAGGTTATGACAGTATAATTAGTCATTTTGATAGTTAAAACTACCTAGCCTCCCCTCACATGATGGATACTATTACAACCTATGATAAGGCTTAGAAATCATAAACTACACATTATGAAAGTCTAACAACATGCTTTAACTAAGTTTAGCTAAGAAAGGAAACTTTAGTTTGATTGAAAAGTAAGGAGGTGTTCTCAGGTAAGGTGGCTATTTGTCCAAACCTTTGGAACTTACAACCCATTTATTTAAGCTTCCTTTTAAGGTATTGATCTCCACTAAATTATCTTTCACATTTTCCTTAACCTTTGCACATGAAATGGGCTACACTTGGTGGTCTTCATCAGCTAAAAATGGTTGAGTGTATAAGTGGATAAACTATGGCTTTATTGAGCCATAATGCTGATTTATTAGTATCTTTTTGGATCAATAAGGCAAAAAAAATGGAGCCATCCACATGTAGGGTTGATGGCTTGTTTTGGTGTTTTCATGGCTTTGCATGGCTCCTTGATAACCTTCTTATTCATTAACACAAATGGGAAGAGTTTTAATATCTTCAACTTTAGGAAACTTAATAAGTAGATTATTTTATATTTTGGGATGCCCCTACATTATATACCCTTTTCTACCCTTAGTCCATGTGCTATTTTGTGTCTTGCTTAAACATCTTTAATTATTCACTCAAAACTTCTAAACTTTCATAATTCTAAGATTTTACTGAAAAGTGCTCTTTGCTCACTTTTCTTAGCTATAAAATTTCTCCATTTGTAATATATTTCATTTCATCTAGCTAGATTAAATCTCATCCATAGTTCTATAATTTCATATCATGTATTCTTGGTGATAATTATCTGTAATCACAAACTCCTCACAAAATTTATTTATAGAGTTTAGTGAGTTCTCGACAATCATTTTTGAGAGATTATTGTGGAGAGTCTAAAGAAGATAAATATTTCAAGTTGTAAATCATCTCTTAGAGGTTCATTACCTTAGTAAGGCTCATAAACTAAGATAAGAGTGATCATAAATACAAACACATCATTATTTCACAATCCAAAAGGGAGAACCTTTTGATAGTGGATGTAAATAGTAATTAACTCTTGAACCACTCTATATTGCGTGTTAATTTCCACTCTATAAAATCCTATTCACCCCCTTTAGATTTCTTTTCAAATTCTTATAGTATATGGGTAATGGTTTTTCTTATAATAGATCATGTGATAATTCATGGAGACATGCTTGAGGAATGGAGAAAAACCATGACGTGGGAGTTAAGGAAAGCATAGTATAGCACATGTTGTACACATAAATATATATACATTATATGCCACATTATAGATTCATAAGAACACATGATTGGTAAAAATAATTGAAGGAAACATTGAGTTAAAACATATGCTTATCAACTATTAGTTACTATCTTTTGTTAGAGTGAGCATATCATTCCTATTATGTCAACTTAACAAGCAATAAACATGATTGTACACTAGCTTATATCATAAGTAGTGTGAGTTCTTAAATACGAAAGAGCTAAAAGAAAGTATCATTTTAGTGAAATAATCATATCAAGAATTAGGATAAAATATGATAAGGACAATTTACTAAATATTTAGGTTTTGTCATAGATATTATCTTCATTAGGTGAACATAGAACTTCTTTATTGAATTATTGAGCAATAGGTGGGATTATTCCTCATGGTCTATCAATACCCATGGAATTAATACCAAATAAATGGCATAAAGTTTTTCCTCATGGAAAAGTAACCTAATAGACATAAATCGTATCTCATGCCAAAGTAACCTAGTGGACATAATTCCTATCTTATGCTGAAGTAACCCTCTTGTGGTGACTATACTCTTAGTATCGAAACCCCCTTGTGTATCATAAGTTACTAGGGTAAGAAAGGCCTTGGGACAAACTAATATCCTACTAGAAGGAAAAAATGCCATAAGGTAAATTAACCCCTAGTAGCTAATCGAGGATTGAATACTCTTGACCTATAATAATGATCATTCCACTTTAAGTGATTAGTATCTTATCAGTTGAAGGTCTCATAACACACTAAAGCTATTATCATATCAAATAAGAATCATTTAAATCTATTATCTACCATATAAGGTTCTCACATCATTTGGTGTTCCTATTAATGGAATGGTAAGTGATCAACCTTTTACTTGATTGATTATGCTAAAAGCCCAAATTATTAACATCAATTATAATGTTTAAGAAAAAATTTAATTTCCATTTAATTACCTTATTTACAATTCAAATCTAAGTCAAGCCTAGGGCTAAAATTAAAGCCACAGCTTCATTAACCATGGTCTTACCTTACACTAAGGAGTATCGCAAGTTAATCCTTAAGGTTAAAGATGAAGGTACATTTGGATGTCAACTAAAGTCTAATTATAACTCTTGTTATTTATACATTTACATTAGTAGCCTAGTGAATGTCAACTTACGGCCATCACATATGTCCATGTTATTTTCTTTCATTCATTCTAAGTTATCTAAACTTATAAGGATCCACATTTTCAAGACATGGCATAAGTCATTAGAAGACTATAAGCCATACTTATAATTCATTTCATAGATCCTAGCCATAGGAAGATATATTTTTATCCATCTAATCATCTACTCATGTCAAGCTTAAGAAAAATTCCTAACTGTTCGGTTAAGGTCCATATTGGTCAACTAGGATAAATTTTCTCTTTGCTATTTTTAATCCATCAATTAACTTAATAAATCCATGTAAACTCATAGGAAGTATAATTTTAGATCAAATTACATGCATAAGGAAACTCAAGTATCACATGCGGAACGAAATGGGTAAGAAATGTAAAATTAGTTGAGATTAGCTAATAGGTTTCCAAGAACCAGTCGATCGATTGTACTAACTAGTCAATCAATTCCATGTACTAGTCTAACCTTACAAATTTACTATTCTAAATAAATATATTAATTATTTTGGGTCAATCGGTCGCTGGGTCTAAGAAAAGACTATAACTACTAGGGTCTCAGACCAATTAGTGACTCAATCGATCGACTGTTATAAGAACTAGTTGGTTGGTTTTGTCAAACTAGGCAATGTGTTTAACCCAAGGCAAATACCACTGAAGTTATAGGTTAACCGATCTATTAGTTTACCAGACCAGTTGAATGGTCCCTAAGACCAGTTGATCATCCATAGCGACTGGTTAATTTGTTAGTGTAAAATCAACCCCTACAAGAAACATTTACACACATCTAATTCCATAATATTTACTTAATCAATCCAAAATTCAATCACATGTCATTCAAGGTTCTTAACATGCAATATTTATCTATTGACATCCAGAATACTAAAATCATTCTAAAATCTTACTAAAATTACACTTTCACTTTATGAACTTATGAGAGCAAGGAAATCATGCATCATATTATCCTCAATCAGGGTTGTTATGCATACATATTATAAATCATATTATAGATGCCAATGTTGGTGTGTTGCTTAGAAAATTAAGGTTAGCTACTAAATCCAATCATACCCACGAAGCTTATGCAAACAAAATCTTGATTATACTTATTACCACTTCTTCCATACTTCCTATAATAACAAGTCAAAAAACTTTTCAATTCTAATGACCATGATTCCATATAAATACAAGACATATACTATACTTACCCATACCATTTTCCTCAAAAATAGGGAATATAGTGGTTTACCTTAGTAGAACTTAGCAACTCCATCCAAAAGAGAATAAGTATTTGAAATATCAAACCTCTTTTCAACACTTCAACGCCATTTAAGAAAACAAGGATTTAAACATAGAAAACTTTTAGAATCATAAACACATTGCATAACTAGAGAAAGATGAGAGAAAATAGAGAGAAACCACCTCTTATAAAAGAAAATAGAGAACAAAGAAGAGAGAAACTAATCCTTCACTATTTTCCCAAATCTAAAATTCTCTTGTTTAGTAACAAAACAAGAAGTTTGAGGAAGGATTAGAAGAGGAAAAATAGATCAAAATTGAAAGAAAGATAATGCGGGTAGAGCAAGTATGAAGAATAATAGGGAAGTTCAAAGGCTAGGGAAGATGTGCAAAAATTAGAGGCATTAACTAGAACTATTGAGAATTTCTAATAGAAAGAACACAAAGCGCAGCTTGAATCTAAGCTTTAAAATGTACATATCAGAGGTTCAAGGCTGCACCCTTTTTACTTGAGCTCAAATAGTGAAAAAAAAGTGAAATGTTATATGGTAATGTGCTTTGTAATTTGAAACATAAGAAGGGAATAAAGACAGCAAGGATAGGGAAATAGTATTTACAGATTGTAAGGATCAATCATTAGCTCAATAATCTTGTAGAAGAGAAGGAAATGGAAAACAAAGAAGCCAAAGGGCTGAAGTCATGAAAGTGACTTTTGAGAAGTTGCCCCTCCATGAATCAGTTGGAAATTAAATAAAATAAGTTAGGAATGCTCAAAAGCTTCAAAAAATCATTAAAAACCTCTAAGATAGAAATCATGATATCCTATTGATTAAATCGGCTGATACCCTAAACCATTCGATTTTTTCCTAGTTTGCAAAACTATAATTTTAGGAACAAGAAAGTTGAGAAGTACTCTAAATCAGTTGATTCGTTTTAATATAAAACCAATTATCTTTTAAAAATCTAAACCATGCTCGACAAAAAAACTTCTAACCTTAAACACACCTCCAAATTAGATCAAACACATGTAGATAATAATCAAATGGATAGATTAATACAAATTAAAGATCCTAAAAAGTGGAGTATTAAACAACATTATTTTGTATTTGTAGATGCTTGTATGTTGTTTTTTGGTGATAAATGTTTGAGTACAAGTAGGGTTATAGTGATATAACATGACTTTATAATTTTGAAATGAATGTTTTTTTTTTGTATTTTTAAAATCATTTTACAGCCTATGAGTCACTATTTTTTTATATAAAAAATATTTCTTTTTTGTTAATAGATCTCTTGTATTTTAAGACACTCTTTATATGTGTTATTAGTGCTTTCAACTATATCATTAGGAAATACAGTAAATCCTACGTGATTGGAGTCCAACACTTGAAGCAAAGTATTTTCACTAAAGATTTTAATATTGGTCATGTTTAAAGATCAAAAGTTGTAGTTGATTGCTAGTTTATTTTTGTCTAGGTGTCATGATATATCACACATATTATTTTGTTTATTTATTTTGTATGTATTGCATATCTATCTTTTGTTAATGTTTTGAACATATAGTTTTCCCTTATAATATAATTTTTAAATGCCTTCCAAATACCTAAGGCTATTGTAAAACCCCTAAATTTTGGAACTTAAAAATTTAATTTTAAAAAGTTAATAACGGAAGCCAAAACATAAAATGTAGGGGTGTCACGCTGCATAGAGGCACTCCTTATGCCCAATCCATGTCAAGTGCAAGGCAAAATTAACCTCATACCTAGGAATCAGGTGTGGGGAGCACTTGATTCCATCGTGATACAAGATACAAAAAAGAGAGAAGGGAGTAAATAGTGAAAATAGAGGACTAGGAGTCCAAAAAGAGAGACAGAGATATCTAAATAACCATACCCTTTACCAATATGTTTAGTGATCACCCAAGGCAAGCACATCAAGCTAATAATCATCAACCACATGCAAAATAGGCAGGTCTACTCGTGGGAATGAGTAACATCCATAAAACGGGTGGTCAGTACACTATGTGCTGAGAGAGATAACAATACTATCAAAGTAGGGCTATATATAGCACATGATTTCATATTAGATAAATAAGTGAGATAATTGAATAAATGAAACTTCTCATAAGATAGAAAATAGTCCATATTTCTTTATTATAGAAATATATATATATATATATATAGAAATAGATCACCTTGGTCTTGACTCATGTATTCTTCCACTTTAAATCATTAGTATCTTTTCCATAGGTTATAATAATAAGCTTTAATTTTACGATGAGCAGGAACCCTACTATTCTTAAACCGATAGAATAGTTTGAAGCTCTTCTCAGGGGCAACACACTTGAGCTACTATTCTTTTTGGTAGAATAGAGATTAAAAACATCTTCTCGGGACAAAACACTCTTGAGCCACTATTCTACCCTGTGGAATGGGATACATATATAAATAGAAAAAAAATTGATCACTTTATCCCTACTCAAGTGCTCTTTCACTTTATGTGACTAGTATCTTATTCAAGATTGATTCTCAAGCATTAGACACATTCAAAATAGATATACACATAGAATATATCCAAGTCCTTAAGTCCTTTCAAAGACTAATTACACTCCTTTTGGTATTTATTCTCCCATATTGATTAATCGACCCAGTTTATATTATACCCAAAATATACGATCTAATTCCCATGCACATACATTAATAATCTCGTCTCGATATATTAATCATAGAAATATCTAAAACCTACATTCTATAGATTTGTCATAACACCTCCCACAAAATTTACATGATTACCAATTCCGATTGATAACCTTATAAGTTCAAATATTAACAACATGTTTAGAAATTTGTGTAACCTCTAGATCTTTATACAAAGGATATTGATATTATCATTATAGGATGATTTGCCCCAAATTATCCATTAAATCATTTAAGGACCCCAAATAACAATAATACTTCCAAGAATTTCTCATACTTTCATTATCATCTTTTAATCCTCATAATACATAAATTACTAAAATATCCTTATTATCCCATGATGACAAAGATACCCTTTAAGCACAAATAAAAACCCTTATTTTATAAAATCTTATACCTCCCACACATATTATTTTTCAAGTCCCCCATTTATCATCATACCTCACGAGAATCCTTAAATCTATTTATCAAAACACATTCAACCCATATTTCATACCATAAGATATGTTTCCACAAATATGACATTATCATCATTCAACCCATATTTCATAACATAAGATATATTTCCACAAATATGACATTATCATCATTCAACCCATATTTCATACCCTCAACAAATAAAAATGGTACCTCTTACCCTTTATTACTTTCTTTCAATAACATGACATCTTTAAGCTCTTATTTCATACCTTAAGATATGATCCCATATCATATCACATTAAATCATAACATAATGGTACTTCTCACCAATTCTTACTTTCTTTCAATATAACATTCATATCATCACAAAATATCAAGATCAACAGATGTTACATCATATATAAAAAATATCAAGAAAAACACATATAACCATACAACCAAATAACATAAAAAATCCCAAACATCAAATAGTATTTTTACCAACTAGGACACTGGGCTCTATGCATGGAAAACCAAGGTTTATTCCTATAAAGCTATAGGAATGCCACCTATGAAAAATAAAAAAATTCATGATTAGGCTTAAAGAGAAAAAATAAAGGAGAAATTAAGGTAAAGAGGGTAAAAATAGATATAACCATAGTCAAATAGAAGCTTAAGATGTGCGGATGTGTAAATTTTAGGGGTGTTTGGATAAGGTTTAGGGGTGAAAAGAAGGATGGATGGCCAAGGAAATGGAGTTGCATGATTGTGCAGTAGGTGGTGAAGCTTCTGGTCAAGAGAAAATGTGCTGCACGACCAGGCAGTGTGAAAGTTGCATGGCTATGCATCAAGAGGTCGAGAAGAAAAATCACACATGGTTAGGTGGTACAAGGGTTTGACATCTGTGCAGAAGGAGATAAGTGTTGCATGGTCGTGCAGTAGGTGGTACACAGGCTATACACTCTGAAATGTAACAACACACGAGAGGAAGAAGAAGGGAAAAGTGGCAGTGATCGATGGCCATGGCTGGTGACGGCAAGTGGGAAGTTTGGGGTGTCCTTGGTGGTTGACCCATCGACCAAAGAGTGGAAATTCGTGGCTGAGGTGGTGCTCAGTGGTGGAAATGATGGTGCACAAGCCAAAAATGGGGAAGCAAAGGAGAAGAAGAAGAAGAAAAGAGAGAAGGATGAAAGGAGAAGGAAGAGGGAGCTCGAAAATGGCTCTTTGAAACATATATGATACACACGCACAAACACACACACACACACACACATACATACATGTATGCATGTGTGGTGTGAGTTAGGAATTACAATAAGAATAGGGGGGATGGTGTGTGATGGTGATGATTGTGATTATGCAGTTGCAAGGTGATGATGATGGTGATGGTTGTAGAGGATGGTTAGGTTAGGGTAGTAGCTACAGGGTGAGAGATAAGGAAGTAGAAGGAGAAGAAGAAAAAGAAGGAAGGAGGTAAGGTGATGGGTGATAGATGAAGAAAGGTGATGGCATAAGTGGGTGGTGTAAGTTGCAAGTGAAAGTTGTAACCAAATCAAATATATAGCCTGAGGTTGGTGGGAGGAGGAGAAGAAAGAAAGAAAAGAAAAGGGTTGGGGGATTAGTTTTGGTTGATTTTAGATTAGCCAAAGGTAATTAGGATTAGTGAAAATTCTAGTAGGTTTTGATTTTGGTTTACGAATTATAGTTTATCAAAGTTAAGGTTTTGAGTTTGGTTTAATCTTTAGGATTAAGGAGTTAGGTTTAAGGCTAACATAGGATTTATTGATATTAGAATCAAATTAGGTCACTAATGATGTAGGATTAGGCTAGGAAAATTTTTGGGCTATTACAGCTATCTTCATGAGTATCATCATTGAATGGGTTTTCTAATGTAAAGTAATAACTTGAATAAGTTCTAAAGGTATATTAATTTGGCATTATATTATTTTTATACACAATCTTAATAAGTTTTCTGTTGATCTGATGCATGGAATTCCCTCATAATTTTAAAGAGCTAACACAAAACTTAACTTATAAAAGATTGCATAGTGTAAACTATTGCTGAAGTATAGGTACATAATAATTGTATGATCACTTTAGTGAAAGATAAAAACTGGTTGGTTATAACTTATAAGTATGCTATGTAACCTATGTTTACTTCCCTTAAATATTATATCATTAACGTGTTTCTTAAAATGCATAATATGGCTCATCCTTTATGAGATATATATACACAGTATGTAATTCTATAGAATTAACCTAAGTGTCCTATTATGATATGATTCTCTTATCCATGCATATTTCCATGAATTAACCATGATATGATATATAATATGTGTAATCATGATCCTCTTATGATAAGAACCCATGGTTGAAGTGTTGTATGTATATCCTTGTGTTCATTACTTTATATGAGACACCTAATGCACTTCTATATGGATAATCTATGTGATCAATATTTCATAAGAAATACAATATGTATATTATAACATGTATGTCCCTATCTATCTATATAATTATAATCAAGAACATGTTGTAGATCCAAGTATATCCAGCATCACCTTAAGTGAAAGCACGTGAAGGGCATAATAGGAGAATTGCATGCACATTTTGGCATGTTGCAGCATAAGTATATGATGTGGAGCTTACACACATAATGATCTCTATAATATTAGGAGATTAATTTGCTCAAGATGTATGCATACTTATGGGGTGGTTGTTGCAATCCCATAGTTAATGTCATGAGTAGGAGGTCTTGTGCAGGTTACTAAGGATGTCTAGTAAGTGGTATGACTGCTTCTTCAATATAAGTAGGTTATTTGAAGTAGTGATTTCTTGAGGCATTTCCTTTGGTTTGTCTTTGAGTGACTAATGCATATTCTCTTGTACTTATTTTCATTTAGTTATTGCTATCCTCTTTGAAACATAGCCTTGGATTTTAAACTTAGACCCTCTTATCTTTGAAACATCTTATCTTACGCATTCCTTTTTTCCTTATGTTTGGTTTGTTATATACTCAGCCTTGTATCTAATAATAGATATGATAAGAACACCCCATTTTTCATATTATTATTTTTGTACTTCTACTTCACTATTTAAAAAACTTTAATATTGAAAAATAGGGGTGCAATACTTGTGCATGCAGTTTAGGATAGTGAGATTTTGTTTGGTATCTAATTGCGTAGTTTGGTGAAAATTGATTTCATATTTTTTGGGTCTTGTGGACTATGTTTTGTTCTAAATTTAATTTTAAGCATGTTGAGGATTAGGTTTATTGATGTCATGAATATCTATGGTAGTTAATTTTTTATGATTTTTAGTTTTTAGTTCTCTCTAGTATCTATATGGAGTGATTTTGAAGGTTAGATTCCATGGTTTTTCTCCTATTCAATTCATTTTATAGTAAAAATGTAGTGCCATTTTTAGGATATTATAACATTTTATTTGTCGTATTATTTTGCTTTTGTATAAGTTGCCAAATAGAACCAATATGATTTAGGCTTTGATAATTTTATACAGAGCCAGCCCTAGAGAGTTGCTTAATTTCAATCATCTCCATTTTTTTCTAGTTTAATTTTTTTTTAGTTTTATTATTGGAGTAGTTATTAAGTGGTGTTGGCTTATGTATTTACTATTGATTTGCATCATATGATTCATTATTGTTTTATGTCTTCTTCAGCTTTACTTATTTTCAATAATCACTTTTTAGAAAACACTACTTTTTAATAGCTATATTTTTAAGTAATGTTTTTAGCTTATCAAAAGTACTATTTAATGATTATGTTTTAGATTAAATTTTAATGATAGAAATAAATTAAAATTTACTTATTATAATCAACTATGTTAAAAACTACTTTTCTTAAGGAAAAATCAAACATGTTCTTAATTGAAGGTTTTATTTTTTAAGATAAACCATTTATTATAGTTGTATAGATTCATTAGCATTCATGTTAGTGTTTAAAGTGATTGGTTTCCTACTAAGTTTTTTTCTTAAAAAACTTGTCTACACCCACTTTGTTAGGATAAATTAGATTATTTACGCTTAATTTATCTATTTTTATTATGATAATATTCAAAATGATGATAGAGTAATATATGTTAATTATAGTAGCTAAGTTATGGTGTTCATTTTCAACTACTTTGATAACTTAGTTTGTGATGTTATTATTACAATTTCTATAGCTTCTTTCCATTTTATATTGAGTAGTAACTTAAATTAGATATAGTATGGTTAGTTATGATTTATAACGCTTTGCTAAGCTGTACGAATCGTTATTTTTGTCTAATTTTTAAAATAAAGATGATATAGGAACCACTCACTATAAGAAGCATTGGATTATGTGTCATCTTGCAAGTGATCATATTAGTGTTAGGTACATATTTATATGTGCAATGACCCACTCTATCATTTCTTTATTATAATGAAATTATCTAATTATACATTGAATGAAAAATTTTAATATTTGTGGATATATCTATGACTTTCAGTATATTTTTATTTACTACTATTTTTAATTAGTAATTTAGCTCTTGCAATTTCACATTTTGAATTCTTCTTCATTATGGTACATACTTGAAAAATATGGTGGAAAATTTAATCTTGTAATTATTTTCTTATGTTAATGAAATAATAATAAACAATCTAAGAAAGGAATTTTTAGATGAAATAGTACATATTCTATAAACATGAAAACATATCAATCATATTCTTCCCTTTTTAATTTACATGAAAATACATAAGCTAATTTTTTTCATTCATAAAATCCACTAATAAAATAATATGCTTATGTTAGTAAATATGTACAAGAAATTATAGTAGTATTAGTAGAAGGAGGAGGAGGAGTATTATCGGGAGGAGTAGTAGTAGTAGTAGTAGGCCCTCGTTAGCACTACCCACTCTTATGGGTATTTTTTGTAAAGGTTTTTTCTAAACATGTATTAACCAATCCATCAAAAGTTGACGCATTTAATGAAATGGGTTTTAGATACCTCCTAAAAATATATACACAAATTTTACAAATACAACTTTTTAAATGAATTTGTGTATATTTTGACTTTGAATATTGTCATGTAAAGGTGAAATTGAGAAAAATGATAAAACTTAGTGAATCTCATTCTACAAAAATCCTTGGCCTCCCCTAGGGTGATAATCTTGTGAATTTTGAAGGGTCACAGGCTGATATTGAAGACATGGGTAAACTATGGCATGAAATATGTCAAAGGAATAACTTTTCTTAGAATCACATGTTAGGATTTATAAAGGAAGACCATTCTAACAAATTCTTTGTTTGTGGATTCATTATGTATGATATGGTTGTGCTATTAGACCAAATTCCTAAACATGAGACCCATTCATAGTTATTGCATTCATTACAATAAATTCCAAAATAAAGAACCTTAATGTATGCCAATATGTACACAAGTTGACTGTTGAGGACATTAAACAATGGTGCCAGGATAGAGGGTGATGTTGGAAGAGAAGAACCTATGTTGTTGTGTGCATATATATCCTCATGGAGGGAAATTCATCATCTCTATTTATTATTTAGCTATACTTGAACAAGAATGGTAAAGTGTATACATATCAGTTTTTATTGTTCTTATTCTTCAATGTAGATCTAGTAAATGGATAAAAATTATATGGAGGGTTTTATTATCCCCATAACATTTCATCGCTTGTTTATGTGCACTAAAGATCTCATATTTTAACACCCCAAATTGTTACTAGAATATTTTATTTATAGTAGAAGCATAATAAAAAAAATAGCTAGATGTTAGCATCTTAATTAACACATGTTTAGTTTATCAAACCATCCTTATGTAAATCACAAGGCAAAAAAGTAAGAAACGGAACATGTAGAAAATATAAACAAGACAAACTTAATAAATACGAATACAAGTGGGATATTAACTCCAATCAAAATACCAAAAATATAGATAGAAAGTATATCATGGATCAAATAGTCCAAAAAGATATCTAGGTAAAAACTATCATCTAGATAACATGACTCTACACCCAAAATCCTTAATCCAGAAAGCCACTCCACCCCACATAAAGCATCATAGGTAGAAAAGTCATCCACCAGGTCCTCATCGACCTATATATAGATATTTAGGTCATATGCTTGTCGGAATGAATAAAACCCATGAAAAGGATGGTCAGTACGTATAACACCCTAAATTTTACTACTAAATAATTTCATTTTACAGTGAAGCCATATAACAAAAATAATGGGAGTTATAGTTGTAATTCACATAAGTTTGGTTTACCATGTCATCTTTATATAAGTCAAAAGGCTAAAACTATTCATATTAAAATAGAGTAATTAGAAATGGGAGAAGATTTATAAATATAAATATTAGTTTAGTGATTAAATTTGGGATATAGTAACAAAATACAACAAAAAAGGATACTATGGATTAAAGAGTCTAAGATGTTTCTAGGTATAAATATCATTGGAATAATATGATACTTTACCCACACACCTAGTATAGGAAAAATTAGTCCTTCTCACAATGCACCAAAGATAGAAAAATCATCCAACTTGTCCTCAAAGGCGTACACAAAATCATTCGTGTCATCTCATCATGTGAATGAGAAATACCCATAAAAAGAATAGTTAGTACGCTACACACTAAGTAAGATAAAATTACTGTTAAGTTAGGGATGTATTTATGTACATACATTTACACATACAAAATACATAAATCCTTAAAAATTAAGTATTAATCTAGGACACTTTATTAGATATACCCATTTTTATTCTTTTATTTATGCTAAATTAAAGGACCCCACTAATGTTATAAAGGTGGAATGGTCTAAAGCCTCTCTCAAGAACATTACGCCCAAGCTACTATTATCATATGGTTGAATTGATCCAACACCTCTTCGAAAAAAATTCTCTTGAGCCACTATTCTTAAACTGGTGGAATGGTCTGAAGTACCTCTCAGGAATAACACACTTTACCACTATTATTATCCAGTGGAACGAACCGAATACCTTGGTCCTAACTCATGTACTCTTCCTATTTAACTTATTAATGTATTATCCATTAGGTTACTTATCTCAAATCCTATTCTTATTCATGATGAGTATAGGGCTGCACTATTCTTAATCTGATAAAATGGACTGAAGTACCTCTCTGAGAATACACACATAAGCTATTATTAATGTGTAGTAGAATAGACGCATAAAACACCTCTTATAGAAAAGCAATGTTGAGCCACTATTCTTAAACTGATAGAAAGGTCTCAAGCACCTCTCAAGGGCAACACACCTAAGCAACTATTATTGTTTAATGGAATGGTATTGAATGGTTTGATCTAACAAGTATGGAACATGTTCAAAATAGTTTAGGCACATCATAAGATCATAAGGTCATTCTCTAAGGTTAGGACCCTTGTATTTACTCAAAACCCTAATTCCACACTTGTATCGTAAATCCTCTTCTATCACTCTTTTAACAACCAAATCTAGAACCTATTCCTCAATTATTATCATTATCAATATAAGAAAATTTCATGGCTTAAATCTAACATATTGCACATGTGATAATAACCCTATCTCAATAGTTAATATCCATCATAAATTTTCTTTTAGGGATAAAAAAATCACCAAATTCAATATACATCATTAGAATACTAATGATAAAAACATATTCGAATTTTGTTTTCTGACTCTGCCATTTAACACATGTGATAATAGCCTCTCACTTTAGGGTTATTATCATATAATCAAGCCATTTTCATAATTTATCAAACTCAGGTCATTCACAACTTCTCCAAATACTTCATATATATTCCTTAGCATACTTTAGATGATATAGAACCTTAAATTTTCATGATTCTCATATTTAAACAAACTTGACCAAAACTTATCGATAACAAAACGCTTATTTCATATAAACCTTATATGTTTGGTAACATTTTTCTCTATAAACCTTATATTATACTCATTTCACACTCATCATAAAATTAATAAACCATAATACAATTGTAATTCAAATTTAAGGCTTTTCCACATAAAATAAAAATACAGCATAATCTTTACTTACTTATTTTATATCATATAATATAACGCTATGACACTTGGCAATCAAAAACATACATAAAAATTTGCAATACCACTTGGTCATAATCATAGTAATGACAAATATATATTAGGCTACATGATAACAATGGAACCATATAACACAAAAGGATACATAACACTTAGCAACAAAAAACCCTAAACTAGATAAGCATCCTTAAAGAATCAACTCTAGTCTCTATACATGCTACTCCAATTCCACCTTGGAAAAATCACCTAAAAATCATAATAAAACACCATTAAGATTAAACTAAATAATTAATAAAATATTAAGGCAATGGAAGGGTGTAATAATGGAGGATAAAACCTAGATAAACAACTTCTGGAGGTCTAGCGCAAACATGGGAGGACAAATGGTAAAGTGTGCCAAGAAAAGAAATGGAAGCAACGTCACAAGCTAGCATTGATATAGGGGGTGAAAAGGTGATGGATACTAAGACAAGGAGGAGTGTATATGGAAAAATCTGCCAAAGAAATTGGTGTGGCTTCAGTTAATGTGGTTGTAGCAAAGGAAATGAAAAGGAAGGAAGGTGGCTATGGGGTGCTTGGTTAAAGAATCTATCAATGCAATGACTATTTTAGCATGATGTTGAGGATGCTATTTGGCATGAACGGTTGAAGGGGTGGGGTAGAAAATGGTGATAATGACTATACTTAGTGGGGGTGATGCTATGGTGATTATTACAAAATAAGGGCTGGGTGGCTTCTGTGCAAATAGTCAAAGGTAGGGGGCACAAATTGTCAAAGAGCTTATTAAATTACTACCCCTTTAAAAAGAGACTTCATCCCCAAATTAAAAATTCAAGGGTGGGGAAGAAGAGAAAAAAGGATGTAGGAAGGTGATCTTGGCAGTTAACTCTACCAAAGTTGCTACTATACTCCAGGGACTACCCCCACAAAAGAGACAGAACCTAAAACCTAAAGCACCTAAGGAAAAAAGCATAAAGTGGAACTCCCTCATATCTTTCTGCTCTCCCAAGTCATAGCTTCTGCACCGTACTTGCTCCAAAGAGCCTTCACATGCAAAACTGCACTTGTCTGGGTCTGTAGAGTCTTGGTGTCAAGAATCTACAAAAGTCTTCTAATCATAGGACATAGAGTTATCGAACTCAAACTCATCTAATCTAATCATGTGGGATGAATCTATGACTTACTTCCTCAAGTAGGACATGTGAAAGCCATTATGCCCTTAGGCCAAGCATTAAATAGTAAGCAACCTCACTAAGCCTATCAAGAATCTCATAAAGACTAATATATTTAGGGCTTAGCTCACCGTTCCAACAAAATCTCTACACCCCTTGGTGGGTAAAACCCTCAATAAATCTTTGTTCACTGGCTCAAAAACTTCACTACAACGCCTCTAATCTACCTAACGCTTCTAGTGACTCTGAGCTGCTCTTATCTTATCTTATATCAACCAAAAAATTGTGTTATCTCCTCAATCATCAATAGTCCAAGTATAAGAGTCTCATTAATATTTCTCTAACACAAGGGTGTCTATCACTTACGTCCATACAAGGGCTTAAAGTGTGTTATCTCCATTCTAGCATAATAACTATTATTCTACAAGAACTAAAACAAATATATAAAATCTTCCAATTTACCTTGAAAGTCCAACACGCAAGCCTGTAAGAGATCCTCGAGTGTGTCAATCATCCTCTCAATTGTCCCATTTGGGTGGAAGGCAATACGCATCCTCAATCTCATGCCTATAGCCTCCTCCATCTTCCCCCAAAAGTATGAAAGGAATCTCCAATCCCAATTAGAGACTATGTCGGTAGGTATACCGTGCTAACTCACCATAAAACTCATATAAGCATTGACCATCTCATCCATACTCTAAGTTAACATCATTAGCACAAAAACTGATGAATTATTCAACGAGTCAACAATAACCTTAATCATGTCCCACCTACTATGAGTGTAACCCACTCAAAAATCCATTGAGATGGAATCTTAGATGAACAAATCCTATAGGCTTCTAGTACTTGATCTTGATCTTTTGGTAGATTAAAAATCTTAACACAAACTCTAATACATCTCATATCATACAAGGCCACGAGCAAATCCTCTTAAAGTCCTTGTATAGCTTATCCCCTCTTGGGTGGACAGAATACAGAGAACAGTGAAACTCCTCAGATATTCATAGCATTATATTATTGTAACTCTAACATATGAACCATTGACCCTTTTAGTCAATGATAACATCTTCATGAATCTAAAAACCCTTAGCTCAACCCATCCATAATCTTTTATCAAATCATCTCAAGCTTAATATCCCCAAGCAATCACACACAGATATTATAAAAACTGATGGTGTAATCATCAAACCAATCATCCAGACCTCTAAGTCACAATGCTGGATCATCTCTATCCCCATCTCACTAAGATTGTATAGCAACCAACTAGTCACAACATAAGAACTCAAAAAATGTGATGTCTTTCTACTCGGTAATGATGTTGGTCTTACCTTCGTTGTATGTCAACTCAATATAATAGCCCTTCACCTACTATAGCCATCTCCTCTACTTCATAGTCAACTCCTTTTGAGTGAATATATAATTGAGGCTCTTATGGTTGGTGAAGAATCTAAATTGAGTCCCATATAGATAGTGCATCCAAATCTTCAGTGTAAAAATAATGTTTGCCAGCTCTAAATCATGAGCTAGGTAGTTCTGATCATTCTACTTTAACTAACAAGAAGCATAAGACACTACCTTACCATACTAAATAAAAAAACACAACCCATTATATGCTTTAAAGCATTTCTCTAGACCTCAAACCCATTTGATCCTATAAGTAGACTCAAAATGGATGTTGCAATCAACCATTTGATTGGTTTAGTCCAAATAGTCAATTAATTACATCAACCAGTAGATCAATTTGGCCTGATAAAACCATGTTTTTTTAACTGGTTGATCGATTTGGGAAAACCAATTGACTGATCATATACAATTAAATTGGTTCTACCCAACAAGATAATGGGTTTAAGAAGAGAAATAACTAAAGTCTATAAAGGTTTACTTATTGATGGATTGGGTCAACAAGTTAACTTTCCTAGGAACCAATAGATTGGTTTTGATCTACTAACCGATCGATTTGCCTCCAATGGCAACAAATATTTCATTTTAATGAAGATCATGCTTAAAAATTTTTATCATACCACATTAGGACATGTTCTAACATCAGATAACACATTTTTAGCTTACTTTATTTCCACATTTCATCATTATTCATTACAAATCAATATTTTCTCAAATTCATGTTTTTCACCCAAAACGCACAACTAACAATCCAAATCCAGTTTTATAAGCTTAATATGTTCATTCGAACATGTAATATCAAACTTATAGTGTCCTATAATATGCAAGATTACTCATAACCCATTTTAGAAGCAAGAATAACTTACTTGATGTCGGAAAAACTTTCCTTAAACAAGAATACTCAACTTGTAAATTCCTTAACTTTTAATTCCTTAAAAGCAACTAGTTTTAACACAAAAATTTATCCATATCTTTTATACGTTTGAACTCAAAATAGAAAGGAAGAAATGAACATACCACACCCAAAGGAAAAAAAAGGCATCTCAACTAAACCACTTAGCCTTTTTCCTAAATCTAACTCATTCTTGGTTAACAATTAAAATAAGAGGGAGCTAGAGAAATGATCAAGAGAGTAAAAAAAAATCAATAAACAGCTAGAAGTGAAAAAAAGAGAAAGTGAAAGCTAGAGAGTTAGATATGTTTAGTGCCTGTAAGAAAGGTGAATAAAAGGGATGATTAGGGAAATTTATATCCAAAAAATCTATACAGATGTCTCTCTCATCTTTGTATCTAGAATATATATTGATTGCTCTTCATAATTTAAAGATTCATTGAGCTCTAGCGTGATTGTTGTCGACTAAAGTATGAAGGATCTGCAACATACTTCCTTAGCTAAGATATGTGAAAGTCACTATGTACACATGACAATTTCATTGGTAGGGCTAAATGATAATTGACTTTTCCAACAATATCCACAATCTCATATGGTTAAATGTACCTTAGGCAGAGCTTACATTCCTTAACAAACCTCATGACTCTCTTAGTGGAAGAGACCTTCAAAAGGACCATCGCCTACCTCATAACCATTAGTTCATCTTCTTAATTCTACATAGCTTTTTTTTCCATTTTTAAGCTTCTCTCATTTGGTCCTTAATTAATCAGATGTGCCTCATCATCTCCTCAATCATTTTGGATCTCAACACAAGCATCTATTTAATGTCATTCAAACATGAAGGACTAAGATATTTTCTCCTATACAAGGCTTTAAAAGGTGCCATATTGATACTAACATGGTAACTGTTATTTTAGGAAAACTCGATCAAGTCCAAATGATCTTCCCCACTAGTCTTAAAGTCTAACACACATGCTCGAACCATGTCCTCCAACATTTGAATGGTTATCTCTACTTGACCATCTATAGATGGGTGAAAAGTAGTACTCATCTTCAACTTAGTCCAAAAGAAGCTTGCAAATTTTACTAAAAATATGACACAAACCTAGGTTCTTGGTCTAATACGATATCTTTAGGGACTCCATGTAGTCTCACAACATGTTTCCTGTAGGCATTAGCTAGCTTCTCCATATTCTATATTACCTTCATTGGTATGAACACAACTGACTTCGTCAGGTAATACATAACAACCTAGATGGAATTAAATCCACTATGGGTCCTTAGAAGATTAACCACAAAGTCCATAGAAATGACATCCCACTTCCACTTGGGAACTTCTAGTGGTTGTATTAACCTTTCCAATCTCTTATGCTTGATCTTAACCTTCTAACAAGTTAAACATTGGGTAACAAATTCTACCACTTCCTACTTCATACGAGGCCACTAATATACCTTCTCTAAATCCTTGTATTGTTTGTCCCTTCAAAGGTGGAAAAAATGAGGAGTGTAATATCCTTCTTCATGGATCCTTCTCTTAAACTTAATACATCCTTATATTACACACTACCTACCCGTATCTAATTCTATAATCCTTATGGATCTAAAATCCTTCAGCTGTAGCTCTTACAATACTATTCTGGATCGTCTCAGCCATAAAATCACCAAGTTGATTAGCTTAGATCTCTATGAAAATTGAAGGCGTAATAGTTCGTGCACTCTTTCTTGCCTCTAGACTACCAATGGTCATCAGCTCGATCTCCAACTTCCTAAATTTTCAACATAGATGATATAACAACATGAGTATTCCCAAGGAATATGGAACCTTTTGGCTAAGTGAATCTGCTACCACATTAACCTTACCCTCATGGCTGGTCAATTCTAAATCGTAATCTTTAACCAAATCTAAGCATCGGCACTATCTGATTTAACTCCCTTTTTGTGAAGATGTACTTGAGGTTTTTTTGGCTAGTATAGAACTTTTATTACACTTGATGGAGACAATGCCACCAAATATTAAGGATGAACACAATCATGGCAATCTGTTAGTTGTGTTTTGGATAGTTTTATTCATGCTACTTTAGTTGTCGAGAATCATACATTACTACTCTTCCAATTTGCATTAGCATGCAACCTAAAACATACTTGGAAGCATCATTGTATACCTCAAAACCATCAGACCCACTTGGTAATGTGAGCATTAGGGTTGAAGTCCAGGGCTTCTTTAACTCCTTGAAAGCTTCACCACACTTCTCATCCCACTAAAAATGCATAGCCTTTTATAGTAAGTGTGTTAATGGCTAAGCTAACTTATAGAATTCTTCCACAAATAGGCACTAGTAACTAGCTAATCCTATAAAGTTGTACACCTCCTTGACAAAAGTGGGTGCTAGACATTTATAAATAGCGTGAATTTTGGCATGATCCATTTCTACTCCATCCTTAGAGATTACATATCAAAGAAAAGCCACATGATCTAACCAGAACTTGCACTTTCATAGCTTGGCATACTTCTGGTGTGATCTCAACAAATCCAAGGCCTGTCTTAAATGTGGGTAATGCATATCTTGATTGCTAAAGTAAATGAGGATGTCGTCAATAAATACTATGATGAATTGGTCTAAGAAATTATGGAATATTTGGTTCATGAGGACATGAACAATGTAAGCTCATTAGTGAATCTAAAAGGCATTATTGTGAACTTATAATGGTCATACTTTATTCGAAAAGTAGCCCTAGGGATGTCATTTTTGCTATCCTTTATTGATTGTAGCCTGATTGAAGGTCAATCATAGAGAATACCTTAACTTCCTTGAGTTGATCGAACACATCATCGATCCTTAGCAATAAATAATAGTTATTTACCATCATTTGGTTTGAACCTTAGTAATTAATGAATAACCTCAAGCTCCCATCCTTCTTTCTCACAAATAGGAGTGTGCTCCCAAGCATAATAGTCAGATTTAACCCTTATCTAGTAACTCCTCCAACTAAGCCTTGAGTTCTTTCATCTCCGCAAGTACCATATGATAGTGGGCCTTAGATACTAGCTTTATCCCTAGTAACACATCCATAGCTGACTCAACTTCTCAAACAGGTGGCATTGCCAAAATTTCTTTGGAGAATATGTTAGGATACTCGTGGACCACTACTCTACTCTAATGGTGCCTCAACTACTTTGGTGTATTGAAATCAAAACAAGAAGAGAGGATACTATTTAGCAACAAGGGTTCTCATCGTGATTATTGTCATTATCCTTGTAAATGGATTAGGCTCAAACTTTTGATACGAAATCATAATACCCTTTGATCCTCATAGAACCATGAGTTATTGTATATAATCAATCAATGCTAGGTATTTCCCTAACATATCCATTCTAACAATCACATCAAAGTCATGCAATTCATGTTCTATAAGGTCTAATAGAAATGATATCCCCTGCTCTATCAAAGCCGCTCCTTTATAGAATCTAGAGCATGTAATCCTATCACTAGAAGGCAACAAAATAGAAATGGAAACACTACTAGAAGAAGATAAGGTAGCTCTAGCTACAAATGCAGATGACACATAGGAGAGTGATGTACTAGAGACAAAGAACATTCATGCTGGGAAAGTAGAGATAGTAAGCATGCAAATCACCACACTGGCCTAATGCTCTACCTCTACCTAGCTCATCACAATCATGTGTCCTCTCAAACGAACTCTTTTGAAATTGACCAATCCATTCTCCTAATAAAAAAGGTGAGGCCTTTAACCTCTTAGTTAACTAGCTTGACTAGCAACACTAGCTAGTGATGGATGAACTCTCTATGTCTGCCATTTTGGTTGTTGAATAGATCTAGTAATTTGAGCTCTAGACTTAATCCACTAAACATTTCCACCTCCAACTTGACACTCATAAGCTATATGCCCCACCATGCCACATTTATGGCATGTCACCTTGTTACCTCTAGAGTTTACACCTTGGTGATATGTTCCACAATGCTTGTAGATGTAGTGCCTCTCCTCAGCATGAACCCTTGATATACCTCCAACTTTTTGTACTAACCTCATAGTCTTGCATATGTAGGCGGAAATCTTCCTTTTGAAAAGGCCATCTTTCTCTTGGTGGAGTGTTGTTGACCCTTAAACTTTATTTTATTCCCTTAGTGAGCGCTCCAGCTATGGATGACTTAGGAAGCCTCAAAAACCTACTCCTATATTCCTACCATGTCTTGTGGATTCTTTCCCACTAAAAGCTCCCGATGTCTAATCATTAGAAAAATCTTGAAGTGGTCGACTTGCATCACCTCATTTGTCTCAAACTTCTAAAGAAAACTATACCAAGTCTAAGAATTGTTTGTAGTACTCCTTAATGGACATGCCTCCTTATTGAAGAACCATAAACTCATCGTAATTCCTTATACAAAGGTGAATCAGGTAAAAGTAGACATGAAGCATCTCAAGGAATGGTCCCCAACCCGTAGGTTCCCCACCTTTATGTTGGGCGCTCCTCCATCATGCATCTACCCTGCCTCTCAAATAGTATACCACCATGTCAACCCTCCTATCTATAGGGAAAGCATACAAGGTGCAAGTGTTTTCCATATCCCTAACCCATCTCTCCATGATGTTAGGGTCCTTGTGGCCCTCAAAGATTAATACGTGATGATGGCCAACCCTCATAAGCTTATCCTCTAGCATTAGTGTGGCTACTAGCACTAGTGTTGGTCGTGGTCCTCAAATCTTTCCTTCCATGTAGGCTTTGATAGTCTCCATGTATACCTCAATATGCTCGTGGTGGTAGTTATCTGCCATAAATTCCTAAAGGCTAGAAGTAATTAGGGGAGAAATCAATTTATCAAGTACCAAGACTCACACAACACATTATCATAAAGACTATCTATAGCACATTCCCAACCCACTCTCACTCACGAACATTTAGGTTTAGAAGTACTTAAACTTGTTATAAAAATTAGTGGAAATGATTTCAAATACCCACTCTCACTCATAAAAATTACTAAATTACCCCTAGGGCACACATCCATAATATTTATTCTACAATTATATCTAAGCCATCTCAACCTATTATTTTATACATACTTATCATAAAAAATATTTTCTCATCATTAGAATCATTTAAACCATACTTTTGCACCCAAAATATTTTACATCAGATCATATACTTGTTTCACCATTTTTTATGATAATAATAATTAACACATAATTATATTGTAACAAATCATGTTTAACATATTTCATACACCAAAAACCCTAATGTGCTATCACATGATATTTATAATTTTAGTAGGGTATAACGGTTACCTGAATTTCAGCAAAAATATAAAAATAGCAGTATCTTACTAAAGTTATCAAATCCCAATAATCAACCTTTCATACTCAAATATAATACTACAATTACTGAATTACTATCTATCAAATAAAATAATAAAATATTTATTTTTCAAAAATTATCAAAATACCTTTACATTTATTATGGGTACCAAAATTTGCTAAAAACAACACACACAACTCAAGCTGCAAGTGTGAGCCATGTATGCCAAGAAGGCTCGAGTTGATGGTTGGGCGAGAGGGCTGTGAGGGTGACGTGGCAGTGGGTGGTGGAGATGGCTGGGTTGGGTAATAATGGTGGTTGGTGGTGATGGGGTGGTGTTATAACTGTTGGAGGAGGCTACTAGTTGTGCTAGACTATAAAGTGGAGGGTAGCTAGTTGTAAGAGGCTACGGGAAAATGGAGGAGGTGACAGAGAGTTGGAGTAAAGGCTAGGTGATGGTTCAAGGTGGTTGTGATGGTAGAGGCGATAAAGAAAAGTTTGGCTGGTGTAGGAGGGAGAGGAGGGAAGGCTCAGTGGTGGCTGTTGGGTGCTGTTTGTTCAAGGATGATAGTGCAGAGGTTGGTTGGTGCATTGGGGTGACGGGGATCTACGGAAAGGATGATGGTTGGTGGTTTCTATAGGGGTTGTAAAGGCTAGGAGTTTGGGTGCTGCTTGGTGGCTACAATGGGGAGGGGAGCTAGGTGTTGGATGATGTTTGGTGGTGATGTGTAGGCTACAAGGTAGGTTGTAGTGGTTGTGAGGTGGTGGAGGGTTAGAGCTACGAGAGGTATCAAAAAGGGGAAAAGGGTTTCTAGGATGGGGGATGGTTGGGCTCAGTTAAGGGTGGTAGTAGTGGTGGTAGAATGGTTGTGTGATAGTTGTTTAGGGCTGGGAATCCAAACAATAGAGAGGGGAAGGAAGGGGTTGGGTGAATGGTAGAGGTTGGGAGGTTGTTTGGTTGGTGAGGGAGCTAGGAAAATAAAAAAAAATAGAGAGAGGGAAGGGGTAGTGGAGGGCTATTTGGGTCAAAGTGTATGCATGTGCATGTATAATGTAGAAGGGCTGAGAGGCTCAGGGAAGGGTGCTAGGAAAAATCAAAACAAAATAGAGAACGGGAAGGGGTAGGTTGGAGTGTGCATGAATGTGTATCATTTATATGTATGTATAAATGAAGAGGATTGAGATGAGGTGATAGGTTGAGTGAAGGTAAGGGGGAAATAGAGAAAGTAGATGGTAGAGTATAAAAATAGTCTTATATTTATTTTAGGTTTAGTTTGGGTATATTAGGGTATTGGAGAGAAAAAATTAATCTAGAAAAAATAATCGGGATTGGGATGGGTTTAATATAATGGAAAAATATAAAATAATTTGGAATAAAATTTAGGGATTTATTTCGAATTATGGGTTAAGATTATTAATAAAATAATTAGGCTAAGATTTACGTGTATAAACAATGATTAAAATTAATAGTTCGATGTGTATCAACCTTTTTAAACTGATTATTTTTATATCTAAACCGTCATAATAATACGAATAATAATAACACTTTTAATACTAAACCTTATAAATTAATAAATATAACTAACCATATATAATTATTAATTTTAATTAGGGTTCCTAATAATGGGGTATTATAGTAGTGATGTAATAACCTAAATTTGTAGCTAACCCTAATCCCAAATAATTAATATCGTAACCTAATCCTAATATCCAGAAGTAAATATTTCCATCTAATCCTAATTCTTAATTTATTGATGATTAATCTACCCTGTTATCCTAACCTAAATTATATTAGTTTTATTCTAATCAAAAACAAAATATACATCAAATTCCTATTTCTTTTCTCTTTTTCTTTTTCTCTCCCTTCCCTCTTAGTTGACTCCCACTTCTTTTCTTTATCCCCTTTCCCATGCATGGAACATTACCCATAAACAACGTTGATGCCCATTACTCCCTACCACCTACAACATCATCCCCTACTCCCATCCCACCTCCTACACATGAGGGTTGGGGTTGAAATGTTTACTCACCTCTCATTGTCTCTACAAGTGCATGGATGTATATATACATGTACATGCTTGACATTAAATTCTCATACCACCACCCCCTCTTCTCTATATTATTTTGCAAATAACACACCACCATTGTCCCTTCATCACTACCACCTTGTCATTATAAAAACTTCCATAAAAGACCCCATTAGTAAGTCAAACAAAAGTAACCACACCCCCACCGACAGCCCTTGTCGTTTATCCCTCACCACCATTGGGCAAAGCCACAACAAGCTACCTCTAGTCACTAGCCAAAACCACCAATGCTTCCCCCTTTCCCTTTAGCATCTTTCACCCCCTCTCTCTTTTCTTCTTTGGCAACAATAACCACCACTGATGCATCCCCTCCATTTTTGGTGTCTCCCACCAGTGCCAAAAGCACCTCTTTGGCAGCTCCAACCGAAGCTCCTCCCTTAAATCTTCCACACCCTCACCACGACCTCTTCTCCTTTTCCCTTCCTTGCTACACCATTTTCTCCCTCACCCTAAGCCTCTCCTTTGGAAATTTTGGCTGAAACACCACTACGTACCCTTTGAAAGCCTTGGTCAAAGCCCCTTCCGTCATTTAAGGAACTTTGGCTAACTTCTAACCTAATTTCCTTTCCTTATTTGGCAACTTTCTTCCAAAACAACACCCTTAATTAGAAAAGTTATGATTTACTTGTGAAAGTTAAGGTTTAAGAAATAAGGACCTTAACTCTAGAGAATAACTTCATGATCTGTAGTGTAACACCCCTAAAATTCACTACTAAACATTTTCATTTTATTAAAAGAAAATAGCGAAAGCAAAGAAAACAAAACTGTGAATTTTGGGGATATTACCACCACACTTATTACCAGAACAATTTACTCTTACCGTCCTAGTACCAAGTGCTAAGGCGAAAATAATAAAATACAATTTTCTTGAAACTCAAACCATATTTAAATTAGAGCAGCACTAATGGTTTCGTTATAAGAATAAAATCCACCAATAATGGTTATAAGAATAGAGAATACATTTAAACTAGAAATAAAAAGGTGAAAGAAAATTTCTGAATAATCCTTACACTTGAACCCAAGCCTTCTTGAATAGCACCTGCAATAGACCTCTAAGGGACACTGCCCACTGAATAGGTAGGGGCCTACAAAGGGAACCCTTCACTACTATAGTACTGAGTAACCCTTTACACTACACTGAAAGGTAGGCCCACATGCAATACATTATATATTAACAGTTACACATATAATAAGAAATGCATAACACAACATCCATATATTTAGCAAGTCTATCAAATACCTAAGTAAGGACAAGCGCTGAAGCCAACTCATGTCATATCAATAGCTCATAATGTGAAATCAATGCTTTTGGCCTTAAGTTATTAATCAATCATTATTTAATTATCATCTCTTGAATTATATGCATGTGGCCTCCACTATTATAGCCGGTGGACTGAAAACATATAGGACAGAATGCTCCTGGCCACTATTATTTGTTAGTGGATCAATCTCTGAGGCATAAGGCTCTTGGACACTATTATCGCAGATGGATCGGTCTGACCCAGACTCACATAGTATTCCACTAGAAGTAATTAGTATTTTCCATGATTTATTTACATTCAAGATTTGGTTTGTTGAGCTCGGGACCCCCCACTATTATAGCCGGTGGATTGGAATACATATATACATCTTCCAAGATAAAGCAATCTTGGGCCACTATTATAACTGGTAGATTGGTACACATATACATCTTCCAAGGCAAAACACTTATGGGCCACTATTATAACTGGTGGACCAATACGCATATTATAATCCATCTGGATCTGGATCAATCATCTTTCACTTTCATGATTAGTGTTTTCTCTTTTTATTAGCACAATCGTTCTATTTATTTGTCTAGTGGGGGAGATCAAGATCTCGAAGATACGAAGGTACACCAGTCATACTGATGCATACAAGCAACTCAGTACCCTTCAACCATCAACCCAAGGATGCAAAAGTACCCTAGTTGTACCAGTGCATACAAGTTAAACAGTATCCTACTAACGAGGAAACCTAATCCATAAGTATGCATACCCGCTAAATAGGTCTATAGAGCTAGATAGAGTAATATGTAGGGCCTGGCTAGGGTACTAAGGCACATCAGCAAATATAAAAATAATCGTAGGTTAAACCATGTCTTTAGGGTAGCGACCCTAAGGAGCCACTATTCCTGATCTTGATGTCTTCCACTTTAATTATTAGTTTCTTAATTAAGGTGACCACAAGAGGCACAATAACCACACACTTATTCACTTACATTTATTTCTGATATCATTAGGTAATCCTCATTCATATAATTATCCATGATAACCTAAAGGAATCACTAATGCCATCATTATCTCATTTAATTCCAAATTTAGGATTCGTTTCCATTTGTTCACATTCCATATGGGTTATCATATCATAATCACATTATAGTTTTAGAGTCTAGTTAGCTCACATCAAAGGATTATTGGACACATAACCCTAACATGCCCTTAATTCACACCTAACACACAATACCATGCATGATCAATGATTAAGACACCTCCTTCATGAATATAAGAATAACACCATATCACAACCTTAATTATCCATCCAATTCCAGGTCATGCCATGTTCTTGTGATACTTATTGATTGTTAAATACCCCTATGTTGCTATTCAATGTTACTTGAGTCATATTATAAAACTATGTTAACCCATTGACATGTTTGATATGAGTTACTAATTTACCCCTTTTATCTCTACAAAATTACCAAAATACCCCTTGTATAATTATTAAGTTATCCCTCTTTACTTGTTAAATTACCATATTACCCTCCATGTTGCATAATTACCAAATTTCTCCTTACTTATGTTAGGTTACCAAATTATCCACCATACTTATTAAATCACCAAATTTACCCCTTATACTTGTTAAGTTACCAATCTACCCTTTTAGTGGGCTAAATTACCATATTATCCTTTATATTTATCTACATTACCAAATTGTTGTTAGGCTCATTAAGTCTCCACTCACCTTTCATATTTGTTACACTTGTCAAATTTTCCATTTGGTTGGTTAGATTACCAAATTGCCCTTCTTCATTATTATAATTACCAAATTATCCCTTTTAGTTTGTTAAATTACCATATCACCCTTCTTCATTATTATAATTACCAAATTACTTTTAATTGGTTAAATTACCAAATCTCCCCTCCATTATTATAATTACCATTTGACCCCTCTTCATTATTATATTTACCATTTTCCCCTTTTTCTACAATTTACCAAAATTTCCTTCCTTTACATCAATTTACCATTTATTCCTCCAACTTTATTAAATTACCATTTTACCCTTCCTTGATACCAATTTACCATTTTACCCTTCTACTTCATTAAATTATTCATTTCACCCCTTTACTTACAAAATTACCATATTACCCCTTACTTTAGACTAAATTACTAGATTGCCCTTCTCCTTTATTAAATTACCAATTTTTTTCCTTTACTTCAGCAAATTACCAACATGCCTTTTTTTATGTTCATTTACCAAAAATGCCCTCATTGTTTACTAAATTACCACCTTACCTCCTTACTCTACAATGTTCACCAAAATACCCCTTTCCATATAAAATTACTAAAACGCCCTTCTTACCCCTTACTCTTTTAATTTACCAATTGCCCTTATTATACCACTTTTACCATAATACCCTCACTACATAAAATTATTAATATTAATGCTCCATACCCACCATCCAACTCCACCAACTATTATTATTTATCATAATACTCATTAGCACCTACACTTATTTAGGCCACACTCTTACTTAAGAAATATTACTAAAATACCCTAAGGGATAATATTAACAATATTTATGCAACAAATGGTCACATTGACATAACATATCATAGGTACGCACTTAACATTTTTATTAACAACAAAGCTCATTCCTTAAGCATTATTTCTACACAAGAAACATAAATTAGCATGCTTTCCTTTTTTCTATCAATAAACACATGCAGCTAAAACATTATACTAAACAACACATATTATCCATATAAACATATAAAAAAACTCTAATATGCTAGCATATGTATATCTATACGTTTAAGTAAGGTTTAGCAGTTACCTTATTTTTCACAAAAATTGAACCTTACTAGTACTCTGGTTAAAGATTTAAGCTTTGATTAGCAAAATCAATACCTAAAAATAATACCCATAATTATCATATTAGAAGTAGGAAAAAACCAAAAAGGATAGAACTTTATAACAACTTAATTAATAACACACTTTACTTAACCATTAATATACCTTAATAATTAAATAAAACAACTTCCAAAATAGTATGGAACTCAAGCTGCATGAGTAGTGTGAGTCACATGTAGGTTATAAAGGGGAAGAAGGGTCGAAGGAAGGGAGGTGGAGAGAAAATAGGGGGTTAGTTCGGTTAGGGTCTTGTGAGCTAGGAGGAGGGTAGGTGGAGGGGAGTTAAGGTAGGGGATGGGTGTAAGGGTAGATTGGGAGTGTAGGTGGTGGTTAGCGATGGGTTATCAATGGATAAGAGAGGCAAAGGCGGTACTTGTAGGGATGTGAAGTGGGTTGTAGGAGTGGTAGAGGAGAAGAAGGAAAGGAAATGAAGGAGAGAAAGGAGGGGTTGCAAGGCTGGGGTTCGGCAAACGAAGGATGTGGTGTGGTAGAGGAGGTTGCAAGAAGTACGTTGGAGGCTTGGGAGGTAGCAAAAGTAGGGTGGTATTAGTGGTGCAGGGTGGTAGTAAGGTGTAGAAGGAGGTGGTGTAGGCAGTTGGTAGGGCGGTGGAAGCGGCAGTCGAGGGTGGCAGAGCAAAAATAGAATAAGGGAAAGAGAGGAGAAGAAACAGATAAGAAGGGGCTGAGAGAGGGAAAGAAGGAGGGCTTGAACGTGGCAGAAATGGGAAGAAGAGAAAAAAGGAAGGGTGGGAGAGGGAAGGTGAGGCTAGTTAGGTAGGGTGCAAGAGGGTGGCTTGTAGGGTGGCAAGAAGAGGAGAAGAAGAAGTGAAAATGGGGAGAAAATAAAATAAAATAATTTTTAAAATAATAGAATTCAATATTTTTGAGAGATAAATTAATTAAATAATTTAATTTATTATAATTTAAGATGTTGGTTTAAAAAGGAAATTTTAGTAAAATGTTAGTTTGGAAAATTATTTAAATAAAATGAGTATGATAAAATAAAAAAATATTTTAATTTATTAAATATTCATATCTAATTTTTTATACTTAAAAATCCATAAAATAATTAAATTAAATAAATGTAAAAGCCAATTTACCCTAAATAAAGGTTATTTATTAAATTATCAATTTTTAAAATTTTAGGGTTCTACATGTGGGATGTGTTGGCCTATTTTAATGTGTTCTATACCTATAAATCAAACATGAGTAAGACATTAATTATTTAAAGTGAAAGATCACGTGAGTAGGGCTAGTGTGAGGTTTCTATATCCATTCTAACAGATGGTAATAGTGGATCAGAAGTGTTTTGTCTTGAAAAGGAGATGTTTTCATATCTGTACCACCAAGTAATAATAGAGGCTTGGGTTTTTTTATCCTTGAGAAGCTACTTTAGTCCGTTCTATTGAATTAAGAATAATGGAGCCTATATTCATTATGGATAAGAAAATGAATTGAGTAACCTAATGGATAAGACACTAATCATTTAAAGAGAAAGATCACGTGAGTAGGGCTAGTGTGAGGTTTCTATATCCATTCTAACATATGATAATAGTGGATTGGAAATTTTTTGTCTTGAAAAGGAGACGTTTTCATATCTGTACCACCAAGTAATAATAGAGGCTTGGGTTTGTTATCCTTGAGAAGCTACTTTAGTTCATTCTATTGAATTAAAAATAATGGAGCCTATATTCATTATGGATAAGAAAATAAATTGAGTAACCTAATGGATAAGACACTAATCATTTAAAGTGAAAGAGTACATGAGTCAAGACCAAGGTGACATTTTATATCCATTTTACTGGATCATAATAGTGTCTTAGGAGAATTTTGCCTTGATCAGGTAATGTTTTTAGATAAGTTCCACTAGATGATAATAGTGGCTCAGGTGTGATGTCCTTGATAATGTACTTTAGACTATGCCATTAGTTTAAGAATGGTGGCGTTCTTGAACCCTATTTATGTAAAAGAATAAAAATGGTTATACCTAATAAGAGGCCTAGATCAGTATTTATCTTATGAGAGTTTTCATAAATTATATGTATACTTATCATCTACTATGAATGCATGTTTTTATCTATATCCCTAACTTGGATAGTATTATTACCTTTCTCAATACATAGTGTATTGACCACCCTTCTTATAGGTGTTGCTTATTCTCACAAATAAGGGACCCTTGTACTTTTATGTAGGTCTTTAAGGAGTAGTTGAATGATTTTATTGCTTTTGATGAAATGTATGGGGAGGAGTGATCTTTTATATACTAGGTATTTGGGCAAAGAGCTATGTTATCTAGATATTATTTTTGTATTGATACCTTTTGGACTCTTTATTCAATGTTATTCCTTAGTTTGTATCCTAATATTGTAATTTAGAGTTTATCTCCAAACTCATATTTGTATATAGAATTTTTTTTGTTCATTTCTAGCTACCTTATTTTTACTAAGAACGGTTTTAGCCTTATAATTTAGGTAAGGATGATTTGATAAACCAGAATTATGTCAATTACAACGGTAACACTCAATATTTTGGACATATGTCTCCGCTATGAATCAAAAAATTTCAATAGTAAAAATTTTGGTGTTACAACTGGTCTAGGTAAAACATTACCCACACTTGCAATACACACATCCAAAATTTACAAAACTTTATTATATTAATCCCAGTATACTTCTACGTCATAAGGCACATAAAGAGGTATACTCTATGTATAAATTCACATAAATCATAATAGGAATCATTACTTAATAAGATCATGCATGAATTCAATAAAAAATTTAATTCATGCCCCGACTCACTACCATAGGAAAATATAATATAAGGCATGCTATCATCAATCCATTGCTCAAGTGAGGTTACACAAGTTAAGCACTACCTACTCATATGAAAGCGTGTAGTAGGCACTACATATCTAGATCATCTTCCAAGACTAAATTAAATACTCAACATCATACTATACTCACAACCTTCTCACCAAGGACAAACAACTAAATCTCACTTAACACCCCATAATTCACACCTGGCTCATGGTATTTCTATTAACGACATAAACACAATATAAACATTCTCTTAAATTAAAAACACCACACTTTCATGCTTAACTTATCATATTTATTCTTTAAGTCAAAATAACCTAAGAAAGCCCACATAGTCAAGAGTTATATCAATGTTAAAAGGTCAAGCTTTATGACATCACACCCAACACCAATCATGCACACATATCATAAATGCATCAAAAGGCTCGGAAGAGTACATACTACTAACTCAAACATCATATGATTCATGGTTAGAAAGATAGAGTCATAGAATTAGCTAAGCATATAACCATCTTTGATACATAAATCCTTCATAATTTGGTTACTAAGCTGAACTCATGATGTAAGAAATTGATTCACACTTATGACTAAAGGTCCATATAATTCCACATCCCAAGCTTGCAACCATCCACAGTCGTAGGTCATATCTTAACTTATCATGTATCTAGTAGATCATGTTTTTTCTATGGGCACATGCTAGAAACATAGAGGCGTTAACTAATGCTAACATGAACATCAATTATCATTATAAAATAGAGATTGGTCCTACCTTAATATAAATCTTCTAGCAATGAGAAAATGCTCCTAGCTCGATGGCCCACTATAGGATCTTTGATTATCTAAGGAAATTAAGATTCCAATATTTGTAAAACATACTTTAAAATTTTAATTTAAACAATCAAAATAGAATAGAAGGGTAGAGGTATAAATTCTCAACCTTTCCCCACAAGATAGATAACCAAGAGTAGCAAGGAGTAAGAAATCTTCAACTCTCTCAAAAATTTAAAATCCCTTTATTTATAGAAAACAAAGAGGAACTAAATTAAAGATTAAGAAGAAGGGAAAAATCAAATCTAATGGATGAATAAGGGAAAGGGGCCTAGGATCTCTACTGGAAAAAGGAAAGAAAAATAGAGGAAATAAGTTTTCCATACTTAGCAAGGTATGCTAAAGGAAGAAGAGAGGAAAGGGAGAACAAGTATTTTAGTGGTGAAAAGGATTTGAATTTGAGGCCAAGAGGAAATGGCATGATTCTTCCTAACAAAAAAAAGGAGGTAAGGAGAATATCCAACACATATAATTTTTCTAAGGAATGGAGAGCAAGTGAAGAAGGGTTTTAATGAGTGTGTGTAAAAAGGAAAAAGAATCAGATAAGGAGAGATAGAAAAGGTCTACTAGTAGACTAGAAAGGAAGGAGGAGAGAAGATAGGAAGTTGACTTACAAGGGTGGAGTGGAGTGTCGTGTATAAATGTGTAAGAGGAATACATGATGCATTATGTGGTAGGAAGGGAAGAGTCAAGCAAGATCAGACCAAGACAGAGCAATAATAGGGTAAAGAGTTCTACACAAGATAGAGGTGAGAGAGAAAAGGTAGAAGGAGAAATTAAAGGTGGTAGGTGAGGAGAAAATACTCAAAAATGCTCTTGGGAGTTTTTTAGCTAAATAAAATCATAAAATGATCTAACTATTATAAAAAATAATCCCAACGCATCAAAGTATGATAATTAGCATAAAGAGACTCTAATTAGGAGTTTTCATAAACATTGGAAAGATAATTAAAGTAAAATAGAAAAGGATTCTAGAATCGTAGCCTATATAGTCAAAAGATTTATTGAAACTAGTCGATTGCTCATGCGGGAAATAGATTTGAGGATCGCTGGACGTAGCAATCAATTAGTTTGAGAAACAAGTCGAATAATACCACTAAAATCCCTTATTATTTCCCAATTCCAAGTCCTTTCTAAAATGAAAACCACTTTATTTTATATTAACATTATTTTAAACACATTTTTGAAGAATTTTAGGATTGGTATTATAATTATATATGCAAGAATTTAAGAAAAGCAATCAAGATTCAAAGAATCAAATCAAAAAACATTAGGAACCTATTTTATTTCACATGAAAGGAAGGTGTTGCTTAATTCTTCTCCAAGCCTACTCCACTATTGGTTGAACAAAACTTGGCTTTGATACCAAAATTTGACATGTAAGATATTATATGGATATCTTTCACAATTACAAGACCTTTGAGTTTGGCTTGATGATCAACATAGTCGACTAAAAGTAAGAAAACTTGAAGATGGCCATTTTCAATATTGATTTGAATAGTAGAATTTGATATATTCCAAGATCAAAATAAATTCTAAAAAGAAGCCCCTAATTTCTCTAAAGAAATATAGGAAGAAAGATGGCTAAGAGTTTCGACTCTTGTTCGTCTTATTCATTAAGTGTTCAATTGAATGTCATCATTCTTCACCATCGAATGTACAAGCATATATATATATATATATATATATATACACATATATGACAATGCAACCAAGCCTAACTCTCCTTAATTAAGCTCAAATCAATTGACCTAATTATATAATAGTTAAACCAACTCATGTCCATATCGTATACATAATGAGTCACAATTACAATGACGAGATAATACAATGTTTACATAAAATATCAAAGCTACATAAATTCTAATCATGATAATAAATGATATAATTAATTATCAAGCTTCATGTTGTGTAGCTTTCTTTCACATATAACTTTGCAACCCTTACATTTTTATTATCTTACACATTAGATATCATTAGTGAAGTCCTCTTCTTACAAACATATGTAATACTTGCAATAATTACTTAATGAAATATTATTAGCATTATTATAAAGGTTTTTAAGATTTTCAAGAACAATCGGTATTACCTCTAAGTATACTAACTCTTACCCTTTAACATAAGAAGAATGAGATGGAGATGCTCATACATTATATAAATTTCATTCTTACTATATATATGATTTCTTAATTTAGTACTAAAATAGTATAGCACTAGGCAAACATCCTACGATTAAGGTATGAATACTCCTTCGGATTAAGAAATTTGGCAAAAACCTAGCTAATGCTAATAAGCATTCATGCACCTATAATGTATTCTATTATGTGAATATGTGGAATTTAAAGATCATGTACATAACAAGAATAAGAGAAGAGAGAATGGATGGGAAATTATTTTGGGCATAACTATGAGCATTATTCAGTTATCAGGGAATATTTTATGAGAGAGAACATTATTCATCTATTATGAGTGAAAATTTTGGTTCAAATAGTTCATATAATTAAATGAGTAAAACTTAAATATTATTTTAAATTTTTTTATTCTACAAGGAATCCTAGCCCAAATATATTTATTTCAACTCGGCTTATTCAAGTTCCTAAAATTGGATTAGACTATTTTTGGCTTTATTCTTTTTGGCGACGACCTTCCTATATTCGGGGAGTATTCGGTGTGCCCCGTGGAGTCGTGGACCACCGCGAGTCCACAGCTGCAACACCGCATGTTCATCTCCACATGCCCCTCTCTTATTGGATGGCGTTTGATCCTGTCAACTACTATCCCAGTCCTCACCCTTCTCTGTACAGCCAAGAAATCGTCGGCAATCGGCCGAAAACCCGAATATTATTCCCCAAAACTCAGCGACGCGTAGAAAATGTACAAAAATCGCTGAAATATATGTACGAGTCTCACAATATTGAACTCAAATTTTGCGACGTCATAGTACATTGAGCACGAGATTTCCTAAAGATGGAGATTTCTCGTTCGATTCTGGGATATTATCTGGTTTTCTTTCTTCTGTACTTGCATTCCCTATCCGTAGCTGCTGAACCTGTAGTGTCATTTTCGCTCCAAAGTTTCGAGATCGAGAAATACCCTGATTTCAGTTCAGATTTCGCTCTTCTCGGCGATGCTCAGATCTCAAAAAATGATGTTTCTTTCGTTAGTCTCACTTCTCCATCTATTTCTAGTTCTGGGCAAATTGCTTTCAAGAAACCCATCAAATTAATTGATGAAAATGATCATGTACCCATATCATTTTCTACTGATTTTGTATTCTCCATATTTCCTGGCGATGAAGTGGGCTATGGCGATGGTCTGGCATTTGTGATTGTTTCTGCTGGTGAACTTTCACGAATCTTCGATCAAGGGTTTTTTGGTATTTCGAAGGATTTTTTTGAAATTGAAGCCAAGTTTCTTGCGGTTGAATTTGATACTAAAAGGGATGAGAATGTGGGTGATCTGAATGGGAATCATGTTGGAGTCGATGTGGGTAATTTTGCTTCGGTAGAAACTAGTGATCTTTCATCAATTGGATTGAAGCTGAAAAGTGGAGAGAAATTGCATTCATGGATTGATTATGAAGCCAGTTCTCAACGATTGGAGATTAGGTTGAGTAAGGCTGGTAAAGACAGGCCTTACGATCCTTTGATTTCATATCCAGTTGATCTGTCCAAAATGTGGGAAGAAAGAGATGTTGTTATTGGGATTAGCTCATCTAGTGGAAATTCAACACAAGTGAGCAGTCTATATTCATGGAGTTTCAGGGGCAGGTCTGTACCTGATGGGCTGCGTTCACAGCCACTGGATCCTCATCTTAGTCCTGGTGAACATGAAAATAAAGAACCTGTCCACAAAAAGAACTGCGCTCTGAGTGTTCTTGGTGGCTTAATTTTTGCAACAGGTTGTGGTACAATAGTCGCATTCTTTGTGCTCCTTCTATGGGCGGTCTTCTTCACCAGGCACCCATCTGGAACACCCGAGCTTCAACTTAGGCCCGTGGATTTCAGGTACGAAAAACTAGATGTGGCTGTGGAGAAAGCCGCATATGATCTTGACACACAATTGGAGTACAATTCATGAAGTTGTCCCTTTTATTGTTGTTTTATTTTTATTTTTTGTTTGTTTGTTTTATGTTCAGTGTGAAATAGGATACGGCCTTCGTTGTAAATTTAAGCATATCCGCTTTTGTGGTTTTTATTCATTGTTGTTTGTAGTGGCGATGAACAATGTAGTGTGCCTGGTATCCCATGTTGCATGATTCCCGGCTTTACAGGGCCGTTTTGCTCTGAAAATTCTCCTCGTTAGGTGGTTGTTTTGTATAGTTAATTGATTGGATCATGAGATCTGAAAATGTTTTGTATAGGTGGTTGTTTTGTTTTGCTCTGAAAATGTTGTGCCAAAAGATGTCGTATCCTTGGTCATTTCATGAATGATCATGAGATCTGGTCCTTAATGGTGTTGTAACACCATACGGAAACTCCGTTGGTCTATCATTTCATGTACAGGAATAGGTTACCCATTTCCCGTTTTCCATCCTTGTTTACCGACACATACATAATTTACGTTATAATTATGAAAGTTGAGATTTTTGTTTTGGACGCCTCTGTTTTCCATTCCCGGTCCGGGTGCAAGATCTATTGTATTTCTTGCTTTAATTCCTGCTGGTCTTACAATTTTATGTTGGAAATATTGGTTCATACATCATTTATCAGTTTTTCATATCGTTTCCTTTATGCTATGGTTGTATTATGACCGGTGGTGTTGGGTTTGTCAAAGAAGCGCTAGTCGGTTCAGACTTAAAGACTATGGAGTGATCTGCTAGACTGTATCAGTTTTTCATATCGTTTTCTTTATGCTATGGTTGTATTATGACCGGTGGTGTTGGGTTTGTCAAAGAAGCGCTAGTCGGTTCAGACTTAAAGACTATGGAGTGATCTGCTAGACTGTACCATAGTTCCAAGGCTTTATCTCCCCTCAAGTTAAATATGTTGGTTTTTGAAGGTAATCTTTCTGGAGATATGAGATTGCATATATTGTCACTTCCTCTGATACATATGGGACTCATATTCGGTGTTAGGTTTGGGTATAGTCATCTTACTATGATGGATTTATATTATTGTCAAGATTACTTTGCTCGGATTTTGCTCTGGCATTATGACAGGTACTTTACCTGTAAGCATGGTAAAGTAGGCACCGTAGTAGATGCTCGAAGAACATATGTTGAAGTCATCTTGTACATCGAGACATTGTTAGATTATAGCGACACATAATCGGTATAACCATAGATCCTGGGTTGGAACTTTAGCCATGAACCAATAGTTCACTGTATGTGGACTGAGTTCTTGATCGTATTTTGTTATCATTTTTTTATTTGGAATGAAGTACTATTTGATGCCTACTGGTTATAAAGCTATAGAGGTAAACTCTAAGGTCAATATGTCCTAATCATTCATGAAATGTTGACCAAAATGTTACATAGGTGTTTATTTATATTTATTTAAATGAGTAATGATTTGAATCAACCCTCATAGTCTCTAAATACCCATGGAAATCAATATTTGCAAATGTGAAACGAGATACCAAGGATGTAAGCTATAGAGGTAAACTCTAAGGTCAATATCTTCTAATCATTCATGAGATGTTGACCAAAATGTTATATAGGTGTTTATTTATATTTATTTAAATGAGTAATGATTTAAATCAACCCTCATAGTCTCTAAATACCCATGAAATCAAACAGTTAACCATAGCACATAAGTTTGGCTAAAGCTAAGAAACCACTAAAGGACATGAAATCTTGTCAAATCTAAATAAACTACCTAGGTAACTAGACTTTTAAATATTAATATCCTATAGTAAATTAATAGTGTGTAGTGTAGGAAAGGAACCGAGATAGACTAGGATCCCATTTGCTAGCAATTATCAGGAACACCTAAAGGCATGCTAACCCTAATAGCTAATCAAGTATTATATAATCTTGTCCCATATAGTGCCCTATAATCTTCTACTTTAATTAAATAGTATTTTATTTACCAAACCATATACCAAACTAGGCCCACATAGTATACCAAGTTATCGATGACCATATAATCGCTCTATGTTATCCATCATAACCCGTTAGAGTACTTAGTAGTGATATCATCAATACCTGACTGGTTCAATCCATTAATTAAGTTAATTAATTCATGCCAACAAGTGTATTTCAACCATCTAGTGTATTAGTTCGGTAGACTAGTTAATAAATTTCTATAGACTAGTCAATATGTTAAAAAGAATCAAATAAAGCATTCTAGCTGAAACTAGTCTATTATTTCCGTAGACTAGTCAATATGTTTGACACAACCAAATCCTATCATCTGTATTAAAAGTACTCGTTAATAGGTTGAAGCAAAGACAAAACATAATAATATCATAGACAAACAAATTGATTTGTTCCATTAACCACTTGAGTGTTATAGAAACTAGTCGATTAGTTTAGTTAAATAAGTAAATTGGTGAGTGTCTACACAAGCATTTCCACGTATAAATTTAAGCCTCAAATAAAAACCATACCACCATGATATCATTAGGCACATGAATGAATAAGATTAATCATGCTAAAACACTCAATCATGCTACATTTTCAATTAAACAACAAAATACATGATCCAACTCACATTTTTGCCAAAATAATAAAACTTAAGGCATTGTTCACATAGCCACTCCTATTATCATACATGTTCACATACAAAAATACGAATTTTCAAAACTGACACTAACCTACTTCCTCAATCACTCCACACAATAAGGTAAGAATAACTTACCTGAAGTGAAGCTTTGCCAAGTTTCTAACCAAATGGTTTATAACTGAATGGGTAAAATTGTGGCACCCCAAAAATTACTACTAAATAAATTCATTTGATGGCGGAAGCATAAAATCAAATAACTAGGTGTTGCCATTGTAATTGAAATAGTTTTGGCTTACTATCTCATCCTTATGTCACTCACAAGGTAAAATAATTTAAAATGCTCATCTAGACAAAAAGAAAATAAGAGGAGTTTCATAAACTTAAATACGATTTTGGAGATTAACTCTGAGTATAATAACCTAAAATGCAAGTAAAAGGGATACTATGGATATAAGAGTCCCATTAGGGTATCCGGTCAAAAATAATATCTCAAAAACATGAATCTATTTCCGAAAGAGAACCACCCATGAACACGATGATCAGTATACCACGTACTGAGTAAGGTAACAATACAACCAAAGTAGGAAAAAAAATATAATTACATGCATTCATAGTGAAAAGAAGTAAACATGTGAGATACACCAATCAACACAAGGTAATTATTGATTTCAAATTCATACCTTTAGAATATAACATGATCCATTCTTTTATTTAGGTTGAGTTCAAGAACCCCACTATTATCAATCGGTGGAATGGTTATCAAAATATAAAACCCCAGAGAAAATTCTTCTGACCACTATTCTCATATGAAGGAACGGATAGGTACAACTGGTTTTGACTTGTGTATTCTTTGACTTTAAATGATTAGTATCTTATCCATGATTATGATCATTCTCAAGATTTATTTTAGATCGAGTTTAGAGTCCTTACTTTTTTCAACTAGTGAAATGGTTGTCAAAATTATACAACATTAGGGTAGAATGCTCCTAGGAACTATTCTATACTGGTGGAATGATTATTAGTATATAAAATCTCAAGGCAGAATGTTTTCGAGTACTATTCTCATTTGGTGGAACGGATAGGTACAACCAGTCTTGACTCATATGATCTTTCACTTTAAATGATTATAATCTTATTCATGACTTGTTTGATTAGTACAAAAAAAAATTAAGGGAAAAGGAAAAAAAATACATCAACATACATATATCAAGACCATCTTTAAAGGTTAAGACGCCTATTTTCCCCCCAAAACCCTATTTTCACAATTTGGGCATAACTTCTTCAATATTGATCATTTATCCACAAAATTTAGTATAGCTTCCTCAATTATTATTATTATTAACATAGCTTAAATTTAAGGTCTAATTCCCATGTCTTATACATGCAATAATAACCCTATATCAAAGGTTTGAATAGAACTCTAAAACCCTAATTTCATAATTCATAACTCTTCCCATAAGACTCATATTCTTACCAATATAAATCCTTAAAATGATAATATTATTAACATATAAAAAGTTTATATTCTAACTCTAACGCTTTATACATGTGGTAATAACATTACCATATTAAGTTTACTATTCCCTAATTAGGCTATTATCTCATTTTGAGGAATCTAAGACATTTTTTAGTCACTGCAAACAATTCTCATGATATTATTATCATATTTTAATCCACCAAACTAGTTAAAATACCTACATTTTCATATTAACAAATATTGACCAAAATGCTCTTACAGATAACTGATACCCCTTATTTTACGAAAAACTTATATCTTCAATATAATTATTTTTTAATATCAATTTATCATCTTATCTCTTAAATATACTTATTTTCCACTTAATATAGTTTGTTTAGCCCATGTTAGTCTTTCACAAGGTATACTTTTCTACAAAATATTCCTTAGCATAACAACATCATATTAGCACATCTTTCGCCATTCTTACACTCTTTCTATCATATAATTCATATTACATAACATATCATTACAAGCATGCATTTAAAAATATAATAAAATTAAAATTCTAATACAAATATCCATTTAGACATTTAACACAAAACCCTAAATATCGACTTGCATCCTTACTAAAAAGGCTCTAGTTTTTAAGCATGCTTATTCTATTCCGCCTCTTCTGGTACTCCCAATAATTCACTTAAGAAAAATTAGTAAAACCACGGTTACTAAAATAATATTTAATAAATAAAATAATAATTATAGTATTAAAATATTTATTTTATAGAATCACCAAAATACCATTACTTATTATAATTGGTACAAAATTTTTTTAAAATGTAAAACCCTCTCCTTATGCAACGAATGTAGTGTGAGCTTGATCACAAAGGAGGCTAAGTTGAGAAGGAGGGTTAGATATTTTAGTGGAGGAGGAAGGTTGAGGCAGGGGCAATGATGGTAGCTAGGTGGCGGTGGATGTCTGCGGTGGAGGGTGGTAGAAATGGATATTAGTGGTTTAGTTAGGAGTGGAACCAAATGAAGTTGAGAGATGGAATAGTGTAGAGGTTATTTATGTGGGGGTGGTGGCTACTAGGGTGATGGTACAGAAGGTATTGACACACAAAATTGAGGGTAGGAAGAAGGAAAACAATGGTGGGTGGAGTATACGTTGTTATGGCTGGTGATGGAGCAAGAATGACACCTAGATAGAGAGTTGTTTTTGGTTGGAAAAAGGGAGGATTTATAAGGGATGGTGTAAGGGATGGAGCATAGGTAGGGCTGGGTAAATGGTTGGGGAAGGGTGGTGACAGCGGAACCAAATATAGGAGAGGGGAAGTAAGAGAAGGGTAACGTTTGGTTGAGGAAGAAGGTCTAGGAAGGTGGTGTGGGGGTGTGCTGTCATTGGTGGTGGAGTTTCTCTAGAAAATGGAGGAAGGGAGAAGGTTGTTGATGGTGGATCCTTAGGCTAATTTGTGATGGTAAGGAGGAGGTAGAGGGCAAAGGTGGTATCAAAACTTAAGAAAACAAGAGGGAGATAAAAGAGATGGTTGAGGGAATTTATCATTATGTAAATATATATATATATATATATATATATATATATATATGCATATGGTTGCACAAATGGGGAGAAAGGGTTGTGATAGGGTGAGGAAAAAAAGAGAAATATAACTTAACCTCAACCCACAATCACAGGGGCTCAGACAAGATGGGGAAAGGGTAGGCTTAGAAAAAGAAGGAAAAACTTGTGGACAAGAATGAGTAGAGAAGAGGACCAAGTAGGAAATAAAAAAATAAAATAAAGAAAGGAGAAGAAAAGGAAAAAGTAAAAAAGGGGGAAAGTAAAAGTGTGGCTTTAGATTTAGGTTTAAGTTAAAATAATTTAGGTTAGGGTATGAGAATGAGTTAATTAAATGATTATCTGAAATTAGGTTTAGGGTGGGAAAGATATTAATAACCCAAATTAAAAATTATGTTTTAGCTAATATTTAATATTAGGGAGTTAAGGTAAGATACACAAACAAATTTCTCAAGGTTAGAATTAGGTTACAATATTAAATACTCAGAATTAGGGTAATCTAAAAATTTAGGGTATAACAAAAATCCTCAGTTGAAAAATCTAAAACCTCAAACATCTTAAAATAAGATATTAAAACTTAGTAAAGCTTGATGAAAATATTAAAAATATAAACACAACTAGAGGTTAGGAGATAAGAAAACTTAACATCTACCAAAAGAGAAAACTAGGGGAAAGACTCAAACCTGTAGTATTTTCTTAAATCTAAACTTATTTTGCTTGAGAGTAAAATTAAAATAGAGTTAGAGTTAGAGTAAGAATTAGAAGTGGTGTAATATATCAAAAGCATAGGGGTAGAAGAGAAGAGAATGCAATTAGAGAGGGAAGATATGAGAGAGTAAGATCTTAGTGTTTGAGAGAAAGTGATGAAAATATAGGCTAGGTTTATTAGTATAACCCTGATCTAATAAGAAAAGAAGATTACACCAAAACCCTAATTCTCCTACATGAAATTAGGAATCCTTAGACAAATTTCTCAAGGCAGCAAAGGTAACATTCTCTATGTAAAAAAGGGTGACAATTGAGGATTTATAAGGTACTAAATCATTAAAATTCAAAAAACACAAGAAGGAAAATGGATAAAAAGGAGAGGGAAAGACCATAAGAAGATCTATTGAGTTTGTTATGGATGCATCATCCAACCTAGTGATGAGAATCGAGGAGGAATAAAATGATGGTGGTGAGATTATCAACCACTTTTGATAAAATTGGTCCTCTAAAATCATTTGAGGTAGGTAACCTGAATTAATAGTAACATACCATGAAACATGATTGAAAAAACATTTTAGAACTTTATTACAAAGCCTTAATATTATTGGAAAAATATTCTCATTTTAAATCAAATCTAAAATTCACTTAGGCTAGGAGAATTGTTCAATAAGTTTGTCATACCTATTTACTGGTTCCACTAATCAATTAGCTTCTTTAACTAGTTGAATAACATCCCAAAAAAACTAAAAAACGATAAAGTAGTTGATAGATTCGTGCAACAAGTTGACTAGTGTACTAGAAAAGTATTTTTATCCTATTTTATAATTTTTCATATCCTTTTCAAATCAAATCGAAAGATTTTTTTAAATATCAAATATCATAAAATCATTATTAAACATATTAATTTTAACACATTATAGGCCAAATTTACAAGGTTTTATGGCCTTACCGCCACCACCACCTTAGTCTCTCCCATAGGAGGGAATAAGATTAGATTAGATACAAAGGATTTTGGCCACCACCCACCAATAAATGTTGAGGAGGATTGTCTACACATATAGGAGGGTTAGATATGGGATTTTGATAAGATATTTGTGTAACACCCCAAAATTCACTATTTTTTTTAAATAGAAGTAAATAAATTAAAACCTATGAATTTTGAAAATATTACGGCCATACTTAGTATCATATAAGTTCACTCCAATCGTTCCAATATCAAGTGATAAGGATAAAAAGGATTATTGTTAACTTAAGTTAATACTTAAAACAAGAGTTCATAAAAAGACTAGAAAGATCATAACATAGCAATCAGAGTACGCGTAAAAAATTTACAATCCGAAGGAGTACAATCAATTAAAAGATAGAGGTCAGAGTGTGTGAAAAAGAGTCATAAACAAGAGTGTGTAGTTAAAATTCCTAAAAAGAAAATAAAGTTTACAACCGGTAAAAGTTAAGTCTTGGATACTCAATATAAAAATAAAAAATTATAAAAAGGAGATCTGACCATGCCACTCTTTATCTTCATGCTAAGTCCATACTCAACACTTAGTCCTACCTGATGCCTCATGAATATCAAAGGCATTAAAATAAGTGTCACCAACCTACACAAAGTTAGAAGAGACTTCTACTTGTGGGAATGGGTAGAACCCATAAAGCGGGTGGTCAGTACGCTATGTACTGAGTAAGGTAACCATGCACTAAGGCCAATTCATAAAAGCACATGATTCAAACATGATAACATAGCAACTTAAAATCATTCAAACAAACAAAATAAATAAATAAATAAATCAACAAAGGCCTAATTATAATATGGATAAATTAATTATTTAATCTCTGATCATTATTCATTTCACACCATACTTTTTATCAATCCATGCGAGTATGGGAACCCCACTATTATAGCCGATAGATCGGTCACTTATAGAGAAAAATGCACCTTAGAACTATTATAGCCGGTGGATCGGTCTAGGCCCAGCTCAATAATCTTCCACTTTATATTATTAATGTCTTACAATGTCCTCTTTAGAAGTTTCACCCTAGATATGAATGACTAACTCCCTCTATACTTATCCTCCAAAAGGACCCATCCCATATTATGAGACTCATACAACTTCTAACTTATCCTAACATTGTTTCATTCTTACCTTAACTCACACTAGAGGCCAACTCCTAAGTGTATGGGTCAAGGCCTACTACCATACACCTCCAAGTCCACTCACTCCCCCACTATAGGGTTCTCTTTAGAAACCCTAATTTGGGCCTTTGTGGCCCATCATACTCTACCTCACACAATCCAAATTATTTTAACACCCCACACATCACAACCATTGGATTCGACTCTCACTAACTCACTTTACTCACCAAGTACATGTGTGACCACGAAACCCTAGGCGGCCACACCAAACCTTAGTTGGCCATGCCAAACCCTAAGATCCTCACTTCCACATGTTACCTCTCCATTTATCACTTTCCACTTTTATTTTTCCATGATGATCATGCTCATCTCTCATATGATAATCTTCCATACTCATCTCATACTCCACTTACTCTCATTTATTTTCCTTTTTTACCACCTTCTCAGATTAGGGTTTCCTTCCAAGCCCGAGCTCGGTCTCCTATGCACCCTTATACTGTCCCATGTACTATCTCTCTCCCAAGGCCTCTAATCACCCAAACAACTCTTCCATTACCTTCCTCACACACCAAACCAACTTTCCATGCATAAAATTCACCCTAATGCAGACTTTATACATCCTATGTAACCCTTCAAAATTTTTCATGAAAAACCCTAAACTCCCATGTAAAACCCTAGGTTCTCCCATACAAACCCTAGATTCTTCCATATAAAACTATAGATTCTTCCATGCAAAACCCTAGATTCCTCCATGAAAAACCCTAGATTCCTACATGCAAAATCCTATATTCTCCCACTCATGGATCATGAAATATTTAGGTCAAACCCACATCCCTTGGTCAATTTATTCCCCTTTGGTCAACTTACTTCCCCACTTTCCTTTTCCATACTTTCACATTATATCATCACGTTACTTATCCTAGCATGCATGTCCTAAAGGGCCACAACACATCACATCATAACCATAGCTTATACATATTATACACATGTCACAAAATAACACATGAGCATACCTCAAATCTAAGCTACACTGCACATAAAATAGTTATAATGATAAAAATAAGATATATAACATATCATGACACATGGCATACAAGGCATACAAAACACATTACAAATATGAGGCCTTAGCTACACCCTTACATAACATGACACTGGTATTGGAGCACACTCCTACACCTCCTTAAGGTTTTGACTGGTCTCACCTATAAGAGGGAAAAACTAAGGATTAGGTTCCCTCCTACCAAAAATACTAATATTTTCTATTTTATTCTAAGATTAGGATTATAGGTAAAATAATAATATAATAATATTAACACTAACTAAATACAAATTTTGCTAAGGATAAGAGTAATATTGGTAAAGACTATAATATAAGGTTTGAAGATTTTATCCTAATAATAATAATGATACTACTACTACTACAAATAATGATAATAACATTAATAATAAAAATAATAATGATAACAATAATAATAATAATAATAATAATAATAATAAGAATAATAATAATAATGATGATGATAATAATAATAATAATAATAGAAACAAAATAGGGCTTCAACCCTTAATAGTGATGATGATGATAATAATAATAATAATAGTAATAGTCGTATTATTATTATTATTATTATTATTATTATTATTATTATTATTATTACTACTACTACTACTACTACTACAACTACAACTAATATAATGCAATTAAAATAAATAAAGCTTAGTAAATTAGGGTTTAAGGGTTGAGAGGGTTTAGGTTACCACTTAGAGTTGGTGGTCACTGGCAGCACCAGAGGCAGTAGCGGTGGTAGGAAGAAGGGAAGAAAAGAGAGATAGTTGAGTGTTGGGGATAAGAGAGGGGGAATGAGGGTGGAAGTTGGGGTGGTGGTGGATGCCCATGTGAGGAGGGTTGGAATGTTGGTAGTGGCGTAGCCAAAGGCGGAGGCGCAGGTGGCGGTGCCGTGGTGGTTGAGAGTGGTGGAAGAGGGAGAAGGGAGGAGGAGAAGGAGGAAAGGGAAAAGGAGGGTAGGGGAGGTAGAGGAAGGTCTGTAGATGTTTTTGGGAGATGTAAGGGACAGTGGTTGTGGTGGAAGTGGTGGAAAATAGTGGTGCAAAGGGCGGTGAAGGTGGAAGTGTGGTTGATTGGGAAGGAGACTTTGCACGACCGGGGTGGCTTGTGCAAGGAAAATTGAGGGAGGAAGAAGGTCTAGTTAGGTAGAGGGTGACACAGAGAGTACTTAGGTGGGTGGCTTAGGTGGTGGCATTGGTCGATGACGATGGGGCTAGTGTCTGATTGGGCAGTGGTGGAAAGGGGGAAAATTTGATCTAGGCTGTCGATGGGGGTATTTATAGGGCTAATGGAAGGAGCATAAGGTCAGAGGAGGATAGGAGAATAGGGGTAGGTAGGTGGAAATGCTTTGGCTGGTGACTGTAGGCCGGTGCAAGCATGTTTCGTGGTAGGGTATGATTGGTTGGGTAGAATAGTAGGCAAGTAAGGGAAGGAGAGAGGAGAGATGGTCGTTCATTGGGCATGGCCCGCAGTGAGATTCTTAGCGAAGGTTGGGGAAAAGTTACAGGTCAACGGGGGAAACAAGAATGAAGGAAGAAGTAGAGATAAGGGTGGACCGAGTGGCTAGGAAAAAGAAAAGAAGGAAAGGGAAAGGGAACCAGCCAGTTAAAAAAAATGAAATGCATCGTGCTGGGCTGTGCCAAAAGAGGAAGAAAAGGAAAAGGTTTGGGCCATGGGAAGACAGGCCTAATTTGGGGGAAAAGAAGAGAAAGAAAAGGACAAAGGAGAGGAATAAATAAAAAGGAAAAAGACGAAGAAAAAGTAACAAAAAGAAAAAGGAAAAGGAAAAATAGGTTGGTTGGGGTATTTGGGATATTTTGATATTTTGGGATATTTAAAAATAATAATTTTTGAATAAAATAGTATTTAATTTCCTTTTTAGGCAAATTTAGGAGTTTTGAAAGATTTTTCCTAAATTCCATTTTAATTAGTAAAATGCCTAAATTTTTCCTCATTAGAAATATTTATTATTTTTTTCTTGATTTTCCCTAATTAATTCCCTTTTAATTTTATAAAATAATTTATTTAATTAATTTTCATAATAAATTCTTAATTAGTTAAAATTCTTAAAATTAGGGTTATAGGGTATTTCAATTTGAGATAGCTGATTGCTTGGAGGTGAGGAAGGCAAACATAATTGCATATATTCTTTAAAGGTTAATGGGATTTAGTGGTTAGGTCAACATGCTAAAAAAGGATCAGCAATATCATTGTAGGACTTCAAGATGTGGCTTTCTATGCATTTTGATATTGAGAGCCTTAAGAGAGAAGTTCAAGGGGTAATACCCTAATTTTTTTTATCCAATACTTATCAGTATGTAATTATTCTCACAATAAACTTCACAATTTCTCATATGTTTTTCTAATCCATTTATATTAAATTTGATATTTCCAACACTTATTTCCTTCATTTGTGGAAAATCACATTTTATGTAAATTATTTGATGATGTCTTTTCATTCATTTTGACACATTCTAAACTTGTAACTCATTCCTAAAAATATCACCAAGCATATTCTTTCATTTAGATACTTTTGGTATCATTTCTTATCCTTTCGCTAATAATTAATTTTCTTGTAGAAATATTTTAGTTGCTTGAAGAAAATTTATATTGTAATTGATTTCTCAATCACTTTGGCATGTTGAAAATTCAACTTACGTCTAAAAATATTCTAATCTCATATGAGAGTTTTTGACAGTTTTATGTTTGTTTGTTCTCTCAAAAATTATAAGTCTTAGAAATTTTTGTTTTCCACGATGGACAATTTTTTTTCCAAATTCTCCCTCTTAATCCATTTGAGGTCCTAAAAAATTTTTGAATTTAAAATTTTTTACATATTTGGCTTTGATATATTTATCGCATCCATACATACGTACCCTTCTAAACCTTCATTAACTATTTTTCTTATTTGCAAAAAAATGTGTATTTGCAGATTATCAAATTTTCCTAATTTCAATCATTTTTTATCTATTATGTTTCAAAACAACTCCAATATCCATTAATTTTTGGTTCCTTAACTTATTTCTCATATTTTCACATATTTTCTTAATTTTCAAAGACCATTTGCTATTAGCACCTATTTTTGATCATTCTTCACTTTTTAAATAATTAATATAATCTAACTATTAAAAAACCCCAAATTTCATAACCTTAATTTTAAACAATTATCCTTTTATCCAAAAACCTAATGCTAAAATATTAGCTTAATTATTCTTGTTAACCCTTAACCTAGATAAATTCTTTAATATATTTATCATCATTAATTTATCTTTTTACCTTTTTATTTAAATCCACCTTAAATTGATAATTTACTTGGTTTATTACCTGGTTTATTTTTTTAATACCCTAAATCTATATAAGATTATTTTATCCTAATCTTAAAATTAACATTATTTTAATTCTAATAGTAAATTTATTATCTTTTGTATTTTTCTTTCTTATTCTCCTCTTTCTCTTCCCTTTTTGTTTCCTTCTTATTCTCCTTCCTATTACCCAACTCATGCCTCTTTTTCCTTCTCTTTCCCTACACGACCTATGCAACCCACCTTTTTTCTTCTTTTCTTTTCTCTTGTATCATTTTTCTAGCCCAAACTATCACCCTTCTATATTTTCCTCTTCTTCCCCTATACTATTCCACCACCCTCTACACAAAACACACCCCCATGATTCCTCCCTTACACACTTGCATACGCCAAACTTCCTTTCCTCACCCAACCCTAATAACCCTTGCATGCCGCTTTACATGCATTTCATTTCCCTTTTCCCACTTGCACACCCTTATCATTACCCACTCCTCTACAGCTTGCCTTATCCCTATCTACTTCAAAAAAATTTCCCTAACCTTCTATAGACACACCCCCTATCATGGGTTATCCTCATCCTCTATGCCTTAACTTGTTTTCCCTCACCACCACCATTCATATTAAACCATCTCGGCACCACCTGCCTCCCTCTTCAAACACCTCTAACCATTATCCCAAGTGTCCCTTTTCCTTATACCTCTTAGCCCACACATCTTACCCTCCCCATTACCCTCCTTTTGCAACAAGCAACACCATCAGCATCAAAGCTCACCACCCACACCATAAGCCAATAACCGCCACCTCACCCTTCCTCTTCCTCTCTTACCCTCCTTGCTATAGCCCTTAATTTCCTTCTTCTTTCCTTCACTTGATTTAGCCTCACCAATTAACACCAATACCACCACTTAAAAACATCTATCTCATCTACTATGCCTCCTCGCTTTCACTAGGAACTTTGCCACCACCACATAACATTGTTTCCTCCCTCATTCCCCTTCAGCCAAAACACCTCCACCACCACCAAAGAACTATGTAGCCACCATTGACCAGCCTCATCACCACCTTCAACCACAACTAGGCACCTCCCCATCACTAGGGATGACAACAAATCAAATACAAAAATTTAACTCTTTAAACAAAACTTTTCAATTCCAAATTTTAGGGGTGTTAGAAGTAGCTTTTTAATGATCTAGTTGGATCTTGACTAAACATTTACATCATCCAAATAGGATTCCATTATAGCCAAAACATTTACCCTAAACTAACCTAAAACTCATTCTCTTACACACTTAAACTATAATCTAATAATAAGTTTTTTTTTTACCAATTCCCACCTTTATGCATGATAGTATAGAACCTTGCTCCATATTGTGCACATCATCCCTCTTTTCTTGCCTCCCTATTTAACTTCTCTTCTCTATCTTTTCCTTTTTACTCTCTTCCTCTCATGCATGAGTACATATAAAGAATTAGGGGAGCTTTTCTTGGCCCTAATTTTCCTTCATTTCTTCTACATCCTCCATCATCCTTGAGCTCCACCACTAAGAATGACCTCATGTAAACAAATTCATGTTAGAGTAAAAACTACCATCATCTCCGCAATCTAACTCCCTCGGTCATCCTTTCTCTCCTTTAACACCACGAATAAAGTAGTAGTAGCTTGATCAACTAGCTAAAACGTAGCAACGTAACCAACTACCAACACCTTTTTGATGAAGCTAGCAATATACAATGACAACATTAAATAGCACGCTTAACCCAATGCATCCTTCAACCAATAACTTCCACTACATATCATATGCCATTATTTCACTAATAGTGAATGACTAATCTACTACTAATGATGGTGACACAAACATAATGTAGAATTATGTCCGACTAACACCACCTTTAAATAGTTCGAACAATGGCAATAGAGTCGTGAGTTCTAGAATTCCACCTTCTTCTTGACTAAGTTAATGACCCACCACCATTTTCCCATTCTTCTACTTCCATTTTGTATTATTAATTTTGACCCTTCTTCCTTACTCATCTTTGCTAAGATCCATTTATCATCTAACTTATTATTATTTCTTATAAGTGAATCAAGGTTGGTATAAGGAGAAGTGACTAGGAGGATTAATTTCTTACTAGAAGCTTAGCATTTGAGTAAGCTTTGTTTACCCTTAGGGTATGAAAAGTTTAGTCCTGTTAATTTTTAAAAATTATTTAAGCATATAAGAGCAAGTTAAAATGTTAAAATTATAATCATTCATGATACTATATTGTTACATTCTTAGAAGAAAATATTAATATAAGTGAATTAGTATATAGTAATGTCAGTATGAATTTGGGTTAAAATAGAGTTAGAGATACGTTTGGCAATTTTGAACTTATGCACTGCCAAGGGCATTTTTTTCATTTATGTCAAAATTTTTTAAAATGGAGGTCCCAAATGTTTTCATTAGGTCATTTACATATAATTTTGTATTGTAGAAGTTTTAAATGGAGTTGTATAACTTGATTTAAATTTAAAATTATTTTTGAGGTGAATTAAGTAAATTAGAGACTTTTTATAGTTCCACATATACTTGTCCCTCAGAGGTGTTCAAACATATGTTAAGTTAGTAGGGTTATGATCATGATGTATGGTTAACCTTCCTATAATTGGCTTAAAATAACTTATTATGTTATAAAAGGCCTAAAATTTGTATAAAAAACAATAAGGGTGATGTTATTATTTTATGTATTTAATTGTGAGTTTATCTCTCATTTTTGGCTTAAGCATATTGAATATGAGGATTTAAAGTGTTGTATTGATTTTGATCAATTTAATGAGATTAAAATATGGTTAAATGGCTTGAGTAAAGATTTAGTATTAATATGAATAATTTGGTCGTTTTATAATTATTATAATGTTCTTATGCCATGTTTACCTTTAGGATAAGCTTAATGGATAAATGAGGTGAAGCCTTTGAATTAAGTGGTCTGCTTCCTTTATTTATGTTTATCTAAAGCAATAAATTAGTATTTATATGAATTCCTCATTTGTTAGTTTATGTTGAGTTTTTATCAATCAAACTCAATGTAATCCTATCTTCATATTAGAAGCAAAATTATTTGAATGAATTCACATAAGTAAAAATATATAGTAAATGATTAAGTGTTACCTTATGTTTAGATTAATGATGTGATTATTTATTAGTTCAATTCATTTAATCAAAGATTAAGGTTAAATAATTTACCTTAGTCTTTATCTAGCTTCAAGTTTACCCTAATGTTAGTGTAACCATGTGCTAATGTATCTAGTTTAATGATTATATTAAGGCTTATTTATGGCCTTGCTGAATTATATAAGTGTCAAAATAAGGTTATATGGTTGTATTATTATCAAATATTATTATTCAAATAAATTATAAATTAATACGAAAATCCAATTTGTTTTTCTTTAATGAGAAATTGTTTTAAGTGTTAAACCTTGTATTAGCTTTATCTTCAATAATTGGGTTATATGTGGATTAGTAACCATAGGTGTGACCTAATCATTTTATGCATTGTTTTGTTCCTTGTGGGATGTTGGAGCTTAGAAATAAACTTATTTAATTACTAAAAGATGAGGGTTGAATTAAAATGATAAGTTGAAAGTGATTTGGGTGGCTTAATATTATTAATTTGAAATTAGTAATGTAAGGATTAAATAACATAAAATGAGCATTAAAAGTTGTAATAACATTTTAGTTTTTCCTTATAAATGGGCCTATTTATGTGTTTCTGATTGGATTATGGCCTATTATGTACCATAGTTTTACAAGTTAGGAATGTATTTTATATCTTAAACCTAAAGTGTTTTATGTTAGTCTATATTTTTTTTCTAAACCTTGTTTGTTAAGAAAGAGGGTCTTAAAAGGACAGGGTAACTTGGGTTAAAATATTTAAGTGTGGATTTAAATAGTTAAATATTTTGCTATGGTTGTTTATAAAATATTAATATGAAAGTGAAAGATCACATGAGTCAAGATCGATCTTCATTCCTATTCCATCAGATATATTAGTGGTCCACAGATGCTACATGCCCAAGAAGGTGAATTTTTATAACATTATTTATTGCTTCTATAAAAACTAAGGTGATCATAACTACACTATATATTTCCATTCCACCACTATACAGGGGGTATGCATACAAAAGGATTAATTTGTTAGTTAGTGGTCCCCATGTAAATTATGCTCTGGAAGATGCTATGTATTAGCCTCCATTCAACCAAATACTATGGAAGGTGTTTTATGTTTTTATCCTTTCGGTGTACTTAATGTGATTTAGGATAGAATGTTGGCATAACTATGTAAAGATAATAACCCAATAGTGTAATACCCTATATTTTTGTAAATTATTGAATGAGAGTTATGACAACTTTTGGGCCTTTTATTTTGACTTAATTTTGTGATTTTTTGGGATAAAATTTAATTTCAAGTCATGTTGAAAAATGTACTTCATGGAGTTTTTTTAGGTAAACTAATAAATTGGTTCCATGAACCAATTGTTTGGCTTATCATTTCAACCAATTTGGTTTTCTCGATTAAATTCATCAACTAGTTGTGGGAGGAACTGATTGACTAGTGGTAAAAACAACAGATTAGTAGACTTAAACCCATTAACTTGTTTGTTAACTTGAGCAAAGTTTTCAAACTTGATTTTATAAAAAAATCCCTTACATTGAGATGGAATGTTACAAACACATGCCAATTTTTCCCTTAGAGATTCCTAACTATTTTTCATGATGCATTTAACCTAAAATATTGCCTCTAATTTATCTAGAGGTTGATGGGGATAATTAATGGAAAGATATGACCCCAGCATTGCCTTTTTCCTCCTATTTCTACTACACAATTCTAAAATCATTATTTTGATATTAGGCATAACTCTTAGCAACTTGAATATTCCTTCCACGCTAACCTTCCATTACTCAATTCATGTATGCTAATTCTTTCTTAATTGTCCTACATTCTCTAGAGACACTATTTGGGCTCTATAGAATAGGTAAACAAATCCTTGATAAATTCAATTTGTTCTCCTCAAATTCAATTAGTCAATGGTAGGGTTTTCAGTTGAGTCCCAAACTCTCAGTGTTTTCCCTCAATTAGTTGCCTATAAATAGCCCTAATCATTCCTTATATGTACCATTATTTTAGCCATTGAATCCTTTAAGTCTTGTATTCACATTCCTTCTCTCCATTCTTCAAGCCTTAACAATATATTTTCACACACTCTTTTGATTATATCACTAGCTCTTACTTTTTTAATTATTAATTAAGGAAGAGTTAGATTCTAGGAAAATGGTGGAGTGGTCCAATTGAGCCTTTTCCCTATTTTTCCTCATGTGGTATGCTCTCATTTCATTCTACATTTTATTTCAAAGATTTAATATGTTTTTAGTTTAATATCTGAGTTTACGATTTTGGTTTTAAGGTTTTCAAAGTAGAGATTTTCCCTAGTTAAAATTTTTGGTTTTAAAGGGATTTTGCATTCATCAAGTAAGTGATACTTGCTTCTAAAATGTTTAGTAAGTATTCCTACATTTCAGGTGTTACCTCCATGTTGGCATGATTGAATGCAGTCTATATAAGGGATTTGGATGATTAGACGTTATGATTTGATAAAAAAGCATAAAATTTTGTGAAAAAGGATATGATGATTCCATGTTGATAAATGCCTGTTAATCATGTTAAAAATATGTTAAATTATGTGGATACATGATTTAATGTGATTAAGGATAATTTATGTGTAGGAATCTACATGAAATTTATTATTTGGTGTTGTATTAGGGTAAACCGATTGACGTGTTAGGTCAAACTGATCAACTGGTTCCTAATACAATTGATTGGTTAACCCAACCTATCAATTAGTAAGCAGGTCAAAACCTTGGTGTTGCTTTTCACTTAAACATATCAATTGTTTTATGAACAGTTAAATAGTTTACCCAAACCAATAAAATGATTTGAGTAAAGCATGATTTGGTTATGTCAAACCGATCGATTGGTTGGCTTAAACCGATCGACTGGTTAAGCCAGACTAAATAATTGTTTTCCATGATTTGTTTCTTTTTATTTTAATTATAATTTGAGGTTATGTTTGGGATTATACCAAGATTGTTAATAGGATAAAATATAGAGTTTATCTTAGATTATTGGCTTAATGAAAGGATTAAAATTGATCAAACATTAGAATATGGATGGAAAGTATTGGTTGATTAATTATGAATGATGGATCAAGGAGAGTGATTAATACATGGTTAATAATGGAAGTAATGGTATGACTAATTAAAAAAGGAATAAAAGCTAGTTTATACAATTAGCTAATGGCCGAAATGACTAATTAGTTGTGGAATGGAGTATTGATTGAAATGATTGACCTGTTGCATGCATGGATAAGTAAAAGGTAAAAGGTATAACATAATGAATTGGATAATTGGTATTAAACTCTAGAGTTTTTTGGGACTATCTTGATATTACATGTGTAAGTGCCTATGTGAGAGGGATGTGAAACTATGCATGATGTATTCTTCTATAGTGGAATTGAGAATGATAGCAAGCGTTTATGTACCTTTAACTTTATATATAGCTTTGTGATGATGCATGTTGTAACTCTCCTTAGTGTAGGATATATATGTATACTTATGTTATATTGAGGGAGAAACTTAGCTTACTTAGTACGTAGCTGACACGTTCCTACCCGCAAGTGCACGGGGTCAGAGTAGTAGTCAAGGTTAATCCCACAAGGATTGGTGAATGACCACTAGGATAATGATAGAACTTAACTATGTTTAGACTATGAGATGATATGAAATAATAAATTGTAAGCTAAAATAACTAAATAAGCTAAAAAGAAAGGAAAATAGCACTCAAGTGACTCAAATAAATAGAAGAGCTAAGGTTCCGGTTCATCGCCCCCGATCCTCACATGTAATTGAAGATCACATCACAAAATAATTCAACAATCATAATCAATTATGCCAACAAGGATAGAAAGTGTTGTGCTTTCTCAAGCCACAACCACCCTATTACATATTTATGGCCCTAACTATCTCTAGCTTAGAGTCTAATAGAATGTAATGCATTAAAGTCTATAAATGTTCCTCCTTTATTATTGTAGAGGTCAAATCGATCGTCTCTTGACCTGCAATTTAATCTCCCATTGTGCTATTGGGTCTAATACTGGATTATCTCTCGATCTGACTATTATTTTCCACATCAAAAATTAGAACCCGACCGTGGTTCAAAAATCCGTCAATCAATCAATAACACAACACATACATTATGAATTGAATAAAAAAAAAGATGCAATAAATCAACACATTAGGATTGGGGAAAATTCCCCTTCACCTTAGCACAAGATCTAGCCCATCAAATTCATAGAAAGAATATTAAAAACAACAAGAGATTCCATAGATAGAGAAAAGATCATTAGATAATACCCTTGATGTTCACAAATTCTTGCAAAAATTTAACTTCTTGAACCTCGGTCTCTAATTTACAAGAGAGATCTTGATGAATTGGGGAAGAGGATAGAGAAGAGAGAAAAGAGAGGGAGTGGAGGCTGCCTCGAGATATTAGAACGAGAGTTTTTATATTACCGCCTCGTGGATCCCTATGGTATTGATAAAGATGGGCTTCCCGTGTTAGCTTTGATAATGATACGTATTTTGACCATAACGTTTTTATCATAACTTCGATTAAGCTGATTTTGAATGCGTTGGAAAGCTATTAAAAATATATACAACTTTGATATTGAAAGCTTCTCCAAATTCAGACTTTGTTCTAGTCTAAAGTCTACTTCTTTCAGGCCCATATACTTTAAATATGAATTCTTGCTTTCATTTTATACCAGAATTTTCATTTTAGCTCTAAATCTATTTCCACTTTAACTTTTTCTCCTCTTTGCTCCTTTTTTCTCCTTTCTTCTCACTTCAAGCTTATTCTTTTTTTTCAACCTTCATGATTTTTTTGTTGCTTGAGACCCTGCAAATTTTCACAACACAAAGGCAGTAACAAGAACAAAAAGGGAGAATTCCAACTGAAATTAGAGGTAAAAACTCTTATACATGTTAGGAATAAGATGCAAATGTCACACTTATCAGTAGCATACTAATGTGCCCATTTTCTTAGTTACCTACTTATTCTAACAAGTAGAGGGACATGTGTAAGTCTTTGGGTATGGTGAATAGAGGGCTTGCATCATTTGGGTTAAGGCTTAAGAGCATGGACATTAAGAGGTTTTGGTGGGTTTTGTGGCAGATTGAGGTTTTTTGTTGGCTGTCTTACCCTAACCTTATTTATTGTAACCCATAATTTACTAACATGTATTTTTTAATGATTTTTTTATCTCCTTAAGGTCTTTTAATGTAAAAACTCTTGAACTTGTTTAATTAAATTATCATTTTTTGCACTCTATTATTTTGAAGCATTTTATTGGTTTAGCCTTATATATGATATAGGGTAGACAATAGACATTTATCTGGTGTTAGGTACAATATTATCACCTAATTTTTCCTAGCCGGTTTCTAGTTCTAAAGATGTTTTGATGAAATTTTTTGGTAGTAAAAAATGGGGGTTTTATAGGTTGGTATCAAGGCTTTTTCATGGAAGCATATCACTTTTGACAATAACTGAGCTGAAAACACAATTTGGTATCAGAGGGTTTTTATAAACTTATGTTGCTTTTGGAAATAAGTTGGTTGATATTCTAAGTTTTATCAAAACTTTTTTTACTGAAAATGCCTTACTCTTGCAAATAATTTTGTTTGATACCATAAGATGGTATTGATTTTTATTTGAAATTATTTTTCCTTGATTTTTGATGATTTTAACAATTTCAAACCCATAATCTCTATGAGTGAGTGGGGTTGGGAATGTGATGTAGATAACTTTGTGATTATTGTTGTTCAAGTTTTAGTATTTCGTAGAATAAATTCTATCCCTAACTCTTTCTAGTATTTAGGATGTAATGGCTACTAACCACCATTACAAGTGTATTAAAGTATTCATGGAGACCGTTGAAGCATATATGGAGGGCCAGATCCGAGCACCCCCACTAGTACTAGTAGTGGCACCAACTTCAGAGGATTGGCATAGAAGTGTTGGGCATCATCACTCACCAATCTTTGAGGGTTAGGAGGACCCTAATATCATCGAAGGATGGGTCGGAGACATGCAGGGGAATTTCACTACTTATTATTTCTTAGAGATAGGAGGGTAGACATGGTTGTTCATTATCTACACAAAAGGGCAGGTGCATAGTGGAGGAGCATCCAACATAGGGGTAGAGAACCTATAGGATGGGGGATGTTCCCGGAGGTGTTGAAAGCCAGCTTTTACCCGACTCATCTGTGCATGAAGAAGTACATTGAATTCATGCTGCTTCAATAGTAGTGCATATCCATCAAAGAGTTTTATACTCCATGGAGTTGGTCCAGTTTACCTTAGAAGGGGTGTAAGTTCACCATTTCTAGATCCGACCAAGGATCTATTACTAGAATTTATTAGTGGGAGTCACTCAACTAGATATGGTAGGGATGTATGAGCAAGCCTTGAAGGAATCCCATGTCATCAATGCTCGGAGCACTTAGTTAAGGGGCAAGAGGAAGTTCGAAGGTAGCTAGTATCCTAGTGATTGGAAGAAGGCTTTCTCTAGAGGTAGTTTGCTTCCTAGATTTAACTCAAGCATAAGGTCAACACTTCAATTTGGAGGATTGTTTAGGGCTTTGTGCCAAGGAAGGGCGCTACCACTATAAGGGATATGGATTAGGTTAGCTAGAAGTCAAATATAGAGGTAACAAGGTGATAAACCATAGGTGTGGCATGGTAGGAAAAAGGGAATATAAGCGCTGAGTTGATAGTGGTAGCATTTAGAGGAGCTAAACTAGAGCTTAGAGCATGAGATCTATTAAACAACAACAACCTCAGGTACAGAGAGTTCCTCCTTCATTAGCTAGTGCTATTAACTATGATAGTTATTGTAATACCCCGTATTTTTAAAATCCAGATTTATTAAGTTTAATGATTTTATTAGCGTAATTTGATGTAAACAATTAATTATTTTAATTTCGATTCATTTTATGGATTTATCAACGATTTTGAATTCATAATTGAATGTAATTAATCATTTTCGGGAAGTAATATTTTATCGACGTTTTAATTAATTGAATATAATATTTTCGGGAAGTTTAAATTAAAAATAGTTTCGGAACTTATTTAAGAATTTCTTTTTGAAATTAATTTTCTTCCGTTCTACGCTTTTTATTTTGCGGAAAACCGATTTCGGAAATTATTAAAATTAGTCTTGATTTATTAGAATTTGACTTAAACATTTCATTATATACTTTTAAATATTTTTTCGAGGTCTTATAATACATTTCCGTAAATAATATAAATTTTTATGTTCGTTGTTAAATCCTTCCGAAAATGTTTTCGAATTCTTTATATAGCCTTTTTACTAATTTTAAGCCTTCGGATCCGTTCGAAATAAATTTTGATTAAATAAATTTTAGATAAAATCTTCCAATAATATTTTGATGTTTTTAGTATTTTATCTAATGTGTATTTGTAAAAAAAAAACCCGCACCCCAGCCCCGATCGGCGCCCCTCCCTTCTTTTTCTTTCTCTCTTCCCTTTCCCCGACCCCTGTCTCGCAACCCTAACCCTAACCCTAGCTGACCTCCCTCACCCCTCTCCATCTCCCCAGCTCCTCCTCCCCGCTCCGTCCAAACTCGCCAACACCCGTCGCCCACCGCCATAGCAGCCACTAGCCGCAGCAACAGCCGCTGTAGCAGCGACCGAAACAACCACGCACAGTAGCCGCGGGAACAGCAGCAGCAGCGACGAGCGGCAACCCAGGCTACGCCACCATCGCCCGGTCACCGGAGAGCTCGGGCGATCACCGTCGAGCCACCCCCGTCCCCCAACGAAGCCTCCCCAACCTTCCTTTGGCCCGATTTGTTGGTTTTTAATTGGTATAAATTTCTGAAAACCCTAACCCTTGTTTTGATTAATTGGGTATGGATTAGCTTATAAAAAGCTAAATTGATTGTTTGATTATGTATATATGTGCTGTAAGAATGATTTGGATAGGTTAATTGTATGGTTATGTTGAGATTTTGGAAAAATTGGATTTTTGGCCGGGTTATGCCCGAATTTTTTGGATCCGTCCGTTTTTGCGATTTCGGACAAATTGATTATACAATATGTTTTAAAATGTATCCAATTTCATTTTGGAACCGTCAATTTGAGAAATTTATGCAGGTTTTATCGGAATTTGATTCCTAGGTTAAATTTTGGGTGTAATGAAATTGGGTCGTATGATTGAGCCGTTTCACTCAATTGATTTTATAATATTGTTTAAAATGTATTTAATTTTATATTGGAAGTGTTGATTTGGAAAAATTGTGCGTAACTGATCAGAATTGGATTTTTAGGTCAAAACTCCCGCGGGTTTAAATTGGTTTGAGTAATCGGGTTATTTTATTCAATTGACTATATAAATTACATTAGAATATGTTTAATTACATTTTCGAACCGTCAATTGATATGTTTTGGCAAGAATTGATCGGATTTGCATTCCGGACTCAAAAACCCTAATTGTTATAAAATGTGTTTAATTGCATTTCTAAACATTCAATTTGATTAAATTTACAGAATTTTAACGAATTGTATTTTCGGGCCTAAAATCCTAAATTTCAAGTGAAATTATGAAACCGATTACTCGTATTGTTGTTTTTCTAAAATTGAATATATAGAAATAGTTGAAATGGTATTAATTGCTTTCTAATACCTTTAATTTGAATTAATTAAATTGAATTACTTGAGTTTGTGTCATAGGCTTTAAAACCCTAATTTTCGGGGATGATTTATAAAATTGATTTTGCTATGTGTATTTTATCTAATCGAATTCTATCTTTGGGTTCTAAATCATTTAAATTTTGTTTTAACCTAATCGGGTTGGATTTGGTTCTATGTAAATGGTTAGATTACCTATTTAGTTGTAAAACCTAATAAATAAGTTATTTTCGATAAAGTAACTTATGATCGATTATTCTTTCTCGAACTTTCCAAATTAAGTTGAAATATCCCAAGTGATATTTGTATTAACCCGTTTTGATTTAGTTTTAACCTTGAATCTTAATAAAGCTATGCTTTTAAGTTCTAAGTTTTGGACACGTTTTCTAAGAAAGATCATTTGTGTTGTTTGTGTTTATTTAATTAGAATACGTGAATTATTGATTGATAGAATAGTTTCTAATTTAGTTTTCGATTTCTATCGGATCTAGGAAAGCTTTCTCGTGGATCCACGAGCTAGTGATCTCTCTCCCTCTTATCTCGCTTAGCTAGCTTCGGATCCAGGTAAGTCTCTACTTACCTCTACTTATCGGTGTTTAGTAAGGATGAAGCTATGGCCTTGTGCTATATGTGATGTGTTGATGGATGATGAGCATGCCATGTTGATGTGTATTATGCATGTATTATGAATAACCTGTTTTGTGTAGCGCAGCGTGGATCATGAGGTATGTTGTGTGTGCCTTATATTATACGTGTATGACATGTTCCATGTTTAATGTTGATGTTGATGATGTGACTTGTTATGGCCCTCTAGGACATGCATGCTAGGGTTTTGGGTAGCATGAAATGATAATAAAAGAACAACGGGGAAGTGGACGTTTTGGAAGGTTGCATGGGGGGACTAGACCTTGCATAAACATGATCCTTACGTGTGAAAAGTTGATTTGGGTTGTAAGCAAGAGCTTGGGAGAGTCTTGGAGTGATTGGGAACTTGGTATGAAAAATAGTACGTGAGTTGGTGTATAAGTGACCTTATTAGGGTTTTGGGTGTGAGTGGGGGTTGGAGAGTTTGCATGGAGTGTTTAAATTATGCATGGGAATGAATCTTACGTGAGGAAAGTTGATTTAAGAAGTAGATAAGATAATGTCAAAGTTATGGGTCCATTGGAGACTTGGGTGCAAAATTTCACGTGGGTCGAGGTAAGGGTGTCTACAAGACCCAATTAGGGTTTTTGGGAGAAAGTGGAAATTTGGGAAGTACAAAAGTAAGAATGATTAAGGAAGGGTGGAGTATGGGTTAGAGTGAGATTTCATTTATATAGAAGGTGAGTATGGGTTCCCATATGGAAGAAGAGACTTTGGGATAAAAAGAGAGAGGTTACTTGTGGGAGAAGAAAGGTACTAAGGTTGAGGTGATCAACTAGGGTTTTCATGGTTATGTGCTGAATCGGAAGGTAAAGTGATATGTTTTGGGAGAGGATCAAATTGAGGTAAGATGTGGGGCGTTAAATGAGGTAAAGGTAGTGTAAGTGGGAGAAGGTTGAGCCACATCGGCCCAATTAGGGTTTTCAAGGGAAAACCCTAGGGGGTGATGGGGGAATGGAGTTGATGTCATGAGTATAGGGCCCAACCCACACCCGTAGGGGTTGGCTCTTTCATTTAAAGGCGGAGTAAAGGGAATGGATGTCGGGGGTGATAAGGGGTGCAGGAGTCTCAAGATATAGGACGGGCCCCCTTGGGGAGGATAGACGTAGAGGGTAGTTGATATTCATGTAAAGGGTGGAACCTTATTTAATAATACATGAATAAGACATTAACTACTTAAAGAGTAAGATTGTTGAGCCGGGCCCAGACCGATCCACCAGCATAATAGTGGCCAGGTGCCGGGGTGCCCTAGAGACCGATCCACCGGCGAATAATAGTGGTTAGGTGCGTTCTGCCCTATACGTGACCGATCCACAGGCTATAATAGTGGGGGATCCCGAGCTCAACAAACCAAAAAATATGTTGTAATTAAATCGTGGGAAAGATACTATATAATCACAGTGAAACACCATGAGAGTTGGGACCAGACCGATCCACCGGCATAATAGTGGCCAGGAGCGTTCTGCCCTGGAGACCGATCCACCGGCATATAATAGTGGTTAGGTGCGTCCTGCCCTATACGTGACCGATCCACCGGCTATAATAGTGGGGTTCCCACATCCTCATGGATTCATAACGATTATGACGTGAATCTACTATATTTACCAGAGATCTAAAGAATGAGTCTACCCGGACCATAGCCGGCTTTTATTATCTGTATTACCCCATGCTGCTTGTGCATAATGAGTTACTTTACATTCTGGTCATAACACCCTTATATGTTTCAATACGATGTTACACATGTTTCATATGTTACTATATGGGTATGGTAGGACTTGTGATGTGGGTTTTTAGTATGCGTAATAGTGTATCAACGTATTGTACCATGATTTAATATGCACTTGATGATATCTCTCCTATAAGATAGGGTAGTGGGACTTACTCAGTATTGGACCCGTACTGATACTACCTTGGTTGAATGGGTCCTGTGATGATCCACCGATGGTGGGGAGCAGACCTCTCGTGCAGGTTGATACTGTGTTGGGGTGGAAGGCTTAACCTGAGTGAGTAGGCAATCCGGATATTGATCATTCGGGATTTGTTTTATTCAGCTGTATTCATCTTTGGAAGTTACAAGTGTTGTATTTAAATTTCCAAAGGTTTTGTAATTGACTTTTAATTTCTCGTAACACTATTATGCTTTTAAAAATTCGGATTTAATTATTTGACAGGTTTTAGCCTTGCATCTAACATGAGATAGATGGTTGACATTTATCTTGTGTTAGATGTGGCGGTAACATTTCCCAAATTCTCTCCTTGCTTCCGCTTTATTCTTTCAATTTTTTTTTCAGGAGTGAAATTTGGGGGTGTTACAATAAAAAACTAGGGTTTTTACTCTAAAATTATTATGCTAAGCATTACTAATGGATATATCTTTATTTTCAATACTTATCGTTACACTTATATTATTAGACCCGTTAGTTCCATTCTTATCATACTAGTGTTCGCTAGTCATAGTAAAATAGTGATAATAATAATAATAATAATAATAATAATAATAATAATAAGACTACTAATAGTGACACTTATGTTTCAAGTAATAGAACCCTAGCGTTTTTAAGATTAAGTCTAATAATGGTGTTAGGTATAGCAAAACAATATTAATATAAGTACAATACCCACATAAGGTTGGATTAAGTAGTAATAACACTAATAGTGGTAATAACCATAATGATAGTAGTAATAATAATAATAATACCAACACTAATGGTTAAGTATGATGAAAGCTAGGGTTTTGGAGGGATGATGGCCTTGTAAGAAAATAACAGATTTATGATAGAGAAATTAATAATGACAATAATAATAGTAATGACAATAATAGTAATAATACTAATAACCAAAAATAATAATAATGTTAATAATAAAGATAATGACATTAACTCTAAGTTAAGTATAATAGGGGTTAGGGTTGGAAGGGGTGATAGTATGATAACATTAAGGATAATAAAGGATAATAATAAAAATGGTATTAATTAATAATAATAATAATAATAATAATAATAATAATAATAATAATAATAATTAACACTTGAACAACAAGGATTTAAGGGTTGAGGGAGTTTAGAGGGCCACCTAGAGTGCTGGTGGCATAGGTGGCAGTGCACGGTACACGGCGGCGGTGGCGGTGGCGGTGATGGGGGGAGAAGGAAGGTGGAGAAGTGGTGGAGGGGGGAAGAAGGAAAAGGAGAGGTTGGCAGGGGAAACAGAGGGTTTAGGGAGGTTGGGGAAGCTCCCTTGGTGGTTTTAGAAGGTAGTGGGGGTGCTGGAAGTGGCGGCACGGCAGTGAGAAGGGCGGCGAGGTTCGAAGCGGGTTGATCGGGAGGGTCACTTTGCATGGCCGGGGTGGCGCATGTAGAGCAAATCAAGGGGTGAGGGAGGTCTAGGTCGGTGGAGGGTGATGCAAGGAAGAGTTTCGGGGTTGGATCGAGTGGCAGCGATGGGCGACGACGACGGGGAAGCTGTTTGAAATAAGGGTGGCCCAGGGCGGTTTTCTGGGCTATGGGTTCGAAAAAGACTAATGCTAGGTCCTTGGGGGTATTTATAGGCTTAAAATCGGGGGAGTATCAAGAGAGGGGACAGGGGGAGGCAGGTCAGGTAGCACGCCGGCTGGCGGTGGTAGGCCGACGCGGGTCTGCCATGGTAGACCTGTTGGTTGGTCGGGAAAAGGGAAAAAGGTGCGGGGTAGGCCTTGGAGTGATGGCGGGGGTGTCAGCCTGTTGGGGGAGGGTGGCTGGAAATTCAGGAAAGGGGGAGGCAGCGTGCAGGCGGCGCAGGCAGGTGGTCGACGTAGAGGGGGCTGGGCGGCAACTTGCAGGTCGTGCGCGAGGAAGAAGAAAAGGGTAAAGGGGTTGGACAGGTCGGTCCAGGGGAGAAAAAGAAAAAGAAACGGCCAAGCGGTTCGGACAAAGGTGCAGCGGGGCGGGCCTGGCATGCGAGACAAGGGGGAAGAAAATTGATCCGGGCCGGTGGGCTGGCCCAGTCGAGGGAAATGGGGGAGAGAAGGGAGAAAGGAGATAGGGGGGAAGAGGAAAAAAAAGAGACAAGGAAAATAAGGGAGAAAAAAGGGATCAAGGAAAATAATTAGGGAAGAAAATTAAAATGACTTATGGGGTGAGTTATAGTATTTTTGGTAGATAATGAAAATTTTAGTAATTTATCTTAATATGTCTTATTATATTAGTTTAAAAAGGTAGCTTCTAGAACAATATTGGTTTGAACCTTATTTAAATAAAATGAGTATGATAAAATAGCAATTTATTTATTTTAATTTATTAAACAATCACATCTAATTTGGTATACTTAAAACCCACAAAATAATTAAGTTAAATAAATTTAAAAGGCAAAATCCTCAACGTACTTAAATTAAATAAGTCTAAGAGTTAAATTATCCCTAATAAAAGTAATTTATTAAATTATAGGCTTTTAAACTTTTTGGGGGATTACATTTAATTTAGGTATAGCAAATAACGCGTTAATGTAGGGGACTAGAATACCCTAACCCTAACCCTAGAAGAGTCGTAGGAGACTTCGGGGGCGAAGTCTGTTTTTAAGGGGGTAGTGATGTAATCCCCCAAAAAATTTAAAAGCCTATAATTTAATAAATTACTTTTATTAGGGATAATTTAACTCTTAGACTTATTTAATTTAAGTACGTTGAGGATTTTGCCTTTTAAATTTATTTAACTTAATTATTTTGTGGGTTTTAAGTATATCAAATTAGATGTGAGTGTTTAATAAATTAAAATAAATAAATTGCTATTTTATCATACTCATTTTATTTAAATAAGGTTCAAATTAAATACTAAATATCAAAAATTAATATTGGGAGAATTTAATCAAAAATTTATTTATCGAAAATTTATTTCGGAAGGATCTGAAGGCTTAAAATTAATAAAAGAGTTATATAAGAATTTTGGAAACATCCTCGGAAGGAATTACCCATGAACATAAAATATGTATTATTTACGGGAATATATGTCATAAGACCTCAAAAAAATTATTTAAAAACATATAATAAGATATTTTGGGAAAATTCAAATAAACTGAGACTAATTTAAATAATTTCCGAAATTGGTTTTCCGTCAATCAAAAGTATAAAATAGAAGAAAATTAATTTCGAAAAGAAATTCTTAAATACTCTCCGAAAAAACCTTTTTAATTTAAAACTTTCCAAAAGTATTAACGATTTTCGAAAACGAATAAATTGAAAGTTGGAAATATTTTCTATGACAAAAATCATTAAAATAACTTTAAATATTTAAACCGAAATTCTATAATTTATATAATATACTTCGTTAACGAAATATAACTTCAAAATAACGCCGTAATCACATGAAAAAGTTATAATTAAAAACGACTCGAAATTAAAATAATCAATTGTTTAAATCAAATTATGCTAATAAAATCATTAAACTTAATAAATTTGGATTTTATAATTATGGGGTATTACATAGATAGTTAATAGTGTCTACATACTAGGGTTGCTGGCCCTGCTTGACTTTAGGAGTTGTTCATCAACGATGTTCTCTTTACTCAAGACTTGTATTTTTGCTTTAGTGTAACCTTCCAATATAGAGAGATGGTCTGTAATGTGATTATTCTTACCTTGCCGAACCTTGATTTGAATGTCAAGCTCCTGAAAATGTTGGATCCATCCTAGTATACAAGGTTTGGCATTTTTTTAGCAAGCAAGTTGAAATACCCCAAAACCCTAACTTAGGAAATTATCGCAATATAAGCATTTATTAGAGAAATTAATTAAATAAATCATTTTGTTAAAATAAGAAGGAACTAATTAAGGAAAATCAAGGAGAAAATAATAAATAATTTAATTAAGAAAAATTTGAGTGTTCTGCTAATTAAAATGAAATTTAGGAAAAATCATTTAAAAAAACCCTAAATTAACCTAAAAAGAGAATTTAATTATTATTTTAATATTAATATTTTTAAATATCCCAAAATACGAAAAATATTTTAATTAACCCCAACCCACCTATTTTCCTTTTTTCTTTTTCCTTTTCCTTTTCCCTCTCTTCTTCTTTTTCTTTCCTTTCTTGTTTTTCTCTTCTTTTCTTTTTCCCCTCCCTTGACCTGGGAAAGCCTGCCTTCGGTCCAGTCCCCCTCCTTCCTCCTACGCGACCCAAGCCTACGCCGTCCTTTTTCTTCTTTTTCCTGGTCGTTCTGGTTCTCCTTTTTCCCTTTCTTTCTTTCTTTTCTCTTAGACCGCCGGTCCAACCGCGTTCTTTTTCTTCTTCCTCATTGCACGCTTGCAACTCCTAGATCGGCACCATAATTTCCACCACTGACCATGCCGTTTGACCAGCCATTCCTCCCCTCTCTTTCCCGCTGACTTGCCTATCATTTTGACCTAGCCGACCATCCCCTCTCCTGTATGTGCCCAATCATTCTCCCCGTTAACCATGGCCTATAATGGTAGACCTAAGCTGGCCGACTATCATCTACCGGTGCACTCATGCCACTTGTCCCCTATTTTCCCACTTCCCTCTATCGTTTTCCCCTCTAATTGATCAATATATATACCCCATAGGCAGCCATAATTGGGTCTTTAATTTTGTAGTCCAGAAACCCTAACTTTGTGCACCCACCCAAACAGACCCCCTTTCTCCACCGTCGATCATCACCACTGCCCCCGCCACTCACCAAAGCCTTCCTTACACCACCATCTACAAAACTAAGCCACCCTCCTCTATTGACTTGTCCTACATCCACCCCGTCCATACAAAGTCACCCTCCTGATCAGCCCACTTCGACCTCCTGTCGCCCTTTGCGCCACTATTTGCCAACAATTCCGCCACAAATAACACCACTTATTATTATTATTATTATTATTATTATTATTATTATTATTATTCTATTATACTTGACAATATTATCACCAAGGCTACTACTATTATAATTTCTAGGATATTTATTAGCATTATTTTCATGATTGAAAGTATTATTATTATTATTATTATTATTATTATTATTATTATTATCATTATTATTTTTATTACTACTACTATGAGTATTATTATTATTATTATTATTATTATTATTATTATTATTATTATTAATTTCTATTAATATTTCATGATCACTAACCTATTATCACTACTAGCATTATCAATATAAGTATCATTATGGTCACTACCTTTATATTATTTATATTACTATTATTATTATTACTAGGTTTTGGATCGATATTAGTATTATTACTAAAACTAATAATAATATTATTATTAGTAATATTAAAACTATTACTTTTAATACTATGAATATCACTATGACTACTTTGACATAAACCATGATGGCTATTAAGACTTATTTTTGTTAGTAGTGGCATGATTAATTATTTTGAGAATAATAACCCTACTTTTATTTATAAAACTACGATTATCATTATTAGCCCTAATAGTAGGCCATAATAAGGGTAAGATACGAAATGATGGTAATTTTGGTAGGAGGGAGATTAACCCATAGTATTTCTCTCTTATAGGTGAATCAAATTAAAATCCTATGGAGGAATAGAAGCATGCTCTAAGCCCGGCATCGTTTTAGGTAAGGGTGTAGCTAAAACCTTATGTGTGCTATATGTATTACATACCTTGGATGCCACGTATAATGATATGTTGTGTATCTCTTGCTATTATTTTAACTATTTATGCATAACATAACTTGGAATGGAGGTATGCTCATGTGCTTTCTTATGGTATGTGTTAATATGTATATGCTATAAGTTGTGATGTGATGTGATGTGGCCCTTTAGGACATGCATGCTAGGATATTTAATGTGGTAATGTGGGATGGATGGATGAAAAAGGATAATGGGAAAGTACGATAACCAAGGGGAAGTAAGTTGCCTAACGTAGGTACGAATGACCTAAATAATCCATGATCCATGAGCAGATGAAAAAAAAGGGGACCTAAATAAAATGAAAGAGTGTGAGAATCTAGGGTTTACATGGGAGAAACTAGGGTTTGTAGGGAATTTTATGGTTTTGCATGAAAAACATCGAGGTTTTACATGGGATGGTTAGAGTCCATATGGGGGTGAACTTTATTTATGGAAAGTTGTCTTGGAGTGTGTGAAAGGTAATGAAAGAGTAGTTTGGGTAACTGGAGGCTTTGGGTGAAAATAATACGTGGGATAGTATAAGGGTGCATAGAAGATCGAGCTAGGGTTTAGGAGAAAACCCTAATTTGAGAAGGTGGAAAAAGAAAGAAATAAAATAATAATAATAATAATAAATGAGAATGAGTGAGATATGAAGTGAGGGTTGAATTTGAGGGTCGTGACGTGTGAGGTGTTAAAATAGTTTGGGTTGTATGAGGCATAGAAGGATGGGCCACATAGGCCCAAATTAGGGTTTTTGGAGAAAGTCCTAGGGTAAGGCGGTGAGTGGACTTGGGGGTATAAGGTAGTGGGCCTTTACCCACACACTTAGGAGTTGGGCTCCCGGTATGAGTAAGTGGAATAAGGGAAGGATGTTGGGGCGAGTTAGGACGTGCAGAAGTCTCAAGATATCGGATGAGTCCTCTTGGGAGGATAAGTGTAGAAGGAGTTAGTCATGCATGTCTAGGGTGAAATCTGTTGAATAAGATGCGGTAAAACACTAATCATGTAAAGTGGAAGATTATTGAGCCGAGCCCAGACTAATCCACCGGCATAATAGTGGCTAGGTGCTGGGGTGCCCTAGAGACCAATATACTGGAATATAATAGTGGTTAGGTGCGTACTACCATATAAGTGACTGATCCACCAGCTACAATAGTAGGGGATCTCAAGCTCAATAAACCAAACCCTAAGTTTGATGAGACATATAAAAGGCACTAAGTACTTACTGTGGAACACTATGAGAGCCGAGGCCAGACCGATCCACCGGCATAATAGTGGCTAGGAGCATTTTACCTTGAAGACCGATCCACTAGCATATAATAGTGGTCAGGTGCTTTCTGCCCTGTAAGTGACCGATCCATTGGCTATAATATTGGGGTTCCCTTACTCGCATGGTACAATAAAAAGTATGGTGCGAAGTCAATACTATTCAGAGATTAAATAATCAGTTTATCCGGACTACAACTTAGCCTTTATTTATCTGAGAGATTGTATGTTGACATATTATCGTGATTGTATTATTTGCTCTTATGTGTTGGCCTTAGTGCACGGTTACCTTACTTAGTATGTAGCGTACTGACCACCTATTTTATGGGTGCTGCTCATTTCCATGAGGAGAAGACCCATTTGAGTTTGTGTAGGTAGGAGATGGTGTCTTTGATGCCTACGATACTTACAAGGCATCAAGCGGGGCTGAGAGTTGAGCCTAGACTTGGCTTGGGGATCGAGAGTGACACAGCCAGACTCTATCTTTCCTTTTATTTTACCATGTATCTTTTTATTCTAGTTATGTCATGTTGTACGGTATTTCATGTTTTTGGAAAAACTTTAGCTACTTATTCCTTGGGTTGTAATTTTTAAACCACACTCTACTTTCTGTATGGTTATGAATGACTCCTTTCATGAACTCTCATTTTTAATTAATGACTTGTGTTGGTGTTAATCCTATTAAGCCTTAGCACTTAGTACTGGAACAGTAGGAGTGAACTGGTCTGGTACTAAATGTGGTGGTAATGTCCCTAGAATTTACAATTTTATTACTCTACTTTTGTTAAACCTTTTTATTAAAATAAAATTTTTCAGTAGTAAATTTTGGGGGTATTACATAAGTAGCGAATAAAAATGTTGTTAGCATAAAGAATCACTTTAGTTCTAAGGAGATAAGATCAGAATTTTTCAAACACAAACACTACTGCCAATAATTCTTTTTCAATAATGGTGTAGTTCAATTAAGCCTTATTGACTGTCTTCCTAGCATAGTAAATGTTGTGAAAGAACTTATTCTTCCACTATCCTAGAACTTCTCTTATAGAAAAATCATATGCATTATGCATATGATCTAAGGCTAAGGTCTAGTTAGGTTCATAATAATAAGGCTTTATTGAATGCTAACTTTATTTGCTCAAACACTTTTCTACAAAACTTATCAAAATAAAATTTCCTAGCATGCTCTAACAATTGATAAAGGGGTTTATAATTTTTTGAGAAATATTTAAATAAATCTTAGATAAAATCCTACATGTCCTGCAAAATTTTTTACACTTTTGAAAGTGATTGGAGGGGTAAATTTTGAATAACTTTAATTTTTTCTCTGTTAACCACCAATATTTTGGGAGAGACCTTATGTCGTGAAAAAAAAACCCTTCTTGAACCATAAAATCACATTTTTCCTAGTTGATGATTAATTTTGTCTATTCACACTTTATCAATAATCTCTTTAAGTTTGTTAGGTATTCAGCAAAACTATCACCAAAAATAGATAAATCACCCATAAAAATTTCTACAATATGTTCTACCACATATGTGAATATAAGAATTATGCACCTCTAAAAAGTTGCAAGCTCATTACACAGACCAAATGGAAAGGTAAATATGCCATACGAGCATGTGAACGTAGTTTTATGTTGATCTTCAGATGTGATGACTATTTAATTTTAATCGGAGTATCCATCCAAGAAGCAATAAAAAGATCTCCTTACCAATTTGTCAAGCATTTTATCAATAAAGGTGAGGTGGAATTAGTCCTTTTGGGTGGATTTATTGAGTTTCCTATAGTCCAAGCAAAAATGACACCTAATGCCTATCTGAGTTATGATCAATTCATTCCCATAGTTTGGAATGATAGTCATACCTCCATTCTTGGGGACACATTGGATAGGGCTTACCTCATTGCCATCAGATATGGGGTAGATGATACCTACGTTGAGCCATTTGATGATTTTGTTTTTTACCACCTCCTTTATTGCTGGGTTGAGCCTTCTTTGCTACTTGATAGTTGAACTTAATAGGTCCTCTAGAAAAATCTTGTTCATGCATAATGTTGGGTTAATTCCCTATATATCTACCATGGTCCACCTTAGTATGTTCTTTTACCTCTAGAGCAAGTTGACCAGCCAGTCCTATTGAAATTTATCTAAGGTAGATGATATAATAACTTTCATCCTTACCTAAATGTGCATATTTTAAGTTTGTCAATGATGGCATAACTTCAAGCTTGGGAGATTCTGTAATTAACTATTCGACTGACTGTATTTCTCCATTATTCAAGCCAAGAGGTTCCTATTGTGTCGAGTAATTGATCCAGTTTTTCCCTATCACGTATTTGCCATCCTACTCACTAGAGTAATATATAGGGTAACTTCTTGTTAAATGATTTATATCAAACAAGCTATATTCTTCAATAAGTATTCTAGCACCAAAATCATCAAAGTTAGCCAATTCAACAATTTCAAATTGTGAACATTTATCTAGGTCCTCTTCCAGTAGTTTCATTGAGTTGTAACTTTAAAAGTTACCTACTCTTTGTTAACCCTCATTGTTAGTTGTTCATTCTAAACATCTATTAGGGTCTTACCAGTAGCTAAGAAAGATCTGACCGAAATCATAGGAACCTCCTTGTTTACTTTATGGTCTACAATTATGAAGTCTATTGGGAAAATGAGCTGGTCTACCATTACTAACAACTCTACAATCTTTCCTTCAGGGTAAACATATGATAAGTTAGTTAAATACATAGTGATGGTGGTAGGCCTTGCTTCCCTGATACCTAGCTTCCTAAAAATGGGAATAGGAATAAGATTAATACAACTATGAAGGTTACAAAGGGCCTTACCGTAGTACTTACATCCTATGGAACATAGAATGGTGAAACTACCTAGATCTTGCAATTTTCTAGGTAATTTTTATTGAAAAATGAAACTAAATCATTGGCTTATTGCTAGCATATTATACTCACATAGTATTCTTTTCCATGTAAAAATGTCCTTTAGAAAATTTTCATAATTAGGCATCTATTAGAGTGCTTGTACCAATGGAATGCTGATATGAAATTGTCGAAGTATCTCAAGGAACTTTTCTAACTATTAGTCTTACTACTATTATTCAAGGGGCTAAGAGAAAGGTGGTGATGGGGTAATGGATTTTAGAATTACTGTCGATGATGGCTTAATGCTCTTATATGGCTTAGAAAATGAAGTGGTATCCACTTTTGGATTTTTGGTATAACTAGTTTTTTATTGTGATGGCGCACATATGAACCTTCCTTCTTTGGGTTCTATATCTTTTGGCTATTTGATAGGGTGGTGTTCCTCCTTATTCTCATTTTATTGGAGGGAAGTTCATTTTTCTTTACCCTATTTGAGGGTTATGGCTCTACTATATTCCTTACTTAATGTCACTAGGCAAAGTACCCTTGAGTCTACTACTCAAGGTTATAGCTAGCTGCCCTATATGAGTTTCTTGTGCTCGTAGGGAGGTTATATTCCTTTGAATTTTTACTTTATTTTTTCTAATATATTCATTGAGAAGATTTTCTATAGAGTTGGAGTTATGGTTTTAGGAAGGAGGTTGGTGACATTGTGGTTTTTGAGAGTGTTCAGGTTGAGGTTGGTAGCAAAAGTATTACTTGTACTAATTGGTTGAGTTTCGCACATTAATTTGGTTAGACCATAGGAAGTTATGGTGTTATCTTTGGGATGGGTTGTAATGAATGCCATACTACTGATATGAGCATCTAGCCTAGTTTCCAACGTAATGTACCATTACTAGATTTGTTGGACATCGCTCAAACAGATATCCTTCTCTACAATACATACAAGATATTGCAGCTGCTAAAGTAGTTGGGTGTTCCTCTATTCTTTATACCTAAGAGTTAGTGGGAGAAATTTTTTTCAATAAATTATACATAGATGATAACTATGATCTCAAGGCCATGATAGCATATACTTCAAATGCTTCAACTGCTCTAACCCTATGGACACTCTTGGCACTATCCCATTACTTGTTGTTGCAAGCTATGGTCTTAATGACCTCATAGGCTTTATCATAGGTTTTTCTTAGCTTGGATCCATTAGCCGAGGCATCTACTATGTTATATGTCTTAGGGTTTAGTTCATTGTAGATTGTCTCTATTTGCAGCCGATAAGGGAATCCATGGTTTGGTCATTTCCTTAAAAATTCCTTAAACATCTCTAAAGCATCATGAAGTGTCTTGCAAAAATGCTGTAATGCTATGTCTAAGTTTAATGTTTTTTCTTAGAGGTAAATTACGCATGAGGAATTTTTAGACTAAGTCATCCCATGAGGTAATTAAACTAGTTTGTACCGAAGTTATCCACTCCCTAGAATGATCTCTTAGGAAGAAGGGAACAACTTAATTCGTAGGGTGGTTTCTGGAACTCCTTGAATTTTAAAGGTGTCATAGATTTCCATAAACTCTCTAAGATGAAGGTGGGGGTATTTAGTTGGTTGAACCCTAAATTGCCTTATTTGAAGTATGTGGAACATGACAGGTTTAATTTCAAAATGTGGGGCTTTGATTTTTGGATGGGATATGGTAGGGTTAAGGTGGTCATCGTTAGACACCACATAATCTCTAATAGATCAGTTACGATCATCACCTATAGGTTGATCTTACATTCCCATAGGGTTTATGTTAATGTGAGGAGACAAGATCACTGGTAGTCTATCCCTTTGATTAGGTTGGGGCATAGACAGTCTATTGTTGTCATTTTTGTGCTATTGTTAGCCTAAATGGCTCATGTTGCTAGAATTTTTTGAAGTTAATTCTTCTCTGTAATATTGTCGTTTATGTACGGCTGCTTGATTCCTCCTTAGGGTACACTCAATTTCTAGATCAATTGGTAATAGGGAGCTCTAGTCAGTTTTAGTCATACAAATAGTAGTCCTATAAAAAATGAAAGAAACTAAAAATTACCAAACTCTAATGTTAGTTATGTACTCAGACTTCCATGGTATTCTATCCTCTAGTATATAGCATTTATTAAATTTGGTTCCTCAGAAATGATGCCAAAAAATTTGTGTATGGTTCTATAATACTTGATAGAGTAATGAAATAAATGGAGCACAACATAATCATGCAAGTATACACGGTCGATCCAAGTAATAGAGTGATGAATGAGTATCGTTTCCTCCGGGAATCAAATGAGATCCACCTTTCTAAAGTTGAATTTACTATAGAATTAACTATACTATGAAATATTGGTAGGGAGCTAATGAAAATGCAATGAAGTATATGAGCTCTAGGAGCTCGCTAATATCAACAACAAATATAAAAGAAGGAAATCAAAAGATAGAGTCATTACAGAGAGATTACTTAACACCGAATGCACACACCCTATGACAATTCATAGCCTATCAAGCTCTTGAGATATCAATCCTTCTAGACTCACTAGATTTCACTCAATGTTGAAATAAACTCAAAGATCCTCTTTATCACAATGCACGGGATATAGTAATGTCATGTCGTGAGTTTTGGAGTATTAATGGCATGGTCACATAACTTTTGGTGCTAACCTCGTCACCATTCACCGATGTAAATTTTGTTCACTATAACAATTGATACAAAAGTCATATGAGTGCAAAATGTGGCCAACATTCAACACATCAACAAATGAATGCTCAACAAAATGAAATATCATATGAACCAATTATAACTACAATTTCACAGATTATAGAAAAAAGGTTCATTAATCTTTTCTCCAATAGAAGAGCTTCGCTAATGCTTCCCACCCCCCGTTGTAATCTGCTCAGCATCCTGGCAGGAGGAATTGTGTTGCTAGAGTTAGGTGGGTATAGAAAACATTAATTATACAGATAAAATCCTACTCAAAATATAAATATAAATTTCAAAAGAATGTGAGTAAAACTTAGGCTACTTCCTTAGAGCATAATTTTTAATGTCTTAAGCCTAATGGCCTATGATAATCTTATGAGTTTTGAAGGGAAAGTCTTTAAACTTCCATTTTAAATTTTTTTGCTTGGTAAGGTTTCACTTTATGGCCATTAACTTTGAAAATCTCATTAGTTTTCTTATCCTTTAACTTCACAACGTCATATAGGTAAACTATGAAAAATTCATAGGGTCTAGACCACCTTGATCTTAGTCTTCCCTGGAGTAATTTGAGCAGTGAGTCACAGAGAAACACCAACTATCTAGGATAGAGTTATTTCTACTTGATGTTTTGTCATGAAATCTTATGATTTTCTCTTTGTATAACCATGCACTCTCATATGACACATTCCTCAGCTCTTCCAATTTATTCAATTATAGCTTGTGTGCCTCTCCTACAATAAAAAGATCAAAATTGACTACTTTAAGTGCCCAATAGGATTTATGTTCTAACTAAATTTGTAGAATACTAGTCTTTCCAAAAATAATCCTATTATTTGACATGTCCAAGGATGTACTAAAGGCTATCCTTTATGGCCATAGTGCATCGTCGAGCTTGGCAGACCAATCTTTTCTAGTAGTATTGACTACTTTCTCCCTAATTCTCTAAATTTTCCTATCAGAATATTCAGCTTGGCCACTATACTATGGGTGACGGGTCATGGCTAATTTGTGGTGAATCCCATATTTGTGCAACAACTAGTTGAACACCTTATTGTTGAAATGATTGCCCTAGAATTCCCAAATCTTGTGAAAATGTTCTTTTTGAGGAAATGGGTTAGTATTGCGGCTTCATTTGTTGGAAAATTAGTATCTTCCATCCATTTGGACACACAATCCACTGCTATCAGAATGTATTCATTATCAAAGGAGGGTGGGAATGGGCTCATAAATTCAATACCTCAAACATTTTGAATATACCCATTAGAATTGCTCACAATTTTGATCCTCTACTCTAGCATCTTTGAATATAGTAGGTCAACAGAATCCCCTCTGAAGAAATTTTGTTGTCTTGTGTGTACATATACAGTGGCCTCCATAGGATGCATGATTATAGGCAGCCAAAATGTCCCTTCCCTCTTCTCTACTTACGCATCCTCTCACCAATTCTTATAAGAATTGTTAGAACAAGAATGGTTCATCCAAATAATAATACTTGACATCATGGAAGACCTTCAATTGTTAATGAGATTGTTAGGGGAAAGTACTTTACATTCTAGGTAGTTAGCAATGCCTGCATACTAGGGTACCTGACCTTACTTGAATGTTAGGAGTTTCTCATCAACTCTCATAAATATAAACTTGTATGTGCTTGTTAATATATCCTTCCATTCTAAACAAATGATCTACAATTTGATAATTTGTATTGATCTTTAATCTTTACATCAAACTCCTTGATCAATCTTGGTAAATTAGGTTTTCATCTTGTTTAGCAAACAAAAATTGGAGAGTATCATGGTTAGTATTGTAATACACCATTTTTATAAACCCTAATTATAACTGATAATTATGTGTATTAGATGTAATAATTATTTAAGGATATTTGATATTAAATATATTGTTAATATATGTAATATTATTACGACTTATTAGTCATAAAATTTAATTTGGCTAAAATATGCTAGAGGGTGTTTATTAAAATTTAAACCTAGCTTTAGATTGTAACTGGTATATATTTCATCAAATAAACCTATTCTGCTAACCGAATAATTTTTATCCAGACATTTTACCCTAAATCTTTACTTAAAAATTTTACCCATACCCTATATTAAATTTACTAAACTCACTTTACTCTTTCCCTACACACCATGCTTTTCTTAGCCTCTCCATTTTATATATTATGTGTCATGTGTTAACCTTCCCAAATAGCCCACACACTCCCTCCTTCTCCTGAGCTCCCTGATATAAGGAAAAAACCCATCGTCGTTCTTGTTTTTTTACCATTTTTACCCTAACAAAAACTCCCACCAAACCTCCTCTCCTTACTACGCATTACCTTTTTGTATCCCTCCCATTTAATAAAGCAAGAGATGTCATTCCCCACCCCCAAGTAGCAAAAAAGTTAGCCAAGAAAACACCCCAAGGTATACACAAAATCACCATAATCTCCACCCCCTTTTCGGTCATTTTCGCCGATCCATTTCTCTTGGCTTCAGCCAATCTCGTCCATCCTCCACCTCACTACACCTTCCTTTGTTTCATCCCCTACCCTTAATATAGCATTTCCCACCATTTCTACCCCTATTAACACAAAACACAACCGTTTCCCCTCCTCTCCTTCTCAGTAACTTCCACCGGTTACTCCTCCTTTGTTTTGTGAGTTTTGGCTAGTTTCTTGCTACATTATTTCAGTTGATTAGTTGTTCTAGAGTTATTTTAATTATTTTTTGAGTTAATTTTATGTTATATTAAATATTAGTGTGTATTTTGGATATTAATTTATTAGGTAATATTTGAGGATCTTGGAGAATATGATTTGGAGAAGACAGTTTTTGGTGCTTTTTATGTAAGCTTAGATTTAGGTAAATCTAATCACTCATAAGGCAGTAGAATTTATGTACAAGCATGGTAGAATTATTGAAACCTATAATCATGATAGGGTTATATATTCTTCAAGTATTTTTACATGGATAATAAAATGATAAAATGATAGATAAATGATGATTGTGATTGTCAAAAGTGGCGTATATGCATGAGTAACATATTGTATGGTTTACAAATGCATGACTAGGGTTTTATTATGGATATATTCTTATCAAGTGATGATTTAAATTCCATGTTAACTACTTCATGATTATCATTGTACAGTATTTAGGGTTGATATAAAAAGTATAAAAACATATATGCACGATTAGGGTTAGAATAAGATTATTGCTATTCGTATGTTCTAGGGTTAGAGATTTTCCTACATGTACCTTAAACAAAATTGCCATATTAAATGTCATATTATGCTTAAAATATATACATAAACACTGCACAAAATATGTGACACTTGAAGAATGTATGATTAGGGTTTTGAAAGCGCAACTCAATAAATGCATGAAAAGTGGAAAATATAGTTAATCGATAAATTATAAAAATTACCTATATGCTAAAATATTGTGAATAATTATCTTTTATCCTTTTCATGAAATATTTCTTATAATAATAATTTTTGGTATAGAATTGGATAAAAATGATGAAATTAGGGTTTTAAGAGCATTTTGGTCATTTTTTACCTAATACACCTAATGTGAATAATTAAACATAAGAAGGTCTTAGAATTTTTATCGACTGACCTTAGTGTTGTCTTTGACTTTGACCTACAATGACCTTAGGGTTTATCTAAATAATTGAAAATAATGAAAAATGGTTAAATATGAAAATAGAATGATTGTACGGTATATAATGTTTGTAATCACCCCATAAAATACTAAGACTTAAAGTGGAAGATCTCAAGTTTGATGATAGTTTCTTTCTAGGGTTAGCTACCCTAGAGATAAGGTGTTAGACCTCATTTGAGTTGATTCACTTGTGTGCCTCTGTGCCCTAGTAAGGCAATTATCTACTCTATAGGTGACCTACAGGCCCTATAGGGGGTATTGATACTTAAGGATTAGGTGACTACGGTTGGAGGATATTGTGTTGCCTATGTATGCCAATATGAACATGTGTACTACTATCCCTGGGTTCTAGAGTATGAGTATTGTGTTTCCTTCATGCACCAATATGATCATGTGTATCTCAGTGTCCCTAGATTGATTGTATCCCCTCGAGTAATATAAATAGTAAAGGAATACTTGTTGATGGCCTTAGTATGTATTGTTGGGTTTGGTAGTTGCCTTAGTGCCCTACCTCATTTTTTGTATATACTGGATTGATATTTTGGTAGTTACCTTAGTGCCCTACTATGTTAATTGGAATTGATTTGATTAGTCAGCTTTAGCCATGGATTTTGATATGGTTATTGTGTACCTTGAAATGATGTGGCTTGGTTGAGTATGGTTGAATGTTGAACATGAGAATCTAATGGCATATATTTATATGTATGTATTGATCTATGATTTATTATATATTGTTATGGCATGTGCTTTTTTTTAGCATGTTTTGGATAATTGCATGATTATGTGCAATGTGGGTATGCTACCTCTTATGAGGTATTGTGATTTACTTAGTACGAGGAAGTCATACTGATACCACATTTGCATATGACTATGTGAAGGCCATGGATTGGCATGAAGCTTATAATTGTGGACGGAATGAGTGGAGCCTTTGGGAAGAGATTCCATTCTCAGAATGGGCACATGGGTCTAAGGGTTAGGGCAAACCAATGTTGTACCTACGGGTACTAGTTCTTATTGTATTAGTTTTCCTTTAGACTCTTATGTCCCTAGCTATATTTTGATTATCTTTCTTGTGCGGAAAATTTTTATCAGTAACCTTTATTTATTTAATCTCTCCTATTTCCATATATTTGTTTTTAGTTTTGTTGCTTTAGCCTTAACACTTGATATAAGAAAGGTGAGGAAACCAAACTTATACTAAGTGTAGCGGCAACAACCATTATCTTTGGGAATTAACGCTTCCGCAGAATGAAAGTTTTAAGTACTAAAAAAGGGGGAATTATAAGTATGGATAGTCACTTTAGTTCATATGAAATAAGATCTAAATTTATGAAATATAGATACTATTACCAGTAACTCTTTCTCAGTAACCATGTAGTTCAAGTAGGCCTCATTGAGTGTTTTATTAGCATAGTAAGTACTATGAAAAACACTATACTTGAGTTGTCCTAGTATTGCTCCTATAGCATAATCACTTGCTTTGCACAAAATCTCAAAGGGTAAGGTCTAGTTGGGTCCTATAAAAATGGTGTAAAACCCTCAAAATTCACAGTTGAAAATTTTTATTTGTTAAAGAATAACATACACTAAATTGGGGATGCTACTGTCATGATCAGTACAAATTTGGCCCCTAGCCAGCGTCACACTAACAATAAGGCTAAAAATAGTAAGGAACCATAATAAGAGATGATTAAAAACATAAAGGAGGCTAACATTGAATATAGAAATACAAGAGTGCATAAAAGTTATAGTTAGTAAATTAGTGAAACAAAATACAAAATAACATGCCACTATGGGGGAATAAAAATATGATACATAAATGTAAAGTAGTCTAGAGAACACTTTCTTTGGCACCAACCTTGGGACACTAGAACATCACTCTGCCTCAACTATTTCATCATATGCATCAAAGTCTTCTAGAGCCTCATTACCTACTTGCACAAAATTAGGAGGGGTCACTACTCATGGGAATGAATGACACCCATGATAAGGGTGATCAATTAGCTATGTAGTGAGGAAGGTAACCATATAACTAAGATAGGGCATGGCAATATAAAATAGAGATATTAAGAAAGGAGTAGGTTTTATTAAATTAATTACCCTTATTAGAGTTTAAGCCATTAGTATCATCTTTACACATATCTCAAATTATATCCTCATTAATATGAAGAACCCACTATTATGATCAGTGGAATGGGAACTATTCTATGGCAGAATGCGCTTGGCTACAATTATGATCAATGGAGTGGTAAACATGAGCATCTCCAGAGCAAAACACTCCGACTCACGATCATAACTAGTGGACTGGTAAATATCCTATGTATAGTCCTGACCCACGTGGTATTCCACTATAAGTAATATGTGTCCTTTCCATAAATTATTATTATCCATGAGTTTAAATTATTAAGCTTATGGCCCACACTATTATAATCGGTGGAACGGGAGTACTACTCTAGCATAAAACGGGCTTGGCTACTATTATAAATAGTGGACCAATAAACATTTACATATCTACACTCTTGGCCACTATTATCATCGCTGGAATGATAAACATCCTAAGTTTGGACCCAGCTCAATGATCTTCCTCTTTAAGTTTTTAGTATTTTATTCATGTCTTATTCAATAAGTGACACCCATATAGACATTCACACCCCAATGGACATTCCTAACTCATTACCACTCTACCAACCCCGACTCCCTAAAATACCCTATCACATAACTTGGGACATCCACAAACTCCAAGGCATCAAGACCCCCACACACTTTCCACCATCATCACACAAACTTAGAAACCTCATATATATGGGTCAAGGCCCACTTCTCCATTTCTTCACCTAGACTCACCATCTCCCACAAGGGTTTCCCTTGAAACCCTATTCCTAGCTTCTCCTCTCTTTACTTAGCCCACATTCTACCTTGACTCCAACACCATTACCATACTCATGCCAAATCCAAACCTCAAAACCCAATTCCTCAACTCCCATATGTGATAATGATACCCTAGTTATTCAGCACCAAAAATTGTAATACTTCCCTTCTCCTTCTATACCCTCTTCTCATACACAACTCTACCCTCCATTTGACTTGAATCACACACACCCCTCATCACTACCCAGATTTTCAAGCAACTTCCTCAACCTTTCCCCACAATACCCCTATCCTTAGGGTTTTTCCCCCGTAAAACCTAGTTTATGCCCCCATGCACCTTTCTCTCAAGCTATATACTAAATCTTCCCTAAGTACACCAACCACCCAAAATACAATTTCCTCCCCATGGTTAACCCTCAAACAAGATTTCCCACATAAATCTTTCCTCTATGCAAAACACACACACCCTATCCAAGCCTCACACTTCCAATACAAATTTTACCCTAATCCCTTATTATTGCTTCTTTTATTTTCTCCACCATATTTCATGATACACTTATGACATTCTCCACATATCACCTCACTCACTCCACACTCTTTGTTTTCTTTAATCTCCCATATCCACTCAAGTCCCACCTAAGGCATATAGGCATACAAATATTAATATTCAACCATACATAAGAACATATCAATCCATAACAAGTCATAACCATATATACAACACATAATAAAAATCATGCTCACCATACCTTAGCTCTTTACAAGCTAAGCTGCACCACACACATATTTAGTTTACATACACATATATTTACACATAACATATGACTACACCCATGCACACAAGAGTAATAATAAAACCCAAAATCTTAACTATATCCTTACCCAATTGGGTTCTGGGCTTAAGAAAGAGTCCCATGCCTCCTCACGGGGAGATATTTATTCAAAACCTATAAAAAGAGTAACAAAGAGGTCATTTCATCTTCTTCCTACCTCTTTTTCCTTTTTCCCTATTTACTTAACCAAATATGAATAATGATGATGATAATAATAATACTAATAATAATGATAATAATAGGAAGTGATTAAAAAAATACACTAAACAAGTAAGAGGGAGAAGGGTATAATAAGAAAGGACAATAGGTGAGGGGATAACGGTGCAAAATGGTGGTGGAAGAGATGGAAGGAGGGGTTTTAGAGTTGAGAAAATATAGGGAAGGTAGGGTTTCATAGGTGGTGGGGTTCCCTATTTTAGGTGCTTTGTGGTGGTGGTGGTGATGGCCTCATAGGGGAGTTATGGTGGTGATAGCGAGGGCACCTAAGAGGAAGAGAAAGAGAAAGGGAAGAGATGAGAGGGGAGAAAGGGAGAAGTGGAGTTGTGGGTGATGTAGGATGTCTTTCTACGTAGGAAGGAAGGTAGGGAGAGTGGCGATAGCAATGATGGTGGAGGGGTAGGGCGGCGCTGCTAAAGGAGGATGGTGCAAAAGGGTAGCTCAAACTACCAACTTGATACGGCTGGAGGGATTAGAGGAAAGGGAAGAAAGGGAAGGGGAGTGGCTCAATGGATGTAGGATGATGCAATAAAGAGGAAGAAAGGGAGTGGTAACAGTGGCAAGGCCTTGTGGGAGCAGTGGCGACATTTGTTTGGGCTACAAGAGTAAGGGAGTAGGTCAAAAAAAAAGGGGAAAGAAGGGAGTAGGAATGTTTTTTTATACGTGTAGGGGATGGGGGAGTGGACAAGAAGGGAAAGAAGACAAAGGGAGGGTGGTTAGTGGCTACCAGTCGGCGTGTAAGCTTAGTCATCTACATAGGGGGGCATGGTAAAAGGTAGGTTTCTCATGGTAAGGGAGGGCACGTGAGGGGGAGAGGGGGCTCACAAGGGGAGGGGGACCATGCAGGGACATGCGGGCTACATGTCCTGCAAGGCCAAAATAGGAAAGGAGGATGGGGAGAGAGGTGGGGGATGTTACGATGTGTAGTTGTGAGTAGGGTCACATGGGCCAAAGGAAGAAGACAATGGTAGAAGGGGAAAGAAGGAAAAAGAGAGGGAGAGAAGGGGAAAAGAGAGGGTACGTGTAGGTTGGTCTAGATAAGGGAGAGGAAAAGGAAAAGAAGAATAAGGTTAGGGAAGAGAAAAGGAAAGAAGAGAGGGAGAAGGGTGTTGGGCCACCTCTACGTGTTACCCAACTACCCGAAGGAAGGAATAACAGAAGAAAAAGGAAAAGGAAGAAAAGAAGAAAGACAAGTGAGATGAAGAAGGAAGGAAAGGAGAAAAGAAAAAAGAAAAAATAGGGTGGTAGGGTGTTTAAGATTTTTAGAAGTTTTAGGAAAAATAAAAATTAATAATATTATTATTATTTTTTTTTTATTAATTTAGAAATTATTATAATTTATCTTAGGTTAGTTAATTTTGTTGGAGGGGGGGACAATTTTTCAATAACCTCAATTTTAGCTTTGTTAACTTTCAATTTTGTTGGAAACACCCTATGACCTAAAACAATGCCCTCTTCAACCATAAAATGTCATATTTCCAATCGAGGACTAAATTAGTCTCTTTAGTATTTATCAACATTCTCTATAGATTTATCAATAATTCACTAAAGCTATCTCTAAAAATTGAGAAATTGTCCATAAGGATTTCAACAGTCTCCTCTACCATGTTTACAAATATGGCCATCATACACTACTGAAAATTTGTAGGAACATTATATAAGCTAAAGGGCATTCAATGGAAGGCATATATGCATAGAGGTAGGTGAATGTGGTTTTATGTTGTTCTTCCAATGTAATGGGTATTTGGTTGTAACCTAAGTGTTCATCAAAGAAATAATAAAAAGATTTCCTTGCCAATCAATCAAGCATTTGATCAATAAAATGGAGTGGGAAATGGTATTTTTTGGTGGCTTTATTGATTTGCCTATATTCCATGCAAATATGCCACCCTATGACTGTCCTTATTGGTATTAAATAATTTTTAGAGTTTTGAATGACCATCATACCTCCTTTCTTTAGGACACATTGGATAAGTCTTACCTAATTATTGTCAAATAGTTAGATAGGGATAGATGATTCCTATGTCCAACCATTTGATGATTTCATTTTTCATTACCTCCTTCATTAATGATTTGAGCCTTCTTCTTTGCTCAATAAATGAACTTGAGGTATCCTCTTGCAAAATCTTGTACATGCATAATGTTAGGTTGATTCCTTGGATATCTGTCATGGTCCAACCTATTACTTTTTTTTATACTTTTGGAGCAAGTAAACCAGCTAATCCTATTGAGAGTTAGGCAATGTAGACATGATAATAATTGGTAGGGTGTCTTTCTTACCTATATATGCTTATTTCATGTGAGTTTATTTGGTTTTAAGTTCTAGCATAGGAATTTCTTCTATAAATAGCTTGTCTTGCTGTATTTCTCTATTATTTAGGTCCAGAGGTTCCATAGGTGTTGAGTAGCTAACCCAAATGCACCCTACCACTTCTGTATCTTCCTATTCCATGGAACAATAGGTATGGAAAATTCTATTTAAGTGACTTTTCTATAACAACCTATATTTCTCCTTAGTGCCACCTACATCAAACTCAGCAAAGATATCCAAATCAACAATATCAATTTGTGAACATTTATATGGGTCCTCTTTTGATAGCTTCATTGAGTTAAAAACATTAAAAGTTATCTTCTCCTTTTTAACCCTCATAGCTAGTTCCCCTTTTTGCACATATATTAGGGCCTTACCAATAGCTAAGAAGGGCCTACCTAAAATGATAGGAACCTTTTTGTATACTTTATAATTAAGGATAATGAAATCTACTAGGAAAATGAACTGATCAACCTTTACTTACACATCTTCAATCTTTCCATCAAGGCAAACATAGGATTAGTTAGCTAATTATAGGGTGAAACTGGTAGACCTTCCTTCACCAAAGCCTAGGTTGGTTAGATTGTGTTTTCTACTAATGAGTTGTTGTAGGCCTTCCTTCACCACTAAAAGATTTTCTAATGAGTTGGAGTTACTATGTTGAGAAAGAGGTTGGTTAGATTGTCATTTCTACTAATTTTGAGGTTGAGATTGGTAGTAATGTTGTGGGTTGCACATTATTTTGATTAACCCATAAGAGTTTAGGATATTGTCTCTATGATGGGTTAAACTAATTTCCATATGGCTACTATGAGCTTCTAACCTTGTTTCCAACATAATTTATAGACATTGGATTTGATCTACATGCTTGAATATATGGCCTTCTCCACAATACACATAGGAAACTATGACTACTGAAGTGGTTGGGTGTTCTATGACTCTCTTTACAAGAGTGTTAGTGGGAGAAATATTTTTGAATAAGCTATTCGTAGATGATACCTCTACTATTAAGGCTGTGATGGTGTCTACTTTGAATACACTTGCTTCTTTCACCCTGTGAATGGTTCTAGCACTACCCATTGTTGGTTCTTACAAGTTATGGTCTCATTGATCTTATAGGCTTGATCATAATTTTTTCTCAATAAAGTGTCATTTGCTAAGGCATCTACTAAATTTTGTAGTCCATGATAGAATACCTCTATTTGCAACAAGTGAGGGATTCCATGGTTTTATCATTTCCTCAATAATTCCCTAAATCTATACCATGCATCGTGGAGTGTTTCAGCATCTTCTTGTAAAAATGTTGTAATGTTATTTCTATGATTAGCATTTTTACTGGGAGGGAAAAAACATGGTGAATTTTTGTACTAAGTCATCCCATGAGGCGATTGAACAAGTTGGTAGTGAAGATAACCACTTCCTAGCACAATTTCTTAGGGAATAAACGAATAACTTAAGTCACAAGGAGGTTTTTTATACTCCTTGTATTTTGAAAGTGTCACTAACATCAATAAAAGCTCAAATATGAAGATGAGGGTCATCAATTGGTTGATGACTAAATTTCCCTATAGTCTACAATATATGGAACATAACCGGTTTAAGTTCAAAATGAGGAGCTTGTATTTTTAGATGGGATATGTTAGGGTTAAGATGATCTTGTTCTGGTACAAAATAACCCCGAATATATTGATTGTGATCATCCCCTATGGGAGGGACTTGCATTCCCATAGGGTTTGTGTTATGTTGAGGGGGTAAAATCATTAGGAGTCCTTCCTTCTTGTTTTTTTGTGGCATAAGCTGTCCATTGTAACCATTATCATATTTTTGTTTGCCAAAGTGACTCATGTTGCTAGAATTTTCTAAATTTGATTCCTCACACTAATAATGTTGATGAATTTGCAAGGCTGCAAAATTCTTCCTTAGGGTGCACTTAATTTCTAGATCAACTAGCAATAGGGCACTCCGATCACTTCTGGTCATACTAGGGTTGGGCATCCTCTACTATGTAATACTTTTAAATCTTGATCCCTAAAACTTGGAAAAAAACATGGTGTGCACTTGGGTCAACAATTCTTGATAAGCTAATGAAAATAATGTAGCATAACACAATCATGCACGTATACACAGTCGATCCATCAAAGATCTATTGAAGTGCATATTAATATAATCTAGAATACTAGAGAATTAAAATATAATACAAAATATTGGTAGGGTCATGAAAGTAATAATGAAAATCCAATGAAAGTAAATGGGAATTAGGAGATCATCAGTACCAACATGAGATAAATGAGAAGATAATTTAAGAGATAGAGTTGTATAAGTGAAGTCACTTATTAGTAATTGCAAGTACCCTATGATAATTCTTATGCTGTCAAGATTAGATGATATTAATCAATATAAGCTCACTAGATTTCACTCAGAAGTGAAATATAGCCTAAGGCCATCTCCATCATGATGGATGGGTCATGGCAATGTCACAGAAAGCTTTGAGGGATTAATGGCAAGGAGACATCACTTTTTTAGTGCTAACCTTATCACCATTTGCCACTGTTATTTCTACCTTCTTAGATGGTTAATGAAAAATTCAAGTAAGTGCCTAATGTGGCCAAAATTCAACAATGAAACTTATGAATGCCCAATGAAATGAAATATCAAATAAATTAGATGCAACTACAATGTCACGTATTATAGCAAAAGGAACTGTTAATCTACCCACAATAGAGAGATTTAGCACATGCTATTTTGCATGCCAAATAAATAGTGAATAGAAAAAAGGAAGAAGAGAATAGGATAGGTAAATCACGGCAATCCAACCCTTATCCATCCTAAAGTCTCATTTTTCTTCTTTCTCTCTCAATATTGCTCGTTGGCACTATTCTCTCTTAGAATTTCTTCTCTTTTGCTCTTAATTTCTAATAATCGATTTTATCCTTCTCACTATGCCTCCTCTCTTACTTTAAACCATTGGGTATTTATAGGCTAATGCACATGCAATTTGGGATAGGTTTCAATCATTATCTCTCCTAGTGGTTGAAACATCTATTGGTCCCATAAATACAGCTAAATCTATAAATTTGAGTATTCTTGTGTGCAGCTGAGTAGTGCGGCTGATTGTAACATGGCAAATATACTATTTTGGGATTATTTCAATAATCTTGTTCGGGTGTAATTGTTCCTCGACTCTATTGAGCCTTAGCTTCTCTATATGCTACACCTATATATGCTTGCATTTGAGTTGAGTAAAGTATTCCTTGTCGGTAAGTTAACAAGAGAGTATGATTAAAAACTTTCATTTCATAGGGTATTCAAACCTTTTTCAACTTAAATTAATATGAGTCATATGAAGGTTCAAAGAGTGAAAAACTTGTTAGGAACACACCCTATGACTTACAAATGTAGCAAGAATCATACCCAAAAGTACACTCATAGGATCCTTTAATTTACTCTAGTCAACTCATATTAGTTGTGCAAGCAACGTGAGATTGGGTAAATAAGGGGAGGCTTAATGGTTAGCTAGTTGAGGAGGAAAGGTGAGGTAGGGGTGGATATGGTTGTGACATAGAAAAGGGACAAATATAATTCTTTTTGATAGAAATGTGGTATTAGGTGGCTTGGCACGAGGCCATGGGTGGTGGCTGTTAGGAAGCTAATGATGATGACATGATGGAGGCACTAGCTCAATGGGGTAGCATAGGAAAAGAGGAGGGAATGTAGGGTAGAAGGGGTTGATGAGGTGGCTCAATGGGCTTGGATGGTGGTGATGGCTGTGAGGTAGGTGGCTACTGGGTTGGACAGGATAGCATAGGATGTAGAAGGGAGGTGGCTCAATTAATTGAAGTTATAAGGAGGATGGTGGAGGTGGTGGCTGAGTAGGATGGGAAGGAGGAATGGTGAGGTTGTGGTAGAAGGTGGTGTGGGAGATGGTTTTGCGAGGAAGGGTTCCTAAGTGAATGGGAAAGAAATGGCAATTTCTATCATTTCCCAAAGATGCATGACAAAGGGCATAACTAGATTAGAGGGAGGGTAGTGGGGGAGAATGCGGAAGGTGGTGGAGATAGTGCAGTAATTATGGCCAAAGGTAGGAGGGAAGGGAACTATAGGAATGGCCTTTGGAGAGAAGAAGAATACGTAAGGCATGATAAGGGAGAAGGGAGAAGAAGAAAAACTAAATTAGAAGGAGAAGAGGGAAGCCGATGATGGTGAAGGTTGTGGTGTTGTTGGCGATGTGTGTTGTTGATGGTGTAGGAGGTGACACATAAACGGTGAAGGTGGGTTCTACAAAACCAAACAAAGCAAAGAAGGGGAATGGAGAAAGGATAAGAAGAATAAGTAGAAGAAGAATAAGAAGAAGAAGATTTGGCAATGGTGGAGAGGATACACGAAAATGGAGGCAAGCAGGGGCTCGGGTGCTAGTGTTATGCGTGTGAATCCAGATAAGGGGGAAGAGAGATAAGTTAAGGGAAGGGTAATGTTTTTTTTTGGAGAATAAATACACTAAAACAAATAGGTAGAGATGAGCTAGGGAAAATGAACGGCTAAAAGAAAATAAAAGAAGGGGATGTGTACATATCTACGTATATATGCAGATGGGGAATGGAGTAATGAGGTGATGGTGATGGTGATACATCATGGCTTGACAAAAGGATGTGGAAAATAGTAAAGTTAAGGAAGGAGAAAAAAAGGACTAGGGAAGAAAAATGGGGACACATAAAAGTAACTAAGAATAGAATGGTAGGATAGAGTAGCAATATTTTATTCTAGTTTTAGAAAAATAGTGTTGTTTATGATAAATTTATTAGGAAGGAAAAAGATAAAATAATCAAGAAATTTTTTTTAAGAAATTATTTAAATTATGCGTTAAATATTATTAATAAAATAATTAAACTAATGTTTAAGGGTTAGTTTTGAATAAAAAAGCTAAATACCCAAAAAGAAAGGTTACATAATTTCGAGGTGTTACATCACTACCCCCTTAAAAAGATACTTCATCCTTGAAATCTATGCTGCCCTACTTAAAAAAAAACACAAGGATACGTAAGGTTCCTAGGGGGTAATGAGAACCCCTACTTACACGAGAACATCACGGAAATATGGAGACATAATACATACACATTTAAGTAGACCTAGGAAGAAGCGGTATCGTATCAGAAGGAGAAACATCAAGATATACCATTTTGTCATCTTCTATTTTTGGATTGGGCAAGTGGATTGCTCTAAGCATCATGTCCCATTAAGCTTGTTGCACTTAAGACATTTGAACCCACCACAAGTTCCATTGTAACACTCAAAGCTTCTAGTTCCAAGTTCAACATAGTCATGACATTGAATTAACATTCCCATGTAATCCTTTTCTTGGTTATCTCGTATGCCACGACGACAATGATAGTGCCAGATTTATCTCTGTCTAGCTCTACTATGGGAACCAATTTGAACATTCTAGTGCTAACCAATATTCTAATGCTAAAGAATTGAAAAACTAATACTATTTTACTAACTCTTTCCCTCAGAATCCTACATCTCGAGTTTCCTCTTACCCAAATTCAAAGTCTTCTCCTTGCCAAAGGGGCAGTGACACACTCCTGCTCATATAGCGTAGCTACGTCATGGAAAACACTACACCCATCATCTTTTGGATATTTAAGTGAATTCCTTACTTGAACTAGAAGACAAGTCATTCTCACTAGTGGATATACCTTAAGCAAGCGTATCCAATTCTGTAAACTATGTATGATACTTCCCTATTGACAGACTTCCCTAACTCAACCACATAAATTCCTTGAGCTTGTCCTTCTTGAGTCTCTCTATCAATAAATGGGTTCCAAGTGTTATCTTAAAGTCTTTTGAGGAAATCAAAAAGTCTTCTTCATTATAGAAACCTACCCACTAGGTATTTATAAGTCCTTGAAGAAAGTATGTGGCTATGTTCCCCTTTCTTAATTCTAAAAAATCAACTGCACTGAATATCCAATTGAAATCCCTAATCCATCCTTCTAGGACAACTTGATCTTCTTCTCCAGCATAGGTTAATGGATAACAATCCAAAACTCTCTAAAGTCAATCCTCCCTGATACTCTTCTACTAGTAATTCGGAGGTTGTGGAGTGTGAGATGAAGGTGAATGCTAAACAAACTCCCTAAAATCCTCAAACCTATTTTCCAATTGCTGACACATCTATTCAAGGCCATGTTGAACTATCTATAAAACAATAAATACATTAGGAAAATCCCTATCTTACTATCACATAATATATAATCATAAATAAATACCACTTAGCCTACCCATGCTCAAGTAATCACATAGCTAATCTAGCTTAAAAACAACGCCAGAAGGTAAATAAGTTTGTTGATTAAAACATTTAGGATTGGAACTCATTTCTCATCAATCAAAAGCTTTGATACCAACTTGTAATGCCCTAATTATTATGATTATAAAATTTCTTGTGAAGATTTAGGCACAAGACCTAAAAAAGAAAATGAAGGGTGCTACTGTGACACTTAGTATAAGTCTGGTTTCCTCTACCATGCACATACTAAGTGCTAAGGCTAAAATCATTACTCCACATAAATGAATAACTTGATTAAAAGAAAAAAAATAAAGAGGATAAATAGATAAGTGTCATGATAAATAAAAGCAACATCACTAATTAGAAAACTCATAGTGAGAGAAGGTACATGGGACAAAAGGATCCAAATGCGACCAGAAACAAAATAACAAAAAGTGTAGTAGATAGGCCTAAGCACTTAATCTAAACTACTAACTTTTAACACCCTAAATTTTTAAAACAAAAAAATTAAAAATTTTAAACTTTCATCCAAAATAATTTAATCTTAAATTTTTGACTTAATTATTTTAAGGACTTTTAATTTAAAAAAATAGATAGAATCATTTAATAAATTAATATAATAATTTTTATCATTTTATCTTCTCTTTTTATTCAAATAAGTCCTCAAACCCATAATTTTACCATGATTATTTTATTAAACTAATACCCTAGTTTTTAGATTAATTAATTCAATATTTTCTCAATAGCCAATTTTAATCTAAATTCTAATCCTAACTCTAAAAAAGTAATTTCCTTTACTTCTTCTCCTTTTCCTTTTTTCCTTTTTTTTTCTGGTTCTTTCTTTTTCCTTTCCTTTCTTTTCTTTTATTCTATCTTCATTATGCCAACCCTGCCCTTCCTTTTCCTTCACTTCTTCTTTCGCTTCGGCCAACCTAAGACTTTCTTCATTTTTTTTCTTTTCTCTTCTTCTCTCCTTAGGCAAGCCTAGTCTCCTCCTTCCCTTTCTTCTTTGTTCTACCATGTAGGCCAGCATGTCTCCTCCTTCCCTGCATGACCCATTCCCCTCTCATTCTTCCCTTCCACCCCCATACCAAACAACCCCCTCCCCATTGCAAGCCTTCTTTTTCCCCAAGCACCCCTACTAGCTTGCACCTCCACCCTACTGACAGGATGCCCTACACCACCACCCCCTCTACTTGTCCCTTTGTTTTCCATTTTTGAACCTGTATCACCTTGCTACCCTTCCCCTACATTCCCCTCTCCCTTTCATTTCATCCCTATTCTTGTTGCCTAGTTATACCATGCCAGCCCCTACTTGTAACCTCCCCTCTACACCCACCTAACCCCGCATGTCTCCCTCTAATCCTCTTATTTTTCTTCTCTTTATTCTCTTCTTCTTTGCATCATTCTTCGTCATGATCGACTCTTCTCTCCCTCGATCCTCTCTTCTCTTTTTCTCCCTTCTTCTCCTACCCTATTTTTCCATTGACACACCCCTATAGCCCCCCTCCACCATTTCCACTGCAAACCTAGCCTCCACACTGCCAACTCCTCCTTTACCTCCTTCTTGCACCACCCTGAGCATCTAACACCAACCTACCCCTACAGTCATCCTCCCTTTTATTTTTTCTTCTCCTGTTCAATCCCTGACAATTATCACCCTTGGCCACCTCTTCCTCCTCCTTTTCTGTAGCTACTATATCCCCCCAACACCTCTCTTTATAGTCGTGATGCCACCCCTACGTCCTTTTAACCTCCTATACCTCGACCTTCAACCACCACCCACCTCATGCCTCACCTCTGGAACGAAAAACTAGCACCACAACCTCCCCACCATCTCCTTCAAACCCTCTACCCAAGCTACCCATTTTCCTCTTTCCATTTCTTTTGGCCACCTTACATCACTAAGGTTACACATGCGGTGTGAGTTATACTATATATTTTCTTTGATATTTTGATAATATTAAGGTGTAAAGATATTTGGTAATGTTTTATTTAATAAATATTTTTAATAAAATTCATTCTTTTATTTATCTAATATTAATATTTCCTTTGTTATATTATTTTTAGGTATGAATTTTTACTAAACAAAGCATAAGTGTTTTTAACCGGACACCGTAAACTTTGATTTTTGCTAGAAATAAGGTAATTGTTATACCCAACTAAAATGTTTAGATCATCGTGCAACACCCCTAAAAATTACAATTAAATTTTTTTTAATTAAAACCATACACCAAAACAGGAGGTGTTACCGCCATGATCAGCACAAGCCTGGCCTTAGGCCAATCTCGCACCAACCACAAGGCCAGAAAATTCATAAGTCATGAAATTGATTAGGACATAAAATCATAATGATTCAAATAATTCAAAAATAAAAGGAAAATCGGAGTGTGTAATTAAAGATTTATTACAGAAACCTAAAATTTATACAAAGTCAAAGCCCCTAAAGGGAAAATAGTACGAATAACAGAATAGAGTAAGACTAGAAAAGATAAGCCTAAACGACACTCGCTCTTAGACCCCATGCAAAGTCTAGCAGGTCATCACTCAGCCCCACCCAACACATCGAATGCGTTATAGGCATCAAACACAGCATCTCCTACCTACACCAATTCAGAAGGGGCCACTACTCGTGGGAATGAGTAGCACCTAAAAAACAGGCGATCAATACGCTACGTACTAAGCAAGGTAACCATATGGATAAGGTCATGCAAGTACAAATATACAATAAGGCCTATAATAGTTAATAGCATTGTCTTACACAATTCTCAAATAATTTTTCTACACAAGTATGGGGACCGGACTATTATAGCTGGACTGAAAAACACTCTAGGGAAAAACACACCTGACCACTATTGTAGCCAATGGACTAAAAATTATCCTTGCTTTGCCCCAACTTATGTGGTGTTCCACTTTAAGTAGTCAGTTTCTTTTACTTGATTTATTTCCATATAAAGTTTGGTTTATTGAGCTCTGACCTCCTAATATTATAGACGGTGGACCAAAAAATACTCCACAGGACATAACACACACAACCACTATAATAGCCGATGGATCGGATATTACTCCATAGGGAAGAATGCACCTGATTACCATTATATTCGGTGGACCAAAAAGTATCCTCACTTGGTCTTGGCTCGATTATCTTTCACTTTATGTGTTTAGAGTTTTATTCATATCTTATTCCACACAAAACCCCAATTACACATACATGACCCACTGGACTTCTGATTCTCATCCCTTTATCCTAGTTCTCCTGAAAAGCCTTGTCCCATTTCTTAGGACCTTTACACACCTTAGGAATCCAAGACTTCTTCCTCATCTTTTTCCCCTATCGCCTTGAGAAACCCAAACTCTTCCACATGTGGATCAAGGCCCACTCCCCATAACTCCATTTCAACTCATCATCGCCCTCTTTGGTTTCCCTCAAAAACCCTAATCTGGCCTATGTGGCCTCACTTCTCCCTATCCTACACCACCCATTCTCCTCTTTGCTACCAAAACTACCACTCCACTCAAACCACACCCAACATCACAACTTCACTAACAATCCTCCACATGTGACCATGAAAACCCTAGTTCGTCCCCCAAATCCTAGTACTTATCCTTTCTTTGATGTCATCCCCTCATCACCCAAACACCTTTCCACTTGACTCACTTCCCCTCCATGTGAAAGCCTTCCATTCTTATTCCACTCTCTAACTATTTATATTAATTTTCCCTTCCTTGCACACTTCTCCCACATAAGATTTCCTCACAAACCTAAGCCAAGTCCTCCATGTATCCTTAAACCAACCCACGTACTATTTTTCACAAATGGACTCTAACTACCCCAAATACTCTTATTTCACCTTACATAACCTTCAAGTCAACTTTTTCCACATAAAGGTCATCCCTATGCAAAGACTAACCATCTTATGTAAGCCTTACACTCCCCATGTAAAATTTATTCAATCCTCTTATTTTATTCATATTAACCTTTTATTTATCTAACCATAAGACATAAGATACAAAAGCCTTTCTTACTTCCCTCTTATGACTCCACTCTCATTAATTTTATCATTTCCTATAACCTCATCTTATTACTTAGGGACTCCAAATATGTATGTCGTATAGGATACTTCCTAAGCTAAAATACGCACTTGGACAGCTTTACATATAGACGGTGTTCTCTCAACAAACTTAAAATAGTGTGAAGATGCTACTGATGCTCCCTAGCCCTTAATTTATTTTTAGGAAGAACTAGAATTAGTGATGATAATAATAATAGTCTTAGTAATTTTACTAAGAGAATTATCATAGAGTGCTAACAAATATATTAGTGGTGGTATTAACAAAAATAGGGCTATTAGTAGTAATGATGATAATGGTAGAATAATATTAATAGTAATAGTTAGAGTAATTGTCATAGTAATCATAATAATAATTATAATAATAATAAGGCTAAAATGATAATTGTACCAAAATAATTTATTCTTAATTTCTAGCAAGGGTTAGGGCACAACCTAAGTGATGATGGCAGCGAGGGTGGCGACACTCGGCTGTGACGGCAGCAGCAATGGTGGAAGTGGTGGTTGTTTTGTGAAGGGGTGGCCTTTGGTGTTGGAAGAGAGATAGGAAGGTGGAAACTATGAGGTGGTGGACTCTCTATACTAGGAGAGTTGTAGTGGTGGTGGTGCTATAGTAGGGTGGCAGCACAGGTGGTGGTGGTTGTGGTGGCTGAGAGTAGTGGAGAAGAAGGGAGGGGTAAGGAGAGGGATAAAGGGGAAACGGAGGGTAGGGGAAGGCAAAGGAGGATATGCTTGGTTAAGTGGGTAGCAATGGAGATGGTGATTGTGATGGAGGAGGCGGTGCACAGCGGTGAGAGGGGTGGCAATGGGGTGCAAAGGGCAGCTTAAGCTACCTACTTTACACAATTGAGGTGGGCTAAGTAAGGAGACTTAAGGGTGATGAGCGGCTTAGTTTGGTGGAGGGTGATGCAAGGAAGGGGTTGGGTAGTGTTTCAGATGGTGGTGTTGTAAAATAGTAGCTAGGGCAACGTCTAAAGATAGAGAGGCGAGAAGAGTCACTTTTTTCTTAGCAAAGAAAAAAAAGGAGAATGGAGGCATTAAGGGGGTATTTATAGGTCGAGGGAAAGAGAAGAACAAAAAGGGAGACAAAGACAAGGGGGGATGAGGGGAAGGAGCCCATTGGTTGGTGGTTGAAGGCCGGTATGAGCCTATGAAGGTGTAGGGGAGCAGGGCTACAAATGGGGGTAATGGAAGGGGAATAGGCATGTGGGGGAGGTAGGTATAGGGTAGGTTGGGATCAAATTGGAAATGAAAGGGATGGGAGAGAGAGGGGAGTAGGTCAGGATGGTATGATGGTGGGGAAGGACGGCTGACAGGTCTACAAGCTCGACCTACAATGCGAGAGAAGGAGAGGGAAGGGGAGGGAAGAAGAAAGAAGAAAGGAGAACCGCGCAGCCAAGGAAAAAAAAAAGAAAGGAAGAGGGAGCTAGCTAGGCTCCGCGTGTGTGAAAAGAGGGAGGAAGAGGTTAGGCCACACGGGCGAGGCCCAACTAGAGGAAAGAAGGGAAGAAATAAAAGGAGAAAGGAGAAAAAGGAAGAAAAGGGGGAAAATGAAAAAGAAAAAGAAAAAGAAAACTAAGGTAGTTAGGGTATTTAGGGTCTTTTTGGTATTTTTTAAATATTTGGAAATAATAAAATTACTAAAAATAAATAATTAAATTACTTTTTATACTAATTTAGAAATTTCTAGGTAATTATTCCTAATTTTTATTTTAGTTAGCAAATTACCCTAATCTTCCCTAATTAAATCCTATTTTATTTTCCTCTTTTTTTTATCTTAATTACTCATGTTATTTTATTTAAAATGTTATATCTAATTAATCTCACATATTAATTCTTAGTTTATTATAATTTCCAAATTTTGGGTTTTGGGGTATTACATATCGTATGTTAGTACATTAGGGTTTTTAGTATATGATTTGTGTGGATATGATATGTTACAAATAATCTAATGATTTTTAATGTTATATTGGAAAATGGAGAAAGAGTGCATGTATCTTGTGTACGATGTGTATTGCATTGAAATGGTGATTAAGAAGGGGGTTAGTGTTTAATGATGGGTGTTAGGTGTATATACATGTTATGCTAATGGATATGGAAACTTGTAGTAAAAATAATACTACTATAAGCCCTAGGGGAAATTAAACGGGATGCCTAAGGTGTTATGACTGTTGCTAAGAATGGAGGTGGGAGTTTAGTGTATTATAAATATATGTGTTAGTAGAAATATCAATATTTATGGCCTATAGGTATTTTGGTAATTTAAATGCATATTAATGTTCTTCCTAATAAATATGCATGATAAGTAATAATTGGCACTAAGTATGATAATGAGGGTTTATGGTGTTAGTTCCGCATGTTCAGGCATGAATATTAACATTTTATGACTTAGGGGTATTTTGATAATTTTAAGGAGTTTTGCTCAAATAAATGTGTGTGACATGTAGTAATTGATGCTAAGTATGAATATAGGGGTTTATAGTGTTAGTAATGCATGTGGGTATGATTATTAATATTAAATAACCTTGGGGCATTTTGACAATTTTACATGTTCAATGGGGGTTATCTTAATAAATATATATATGATTAGTAATAATTTGTGCTAAGTATGATAATAGGAGTTTATGGTGTTAGTAATGCATGTCTAGGTATGATTGTTAGTATTATATGACCTAGGGATATTTTGATAATTTTACATGTTCAAATGGGAGTTGTTCAAATAAATGTGTGTGACAAGTAGTAATTGGTGTTAAGTATGAAAATAGGGGTTTGTGGTAATAGTAATACATGGTTGGACATAAATAGTAATATTATTTCACATAAGGGCATTTTGGTAATTTTTTATAAACTGAGGGGATTCATCAAATAAACATGCATAATAAGCGTTAATTAATGATAAATATGATGATAGGATTTATTATCCTAGTATCACTTATTTGAGCATGATAATTAATAATACATAGTCTAGGTAATTTACGTGTGATATGGCGATTAGTCTAATAAACCTGCATGATGAATATTAACTAATATAAGATATGATAATAGAAGTTTATTTCCATACTACCACCTATTCAAGCATGATTATGAATATTATAGGGTCTAAGGGTAAGTTGGTAATTTTGAGTGTGCCATGATGAATATACTAATGAATATGCATGGTTTAGGGGTAACTTGGTTAATTGGAGTATGATATGTTGCTCTTCTCATAAACATACAAGAACATTATTAATTATTGATAAAGCATGCGAATGTATGTTTGGTTGTTCTAGGCATGCATGTTAGGTTTTATGTGCGATTTGATCATTTGGTGTGTCAGGTAACTTGACTTCAAAATCAATAGCTTAATTATTGTGTGTTTCTCTTTTATAGCATGATGATGAAACAAAATGGAGTCTGTGATGGAAATGGATGGTAAAGAGGTAGACTTATCCTTATAGGCATTTTAGTCATCTATACCTAAAGTGCCTAAGTATGATTATTTGAGCCTAGGATGGCCTTAATGGACTACTTATGTTGACATTGATAATAATCCTGATTTCAGTTACTTTACAGTATTGGAAACAAATAAAAATGGTTAAGTATGTGATTAATGTGTGCTCCTTATGGTCACTTTAATAAAAATACTAATACTTAAAATGAAAGACCTCAAGATCAGGAATGATGGCTCGTTAGTAGTCGCTACCCAAAAGATGTCATTTAGCCCATGATTATTCTAGATTTTGTTGGTCTGCCTTAGTATCCCCATGAGGCCCTACATCTTACTCTATTTAGCTCTACAGACCAAAGTAAGGGGTATACATACTTATGAATTAGGTGTTCATGTAGGTAAGGTATTGGTTGCTTTCATGTATTGATGCGACCATGATACCTTTGCGTCCCTAGGTTGATAGTCGGTAGGATATTGTGTTGTTGTAACACCACCAATTTTTTTATTTTTAAGACAATGTGGAAGCATTTGAAATATAAAATTGAGGAATGTTACTACCACATCAACTATAAGAGATGTCTGATCATCACCTAGTCTATGCCCGATGCAACATAAAATGTAGCAAGGAGCAAAAGAATGTCTGACCGTAATAATAATGTGACACTATAAAGAAATAAAGACTAGAATGACATGATAGATAGAATGAACATGATAGTTTACAAATCAAATACAAGAAATCCGAGCCAAGATTTTAAATAAATGAAAATACAAAAAAATCCCAATGTAGTGGGAAAAATACTAATAAGCAGTTAGCCTAACTCTTAAGCACAATCATAAACCTCCAACCCTAAGCAATGGCCCACTAGTGGCCCATGGTATCACCCTCAGTGTATTCTAGCTTAGAGTCATAACCAAGCTAGAATTCTGATCATCAAAGTAACCACACAAGTGCAGTACCAATATAGTAAAGTATTAGCAAAGCATACTACTTAAAACATGAAAGGCTTATGTAGCACATTAAGGTCATAGAGTAGCATGGTATTCAGACTACTAGAAAGGTAATAAACAAGAGCAGTGAGAACATATAAACACCTCAATGATATTTAAGGATATACATTTACACACTAGCTTAGTTTTCCACAACAATCAATATAAAAGAAAGCACATAGTGCCAATATACCATGATGGGACTATCATAGGACTGCAACTCCCACCATCGCATCACACTAGTTCCAAGCAGCTTTGTTCACTAATCTTCAACATCCACCACACTTGGGCACCCAAGTGAGGGGACATACGCTAAATTTTGGGTATTCCTCACCTGAAGTACATAACAATAGAATCATAATATTACCCATATACCATGAAGGGATGAACATAGGACTTCAACTCCCACCACTGCATTACACTAGTGCTAAAAGGCCTTTCTTAAGGATCTTGTACATCCATCACACTTGGACACCGATGTGTGGGGGCATACACTCAATTTTGGGTATGCATCACCTACCACACAAGCACTAGTGTCAAAGGGATTTTCTGAGGGATCTTTAATATCCACCATACTTAGACACCTAGGCTAGGGGCGTAAAAGATATAACTTGTAAAAATAAAATTTTTCACTAGCAAATTTTAGGGGTGTTACACAAGGGCCCACTAAAAGAATCTTACAATACAATGGTACTAAGGAACTTTTTATACATAACCAATATTAAAAAACCAAGATGAGACACATACAAGGCATACAACAAAACATCGTGTAAGATATTTAAATATGCACTTGAGGACTGAAATACGATGATAATCCATATAACTACATACAACAAGTGATACATACTATTCATACTCATCCATCTACAACAAACTAAAACTTACCAATTAAACATCAAAAGATGCTCTTTCAAGTATAATTAGAAACTGCATTAACCCAAAACCAGGATAATAACAACATATCATATATATCATTATCAATACCAATAAATCTCATAACATAAGTAGGCTTATAGTAACGTACTAAGAATAATCCATAGCATTACCGGTAGTTACAAAGGCTACTACCAAAACATATGTAGGCACAAAAGCTACTACTAAACCAACAGTAGGTATAAAGACTACTAATGAACCATATGGAGGCACAAAGTCTCCTATCAAAATATAGGTAGGAACAAAGGCTTCTACAACACCATATTTATGTGCAAAGGCTACTACTAAGAAGCAGGTAGGCAAAAAGCTTGCTACAAACCAATCTAATAAAATAATCATCCATTAATCATTTCCATCCAATCATATTAGCACCCAAGGTAACATAATATCCTACTTGTAACATCTCGAGTTAATAGGAAAAGCTGGGGGTTATCATGGACTGCTTTCAGATTGATCGAATGACCACATAGATCAACACAAGTCTTTTTGGCACACTTTTCCTTCACACACGCGCTTCCTCAAAAAAATTTAGAAAATTTTCAAAACTTCCTAGGAGGATCACCCATCTTAAAAGTTTCTCTATAACCATCATGCTTAACTATGAAGTTCTTAGGAAAAAATCACCAACAGGATGGTATAACACTTTCACATAAGTAGACAGATTGGTCATTTTAACACTTTGCTCAATTTGGGCTATTGCATTCACCCCCACTCAAAGAATGCAACATCCTTGTTGCATCTCAACTAGTAATTATCTCAATACAGTATATTCCAAGAATTATTTTCTTAGGTGGCTAACTAGATCATCCAAATTCATCTCATGGTTGTGGTTTTTCTCTGATACCAATTGTACACCCGAAGTTAATACGACCACACAAGGGCTACACTAGAGCTCTTTTGAATTGATCCGCTGGCCCCATAGATCAATATGAGTCCTTTCAGTGTGCTTTTTCCCCACTCATGCGATTCCTCAAAAAAATTTAGAAAATTTATGAAACTTCCTAACAGGGTCACCCATCCTAAAAATTACTCAACAATCATCCTGCTTAATTATGAAGTTCTTAGGACGAAATCACCAAAAGAATGGTATACCATGTTGATATAAGTAGCTAGATTTATCCTTATAACACTCCACTCAATTTAGGGTATTACACTACTAATTATCAATATTAGGATGTAACGGTATCCTAGTCGCACTAGTACATGAGGGTAACCCAAATACTATGAGTTTGACTAGGTATTTGAGCACAACATAGCATTGTGTTGATTTGTGTAGGTATTGGAAAAGTTTAGTATAGTATGGTGTTTTATAATAGAAACACAGTGGTACCATATTAATAAGCATGGATCATGTTTTTGAGATAAACTTTTGATTTGTTTGAGCAAAATCCAAAAGTAAGGAAATAAATACCAAGGTCCCATGTTTTCTAACTAAGGATTGTACTTTTTTTTTTCTAAAACACACTATTTTGCTTTGTAAGATTTTTTTCTTCTATGAAAGTAGACATGTTGAAACCTAGCCATCGAGATTTGTGCATCCCAATTTCTTCTTCTTCCCCATAATTTTTTTCATTCAAAAAGAATTGTAGTTTCAAGCAACTGATTGATTGATTAGTTTAATCATATTGTAATTATATAAGAGCACGAATACAAATCTCTAATTTTTTTTGAATTATTCTATTTTATGTTTGAATTCTCAATTGTGTGTAATCTTATTAATCTCAATTTGGTGTAGACCTCTCTAAATCCACACTAATTTCAAAACATATTGGAAGCATATTTATCTTATTATTCAAAGAAGCTAGAATCGATGATGGATGAGAAATTTGAAGATCTAGATCTGAAGTCCCTCTCTACCATATGGTTGAAGCTAGAGTCATTGTACATAAAAAAATCATTAGCAAATCGACTAAATTTAAACAGCCAACTTCATAGCCTAAAATTAGATGAGGGTCAATCTTTAAAAAGTCATTTGATTAAATTTGATTCTATTGTTATGGATTTGCATAATATGATGATGAAGAAGATTTGGCTTTTATTTTGATATGTTCTTTATCTGTAAGTTTTAAACATTTTTGTGAGATATTTTATATGGGAAAGATGAGTTACTCCTTGAGGATGTGAAATCCGCTCTACTAAAATGGGAGTTGATTGATAATTTGGCAGTGGTACTTATGGGGACTCACAGAGTGAGGGATTGATAGCTAGGGGAGGTCATTTAAGTAGGGGTCTGGTGACCATAACAATTCCAAATCTATATCAAAGAGTTAGTAGAAGAATGTGACATGTTATGGGTATCATAACAAGGGGCATGTAGGAATTTGTGTCCTAATAGGAAGCCTGATGAGTTATCTGGTTATTTCCTATAATTTTACCGACGGAGTTGTGTTGTCAGCCATTGATAGAAAGAACAAGATCAATGATAGATAGATCTTGTATTTTTGGTGCTCTTACCATATATGTTAAAACTAGAGTTGGTTTTAAACGCTTGAGATGAATTAGGGTAGAGTTCTCTCGATTGGTAATGATGTTACTTCCAAAGTTACTACGATTGGGATAGTGAAGGTGATGATGCATGACTGTGTGGTCAAGACACTATCCAACATGAGACATGTCCTATAAATGACCAACAACCTTATCTGTTTGAGTTCCTTACAGTGTACCAGGTACCAATGTGTTATTGAGGATAGTACCTTAAGAGTTACAAAAGGGGCTCTAGTGGTAATTATGGAAAATTGGGTTGGGTCATTGTATGAGTTGGTGGGTTCCATTATTTTGTAGATAGCTATTGGGACATTGTTAAGGTTGTCAGAATCAGATGTTACAAGAGTTTGGCACATCAGATTAGGATAAATAATTTTCAAGGGTCTAATTGAGCTCGCTACAAAATATATAACTTGTGCCAACAGTAATTTAGTCACAGATATTTTTTCTATTAGTAAAAGTTACTAATACCAATAGATATATTTTTGTGGGGAATAAAGAAAGTTTCCCCTGCAGAAATTTTTTATCTGTTGGTAATAGTATGCTATACCAACAGATCTTTTACCTACTTTTATATCTGTGCATATTAGTAGTATTATACTAACAAAACTAATACCCACTCATTTATCTACTGGTATTAGTATATAAGGAAGATAAATGTTTCAGCTATTGTTATATCCCTTGGCACAACACATTCATTCTTGTTATACTTGAAATACTTCTCTCATTATCATAATTGCCAATTTTATATGAAATACTAATAATATAATATATAACCAGATTTATAATTAACATTATAGTCATTGTTATTAATTAATATTATAATTAAATATGATAATTAGAATGTTAAAAAAATATTCTTAAACTAATAAAAATAATAATCAATCAAGTCGTGCTTCGAATGACCTATAAGACAGGGTGTCACTGCTTGATTGGTGCAATGGGAGTCTAGGAGGCATTGTATTCCTTATTTCTAGATATCCTCTTGATCCTAATATTATTATAGTTATTTATATAATTATTGTAAAATTTCTTATTTTTTCAAATTCAATTTCCTTAAACTTAATAATTAAAAATCTATCATTATTATAAGCGTTATTTTAATAAATATCATAATAAAAATAATAATTAGTTAATTTGCGTTCGGAACAACCTAGGACACAAGTCTTGTGGATCGATCTGCTAGTCGGGATCTAGGAGCATCGTACGTGTAGTGTAATACCCCACTTATTAAAAACCTAATTTTTATAAATATTTATATTGATTTATGATTTTTAATATTTAATTTTATTTTAATTATATTATTTAATTTAAATTGTATTTCTATTTTAATAAGTGATCAGGTTTATTTTAAATAAAAGCTTTTATCATATAAGTATTTTATTTATTTTTCAAAAACAATTTATAAATTTTTTTGATTAAACTTAATCTATTTAAAATTTTATTTTTGAGAAAAATTCTTTTAAATATTTGAAAAAGAAAAAAAAAATGTCGGTCAATACCAACTAACGCAGCTCCCCCCGCCCCTTATTCCCTTTCCACTTCGAGCAAACTCTTGACCCCCCTATATATTTGGTTCCTATGTTGCACAGCCTACAGGTAAGGATCGAGTGTCCATCGGTCATCCCACACCGCCTTGCCGCCACAGCTCCCGGTTGTCGTCGTAAATGGTAAGACAGCAGCATCAGCGAAGCAGCAGCGGTGGCGCGCCCCTAGCCAGACACCTCAGTGTCAATCTACCACCGATGACTGCTCCTCTCCCACTAACAAAGCTCCACTTGACTTTACCTACCTTGATTTAGCTGATTTCATTTGTTATAATTTTCTAAAATCCTAACTTTTTCTTTTGATTAATTATGAAAGAATGGGCTTTAATTAAGCTAAATTAGTTATTTAATTAAGTATATATAAATTGTATGATTGAATTGGATATGCTAATTGTGTGATATATGTTGATTTCTGAAAATTGTAATTATTGACCCGGTTATGTCCAGATATGTTGGATTTGTTTGATTAAGCTATTTGGGATAATTTGATTATGCATTATACTTTAAAATATATGTAGTTTTATATTGGAATTTTCAATTTAAGAAAAATCTATGAAATTATTTAGAATTTGATTTTTAGGTCAAATTCTTGTGGATTTAAATTGAATTGTGTAATTGAGTAATTTTATTAAATTGGTTATACATTTTGTAATAGAATATGTTCAATTTCATTTCCAAATCATCAATTTAAATATTTTGGCAAGATTTGACTGAATTTATAGTATAGGCTTAAAACCCTAATTATATTAAATTGGGTGTTTTCTTTATTTTTTTTAATCAATTGAGTATATAATATGTTATAAAATAGGTCTTATTACATTTCTAAACATTCAATTTAAATAAATTAATAAAATTTTACCAAATTGTATTTTTTTGTCCTAAAACCCTAACTTTCAAATAAAATTATGCAAATTATCATTTGAATAGTTGTTTATTCTAAAATTGATGTTATAAAATTATTTAAAATGACCTTAATTGTATTTCAACACGTTCAATTTGGAATAATTAGTTTGAATTATCTGGATTTGTATTTTGGGCTTTAAAACCTTATGTTTTGGGAAAAGTTTCTAAAATCAATTAAATTGAGTTAAAATCAACTAGCTTTGATTTAAAATCAATTAAATTAAGTTTTTAACTTATTGTTTGGATCAATTCTATGAAATTTATTGATTTGACATTTTGGGGTTGTAAACCCTAATTGTGTAAGTGATTTTTATTAAAATATAATTACTTTCTATTCTTTTATGTTTTGAATAGTTTTTCTAATTTAGTCTTTACATTTTTTATCAGTGATCTAGGAAGACACTCTAATGGATCCAGAAAGCCGAATGTGTATACAATTTTATAGTTTTTTGGTTTCTCTTTGGTCATTTTCCTTAAGGTTTTGATTTGGTGATAGATTGCTTGTATGATTTGTGGGTTTATGGGTCTTTTCGAGGGCTTTTGAACTACAAGTGGTCAAAGCTAATGCTTTATATCCTAATGTCCTTGGTTTTTCCCTTTGTGTCTATAATGGCCTAACATTCTTCTAGTTCTTGGTGGAGCTAGCAAATAGGATTAAATTGGTATTAGGAGAGTGTTTTGAATTTTTTTTATTTTGTCTTATTCAATGTTGATGAAATTTTATCTTTTACTTATAATAGGGCGGTGTATGGAGCATTAGATCTTAACAACCCATAGGGCGGGTCCCTACTTTAATTTTTTGTTCTTTGCTTATCATATTTGGTTGGTGTTTATGTCTCTCGGAGTTTCTATTATCGCTACCCATAATTTAGAAAAAGGGGTTAGATTCAATTATGAAAGTGATATGATATTTGAAAAATCTTTAACATGGTTGTAAATTATTGATTCCTCTTTCACTAAAAGTTATCTTCCCTTTTAAGCTATTCTTGCAGGTCAGTGAAGTCAGAAAGTTCAACACTTAAGTGGTTGTTGAATATTAGTAGTTGTACATCTTTTTCTTATTAGAAATTGTTCTTGCTTTGTGGTAATGTGGTGGGAAATTATTGCTTGTTGTTTCTTAGTGAACCTGGTTATACATAATGGTTGATAAATGTTAGTGAATCCATGAAATATTTCTTACTAGAATAATTATTTGAACAAAAGATTTTTTTTGCTTTTATATTGATGATATTTAAATCTAAAACAATAGTTATCTCTAAGATTTTGTTTTAGTGTAGCTATATTATCTTTTTTTACTGGTTCATAATATGCAACATAATAATTTTTTATAAACGATTATTCTTTTACAATCGATTTTTATATGTGCATAATGGTACTCTTTTATATTTTTTTTTGATATATAGTGGTTGTACACTTATCTAATTAGAGTTTGAGTATTATCAAAATTTTTTGATTGAAGTTCTTTACTAAAAGTCAATTGGGCTTTTAAGACATAGTTCTAGATATTTATCAATTGAATTGGTTGGTTGTTATCATTTTTTGACCTTCTTGTTACTTTTATGATGTTGTATCTATTAGTTATGTTGTTTAATCATGGTTCAATTCATGCAAAAATAAATAATAAATAATCACTTCACCAAACATGCAAGGGAGACTATATGGTGGTGTTATATTGGTGGATTAGGTAGCATCACCTATAATTAAATTGTAGATATATTATAATTACAATTATAATTATATTTATAATATATAAAGACACACACATCGTGTGCTACAAAAAAACTAGTCTTTATTATTATCCTTTGTCCTTATTTTTCTCATTATTTTGATGTCTCTACTTGTTGAAAATTATGTAGGAACATGATTTCATGGATTTATTTAAGGACAAGAGTTGGGTGAAACTAAGGAGAGTATAAAGTACTTACAAAAAAGCCTTAGATACATTCATTGACTATGTATTTAGAACCTCAATCACTCATGGAAATAAGATTGTTTGTCTATGCTTTACTTGTGCAAATCAATTTTATCATGAAATAAATGTGGTTAGAGGTCATCTTATAATGAGAGAAATGGATATAGACTATCAAAGGTGTGTTTGGATTTTTCATGGGGAGTAAAGGGGCAATGAAGATAATGAAATTTTAGATTTGGGGCTTGATGATGATATGGGGGTTTGATGATGTGCATGATGGTTCATATGATGATATTCTTGAGATGGTAGGAGATATTTTTGAATTTAATAGGACAAGTAGTAGTTGTCCAGTTTCTAATGAAGAAGCTAATGCATTTTTTAAGTTGATTTAAGATGCAGGGAAACCCTTATATCCCGGTTGTGCTCTTAGTAAACTCTCCTTCATTGTTGAAATGTTTATATGGAGTAAATAATTATAAAAATGGACCAAATATACTAAAATAAAGAGATAAAAATAAAAAAATATAAAATTATTACCTATATTAGTTTTCTAGTCAGCGCACTTTCTCCTATTAATGTCCTTATCCAATCGATCTTACTCTTGTTAACCTACCTTAGCCAACCTATTGAAAAGTTCAAAGCTTATGTATCATCATAGGTTCTCAAAATATTTATTGGATGAGGAATCCTAGTAAATTATCACAAATAGTTAAATATTAAATAAATTATGCAATCTAAACCTAGAAGATAGTTTCCGTGCCAATCTTATGCAAAAACCCAAACAAAAAAACTTTGGATATGTATATACTCAATTATTTTTCAGTTTCCTATGCTTTAAATTTTTTTTCATTTATTTATCTAATTGACTCTATTTCTCTCTTCATTTTTTTATCCCCTTTAGCCATAACATTGAAATTTATCCATGCTAATTAGGATTTTTCATGGGATGGTTATCTTGCCACATCAAATTTTATCTTAGGTAATTCGTATATTATATACTCATAATGCAAATTACACACATTTTTTTATATTATAAGATAAAATATATATGTTTTTATGTAAGAAAAAGTTTTCATGTGAAGTTATAATTGAAATTTTATTACATGGAAAATAATGAATAAAATGAAAACAAAAAAGCAATTGTAGTAGAAATAGTTAGAGTGAGTGAGTTACGTTGTGTTCACTATAAATAATTAACGTTTTATTGACCAAAATTTTTTGTGTTTAAAGGCCAATTTTTTATCGTTAATGTCAATAAAAATTTAAAATAAACTATTTGTTCCCTAAAGAGTACAAACTCTCATTGTCTAGCTTTTTGCTATGAATTTAGATTAATATGATTAAATTAATTGTATATATATTTTTATGGAAACCATGTTGACGATTATTATCAAATGGAGGATGACAAGAATGGAAAGGATGACACTAGAGAGGATAATGAAGAAGATGATGTTTGATGCATTTATAAAAACACTTTTGTGAGTTGGCTTATGAAGACGGTTAATGCTTTTATTTGTTAGTTTACGAATATGATTGATGTTTTTGTATATCAAATTATGAAGATGCTTGGTGCCTTTGTATATATATTAGCTAACAAAGATGCTCGGTGCTTTTGCTCGTAAGCTTACAAAGATGCTCAATGATTTTGTATGTCAGCATATAAAGATGTTTTTGTATAATAGCTGATGATTTTGTATATTAGTGTATGAAGATGTTTTTGTATGATAGCTTATGCTACAAGTCATTTATATAGTATTGTACTTAAATGACTGTTATGGCTTTGGGAGCTAAACAACTAATTATTTTGTACTACACAATGATAATTATATATGGTGTAGTTAATTTTATATATATATAAGAATAAATTGTTACTATAGGTGGATATTGGATATTGTGGTAACACGTAATATCAATAAATTTTGTATGTTTCGGTACAAGTTTTACCAATATATATATATGTGTGTGTGTGTGTGTGTGTGTGTACAGGGTTAAAATATGTATAACCAACAATATATATGTGGGCAATATGTTTTAGTAACAGATATAATATTACGTTTAATACTTTTACTTACAAATATGATTGTGTGGATAATTATTTTTATCACATATATAGTTTTGTGCTTAATACTTCTAGTCACAAATATTATTTTGTAGATAATAGTTTTAGTTACAGATATTATTTTGTGGGTAATACTTTTAGTCACAGATATTATTTTTTTGTTAATACTTTTACTTACAGATATAAGTGTGGGCATAAGTTTTATTAATAGATAAATATTTGTGGGCATTATCAATTATTCCCAACAGATGATACATATCTATGGGTAAAACTTTTAAGCACAAATTTTTTACCCACAGTTTTTTCACAACAAAAATTCTGTGGGTAAAAGCTTTGGCCAACAAAAAAAATAGCTTTTACTAATAGATAAGACCCTATTGACACAAATCATTTATTTTGTAGTAGCTCTCTAAGAGGGGGCTGCTGGATGGATAGAGTACAGGTACTATGGACTTTGATTAGCTTTTCTATAGCTAAGCATTATATGACAGAGCCTCTTAAGTATATCCATTTAGATTTATGTAGTCCAACAAGAGTGTTTTCAATGGGTGGTTCACGATACTTACTAATATTCATAGATAACTTCTCTAAAAGGGTATGGGTTTATTTCTTAAAGACTAGGAATGATGTGCTTAGTATTTTCAAACACTAAATGATCTTGATAGAGAAGCAACCTAGGAAGAAATTTAAGTATCTTATGTTAGATAATTATCTTATGTTTGATGAGTAAAGTTTCGCTAACTACTACTAAGATAATGAGATATAGTGAGAGCACACCTATGTTAGAAGACCACGACAAAATGGAGTTGTTGAGCAGATGAATAGAACCATATTATAGAAGGCTTAATGCATATTATCATAGGTAAGGCTAGGTATAGATTTTTTGGCTAAGGTAGTTCATATGGAAGCATACTTGGTGAATGGGTCATGAAGTTAATCCATTCATTAGAAGACACCTACGGATTTATAGTCTGGTAAGTTAATTGATTACTCTAATTTACATGTCTTTTGTTGACCTACTTGTGCTTATGTAAATGAAGGTAAACTTGAGCCTAGAGGTAAGAATTTGTGTCTTTCTTAGTTTTACATCTGAAGTAAAGAAGTACAGTTCATAAGACCCACTTGCAACCAAGTTCTTGACTTGTAGAGATGTTACCTTCAATGATTTAGTGTTTCTCCAAAAGATTGAGTCTTATGATGGTATCACTAAGGAGGTGAAGTAGGAGAGTGCTTCATCCTAAGAGGAGGCTGAGGTTAAGTTGGGTGATAAAGACCCCTTTGATAAACCCACTATTCCTAAGGTGGGTGGATCTAGGTAACAGGTGGAGCAAAGAGGCATTGCTCCAGGCAAAGGGAAAATGATTTTCAAGCCTTCGGTTAGGTATGGTTATGATGAGTTCGCTAGTTATGCTTTATCTAGAACAAAGACGGTTGTTGATGTGCATGAGCCAACATCATTCTCAAAGGCTATTTAGATTATTGATTATATAGAGTGGTGTGTTACTATAGAGGAAATATGGAGTTCTTAATGAAGAATTAGACATGGAAACTTATGAAGGAACTAAGGAAGAAAAATGTTTTTGATTACAAGTCCATGTACAAGTTCAAATATAGAGCTCTAGGGGTTGACAGACAAGTTAAAAGGCTTGTTTAGTTATACGTGAATTTATTCAAATTCCAAGTGTGGATTATAAGAAGGTATTTTTTTCCTTATGGATAGACATACTTCTATTTGCACTTTGCATATGCTTGTGGTAATATGTGATTTGAATTTGTAGCATCTAGATGTTAAAACTACATTTTTGTATGGTGAACTTGATGAGGAGATTTATATATGACAACCTAATAGTTTTGTGGTTGAGGGGATTCATGATCATGTGTGCCTATTGAAGAGGTCACTGTATGGTTTGAAGTAACCTCCTTGACAGTGGTATAAATAATTTTATTAGTGTATGCTTGAGCATAGTTTCTTCAAGAGTGAGTATGATGGATTGTGCACTTGAAGTAAATCAAGAGTGGATCTTTTTATATATTTTGCTATATGTTGATGGAATACTTATTACAACAAAAGATAAGTCTGATGTTGATAAGGTAAAGGTAATGCTAAATAATGAATTTGAGATGAAGGATATTGGAGCTGTGAAGAGGATCCTTAGAATGGAGATTATTAGAAACTATGAGCAAAAGCTTTTGTACTGGTCATAGAAGTCCTATGTGAATAATGTTCTAGAGAGATTTCATATGATTGATATCAAGATGATTAGCACTCCATTGACTACTCACTTCAGATTGTTTTCTTTGAATTATCTCAAATCCCAAGAGGAAGAGGAGTTCATGTTGACTGTTCTATATTTGAATATTGTTGGTTATGTCATGTATGCTATTGTGTGTACCTAGCTTGACATTACACAAGATTTTAGTTTTGTGAGTCAATATATGGCAAATCCATGAAAGACTCACTAGAAACGAGTGAAGTGGATCATTAGGTACTTGAAGGGAACAACATCAACTTATATTGAGTATGGAAGATCAACAAATTTACTAGATGGGCTCGAAAACTCTTATTATGGAGAATATTTGATAAAAGGAGATCCATCAATAAATATATTTTCTATCTTGTTGGTTTGCCTATTAGCTAGAGGTCTTTTTTGTAGGAAGTGATAGCCTTGTCCACTACTAAGGCAAAGTATATAACTATAATAGGGGCTTTTCAAGAAGCCTTGTGGCTTAGTGGTTTTGTACGAGAGTTTGAATCTGGTCATGGTGCTCTAGTTTTTCGTTGTGATAGCCAAAATGATATCTATTTAGTTAAGAATGAGAATTATTTATCTCATAAAAAAAAACACATTGACATCAGGTATCACTTTATCCAAAGTACTATTGCTGCAGGCAAAGTTATGCTAGAAAAAGTGCATACTTTAGATAATCTAGTTAGTATACTAACAAAGCAACAAACCATGGGTAATTTTGAGTATTTCTTGAATATGATTGGTATTCATAGTCCTTGAGGTCCTTTCTTGGGCTAGGGATTTTTATAGAGCTCTTTCCATGGCATATGTCACAAATACTGCATCAAGGTGGAGAATTATAAGTTTTGATTGGGTATTTGAGCACAACAAAACATTGTGTGGATTTGTGCATGTGTCGGACAAGTTTAGCATAGTATGGTATTTTATGTGAGATAATAGTGGTGTCATGTTAATAAATATGGACCATGTTTATAAGATAAAATTTTCATGTGTTTTGGGAAAAATTCAAAAGGAAATAAACATGAAGGTCACATGTTTTCGTAATATGGCTCGTGTTTTTCCTTATTTCTAAAATATGCTATTTTACTCCGTACTATTTTTTTCTTCTATAAAATGATACTTGCTAAAACCCTAGCTATTGAGAGTCATGCATCCCAACTTTTTCTTCTTCTCTTTAAAATTCTCCATTCAAAGAGAATGGTACTTTTCTGTAATTGATTAATTGATTGGTTCTATCATCTTGTAATTACACAATAGTACGAATAAAGATCTCTACTTTTTTCTCTTGTAATTTTATTTTGTGTTTGAATTCTCAATTATGCATAATTTGGTTAATCTTGATTTGGTGTAGATCTCTCTCAATCCATGTTAATTCCACAACAAATACATAAGTATGCACACCCCCTTTTAGTCTGCATAGCTAAATAGAGCAAGATATAAGTCTTGGATAGGGCACAAAGGCAAATTAGCAAAAATCCATAATCAACCATTTGTTAAACCGCTTCTATATTATAGAAACCCCTGAAGATCCACCATTCCTGATCTCAAGGTCTTTCACTTTAAGTACTAGTATTTTATTAAACTGATCACAAAATCACAATCAATTGCATATATCTGGTTTCTATACTTGAACCATTTTACTCATTTCCCACTTATTCAGTATAGCCATAAAGAAGATCATTTCCTAGATCAATTATAAAAATATACTAAAGTCATCATAGGCTCAATTATTCATATTTGAGCATATTAGGCTAACAAAAAGTAAAATGCCCTTGAGATTAAAATTACCACATTAACATCTTCTTTAATTAATAAGTCCATTTTATTTATAGATTTGTCATAACATCTTTTTTTTACTATCTAGAATTGACTTTTTACTAAAGATAGATTGAATATCATGGGGATGGAGGTTGATAGGCTATGTGTGTTGTGTGAATCCAATGATGAAACTAAACTACGGAACACCTTTATTTTTATTGTCCTTTCTACCATCAGGTGTGGTTGTTGATTATTAGAAGCTTTATGTGTAATAAAATATATAATAAATATAATAATATATAATAAATATAATAATATTTAATAAATATAATAAAAATTATAATATAAAAATATTTATTTTTGGTTGGATTGGTAGCCGTGGGTGGTGGATGTAGGGAAGTTGATGGTGATGAGGCGGTAAAGGTGGTAGCTCGGTAGTGTAGCATAGGAAAAAGTGGTGGAAAGACAAGGTGGAAGGGGAGTGATGAGGCGGCTTGGTGGGCTTTGGCTAGTGGTGAAAGCTGCAAGGTGGGTGCCTATTGGGTTGGATAGGGTAACCTAGGATGTAGAGGGGAGGTGGATCATTTAGTTGAGGTTAGGGCTAGGATGGTGGAGGTGGTTGTAACACCTCAAAATTCACTAATTTTTTTAACACAGAAGCGAATGAATTAAATCAATACCTGTGAATTTTGAGAATGTTACCGCCACACTTAGTACTATAGTGGTTCACTCCTACCGTTCTAGTACCACGTGTTAAGGCTAAAAAAATATGTTAAACTTAAATCAATACCTAAACCAAGAGTTCATAAAAAGAATTAGAAGGCACATAACATAGAGATTAGAGTACGCGTAAAGAGTTACATAATCCAAAGTACTTAATCAATGTTCCTCGAAAGGAATAATGTCTACAGATGATAAAGTTTAATCCTAGAAATCCAATATAGAAAAGAAATAACATAAAGAGAGAATCTAGCCATGTCACTCCTAATCATTGAGCCAAGCGCATGCTCAACACTCAGCCCCACCTGATGCCTCATGAACATCTAAGGCATCAAAATATGCATCGCCCACCAACGCAACGTCGGAAGGGCTTTTTGCTCGTAGGAAGGAGCATCATCCATGAAAAGGGTGATCAATAAGCTACGTACTGAGTAACGTAACCATGCACTAAGGCCGACATAAAAAAAGAACATAAACCATGTAGGATAATAAAACAGTATGATCACTTCAGACAAATAAACAAATAAAGGCCATTTATATTCCGAATTAATTACTTTATTAATCTCTTATCAGTACTCATTTCACACCATACTCTTTATCAAAACCATGCGAGTACGGGAACCCCCACTATTATAGCTAGTGGAGAGGAGACATACAGGACACAATGCACATGACCACTATTATTAGCCAGTGGATCAATCATATATAGGACGGGACACCCTAACCACTATTTCTTACTAGTGGATAGGTTGGCCCTGGCTCGCATGGTATTCCACTATAAGTACGTAGTGTCTTTTAGGTGTCTTAGCGAACTCAGGATTTGATTTATTGAGTTCAGGATATGCCACTATTATAGCCAGTGGATCGGTCATACATAGGACATCATATCCTAACCACTATTATAGCTAGTATATTGGACACACATAAGACGAAACGCCCTAACCACTATCTCTTAACAGTGGATTGGTTGGACCCGACTCAATAATCTTCCACTTTATATGATTAATGTTTTATAGTATCTTGTTTAAAAGCTTTACCATAGACATGCATGACTCACTCTCCCTATGCCTATCCTCCAACGGACCCGATGCATATCATCATACTCCTGCACCTCCTAACTTGCCGCAACATCCTTTCCTCCATATCCTATATCACACTAGAAGTCCGACTCTTAAGTATATGGGTCAAGGCCCACTACCTCACTCCTCCAAGTCCACTCAACACCTCACTCTAGGGTTTTATCCCGAAACCCTAATTTAGACCTATGTGATCCATCCTACTCCACTTCACACGACCCAAATCATTTTAACACTTCACACATCACAACTCATAGATTCCACCCTCATCATCACACTTTAATCACCAAGTACACATGTGACTACAGACCCTACGTAGCCACACTAAACCCAAGCTGGCCACACCAAACCCTAGCTCGGCCTTCTATGCACCCTTATACTGTCCCACAAACTACCTTTCAGCCAAAGTGTTCAAACAGCCAAACAACACTTCCATCACCTTCCTCATACCCCAAATCAACTTTCCATACATAAATTTCACCCCTATGTAGACTTTACATATCCCATGCAACCCTTCAAACTTTTTCATGCAAACCCTAAAACTCCCACGTGAAATTCTCCCATGCAAACCCTAGATTCTTCCATACGTACTTAAATTCTCCCATGCAAAGCCTAGATCCATCCATACAAACCCTAGATTCTTCCATACGTACTTAGATTCTCCCATGTAAAACCCTAGATTTTCCCATACAAAATCATAGATTCGATTCCCCCATGCAACACCATAGATTAGATTCTCCTATGAAAAACCATAGATTCTCCCATACGAAACCCTAGACTCTCCCATACAAAGCCATAGACTCTCCTATACACAACCATAGATTCTCCCACTCTTTTATTTTATTTAAAATTTCCTTTTTATTCATCCACTCATGGATTATTAAAATATTTAGGCCAACTCACACCCCTTGGTCAAATTATTTCCCCATTTTCCTTTTTCATCTTTTCTACCCCACAATACGACCTTAAACATCCTCACATGCATGTGTAAAAGGTAACAACACATTACATCACATTTCACCACATATACATAATCACACATGTCATATGAAAGCACATATGCATACCTCAGCTTCAAGCCACACTACGCATGAAATAATTATAACAATAAGCATAAGATACATAACACATCATGATACATGTTATACAAGGCATACAAACACATATAAGGCCTTAACTACACTCTTACCTAATACGAGACTGGTCTTTGAGTACACTCCTATGCCTCCTTATGGCTTTGACTAGTCTCACCTATAAGAGGAAAACTAAAGATTAGGTTCTCTCCTACTAAATATACTATTAATTCCTTATATATGATAAGATTAAGGTTTTAGATAAAAGTAATATTAGTCATATTGTAAAAAATAATATTATCACCCTAATAATAATAATGATACTAAAAATAATAATAATAATAAAGATAATAAAATTAATAATAATAATAATAATAATATTAGTATCATTCGAAATAAATAGTGAAATAAGGGCTTTGACCCTTCACCAAAATACTAATACTAATTATAATAATAATAATACAAAATAATAATAATAATAATAATAATGATGATAATAATAATAATATAATCGTAATACAAATAGAATAGGGCTTCCGCCCTTAATAGCAATAATAACAATAATAACATTACTAGTAGTAATAATAATAATAATAATAATAATAATAATAATAATAATATAAAATAATAATATAATTGAAATAAAGGAAAAATAATAAAATAAAATAAATAAAGCTTGTATAAATAGGGTAAAAGGGTTAAGAGGGCTTAGGGTACCACCTTACATTGGTGGTGATAAGCAGCACCGACGGTGGTGCACGGCGGTGGCGGTGATGGCTGGAAAAAAGGAAGAAAAGAAAGAAAGTTAAGTGTTGGAAAGAGAAGAGGCAGAAAGTGTAACACCCCAAAATTCACTATTTTTTTTAAACGGAAGTAATTAAATTAAAACCTGTGAATTTTAGAAATGTTACCACCACACTTAACTACACCGGTTCATTCCTACCATTCGAGTACCAAGTGCTAATGCTAGAAAGGATATTTGTTAAAATTATTCCATACTTAAACCAAGAGTTCATAGAAAGAACTAAAAGGATCATAACATAGAAATCAGAGTGTCCATAAAGAGTTTACATATCCCAAAGTACAAAATCAAAGTTCCTTGAAAGGAAATTATGTCTACACAATAAATTTAATTTTTGGAAAAATCTAATACATGAAAGAAATAATAGAAGGGAAGAAAATAACATAGAGAGGGAATTCGGCCATGTAACTTTAATCATCAAACCACGCTTATGATCAACACTCAGCCCCGACTGATGCCTTGTGGACATCGAAGGCATCAAAATATGCATTGTTGACTTGCACAAAGTTAGAAGGGTCTTCTGCTCATAAGAATGAGCATCACCTATAAAAAGGGTGATCAGTACGCTACGTAATGAGTAAGGTAACCATACACTAAGGCCAACACATATAAACACATAATCCAAAAGGGATACTAAAAATGGCATATGATCATTCCAGATAAATAATAAATAAAGGCCATTTATAGTCCAGATTAATTTCTTGATTAATCTCTTATAGATAGTCATTTCACACCATGCTTTTTATCATATGGGAACCCCACTATTTTAGCCGGTAAATTAGTCACTTATAGGGCAACATGCCCTAACAACTATTATAGCCGGTGGATCGATCACTTATAGGGTAATATACCCTAACCACTATTATATGCCGGTGGATCGGTCTGGCCCCTACTCGTATGGTATTCCACTATAAGTACTTAGTGTCTCTTATGTGTCTTAGTAAACTCAGGGTTTGGTTTATTGAGCTCGGGATCCCCCACTATTATAATCGGTGGATCGGTCACACATAGGGCAACATGCCCTAACCACTATTATACACTAGTGGATCGGTCTCTAGGGCACCTGGCCACTATTATGCTAGTGGATTGATCTAGGCTCGGATCAATAATATTTCACTTTACATGATTAATGACTTAAATGTCATATTCAGAATTTTAACCCTAGACATGCATGACTAACTCCCTCTACGCTTGTCCTCCAAAAAGGACCATCTCACATCATATTCCTACACCCCCTAACTTGCCCCCAACATCCTTTCCTCCATTCCTATATCACACTAGAAGTCCAACTCTTAAGTATATGGGTCAAGGCCCACTACCTTACTCTTCCAAGTCCACTCAATACCTCACTCTAGGGTTTTATCCCGAAACCCTAATTTAGACCTATGTGGTTTGTTCTACTCCACTTCACACAACCCAACTATTTTAACACCCCAAACTTCAAAATTCTTATATTCAACCCTCATCATGAAACCTTACTCCTCAAGTACCCAGGTGGTCACAAAACCCTAGGTAACCACACCAAACCTTACTAGTCACACCAAATCCTAGCTCATTCACCTATGAACCCTTATATTACCCCACTTACTATTTTTCATCCAAAATTTTAAAATACTCAAACAACACTTCCATTACCTTCCTCACACCTCAAAATAACTTTTCGTACGTAAAATTCACCCCCATGAAGACTTTATACATCTCATGCAACCCTTCAAACTTTTTCATGCAAAACCCAAAAAATCCTATGCGAAAGCCTAGATTCACCCATACAACCCTAAATTCTTCCATACATACTTATATTCTCCCATGCAAACCCTAGATCCATCCATACAAAAACCTAGATTCGATTCCCCCATATAAAACCATAGATTATATTCTCCCATACAACACTATAGATTAGATTCTCCCATGTAGAACCATAGATTCTCCCATATGAAATCCTAGATTCTCCCAACAAAAGCCATAGACTCTCCCATACACAACCATAGGTTCTCCCACTCTTTATTTTATTTAAAATCCCCATTTTATCCATCCACTCATGGACTATTAAAATATTCATGTCAAGTCAAATCCCTTAGTCAACTTATTTCTCTTTGGTCAACTTACTCTCCTTTGGTTAACTTACATCCCCATTTTCTTTTTTCATCTTTTCCACCCCACCAGCAACATTAAACATCCTCACATACATATCTTAAAGGGCCATAACACATTACATCACATTCCACAACATTTCATCACATTTACATATTAACATATACAATAAGAAGGCACATAAGCATACCTTAAATCCAAGCTGCTCCATACATAAAATAGTTAACTAATACCACATGATACACAACACGACATTATACAAGGCATCCAACCATATAAGGCACATAAACACAGATAAGGCCTTAGTTACACCCTTACCTAATATGACACCGGTCTTGGAGCACGCTCCTACACCTCCTTAGGGCTTTGACTGGTCTCATCTATATGAGGGAAAAGCTAAAGATTAGATTCCCTCCTATCAAAAATACCATTATTCTTTATTTATGCTAAGATTAGCGTTTTGGATAAAATAATAATATAATAGTAATAACACTAACTAATAACTAATTTTGCTAAAGGTAAAAGTAATAATAGTCATATTGTAAAATATCATAATATAAGATTTTGAAGATTTTACCCTAAGAATAATAATGATACTAAAAATAATAATGATGATAATAATAATTATAAATAATAATAATAATAATAATAATAATAATAATAATAATAATAATAATAATAATAATAATAATATGGTTCCAAATAAATGGTGGAATAAAGGATTCGACCCTTCACCAAAATAATTCTAATAATAATACTATTAACATTAATAATATCAATAGTAACAACAACAATAATAATAATAAATAATAGTAATTACGAAATAATAATAATAATAATAATAATAATAATAATAATAATAATATAAATAGAAAATAAAGTAAAGTAGGGTTTCGACCCTAGTTTGAAATAATAGTAACACTATTAATGATGATGATGATGATAATAATAATAATAATAATAATAATAATAATAATAATATAATTGAACTAAAACAGAACAGGGCTTCAGCCCTCAATAAAAATAATAACATTAGTAGTAGTAGTAGTAGTAGTAGTAGTAGTAGTAGTAGTAGTAGTAGTAGTAGTAGTAGTAGTAGTAGTAGTAGTAGTAGTACTAGTAGTAGTAGTACTAGTAGTAGTAGTAGTACTAGTAGTAGTAGTAGTAGTAGTAGTAGTAATATATTTGAATTAATGAAAAAATAATAAAATTAAATAGTTAAAGCTTTTATAAATAGTGAAAAAGGGTTGAGAGGGTTTAGGGTTCCGCCTTGGGTTGGTGGTGACAGGGCCACTGACAATGGTGCATGGCGGTGGCAGCGGTGGCTGAAAAAAAAGAAGAAAAGATGAAAGGTTGAATGCTGGAAAAAGGAGAGGAAAAATGAGGGTGGGAGTTGGGGTATTTATGGTTGCCTAGATGGAGAGGAGTAGAATGAGGATGGCGGTGCAGCCAAAGGTGGCGGAGCATGGCGTCATTGGTGGTGGCTGAGAGTGAAGGAAAGAGAAAGGGAGAGGAGGAGAGGGAGGAAGAGGAAAAGAAGGGTAGGGGAGGTAGAGGAAGGTATGAATGTGTTTTTGGGAGGAGTAAGGGGTAGTGGTTACGACGAGAGTGGTGGTGGACTGTGGTGTGAAGGGTGGCAGGGGCGGAGGAGTGGTTGATCGAGAAGGAAACTTTACATGGCCAGAGTGCCTTGTGCAAGGCAAATTAAGGGAGGGGAAGGTACAGATGGGTAGAGGATGATGTAGGGAAGGCTTAGGTGGGCGGAGTGGGCGGAGGAGTTAGTCAACAATGGTAGAAATAACATCTGATTGAGCGGTGATGGCAAAGTTGGGAAATTCTGGGCTACAAAAAAGTTTCAATTTTGGCTGCTAAAGGAGTATTTATATAGGCTAATTGGAGGTGGATAAGGTTAGAGAAGGATGGAAGAATCAAGGCAAGTGGGTTAGGGTTCACTGGCGACGATGATAGGCTGAGGCACGTGTGTCGTGGCTTGCGATTAACTAGGGAACAAAGGGGAGATTGTAATCCCCCAAAAATTTCGAAAACCTATATTTTAATAAATAACTTTTATTTGAAATTAAACTAGCATTTAAAATTATTTATTTTAATTATTTTATAGATTTTAGAGTATGTAAATTTGGATAAGAGCATTTAATAAAATAAAATAAAATATTTTTCTATTTATCATATTATTTTTTTTAAATAAATTTTTAAACTAGTATTTTACTATAATTATCCTTTTTAAGCCCATATATTTAATTATATTAGATTAAATTATTAAATAAACTTATTATCAAAAATATTACATCCTATTATTTTATAAATTTAATTATTTTCAATTTTTCCATTTTTCCCAATTTCCTTTTCCTACCTTTTCTTTTCTTTCTCCTTTCCCCTATTTCTTGTTTTTCCTTCTTCCTGGCTTTGGGCTTCCAGGCTGCCGGCCTACTTCCCCCCTCCCCCCTTGCACGTTGGGCTAGGCCCGCTCTGTCCCCTTTCTCCTCCTCGCGCGTTGTCCAGCACACCCAGCCCAAACGCCCCCTTTATTTTCCCCTGGACCGGCCGGCTCCACTTCTTTCCTGCGCCGGTCCAGCCGCCTGCTAGCCTTCTTCTTCTCTTTTCTTCTCCCACGCCTCGACCTGCTCCCGTCCTCCATGCACACCCGACCACCGCCTGCCTGCCACCGTACCTGCCCCTTGCTACTCCCTCTCTCTACCCCATCCTTTTATTTCCTATTTCGAGCCAAACTTGCCCCCTGCACCCTCCATTCCCGCCTAAATTCTTTCCTTCTTCTCCCCTCCCTTCCCCCTCCCTTCCCCCTGCCAACCGATAGCCCTGCCACCATACTACATCACCGATCGGCCGCCTCCTCCCCCTGCCTCTCCCTCTTCTTTTTCTTACCCTCACCAGCCCTTCCTTCCCCATAAATTCGAACCCTCATCTCCTCCCCTGAGCCTCTTCTCTCTTTTCTCCTTCTCCCTCCATTTCTTCCCCGATTTTTTATCACCACCGCCCACCGCCACTTGCACCACTACGCCTATCCCCTGCGCCGCCTTCTGCCACCACCTACTACACTCTGCGCTACCACGAGACCCCCCAAGCCCCCTCGAGCCCCTACACTTCCTCCCTTCTCCACATCTTCCTTTTTCTCCCCATTTTTCCCCTTACCGCCGAGTCACCTGCAACCGCCACTTCCGCCGCCGTTCGGCTACCTTTGCCGCTACTCAACCCACTGTTCGACACCCTACAACCCCCTCTACCACCACCATGCATTAGTTGGCCGAAAATAGCCCTTGCACCCCTCCATTTTTCCCTCTCCTTTTCCTTCCTTCTCAGCCCCTCCACCTCGAGCCATCTCGGCAGCCAACTTCGTCGCCTTGCTGCCGCCATCTCCGCTGCCCTATGCCGTCGTGAAACCATCATTAGCCTCCACCGACACCCCCTCTCCACTCCTGCACCATTCCCTTGCCTTGAAACCTCCCCCATCCACTTTCTTTTCTAGCCTAAAGACCCTAACCTGAAAATAACAAATTTTTCTTCCTTCACCCCCCTTCGAACCCTTTCACCTCTCATTTCTGCATGAGACTCATGCTCTTCATGCAGCGTGAGCTCCCCCTTTTATTTTGGAACTTATTTGGCTAATTTTTGAGGTATAGTAATTGAAATGCCCCAAAAATTCCTAATTCTAAATATTATATTTAAATGAGTTTTTATCATAAAGATTAATTAAATAAATTATTTTAATTAAAATAAAAGGAAATTAATTAGGGAAAAACAAGAATAAATTTATAAGTATTTTTATTAGGAGAGAATTTGGGTATTCTAGCTAATTAAGGATTTTATTTTAGAAATTAACTAAATAAATTATTTTATTTAAAATAAGAAGGAGAAAATAGTTCCACATTAATATTATTTTATAAATAATTTAATAGAAGAAATTAGGGTGTTTTGCTATTTAAAATGGAATATATGGAAAATCTTTTAAAAATCCTAATTTAGCCTAAAAAGGGATTTAAATATTATTTTATTTAAATATTATTATTTTTAAATATCCTAAATATTTAGATTAATTTATTTGGCCCTAACCTAGCTATTTTCCTTTTCCTTTTTCCCTTTTTCTTTTTCTTTCTTCCTTTTTCCTTTCCTTTTTCCTTCTTTTTCTTCTTTTCCTTTTTCCTCTCTTTTTTTTCCCCGACTAGGCCTACCGCGGCCCATTTCCCCTTTTTCTTTTCTTCTTCTTCTTCGGCACGGCCCAGCCCGCGCCGTCGTCCTGCCTCCGCCCTCGACGCTGCGTTTCGTTCCGTGTTACGCCCAAAGCGTGTCGTTTCATTTAAGCATTTCCTTACCCTTCTTCTGCCCCTCTCTGCGCGGCGTTCCGCCTCTCTTTTCCTTGGGACGCAGCATTTCATTTAAAACCTTTTCTTTCTTTCTTTTTCCTTCACGAACCGCCTGGCCAGCCGTCTTCTTCTCCTCCCTCCTCCGTCGTCAACGACGCTGCAACGCTGGCCGCCATCAATGGCTTCACCGGCTACGGTGATTAATACCGGCTGTTTCTTGCCTCATTGTCTTCCTCTTAATTATAGGAATAAATTGGCATAATTATTGGATGTTAAATCTCGCCCGTTTCTTCTCCCCAGCCTCGTGAAAATCTGAAGCAACCCAAACGATGCCCGACCATTTTCTGCCACCGGCCACCCAATTTCTCTTATCTAATGCCTTTCTGCCGACACCCAAGACCCTATTATCCATATACCATCTATAAATAGCCTTGTTATAGGAGTTTTTAGAGTTTTTCTTCCCCGAGACCCTAAGCCCGAGTTGCCGGCCACCGCAACTTCAGACGCCGTTTCCTCCGCCGATAGCCAACCTCAGCGCCACCACATCATCCCAAATTCTTCCCTGCAATGCCCTCTAGTTAAATAAACTATTTTCAACCTTCGATTCTTCTTGCACGGGCCTCCATAACCGTGCAAAGTTGGCTGCTCGTTTCGCCAGAATTTTACCCCGAAACCTTAAACCACCGTTCGCCGCCATGCTCCGCCACCTTTGGCTGCACCACCACCATCATTTTGTTCCTATCCTCCTGAGAAACCATAAACACCTCCTGTCTCACCTCATTTCTCCCTATCTTTTTCCCAACATCCATCTTTCCCTCTTTTCTTCTATTTTTTCGGCCACCGCCGCCGCCGCCGTGCACCACCGCCGGTGCCGCCTATCACCACCAGCTTAAGGTTGAGCCCTAGACTCTCTCAACCATTTTCCATATTATTATAAGCCTTGATTTAACTTATTTCAATTATTGCATATAAATACCATTATTATTTTTCTTAATATTTATATTCTTAATATGTTTTATGATTATTATTAGTAGTATTATTGTTTTATTATTATTTATGTCGAAGGCTGAAGCCTTATTGTATTTTAATTCTATTTTATTATTAGAATAATTATTATTAAAATTTTATTATTTATTCTGGAAAATCTTAGGCCCTAATTTTGTATTAACATTCGCACTTATTTATTTTAGTATTATTATTTCTACTGTTCTTATAACCATTAATAATAATATTATCATTATCTTTATTATTTCAATATTATTGTATATGTTATTAATTTTATTATTAATATTAAATAAATGGTAAGTCATTAGTTATAAGTAGGGTCGAAACCCCACTTTAAATTTTAAAGCTTATATATTATTATTATTATTATTATTATTATTATTATTATTATTTATATTCTCATCGATATTAGTTTTATTATCTTTGATATTATTATATTAGTATCATTATTATTATTAGGGTAAAGTCTTTAACACTATATTATCAAGGTTTATAATATCTCTATTATTTTTATGTCTTTAGCAAAGTTAGAATTTTGTTAAGGTTATTATTTGGTCAAAGCTCTAAGGAGGCGTAAGAGCGTGCTCCAAGACCGGTGTCGTTTTAGGTAAGGGGTGCTAAGGCCTTTTATGTGCTTATGGGAATTATGTGCTTCGCATGCTATGTATCCTATATTTATGATTATTAATTATTTTGTATGTGGTATGACATGGAGTTGAAGTATGTTTTTATGTTTTTTGTGTTTTTGTATGGCATGTGTACTATATGTATGTGACGATATGTGTTGTGACCCTATAAGACATGCATGAGAGGATGTCGATGTGGTTTGTGTGGGAGGAAGGATGAAAAAGGAGGATGGGGAAAGAAGTTGACTAAGGGAAGTGAGTTGACCTAATATTATGGTTTTATAAGGAATAATCTAATGTATGGTTTTATGTGGAAGAGTATAATTTAGGGTTTTATGCGGAGAATATAATTTATGATGATAAATGGGAGAATAAAATTTATGGTTTGTTTGGGAGAATCTAGTTTATGATGTTTTTTGGGAGAATGTAATTTATGATATTATATGGGAGAACCTAATTTGTGGTTATGAAAGGGGAGAATCTAATCAATTGTATTATGTGGACAAATCTTTGGGTTTTATATGATTTGAATCTTTGGGTTGGTATGGATTGAATTTAGGGTTTTGTGTGAATGAATCTTTGGGTTTAATATAGTTGAATGTAGGATTTTGTAAGGATGAATCTTCGGGTTTATGTGAATTGAATCTAGGGTTTGGTAAGGATGAATATTTGGTTGGTATGGATTAAATTTAGGGTATTGTATGACGGAATCTTGGGTTTTGTGTGGAGGTATTAGGGTTGCGTGGTGGAGTTAGGGTTTTGTATAGGAGTTAATGATTGCATGGAATTTAGGGTTTACATGAAAAGTTTGAATGGTTGCATGGGATGTGTAAAGTCTGCCTGCATAGGAGTAAAATTTACGTATGAAAAGTTAATTTGGGATGTAAGGAAGGTAATGTAAGCATTGTTTGGGTAATTAAACACTTTGGATGCAAAATAATACGTGGAACATTATGTGGGTACGTAGGAGACGAAGCTAGGGTTGGAGTGGTTAATTATGGTTTGTGGTGGTTGATTAAGGTTTAGTGTGGCTGCTTAAGGTTTTTGTTGTATCATGTGTTTTTGGTGATTAAGGTGTAATTATGAGAATGGAATCGATGATTTGTGATGTGTGTAGGGTTAAAATAATTTGGGTGATGTGAGGTGGAGTAAGAAGAGATGTTAAGGCCTAAATTAGGGTTTTAGGATAAAACCCTAGCGTGAGATGTGAAGTAGAATTGGAGGATAAGTGTAAAGGGAGTGATTCATGCATGTCTGGGGTTTGGTGGTAGCACATGTGTAGTTAGTGAATAAAGTATGATGATGAATATGGAATTTATGATTTATGTTTCATGCATGTCCAGGGGTGAAATCCTTTGAAATAAGATACTTAATACATTAATCACGTAAAGTGGAAGATGTTGAGACAGGCCCAGACCGATCCACCGGCATAATAGTGGCAGGGAATGTTTTCCCTCGTGACCGATCCACTGGCTAAAATAGTGGTAGGGCATGTACCCTCGCGACCGATCCACCGGCTATAATAGTGGGGGATCCCGAGCTCAACAAAACAAAACGTTATATGTTGAAAGATATGGGAAGACACTAATCACTTATAGTGGAACACCGTACGAGAAGGGGCCAGACCGATCCACCGGCATATAATAGTGGCAGGGTATGTTACCCTCGCGACCGATCCACCGGCTAAAATAGTGGCAGGGAATGTTTCCCTCGCGACCGATCCACCGGCTAAAATAGTGGGGTTCCCGTAATCGTATGGACTTGATAAAGAGTATGGTATGAAAATATTCCGATAAAGGATTAATAAAGCAATTAATCTAAACTATATTGGATCTTGGGTTTTTCACCTGTTCATTCATTGTCTTTATGTTATTGTATTGGTGATTATGCCCTATTTTTATTCTGCATGGATTATGTGCTTATGTGTTGGCCTTAGTGCTCGGTTACCTTACTCAGTACGTAGCGTACTGATCACCCTTTTCATGGGTGCTGCTCATTCCCACGAGTAGCATGCCCTTTTGACTTGTGCAGGTGGGCGAGACATCAGTCGGGGCTGTGTGTTGAGCATGTTTGGCTCAAGTTCGAGAGTGTCGTGGCCGTATTTCAGTCTTTATGTAATTATATTTCCTTTTATTATTCATTTTGTGTTGAAGTTATCCTCTTTGATTTATTACCTTGTATTAAGTATTTATCCTCTTTGATTTCGCACTCTGAATTCTATTTTATTATGATTCATAAACGTTTATGCGTACTCTGATTTTTAACGTATGATCTTTCAAGTTCTTTTATGAGCTGTTGGTTGAGTTTCATGTAAATCTTTTCTTAGCCTTAGCACTTGGTACTGAAATGGTCGGAGAGAACCGGTTTGGTGCTAAGTGTGGCGGTAACATCTCCAGAATTCACGGGTTTTAATTCAATTACTTCCGCTTTTAAAAAAAAATTAGTGAATTTTGGGGTGTTACAGTAATAGTTAATCAATGTGTTTTATTATTAAGTAATTTTTTATAAAGTTTTATCCTTTTAACTTCTTATTTCTAACATAATAATGGTTGATATTATTTTAGGTGTTGAGTTGCTAATTAAAGCTTAAATCTTTAACCGAGATACCGGTAAGATTTGATAATTGCGGGATTAAGGTAACCATTAATCCTCCCTTAAATATATGGAAAAACGTATGCTAGCACATTAGGGATTTAGTATGATTTTATGCATGTTTTGTGTGCTTAGCATGATATATATATGGTTGCTTATATTGTTTCATAAAAAGGAAAAGTATGATAACTCTTGTGTCATATGTAGGTATGTTAATTAAGGAAGGAGTTTAATTAATGATGGAAATGTTAAATGCTTGTCTATGATGTATTATGTTGCTAATGCATGAATAATATTATTGTCTAAGGGTATTTTAATGATATGCTTGTGAAGTATGTGATCTAATATATGCAGTTGCTAATGAGTATTATGTTGAATAATGACAAGTTGGTGGACTTAGATGATAAGAATGAAGTACTAATATCATTATTTTATGTAGTGTTGGTAAATTCATAAAAATGGTGAATAAAGGGGTTGAGTGGAAATTTTATAAGTGAAGAGGGTATTTCGGTAATTTTGTAAGCAAAAGGGTATTTTGGTAATTTTCAAAGGAAAGGGGTGAATGATAATTTTATAAGTAAATGGATGAAATTGTAGGTTGTGAGAAAGAAGGGTATTATGGTAACTTTTGAGGTAAAAGAATAATATGGAAATTTTATGATTAAATGACAAAATGATAATTTTATGAGTAAAGGGGTATTACGGTAATTTTTGGAGAAAAGGGTGAAGTGGTAATTTTGGAGTCAAAAGGGCAATATAGTAATTTTATAAGTAAATGGTAAGAATGGTAATTTTGGAAGTAGGGGTATAATGGTAATTATGGACGAAGGAGGGCATTATGGTAATTTTGGAGGTAGAGGGGCAAAATAGTAATTTCATAAGTAAATGGCAATATGGTAATTTTATAAGTGAATGGAAAAATAGTAATTTCATAAGTAAATGGTAATATGGTAATTCTATAAGTGAATGGCAAAATAGTAATTTCATAAGTAAATGGCAATATGGTAATTTTGGAAAAGAAGGGTAAAATGGTAATTTTGTAAATAAAAGGATATTAGGGTAAACTTGGGGGTAAGGGGTAACTTGGTAATTATGATAACGATGAAAGATAATTTAGTAATTAAATTATGATTATAGAAGAGCAATTGGATAAGTATGATACTAGAGAAGGGTAATTTGGTAAATTAACCAATTAAAGGGCATTATGGTAATTTTAATAATGGAAAAGGGTAATATAGTAATTGTTAATATGGAGAAGGGTAAATTAATAATTATGATTATGAATAAGGGTAAATTAATATTTGTAATTATGAAGAAGGGTAATTTGGGATTTATGATAATTAAAAAGGGTAAAATGACAATTAAAATAATTGAGAGGGGTAAAATGGTAATTATGGTAAAGGAGAAGGGCAATTTGGTAATTTATCCAACTAAAGGGGCAATTGGGTAATTTAGCCGATTTAAGGGTAAAGTGATAATTATTTAACAAACTAAAGGGGCAAAATAGTAATCATGATAATGAAGGATGGTAATTTAGTAATTTATCCAACGCAAGGGCAATTTAGTAATTATAACAAAGGAGAAGGGCGATTTGGTAATCTAACCAACCAAATGGGAAATATGATAAGTGTAGCAATTTTGAGGAGTGAATGGTGATTTAAAAAGTGTAGGGGATAACTTGGTAACCTAAACCGTATAAGGGGTAATTTGGTAATTATGTAACCTAAAGGGTAATATGGTAATTTGGCGAGTAAGGAACGGATACTTAACAATTATATAAGTAAAGGGCAAATGAGTAATTTGTACCTAACATGTCTTTCAGATTGTGGAACATTATAATATGATTCAAATAATGCTGATTAGCCAAGTAAGAGTATTTGATAATTAGTATGGCCTTAATGATTTCTCTGTGATATCCTAGATAATCATCTGAATAAGAAATGACTAATGATATGGGAACAATTGAAAGTGAATAAGTATCTAATTATCGTGCTTTTCGTGATCACTCTAATTAAGACACTATTACTTAAAGTGGAAGACCTCGAGATCAGGAATGGTGACTCCTTAGGGGTCACTACCCTAAGGACGTGGTTTAGTCCACGATTATTCCGGTATTTGCTGGTGTGCCTTTGTACCCCAGCCAGGCCCTATATCTTACTCTTTCTAGCTCTACGGACCTAGTTAGGGGGTATGCATACTTATGGATTAGGTGTCCTTGTCGGTAGGGTACTGAGTTAGCTTTATACACTAGTACGACTAGGGTACCTTTGTGTCCTTGGGTTCGTGGTTGAAGGGTATTGAGTAGCTGATATGAACCGGTACGACCGGTGTACCTTTGTGTCCCAGGTTATTGATCTCCCGTTCGAGGTAAATAAATATGATTGATGTGCTGATTAAAGAAAGGAAAGATACTATTATTAAAAGTGGAATATTAATGAGCCGGGTCCAGATGATTATGATATTAAGTACCGGTCCACCAGTTATAATAGTGGTCCAGGAGCGTGTTGCCTTGGTATGTGATTATGAGTACCGGTCCACCGAATATAATAGTGGTCGAGGAGCGTGTTGCCTTGGTATGTGATTATGAGTACTGGTCCACTGGTTATAATAGTGGTCAGGAGCGTTGTGCCCTGGATGTTGATTTTATATATATTCCGATCCACTGGCTAAAATAGTAGGGGTCCCGAGCTCAATAAAATTAGTTATGTATGTGAATAAAGTTATGGAAGAATATTAATCACTTATAGTGGAACACCATGTGAGTCGGGGCCAGACCGGTCCACCGGCAAATAATAGTGGTCAGAGGCGTTCTACCCTGTGCGTTTACCTTCTGGTCCACCGACAATAATAGTGGTCAGAGGCGTTCTGCCCTGTGCGTTTACCTTCCGGTCCACCGGCTATAATAGTGGGGTTCTCGCACTCACATGGATATAAAATATGATATTGATTGAATGATGATGGAATAATGGCTTAAGGCCCAAATGTATTGAGTTTACACTATGACTTGGCTTAAGGCCCAAAAGTATCGATCGTGAATTATAGCTTGTTTTATGTGTGATTGTTATGTATGCACCTTTGTTTTCATATGTATATAGCTACACTATGTGTTGCATTGCGGGCATGCCTTTAAGTGTGGTATTAAAGGGTTACTCAGTACCATAGTACTGAAGAGATTCCCTTCGTGGGGCCCCTGCCTATTCAATGGACAGTGCCCTTTGCAGGTCTTGTCAGGTACTACTCAAGTGGGCAACGGGAAAGAGAGTAAGGAATTATCCGGTACCATTAGGGTTGTCCTCTTTCTTCATTAAAATTCCTGGTTTTTGGATGTTATGTTGTTACTTTAACCACCATTGGTGGATTTTATTCCTGTAAACGATTTGATGCGCTACTCTGATTTAAGTATGTTGAATTTCTTGCAATTTACTCTGATTTATGTATGTTGAATTTCTTTCAACTTGTATTTCATTTTTCTTAGCCTTAGCACTTGGTACTGGAACGGTATGAGTGAATCGGTCTGGTACTAAGTGTGGCGGTAATACTCCCAAAGTTCACGTTTTATTAATTTGCTTCCGCTAATTTCCTTTTAATTAACGAAATTTTTCAGTAGTGAATTTTGGGGGTGTTACAGAGATAATGCGAGAAGAGAGGGAAGTGGGTTAGGTCAGAGTGGCTGGCGAAACAACGGGAAAAAGAGGGGAGAAACCGCCGGTCAAATGGTGAGGTCGATGGAGGAACTTTTGGGCCATTACAGGTTGACGGAGAATGGATGAAGGAAGAAGAAGAATAAGAAGGATAAGGGGCGTGCGTGTGGACTGGTGGTCCAGGAAAGGAAAGAAGAAAAAGAAAAGAAGGAAGAACCGACCAGTAGGATTTAAGAACCAGGCCAAAATTTAGCATTGGGGCTTTTTATCAAATTCATGCGAGTACGGAAGCCCCCACTATTATAGCCGGTGGATTGGAGACAAGCAGGGCACAATGCTCCTACCCACTTTATTAGCTAGTGGATTGGTTGGCTTCGACATGCATGGTGTTCCACTGTAAGTAATTAGTATCTTTTAAGTGCTTTAGCAAGACTCTGGTTTGTGTTCATTGAGCTCTGGAACCCCCACTATTTTAACCGGTGGATCGGTCACACATAGGACATCATGTCCTAACCACTATTATAACCGGTGGATCGATCGTACATATAGGGTAAAACCCTAACCACTATTCCTGACCGATGGATCGGTCTGGACCCGGCTCAATAATCTTTCACTTTAAATAATTAATGTTTTAAGTGTCTTATTCAAAAGCTTTCATTCTGGACATGCATGAATCATTCTATTTACACTTCACACATCACAAATCATAAATTCCACAATCATAATTACACTTTAATAACCAAATATGCATGATAACATAAAAATTCTAAGCAACCACAACAAACCCTAATTGTCCACACAAACCCTAGTTCGGTCTCCTATGGACCCTTATATAACTCCACGTACTATTTTTCACCAAAATGTTCAAACACCCAAATAACACTTACATTATCCTCCTCGTATCCCAAATCAACCTTCCATACATAAATTTCACTCCCATGTAAACTTTACACATCCTATGTAGCCTTTCGAACTTTTCATGCCATGTGATCATTAACTCCCATGAAAAACCCTAACTCCACCATGTAAACCCTAATACCACCATACAACCATTAATACCACCTTGCAACCATTAATACTACCATGCAAACACTAATACCACCATACAACCATTAATACCACCTTACAACCATTAATACTACCATGTAACCATTACTCTCACATGCAACCCTAGCTCCATGTAAACCCTGGTTTCCTTGCAAACCCTAACTCCACGTAAACCACACTTTCATACAAACCCTAACTTCCATGCAAACCCTAACTCCATGTAACCCACACTTCCATGCAAACCCTAACTCCCATGTAAACCCTAATACTATGCAACATAATACCCCCATCATTATTTTACAACCCTAACATGCATGTCTTATGGCCACATTATACCACAATAATAATACAATTATGCATATAATTCTTATGCCAACATTTATTCACACCAACATACTTTAACTCCATAATCATGCTATCTTCATAACAATTATACAATATACACATGAGACACATTATAATTCACATCACATGGTATGCATAGCATACAATCACATATTACACATGTGGCCTTAGCACCCCTTACCTAAAATGTCACCGGTCTTGAAGCACACTCCTATACCACTTGAGGACTTTGATTGGGCTCACCTATTATGGGGAAAATACTAGAATTAGGCTCCCTTCTAAAAATACTATTAAATACTAACTTATCCTAAGACTTGGTTTTTAATTAAAATAATACTATACTAAAATTAACTATACAAAATACTACTAAAAATACTAATGTAATTTAAAACCAAAAAGGTGATATAAGGGTTTCTACCCTTCACCAAATAATGTTAGTAAAAGATAATAATAATAATAATAATAATAATAATAATAAAATTTTTATATTAACAACTATGAGTAATAATAGTAATATTAATAGAAATCTTAATAATAATAATAATAATATAAGCCTTAAAATTACAAGGTGGGGTTCTACCCTACCCCTAAGTAATGAAATACTATTCAATAATATTAATAATAATACTAATAACATATATTACTTATCATAATATTAAAATAATAAAGATAATAATAATAATAATAATAATAATATATTAGTAAAAGTAGTAATAATAATACTAAAAATCATATGTGCGAATACTAATAACATAATTAAGGTCTCAGCCCTTTCAGAGTAATTAAAAATAACAATAAAAATAATTATACTAATAATAATAATAATAATAATAATAATAAGAATGGTAATAAAACATATAATAATTCAAATAATACCTAAAATTTGAAACTAATAAACCTAATTATTCTATTCCTACTCTCTACCCTGCAAAGAAAATTTAGCATTAATATTCCATTTAATAATAATAATAATAATCGAATAACCATTAAAATTTGAATAAAAACAAAATAAATGTAAATAATTATAAAAGAAGGGCAAAGAAGGCCTAGGGTTTCACCTTCAGTAGGCGGGGATGGGTGGCACTGCCGGTGGTGCACGGCGGTGGTCGAAAAAGGAGTCTAAGAGGGAAAAAGATGAAGAAAAAGAGGGAACGAGAAGGAGAAAAGAGAAAATAAGGTTATGGTTCGGTGGTGGAGAATTAGAAGAAGTTTTTGGGTGATGTAGAAGGAAATAGAAGTGGTGGAAGTGGTGGCGGACGGCGGCTTAGAGGTTGCAGTGTACAGATTTTGGTGAGATGGACAGGAGATTTCGCACTGCTATGGCGGTTTGTGCGAGAAGAATTGAAGGATGTGGAAAGCTTAGTTAGCTAGAGTGAAATACAAGGAATAATTTGGGATGCAACGGTGGCGGTGAGGTTGGCTATCAGCGGCGGAAAGCTTCTCTGAAGACAAGGTGGCACATGGTTAGGGATGGCAATTTTCCCCACGGGTTCGGGGCCCCGTCGGGGATTCCCCGTTCAGGTTCGGGTTGGGGGAGAGAATTCGGGGATGGGGTTCGGGTTCGGGGATTCTTAATGGGGATTTTTTTAGGGACGGGTTTGGGGTCCCTATCCCCGAACCCGCCTCAAAATTTTTTATATTTTTTTATATAATTATAAATATAATATATATATATATATATATATATATATATAATTTTTTTATAGAATATAAATTAAAAATATAATATAAAAAAATAGTTTGCGGATCGGGGATGGGATCGGGGATCAGGTTTCGGGGATTGGGTCTGGTTTAAAAAACGGAGAATAAATTGGGGATGAAAAATAAATCGGGGATAGGGTCGGGTTCGGGGATTATTTTCCTTATCAGGTTCGGGGATGGGCATGGGGTCCCCGTCCCCGACCCGCCCCATTGCCATCCCTACACATGGTTATCTCTTAGGGTTTTCGGGGAGGAAAAGTTTCGAAAATGCTCCAATCGAGGCTATTTATAGAGGTTAGAGGGAATTGTAGGGTTTTGGGAGTTGCTAGGAGGGTATTCTATGTAGGGTTTGGGGCAGCCGAAGGCGGTAATCAGCTAGCGAAAGATTTGGTCGAGTTCGAACGTTCGAGAAAAAATTGTGAGAGAATGGGCGGGATTTGAGGATAACCGATCATGCCAAGCTAATATGTGAGTCAAGAGGGAGAAAAAGAAGGGGGAATCGATCGGTTAAAATCCTCGTGGCTGGCGGCGCCATTTTTGGGGGTGGGAGTTGCACGCTTCGACGACGGGGGAGAAAGAAGGAAGAAGGAAGGAGGAAGAAAGGGGGTTGGACCAGGCGGTTCGGGAAAAGAAAGAAAAGAAGAGGGAGACGGGCAAACCGGGCGGCACTTAAAAACATAGTGCCGAGACGCCGTGTTTTGGGGGCAAGAGAAGCAAGGCACGACGCCGTGAGGGAGAAGGTAAGAGGCGGCTACGCGGGCTGGGCTGCGCCGAAGAAAGGAAAAGAGGAAAGGGAGACTGGGCCCCGAGAGGGGAAAAAGAAAAAGAAAAGACGAAAAAAGAAAAAGAAAGAAAAAGGAAGAAAGAAAAGGAAAAAAGAAAAAGGAATAAGGAAAAAGGGAAAAATAAAAATAGGAGGGTTGGGTTAATTAAATTAAATTAAATATTTGGAATATTTAAGAATAATAATATTTAAATAAAATAGTATTTAAATCCCTTTTTAGGCTAATTTAAGATTTTTGAAAGATTTTCCATAAATTCCATTTTAATTAGCAAAACACTCTAAATTTTTTCCAATTAAATTATTTATAAAATTAATATTAATTTGAAACTATTTTCTCCTTCTTATTTTAAATAAAATAATTTATTTAATTAATTTTGAAAATAAAATCCTTAATTAGCTAAAATACCAAAATTTCTCCAATTTAAAATACTTGTAAATTTCTTCTTAATTTTTCCCAACTAATTCCCTTTTATTTTAATAAAAATAATTTATTTAATTAAATTTTCTAATACAATATTATTTAAATATAATTTTTAAAATTAAAAATTTTCGGGGCATTTCAAATATTGAAGGTAAGGAAGGAGACAAGGAGAGTAAGCGGGGGAGGAAAATGGGGGCATGCAAGGGGTAACTTAGGGATAAAATGGTGGAATAGGATAGGGTAGGGTAGGAATAATTTATTTTAGTTTAAGGTTTAGTTTAGTTAGGTTAGGATATTGGGTAGAAAAATAATTTGGAAGAAGTAATTTAGTTTAGGATAAGTTTAATAGAAATAAAAATATAAAATAATTAGGAAAAAATATTCAAGTCATTATTTGAATTATAGATCAAAGGTTATTAATAAAATAATTAGGCTAAGATTTGAGGGTTAGTTTTGAATAAAAAAAATATAATAAGAAAAAAATATTACAAAATTTTGATATGTTACAGTATTATTCTTTGACTTAGTATGTTGCTTACCAATTATCCATTTAATAAGTGTTATTTTCATGAATAAATGACCCAAATTTTATTGTGCAGGTCACTAACGACCATTTAGATTTTTTCACTACCTTTGATGATTTATCTATGGATGAGTGATTTCTTTACTAAAAGATTGGACATAAAGTTGGTGTTATCTAGATATTAGTTTGTGTTTGGATATATTTTTAGGCTCATAATTCAATTAGACCTCTCTTGTTATTTTTTGATATTGTATTTGGAGTTTATTTTCAACTTTTATTCATGATTTATGCAACATTTCTCTCATTTCCTATTTTATTGTGAGTATTAGAATGTGATAGTGCGCTATGTCTATACTGAGTACGGTAGTAAGGCTTAATAACATTGTTATTAAGCTATTGCTAAATGAATTTTTTTAAATAAATTTAGTGGTTTTATAATTATAAAATATCTCTTATTAGATAATTCCTACTAAAAACTTAAGTTGTTAAACATGGAAGGTACTAAAGAATACATTATTTATTGTAGCTCTACTTATTTTGCAATTGCATTTCAATTAATATGTATTAATTATTATATTATTTATTCTTATCCACATATTTATAATCAAATATTTTGAAATAGTTTTTTTTGTTGTTGCAATTTAATGATTATTAGTCAACCTTCAACCTTGGGAACGTACCGTAACCTATGTTTTGGCTATTTTTATTTTCTGTGACTGTATAAATTTAGTCACTTTCTTCTTCCTTTTTAAAAAAAAACGTGCATTATATTATGATTTTGTTGAAAGTATAACAATATATATACGAAGGCCATGTTTTAATTATTGTTTCTCTAACGTCGTGCACAATCCGAAGGTCTGAAACTCTGGAACACCAAATGCACTCGGTCAATGAATCACCGTTGCTCGTCTGAAGGACTGGCCTTGCAAATTGCTAGCATCAATCGGATTTGCGTACGGATGTCAAGGGGCTTCACGATCGAGTCATCGACCATCTCTCATGCACCGAGACGGTAGTTGGGTTCCTTCCGTCTTCGAAATGTCACGCCTTTTATAAAAATATTTTGGTAATTATTTAATTAATTTTTATAAAAATAATTATTTAATTGATTTTTTTATTAAAAAATTATTAATAATGAAATTAACAAATATAAATAATAAATTTTTTTTTTAATATTTTAATATTTTTTCTTTTAATTTTCATAAATTTGATATATTTTAAAAGATATTTTAAAAAAAAATATATATATATATATATATATTTTCTGTCGTTTTTATTTTCGAAATTTTTAAAAAATATTATTTCTTAAGTTTTTCAATTTTTCGTTCCCGTCCCTCTCCCCCGTGAGACCTCCAAACGCACTGCTGAGTGCCGACACAGAATCACTTTCGTACGTGCTGTCGGGCCTAATATCATTGGACGGTGACACAAAATTCAAATATCATCACAATTTATGTGAAGGCTGGTGAGGCCATAACATTATCTACCAGGCCACTTTCAAGAGTAATATTATATATCTATATTTTAAATTTGAATTCAAAAAAAAATATAGTAATATATTAATTTTAATTTTTATTAATAATTAACTAAAATAAGTTAATAATAATATAATATAAAAAAATTATGATATAAAAAGACAAAAAATTTATTATTAAAATTATTTCTATTATGATCATCATCAATGTTATTCTTATAGCAATAAAAATTTACATTTTTTTATAGTATAATTTTTTATTTTGTATTACTTAATTATTAAGAAAAATAAAAATTAATATATTAAAATATATATATATTTAAAAAATTTTTAAAAAAACTTAAATTTAAAATTTAGATAGATAGTATTATTTCACTTCAAAATGACCAGGTGTCCTCAAATTTGATATGCCAAAGAGATAATTATAAGTTGCCCCTCCAAGGAGGACGGTGGTCGCTTCCGAATCATGACAAATGAAGGTGGAACTTACATTTTCTTCATTTGACAATAAGAAAAGAGAAAAGTTGTGGCCCTCGTTCGCCCAGCTAAGATATACAGAGAAGACACCGGCTACAGTAAAAGTACAGTAACACATGTCACATTTCCATTATATGATATGTTCATGGACATTATTTTTATTTCCACTCAATAATTATCTCTGTATTAGATATAAGTGTAGCTTTTATATTACGGCAACGCATCATTTAGCAGTCAGGAGAGTCAATAAAATAAAATAAAATAAATTTAAATATAAAAAATTTAAGATTTAGATTTATTTATAATATAAAAATTTATAACTTCGGTTTTTTTATTATAGACATTTATAAATTCATTCGATTCAGCTAATTCAAAAATTAACTTATTTATCAATAAATTAAATTTTAATTTTAAACTCAGAAATCAAATTAAAACCCAATCGATTTAATTTGTTTGTAACCCTACCTAAGGCTCGAGAGCCCCCAACTCAGCCCCGCCAAAATGAATAAAATATAAGGCTGACGGCCACATGATAGGTAACTAAATTCACCACGATAACTTCTTTTACAGGGCTCCACCTTTCCGCTCTTATACAACCCCCCCCCCACCCCAAACAAAATATTCTCCAACCAGTCCTCGTCCAAATTTCCGCCTATAACTCTTTGCTTACCTCCCCTCCGTCCGTCCGAAGTCGGTAACTCACTCCCACAAAATTAAACCCCACGAAACAAAGAGAAGTTAGAGAGAGAGCAAACAGTCGTCGCCAAGGATTATGGAGGGCAAAGAGGAGGATGTGAGATTAGGAGCCAACAAGTTCTCTGAAAGGCAACCTATCGGAACAGCAGCACAAACTCATGAAGAGAAGGATTACAAGGAACCACCTCCAGCTCCGTTTATTGAACCAAGTGAACTTACTTCTTGGTCCTTTTATAGGGCTGGGATTGCTGAGTTCGTGGCAACATTTTTGTTCCTTTATATTACTGTCTTAACTGTTATGGGCGTTAAGAGATCGGATTCCATGTGTAAGTCTGTTGGTGTTCAAGGAATTGCTTGGGCTTTTGGTGGCATGATCTTTGCTCTTGTCTACTGTACTGCTGGTATTTCTGGTGCGTACCTAATTTCCCTGTCCGTAACCCTCCTCTCCTGATCGTAAGTATATACTTATTATTGATGTATGGTTGTTTAATTATTAGTATATTTTTGTTTCTGAAGAAAGGATTTGTGATTTACGTGCTTAATTTGGAAATTATTATCATTACTTTATATAGACCGGTACATCCAAGATGTAATTCTGAGAATTCTGACAGACGAGAATTACTTACTAGAATATTTGGAGGGAGTACATAAACTATAAAGTATATAGTACAGTTATACAGTTTTATTGGGCTATGTTTGGAAAGAAAAATAATTATGTATTTTTTAAAAAAAAATTGTCTAAAAAAAATTCTAAAATAAATTATTATTTTTGATACTTAGCTCTAAACAGGACAGATTCATGCTATATACTAATTAATCAGCTGGATCTACACTACTCACATATGTGAGTATCCCAAATAGATACGATGATGTGTGTTTCTTCATTCTTAGTGATCGAACTATAGGAAAGGATTCGAATAGAGGACCTAGGTTACGAGCCTGGATCATAGTTCTACCGTAAGACCAAGATCACTTACATTGGTTTGAGTTACGCTGGGTGCGTTTCTATCTTCATGTAGTGGAAGTCGTTTAGCCTGATAGCTAATTTAAAGGAAAATCGATATTATATATATAGTAGAAATTTCGATCATGCTGCTGTCCTTACGGCCTTCTGCGAATATAGCTATTATATAAAATTTTGGGGGTTACCCTTGCTATATTAGTTACCGTCTGGTTGATTAATATTTTACAGGCGGTCACATTAACCCAGCAGTAACCTTCGGTTTGTTCCTAGCGAGAAAACTATCGTTAATGAGGACGTTGTTCTACATAATAATGCAATGCCTTGGTGCGATATGTGGTGCTGGAGTAGTCAAAGGGTTCATGCCGAGTCAATACGAATTGCAAGGTGGCGGGGCTAATTCGGTAGCTCATGGTTACACTAAAGGTGACGGCCTTGGTGCTGAAATTGTCGGTACCTTCGTCCTTGTCTACACTGTTTTCTCTGCTACTGATGCCAAGCGTAGCGCCAGGGACTCTCACGTTCCTGTAAGCAACGTCTTTTTTTTTTCCTCTTTTTTTCTTCGATCTTCTTGTACTTGAATTGTTTATTTCTTCATAGTTTTAATTTACAATAACGTTTTTTTTTTCCTTTTTGCCATATATGACCGATGCAGATTTTGGCTCCTTTGCCAATTGGCTTTGCTGTTTTCTTAGTCCACCTGGCTACGATACCAATAACCGGGACCGGTATTAACCCGGCTAGGAGTCTTGGAGCTGCCATCATCTACAACAGGTCGGAAGCATGGAACGAGCATGTAAGTAGCTCTTGCAGTGCATCTACGTGTTTTCAATTAATCAAGCTAGCTAGCTAGTTGCAGTTCCTACTATCCACCACCGGAAAGGAAGAAAAGATAGTGTTTGTCTAAGTAGGCTCAATCAATTGATAGTTCGAATGGGTGCATGACAAAAATCATTGCTGTTTTTTGGGTGATACATGCAGTGGATTTTCTGGGTTGGACCATTCATTGGAGCAGCGCTTGCAGCTCTCTACCACCAAGTTGTGATTAGGGCTATCCCCTTCAAATCAAAGTGATGATGAATGCTTCGTGAATTATGATGAAATATGCATGGGCGGTGGTGACCGGCTCCCCAACAGGCCGGCCGCCCTGCGTGCTTGCTTATTTTGAGTCTCGATCTGTATTTTTACTTAGCAAATATATCTTTATTTACCTTTTGTGCATCTCAAGTGTCGACTTTTTTGGCAGTTGTGTTTGTACTACTAAAACCTAGTATGTGACTTTTAAGGCAGACGGTTGTAACGCCTATATTAATTATGTGCGTCATTGTGGAATTTGGTTATGGTGATGTTCTCACTTAGCTTAATCGTTTATATTTACGTTATACCTACTCTTTTATTTTCGTTATCTTCTTGACTATATTATATCTGTCATTAATCATTGTTAATCAAGTTATATGTATGCCATGAATAATCTCATTCAAATAAAACTTATTTTATAAAGTACCTTGGTGATGTATCATATCTCTTTTGACGGTTAATAAACGTATCTTTTCATAATACGCCACAGCAAAATAAGTCTTAGAGATGTTGGGATATATCTATTAAAGTAGTTCTAGGAAATTGGTTTTGTTGTATAATAACTTAGTTATTACTTTATTGATGAATTTGATAGTTCAATGATAATAATTTAAAATGCTGAGGCATATAAGGAAGATTATTGATAGCATGAACTATTTGTAGAATGTAAAATGTCAGAATACATATATAGAATTTATTCTCATAATTTTTGTCTTTTCTTTTATAAATTATTAAAGTTTAAAATTGTCATTATTAAGTTTGAAGTCCTTGTGGATTTGATTAATTGTTCATTATGGTCCCTAAATGAATGTGCGTAATACTTTTTTTTTTTAAATTTTAGTTTGTTCAAGATTTTCAAATTAAAATTTATTGTTTTATCTTTAAAATATTTTGTTTCTATTCTTAACTCTTTCTCGTAAGCTTATTTATACCAGCTTTTCTCAGCCATCTTAGGCTATTAAACTCCTTTCTCATAATTCTAATTTTGTCATTTTAGAATTCTTAAATTTTTTGAGGTTTTCTAGATGGCTTTAAAATTATAAGAAGAGATCTCTGAGATAAAAATACTATTTATATTTCAATGAGTCCTACTTTAGTGTTTTAAGCTTCAAAATAACCATTGAGGCTATAAAAAATTTAATAGACTTTGGGCATTACCATATTTTAGTGTAATTGAGTTTAAAATAATTTAAAAATACCATATAATTATTTATGTGAACTTTATATTTATTCATATAATTTTAGACACAATAGATTATTAGATATGAAATTTCTTTCTCCACTCTTTAATCTTTTGATGATCAATTCTAACATTTTAATATTGATTAATATAGATAAGAATCATTCATTATTGATGTCCAAACACTTTGTAGTTGCCTTCTATAAAGTAATCTAATTGAGTTTGATTTTCTTAGCAAAGATATAATTTTACACATTCTACTCCTCGCATTTTCCTTTCTTCCTAACATTTCACTAAGTGTTTGGATTAATCTTAGCCTCTCCTTTTCTTCCCTTGTATTTCACTATTGCCACCTTTCCTTCCTTAGATATTTTATAGAAAAATTCTCACTAAAGACTCAACAAATTACCTTCCTAGCCTTTATCCTTTACACTTATCATATTTTTCTTTCTTTCTCACTTTCTCTCCTTCTCCCACCTAACCTCCCTTCTTTTTTTCTCCTGATCTTTTATATCACTTCTTCATATTCTTCTTCTTTCCATTTTTGAAACCTTATATCCATCCCCCCATGGTTGGAGATTGAGTTAGTTTCAAGTTCAAGATGACAACTTACCCTTCAAACGCTGATAATTTCTTCTTCTTCCAAATCTTGCTTGAGCCTTATTTTCCTTCCAAATCTTGAAGATAAGTTTACCATCCTTTTTATCTATGATTTTACCTCTTCTGATTTGATTTTTATGTGATGATTTTGCTAATTTTCTCTTGATTTATTTTCTTGGTTTACGAAAGAGTTTAGTTAATCTTTAATTCTTTCTTTGTTAATCAAGTGCTTAAGATTTTATGTAATATCTTCTTACAACATATAAACATAATTCATTTTGGTGGGTTGTGGGTTTCAGTCAGAATTGGGGTTATAGAGGATCTTTTGTTTTGATGAAATTGATGATACCATGTTTTAGATCTTTAATTGTAGATGAAATTTGATGTTTACTGTGTCTAGATTCAAGCATGTTTTGATGGCATAATTTATGGTTGAGATATTTATAAGTTTAGGTGTAACACCTCGCAAATTAAGCTTATAACTTGTGAAAATATATTCTTGGTGTTGGTTTTATGGCATTTGATATTGTTTTGGAAATAAATTATAGGTTTGATTTGCAAAAGATTTGGAAAATTTTGGAAAATAAGGAAATAATTTGGCTTACTGGTACATTTGTAGATAAATTTTATAACTTGATTGATCAATTTGTCGTTTCATTTTGATTTTCACCCAACCTTAGAGATTTCAAATTCCATTTTAGATGAAAATTTCTCCTAATGATCTTGAATGTGGTAATCAAGTACCTGCTATTTCTTAATCAACTTTGATGAATTGTGACCATTAATCTAAGATTTTTTTTCCTACCTCAACTGGATTTAGGGGACTTGAATGGAAAAAAGGTGGTTGATGATCTGACTACCATTATTTTCTTCTTCCCTAATTTCCTCTCTCTTTCATGCACCATAGAACAAGCAATTCACCCCCCAATCTCATAATATTTTGTAAACATACTTCCTTCTCCTTTTTTCCCCATTTCCCCTTTTGGTGTTTCAGATTTTCTATGGCACATTGCTCTAGAACATTTTAGAAATCACCATTTAAACTATGAGGGAAGTTAGCTCATTTTTCTTGAATTTTTTTTCCTAAAAATACCCAATTTCTAGTGAGATAATTAGAGTTTCATGGTTACACACCCTCCCTTTTATTTCTCATTAGATCATTGGTATATTAGCAAGAGTAATCTCTATTTTCCTCATTTTTTCTCAACTACATCGTTACCATTGTTTTTCCCTCTTTTGTGCCTTCACTCACCTTCTTCTTCATATATTTTGCACTTCTTCTAATCTTTACTTTAAATCCTTCTTGTTAGGGTTAGATTTAGTAAAAGAATGAGGATTTAAATTATTTCCTTGTTCTCTTTAGTGAGGTTGTATTTTCTTATATTTGTTCCTAAAACCTTGTTGGGTTTATTTTTTTAATGAATTTTAAGGAGTTTTACTGAGGCTTAATGATGTAGGATCATGTAATGAACCTAATGATTGTCATGTTCATATTAATTCCCAAGGTAAAGAAGATTTAGCTTTCTTAATGTTGGAGCCTATCATGTTAAATATTCTTGATAATTCTTATATACTTGATATTGAAAAACATTCAAGTTGTTCTTGTAGGTATGCCACATATTTACAAGAAGAAGATGTTAATACACTTTAATGTGTACAAGTATTCAAAGCATGCAAGATTATAGCATACATGTGATGATACTTTACAACAATAATATTTAGTGATGATATTCATTAGTTATATTAACTTGTTGGAAACCCTAACCCTAAGTGTATTTTATGTAAGTTAGGGGTTTCATATAATTTCATGTATGTATCTTAGTTAATTGTATAGCTTTGTAATATTAATCCTTAGTATCATTTAACTAATGATATTATGATTTGGATTAAGTGTTATATGGGCTTAATTCAACCATGATAAGTGGGCTTGGATTAAGGGAAAGAATCAACTGGTTTCAACATGATACCACCGACTACTTCCTCTCCTATATATATACTTGTACGCATGAATTGTAAGGAGATTTGACTGCAGAATGAATAAGAATTTTAATCAAACTTTGAGCATAATTAGCTGAAGTCTATCTCTCTCATTTGAGTCTACATTGAGTAAGGAAATTTTGGGACATTCACTTCCTCCATCAACACTCAAACTCAACACATTTGAAGACCAATTCAAAATCTGTTGAGAACCATTACCTTTGTTACTTGATTTCTTCACCTGTAATCCTTCATAACCTTTTGTTTCTTTTGCATCATTTTGTGGGTGACATCTTCTACCATCAATCTTCGATCCAACCTTCCAGCCACTTTGATAAAACACATCACTTAATATCTTCTTTTAAGGTGTTTGATGGGCTCAATCCACAAGCGCACTGATTTATTGTAGCACTTTAAGGTCGTATCCCACAGGAACTTCACAATTGAGTACACAACATCATTATTCTAGATATCTAGATCAATATGGAGCAAAAATATGCAAGTAAGTAGCGGGAATAAATACAAAGACTTTATAATTGTAAGCTTTAAAACAATAGATATGAAACCTAGGATTGAACTTTGGTCTCCAAATTGGTAATCACTAACAAAACAAGGTATATGTCATAGTTTAATTCAATAATTGTGAAAAATAGGTCTAAATATATTCGCTAGCCTCTTTGAAGATTTAAGAATGTGTATAATACAATTTACTGACAACTTTTGTGACTAAGAAATTAAATCAAATCCATTAAGTATTATCACTTTTATAGTCCCTGAGAATTAAATATCTACTTTCGTGATTGCTTAAATTCCCATTCGTATGCTACTTTTTTGATAATAATTTCAACCTTTTAGTTGCAAATATTACCTAAGGAGGTCGGATTTCGTCAAATGTACTTTATAACAATTGATCCTAGCACGTGAAATTGTAAATATGAACTAAACATACAATATAATACCTCAATTCATCATATTAATACTAGATGGACCTAGTTCAATCCTAGCAAAAAGGATTACACACTCATATTTTTAAGAAAAATAAACAAATTAAATTACATCATAAACATAACAATGGTATAAAATTACAAAGAAGAGAAATTAGATTGAATTAATCATAAAAAAGAGGAGAAAAAAAATAGATTATGAGTTGATCATACACAAATATGCACTTGAATCTCTAAAAAATCAAACTATTGAAAATAACCAAAATTAAATGAATTTTTTTTTGGGAATAAGAGGGAAAAAGTGCTACGAAATCTACTCTAAAATCTACATGATGAATGTGGAGTAACTGTCGCTGTGTGGCCGTGCAACATTCTTGCTCTCGAACAGGTGGATATTCAGACTTTGCATGGTCATGCTGTAACACCCAAAATTTACTATTTTTTTAAAAACGAAAGTAAATAAATTAGAACATGTGAATTTCGGGAATTTTACAATTGTGATTAGTACGAGCCCGACCCACGGTCATTCCTATACCAAAAAAAAGCTAAAAGATATTTAATAATCATCATAATCAAATCTAAATAAGACTTCAAATAAGTATTGAAAAATTATAAGATAGAATTCAGAGTGTGTAGTCAAAGAGTTATAATTTAGCATACATAGTCTAAGTTCCTTAAGAGGAAATAAGTTTATAGATGGTATAAGTTAAGTCTAGGAAACTCAAAACAAAGTAGAAGGTCATAAAAGGAAAAACTGGCCATGTCACTCTTGATCCTTATGCCAAGTCCATACTCAGCATTTAGCTCCGCCTAATGCCTCATGAACATCTAAGGCATCGAAATAAGTATCACCAATCAACACAATGCAAGCTTTAATTCCCAATCTTTTGTGTTCTTATTCACTAACCCTTGTAGCAAAGTACTTAGAATTCTATTAGTCACTTTGGTTTGACCATCCATTTGTGGATGATGAGAAGTACTACACAACAACTTAGTACCTAACATGTGCTAACATGTCTTCTAAAAATAACTTAAGAATTTTACATCTCTATCAGATACTATACTTTTGGGAACTCCATGTGACCTTACTATATCTTGGAAATATAAGCCTACTATATATGTTGCAATATCAGTCTTATTATGAGAATAGAATCTTTACTCCCTTGCATTCTTGGTAATCCTAAAATAATATCCATGCTAACACTTTTCCAAGGTTGATTAGGCGCTGGTAAAGGAGTATACAAACCCTCAAGAAAGAAACTTTTACTTTTTTGACAAGTTACGCATCTTCCTATAATATCTTGTACTAATTTTATCATTTGTGGCTAGTAAAAACTTTCTTATAGTATTTCCATGGTCTTATGAACTCCAAAATGATCATCTGTACCCCCTCGTGTACTTCTTTAACAAGTAAATCACGTACACTGGAACGAGGTAAACACAACTTATTAAGTGTGAAGATATTGTGATCTTGTAGTAAATAATTACCACAACTACCATTATTTTTACACACATTATAGATTTCAACAAAATCTTCATTTTTATCATATAGTTCCTTTAGCATATCAAATCCCAATAACTTAACATCCAACATGACTAATATTATGGATCTACAAGAAAAATCATCTACCAAACCATTTTTTTACCATCGAAATGTTTGATAGAATGCATGAAGGATTATAAGAAATTAACCCATTTTGTATGCCTCAGACCAATCTTCTTTTTCCATGCAAATATTTCAAACTCTCATGGTCCAAATGTAAAATATAAGGTTTAGGCCTTAGATAACGACTCCATGTTTCTATGCTTTGTATGATGGCATAGAACTATTTTTCATATGTGGAATAGTTTAATTTCCCTCCATTTAATTTCTCACTTAAAATTTCAATAGCTCATTTTTCCTATGAGAGTACAACTCCTTCCCTGGCCCAGTTGCATCATATGTAACTTTAAATAATTTATCAAAGTCAGCTAAATCTAGTATTGGTGCAATGCATAGCTTATTTTTTTTAGAAGGCCTTAGTTGCATCCTCACTCAAATTAAATTCACTATTTTTCATGAGTTACATTATTAGTGTGGTAATAGTAGAAAAATCCTTAGTGAATCACCTATAGAAAATCGCCAAACCATGATAACTCCTTATTTTATGAATATCATCAAGTGTTAGCCAATCTTTAATAGCCTCAATTTTTATGGTATCAACTTTCATACCTTTGCTACTCATTATATACCCAAGGAATAATATACTCAAAAGCATAAAATCACATTTCTCCATTTTTCCATAGAGTTTAGTCTTACAAAATTTATCAAATAGTTTCCTTAGATAAATAAGATGGTCATGTTCACTCCTATTGTACAAAAGTATATCATCTAAGTACACCATGATGAAAATTCCAATAAAAGGTTGAAGAACCTCATTCATCAGTCTCATAAATGAACTCAATGCATTATATAAGCCAAAAGGTATCACTGTCCACTCATAAATACTATATTTAGTTTTGAATTCAATTTTCCACTCATCCCCCTCTCTTATTCTCATATGATGATATCCGCTTCTCAGATTAATCTTAGAGAATATTCATGCTCCATATAGCTCATCCAACATATCAACTAATCTAGACATCAAAAATTTATTTTTGATAGTGATATTATTAACAACCCTTGAGTCAATACACATACGCTAGGTACCATCCTTTTTAAGGACAAGTCATGCAGGAACACAACATAAACTCCTGCATTCCCTCACATACCCTTTTCTTATAAGTTCTTGTATTTGTTTTTGTAACTCCTTAGCCTCCTTTAGATTACATCTATAACTAGGCCTATTAGGTAAGGACACATTAGGAATTAAATCTATGGCATGTTCTATTCCACTCTTAGTTGGCAATCTAGGTGGTACTTCATTATGAAAAATATAGTGATAATCATCAAGGAGTTTATATAATTGAGGATTATCATTATCTCTCTCCCCTTATAGAGATTATTTTGTAACGACAACATAAAACTTCCTTCTTCTTGAATATACTTTACCATAACCTTTTTATGTAAGAATAAACTCTTGTTATTCTCGACTATGCTCTCATTATCATATTTAGAAGGTTTAAGTTTATGCTTCTTCTTATCCTTCTAAAACTAGATATTAATTAGTAATAACATTGTGAGTAACATTTCTATCATACCACCAAGGTATACCTAATAAACTTCCACATGAATCCATAAGTAAAACATCTCATAACACGTCATCATAATAATTATCAATTTTGAATGATGCTGGGGTTTGTCTTATTACCTTGACTCCCTTGTCCTTATTCAACCATTAAAGATAATAAGGCTTTAGATGTGGTGTAGTTTTCAACCCTAAATCCTTAACCATGCTCTCTTTAGCTATGTTGGTATAATATCCACTATTAGTGATAATATAACAAATCCTATCTCCTACTCTCCCTTTTGTCTTAAATATCTTCTACCTTGAGTAGGCTGCTCTATAGATTGTAATTGAAGTACTCTCTCCAAGATATCACAAACACTCTCTTCTTTCTTAGATTCACTATATACTTCCTCAAAAGGTTTAAATTCAGAATCTTCCTCACGTGTCTCCATAGATTCAATCTCTTGTGCGGATAATACCTTTTGATTAGGACATTCACGAGAAAAGTGTCCAAACCCTTGACATTTAAAACATTGCCTATTAAATATTTAATTTGATTTTTTTCCTTTCTCCTCTCTAGAAATTTCTTTTTGTTTAATCAAGATTGGTAGAATTTGAAGTATTCACTCTAAATTTTGTAGTTTAATTACTTAAGTAGTATTTTGTAAATGAAATACCTTTTTTAACAAGAGGCTTAGTGGATTTAATTTATTCTTCAAATCTTAGGGAAAGTATAATCATGTCACCTAAAGAATTATAGAGACAAGTTTCTACCTTATCTCGAATCATCATGTTAAAGTCTCTTAAAAATCTAGCATAAGTTTATTCCTTTCTTTCATGGATATCACTTACAAGTTTCAACCTTTCAAATTCCCTAACATACTCTTCGACACTTAGTAGTCCTAGCCTAAGAGTATTCAATTTAACGTAGTTATCTTATTCATACTCTTTAGGGATACATTTCTTCTTCATATATATATATTTTTAAGTTTCTACTAAGATCTAATCTTTATTTATTGTCTTATTCCCTAGTCCTCTTTAGGTTATCATACCATACTCTAGAAAACTTATTAAACATATAAGTAGATAGTTTACACTTTTTCTCATGATAATCTTTAAATTTAAAGATAGCCTCCACTTCCTATAACCTCTCAAAAAATGAGTCTTCATCAAGTTTGCCATCAACTATAGGAAGTCCAAGCTTAATCCCTTTATCTTCCTTTTGATGATACTTAGATTGATAGTCATGGAGCTTTCTATTACTTCCATTCCCTATAGACTCTTCATCATAGTCTATTATTGAATTCAAGTACCTTCCCTTAGTTGGATTATTTGACTTTATAGCACTCCCTAATCAATCTGTATAGAATTCTCTTTGTTCTTAGATATTTTGAACCAAATCTTATTCGACAAACTTAGACTCTGACTTTTGTAGTTGAGTTTGTATTCTAGGTATTTTTCTAATTTGGGAATTAGTGGATCTAAATTATTTGAAAGTTTTTGAATAGATTCAAACATGTCTTGGAAATGTCATTCCCCCTCCATGATTTGATTACCACTATAGTAAACCATACTCAAGTTCCACTAGGGTTTTAGTTGATAAAAACTGAAACACTTCACTACCACTATATTGCTCTTATTCTATTCTTGTATAATATTGTGATTCCAATGAGTAAAATACAAAATTATCAAACAAATAAAATAATCAAACACAAAAAAATATGAGTACACTAAACCTAATATTGTTCAATTCCTGATATAGAATTTAGTAAGTTTTAAAAATTCACTTCAAAAAATGCTTTATGATTTCAGGCATGCATTCGAATACATCAAGAAAAATTTCATGTGGGAAAAAATATCATTTCAATCTACATAAACTCTACTTGATAATGAAACACAATATTAAAACACATCAATATCAACACCAATATATGATCACCACATGTGATCAACCAGAATTAAAGAAACCCTAAGCATGCATGTTCTCATGTAAAAATTTAAATCTTAGCATGATGAAAAATCATCCACACTACACACACAAAATTATGCGCATAACTTTAACATAAAATGTTATCTATCCTTATGTCGAAACTATAACGCATTATCATTCAAGATATCTTCAAGAATCATGAAAGATCATACTAACACATGCATGATTCACATGTAAAATGTAGGTTTTATAAAGATTCAAAAATAACTAATTAAGATTCAAGGAATTCAATTAAGAATAATCAAGAATCTTACTAGAATCAATGGTGGTAGATTTTTGTTGTTGAAACATTGAGATGTTTGTACACTTGTAATGTGGACTTAAAATCCTACTTTGATACCACTTTTGATGTGGAACATTATCTATGAATAATCTTCTACAACCAGGAACTTTTTCTTTTAGATTACAAGTTGCAAAAACTTCAAAAACTTTCAAACTCTTTGACTTGAAATTTGATTACACTCAATGGCTTTGGTAGGGTGGCATTGATCACTCTAAGATCATTTACATTCTAATGAGAAATCCTATATTTCCCAATAAAACACTTTGAAATTCTCTAATCAACTCACTTGAAGAAGCAAAAGAGAAGAAGAAGAATACACACGTCCCTAGTGCTAATTCTCTCTTTTAAATTATTCATTCGCATATCATCAATGTCTACCAAGATTAATGTGCAAGGAGGTATATATATACATTTATTCATTCATGCCTTCCTTTAATAAGACTAGATGTCTTGGCCTTATTAATAAAATTGAACCATAAATATGCCACAAGCATATATACACTAACTATAATGACAATCTACAAGCCTTAAAAAGTATACAACAAAATAACAAAGCTACATAAACTCTATATATGTAATATATAGATTTAATATATGTAATCCAAATTTTTATCTTGTAGCCTGATTCTTTCATGCACTTTGTAACTCTTGTAATACTATTTTCTTGTACATCAATGATCTTCAATAGCATGAACTTCTTACTAACATGTACAACACCTACAAGAATTACTCGACAAAACATTAGAAACATAAGAATTTTCAAACATAATGGGTTTGATATGCAAGTATGCTAATTATTCTTATTCTTCATCATTTGAAGAATAAGATTGAGAGTAATCTAGAGATGCTTCTACATCAGATAAAATATAGATTTTTATCATAGATTAATGACCTAGTGAATGGATTAAATGCATCATAACTTATGACATACTCAATGAGTATTCTAAAGGCTAATGGGTATACCATATATGAACTCTTACAGTATTTGAGAGAAGAATAATGAAGCAAAACATATGCTTGAATAAATTAATATGATGGTCTTGAATAATATTAGATAAGGATAAATGGAAACCTCATATATAACTAGCACTACTATGGAAACGGGAAATAATAATGGGACATTAATAACGGTGGTTCGAAAACCGTCATCAAATGCGTGAAAATTAATGCGCGGGAAGTTTTAATAACGGTTTTAGGTAATAACCGTTATTAAAAGTGCAAGGTGAAATTTTGCACAGGAATTTTAATAACGGTTGATGTAAAACCGTTATTAAAACATGATTTAATAACGGTTCAAACAAGAACCATTCTCAAAATTGGCAAGGTTTTAATAACTGTTCCTGTAAGAATCGTTATTAAAAGTTCCTTTTATTTCTTTCTCTTCTATTTCGTGCCAAAAATTTCAGACTCTGCCGCTTCCCTCTCGTACTCTCTTTCTCTTGCGAACCCTTACACCACCGCTCCGGCTCCTCTGAATTAAGGGAAACCTTCGCATCGCCATCTCTCCACCACCCCTCTGCCATTCTTGCGAATGTAGCCAGCATTTGTACCCTCGTCGTTGCCGTTCTCAACTTGTACGTCGTTGCTCCCTTTACGTATGTGTTTTTCTTCCTTAATTACTTAATTTGTCTCTACTAATACGTATATATATATATAAATGCATGCATGTTGCACCGAAGAGGTTGTGTTTGATGTGTTGTTCAAAAATCTATTGTTTGATGTGTTGGTGAAAAATTTTGCTGTGGCCTTTTTTGATTGTGGCCGGCTGAGACCTTAATTTATATATATATATATATATATATAAATGTGTTTATAATCTATTTTATAAAAATATGTATTATTATTTTATCCACAAGCCTAAAATATATATTATTATCATAAGATATGTACGTTCTAAGTATAAAATTAAGGTGTATATAATTTTTTAGCACTCACATTATTATGCAGATCATGTGTATTTATATGCTTTTTTAATATATATTTTGTAAGACATGTATTTATATTCCGTAAAATGTGTGTTTATATGTGTTCTATTATATGTATATATATTTGTAATATATTTATATATAAGATGTGTATATATAATCTAAAATAATTGTGGTTAGGGTTAGGGTTGGGGTTAGGGGGGAGGGTTAGTGTTAGGGTTAGGGTTAGGGTTAGCTATAGGTTTAGGATCATTATCTTATGAGGTTTAGTGTTATTTTTTATTATAATTTATTAGGGTTAATTATTGTTAGGGTTAGGGTTAGGGTTTATCGTTTATTATACTAAATATAAACTAGGGCTATAGGGAAAAATCCTAAGGATAAGGGTATTGTGCATGGGGAAAAATTGAGGAGGTTGGTTGGGCATCGGTGTTGTGATAATAATTAGAATGAATAATTATGTATAATAATAATAATAATAATCATAATCATAATAATAATAATAATAATAATAATAATAATAATCATCATCATATAGGATTTATGAGGTTGTACTATATATATATATATATTATCTTATTAATATCTACTTGATTTTACTATGCATAGCTTGAATGATTTGATGATAGTTTGATGTTTAGCTAGTTTGTTAAATATATAACTAAAGATTATGTCCTTATTTTAAGTAATTTGATGTTTTTAGGTTTACATAGTTGGTTATGATCTGGTAGAATATATTTATGATTTTTCTAGCTAGTTGAAGATCAGTTTATATATTCTGTAATTTAGATCCTTTCGAGAACAACCTTAATGATAAGATTTAGTGGTTCTCATTTGTAGGCAGTGAGATGACATACCCTCCACTCTATTTTCATATGGCGCCACATATAGATGTACGGACTCATGTGATATGGTTATATGACGAGCTATGTCATTTGTACGCGAGTGGCTCATCCTATCACCCCTTCCATTTCAGATCTTATCACCTTTTGTTGACCTTGCCTTAGATAGAGCCATGGGCATCGGTTACGTCTACTTTTTTGTAGTGGTTTGTCTACCACATTGATGCACCACACCCAAGATTTATTGAGGGTGAGCTGTTTGCTAGAGAGTATGATAGGATATCGAGAGAACTGATGGTCATCAATGATGAGTGGAGGTATCGTCATAGCTTGCCTCGGAGTATCCACCTTGGTTACCCTAGATTATTCGTGAGTATACTCTCTTGCGAAGATGTCAGGGATCAAATGATATATCGTAATGAGTGGACTTTTAGAGTTATAGTTTTTAGTCGGGCTTGACGAGGCTATGGTGGGATTTAGTTTTAGATATGAGTTTTCATTTTTTAGGTATTTGAGTTGTAGCAACATTTTGATGTATATAGTGCTGCTATTGCTTAAATCCTGTAGTATGTATATCTTTTGTAATTTGAACTATTAATTGTATAATATTTTGCTACGTATGTATCTATGTATCTATATATATATATATATATATATATATATATATATATACGAACTCTTTGTAAGTATGAGGAGTTTCATTGATCAGCATTAATATAATTTTGGAAACTTGTTAACATGATTCGTATATATATATATACAGAATAGCATGATATATTTGAGATTAATTCTTTCTAAGCAAGAGTGATTTGAGAATTATTAAACTTATAATTCAATTGATTTTTAATAATTACTTTTATGTCGGACATTTCCTAACTTTAATTTCCGAAACCCTGCATTGGTTGTCTCAGAAACCTCGTTATGAAGTTTTTCAATATACCAGTTATGTGATCAATAGTTGCACTTTTTATACAAAAGAACAAGATGGGAAGAGTACAATGCAGAATAGTGGGGTGAATTTAGTGGCCGAGGCAATGCATGTTGTTAGTGCGAAAGAAAAGAATCCAACTTATGCAGATATAAATTATTATGGTGTGATTGAACATATATAGGAGTTAGATTACACTGTATTTAAAATCCCTGTATTCGGCTGCAAATGGGTTGATAACGACAGTGGGGTTAGATATGAAGATGGATTCACATTAGTAGATCTTAATAGGGTAGGGCATAAACAAGACCCATTCATCTTAGCATCACAAGTTACACAAGTATTCTATGTCACTGACCCTGCTGATAACAGATGGTCTGTAGTACTATCTATGAAAAAAAGAAATGCTAATGAATGTGATGATGAAAATGATGCCAATTGGAATAACGAGTGTGTCTCAGCTGTGCAAGCAACTCAATTATTGAACGATTATAACAATATAATTAATGAGGAGGAAATATATGTCAGGGATGATCATCGTGAAGTAATATATGTATCAGATCCTGAATCTAATCCGAAAATAAGGGGGAAAAAAGAAGGAAAAGAAGGCAATGAGGGTAATAATATTGTAACATATAATATCATTGTCGGTTTTTTTAAATGCATTTTTCAACTCAATTATGCTGAATACATAACATTCTAACATAATTTATTTATTGATTTTTTTTAGAGATATGGCCAATAAGAATTTTGATAGGGACAACAGTGATGAAGAAGGGAAAAGAGGGCCGACAATTATGAGAATCATCACAGATATGAGGAATAAAGGAGAACTGGTCGAGTTGGGATGGAATACTTACAATCTTCTCATTGGCCCTTATGTAGACATGTTCTTGACTTACATTTCACTTGTGACACGTAACCGTGTTCCTATCTCCTATAATAATTGGAAGTAGGTTCCAACGGGTGATAAGGAGCATATTTGGCAGGAAATCACGGTAAATATACTATTTTATGTAATCATTTATGTATGTAAAATGTTATTAATTTTAATACATTAATATCGGTATACATTTGTATGTCTTACAATGCAGAGAGTATTTAATGTGCCAGAGAGTAGGAAGAAATGGCTTCTTAGACATTGTGGGGAGCATCTAAGAACATTTAGGTCATATTTAGCTCGTAGGAAAATGTACAGAAAGAGGGATGCTTCTCTACGGCAGAATCCACCCAAATGATATGGTTTCATCGATCAAGAAAGTTGGAACCAATTTATTGCATATCGTCTTACGAGTGATTTTAAGGTATTTGTTAGATAACAATTAAATTTTTTTTATCGATCCTAGTATTGTGCATAATATTGAAATAACTATGTCACTATGTTTTGGCTTGTCACATAGGAAAAAAGTGCCAAAAATAAAGAGATTGCGAAGCAGAATAAATACTGGCATAATATGGCTCGCAAAGGGTATCTATTTACAGCGTACTAACGAATTTTATAATATTGGTACATTATAAAAATATTTTTTGATTTATAGCTCATAGCCCAAGACTTAGACCCATGTATCTCGTCCATTAATATTGGTACATTATGGAAGTAGGCTAGAGCAAAAAAAGATGGATATATTAATGAAGATGTAGATGTTGCAGCGACAAAAATTGTAAGTTTGTAGATATTTGAAACCCTGCTTACTTTTCTTTTAGAAAAATATTATATTATGCTTATTCATGTAAGCTAATTTTACATATATTATATACATTATAGGACGAACTTCAAGCGTCAGATGGTGAGGAGGGGGTAGACCAATACAACATTGTATCACAGGCTATAGGAATTGTAGAACACCCTGGAAGACACAGGGGTCTTGGATTAAGTGTTACGAAAACGAGCGTACGTGGTTGATCTCGTGGTTCTCGTAACACTGATGAGCAAGTCGCCATCCTCACACAGAAATTGAACGTGGCATTTGAACGGATGGAAACAATGGAGCAAGAGTTGTCATTTAATAAATCTCAAGGGTATAAGCCATCCGATTCAGTCAACCATGATCAGCTTCACATACCTAATGTAAATAGTGTCAGAGACAGTTGTGAAGGTGATGCACATCTTTCTTCTCTTTCCGAGGTAAGCATTACATAACTATGAATTGTTATTAAATGTATTTGGTGTCATAAATAATTAATAATTTGTAATATTTTCGTTTAGGGTTTGCATAAATGTGACTTGTTAGCGGATGATCTTTCAACTCTTTTGGCAAAAGGAATGGTCCGCATCAGTCACAGTACCCAAACGCAAATTGTCAACGGGTACAACTTAGCCCTAATTACAAGGCCGGTGAGTATTGACACTCCAATCATTGGTACTGCGCCCTTGCCTTGTTATAAAGAGGGCGATGAGGCAGCCACAGTGCTAGAAGCTCATGGAAGCTTCGTGCCTTGGCCTGTAGATCAGATACGTCTCACTACTGAAGAGGTATTGACATTCAATATCTTCATTAGACCTAGTTTAGTAGTTACATTGTTTATACCTTTTTCATATATATATGCTCAATACATATTTTGTTTATTATTATTATTTAAGGAATCAAAGAAGAAGACTGCTCCTACTAGTAAAACCAAGAGAGGTACTAGTAGAATGAGCAACACAAAATAGGGCGCTGCTAAAGGAAAGAGAGCTAAATCTAAAAAATCAGTTGCCCCACAAAATATTCCTTCTTCGAAAATACGCCAACCTCCACCAACATTAGCTTTATTGTATTTCTATGCCCAAAACTACCTCGGGAATAATTATATTTCCATTGATTGTCGTCCTGAGTATGTTGGAAGGGACGATGCTACTTACATGGTATCGACGGTTGACATAAGCGAAATTTATAATCAGGAATGGATGTCAACCACGAGTGTCGCCGTTTATGTCACGTAAGCATTATTTCATATTTCAGATTTTAGTACTCTTAGAGAAATAGAATTTTTACGACCTCTTATATGAGTTATTAGTTATTAACAAATATCCATTGTTATTGTCGTCCATATATAGGTTGGTAGCTAGTCGTGCTGCGTTGGAGGGAATGTTGTCCTCTATTGTGTTTGTGTGCCCATACTACATAGCTAACAGTAGTATAATAACAGAGGGTAGACACATAAACTATTTAGCGGATCGCATTTTGATTGAGGGACATAACAAGCTCTATCTCATTCCTCACCTCGCAACTGAACATTGGGTTTTGTACGCCGTCCGACCCGATCTTAATAAATTATATGTGTTTGATTCCCTTCGAACCTATGACGTGCCTTTTGAGGTCGCTCGTCGTGGTGGGAAGGAATTTATCGACATGTTAGTATACTTTTCACTTCTTACTTCATTAGCTTATTTATACATATATATATTCTACTTTCATTATTTGAGGTATATATACTTACAATATTATGTATCCAACTCTATTTATTAGGGCACTACGGACGGCATATCAAAGGAGAGGTAGGAATGGTGTCCTATAACCAAAGAATCTTCAATATGAGCCTATCATGGTAAGTAGGAAGAAAACTATTTTGTATTTTTTTTAATTCAAATTAATATATAATAGTTAGAGAGCTAACTGAATTCATTTGACAGTGTCCACAACAGCAAAACGGCGATGATTGTGGATACAATGTACGTAGAGCAATGGATCTTATAGTCTAGAATAGATTGGTCAACATAGATCCAAGCCATGTATGTTTGCTTTTCCATATTTTTCTATTAATGAATCATGACATATATATTTTTGACCTAATGGCTAACTATATATTAATTGAAACATGGGTGTTGTAGTTTTTCACCGATGACTATGCACGAGGCCAGCAATATAATGTTGATGAAATTGATGAAGTTAGAGACCAATGGGCCAAGCACGTTCACTCATTCATTCAGTATTAGGTAGCGATTTATATATTCTACATGCATTTTCAGGTTTGTATTTTGTCTACATCTTTCGGTCTTCCAGCCTAGATCTGTGAACTCTTTACTTTGGGGTGTAGAGCTACCAAGTTGTGGTATGCCCACTAATTTTTATTCCTAAGTATAGTTGGTGTATTGAGACATGCATACCAATTATAGATTGATTGAAATTATGGTGTGATTGCAGATTTGGTATGAATTGATGTTGTTTTACATTGCAGATTTGGTAATTGTTTGAACATACAACTGTGTATGTGGGCAGGAACAAAACAGAAAAATGCTAAAAAAAAACATATAGTTTTAATAACAGTTCTATGAAAACCGTTATTAAAACCTATGCTTTAATAACGGTTTTAAATAAAACGGTTATTAAAAACTTAGGTTTTAATAACAGTTCTGTTTAAGAACCGTTATTAAAAGTTCCTTTTTAACAATGGTTTTTAAGTAAAAACCGTTATTAAATATGAAGTTTACGCACATATTCGCGGGTTTTTGTGTATTTTTCATGACGGTTATGAACCGTTATTAAAGATTTAATAACGGGCGATTCAATAATAGTTGAAAACCGTCATTAAAACTATAAAATAACCGTTATTAAAACTCCTTTCCATGGTAGTGTAGGATGTATAAATGATTAATATGGAAGAAATATGTGAATGCCTTGCTTACTCTTTTTATAGGCCTTGTGTGATCACTATGCTCACGAATAATATACTAATCAAATAAAGTGAAAGATAATCGAGTTGTATATGGGTCTTGGTTACCCGATCCTTGATTCGCTATTGGGTGATAGTTTTCCTCCTGGTGGGATCCTAGATATCTTGGTACCTTATCTACTATAGACACTAATGATGTACTAGGGGTTATCAATACTAAAGGGTCTAGTTATCTCTATGGTTGGCTTCGACTTGGACTTATATCTATTTTAGTGATTGGTAGCTTGAACTTATTTTCACTTTAGTGATTGGCTTTGGCCTAGACATTTTATCTCTTGGTTCGGATAGGCTTCTATGGTATGTCAGACCATGGAGTGGTGCACAATCCATTGCTCAATAATAAAAATATTGATGATAAGTAAATGGATGATAAAATATAGTAAAGGAATAAGTAGAATGATAAAAAGTGGATAATGATGGTAACATTGGTTTAGATGATAAAAATGGTAAAAGCTGATATATACACTTATATGATGGTTTAAATGACCAATTGGTTTTTAATTGGAATGTTTAACTAGATGTTGATATATATCAATATATGAATAAGGAATTGGTATAATCAAATCGATTGGGGTAGCTTAGAAAATAAACCCTTGGGGTTACCAGAATTAATCTATCTAGTACATATGTGATTACAATATGGAGATAAGCATAATATACTTTGCGTTGCCTGAGTTATACATGATAGTATATTCTGATGCATTACTAAATTGATGTATATGGCATTAATATGACACATATTAAAAATGATATCCATGTTATAAGAGAATTTGCATGCTTGTGTTTTTCTATCGAGGAGGAAACTTGGCATACTTTGTATGGAGCGTACTGATGTTCCCATTTACTCAATCACTTGATCATTCCCACAAGTAGTGGGCCATGTGCAGGTTTCTTAGGATGACCAATAGTGGACCTACCTTAGATTGGGTTTGAGGCTTAAGAGCGTGGACACCTAGAGAATTTTATGCGGTTAATAACTAACCATGGTTTTGGTGTTATGCCCCAACCTATTTTTCTAACTTATATAACCCATAGTCTTAATTTATCGCTTCCCTATATTTGATTTGGCTAGGGACTAGTGAGGTCCTTGATTGTAAACAATCTTTAAAATATTTATGTGATTTAAGTTGCACGCTCTATTTTTAGTTGGATGACTTGGTTTAACCTTGTATGTAATATGTGATAGGCAGTAAACGTCTACCCTATGTTATGTTTGGTGGTAATATCTTATTTTTTTCTAATTATATTTTCCGTATTGTCTTAAATAAAAAAAATTTCAATAGTAAAAATTTGGGGTATTACAAAAATAGCTGATCCCCCTTATTTTTGGATGCCCATGACATGTGACAAGCATGTGTATTCATTAAAAAATTATTAATGACCATTAAGTCCTTCCTTGGTCCATAATCAAACAAGTCACTTATTTAGCCTAATATTGTTAGTTTGAACTAAGTCCTCCACTAAGGTTAAAGTAAAGGGCTCTCATATGAAATAAGCCAACTAATGGCTTGAAGAATTTTTAGGGCATAATTTCACTTTAAACCTCTTCATCAAATATGTCTAAGAATTATTATAATGTATCCACGACTACTTATGTGAGCCCTATAAGGCAAGGTGAGTTTATGTGAAGTATTCTAGCTCCATCAGGTTGTCTAACAAATATATTGGCCAATTGCTTTTAAATTAGATGACATAGTTCACCCTGTCAAACCTTTTCTAAACTGCCTTAGAGCTAATCCCTTCAACATTCCCTAAAATCCTTTATATATTTACATTGTTTCTTTGTATCTTTTAGCTTACAATATTGTACATCAGAAAGTGTGCAAATCATCCTTTAGGTGTGATTTGTCATGAAAGGTCTATTACTTTGGTTTAGGGTGTTTAGAAGAAGATCTCAATCGTAAGAAAAAGATGTAATTTGTGGGGTGGTTTGTTTAATAGTATGTTTTATTATTTATAGATTTTTTTAGTTTAGTCTTGTAAATTAAATTATTATTTATAAACCGCACACTACACGCACGCACTCCTATTAGCTGAAATTTTCATGTCTTTTATTTTCTCAGTCTTAAGTGTTATGATTTTGATTTGATGTTGATCGAGAACTAAATGTTATAGTTGGACTTTATATTGGTTGTATATTCAGAAAAATAAATGTCATAAAATTGATTTTTAATAGTAAAAATGTTGAGTTTGTGCCTCAAATCTTACGGTTATGAAAGTCTTTAATGTGAAGTTGAAGTAACCGAAGAGTTTTAATTAGTAGTATTTACTTCCATCAATGAAGAGTTTAAAACCCGAGGTTATGGAAGACTTAAATATGAAGCTAAAGTAGCTGAAGAATTTACTACTAAATTAATTGGTAGTATTAATCGCCATCAATGGAGAGTTATAGTTTTTAATCTGCATCAATTAGCAGTTTTTTAGGGTTTTCTTTTGAAGACTATATATATATAGTCTTTCTCCCTTTCTCAAAGCATGACTCACAATATCCATCATAGTTCTATACAAATTTGAGAGATAGAATAATTGAGAGTGATAGATCTCTACAATCCTCTATTCAATTGAGGATTTCTTGTATTCTTTTTCTACATAGTAAAATTATCCTTACTCGTCGTCATTTGTGGACATAGCCCACATTGGGTGAACCACATAAAATTTTGTGTTCTTTTATTTTTCAACTTACAAATGGTAGTAGAGCTTTAGGTCATGATGTCTACCCAATTCGAGATCAAGAAGTTTGATGGCAAGATTAGTTTTAGTATGTGGAGGGTCCAGATGAAAGCAGTGTTGACCCAAAATGGATTAAAGAAGGCTCTAGATTGTAAATCTAAGAAGCCCGAGACTATGATGGATGAGTAATGGGATGAATTGGATGAGAAGGCACTATCAACAATCCAATTGTCTCTATCTAAGGAGGTTCTTTGTGAGGTTGTTCATGAGACTACTAAATATGCCTTATGGCTCAAGCTTGAATCGCTTTATATGACAAGGAGTCTAGCGAACAACCTTCGTCTCAAAGAACGTTTATATACTCTACGTATAGTTGAAGGTACTCCTATTCAATCCCGTCTAGATGAATTTTATTCAATTATTATTGATCTTGAGAATCTAGATGTGAAAATTGATGATGAGGATAAAGCTATTTTATTGGTCGTCTCTTTACCATCTACCTTTAAACACTTCAAGGAAATTATGTTATATGGTAATTCTAATACGCTTACCTTTGAGGATGTTAAATCTAATTTTCTCTCAAAAGAGAAATTTGATCTTGCAAATTGTTCTGATGATAAAGCTAAAGGCTTATCTATTAGAGGTACATCAAATGATTATGGCAATAGAAATAAGAAAAAATTCCGGTCCAAATCTAGAGGACGTAGTTCCAATGTGACTTGTAGATATTGCAAGAAATTTGGGCATGAGAATTCTGACTACTATAAATTGAAAAATAAGAAAGATAAGGAGGATAAAGGAAAACAATCGAAAAATTTTAGTAATGCTAAAGTCGATACAGTTGTTGAAAATGATTCTAAGGGTGATGTACTATTGGCTACATTTGATGATAAAAGGAGTCAGTCTGAATGGGCTCTAGATTCTGGTTGTACCTACCATATGTGTCCCAATAGGGATTGGTTCACTACTTATGAGCAAGTTGATTGGGGTGTTGTTTTGATGGGAAATGATGCCCAGTGCAAGGTTATTGGCATAGGTAGTATGCAAATCAAGGCCCATGACGGATGTATTAGGACATTGACCAATATTAGGCATATTCCTAATTTAAAGCGTAATTTGATCTCTTTGGGCACCCATGACTCTCTTGGTTGTAGGTATTCAGCTGTAGGGGGAGTTATAAAGGTCTCCAAAGGTGCTCTTGTCCTAATGAAGGGAAACAGATATGGTAGTCTCTATATATTGTAGGGTTCTACAGTTATAGGTTCAGCTGCTATATCCACATCTATGTCTGATGAAGGCCTCACTCAATTATGGCATATGAGTCTTGGTCATATGAATGAGAAAGGTATGAATCTTTTGAGTAAGTGTGGTCATCTTGGCAATGGTACGGGAAAGTTAGATTTTTGTGAGCATTATGTTTTAGGGAAAAAGACAAAGGTTGGATTCTCTACTACAACACACTGTACTAAGAATATTCTAGATTATATACATTCTGATTTATGGGGACCATCCAAAGTTTCTTCCTTTGGAGGTAGGCGCTATATGATGACTCTAATTCATGAATTCTCTCGGAAGGTTTGGGTTTATTTTCTACGCCACAAGAATGAAGCTTTTCCTACTTTCATGAAGTGGCAATCTCTTGTTCAAAACCAGACATGGAAGAAGGTAAAGAAGCTTAGGATAGATAATGGGTTAGAGTTCGTTGATATAGATTTTAATGAGTTTGTTTAGATCATGGTATTGCTAGACATAAGACTCTGGTTGGGGAGACTCAACAAAATGACGTTGCAGAATGCATTAATCGGACTCTACTTGAGAGGGCAAGGTGTATGCTCTCTAATGCTGGATTGTGGAGAAAATGTGAGTTTTAGGCTAAAGTTATTTCTACACCTTGTTACATCATCAATAGATCTCCACATACATCTATTGATTTCAGGATTCCAGAGGAAGTTTGGTCAGGTAATCCTGTTGATTACTCTATTCTTAGATTTTTTGGATGTCCTTCATATATTCATGTTAATCATGGTAAATTAGCTCCTAGAGCTGTAAAATACATTTTCTTAGGTTATGCTTCTAAGTCCAAGGGGTATAGGTTTTGGTGTCCTGACTCTAAAAAAATTATTTTGAGTAGGGATGTAAATTTAATGAGAATGCATTACTATCTTTTGGAAAATAATCTACTATTTCCTCCCATGGTACAAGTGATCAATAGGGTACTAGCGAGAAGGTGGAGTTAGAAGTGATGCCCATTAATTCATATCATAGTGCTCCCTCTTCCTCATCCACACAGCCAAGCAGTGATGTCGATTTTATTGACCATCTAGCTCATACTACTAGTCCCATCTAGCAGTAGTAGGTGGATGGTTATTGTATTACTCGTGATAGGCCAATGAGAAATATTCGAAGGCCCACTAGATATGCAGATGGAGATGATGATGGCTTGATTAATTATGCTCTAGCGGTTGCTGAAGAGATTACTGAAGGTGTTGAACCTTCTTCTTATTATGAGGCGATATCAGCCCTGATACTTCTAAGTGGCTAGTTGCCATGAATGAAGAAATTGAGAGTTTACACAAGAATAGCACTTGGGAGTTAGTTGAGTTACCTAAGGGTGGAAGAGCATTGAGTTGCAAATGGATCTTTAAATAGAAGGAAGGCATACCTGGGGTTGAAGATGCTAGATGGAAGGCACGCCTCGTTGTTAGAGGTTTTAATCAAAAGGAAGGTATTGAATTTAATGAGGTATTCTCACAAGTTGTTCGTCATACCTCGATTCGAGTTCTCCTTACTTTTGTTGCTCTATTGGATCTTGAGTTAGAGTAGTTAGATGTCAAGACAACTTTCCTCCATGGAGAGTTGGAAGAGGAGATTTATATGCATCAATCTAAAGGTTTTGTTGCTTCTGATAAGGAGAATTATGTCTATCGGTTGAAGAGGTCCTTGTATGGTTTAAAACAAGCTCCAAGACAATGGTATATGAGCTTTGACTCTTTTATGATTGGGCAAGGCTACACAAGAAGCAAGTTTGATAGTTGTGTTTATTTTAAAGAGTTTGAAGGTGGCTCCTTTGTTTATCTATTGCTTTATGTTGATGATATGTTGATTGCTTCCAAGGATAAGTCCTTAATCAACAGGTTGAAATCACAACTTAAAAAGGAGTTTGAGATGAAAGATCTTGGTGTAGCTAAGAATATTCTCGACATGGAGATTATCAGAGATCGAAAGGCTGGGAAGTTATTTCTTTCACAGTAGAAGTATATTAAGAAGGTGTTAGACATGTTCAATGTGGGTAATTGTAAACCTGTATCTACACCTCTAGCTGCTCACTTTAGATTGTCATCAAAGCTTTTTCTAGAGTCCGAGGAAGAGAAGGAGCTAATGTCTAGCACTCCCTATTCTAGTGTAGTTGGTAGTTTGATGTACACTATGGTCTGCACTAGACCTGATCTAGCTTATGATGTGAGTATGGTGAGTCGGTTTATGCAAAACCTTGGTAAGGGTTATTGGAATGCAATCAAGTCGATTTTGCGTTATTTGAAGGGTTCCTCTATATTGGTTTGGTGTTTGATAGAAATAGAGCACAAACCATTGATATTGTTGGTTTCATTGATTCTGATTATGCTGCTGACTTGGATAAACGTAGGTCTATTTTTGGTAATATCTTCGCACTATCTTCCGGTGCTATTAGTTGGAAAGCATCGTTGCAATCTATTGCTGCCTTGTTTACTACAGAAGCAGAATATGTTGCAGCTACTGAAGGTATGAAGGAGGCCATTTGCTTGCGAGGTCTCATTCTCGAGCTTGGTGTTGCACAAGGTACTACTATTGTGTTCTCAGATAGTCAAAGTGTTATTTGTTTAACCAAGAACGTCGTTATTCTTATCATTCGAAGACCAAACACATTGATGTCAGGTTCCATTTTATTAGAGACACTATTGTTGTAGGAGATGTTGTGGTGAAGAAAGTTCACACATCGGATAATCCTGCAAACATGCTTATGAAGCCACTATTTACTGCTAAGTTCAAGCATTGCTTAGACTTAGTTGGTACTTGCAGCATATGATTACCTTTCGAGGTTTATGACGACGATGAGTATTGTGGATTTGAGCCAAGGTGGAGATTATTGAGTTTGTGTCTCAAATCTTATGGTTATGAAAGTCTTTAATGTGAAATTGAAGTAACCGAAGAGTTTTAATTAGTAGTATTTACTACCATCAATGAAGAGTTTAAAACCCGAGGTTATGGAAGACTTAAATATGAAGCTAAAGTAACCTAATAATTTACTACTAAATTAATTGGTAGTATTAACTATTATTAATGAAGAGTTATAGTTTGTAATTTCCATCAATTAGCAGTTTTTTAGGATTTTCTTTTGAAGACTATATATATGTAGTTTCTGGCTCTTTTTCAAAGCATGACTCACAATATCCATTATAGTTCTACACATATTTGAGAGTTAGAATAATTGAGAGTGATAGATCTCTACAATCCTCTATTCAATTGAGGATTTCTTGTATTCTTTCTCTACATAGTAAAATTATCCTTACTCGTCGTCGTCCGTAGACGTAACTCACATTGGATGAATCACGTAAAATTTTGTGTTATTTTATTTTTTACCTTACAAAAAATATAATTTTTCTCCATAAAACAAATACTAAAATAAATATTTAAGTACATAAATTACATATTGAATCGAAACTTACCATAAAATTATACTTTAGTTTGGTCTATCGAATTCTCCAAATAGTTTGATTTACTTTAAGAAATTTTGAGCCTATAAACTTGTGATTTAGTTTTGTCGGACGCCAAAACCGAATAAAACCAAATCACGTATACCCATAACTAGAGGTGGCAAACGGGTCGGGCGGGTCGGGTTCGGGTCGGGTCATAGCGGGTCGGGTCATTAACGGGTCGGGTCATAGCGGGTCATTTGACTATTGCGGGTCAGGTGCGGGTCGGGTCGGGTCACTAACGGGTCGGGTCATTTCGGGTCAATCAATTTGGCGGGTCGGGTGCGGGTCGGGTCGGGTCATTAACGGGTCGGGTCATTTCGGGTCAATTTGTCGGGTCGGGTGCGGGTCGGGTCGGGTCATTTCGGTTGCGGGTCATTTCGGGTCAATTGTCGGGTCAGGTCGGTTTCGGGTTGGGTCATTTCGGTTCCGGCCTCCAGGTCATTTCGGGTTAATTTGTCGAGTCGGATTAGGTCCGACTATTCGAGTTAAGAAAACTCGGATTCGGATAATTTTGGGTTAACTTGATTGGTGGTAGGGTGACTAGGGTCGGGTTGGTTTCGGGTCATTTTCTAGTTCACGTGAGTAGGTGGCTTCGGCCGGTTCAGGTCATTTCATATTTTCATGTAATAATATAATATGACAGGTTAGTTATGTTCGAGTTGTTTCGAGTTAAATTGATGGGTAGGGTCATTTGACTCATTTCATACAATTTGACGGGTTGAATTCAATTAGTTACGGGTTAACTTAATGGGTCGAGTTTTGACGGGTTTACTCATATTCGAGCCTAAGTAATTATCATTTCATAAATCATAAATATTAGAAACAGACAATCATAAGATTAATATTGCAGATAAAAGAATTAAAAATATTAAATGCGCTTTATTTTCACAAATAAATAGTAAAGATATTTATAAATTTTAATAATAAAAAATGTTGCGCTTTGAATCAAACAAAGATATTTTTGATTGATTATAATTTATTTGATAACTTAAAATATTTAATTACTTAAAAAAGATAATTTTATAAAATAAAGATGATCAAAACAATATTATACAATGCATAATTAATTATCATTTATTACATTGTATATATTAGATACAATAATAAGATTACTAGTAAAGATAAATGAAATAAGAATATTATATGTGTTTTATTTTTACAAAGGAAAATAATACAAATATTTATAAGTTTTAATAGTATTATATTCGATTGCTTAAAATATTTATAAATTTTAAAAGTAAAAATATTAGATATCTATAATATATTATATTTACTTAATTAGTTAAAATATTTGATTACTTAAAAAAAGATAATTTTATAAAATAAAGATGAGCATAACAAGAATAAACAATGTATAATTATCATTTACTACATTGTAAATATTAGATACAATCATAAGATTATTAGTAAAGATAAATGAAAAAAGAGTATTATATGTGTTTTATTTTTACAAAGGTAAATAATAAAGATATTTATAAGTTTTAATAGTATTATATTTGATTGCTTTAAACATTTATAAATTTTACATGTAAAAGTATTCGATGTTTATCATATATTATATTTAATTGATTACTTAAAAAAAGATAATTTTATAAAATAAAGGTGAGTATAACAAGAATATATAATGTATAATTATCATTTATAACATTGTAAATATTAGATACAATACAATTATAAGATTACTAGTAAAGATAAATGAAATAAGAATATTATATGTGTTTTATTTTTACAAAGGTAAATAATAAAGATATTCATAAGTTTAATAGTATTATATTTGATTTCTTTAAACATTTATAAATTTTAAAAGTAAAAATATTAGATGTTTATATTATATTATATTTAATTAATTAGTTAAAATATTTGATTACTTAAAAAAAGATAATTTTATAAAATAAAGGTGAGCATAACAAGAATAAACAATGTATAATTATCATTTATTACATTGTATATATTAGATACAATAAAATCATAAGATTATTAGTAAAGACTAAAGATAAATGAAATAAGAGTATTATATGTGTTTTATTTATACAAAGGTAAATAATAAAGATATTTATAAGTTTTAATAGTATTATATTTGATTGCTTTAAACATTTATAAATTTTACATGTAAAAATATTAGATGTTTATTGTATATTATATTTAATTGATTACTTAAAAAAGATAATTTTATAAAATAAAGGTGAGCATAACAAAAATAAACAATGTATAATTATCATTTATTACATTGTATATACTAGATACAATACAATCATAAGATCACTAGTAAAGATAGATAAAATAAGAATATTATATGTGTTTTATTTTTACAAAGGTAAATAATAAAGATATATATAAGTTTTGATAGTATTATACTTGATTGCTTTAAACATTTATAAATTTTACATGTAAAAATATTAGATGTTTATTGTATATTATATTTAATTGATTACTTAAAATATTTGATTACTTAAAAAAAGATAATTTTATAAAATAAAGGTGAGCATAACAAGAATATACAATGTATAATTATCATTTATTACATTATATATAGTAGATACAATACAATCATAAGATCACTAGTAAAGATAAATGATATAAGAGTATTATATGTGTTTTATTTTTACAAGGGTAAATAATAAAGATATTTATAATTTTTGATAGTATTATATTTGATTGCTTTAAACATTTATAATTTTTACATGTAAAAATATTAGATGTTTATTGTATATTATATTTAATTGATTACATAAAATATTTGATTACTTAAAAAAGGATAATTTTATAAAATAAAGGTGAGCATAACAAGAATATACAATGTATAATTATCATTTATTACATTGTATATACTAGATACAATACAAATATACAATCATAAGATCACTAGTAAAGATAGATAAAATAAGAATATTATATTTGTTTTATTTTTACAAAGGTAAATAATAAAGATATTTATAAGTTTTGATAGTATTATACTTGATTGCTTTAAACATTTATAAATTTTACATGTAAAAATATTAGATGTTTATTGTATATTATATTTAATTGATTACTTAAAATATTTGATTACTTAAAAAAAGATAATTTTATAAAATAAAGGTGAGCATAACAAGAATATACAATGTATAATTATCATTTATTACATTATATATAGTAGATACAATACAATCATAAGATCACTAGTAAAGATAAATGATATAAGAGTATTATATGTGTTTTATTTTTACAAAGGTAAATAATAAAGATATTTATAATTTTTGATAGTATTATATTTGATTGCTTTAAACATTTATAAATTTTACATGTAAAAATATTAGATGTTTATTGTATATTATATTTAATTGATTACATAAAATATTTGATTACTTAAAAAGGATAATTTTATAAAATAAAGGTGAGCATAACAAGAATATACAATGTATAATTATCATTTATTACATTGTATATACTAGATACAATACAAATATACAATCATAAGATCACTAGTAAAGATAGATAAAATAAGAATATTATATGTGTTTTATTTTTACAAAGGTAAATAATAAAGATATTTATAAGTTTTGATAGTATTATACTTGATTGCTTTAAACATTTATAAATTTTAAAAGTAAAAATATTAGATGTTTATCGTATATTATATTTAATTGATTACTTAAAAAAAGATAATTCTATAAAATAAATGTGAGCATAACAAGAATATAAAATGTATAATTATCATTTATTACATTATATATAGTAGATACAATACAATCATAAGATCACTAGTAAAGATAAATGAAATAAGAGTATTATATGTGTTTTATTTTTACAAAGGTAAATAATAAAGATATGTATAAGTTTTAATTATATTATATTTGATTTCTTTAAACATTTATAAACTTTAAAAGTAAAAATATTAGATGTTTATCGTATATTATATTTAATTGATTACTTAAAATATTTGATTACTTAAAAAAAGATAATTTTATAAAATAAAGGTGAGCATAACAAGAATATACAATGTATAATTATCATTTATTACATTATATATAGTAGATACAATACAATCATAAGATCACTAGTAAAGATAAATGAAATAAGAGTATTATATATGTTTTATTTTTACAAAGGTAAATAATAAAGATATGTATAAGTTTTAATTATATTATATTTGATTTCTTTAAACATTTATAAACTTTAAAAGTAAAAATATTAGATGTTTATCATATATTATATTTAATTGATTACTTAAAATATTTGATTACTTAAAAAAAGATAATTTTATAAAATAAAGGTGAGCATAACAAGAATAAACAATGTATAATTATCATTTATTACATTGTATATACTAGATACAATACAATCATAAGATCACTAGTAAAGATAAATGAAATAAGAATATTATATGTGTTTTATTTTTACAAAGGTAAATAATAAAGATATTTATAAGTTTTGATAGTATTATACTTGATTGCTTTAAACATTTATAAATTTTACATGTAAAAATATTAGATGTTTATTGTATATTATATTTAATTGATTACTTAAAAAAAGATAATTTTATAAAATAAAGGTGAGCATAACAAGAATATACAATGTATAATTATCATTTATTACATTATATATAGTAGATACAATACAATCATAAGATCACTAGTAAAGATAAATGAAATAAGAGTATTATATGTGTTTTATTTTTACAAAGGTAAATAATAAAGATATGTATAAGTTTTAATTATATTATATTTGATTTCTGTAAACATTTATAAACTTTAAAAGTAAAAATATTAGATGTTTATCGTATATTATATTTAATTGATTACTTAAAATATTTGATTACTTAAAAAAAAGATAATTTTATAAAATACAGGTGAGTATAACAAGAATATACAATGTATAATTATCATTTATTACATTGTATATATACTAGATACAATACAATCATAAGATCACTAGTAAAGATAAATGAAATAAGAATATTATATGTGTTTTATTTTTACAAAAGTAAATAATTAAGATATTTATAAGTTTTGATAGTATTATATTTGATTGCATTAAGAATTTAGAAATTTTACATGTAAAAATATTAGATGTTTATTGTATATTATATTTAATTGATTACTTGCAAAAGTATTATTTTTTTATCCAATAATTTTTATATCATTTATTCTATCTTTTTTTTCATATTCATTTCTCTATATAATTTATCTTATTAATTTCTCTAGTTGTATTTATTTTATTAACATTATTATATTTATATTTTTATTATTTTTATTAATTATTATTATTATAGTAAAAAAAATATAATAATTTATTTTAAACATAATTTAAATTAAATAATAATTTTATATATTTTCATTAATTATTAATTATTATATATATATTCATATAAATTAAAAATTAAATAATATAAAATATTAATATTAATATTATAATTAAAAAAATAATTAGATATTATAAATTTAAAATTGATGAACGTAGAATACTAAATTATATTTAAAGTAAATTAATAATATTAAAAGAAAAAATATAACTAAAACTTTAAATTTAGGATTGTAACGTGAGATACTCTTGATACGAGGTATAGTTATTATTTGTTGGATTTTGTAGGTGATAAGTGATAAATTGATAACTAATAAATGATACTATTATACTCTTCTATTAAGAGTTTCTTCAAATAGATGGATTAGTAGATGTAATGAACACGTTTTGAAAATCATTTTATAGGATTATAACTGGATGTTTGTCTTTTTTATTTTGTTTTTTTTATTAATAATATATCTTATTAGGATATCATTAGTAAATAAGAATGGCTAGGGTAAAATTATGAAAAATAAGTACAATTTATAAAATACTATATTTTTTAAAAGCTTTAAATGAATAATAAAATATATGTAATTTATTATTATTATTATTATTATTATTATTATTATTATTATAATATATTTTGATGTCTGATCAGGTTAATATTGAGTCAGATCGGGTGATTGTCGGGTCGGGTCAACGTTGGGTCGGGTCAAAGCGGGTCGGGTCAATAACGGGTCGGGTCACTATCGGGTCTATTACGGGTCGGGTCAATTACGGGTCGGGTCGCTATCGGGTCGGGTCAATAACGGGTCGTGGGTTGGGATCGGGTCGGGTCGGGTTCGGGTCGGGTTGATTATTATCGGGTCAGTGCCGGGTCGGGTCATTGTCGGGTCGGGTCTGGGTCGGGTCGGGTTGCTAAATTTTGCGGGTCGTAACGGGTCGGGTTTCGCTCGGGTCGGGTCGGGTTGGGCGGGTCGGGTCAACTTTTGCCGGCTCTACCCATAACTATAGTACACGCGTACCTATTGTAGATTGGCACTCAGCTATCCTGGATGGGAATGGGGTCAAACAGCTAAACTTTCAAGCCTCGTGGCCTTCTTCCATGGCCTATAGAGAGCCGACTACTCTCTAGTTATTCATTTTCTGAATAGCTATATCTGCTTGGTGATCCACGTCCACATCCCACTCCTTACGCCGACTTCCAGTTATATTGCCCCGACGCTTCCTTTGTAAGTCTCCGACTAACTCCTAACTTCCTCATGAACTACTGCATTTTTTTCGCCATTCTCCTCATGTGACGGCCTTCTGCAACTCGATCTTCACTGCCTATCATATCTTCAACTTGCAGGTTTTCTCCTTCGTGTATTTTGGATGAGTAGGTCAGGTCGGATGATTAGGGAGCTGTGGCATAATATTGAGGGTGTGGGCCAAAATGATCGACATGCTTGACACTATTTTTCTTCAGATTAGGCTCGGACTTCTGTGTTACTAGCGCAGAGCTGGGCAATGGTGGGCAAAACGATCGACATGCTTGACACCTGGCCGTGATCCATTGCAATCATAATTGTACTTTTATTTATAGGTCTACGCAGGACAAAAAGGATAAGGGATGTAACACAAGCCCAGTCAAACTATGGTTGGTATGGAAGCCACTAAAAATACCATTATGATGGGTGAGGGAAAGGGAAACTAGTCTCCAACGATTTTTAACTCTAACCAACTACACGAGTAATCTTTCTAAGAACCAAATCGACGCTAGGGATGTTTAGTTCGGTAGAATCCTCAGCCACCGAGCGGGCAACAATAGCGTAAAATGGATCCATTAGTTCCTGACCGAACTGGTAAGACATTTTTGGCTCCGTGAAGGCTCTTATATTGTTTGCCAGTGCATCACTAGTTTCATAATGAATTTGTATCATCATTGTTTCCATACATTCAATACAGAATGATCCTTCCTTTGTCACTATCACTTTGACTTCCTCTTGTGTAGGAGTGTACTATGGTACATTGAAAGTGTCAAATTTCTCTTGATCAATTTTCCCCTGCCTCAGTTCAAAATAGTTATGTAAGGCGGACCCAATTCATGTCCCCGGCATCAATTCTGTTTTAGTCGAGTTTTCATGTCAAAAGTTGAACTTACTTTTGATAAATACGGCAGAAAGAGAAAAATTAAAAAATAAAAAGAAGGGGGAGAGGAAAGCAAAACAAGACTCTGGAGTATATATATATATATATATATATATATATATATATATATATATACACATAGACGACCAGCAACATAAAAACGTTACTATTAATAACCTGCAATATCAGCTCACAAGCAGCTTGTGCCAAAATCTCAAGTGTAGTTAGTGTCAGTCGTTGGGTTGACAGTTTGCCTATCGTGAAGATTTTGAACCATACGGCCGTCCGGTATCATTTGAACAGAAGAATATTGCAAGAACATGTGAAAAAGTCCTGCAGAAATTGATCATGGTGAGCTTCCTTCACCTCAGGAGGACTCGTCTTGGAAGCATACATCTTCCCAAGCCTTCACTGTAAATCAGTCCAGACAGCTCCTTAGAAAGTGTTGAGTTTGTCCCTCAAATTTTACGATTATGGAAGTCTTAAATATAAAGTTAAAGTAACCGAAGACTTTACTACTAAATTAATTGGTAGTATTAACTGCCATCAAAAGAAAGCTACAGTTTTTACTCTCCAATAATTCGCAGTTTCTTAGGAATTTTTTTTAAGACTATATATATTTAGTCTCTGACCCTTTCTCAAAACATGACTCACAATATCCATCATAGTTCCACACACATTTTATTTACTATTTCCTTTGAGAGTTAGAATAATTGAGATTGATAGATTTCTACAATCCTCGATTCAATTGAATATTCTTATATTCTTTCTCTACATAGTAAAATTATCTTTGCTCGTCATCTTTCATAGACGTAACCCACATTGGATGAACCGCGTAAAATTATGTCTTCTTTTATTTTTCGCATTATTTGTGTTTATGGCTTAAATTAAATTGATCCTGCACTTCTCTCCTTGAATAGTTCGTGAATTCGTTTCTACACATCGCTTCTGTTTTTACCCTTACAGAAAGCCAATGTACACTAAAGCAAGAACCAAGGAGATGCAAGTGTGTTTAGTGAAAAGCCGTTCATTCTGGAGTTCCTGCCACAAAGCACCTTATTAGTCAGCTAGGATTATCTTTTGCTAGCTTCATGGTTTCTACAGCTGCTGCCTCTGTGTCGATCTCCTCTTCTTCCACATGCAACGTTTCGTGTAAGTGTCTAAACAGGGTGTTGAAGTCGTTACCTGGAAGTTCGTTCAGTTAGATTTGGATAATCTTTAATAGGGCCATTTAGGGCGGGGTTGGAATGTCGCTAATGATGACATGCTATCTGGACAGCTTCCTTGATCGTGGATACCACATAAATTGGATTTGGATCCACGGAGACCCCAAGACCTGCCGCGTTAAACACCATGTTGGGGAATTTATTGTTGGAGTTGGAGGAGGATATCAGGGATTGAACTGCCTGGATTAGTATGGGCTTCGTTTTGCCGTTCAGTGTTTGCTGCATGAAGAAAAGTTACCAAACTAGTTAAATTTTTGTTCGATTGATATTTTTTTTTAATCAAAATAATCGTTGTGATCTATTTCATAATAGGTACACAGACCATAAGCAAACGCATCCCTCTTTCGTCTTCCTCTTTCCTCATCTGCCATATATATTTGTTCGCGCAACCAATCACACCTATTTTCTGTCAAACTGTGTACTGCTAGAACCGGACGCAACCCAGTACATGCAGTGTTCACATGTTTCTCATGCAAGAGCAGTGTTTGTGTACATATATATATATATATATATATATATATATATAATCAAATCAATTTTAATTTTAAGAAAGAGAATTAAAATTCTAAAGAACAAGATAACAAACAAAAGGAAAGGAACAGAAATGAACCGAAAGTTTTAGTCAAACAGCAACAACATACGGAATCAAAGGGCATCATGCATCAATTTGTTGTTACTATTCGATTGAATATGCATCATCTTTTCATTTTTCAGTGAAGTTGTCAAAAATAAAATTAAGAGAGAAAGAAAAATTGATCAAACACTCAGGTGTAAATCTTAATTAGAGCCAAAAAGGCCAAATCTCCAATTACACTACACCTGATGGATTTATGTTGAGTTCGTGCCTCAAATCATACGGTTATGAAAGTCTTTAATGTAAAGTTAAAGTAACTAAAGAGTTTTAATTAGTACTATTTACTACCATCAATGAAGAGTTTAAAATCCGAGGTTATGAAAGACTTAAATATAAAGCTAAAGTAACCGAAGAGTTTACTACTAAATTAATTGGTAGTATTAACTGCCATGAATGGAGAGTTACAATTTTCAATCTCCATCAATTAACAATTTTTTAGGGTTTTCTTTTGAAGAATATATATGTAGTCTTTGGCCCTTTACCAAAACATGACTTACAATATCCATCATAGTTCTACACACATTTGAGAGTTAGAATAATTGAGAGTGATAGATTTCTACAATCCTCTATTCAATTGAGGATTTCTTGTATTATTTCTCCATATAGTAAAATTATCCTTACTCGTCGTCATCCGTGGATGTAGCCCACATTGGGTGAACCACGTAAAATTATTTGTTCTTTTATTTTTCACCTTACAAGTGGTATCAGAGCTTCAGGTTCATGATGTCTACCAAATTCGAGATTGAGAAGTTTGATGGCAAGATCAGTTTTAGTATCTGGAGGGTTCAGATGAAAGCAGTGTTGACCCAGAATAGATTAAAGAAGGCTCTAGATGGCAAATCTAAGAAGCCCGAGACTATGATGGATGAGAAATGGGACGAATTGGATGAGAAGGCGCTATCAACAGTCCAATTGTCTCTATCCAAGGAGGTTCTTCATGAGGTTGTTTATGAGAAAACTACATCTGCCTTATGGCTCAAGCTTGAATCGATTTATATAACAAAGAGTCTAGCAAACAAGCTTCGTCTCAAAGAACGTTTATATACTCTATGTATGGTTGAAGGTACTCCTATTCAATCCCATCTAGAAGAATTTAATTCAATTATTATAGATCTTGAGAATCTAGATGTGAAAATTGATGATGAGGATAAAGCTGTTTTATTGGTCGTCTCTTTACCATCTACCTTTAAACACTTCAAGGAAATTATGTTATATGGTAATTCTGATACGCTTACCTTTAATGATGTTAAATCCAATTTGCTCTCGAAAGAGAAATTTGATCTTGAAGTTCTTTCTGATGATAAAGCTGAAGGCTTATCTATTAGAGATATATCAAATGACTGTGGTAGTAAAAATAAGAAAAAAAATCCCAATCTAAATCTAGAGGACATAGTTCCAATGTGACTTGTAGATATTGCAAGAAATTTGGGCATGAGATTTTTGACTACTATAAATTGAAAACTAAGAAAGATAAGGAGGATAAAGGAAAACCACCGAAAAATTATAGTAATGTTGAAGCCGATATAATTGTTGAAAATGATTCTATGGGTGATGTACTATTGGCTACATTTGAGGATAAAAGGAGTCGATCTAAATGGGTTCTAGATTTTTGTTGTACCTATCATATGTGTCGCAATAGGGATTGGTTCACTACTTATGAGTAGGTTGATCATGGTGTTGTCTTGATGGGAAATGATGCCTAGTGCAAGGTTATTGGTATAGGTGGTGTGTAAATCAAGGCCCATGATGGATGTATTAGGACACTGACCAATGTTAGACATATTCTTGGTTGTAGGTATTTAGCTGAAGTGGAGTTCTAAAGGTCTTCAAAGGTGCTCTTGTCCTAATGAAGGGCAACAGATATGGCAATCTCTATATCTTATAGGGTTCTATAGTTATAGGTTTAGCTGTTGTATCCACATCTATGTCTGATGAGGGCCTCACTCAATTATGGCATATGCGTCTTGGTTATATGAGTGAGAAAAGGTATGAATCTTTTGAGCAAGCATGGTCATCTTGGTAATGGTACGGGAAAGTTAGAGTTTTTGTGAGCATTGTGTTTTAGGGAAAAAGACAAAGGTCGGATTCTATACTGTAACACACCGAACTAAGGATATTCTAAATTATATCCATTCTTATTTATAGGGACCATCCAAAGTTTCTTCCTTTGGAGGTTGCGCTATATGATGACTCTAATTGATGACTTCTACCGGAAGGTTTGGGTTTATTTTCTACTCCACAAGAACGAAGCCTTTCCTACTTTCAAGAAGTGGAAAGCTCTTGTTGAAAACCACACAGGGAAGAAGGTAAAGTAGCTTAGGATAGATAATGGGTTAGAGTTCATTGAGATAGATTTAAATGAGTTTTGTTTAGATCATGGTATTGCTAGACATAATACTCTAGTTGGGAAGCCTCAACAAAACAGTGTTGCAGAACGCATTAATCGAACTCTACTTTAGAGGGTAAGGTGTATGATCTCTAATGCTAGATTGTGGAGCAAACGTGACTTTTGGGCTAAAGCTGTTTCTACAACTTGTTACATCATCAATAGATCTCCACATACATCTATTGATTTCAAGATTCCAAAGGAAGTTTGGTCAGGCAATCCTATTGATTTCTCTATTCTTAGATGTTTTGGATGTCCTACATATATTCATGTTAATCATGGTACATTAGCTCCTAGTGCTATTAAACACATTTTCTTTTGCTATACTTCTGAGTCCAAGGGGTATAGGTTTTGGTGTCCCGACTCTAAAAAAATTATTTTGAGTAGGGATATAGCTTTTAATGAGAATGCATTACTATATTCTAGAAAAGAATCTACTATTTTCTTGTATAGTACAAGTGATCAACAGGGTACTAGCGAGAAGGTGGAGTTAGAAGTGATGCCCATTAATTTAGATCATAGTGCTCCCTCTTCCTCATCCACACAGCCCAGCAGTGATGTCGATGGTATTGACCATCTAGCTCATACTACCAGTCCCATCTAGCAGTATTAGGTGGATGGTTATTGTATTACTCGTGATAGGCCAATGAGAAATATTCGAAGGCCCACTAGATATGCAGATGGAGATGATGATGGCTTGATTAATTATGCTCTAGCGGTTGCTGAAGAGATTACTGAAGGTGTTGAACCTTCTTCTTATTCTGAGGCGATATCCATCCCTGATACTTCTAAGTGGCTAGTTGCCATGAATGAAGAAATTGAGAGTTTACACAAGAATGGCACTTGGGAGTTAGTTGAGTTACCTAAGGGTGGAAGAGCATTGAGTTGCAAATGGATCTTTAAATGGAAGGAAGGCATACCTGGGGTTGAAGATGCTAGATGGAAGGCACGCCTCGTTGTTATAGGTTTTAATCAGAAGGAAGGTATTGAATTTAATGAGGTATTCTCACCAGTTTTTCGTCATACCTCCATTCGAGTTCTCCTTACTTTTGTTGCTCTATTGGATCTTGAGTTAGAGTAGTTAGATGTCAAGACAGCTTTCCTCCATGGAGAGTTGGAAGAGGAGATTTATATGGATCAACCTAAAGGTTTTGTTGCTTCTAATAAGGAGAATTATGTCTGTCAGTTGAAGAGGTCCTTGTATGGTTTAAAGCAAGCTCCAAGACAATGGTATATGAGGTTTGACTCTTTTATAATTGGGAAAGTATACACAAGAAGCAAGTTTATTAATTGTGTTTATTTTAAAGAGTTTGAAGGTGTCTCATTTGTTTATCTATTGCTTTATGTTGATGATATGTTGATTGCTTCCAAGGATAAGTCGTTCATCAACAGGTTGAAATCAAAACTTAACAAGGAGTTTGATATGAAAGATCTTGGTGCAGCTAAGAAGATTCTCGGCATGGAGATTATCAGAGATCAAAAGGCTAGGAAGTTATTTCTATCACAACAGACGTATCTTAAGAAGGTATTAGCCAGGTTCAATATGGGTAATTGTAAACCTGTGTTTACACCTCTATCTGATCACTTCAAACAATCATAAAATATTTGTCTAGAGTTTGAGGAAGACAAGAAGATAATGTCTAGCACTCCCTATTCTAGTACAGTTTGTAGTTTGATGTACGCTATGGTGTGCACTAGACCTAATCATGCTTATGCTGTGAGTATAGTGAGCCGGTTTATGCACAACCCTGATAAGGGTCATTAGGATGCAATCAAGTGGATTTTGTGTTATTTGAAGGGTTCCTATGATATTGGTTTGGTGTTCGATAGGAATAGAGCACAGACCACTGATATTGTTTGTTTCGTTGATTCTGATTATGCTGCTAACTTAGATAAACGTAGGTCTATTTTTTTTTTATAACTTCACACTATCTTCCAGTGCTATTAGTTGGAAACTATCGTTGTAGTCTATTGTTGGCTTGTCTACTACCGAAGCAGAATATGTTGCAACTACTGAAGGTGTGAAGGAGGCCATTTAGTTATGAGGTCTCATTCTCGAGCTTCGTGTTGCACAAGGTACTACTGTTGTGTTCTTAGATAGTCAAAGTCCTATTTATTTAACCAAGAACGATTCTTATCATTCGAAGTCCAAACACATTGATGTCAGGTTCCATTTTATCAGAGACATTAATGCTATAGGAGATGTTGTGGTGAAGAAAGTTCACACATCGGATAATCCTACATACATGTTTACAAAGCCACTACCTACTACTAAGTTCAAGCATTGCTTAGACTTAGATGGTACTTGCAGCATATGATTACCTCTTGAGGTTTATGACGACGATGAGTATTGTGGATTTGAGCAAAGGTGGAGATTGTTGTGTTTGTGCCTCTAATCTTACAGTTATGAAAGTCTTTAATATGAAGTTGAAGTAACCAAAGAGTTTTAATTAGTAGTATTTACTACCGTCAATGAAGAGTTTAAAACCCGATGTTATAGAAGACTTAAATATGAAGCTAATGTAAGCGAGTAATTTACTACTAAATTAATTGGTAGTATTAACTGCCATCAATGGAGAGTTGCAGTTTTTAATCTCCATCAATTAGCAGTTTTTTAGGGTTTTCTTTTAAAGACTATATATATGTAGTCTCTGGCCCGTTCTTAAAATATGAATCACAATATCCATCATAGTTCTACACACATTTGAGAGTTAGAATAATTGAGAGTGATAGGTCTCCACAATCCTCTATTGAATTGAGGATTTCTTGTATTCTTTCTCTACATAGTAAAATTATCCTTCTCGTTGTCATTTGTGGACGTAGCTCACATTAGGTGAACCACTTAAAATTGTGTGTTATTTAATTTTTCACCTTACAATTTAATTTTTCCAGGCCAATTTCTTTTATATTATGGAGCATACGAATAAATTATGACCGTGAGTCAACTCTTGTTGGATATGAAAAAGACTATGGGATAATTGAGAGAAACAAACCGTGAACTGCGCGGGCTAAGCGTAGCTGAATTCACCAACGTTGCTTTGTATTCTAACTACATTTTTCACATCCATTTTGCTTTGTAAAAGTTGGCCCTCTCGATTGATTAGTCCCATCAACTCATCCATCGCCTTGATTCCCCGCTTGAGCCACATCTCCACTCGTTTGCTACCAATCCCAGTTGCATTATTGGTAGCCATTGCTAGTATAATCCACAGCCTTTGTCTGACCACTACAACTTCAATGAGCTTATGTATCAACCTTCCACAATTGGACATGGTCACCACTACTCCTGAATTTCTCCTACACAAGCTGTAGTGTGCATAGAGCTGCACACCCCTCGGCTTCCTCTGCTTTCCAGTTTACATGCAACACATATGTTGGGGTCCTTAATTAATTAAGAGGGTTTCCCAAGAAATAATAATAATAATAATAATAATAATAATAATAATAATAATAATAATAATAATAATAATAATAATAATAATAATGGGGATGATGCATGCATAGTAGTGTCATCTCAAAAAGAGTCTTTATGGACTCAAACAAGCACCAAGGTAGTGGTATAGGAAGTTTGAAACCTTCATGACACAACACAAATTCAAAAGGACTCACACTAACCACTGTGTTTTCATGACGAGGTACACAAGTGGAGATTTTATTATCCTTCTTCTCTATGTTGATGATATGTTGATTGTTGGGAATGATAAGAAGAAGATTGCGGTACCTAAGAAAGCATTGAGTGTTGCCTTTACAATGAAGGACTTGGGTCTAGCAAAGCAAATCCTTAGGATGAGGGTTACTCGAGACTGACCCAAGAGGTTGTTATGGTTGTCTCAAGGGCACTACATCTAGAAGGTGCTTGAGAAGTTCAACATGCATAAGGAAAAGCTAGTAAATATTCCACTAGTTGGTCACTTGAAGTTAAGCAAGAGCCAAAGTCCAACTAGCAAGAAAGAGAAGGAAGAAATGGCAAATTTTCCCTATTCATCTGTTGTTGGGAGTCTTATGTATGCCATTGTCTGCACCAGGCCCGATATCGCCCATGTAGTTGGAGTTGTGAGTTGATTCTTGTCTAAAATAGAAAAAGAGCATTGGGAAGCTATCAAGTGGATACTTCGATACCTCAGGGGTACATTTAAGAGGTGTCTGTGCTTTGGAAACTGGAAACCTGTGTTGGTGGGATACACAGATGCTGACATGGCTAGAGATACTGATTTGAGAAAGTCCACTTCGGGGTATGTGACCACATTTGCAGGGGGAGCTATCTCTTGGCAATCAAAGCTCCAAAAATGTGTGGCCTTATATACTATAGAGACCTAATATATTACAGCCACAGAGGCATGCAAAGAGATGTTATGGTTGAAAATTTTCCTTCGAGAGTTGAGTCATGAGCAAGAAAAATATGCTCTATACTGTGATAATCAGAGTGCCATTCACTTGGCTAAAAATTCATCCTATCACTCTTACACAAAACATATCGATATTTGATATCATTGGATAAGGGATGTGCTAGAGGAGAAGCGGCTACAACTCAAGAGGGTTCACACTAACAAGAATTGGTTGGACATGATGACCAAGACAATAACAACCAAGAAGTTTAAAGATTGTTGTGAAGGCATTAGCTTGCTAGTTCCACCTGATTAGGTTGGGAAGGGGGAGATTGTTGGGGTCCCTCCTTAATTAAGGGGGGTTCCCAAAGCAATAATAACAATACTAATAATAATGTGGATGATGCATGCATAATAGAGTTCTAAAGATAATTAATACTTTGGACCTCTTGAGAATTTGGAAAAGGCAATTGCATTTCACCATGTGCAAGTAACTAAGGTTCATTGGCTCAAATTAATGGGAGAGCATTCTAAGAGTCATCCTAAGGCTTATAGGTTATCCCCTTCTACTCCTATAAATAGGGGTCTTTGGGAAGGCTTAGATCATTAAGAAAATCAAAAAATCCTCTACATAAAGAGAGAAAGTGAGAGCCACTACAAAAGTGAGGTGCTTGAGAAAAGTTCTCATATTTTCTCAAGTGAAGTTTGAGTGATCCACCACTTAATTGGTGAGAGAGTCCATCATTTGTAATCCATCCTCTTTTAGGCAAATAAATTGAGTGAGCCTCTAGTTCATACTAGAGAAGAATTACTTGTAATCTTACTATCATCATAGTGGAATGTTCGTAGTTTTTCCCTTCAACTTTAAGTGTTTTCCACGTAAAAATTTGGTGTCTTCTATTTTTTCTATTTCTTTGTTTCTTCCATTTTTATCACACAATGAATGAAAATGTCTTCTGCTATCAACCTGTCCTTTTTCCTAGGTTAATTTCTTTTATATTATGAAGCATATGAATAAATTACGACCATGAATCAACTCTTGTTGGATATGAAAAAGACTATTGGATAACTAAGAGAAATAAATCATGAAGTGCACGTGCTAAGCATAGCTAAATTCACCAACGTCACTTTGTATTCTAACTACATTTTTCACATCCATTTTGCTTCGTAAGAGTTGGCCCTCTCAATTGATTAGTCTTGTTAACTCATCCATCGCCTTGATTCCCTGCTTGAGCCACGTCTCCATTTGTTTGCTACCAATCCTAGTTGCATTATCGGTAGCCACTGCTAATATAATCCACAACCTTTCTCTAACCACTACAACTTCAAGCAGCTTATGTAGCAACCTTCCACAATTGGACATGGTTACCACCACACCTGAGTTTCCCCTACACAAGCTATAGTGTGCATAGAGCCGCACACCCCTCGACTTCCTTTGCTTTCCAATTTACATGCAACACATCTTCTGAACTAGACCACCCTAACTTTGTCTTCACCGCATATCAAAGCCATGCCCCAAGCACCATCTTACTATTGGGGAAGGGGGATTTGATAACTCCTAAAATAAGAATTTGATAATGATTCCAAACGTTCATTGAAGAGAGCCTCATGGAATCTTTAATAACAGTCTCACAATTGCCATCCAAAATCCAAAATCACTTTAAAAAAAAGAGGGAAAGACTTTTGATATTGATTTTTTTGGATTAAATGGCCATGGAAAGGTTAAAAAATGCACCGAAAAGTAGTTGATTGGGACATTTTAGATAACTGTTCTACACCAAAATAGTTTGCAAAGTTTGTAGAGTTGTCTTCAATATTTTTGTTAGTGTTTTACAAACAAATTATGCTAAGAACTATAATTTAAAGTTTGTTATAATATGTTTAGAGTTTTTAGTATTGATTTTGTATATTGGTCCAAACTTAGAGTTCCACTTTAAAAGTAAATAATAAAACTTTCTATTTTATATATCACTACATTTTTTTATAAGGGTTGAATAATAAATAGGGTAAATGTACCCATGCACGTGCCCCGCCACTTGTAGGATCTCAACTATTTGATTTGATTCGATCCTCTTGATGCAGGAGCATCCTTTGCATCTAATCCTATTTTAACCACCCTTCTCTCCAAATTAGACAACCCTAAAATTCTTCTAATTTGGGAAAGTGTCTACTAAAATTTCTTTTTATCAACTTTCCATTCCAAACCCCCTTCATTTTTTTAACACACTATGGGAAAACAACCATATCCCCAATCTACAACCTTTTCTATGTAATAAAATCAACAATGTATGAGCCATGCAAACTTCCCCAAGCCACCCTAAACTTGAACCCATATTTTAGCCAATATTCAAGCCACTTTTGAGCCACCTTTTTATGTTATCATGCAAGCCATCTTGCAGCCAATACTTATCCACCTTTTTTCTTTCCTCTAGCCCCACCTTTAAGATTGTGTAGCCTAAAACCCACATGTCCAAATTGTCATTTTTAGCCTACAAAAGCACCTCCCCCTACCACCTTTTTCCAACATGCACCACCCATCATCCCTACCATCTTTTGCAACCTGCCACATCTAGCTCTCCCTACCAAAACACCTACAAGGAACAAAAGGATGATAGTAAGCTGGTAGCCTACCATTGTGTAGAGTTATGACTATTTGTTGTGCCTCGTAATTCCAACTTTTACTTATGGTAATCCCTTCTTAAATCTTAACTTAGGGGTTAACCTTTTTATGTCTAAAATCATGTAATAGCATGTACTTTAGGGGATAACTTGTACGCAACCCAAATTAACCAAAGTAAGGGTTGAATGGAAGAGGGGCACACATCCTCCATTTGGGTAGGAAAACTTGGTTATTTTGGGTTAAAATTAAACTAGAATATGTAACTAATTAGTAACTATCTAGTTTGGTTTCTAATAAGCTCTAGTTTAGTTAGATTTTAACTAAATATTTGTAACACTATATAAGAGAAATAAGGGGTTGATTTTAGGGGTCTTTGGTTAGCCTACTTCCCTCTTGATGAGTGAAAATAACCTCCTTAATTAGTGCATACCTTGGTTGATTTAGCTCTACAAATCTTGTCTCTTTTATCTTAAGTGTTGTACAGTTTAAGTGGTAGATTCAAGTATATGAATTAAGGGTCACTTAATTCATAACTTCAACACTTCTTCTCACCTATAAATTTCTCATTTTCATGGCTTATTAACCAACCATTTTATTTTAAACCAAGTTTAATCCAATTTGTATCTACCATGTATCACCTCTTTATGGAGTCTAATTCAATTGGTTTAATAGTATTCATAATAATTCAATTAATCATTTTATATATTTAGATCCAACCATCATTTTTGAAATGATTTAAATCTAGTTCGTATGAACCAATTTCACTACCTAGTTGGCGACCCATTATGGCTTTTTTTCTCAAGTTTTCAAGGAGTTGCATAACTACTTTAATTTGGTTTTACTAGCCCCTATATAACAGTCGACTTTTAAAGCATTTTACCAACCTTATTAATAAAGGATAATCTAGTTTGAATATGAGATTTTTTTATATTAATTTTCAATGACTTTTTTCTTAATTAAACTGATGTTTTTTGTCCTATAAAAACCCAAGCCATCCATTTTCACATCCTTCTTCTTCTTCTTCTTCTTCTTCTTCTTCTTCTTCTTCTTCTTCTTCTTCTTCTTCTTCTTCTTCTTCTTCTTCTTCTTCTTCTTCTTCTTCTTCTTCTTCTTCTTCTTCCTTCTCCTCCTCCTCCTCCTCATCACACAAATCTCCTCTCTTGGTTTCTTTTTTATGCATTTTCAAATTTAATCTTTCTATAGTTTTCAATCCTTTGTGAGACCTCAAAGTTGTTAACAGGCCTCAAAGTTGTTAACAGAGTTGCACCAACTCCACCAATTAGTATGTACTAACTTTGGTGGATTAAGGTGTTGATCATGAGAGTTGGAAATCCACAACCATTTTAATTGTAGAGGGGGGTTATGACTTAGGATATTGGATTGCCACAACTCTTGGTTTAGTTCATTTTTGGTACCATTTTTATAAATTTTAGTTAAGTTAATTATACGTTTTTTTTTATTCTTGGTTTATCATGTAGATAAAATTATGCTAGTGGTGTCTATGTTTTTATACTTGTATTCTAACAATCTAAGTTGGAAAATTGTTTATATTTTACTCTCCATATCATATCTAACAATTTTAAACTAACAATTTATATTTATCAATTAGTCACCTGTAGTTTGATTTATCAAGCTTGTTGTTTGGATTGAATTACTATCAACTACAATAATTGTTTTTCTACTAATTTTCTAAAAATTCATATTTGGGTTTTAGCATTTAGTAATTCATTTAGGTATTATAATATCAAATAATTGTGAGAGTTATAAAATTAAAAGTACTTGTATTTAATGAAATTTAGATAATGTTTGATCATGATTTGGAGCTATATTTTGGGTTTCATTTATAAATGAATAGGAAAAGATTTTAAAAAAAATGAGCAAAATGAATTTTCTTAGCATACTATTCGAAAGGTTCTATGTACCGATTATTTGGTTTGTCATTTTGAGATTAAGTTTGGTTTGACATGATTGATTGGCTGGTTTGTCAGAATTGATCGACTAGTTTGCAGAACAATTGACTGGTCTCACCATTGGTTTGTCAAATTCAGTATTTTTTAAAGTGTTTTTTTTTTTCATGAAGAATGCTTTCATTGAAATGGAACTTAAGTGGGTGTTACCAATACATTTGGTATAAGTCCAGTTTCCTCTACCATTCTCATGCTAATGCTAAGGCTAAAATTATTATTCCACTTAGATTAATGACAAGATAACAAACATATTCATATTATTCTAAATAAAAACAACATTAGCAGTTACAAAACAAAAGAGAAAAAGTATAAGAGGAAACAATTACAACTGGAAATAAAGATATCAGAAAGAACATTGGATAAACATACTCACAACCTAAACCACTAGCTTTTTACTAAACTCGTAAGATGACCTATAAAGACCACTATCCATTGAATAAGTAGGGGCCAATGAAAGGAATCCTTTAGGGTGTGTTTGGTTCATGGAAAGTTGCAAGGAAAGGAAAAAAAAGTGTAAGGAAAATATTTTTTAAGTGTTTGGTTAGTAGGAAAATTAAAAGGAAAGAAAATATGAGGTAAAAACGTAGGAAAGTTATACGGGCATTTTTTCGACTGTTTTCCACGACTAAACCTGTGGAAACTCTGCAGAAAATTCGTCGACCCCCTTCCTCACGCCGTCTCGCTATACCTGGACATCAGCTTCTTCCATTTCTGCTTCTTCCTCAACCCATCATTCTTCCATTTTCAATCTATCTTATCTGAATGTTCTTCGGCTTCAACAATGGGCATTGGTCGACGGTGAATTCGAAGCTTTTTGTCACCTGAGAATCTACTCAACTGATTTGATCTAAACAGGTGAGGTGGGTTCTATTTTCGTTTGAACTTAATAATAACTTTGATTTTGGAACCCTAATTTTACCGTCCTGCTATGATGTTGATTAGGTTTGGTTTGGATTTGAATCTTCTGCATTGTCTAATATTAAGAAATCTTCTGCGTGCCTTTATATATATAGAAAGAAAATATGTTCTGTTTCGATTAAAATCATCATTTACATCATGCTTAAACTGATCTTTCATGGCAAAGCTTATTTTCGGACAATTATTAGAGTTTCAGATGCGTGTGTTCATGCTCGATCTAGTCGTTTTTAGCTGAAAGTAATAAATGTATTATTATTATTATGAAAAGGCAGTCAAACAAGTGACAGAGATTAATTAACTTCAGCTTGAAGTAGTTGTGTATTTGTTGCTTGTAGCTGAACTTGTTTTCACTGCCATGTATGGCATGAGATTGCTCTATTTGTCAATCCCAGTGCGCATATGACTTGTCTTTTCCTTTATGTGTGTTGTGTGGCATACTTGAGATTTTTGTTTGACTGTTGTGGGTAGCTCTGAAATATTATAGCCTCTGGTATTTTCGTGATATGAAATATTGTCTTACTATCATCCTCTGATGTTCTTTTTTCCTTTTCAATGTTGCAAGTGAGGCCTCTGTCTTGGGTTCTTTCTGTTTCTATCTACTCACTTCTTCTTGATCTATTGTGGACCTCTTGTTGGATTTATGGTTCAGGTTATGGAATTAGGCTTGCTTTGATTTCCCCCTTTTTTTTATAGAAAAAAAAAGAAGAGAAAATCAAAATTTTGTACATATGAGGAGTAATAATGAATACTCATTACTTAATTTTGTCTTCTATCTACTTGTTTGGGATGGATGACTCAGACTTTAATTGGTAGTTAATTTAGTGCTTATATTCTAAAAATGACTTTACTTTGCTTACATATAAAACTATCTCAATGATCTCATGATCTCAAGTTTGATATTTTTCAATTTTTTGTGAACTAACATTGTTCTGCTCTCAATCATTTTGTTGCAGTCTTCATCCATCAAAATCATATTCCATCCGAATCAACAATCCTTCTCCTTCAGCTTCCTCCTATCATGACTCCTCCGAGGCGTAACATTCATAGCAGTTGGCAGTCTGGTTCTAGCTCTAAGCTCCCTGTTAGCAGGCCTCTACATCAATCAACTCGTAGCCTACCGGATCGATTTGAACAGGTAAGTCACTTCTTCGTTATAGTTCAACACATTGTTCACCAAAGTATATTGCTGAATTTTGCATCAAATAACTGTTCTGTGAATTTTGCTGAATTTTGTATCAAGAAGACATGTGGTCTGATTAAACTTAAGATAAAACTAAGCATTACTATCTTTTGTAATAATCAATAAAGTTTTTTTTTCACTCCAAAATGAGCAATATGTACATCAGCAGGACTATCCAGGACTATCCAAAATGAGCATATAAACAAACCCCTAACAGAATCCTTCACTAAGCAGTTATTGACAATAGTTTTCTGCTGGAATGTGGTGAGGTTTCTTCTCCACCATAATCTGTATGTCTATCCAGAACTTCCATATATAGCAACCAATAGTTGTTTCTAAAACATTCTGTTGTAACAGAGAAACCATGTCATCACCAAAATTAATTTTTGTAACAGGGTCTGAACCTTCTCTACCAACCTTTTCAACTAGTTTAGGTATAATTGGCTAACTTCCTCCTAATTCTGAATTAGCTTTGAATTTTTCCATTTGTCAATGTCAATTCTATAACTCAAAACTTGTCTGGTCCTGAAAATATGACATACTCCTGTAATTGTATCAACCATCCATTTCTGTAGATAAATTCCAATAATTAATGTGCATGACCAGTGTTTAACATTTTGTAAATTCTTCCATTTGATTATAATAATTTACCTTTGTCTATGAATTAGCTTCCAGTTGATTATATTAAAGTATTGCTACTTATTAACTTCACATCTACTGCTAGATAACTGCACATAGATAACTTCACATCTACTTATTAACTTCCAATTGCTTTATATCATCTCTGTGCATGCACATCTTTTCTAATTTCTGATTCCTGTTAATGTAAACTTCTGTTGTAATTATCTTCAGTTGATATATATTCTTTCAACATAAGGGCTTTAATGATCCCCACTCCCAACTATCTTTTCAAACCCTATCTTTCCAATTTAGGCCAACTCTTCGCCAACTCTTCTTCTCCCTTATCTACTTTGGCCACTTCTTGATATAGTATCCAACAATGGTCCTCTCATTTATCTTCTTCGGCAACTACCTGCAATGCAGCAAGTAGCCTCCAACAATAGTCAATGGTAGAAGGTCAATAACTCTTTTTCTTGATTCAGCTGGAATCAATGTCCACCCACCTCTAACAACTCTCCAACCTTTGAAAATAATGGCAAAGAGAAGTGTTTGGAGGTGGAATTGACTGGATGTAGAGAAAGTTGTTGAAAAGTTCTGTGAAATTGAGGAAGAAGAGAAAAATGGTTAAGATTATGTGAGCATAACAGACTATTGTTGACTTTGGTGACTCACCAAATGTAATAACAGACTCAGCATAACAGACTTTGGTGACTCACCAAATGTAATAACAGACTATTTATTCAAAATTAACAAAACAGTAGCTAATAATAATAAAATTAACTAACTGCTACTAATTAACTGAAATGCTCCCTACAACAATGACTACGCGTCTACCCTTACCCAACTATTTAATTCTTACCGCTTCTCACATATATACACCTGACCAAGGGCTTATCAGAAATCTACAACAGAAGAGAGATGATTGGTTAAATCTGTCTTTGATCTCTTGATTCTAACCTTGATTGTTATCAACACTTTGGACCTTTCTTTAAGCATGAGCTCCGTTTATCTCCTCTCTACTAGGCACCTCTGACCAATGTTGTTTTCTTTGAGCTCTCTTTGGTTCAGAGAAATATCTCATCCTGTAATAGATGCCATAAAACAAAATTTTGCTGTATGTTGGGACCATATAGTCATCAATACGACATTAGCAGGTCAGACTGGTCTATATAACCGAGAACCGCCACGCATTACCCATGCATCCCTATACAATTCAGACAGGGAATTGGCACATGTATTACAACTCTTCACCCTCCTACTAGGAAAAATAGATAGCCTCCACGGCGTAGACCAAAAAAAATGGCTGATTAGATTATTCAGAGATTCATTTGGATTGAGAAATGTTTGACACCTTTTACATGTCCGGTAAATTCATGTTATTTATATTATTATTTCATATAAATTTCAGATCATTTATATTGCATATTATTTATCCCAAATAAAATGCTATACTATCTTTTGCTGAGTTTACTCTATTTTTAATGGACGAAGGCTGCTAGTGAGGAATCAATTCCTAGGTCAAGATCAGGGTTCCAACATTGGAGAAATTTGCCAACAACTCATCATGTTGATACAAATGATACAATGGAATCAGAAGAAAATAATGAAGTAAGCATGCTTTTCTTAAGATTTCTTGCACTATTTGGTATGCTTAATTTTCTTATACTTTTTTTTCTTGATCATTTTATATTAGACTAACTCAATTGAGGAGTGGGACAAATTAAGAAGATGGGCAGCATCATGTGTGGTCACATATGGAGCCTATGCTGCTAGTTTATTATCTTTGGTTTGTCCTACTAATTATATTGATAGAGATATTTTTCAATTGGGAGATTATAAGAGACGAGCTTTTTTAGATCGACTTACACTAGAAAAGGACGAGGATTGCCATAACCAGTTGAGGATGGGAAAGGAGGCGTTTGCTAGACTTGTATCAATATTAAGGGATTCTGGGAGACTAAGTGATACTCATTCTAGCTGCGTAGAGGAGAGAGTAGCTATGTTTCTCAATATTATAGGTCACAATAGGAGAAATTGGTCGGTGAAATTAGACTTCTGGCGATCCGGTGAAACTGTAAGTCGACATTTTCATCAAGTGTTGGATGCTATCATTTCTTTAGAGGATGTATTTTTGCAACAACCCGATGGATCTCACTGCCCTCCTGAAATATCAAATAGCTCAAAATTTTGGCCATATTTTAAGGTAATTTTCATAATTGTATCAAATAAATGACTAAGTATACATTATAAATTGATTTTTTTTAATAAATTTGTTTAACATTTTTACACAGGATTGTGTTGGTGCAATTGATGGATCACACTTTCGTGTGAAAGTACCAAATAATGTGGTACAAAGATATCGTGGCAGAAAGGATTTTCCAACCCAAAATGTGTTAGCTACTTGCTCTTTTGACTTAAAATTTTTATATGTGTTGTCGGGATGGGAAGGGTCAGCATCTGATTCAAGGATACTAAACAATGCTTTATCAAGAGACATAGACAGATTAGTAGTGCCATCTGGTAAATTTTATTTAGGCGATGCGGGTTTCCAGTTGAAGACTGGATTTATTACACCATATCGAGGTACTCGATACCATCTGAAGGAATATAGCATCCAACGTCCTCAGAATGCAAGGGAGCTTTTCAATCTAAGGCATGCTTCCTTAAGAAATGTTATTGAGAGGGCATTTGGTGTTCTGAAAAAACGATTTCCAATATTAGGAAGTGGAACTGAACCATTTTATCCTGTTCAAACTCAAGCAGACATGGTTTTAGCAGGATGCATTTTACATAACTATCTGATGGGACTAGATCCAGATGAAAGATTAATTTTAGAGGTTGATAGTGAGATCAGAGTTCTTAACAACCAAGTAGATGTTGCGCCATCAAGTTTAGTAGAAGAGTGTCAAGAAGCTGAGCAATTAAGAGATGTAATTGCAAGTTCGATGTGGAGAGATAGTTTAAATAGTTAATGGTAGAGATATTATTATTGTTAAATTCATGTAGAAAAAAATTGTATTGAACGAGTACTCTAAATGAAAATGTACTTGGCATTAAAATTCTTGTATAAGTTTTTATATTATTTATGTTATTGATTGTACAATAAGTTATAATTTTAGGATGGTTTACGATTTTTTATGCAGGAACCCATTGGTTGTGACACACCATCGAATGAGAAGAAAATTTTAACTTGGGATGAAGACATGGATACATATCTGATAGATTTGTTGACTGATCAGATGCACTTAGGTCAGAAAATAGGTAGTTCATTTTCAAGAACAGCATATACTAATGTTGCTAAAGGATTTAGTGCTCAGTTTGGGCTTGGTTGTTCGGTTAGCCATATAAAGAACCGAATCAAGACCCTAAAAAAGAATTATGCGTTGGCATCTACAGTCTTGCAAGTAAGTGGGTTTGGCTTTAATCAGTCTACCCAAATGGTGGAAGCTGATGCAACAGTTTGGGAAAGGTATATATTGGTAAGTCTTAAACTTTCTTATTCTTATTGTCATTGATAATTATTATTGTTTCTAAATTTATGTAATTAATTTTTTTTATAGGCTCATCCTGATGCCAAACCGCTTCGTTATAAGCCTATTCAAAATTATCATAGGCTAGATATTTTATTTGGCAAGGACCGAGCAACTGGAAGTTTATCCATTGGTCCGAAAGAAAGACGTTTGCGATCAGAGAGGCAAGAACATGAAGAAACAACAGCTGATGATCGAAGCACCGAGCAAGAACAACACAATGAAGTAACATCTCCTTTGGCCGGTGCATCTATATCAAGAGCCACAAAGAAAAGAAAGCTAAGAGATTATGTGTCAGAAGAGATAAAGGCTCTAAAACAAGGGATGGATGCAGTTGCAGCAGCTCTTGATAGAGGAAATCCGCGTAATTTTACTGAATCTGAGCTGTATTCTGAGCTTAGAAAGGTGGAAGGGTTGAAGAAAGTTCCAGCCATAGAAATCTATAGCAAGCTTGCAGCAAATATCAGTGCCGCTCGTACATTTCTTGGTCTTCCACCCGAGGATAGAGCTATATGGTTGTGTGTGGAGTTCGGCTCTGATATTTTTGATGATCCTAATGTACCTTTCTGACTTGTTTGATTAGTAACTAGTAACTATGAATTGATCATGCACATTGTTTCTTTTTTTTTGAGATCTTGATATATACATTGGTAAGTAAAGTAGGATGGCTTAAATTTTTATCCGCTTTTATATCCGTATTAGTACTCGGATTCATTTATCTAATATGAAGTTATATTTTTATTCTTATTTATATAATTTAACATATATTTTCTAAGGCTAAAAGTGAATACATAATTAAATTTTAATAATCTAACCATATAATTATAACATTAAATAAATTTCATTTTCAATTTGATGGGTTTTAATCAAAATCCAATAGTTTTTATCCGATGGATATATAAACGGATATGGAAAAATAGACATAATTATAGATATAGGATTTGTATACGGATTTTTAAAAATTGGAATTAGTATTTGATTTTATGGAGTTTTAATAAATTTTTTATAAATTTTATGTAATTATTTATATATCAATATAATATTTTTAATAACATTAAATGTATAAAAATATTTAAATAATGCATTAGATTTGAGTATGGATACTGATATAAATATATGTTTTGTTATCGGGTTTGGATTTTTTCATACTTTTTTTTAAATTATTGTAAGTTATTCATGTAATATTTTAGAATAGTTCTATAAAAAAATTTGGGATTAGTATTGATTTTATGGAGTTTTTATAATTTTTTTTGAAATTTTATGTAATTTTTTATATATCAATATAATATTTTTAATAACATTAAATGTATAATAACATTTAAATAAAAATATTTAACTTTTCTTACAATTTTCTTTCTATATACCAAACACTAAAATATTTTCCAAGATTTCAATTTTCCACAACATTTTCTCCAACAACAAAACAAAGGAAAGAAAATAAATTTCCTTCATTTTCTTTCCTTCAATTTTCTTTCCTCCACATTTTCCTTTCCACATCATTTTATTCAAACCAAACATAGCCTTAGTAAAATGGTATTGAGTAACCCATTATACCAAACTAATTTGTAAAACTAACATAGTACACAAATAAGGCATTATAACAATACATGGTATAAAACATCAGATTGTACATGCAAAGATTGAAATATGTTAACCATATAAGATATTGAATACCACATAGGCCACATAGTGCTTATGCTTGTTCATCTAGAACATAATGATACATATCAACCAAACACCTAAAGGATGCTCTTTGAAGTATAATTGGGACATACATTGAACAAAAACCATAACAATAGCAATAGTCACGTATCTTATTATCAATACCATTAAATACCTTATCATCATAGGAAGGCTGTAAAATCCCGAGTCTACATGACCACATAGGGGCTACCCTAGAGTGCTTTTAGATTTATCTGTTGTCCCCATAGATCAACACAAGCTCTTTTAGTACACTTTTCCCTATTCAGGTGCTTCTTGATAAATTTTCCAAAAATTTCTAAAACTTCCTAAGAGGGTCAGCCATCTTAAATATTACTCTATGGCCAAAATGCTTAATTATGGAGTTCTTAGGATGGAATCACTAAAAGGATAGTATACTATGTTAATATAAGTATCTTTATCAATCCTTATAACATTTCCCTTAATTTAGGGGTATTACATTTACCCTCAATCAAAGAATGCAATACCGCAGTTACGCCTAGACCACTAACTGTCCCAATATAGTTTATTCGAAGAATTGTCCCACTGGGCGGCTGACTAGCTCTTCCAAGTATAGCCCGCTGTCGTAGTTTTGCTCTAATACCATTTGTAATACCTTGAGTCCATATGACTTTATGGTGGATAACCTAAAGTACTTTCAAATTGATAGCGTGCTTTTTTCCCACTCACACGATTTGTAAGAAAATTTTACAAGCTTTCAGGAGGGTTACCCATCCTAAATGTTGCTCCATGGCCAGCACACATAACTGTGGAGTTAATAGGATAAAAAAACCAAAAGGATAGTATATCATGTTGACATAAGTAGCCATATCAATCATCATAATGATCCCCTTAATTTAGGGGTATTACTAAGGCACGCAGTCATAAGTCTAATAAATCCATAACATCATATGTAGGTGAGAAAAAAAAGCTACTAAACCACGGGTTGGTAAAAATGCTACTACCAAATGATAGGTAGTCACAAATGCTACCACCGAACCATAAGTAGGAACAAAAGCTACTACCAACCAGTGTAAAAATCCATTACCAATCATTTTAATTTTTATTACTCAAGGGGGGTCAAAACAACCCGAAGATAATAAGATACTCTGGTCATACTGATGCACTAAGAAAACACAATATACCATCAAATATCAATCGAAGGATACTAGGGTACCTTGGTCGCACTAGCACATAAAGTTATCATAGTACCCTACCAACAAGGACTCCTAATCCATAAGTATATATACCCTCTATAAGTCAATAAAGTTAAATATAGTAAGATATAGGCCTTGGTTGGGGTGCTAAGGCTTACCCACAAAAATCCATAATATCAACTGTGGGATAAACCACTTCTTTTGGGTAGTAACCGATAAAAACCCACCATTTCAAATCTCAAAGTATTTAACTTTAAGTAGTAGTATTTTTTTAAGGTGGCCATGAAATTACATATTAATCAAATAGATTAATTTGTTTTTCAAACATAGCCATTTGTAATCATCTTCATTTATTTAAGATATCCATAAATAAGGTTAATACCAAGGTTTACATGAAACAAATAATAAGTCCATCTTAAGCTTAATTATTCAACTTTGGGCATATTAGGCCAAACATGACCTAAATGTCCCTAAGACAAAAATTAGTCAATTATCATCCATTTCAAAACTAATTCCATTTTATTTATTAATATGTAAATAAAATGCTAAAAAACCATAATTTAGTTAATTATTTTGTAAATAAATTATTATATATGCGAAATGACCATTTTGCCCTCATACATAATTTTACACGTAAGACATTAACATACATTTCTAATGCATCTATAATCATGTAATGTCATACTCAATAATATATCATACACATTAGGAATATTTATTGGGATAAATATTATAATAAACTTAAAATGACCAAATTACCCCTAGGGAGCACAATAATAGTAATTATACCATATATATGCATAAGCACGCTCAACCTATTATTACACACGTACATATCATGTAAATTCTTTTCCTAACATTATAATCATTTTAATCATACTTTCATGAGCATAAGATAATATGCTTCCTTTGCCTATTTTCATGCTAATAATAATTAACCAAATAATTACTCTATAATAAATCATGCTTAATATCTTTCATACACAAAAACTCTAATGTGCTATCATGCAAAATCAGTTAATTTAGTAGAGGATAAAAGGTACTTGATTTCTAGCAAAACAAAAATTATTGGTGCCCTACTAAAACTATTTAAGCCCTCTATTCAAACTTTTGCACTAAAAACAATAACACACGAACCAAAATAATATTTAACTAATAAAATAATAGTTATAATAAAATATTTATTAAACAAAATTATCAAAGTACCCTTACTTTTAAAAATGGGTACCAAAAATATTATAAAGATCTCATGCTACATGAGCAGCGTGAGTTGTGTACCTGAGGAGGGGGCTGCAAGGTGGTGATGGTGGGCCGATGAGGCAAAAGAGATGGAGGTGGTGTTGGGTTGATGATTGATTGGGTGTTTAGTGGTGGTTAGAGCAGAGACGAGGGGAAATTTTTGATCCATAAACATAGATGGTGATGGCTGCTAGAAAGTTGGCCATGACAGGGGTAATAGGCTTAGTTTGCTAGGTAGATGGAGGTTGTGTAGGAGGGTTGATGTCGTAGTGGATGATGACGTAGGTTAGGAGTTGGTTGTAGATGAAGATGCATGAAGGTACTGGTAAGCATTAGTTGTGGAGAAAGAAGGGGATAGGGCTGACAATGGTGAGGAGCGGTGGTGCTAGTTGGGGTTGGTACATGCAATGTGGCTGTGTGATGATGGAAGCTAAGGTTGTGTTGGGAGGTGACCAACTACTAGACAGGAGGGAGCACATGAAGCTCATAAGCTATGCTTATAAAAGTAGCACACGGTTGGGGCGTGCAACAACGCACAATAGTGAGAGGTTGGTAGAGGGATTATGTAATATCCAATCCTAAAATTCTTCAAAATTTGTTTAAAATTATGTTTATATAAAATAAATTAGTTTTTGTTTTGAAAAGGGCTTGGAATTTTAATAAAATGTGAATTTCAAGTGTATCAATCGACTGCTTTGCCTAACCATGTAACACCCTCAATTTTTTAAGTATAAAATTTCATTTTGATGATAATGTATAAGCATTTGAAATAAAAAAAATCTAGGAAATCTTACCACCACATCAACCATGAAAGATTTATAATCATCATCTAGTCCATGTGTGATGAAAGGAAAAAGGGAAGAATAGATAAAAAGATGCATGCTCATAATATTAATACAACTATATGTGATGATAAAAATTGAGAACAATGATTCATATAGAAGAATTATAAGATTTTACAAATCTAAATATAGGGAATCAAATCTAAGGATTTAAATATCTAGAAGAACAAAAGTTCCCTAACGCAATGGGCAAAAAACCTGTAGCCGATTAGCCTAACTCTTAGCATAAACATAAATATCTTACACCAAGAAATGACCAACTACTAACCCACATAATCCCCTTTAGCATATTCTAATAGAGAATCATATGCCTATAAATTGTCCTCTACTCTCTGGACAAAAAGCCTGATCATCACATTTACTACACAAGTGTAGTATCAATCTACTGAAGTACTCATAAAACATACTATCTAAAACATGGTAAGGCTCATGCAATACCTTGAAGTAACATAGCAATATGGTGATAAGCATACCAATACAAATTAATACTTAGTCTTATGTTATTAATATAACAAGAAATGATTTCATAGATATCACAAAAGGATAATAATGCAGTAAATGCATCATAATCTAACCAATATAAACCATATTAAAATTCTTCCTTTACTAATCACACAAATTTTAATTAATAAGATATTTCATTTGACCACACCTAATTCTCTACCATAAATAAAAGTCATGGAAGCAAAAATAATTAGAATAGGATACCACTACATGGGGTCATGATATATTGAAGGGGATTTTCACCGAGGATACCACACCCACCATATATTAATTGCACCTGCCACAAAGGCTAACACAAATGGGAATACCATACCTATCATACATGGTTGAAGTACATCAAGGGGCTTGTACTGGGATACCTCACCCACCACACCTTGAATGCCTCTGCCGCAAAGGCTAAAAAGTTTGGATACCATACCTGCATAAGAAATGAGCAATATGAAGTGCCAGGGGTATTATATATGGGATACCTCACCCATCCATACTAGACACCGGTGCCATGCTAGCCTACCACTGTAGAATCCTATTCCTCAAAGTTATGTACATACCCATATTGACCGCAACCTAATAGAGAACAAAATAGGTACTAAGTGAAAAATACAAACCATAGGGTGACCTAACCACTAACTCTCGGTCAACTTCCTTGCAAGTTGGAGAAAAAGGCTTGAACAAAATCTTATTCCATTATTTTGCAAGCGTTATCCCAAATCACAGAGTAAATCCCCAAAAATCTAATTAGGTGTTTCCAAGTGATAACACCAAACAAAATTAAACTCCATTATTAAACAAATTAGGTGTTTCCAAATGATACCATGAAACACATCATAAGGCATAAAAGCTACCAAATGGGTATTTAGAGATGGCATCAAATTTATCCAATTCATGTACCAAATATCACCATTGTGATTCTTATTAAATGTAGGACAATCATAGTTGAAATCATGATTTAAATTTTGTAATTATATAGAGGCATTAACAAAAAAAGCCTAAGAGAATAGAAACAATTAATAATCGAACTAAGCAACATAAAGTTAGACTAGTTGACTGGTTTGGTTGTACTAGACTTGAACTAAAATAATAGTAGAGGACCAGCCAAATGGTTGGTCTCACTGATCAACTGTTCATAGAAACTAGGTGATGGGTTTGGTCCAACTGGTCAATGGGTCTATGTAGAGACATGACCACTTTATTTTGTAGGGTCACAAGTTGATGGGTTTGACAAACTGATCTTATGTTCATAAAAACCAATCCATTGGTTTATCAAACTAATTGAGTAATCTCACAACCAACTGATCCAAATCTTCCAAATTGTGCGACTCCTAGAAAAACTATTCGATGGGTTCAATGAACTGATTGATTCATCCGGGTAAACATTACCCATTTTTATGATGCATATATGTAAAATTTACTATATTAATCCTAATATGCTTTTATGTCATAAAACATATAAAAAGACATGATGCACACATATAATCATATGGGTACATGATAACGATGGTATTTAAATGAATCATTCTCAATTTGCCAACTTATGTATAAAAATTAGAGAAACCGAACAATGATTATTCTCATAAGAAATTCTACCACATGCTCAAATTCAAGGATATAATAAGGCCTTGCTCACAAAAAAACACACCAAACACATGGACCCTCAATAAGAAAAATAACATTTGTCATAATAGAGATAAGAATGCCTTATCTTAACGCAATTCTACTAGTATAAAAACTCCTACTTCATGGCTATCTAGGAGAACCTCAATTATAAAAAGAATCAAAGTTAAAACCATTATAATCTACTTTCAAAGCTCCATTAAAAATAAAAGAAAAATCAAAATAAGAGGAATAATAACAAAACACAATCTATCCTTTTCTTAAATATAGTATGCCAAAGGAAAAGAATTGAAATGTTTGACTTTTCTCCAACCTTAATTCTTCCTTGGTTAAGAGAACCAAGGTGGAAATAAAGCCAAGATTATAGGATGAAATTGGGAGACAATGCTTGACCAAAAACTCTAGAAGACTAGAGACATACCCCTATTTTTCTTAGCAGGGAGAAGAAAGGAAAAGAATGAAGGAATGCTCAACATTTAAAAAACTTTTTCGCAAAGAAGAGGGAGAAGAGAGGAGGAAAAATAGGTAAGGAATGAAAAAGGATAATGAATGGAGGGTATATATGTGAGGGTTGGTTGATAATCATAGGAGAGAGGGGGGATGAGACTGATAAGGTTATGTGTAGATAACCAACAGGTAAGGGATGACTTGATGGAGTGATGAGGGTTGAGTATAGTTATGAAGGGGCATAACGGTGGGTTGTGAGTTAGGAAATATGTGAACAAAGCCAACCATGTAGTCAAGGTGCTAGAAGAGATAGGGATAGGTGAGGGAGTGATGCAAAATTACTAAACAAATTAGGTTATGCTAAGTGGTGATGATGGAACTTGGGTTGAATTCCAACAAAAGAGAAAAACTGAGTATTGAAGAAGATAGAGGAATGAATTTTATCTTCAAGTAACCCTTTAGATCAAATACATATAATCACCACTTAAAGTGTTAACACTTAAGATAAAGAATGCAAGATTTTTAAGAGATCAACAAAACTATATACTAAGCTTTGTTGGAGGGGTTTCAAAACCTGTGCAATACAAAGGGGGTTGATGACATTTTCATTCAGATCATCACTCATATAAAGAGTGTAAGAGTTTGAGAAAAAAAAATTACAAAGACATAACTAACCCTTAGGTAACCAAATGGATACAAAATTAACCAAGCATGACTCTTATATAAGCTAATAATGGTAGGGAAGAAACTAACGTAAACCTATCGGCTTGGGAGCTGATATTTGAACCTTTGCATCCCTTTCCCATGCATAATAGCTAGCACCGTTAGCTTACAAACTAGCATTAGGACTTATGAAATATAAGTTCAAAGAAGGAAAATACTAGTATTTTACTTAAGTTTACGCTTAACCAAATGAAGAAAAAAATCTATCTCCATGCCCCATTCTTGGCTAGATGCCATAGCTAAGTAGGAGGCCATCTTGATTCTTTAACTTATGTTAGATAAGGTTTTTGAAATCAAAAAATTTTGGCCCCAAATTGTAATACCCCAAAATTTTGCTTAATTTAATCTCACATTATTAACGCCGTAATCTAATGCTAATCTCAATAAATCCTATATTAGCATTAACATATCATTAATTTCAAAACTTTAATTGATTATGAAAACCTTAACTTTGATAAAGCTTAATTCGTAAACTAAAATAAACTTTACTAAAATTTCCACTAATCCTAATTACCTTTAGCTAATCTAAAATCACCCTAAACTAATTATCCCAACCCTTTCTCTTTTTCTTTTCTTTCCTTTTTTCTTTTCTTTCCTTTCTTTATTCTCCTTCTCCCATCAACCACATGATGTAAGTCCTACACCATCCACTTGCACCATCCCCACTTGCACCATCCACTTGCACCACCTACTTGCACCACCACCCATCACCTTTCTAAACCCTCATCCATCATCCATAGCCCATCACCTTTCCCCTTCTCATTCTCCTTCTCCTATATCTACAAACCTACACCTTTCCCCTATTGCATACATCATCTCCCTGCATCCATCTTATCCTTTATACCTTTATGTAACACTTCCATCAACCATCACCACCCTCGCCCTACAGCTATTACCTTATCCTAGCTATCCTCTACAACCATCACCTCCATCACCAACTTGCAGCTACACCATCATTGTTCTCCACATCGCATGCCTACATCACCCTCAGTTCTTTTTCATCCTCCCCTAAATCACTATAGAAACACCTATGAACATATATATATATATATACACCTCACTCTCCCTATTTCTCTTTTTTTTTACCTTACTCTGCTAATATTTGTGCTAATGAGCCATTACCGAGCTCCCTCACCCTTCTCTTTCCCTTCTCCCTTTCTTCTTCTTCTTCTTCTTCTTCTTCTTCTTCTTCTTCTTCTTCTTCTTCTTCTTCTTCTTCTTCTTCTTCTTCTTCTTCTTCTTCTTCTTCTTCTTCTTCTTCTTCTTCTTCTTCTTCTTCTTCTTCTTCTTCTTCTTCTTCTTCTTCTTCTTCTTCTTCTTCTTCTTCTTCTTCTTCTTCTTCTTCTTCTTCTTCTTCTTTCTTCTTCTTCTTCTTCTTCTTCTTCTTCTTCTTCTTCTTCTTCTTCTTCTTCTTCTTCTTCTTCTTCTTCTTCTTCTTCTTCTTCTTCTTCTTCTTCTTCTTCTTCTTCTTCTTCTTCTTCTTCTTCTTCTTCTTCTTCTTCTTCTTCTTCTTCTTCTTCTTCTTCTTCTTCTTCTTCTTCTTCTTCTTCTTCTTCTTCTTCCCATCCCCGACCACCGTGCACCACCTCGGCCGCCACTCACCACCCTTGGTGGACTGAGCACCAAGGTCGCCTCAACCTTCCCCCTCTCCGTCACTAGCCATCACCTCTTTTTCCCTCATCTTCCTCTCTTTGCTTGCATTGTCACAATTTGCATAGCCAGTGCATGGCCTACCACATGACCATGAAATGGTTAAAATCCCCTTCTACACAGCCGTGCAACCCTTGAACCATCTGATCGTGCATAATTTTTCCTCTTGGCCCAATTCTGCACAGCCGTGGAACATTTGCACCGCTTATCCATTTGTTTTATTTTCTCTCGACCTAGTGCTATATAGCCGTGCAACTTTTGCACCGCTTAGCCATGCAACTACCCATTTTAGCCATGTAACCCTATTTTCACCGAAAATTTTGTCTAAACACCACTAAAATTTAATAATAGCTCCACCACACATTCTTTTACACTTTCATACAATTCAAGTTTCCATTTGACTCTGGTAAATTTCATTTTTACCCTTCTCTACCATGATCTCCCTCTTAATTTTTAAGCTCCTATCCTAATTATATTTTATCTTGTTTCCATAGGTGATTTTTTGGTGATCTCAGAGGGATTATAGGATTTGCATACTTAGAGCCCAGTATCCTAGTTGGTAAGGATATTATTCAATGCTTAGGACTTTTGATAATGCTTGTTTATATGGATAAATGTGTCTTCCATGATATTGTTGGTGTATTATGCATCATATGTTGATATTGGCAATTTGTGCTAATAGGAATGTTATATTAAAAGAAAATAAGAGTTGGTAAGAGATATCATATGTTATGATTTGTGATGATAATATTATATTTATAAGAATGCATTTTATAGCATGGAATATAGTTGAATGATGATGACATCATACTTGTGGAAATTTATTTATTATTGAATAATGATGATATCACACTTATAGAAATATATCTATGGTTGAATAATGATGATATCACACATGGGGAATTATATCTATGGTTGAATGATGATGATACTACACTTGTGGAAGTATATCTATGGTAGAAATAATGACAATATCACACTTGTGGAAATATATCCATGGTTTGGAATATGGGTTGAATGATGATAAGGTCATATTTGTGAAAATATAACTTAAGGCATGAATTATGGATTGAATAACGATAATGTCATATTGGTGAAATTTATAACTTAGGGAATGGAACGTGGGTTGAGTGATTTATGGTAAATAGGCTTAAGGTCTCTTATGGGGTATGATGATGAATGAGGATTAGAAAAATAATATGTATAGAAAGCATAATATTTTATGAAATAAAGATGTTCATTGTACTAAAAGGGTAACTTGGTCATTATGGGATACTAAGGAAGTTTGGTAATTTATGTGTTAGGAGACTTAAATTATGAAAATAATAACTTGAGTGATTCATGGGAATATTATCATTATTTGGGGTTCATAAATATTAATGGTAAATTTGGGGTGAGCCATCTTCAGATGTTGATATTATTATTCCATCTTTAGGATTTATAGGTTATATAATGGAATTAGAAATAATGAACTTTTCATATGAAGCGTTATGACAATTTTATGGGATTTAGACTTGGATACTTCAGTGTGTAATATATATACATCAGGATGAGATTACTAAATCAAACTCATGGGAATTAGGTTGTGATTTTTTTTTTGTGATACTAATGATGGAATTTAAGAGATGTTGTAACATAATGTGAGTTGGACAAACAACATAGGAGAATGAATACTAAAGGAAGTGTAATTGGATTTTGACAAGACATAAGGGTCTAGACCTATATTACATGCATATTTGTTTGACTGTGTTCTATGCTTGAGAATCAATCTTAAATAAGATGTTAATAACTTAAAGTGAAAGAGAATGTGAGTAGGGCCATAGGATTATTTTTCTTAAATTTATGTATATGTATTCCCATTCTAGTGGGTAGAATAGTGGCTCGAGAGCGTTATGTCCCAATATGATGTTTTTAGTATCTGTTCCACCGAAAAGAATAGTGGCTCAGGTATGTTATCCCCAAAAATTTTCAAACTGTTCCACCAGTTGAGAATAGTGGGACACCCACTCATCCTGAAATAAACTTTAAAACATACGGAAAATATACTAATGATTTAAAGTGGAAGAATGCATGAGTTAGGACCATGGTGATTTATTCCCATTCCACTAGGTAGAATAGTGGCTCAAGAGCATTCTAACCCGAGGAGATGATTTATTCCCATTCCTCAGGACCATGGTGATTTATTCCCATTACACCAGGTAGAATAGTGGCTCGGGAGCGTTCTACCCCGAGGAGATGATGTATTCCCATTCTACTTTGTAGAGTAGTTATTTAATTGATATTTAAATAACCGTGAGTATAAATTTTGGCTTTTAATATACTATAAAAGTGTAAAAAAGAAAGGAAAAAGAAATTTCTATGTAGAATACTTATCCTAACATGGCTTAGAAAGTTTAACAAGCTTTGAATATGATTTAATATGCTATTTGATTTATTTGTTTAAATCTAATATGTAGAGATTGTGATAATAATATTGCTAATTTAAGTGTGTACTTAGGAAGTATATCTTGTAGCCCAAGATAAGCATCTATATACCTCGTCCATCAATATTTATACATTATGCCAGAAGATTAGAATAACAAAAGATGGATATCTTATTAGAGATCTACAAGATACTACCAAAAGATCTGTAAGTTAGAAGTTATCCCAAATCCTAATTAATTTCTTAAAGGAAATTATTATATTATTTTTTTCCCTATATTCTTAACATTATATACATTACAGTATGAACATGACACATTAGATTCTATTAAGGGTGTGGATTAAAATAGTATTGTGTCACAAGTAATGAAAATTGAAGAACACATGGAGATCTTGTGGTTTATCATATGGACCTCAAAATAAAGTCTCTCCTCTCCTAACATAAAAAATAAAAACCATAATTGAACAGATGGCTAAAATGGGAAAGAGTTGAACTCCTTCAAATCTCAAGGGTGTAAGCCATCCATTTTTGGTTCACATGATCCGCTTCACATACCTAATTTAAATTGCATTTGAGATAGTTATGATGCTTATTCACATTTATCTTACCTTCCCAAGGTAAGAATATCAAACTATGGATTATTATATATAAAATATATCAAGTGTCAACTCAATAATAAACAATATCTATTATTTTATTTTAGGGTTCGCATAAATATGACTTGTTAGATAATGACCCCTCAATTTTTGTGTTAAAAGGAAGGATATGCATCAATCATGATATCAAAACATTAATGGTCCATGGATCTATCTTGGCCCTAAATATGAGGCCTGTATGTATTAACATTTCAATAATTAGGGATGTATTCTTGCCTTGTGATAAAAAAGGAGATGAGATAGTTAAAGCGTTGGAAGCTTGTGGAAGCTTCATGCCTTGGCCCATTAATTAGATATGGCTCATTACTAAAGTGGTGATGGCATCCTCAATCCATGTTACAGCTAACATGTTACATATATTATTTATACCTTATTAATGTATATATTATAATTATATTTTATTTAATAATATGAATTAAGAAATTGAAAAATAATAATACTCCTAAGAGAAAGGTGAAATGCCCCAAAATTTTAATTTTTTTATTTATTATTAAATAATATTTTATTATAAAAATTAATTAAATAAGTTATTTTTATTAAAATAAAATAAAATTAATTAGGGTAAATTAATAAGAAATTTTTAAGTATTTTAATTAGAGGAAATTTGAATATTTTAACTAATTAAAGATTTTATTTTTAAAATTAATTAAATAAATTATTTTATTTAAAATAAGAATGAGAAAATAGTTTCAAATTAATATTAATTTTATAAATAATTTAATTGGATAAAATTTGGGTGATTAACTAATTAAAATGGAATTTATGAAAAATATTTCAAAAATCATATTTTAGCCTAAAAAGGGATTTAAATATTATTTTCTTTAAATATTATTATTTTTAAATATCCTAAATATTTTAATTAATTTAAATACCCAACCTAATTATTTTTCTCTTTTCCTTTTTCCCTTTTTCCTTTTTCTTTCTTTTCTTCTCTTTTTCTTCCTTACCCTCCCCTGACTTGGGCCACCCCAGCGGCCCAAGCCTGCCTTTCCTTTTCTTTCCTTTCTCGTGGCCCAAACCACCTATCTGTTTCTCCTTCAGCACGACTCGCCCCAGAACACCGTCCTTTACCCCTTTTTACACCAAAACTCGTCGTTTTATTTAATGAGCTTAACCCTCGCGCCCGACCAGCCCGGTTTGCCTCTATTTTCTTTTCTTTCTTTTCTCCCTGAACTATTGGTTAGCTCCCCAGAATGTCCAAAAAGCCATTTCTTCCTACTATCCGGGATATTAAACACTCTCTAAAAAATAAGATATATAGATGTATACCGATGTTAATAAATTAAAATTCATAACATCTAACATACAAAAATGATTACATAAAACAACATGTTTATGGTGATTTCCTGCTAAATATGCTCCTTATGACCCTTTGGAACCTGCTTCCAATTATTATAGGAGAGAGGAACACGCTTACGGGTCTTGAGTGAAATGTATGTCAAGAACATATCTGCGTAAGAGACAATGAGAAGATTGTAAGTATTCCATCCCAAATTGACTAGTTCTCGTTTATTCCTCATTTTTTGATGATTCTCATAATGGTAGGTCCTCTTTTTCCTTCTTCATCACTACTGTCTCTATCAATATTTTTGTTGGCCATATCTCTACAAAAAATCAATAAATAAATTATGTTAGAACGTTATGTATGACCATAATGTACCATTATATTATTGATACAATAAACATCCTATCATGAAGGTGGAAAAATGCATTTAAAAAACGAGCACACATATCATATGTTACAATATTATTACGCTCATTGCCTTCTTTTCATTCTTTTTTCCCCTTGTTTTCACACTAGTTTCAAGATCTAATACATATATTACTTCACAATGATAATCCCTGACATATATTTCCTTGTTAGTAATTTTATTGTTATCATTCTTCAATAATTGAGTTGTTTGCACAGCTGAGACACACTCTTTATTCCAATTGGTATCATTTTCATCACAACATTCATTAGCATTTCTTGTCTTCATAGATAGCTCCACAGACCATCTATTATCAGCAGGATCAGTGACATGGAATACTTGTGTTGCTTTTGATGCTAAAATCAATGGGTCTTGTTTATTCCCTGCCCTATTGAGATCCACTAATGTGAATCCATATTCGTATTTAACCCCATAGATATTACTAGCCCATCTATAGCCGAATACAAGGACTTTAAATACAGTGTAATCTAACTTCCATATATGTTCAATCACACCATAATAATTCATATCTGCATACGTTGGATTGTTGTCTTTCGTACTTGCAAGCTACTAAAGTAACCCCACTATTCTACATTGTACTCTTCTCATCTTGTTCTTTTATATAAAAATTGTAACCATTTATCACATAATTAGTATATGAAAAAAATTTATAACGAGGTTTCTGAGACAACCAATGCAAGGTTTTGTAAATTGAAGTTGGGGAATGTCCGATGAGTGGAATAATGTGATCTCTTATCCCATCGATAAAGGAAAGATTATGTTTATCGATAATCCATTTCTCAGTCTTTGACGGATCTTCAATTCATAAAGAAATCATATGCTCTTCAATGTATGGCTGAACAACATCACTGTTCTGTAATACATATAAATGTGCTTTACGGAACATGTTAGGGTCAACACGCCCAAACTGTTTTCCCCTAATATCCTGTCCTCTGATTTTTCCTGCATGTCGAGACTCAGGAACACCAAGAGCTTTAGCATTTCATAGGTACTTCGTGTAAAACTCAATTGCCTTTTCCACGAGGTAACTCTCAATAATACATCCTTCTCGCCGATATCGATTCTTCACAAAACCTTTTATCAACTTTATAAACCATTCAAAGGGGTACATCCATTGCCTATGAACAGGTCCTAACATCTTTTTCTCATAAGCTAAATGAAAATTCAAATGTACCATAATGTTAAAGAATGAGGGTGGAAAATACATTTCAAGTTGACACAATTTAATCACAATCCCTCTTTACAAGGCATCCAAACAATCATGATGTATGGCTTTAGAGCAGCTGGCATTAAAGAACCAATAAAGCCTTGTGATAGTAATTTGAACATACTTTGGAAAAATTCTACGTATAGATATCGATAACAAGTGTTGTATCAAAATATGACAATTATGAGACTTCATATTAATTAATTTCAACTCTTTCATCAACAAAAGCCTTATGACATTTGAAGAATACCTTTCTGGAACCTTCACACTAAGAAATAATTCACAAAATGAAGTTTTCTCTTTTCTGAAAAGAGTATGACATGCCGGTGGTAAATATATTCTTCTTCTGTTATCTCACGGTGCTAGTTCCCGTCTAATACCCATTTCTTCTATATCCATTCGAGCATTGATGCCATCTTTAGTCTTACGTGGAACATTAAGTAATGTACCAACAAGACTGTCACATATATTTTTCTCGATATGCATCACATCAAGGGCATGTCTCATGTACGAAGATTCCCAATAAGGAAGGTCAAAGAATACTGACATCTTCTTCCACCAGACTGATGGAGGCTTATCTTTATTCTTCTTCCCAAACTTGACACTCAAATGTTTCATCTTCAGCCACATTTGTCGACCCGTCAGCCGGATTGGTGCTTGTCCCTCTTCACGAAAGCCATTGAATGCTTTTCTTTGTCTACGGTAATGATGGTTCTTCGATAAAAACCTATGATGCCCAAGGAACACTGTCTTCCAGCCATGTGTTAGCTGAAAAAATAAAGTATTCTCCTCACATATTGGACATTCATAATGGCCTTTCACACTATAACCTGATAAGTTTCCATAAGCAAGAAAATCATTTATAGTACAGAATAACATTGCTCCCAAAGTGAAATTTTCTTCACTATATGCATCAAATACTTCAATGCCCATGTCCCACAAAAACTTCAAATTTTCAATCAAAGGTGCCAAATAAACATCAATATCATTCCCTGGTTAGTTTGGCTACAAAATGAGTAAAGACAACATCATATACTTGCATTTCATATAGAGCCACGAAGGTAGATTGTATATAACCAAAATCACTAGCCATAAATTGTAGGTGCCTTGATTGTGCAGATTCATTCCATCCGCAGAAATCACAAGGCGTACATTTCTTACTTCTTTACTGAATTCAGGGAACAAGCCATCAATCGTCATCCATTGTGGAGAGTCAAATGGATGTCTAAGAAGCCCGTCATCTATCTTCTCAACATCATACCATCTTAGGTTTTTAGGATCTTCAACATCATTAAACATCCGTCTTTTTGTATCGTGGTGCTTTGCATTAAGGATTAAGACAACTATCAAAAGATGAATTGTCATTGCAATATAAAATACAATCATTAGGGAATGCATGTATCTTCTGATAACTCATGCCCATAGAGGATAAAATCTTCTTTACTTCATAGGTACGATCAGGTAGAACGTTGTCAATAGGAAGCATATCCTTTACAAGTGATAATAATTTTGTGAAACTCTTATCATTCCATCTGTTACATGCTTTTAAGTTATACAACCTTAAAGTAGCGGATAATTGAGTAAATGTCTTAAAATCACTGTACAGATGTTTCTTTGAGTCATTCAATAACTTCTCAATCAATTTTGGACAATCCCAAACACAATCAACCTTTTGAGTCATCTCCTCTAATGAATTTCCCTCATAGTTATCAAATGATGATCCACTACTATCCCTCCTAACATCGTCATTATCATATTTAGACTTTGTTTCCCCATGCCATATCCAACAAGTATAACTTGTATAAATTTGATACACAAAAAAATGATCTCTGAAATCATTAGCATTGACACGCTGAATATAAGCACACTTCAAACAAGGACAAACAATTCTACTAGAGTCCCGAGCATGTTCAACTTGCATACTTGATGAAAAATTCCACTCTTTCATTATATTCTCCAGATAGATGATTTGCAGACCACCATTTCTGATCCATAGTTTTTGAATCTAGATTTATCCCACGTGAAACTAATTGTTAAAAATTAATTGAATTAAAATTTTAATAATTCACAAATCGCTCATGCATAGAAAGAATTAATCTCAAATGTATCATGCTATTATGTATATATATATATGAATCATGCTATCATGTTTCCAAACAGATATTAACACTCAATGAAACTACTCATACTTAGAAAGAGTTCATATATATATATCTATACATACGTAGCAAAACATTGTACAATGGTTCAAATTACAAAAGACATACATACTACGGGTTTAAGCAATAGCAGTACTATATACATCAAAAGATTGTTGCAACCTAAACACCTAAAAAACAAAAACTCATATCCCTAAAACTAAATTCCTCGGTAGCCTTGTTGAGCCCGAATAAAAACTATACTCTGAAAGTTTACTCATCACGATATATCATCTGATCCTTGACATCATCGTAAGAGAGACAAATCACGGATACTCTAGGGTAACTAGGGTGGATACTCGAAGGTAAGCTATGAAAAAACCACCACTCATCATCAATGACCATTAGCTCTTTTCATATCCTGTCATACTCTCTAGCAAACACTTCACCCTTAATCTATCTTGAGTGTGGTGCATCAGTATGGTAGACAAACCAATGAAAAAAAGTAGACGTAGCCAACACCAATTGCTCTATCTGAGGCAGGGTCAACAAAAGTTGATACAATATTAAATGAAAGGGGTGATAGGATGAGCCACTTGCGTACAACCAACCTAGCTCGTCATATAACCATATCACATAAGTCTGTAGATTTGTATGTGGCTCCATACGAAAATATAGTGGAGGGTATGTCATCTCACTACCTACAAATGAGAACCACTAAATCTTATTATCAAGCTTGTTCCCGAAAGGATCTAAATTACATAATATGTAAACTGATCTTCAACTAGCTAGATAAATCATAAATATATTCTACTAGATCTTAGCCAACTATGTAAAGCTAACAACATCAAACTATTTAAAATAAGGACATAATTTTTATTTATATATTTAAAAAACTAGCTGAACACTAAAGTATCATCAAATCATTCAAGCTACGCATAGTAAAATCAAGTAGATATTAATAAGATAATATGTATATATATATATATAGTAAAACCTAGCTACCTATAATTAAACCCTAATAAATCCTATATTATTATTATTATTACTATTAATATTATACACAATTATTCCTATCTATTTAATTTTTCACTTTTATATTTAGTATAATAAATGCTAAACCGTAACCGTAACCGTAGCCCTAATAAATTATAATAAAAACTAACCAAAAACCTCATAAGATAATGATCCTAAACCTAGCTAAGTATAATTAAACCCTAATAAATCCTATATTATTATTACTATTATTATTATTACACACAATCATTCCTCTCTATTTAATTTTTTAGTTTTATATTTAGTATAATAAATGATAAACCCTCACCCTAACCCTAAATTTAACCCTAATTAACCCTAATAAATTATAATAAAACCTCACCCTAAACCTCATAAAACCCTAATCCTAAACCTAGCTAACTATAATTACCCTAATATATAAATCTTATATTATTATTATTATTGTTGATGTTGTTGTTGTTGTTGTTATACACAATTATTTCTCTCTATTTAATTATTCACTTTTATATATTCCATATTTTCTATATCTATTTAATCCTCATCAAATAACAATCATTAACGCACACATCTCTAATTGAAATTTTCATTTAATGATGTGCATATGTAAAATATATTTTCATTTCATTATATGACATTTCCTATATCTTATAGCTAGTGTCCTATACTTATTAATAAAAATTTGTGTGTGTGTGTGTGTGTGGAGATATATATATATATATATATATATATATATATAGTGTGTGTGTTTTTATAAGTGACGTTATTAATAATTTGATGTATTTTATTTCTCTAGCTTTGTATATAATTCTACACCCTCATGCATGTTATATATTTACATATGTAAAGGTCTCGACCAACACATGCATTTCTTAATATATAATAGTAACACAACAAATTCAACAACGAACAACAACATTTTTCACAATCACATTCAACAACACATTTTCGAACGGCAAACCGTAATTTTTTAATAACAAACAACGCAACCCTGTAGCAACATGCGTGCATTTATACATATATACAAGTAGAGAATAAGCTACAAGTGGCAGAAAAAAAAACATACATAAAATGAGCGGCACTAAGCAAGAAAACCAGTAGCGAGTATGAGAAGAGCAGCGATCACCTACAAACAAGGTGGAGGAAGAAGGTACAAGTGTTAGCTAGGTTCAAAAGAATGACAGCACGCACATACAAAGCCAATAATGGTAGAGGTGTGGTGGAGTGTTGGCGGTGCAAGAGTTTCCCTTACTTGAGAGGAGCTAGAGTGGTGGTGTATGGTGTGGTGGTATGAGGGTTTGCAAGAGAAGAAGAGTAAGAGGGGGAAGATGCAGAGTCTGAAATTTTTTGTATGAAACATAACTGAATGAAATAAAAGGTGGATTTGGGATTTTAATAACAGTTCCAACAAGAACCATTATTAAAACTTCGAGACTTTTGACAATGGTTCTTGTAGGAAACGTTATTAAAACCAGTTTTAATAATAGTTTTACCTGAACCATTATTAAAACTTTCGTGTAAGTTTTAACATTGTCGTTTTAATAACTGTTTTGAACTATAACCATTATCAAAACTATCCCGCCCATTAATTTTTAAGCATTTGACAACGGTTTCCGAACCACCGTTATTAATGTCCAGTAATTATTTTCTATTTTTGTAGTACTGAGGATTGGTAAGTCATGGAGGAGTGAGTAGGAAGTCAATCATGTTGCCAATGGAGAGTGGGAAGTGAGGGGGAGAGAGAAAAGATGAGGAATACCATAGTATATTTGGGAGAAGTTTTAGCTAAATAAAATATTAGAATGATCTACATATTGTAAAAATAATCTCAAAACATCAAGATATGATTACATTTGGGAAAAAGATTAGCAAAATAAAATAATAGAATCATATAAATAATGTAAAGATAATTCTAAAGCATCAAGATATGCTTATTAATATAAATAGACTCAAATCAAAAGTTTTTATAAACATTGGGAATATATTCAAATCAATATCAAAAAACGATCTAAAATTTGAGGATAACTAGTCAATTAATTTAGGGAAACCATTAAGTAGTTATCAGAGAATAAAATTGCTAGTCTCTAGGTGTACTATTCAATTGATTTTGGCAACTTGTTGACCGGTGCACTTGAAACTTATAATTTTATTTGAATTTCAAACCATTTCCAAAAGAAAAATAAATTTATCTTCTATCAATATAATTTTAAATATATTTTAAAATATTTTAGGACTGAGTATTACACAAACACTAAATAATACTTGTTGGAGAAAAAAACCATAAGAGATACACATGCAAAAGATATATAAAATCTTTTTAAACCAATGATATTCGGAAGTGTTAGATACTTACCTGAGGTCTGGTAAAGCTATTACTTGTTTACAAAGCAGTCGATTGGTGGGGGGAAACACTAACATACTTAATAAAAACAATGATCAACCATTCTTAATAGTCGGGGTACCACATCTCACTTGGTTAATGGGTGATTCCTCGGAAAACATTAAATTTAGTTTATGTAAGTATATATGTACCCCTCATTGTAATTTGATGTTCCTATTTAAAACCATGTTTCGCAACCTAAATCACTTCAGATATTTGGATAATCTTAACATATTTAGTTGTTGATTTTTCTTTTCTGACAAAATTAGGTGTCAAACGGATTATTTTCATATTCATTTAGCTGACTCATACCATCTATTTTCAACTTATTGGTAATTAAGTTCATACTTCACAATCACGTACTCTTCATTCTGTTGTGTCAGTTCAAAACAACAGACTATTATTACTTTACCAAAAGAGCCCTAGAATAATGAACCATTGCTAGCCAAAGATTTCGCCCTGATGGTCAACAGTCAACACGATCCCAACATACATGAAATTCAAAGCTAGATGGTGATACTGATAGTACATACAGTACCCAAGACATTATTCATTCAACCAATATCTTCAGACATCTCTTCTTGGAGTGATCAAACCTACAATTCCCAAGCCTTCACTAATTAAGCAAAATAAAAAATAATAATAATGAGACAAAGTAAACTTGGAGAAGAATATCTCCATAAACAATAATTAAACTTAGTAACACACATGAGAATGTTCAACCAAGTTGACAATTTTTAGCCACATAAGGATTCCAGATCTAAAAGCATGTGCCATGCAATATTAATTAATCTTACTAGCTAATTGTAATAGACAATAGTTGGTACTCAGTACAAATTAATATATAACATCCACCACTGATTGAACATTTTTTTCTTTCATATAGCTAGCTATTTTCATTATGCTAATAATCCTAGTCAAAAGTATTGCGACACTAAACGTACATACGACGAGAGAGAAAAGGAGGGTATTCTCGTTCATGCCTACTTGAATTAAAATTCTGATAACTAATTTACAAGAAACTGCTCAATCGCAAATCTAATGTAGGATGATCATTTTCTCTCGCAATCGCGTATGAAAATGGAGTGTTCTCCTTGCAGTCATCCGTAAACATCTTGAACTTCTGGAGCTGGCATTCATCATATGAGCTTAGTGGAAAGAGTTGGAGTGTTTCTATGACTTTCTCAGAGGGTTCTGGAGAAACTTGGTTTATCTCACCAAAATCTGCAATTAAAGATACAACAAAAGTGAGATAAAATAAGGCTGGGAGTTATGATATGGCCTTGGCATGTATAATGAATCAATATTTAATGTTGCAACGATTCTCTCAATATTTTACACTGAGACTAGTACATCATTAGGAAGAAAAATTAATTTTTGTATGTTATCAACCATGGAGATTTGTTAACACAACCCTTATGTCATTAAACTTGTTTGAATCTACTTACCTTGACTAACTACTCAAAATAAGAGCATATTTTAGAAATTTTTAGGTTAAAATATTTTTAAAATGAATCATTACCTTGGATAATTTCTTTTAATAAGCAGTTCGAAATAAAGAATTAGTCCTCAAAACTCACATCTATTGCTCTTGCCAGATTAGTACTTCAGGCTTGTTCAGAACTTCTGTTTCTGTGCATCTATTGATCTTGCGTTACAGACCAAGACCACCCCCTTCCCAAACAACTTGAGACCGAAAATAAAAACACCAATAGTACCGTTTTATGAAATAATAGCATAAAACCATAAGGGAACCGGATCAACAAACGTTAGTAAACTTTTGAACTGTACGTCACTCTGTGCCGGACAATCTTTTAATCTGACATGTGCCGCCAAATAAATACCCACATCACAACTTACAAAAAAATTGAACTATACATAGCAGATTTCAGGATGAGAATAAAATTTAACGTAGAAAATTATTTCACTCATTTGTTTCTAAAGACGAAAATAATAAGGGAACGAAAAATAAAATTAACACAAATAAAAGGAAAGGAAAAAATAATAGAACAGAGAGCAAAGTAAAGAAGATGAAAAAGTTAGCTCGATATGATGATATTCAAGTAGGTACTTACAACATTTTGGGGCCGAGATCTTTTCATAATCACGTTCTTGCATGGTACTAGTTTCATCTCGAGACACTTTCCGACGCTTCTGTCTTTCCCTAGCTTTATGATTTTGGAACCAATAAAACACATTTTTGCTCTCTATTTTACCATAAAAGCTTAACTGAGATGATATCTTTTGAATCTGATCCGTACTCGGGGTTCGAAGCCCAGCTCTGAACAACTCTGTTAACACTCTAACTTGTTCGGATGTTGGATTCCAACGCCCACACTTAGTGCCGCTACCATTATTACCGGCACCTCCGCCGCCATGGTTAAGACTTCGAGCTTGAATGCAAAAACCTTGCATTCCTTCACATTCCATATTGTCTAATTAAATTACGGTACTTAAAAATATACGGCGCTTAATATGGGCTTTTGATCTCAGTTCGGTTATGAAACTATATAAGTGACTAGCTAGCTGGAGACTTAATGGAGTTCTTACCAAAATGATGCATGAATGGGATGCTTTTATAGTTGCAGATTAGTCGCATAGTTATTATTAATATTTTTGTTTTTCACTTTTGGATGTGTGTAGTTTAATTAGTGATCACACGACAGTACTATATCAAACTTTTGTTGTTTTGTTCATGTCGGTACGCTTTGAATTTAGGGAATGTGAGTGAGATTGAACTTTAGGGATTTGATCAACTTATTTTATTCCTGGTTTTTTGTGACTCATAGGGAAGAAAGCGAGTGCGTCCGAAGACATGCACAAAAGCGGCCATTATCCAACGTTTTGGTCTGCGGGCAGACAAACAGGTAAGTTTCCTCCACTTAGGAATAGTTTAATTACCTCATATATTAGTAATTTATAAAAACTAGTTGGTGGTGCGATCAATTTTTTATCATTATTTTTGCTTTCTGCTTATGTTTATATTACATAGAGTAGGCTAGTAGAGTGTATCCCTATAAAGATGATTCAAATAGAGACATATATTGCTGTGCATGTATGTTTGTAGTTCCTTTGCATGTATATTAAGATGCATGCGCAATGAAAATGGTCTTAAAGTGCACAAGCTTGTTGGCAGACGTATTCTATTTCTATACGAGGCGGTAATAATATGGTTTAATGACACTCTTTGCTTTTACAATGCAAAACAAATTTCATGATAATTTTAACTTTATTGATAGATTTTCCATTTTCCGTCAAACAATAACTTCGCATCTCCCTATCAATATGATTCGTGGTAGAAGTGTATGATTGGTGAATGAGCAATTTTAAACTTGGAAGTTATAAATTTATATGAGAAACCCTCACAAGCTACTCTTGATTATGCTCACAATAAAAAAAAATTAAGAGGTTTCTAAAATTTCACTTAATCACAAAATATAGTTTAAAGAGAACTATGATTACCAATGTTGATTACACACCAATTATATAGTTATATAACACCTCCTAAAAAAAATCTTTTAGCATGCATAAAATAAATCACACACTTAAAAGATTAAACTCTATCTATTATCAAAGACTATCCTAACAAGCTACTTAATCATTAAGTAAATAAATTCAATAATGACTAACTGATCCTTAATAACTAAGTACTACTCGCCGTATTAATTATGTGTCACTACTAGAAATAAGGTTTTTAACGACCAACAAATTTCGTCGTTAATGGCCAAATTTTGGTCGCTAAAGCTATTAACGTCCAAAAAATTTGTTGGTCGTCAGTGGTCGTTATTGCTCCCTCGTTAAAGGCTTTAACGACCAACTAAAATTTTTTGGTCGCTAAAGCAATAACGACTACATATTATGTTGGTCGCTAATGTAATAACAACGGAGTATAATTTTGGTCGCTAAAGGTAATAACGACGACGCAAAGTGTTGGTCGCTAAAAGTAATAACGACAACTTATGATGTTGATCGCTAAAAGTAATAGCGACAACGTATGATGTTGGTCGCTAAAAATAATAACGACGAATAAAATACACTGTCGTAAATAATATTAACGACCAATTTTTTTATCGTAATTAAAAAGGTATCACACCAATAACGACTAATTTTTCCGTCAATACTAAAATTCATTCATTATTTGCGACATAATTTATTGGTCGCAAATGGCATAATTATATATTCAATAATATATATAATCAACATTTCAATATTCATCTATAACCCTGCACCTATATGGATATACATATATCCATTTCAATCTTTTGAAGACCTGTATATATATACGTACATATATCCATTTCAATCTTCTCAAGACCTGTACCTGTATGCATGTATTTATATATATATCCATTTTGATCTTCTCAAATCTTGTACCTGCATACATATATATTCATTCTAACATATAGATATAATTTTCTAAATATCTGTTTATAATTAAACATTCAACTAAATATTCATACAAATAATTTGTATCAAATGTCCGGTACAATTTTCGGCTATGATCAAATATAAATATATTACAAAAGAGCTACAATATGTCGTTGCATTACAAAAATATCATGATTAGCAGCTGCTTAAGAATTAATCATTCTATCCATCGGATACAATAGACTTGGTAAGTTTATCAAAATAAACTGGATCTGCAACAATAGAAATATACAAATAATAATTAATATAAGTATCAAATAAACAATGAGTAATTTCCTTAACATGCAATTCATGAAATCAGATATAAAAAATGAAATCTCCAAATACAAGGAAAATAATGAAAATGGAAATAAATATGATTCAATAACATCCGAACTTATTAAATGTGTTATACTACGACAACCTAGATCATGCATCATCATGGTGTGTTTCCTTAAGTCTATTATCAATGATTCAATACCTAATTAATATGGTGTGTTTTGGTCACAAAGTGTATCAGACAATATTTTTTCTATGATTCATGCATTAATTACACCTATACTTCTACAATATATACAAAACTAAATTTACTAAAAGTATTTAACGAGGATGCAGGTTATCAATTGTCACACAGTTTTCAAATATATCAGAAGAGTACACTAATTTACTTTAAATTTTTAATTTTTTTCAACAGTTATGGGCATGCATACTAAGCTTTTATTTATTCATCTATTGTTTTCTCTTGAGACCTCAATCTTTTCTGTGCGGCGTTTTTGCTAATTTAATCTATTTAGTACACGAACATCAAAATTTCATACACTAGCAGCCTAGCAGCCCTATACCCCCTTACATTCTGAAAATTGTTGCTTGTGCTTAAAGGGCTAATCTAGCTAACTTAGGCTATCATTTAAATCATCTAAACTAAGTTTATGGGGTAGCTTGCTTGTTATAATCGAGTTTTGAACATTATTTTTCCTGCTAGCGAGTTTTCACAATTTTCTGTTCTAGGTAATCGAGATAGCGTTCAATTTTGTGAAATGATCTTTTGAGGGCTGATGCAATGCAGTTAGAGTTCATTTAAGCCTCCTCGCATTCCTGATTTAATGGCGTGGGAGTTGAGGCCGAAATACCTTGCTTGTTATAATTTTCGTCATTCAGTTTCATTTATGATTAAGTGGCAGTTGCAAAGCATATAGGGCTGTTCTCAACCTCTTTGCATGTTTTTATTTTTTTATGATTGCCAGCATTGAAGCCGAAGCATTCTGTACCTAGATGATTTTTATATTCCGTTAGATGATTTTCCTGTCGGGGTTATTTTGTGCGTAGATTGAATGATTGTTGTTTCAAAGAGATAGTCTCCAGGGGGAAAGCGGAAGTAACAAAGCAGGAGAAATACATAATGTTTTTCTGATAATATGCTCTATTGACCTTATCTCTGATAATGTTTAAATATGGGGAAGTAGCATATTATGCTAGCATGCTTTTCAGTCTCGCTTGTCTAATTATTATTTGGATTCTAATTATAATTCTGATAATAGTCTCCAAGGTTTGTTATCTATCATTAGGTAAGAAATTGCATAGGTAAATTGCATGCTGTTAAGACATTGCTATGCTTGGTTGTACAGTTCTGCAGCTACTAGAGTGGTATTTGATAATGTTACTGATTAATGACCATGAAACAAAATTTCACTTTAAGCTGCTGTCTTGCTTCCCTGGATTGTGCAGAAGTTATGTGGGCATGTAGTTCTGTTGAAATGCTAATTCTTAATTATTAGATTTGCTTATTACAATTGGGATCAATATTTATGAACATCTGTAGCATTATGCATTTTTCACAGCATGTGTTTTAATGGAAAAATATAAATATAGAGAAAGCAGGAGAAAACCAACCTATACAAAAATGTCCAGAGAGCTGCAATGTAATCTGTTGAAGCACATCCACATCGTCTGTAGCAACAGTAACCTAGAGCAAAATCATACTTGTTAATTTTAAAAAGTCATCCATAGGAACCATATGTAGCTTATTTGAATTTATTTAGATCTAAACTAGTTACTTAAGCTTATTAGACAACTAGTTAGAATAATACTCATAATAATTACTTTCCTTTAACAATTTTAACTAACCTCATTTTCAAGGGCACCCCGTATCCTCTGATGTAGATGGAGAAGCAAGCATGTATTCTATATCATCATGTATATTCTCTTCATTTTCCATCAAGCATCGAAATCGTGCACTTTTCAAAATCTTCTCCATGACAGGTTCCCATTTGTCCATTCTTTCTTTTAGCACTCGATTTTCTTGATTCTTTTTCTCAATCTCTTCTTCTTTTCTTTTAATAGCAGCATCCTTTGCCTTGAGATCTGCTAAAAGCTTGTTCTTACCTTTGTAAGGGCCTCTAATATCTCTAGGCTTCACTCCACCACCATAGCCAGGAACATAGCCCCTGGTTCGAGTCACTCCATGCACGCGTTCAGCCACCTCAACATGAGTAAGGGAGGGTTCAGCAGCTTGGACCTCAATAATTTGAGACTTCAAGACAAAGAATGTTAGTTAGACAAAAAAATATATATAGAACTAATAAAATAAATAAGAGTCAGGAAAGAGGTGTACATGGATGTCTGCAGCTTCGGCTGTAGCTATTTCTTCACCCTTTTTATGGCTTTCAAAATAAACGGTGCCATAATTTGGATGTTTTCCATCTTTTCCCCCTAGATAATATAACATTTATTTATAAGGATTAAAAACAAGGCAAAAGTAGTGTGTTGGAAAACGCCATATCTTGCGTTTCATAGGCAAATACATATAATATATACCATATCATAGGCGATCGCTCGATAAGGCTTGCTGCCACTACGATGAAGACATTTATTGTCCATCATCAAGCGGTTGTTTGTATTTCGTTGGCTCATTTCCTGTGTAGATATATTGTATTATATGATAAATAAGAGAAGAATAATTAGCAAGGTAATCAAATATATAAATATTTCTAAATTTTTCCTTATTCATTAGTGATTTACCACAAACTTTGGACTATGATAGTAACATTTCACCAGCCACTCCCAATCGGATTGCTCTTCAATTGTAGTTGGTTTAAGCTTCAATTGTTCATGAATATCCAAGCCTTTAATAGTTCTATGATTATCTCCCCTCCAATTGTTCCACAGGTCTTTCATGTGACGAAGAGTAGAATTTTTGTAACTCTCCATGTCATCATTGGAGAACTTCTCCTACAACACAAAAGTATATATATACATTGAGGAACTAAAAATTAACAAGTCAAAAGAAACTATTATACGGAAAAATATAAACGGTTTGCAGTAGCACAGGTCCACATAACATAGCCTCATGTGCCAAATGAACTGGCAAATGTAACATCACATCAAAGAAAGATGGTGGAAAAATCTTCTCTAACTTACAAAGGGTTATTGGAATTTGGGCTTCAAGACACCTCAACTTTTCCATATTCAAATGTTTCGAACCTAAATCCTTGAAAAATATAGACAACTCAAGAAGTGGTTCATACACATCCTCTGGAAGAAGGCCACGCAATGCAAGTGGAAGAATATGATGCAAGAGAATATGATGGTCATGACTCTTTAATCCAGAAATCTTACTCTCTTTCAAGTTTACACATTGTGAAATGTTAGAAGCAAAACCATCTGGAACCTTCAAATGCTTCAAAAACTTGCAGAATTTACGTTTTCCCTCTCGAGATAGGGTGAAATGAGCGTCAGGTAGCAATATATTATGACCATTTGTGAGCGTCAGAGTGAGTATCCTTATTACAAATAGGGCAAGCGAGTTTTCCCTTTGTACTCCATCCAGACAATATTCCATATGCAGGAAAATCATTGATAGTCCACATAAGAGATGCATGGAGATTGAAATTTTGACGCTTTGATGCATCATATGTTTCGACACCATTGTTCCACAAGTCCTCTAATTCATTAATTAGAGGCTGTAAATATACATCAATAGCATCTCCAGGACCATCAGGGCCTAAAATCAGCATAGAAGAAACAAATTTGGATGATATGGATATCAAAGAGAAGCAAACACAAAACGTGATTTTGTTGATATCATAATTTGGAATAGTTGGTGAAAGTTTAAAGTAAATCACAAACCTGGAATGAGCATGGATAGCAACATACTTGGTTCCTTCATGTACAACGAAGGAGGCAAGTTGTATGGAATAAGAGTCACAGGCCACATACCATATGATGGTCTCGCATTATTGAACGGCAGAAAACCATCACTAGCTAGCCCAAGTCTAACATTCCGAGGTTCAGAAGCAAAATTCGGATTGAGCTCATCATGTTTTTTCCATGCCAACCCATCAGCTGGATGCCTCAGATCTCCATCATTATTTTTATCATGATGCCATCTCATTAGAGAGGCCGTCTTAATGGACATAAAAAGCATCTGAAGTCGAGGTTTTAGTGGAAAATATCGCAATATCTTAATAGGTATTTTTTTCCCATTTGCTTTTACCTTATCTTCCCCACTATGCTTGCTTTGTTGCCATCTTGAAGCTTTGCAAGTTTTACATTTCTGCAGATGACTATCTTCTTTCCAAAATAGCATACAATCGTTCACACATGCATCAATCTTCTCATATGAAAAGCCAAGATCTTTAATTGTCTTTTTTGCCTCGTAATAAGAGTCGGGCAAGGTCGAATCATTGGGCAATAACTCTTCTTTCAACAATTTGAGTAACATTGTGAAAGAACGATTACTCCATTTTCCAGTACTCTTCACATGAAGCAATTGAATTAAGGCAGACAATTTAAATCCCTTAGAACCCTCGTAAAGAGGTTGTTGGAAGTCATTTAACAACCTTTGTTTTTTTGATGCTTCAAAGTTGGGTTCTTCTTCATGGTTTAGGGATCCCATATTTTCCAAATTAGGCTCAACATTCCGATAATGAGGATACCTATCTTCTAAAAGTTCCGCTATCTCGTTATCACTATCATCATAGTCATCTTCATTCTCATTATTTTGAGGATCCATATTTATTTCAGAATGTTCCTCGTGTCCTTCTTCACCATGATGAAACCATAAAGTATAACCTCTCATAATCCCAAAGGTCATCAAGTGTGCTTTCACAGTATCACGAGTTCTAGAATCGGTGTTAACACAATTGATACACGGACATCTAATTAAATTTGTATTAATTTTTTGAAATGCATAGTTCAAGAATTCTTCAACCCCAGTCAAATATGCTGGATCATGAAAACGATCATCAACCAGGCGAATCCATTCCTTATTGGGTGCCATTTTCTAAAGGAAAAAAAAGGCATAAATATAACAATTAGAAAATAATTGCCAATTAGATAAAATATGCACACTATCATTTTGAATAATACCCGAGAAGGATTATAAAATATAATACCAAACATCATTAATAAAGTATCTAACATGAACTTAGATACATTTTAAAGGATATTGTAAATTCAATTTATATAAAACGGATAAAGCGACAAATTCGGATATAGCCGAGTCACAAATCCAATTTTCACAAATCAACCATAACCAATACAATTAACCATTCTAAATCATTCATACAACACATATATATACAATTAAACAACTAAATTATCTTATCATAAGCTAATTCATTTAAAATTAATCAAAACAATATTTTATACCAATTATATCATATTTTATTTCTTGTTAAAAAAAATGTCAATGTTGATCATCATCATATTTTATTCAATTGATTATAGAATTCTTAAATGAATTAACATAGAAAATATTCTAAGGACATAACAAAGAGATTATATAACAATATAAAGTAATGAAGAAAAACTTCAGCACCACCATCTATCAAAACCCTTCCTAATATTTTACTTTCAAGATAGCATCTATCATGTACTCAATTGATTAAAACAATAAACGAAACATCAAATTTAACATAATTAGGGTTTTTTAGCTTGGACTGTAAATCCGGTCAAATCTTGCTCAAATATTTAAATTGACATGTCAAAAATGAAATTAAACATAATATAATGCAAATTATATAATCAATTGAATAAAATAACTCGATTACACAATCCAATTTAATTTCGCAAGAATTTTGACCTAAGAATCCAATTCCGATTAATTTCGTACAAAAATTTCAAATTGATAGTTCTAACATGAAATTAGATACAATTTAAAGGATATTGTAAATTCAATTTATCTAAAATAGCTAAATCGGATAAAACCGACAAATCCGGATATAGCCGGGTCACAAATCCAATTTTCATAAATCAACCATAACCAATACAATTAACTACTCTAAATCATTCATACAACACATATATATACAATTAAACAACTAAATTACCTTATCATAAGCTAATTCATCTAAAATTAATCAAAACATAAGCTAGGGTTTGAGTATTTATACCAAACGTATTGGAGCGAAATTGGAGGGAGTGAGGGGTGCTGGACCTTCGTCGGTGGTCAAGCACCACTCGCCGGTGACGAGCGGTGGTGGAGGAGGTCGGACGGTGGCGCGCCGCGGCTGTCGTCGTGCGTTGCTGGTGGCTGCTGCTGCTACTCCGTTGCTGCTGTATTGGACGACGACGAGGAGGTGCGGCTGTCTGCTCGACTGGCGGTTGATGGCGTGGTGGTGCAGTCCGGGAAGAACACGCTCAAACGGCGACGGTCGTTGCTGGTGTGGTCGTCGAGCAGGGTCGGGGAGGGAAGACGAAGGCTGTGCTCAAATTTGATATAATTTGGCACAGGCCCGCGGTTATGTGATGTTATTTTTTTTTTAAGGGCTGAAACGAGCAGCAAAGGGTGCGCAGGATTTGATTTTTTTTTTTTTTTTGGAGTAAGGGTAATTAAGTGTTTTATATTTTTATTTTTTTGGATTTTAGAGATTTGAAAAAAAAATATTATAAAACATATATATAACTTAAATTTTTTTAACGACCAATAAATTAATGATTAACAACCAAAAATTATATTAGTCGCAATAGATATACCATCAACGATAACTTTTGACAATGGTCGTTAATAATATATCAATAACGATAAAAAAAAAATTGGTCGCTAAATTGGTCGTTAATGGTCCAGTTTGTTGTAGTGGTGAATAGTAATTTATGAATAGAAAAAAATTAAAATCCTACCAAACTTTATCTTATTTTAATTTATGGCCTATGATTATAACATTCCAATAATTTATTACTAAAAAAATTTACCATTAAGCAAAATCATTAACATAATTTAACGGATGTTATCACCAAAGTTTTCACAAGTCTAACACATCTTTCACGTACTAACTAAAATGCAAAAACATATGCAACAATTAAATCAAAATTCACAAAAATAGATATGAATAGTAAAAGACTTTAATAGATTAAACATAAGAATATAGAACAAAGTACATGCTCCAAGTATAGGTGGCAATCGGGTCGGGTGCATTGGGTTTAAGTCAGGTTATGGTGGGTCAAGTAGTTCTTGAGTTAGGTTATTTGCAGCTCATTTTTCTTTATGGGTTAGTTGTGGGTTGAGTAAGGACATTTCACGTTTAGATTATTTAGGGTCACCTTATTATTTGGGTTAGGTTTGGATTTAGGTTGTTATAAATTCTGGTTGTATCAGGTTATTTTAAAGGGTTAAGTTGGGTTTGAATTGATATAGTTGGGTCGGATCCGGTTTAGACTATTTTAGGTTAGCTTATCGAGTCAGATCTAGGGATGTAAACAAAGTAGATTTTTCCCAAAAAGCGATGAATTTTATCCGTCGGATACTTAAATGGATATGGATGATAGAAAAATATGCTCTTTGGGTTTAAGTATGGATATTAGTATAAGATAATAGCCCTTCACACTTAATTTTTAAATAAATATAGTATAAATTATGGTTAAAATCTTTATTTGGTTTACCTATAAATGGATTTATCCATCAGTAAATAGATTTATCTACTAGATAATATCTATTAACGGGTAAGTGAATTATCCATTAAGTAATAGATATGCAATGGATAAAGATATGGATGTGTGAGTGGATACCCATTCAGCGTACAGATACAAATTTAAGTATGGATTTTATTATTGGGTACGGGTACGGGTATGGGTATGGATATGCCCACCCTCAACTCACTCCTTTTGCATCCCTATCGATTTGGATTTAAGCTGAACAAGTTTGTTATTTGTGTGATTTTGTGTTTTAGTTAATTTTATAGGTTAGGTTTTGGTTAACTTAACGAACCAGATCTTTTTAGGTTTTAATAAGTTGGGTTGAGTTTGAACCAAGGTAATTCTACATCAAATCACTTTTGATTTAGGTGAAATAGGACATTGATCACCATCAAAATTAATCTAACTTATTAACTTCGTAGGCAAGAAATATTTTTAACTTCATCTAAATATGTGATTATTAATGTATTATTAATTGATATTTATTTATTATTATGACTTTTTAATATTGTGTTTCTAAGAAAAAAATTGGTAAAATTAGAATATCGTTGGTGAATAAGTATATTCACAATAAAATCAAGAAAAATGAGTAAATTTTAAATAATAATATATTTTTAAGAGCTTTAAATAAATAATATGACATGTTTATTTTTTCTAATTATATAACTAGTAAATATTGATTTTTTTTTGTTGTATTAAGTTGGCTTAATAGCGTGCAGGGTTGATAGCGAGATGAGTTGATAGGGGATTATGGGTTGCGGTTAGGTTGGGTCACTTATATTCGAGTTAGCGTTGGATCAAGTGAGTTGATGAATTTATTAGATTATGTTAAGTCGGGTTTTGTGCAGATTGGGTCGGGTCAACTTTTACTAGCTCTAGCTCTAGTTAATACAGTATAGAGAAACGAGGGAACTAAAGTAAAATAAACAAAGAGTTTAAAAAAGATTTCTAAAATCTAGGACACACAACACTTGCAACTTTTTGTAACTATAACTCTACACCCTCACTCTAGGTATAAACTGAGTCACTTTACCTAAGTGGCATCGTTATATATCATAGAGTCATCATCAATAACATGTGTCAGAACATCTACAATGGTATAGTATTAGTATGCAACTTTTATTAAGTAACACAACAATCCTAAAAATATAATATTATGCGCATGACTCATGCAAAGAAAGTGATAGAGCTTGCTATATAAGATAATAACATGTTCACAACATCTATCAAAATATAGTATTAGTACGCAACTTATATTGAGTAACACAACTACCCTAAAAAGATAACATTATGAGAAAAACATATGAAAAGAAATTTATATAGCTTGCTATATAAGATAATAGCATGTTTCATATAGTTTGGCAATTATGAAGAAAGTAACCCAACAACATGTATAGAATAATGAAATACACACTCACAAATAATTGAAAATCATTTATTATCATATTCCATTATTTTGATCACAACAAATTGATTGTATTAACATGAGAATGAAGACTAAAGAAATGATAATATCTGATCAATTACTTGAAAGATACTAGCCTTAGTTGGGATATCTATAAACATAACCAGACTACTAAATAATATGAGACCTAATCACTTAAATACACATAACCCCTATAGGTCAAACTATATCAAGATACCTATAAAGTAGCATATGGCCTCTTTTGATGATGTAATCAACTTGAGATCACAGCATAAAAACACCATAATAGTACAAAATGAATACTAAATCTATCTTAGATAACTACATAGAGTGTTACTAGACCAATAATAAGATCTTTCACTTTACGCAATTTTTTATATTAAAAAACTAATTTCAAAAAGAACCAAGGCCTATAGAATACAAAATAATTATTTCTATGAACATAAACTAATTATTTTTTATTGAACTCAAATATTCTCCACACACTTGATTTAGAGAAGAAACAAACTTGAAACAATTTAGAGCACTAACACCATGAAATGTCATTAAGGCTTAAGTGAATATTTGAGGAACTAAAGCCTAAGTTGTATGCCATAATAGGTTGATTAAATTTTAAATCTTAATATTCATTAACTCCAATTATTTAAGACATTAGTTAATGATCATGTAAGAGTTCACATGTAATACCCCAAAAAATTTGCTTAGTTTATCCCATATTATTAGCGCCCTAATTTATTCTAATCTCAAGGATTATTTTTTTAGCTTTAACCTAATTTCTTAATCCTAAAACTTTAACCAAATTCGAAACCTTAGTTCAGATATATCGTAATTCATAAATCACAATCAAAACTCGCTAAAATTTTTACTAATCCTAATTACTTTTGGCTAATCTAAAACCACCTAAACTAATCCCCAACTTTTTCTTAAACCACCTAAACTAATCCCCAAATTTTTCTTTCTTTCTGTTCTTTCTCCTTTCCTTTTCTTTCTTCTCCTTTCTCTTATCAAATAAAGCCGCAGTATTTGAAAATTTGCTACTACTTGCACCATCACGCATCACCGTTTTGCAATCATCGAAAATCTCCACTATTTTCCTTTTTTTTTCTCATCTTCTTTCATATTTGCAAACCTGCACACACACACACCCTACTCCCAACCATTCTCCTTCTTCCTCTTATCTTTATGCTGCATACACACTTACCATTACCATCACCTACCATTATTCCTAACACTCAACCATATTTTCCCCTATACCCCATTGCCATCCCTCATGCCCGCCGTATGCCTCCCTCTTTTGTCTCCATTCCCATCCTTGATTCACTCCACACAAAGCACACATACCCATAAATATATATACACTACACACTCTCCTTTCTCCCTCTTTGTTTTTCCTTCACTTTGCCATTTTGTGTCCAAAACAACCACATAAGTTTATCTTTCCTTTCTTCTTCTTCCCTTATTTTCTTCTTTTTGTATGGTCATGCCCTGTTTTGCATGACCAGGCCACCCTTTCCATCACTATCACCACGGTGCACCACCTCGCACCACCTAAAGTTAGTAGGCAGACTACCCACGGTCATGCCAACCTTCCCTAGCATCATCGTTGGCCATCACCGTCGACCACCACCTCTTTTTCATTTTTCTTTTCTCATCTGTCACATTTTTACAAAACACACTCCCTACACAAGGCCTCAAGCATGGTCCTATAATATAAAAATTTTCTATCTCACATTTGTACAACCTAGCACAGCCTACCCATGCACCCTCTCAGGCTTACGCATGGCCCAAACGCATACCCGTGCACATCTGATAACCTTACAACCTATTTGCCAAGTGATTGAGAATGGCCATGCCACTTTGCACCACCTGGTCATGCTTGATTCTTCCACTCAACCTTGGTGTGCACCGCTTGTGGCATAGTGGTGTAGCCCCATTTTTTCAATCGTGCACCCCTTTTTCACCCTAAAACCTTATACAAACACTACAAAATTTTTACTATAGCTTCATCACACATTCTACTATACATCCACACAACTCAAGCTCCCATTTACCAACATTTATTTCCATTTTTACGCTCTTTACTTTAATTTCTCTGTCAGTTAAACTCTTCGAGCCTAACCATAGACTTTACTGTTCTTCATTGGATGTATTTCAGTAGCTTTAGAGGAGGAAGTTTAGGATTTGTATGCTTAGAGCCTGGTGTCCTATTCGGTAAGGATACTAATAGCTGGTTAGGGTTTTTGTGTTATTGATTATATTGTTATATGTGTTTTATAATATTGTGATACATGCTTTAATATATGTTTTTTATGATATTTTGTGATGATATTGTGATAGTATGGATATTATGTTACTGAAAGAAAGTAGGACTAGGTAAGAGGTAATAATATGATTTTCTTGTGTTAGTGTCATAATTGTGGAAATAAATCTTGGGCATGAAATATGGGCTAAATGAGCTTTGATAAGTGGACATAAGTATTTTTAAGAGGTATGATGATAATTGATGGATTTAGAAAATAATTGTAACACCCCCAAAATTCACTATTGAAAAATTTTGTTAATTAAGAGGAAATTAGCGGAAGCAAATTAATAAACCGTGAACTTTGGGGATATTACCGACACACTTGGCACCAAACCGGTTCACTCCTACCGTTCCAGTACCAAGTGCTAAGGCTAAAAAGGTAAAATACAATTTTACGAGAAACTTAAGCGTATATAAATCAGTGAAGAGCAGTAAATAATTTTCGAGAGTAAAATCCACAATGGTGGTTACAAAATAACAAATACATTGAAGTTTAAAGAGACAGATTAAAACCCTAGAATTTACCGGATAGTACCTTACGCTCTTTCCCGAGAGCCCACTTGAATAACACCTAAATACGACCCGCAAGAGGTACTGTCCATTGAATAGGCAGGGGCCCCACGAAGGGAACCCTTCAGTACTACGGTACTGAGTAACCCTTTAAAAACGCACTTAAAAACAGGCACGCAATGTAACACATGAAATACTACTGCATTCGTACATAACCATAGGTATAAACATGATATTCGGATCCATTTATTCGCACATCCAGTAATTCAATCAGATATTAATAGCTTATACGTAACATTCACTTTCGTATATTCGCTTACTTAACAAGTCAACCAAATATCAATAGGCCATAATGAGTAATAGATACTTTTTCGGGCCTTGAGGCCATTAGTCCATTATTAATCAATCATCTCAATGATTAGTATTTTTCCATAACTTATTCATATCCAAATCATATTTTATTGAGCTCGGGACCCCCCCACTATTCTGGCCGGTGAATCGGAATACATATATATATATATCATCTAGGGTAAAAGATCCTGGGCCACCATTATATCTGGTGGATCGATACTCATGAACATTATCTGGGGCAGAACATCCTGGGCCACTATTATATCTGGTGGATCGGTACTCATCATATAATTCAACTGGTCCTAGCTCATTAATCTTTCACTTTAACGATTAGTTTTTTCCCTTTTTATTCAGCACAACAATTCCATTTACTTGCCTCGATAGGGAGATCAAGAACCCGGGACACAAAGGTACACTGGTCGCACTGGTGCATAAAAGCTACTCAGTACCCTTCAACTATCAACCCAGGGACACAAACGTACCTTGGTCGTACTGGTGCATAAAGCTAACTCAGTACCATACTAACAAGGACACCTAATCCTTAAGTATGCATACCCCCTAACTAGGTCCGTAGAGCTAGATAGAGTAGATATAGGGCCTGGTTAGGGCACAAAGGCACTCCAGTAAATTCCAAATAATCATGGGCTAAACCACGTCTTTAGGGTAGCGACCCCTAAAGAGCCACCATTTCCGATCTCGAGGTCTTTCACTTTAAGTATTAGTGTCTTAATTAATGACGATCACAAAAGCACAACAATCAGATAATTATCCATTTTTAACCATTCAGATATCATCAGAAATTTCTTATTTAAATGGTTGTCCAAGGTAACACAGAGGAATCATTAAGGCCATCCTAACTCATCTAATTTTGAATTAGAATTCGTTACAAATTACCATCATAACTCATCTAAATTATTAAGTCATCCCTTCCTTACTTGACAAATTACCATATTACCCTCCGTGTTACAAATCACCAAGTTACCCCTTATTCGATTTAGGTTACCAAGTTATTGCTCATACTTATTAGGTAAATAATCCCCCTTAATAATTATTACACTTAATATACTTTCCATTTAGTTGGTTAGATTACCACTTTGCCCTTTTTCCTTTATTATAATTAATAAATTATCCTTGAGTTGGTCAAATTACCAAATTACCCTTCCTCCTCCTAATTACCAAATTAACCCTTTATTTAGTTAATTACCCCATTACCGTCCTCTATTATCAATGACCAATTACCCTTCTCCATTATCAAAATTACCAAATTACCCCTCACATTTATCATATTTACCTATTTTACCCTTCTCCATTATTAAATTATCAAATTACCCTCTAGTTATTTATATTATTATTTTACCCTTCTCAATTATTATAATTACCAATTTACTCCTTTTCAATTTCCACTTTTACCCCTTTGATTTACAAAATTACCGTTTTACCCCTTTACCTTCAAATTTACCATTTTACTCCTTAACTCCCAAAAATTACCACATCGCCCTTTTACTTATAAAATTTCCATTTATCCTTAATTATGAAATTACTATCTTACCTCTTTTAATTTTCAAATTATCATTTTGTCCGTTAATCACAAAATTACTATTTTATCCTTTAATTATAAAATTACAACTTTACCCTTTTATTACAAAATTACAAGATTGCCCTTTTACTACAAAATTACCAAATTACCCCTTTTATTACAAAATTACCAAATTGCCCCTTTTATTACTAAATTACTAAATTGCCCTTTTATTACAAATTACCAATTTAACATTTAATCACAAAATTACCATTTTGTCCTTTAATTACAAAATTACCATTTTACCCTTTAATAACAAAATTACCATTTTACCCTTTAATTACAAAATTACCAATTTGCCCTTTTATTACAAAATTACCAATTTTCCCTTTTATCACAAAATTACCAAATTGCCCTTTTATTACAAAATTACCATATCGCCCTTTTATTACAAAATTACCAAATCGCCATTTTATTACAAAATTACCAATTTGCCCTTTATTATAAAATTTCCATTTTGTCCTTTTATTACAAAATTAGAACTTTAACCTTTTATTATAAAATTACCATTTTTCCCTCTTCTTACAAAATTACCATTTTACCATTTAATCACAAAATTACTATTTTTACCCTTTATTCACGAAATTACCAATTTTCTCCTTTAATTACAAAATTACCATTTTACCCCCTTACTTCCAAAATGACCAATTTATCCCTTAATTCCAAAATTACCATTTTATCCTTTTATTAACAAATTTACTATTTTTCCCTTCCTCCAAAATTACCATAATACCCCCTTTTTACTAAAATTTACCATTATACCCCTTAGCACACCACTTATATTAAATTATTATTATTACTACATAAAATATTAATATTAATGCATCATCCACAACTTTTATAGTTAATACAATACTCATTAACACCCATATATATATTAGGTCATATTCTTGTACAATGTACATTAATAAAATCCCCTAAGGCTCACAAAATATTAAACATGTATTAAATATTACAATAGCATAAAACAGTATGGATAATACTTAACATTTTCCTTAACAACCAAATTATTACCTTAAATATTATTTCCATACATATCATATAACCTATCATGCTTCCTTTTATCAACCAACACAATAACCACATATAATATACTAAACAACATATATCAAGCATAATACACATTAAAAATGCCTAATGTGCTAACATACGTTAATCCATGCATTTAAGTGGAATTTAACGATTACCTCGATTCTCGCAAAAACAAACCTTACCGGTATTCCGGTTAAAGGTTTAAGCTTGATTTATCAAAACCAATACTTAAAAATAATTCAAGACTTATTACATTAGAAATAATAAAATCAAAGTACAAAACTTTATAACACTTAATTAATCAAATAATTAAATTAAAATATGATTATACCTTAAAATTATTAAACAAATAGATTAAGAAATGCAGAAACTCATGCTGCTAATGCAGCATGAGCTGCATGCAAAGAAATGAAAAGGAGGGGGCTCAAAGGTGGTGGAAATAGGGAAAATGGGTATTTTCGGGTTGGTCGTAGGGCTAAGAAAAGGACATGATGGAGAAGGATTTGGGGCAAGGGAATGGTGCAGAAGTGTAGAGGGGGTGTAGATGGTGGTCGGGGATATGTTGAAGGTGGCTAAGGGTGGCGGAGACGGCAGCAAAAAGGCTGCGAAGGTGGCGGCTGAGGAGGGAGGTCGAGATGGAGGCTGGTGAGGAAGGAAAATGGGGAGGGAAAACAAGGGCCTGTGGAGGATGGTTTCGGCCAAATGAGGATTGGGGGTGGTAGAGGGGGTTGCAGGGATTATTTTGGTGGCTTAGGTGGTGGCATAGGCGGCGGAACAACGGCGGATCAGGGCTGCATAGGGTGGTTGCCGAGAAGGGATGGAAGGGAGAGAAAAAGAAGAGAGGAGGAAGAATGGGGCTGTGGGGTGGCTCGATGGGGATTGTGATGGTTCGAGGGTGAGGTAGAGTGTGGCAAGGGTGGTGCAGATGGTGGTTGAGGGGGCGGAAGCAGCGGATATTGGTGGAAAAACAAAAACAGGGGGAGAGAGGGGAGGAGAAGAAAGGAAAGGAGATGGGGTCGGGGAGCGTGGGGAGTTCAGGAAAGAAAAACGAAGAACGGGTAGGGAAGGAGCAATAAATAGAAGAGGAAGAGAAGGGAGGAGACAAGGATCTCGAGGGTGGCGGTAGGCGGTAGGGGGATGGGAGTTGCAGGGAGAGGGGGAGGGAGACAGGGGTGGTGGGACCGGTATGGCAGGAAAACGACGAGAAGGAGAGGGAGAGAGATAGGGAAGGTCAACAGAGGAGAGGGAGTTGCAGGATGGCCGGGATGGTCGCTGGGGAAAGAGGAAGAAGAAGAAGGGAAGAAGAAAGAAGGGGCGGGGGCTGGGGTGCTGGGCGTGCGAGACGGGCAGACCTGCCGAAGGAAAGAAAAAAGGAGCGGGCCGGTCGAGGCAGAAAGAAAAGAAAGGAGGAGGGGGCGGCCAGGCTCGACGCAGGAGAAGGAGGGGGACGAGTGGGCCTGTGGCCCAACGCAGGAGGTGAGGGACAGGTAGGCCGGTTGGGCGGCGGCCCAAAGAAGGAAAAGGAAGAAGAAAGAAAAGGGAAAAAGAAGGAAAAGGAGAAGGAAAAAGGAAAAAAAGAAAAGGAAAATGGGATTAAATAATTTAATTGATAAAATAATAAAATAGAATAATTTTGGATAATAAATTGATTAAATAATTTAATTTAAGATAATTAAAATATAAGGGTTAAAAAGGGTAATTTTAGTGAAATAAGGGTTTGAAAATTTATTTAAATAATAAGAGTATAATAAAATAACAAAATATTTATTTTAACTTATTAAATATTTATACCCAATTGTATTTACTCAAAAATCCATAAGATAATTAAAATAAACAGATTTAAAAACTAATTTTTCCCAAATAAAATTCATTTATTAAAATATAGGCTTTAAAAAATTCAAGGATTACAATGACGTGTGTGGAAGGTATAAGATTTTATGAAATAAATGTTATGATTTTCACTTAAAGGTAATTTGATCATTATGGGTAATAATGCAATTTTGGTATTTTATGTGTTAGGTGGATTAAAATATAATAGTGATATTATGAAGAATGCTTAGAAGTACTATTGTTGTTTTCTGGTCCTTAAATGAGTTAATGATTAATATAATTTTTCCATGTACAAATACTATAAGTTATTTGGATTCTAAATATGTTATTAATATTTGACCTTATGAGGTTATCTATTGGAATTGGTAATCATGTAAATTTTAGGGGAAGTGATATGAAAAATCTATAGAATTAGGGTTTTGGATAGTTTTGTGAGTAATACATTAGGATAAAATTATTAATGTATGTGTATAGGAACAAGACCATGCATTGTGGGTACGATAATAATGACGATATTTGAGAGTGACTTATTATAAAATATGGATGAATAATTAATATGGGAGAATGATTGCTAAGGGGAGTGTAATTAGTGTTTGAAAAGACTTAAGGACTTATTTTTTCTACAATAATGAATTAAGTCAAGGGTATAAATATTATAGGTATAAAAGCTAGAAAGCGTCCAGCTTCACTACAAATAAACATTCTATTGTCTAGTGGTATGTAAAAGGAATATAATGTCCACCTGACCTAGAACTATAAATGCCATCGTAGGTCGGACATCTCTTCTCCTAATAATGGATGTTAGCTAGGTTAGTCTCACCAAAGGTATCCTAATCATTAAGTATATATACCCTTTATAAAGTTTGAAAGATCATATAAACTAGAAAAGGCATAAAACTACTATATGACTAGTAACCTCTATAATTTTACTAAAATAGGAAATGGAGGTCTATGATGCTATGTTTGTACAATGAAAACATAAAACGTATTCCCCAAAAGGAACGCTTAGAGAGCACAAGCATCAAATAACACATAATTGTTTACGATTAATACAAAGCCTAATCGATAATTAAATACCATTCAAATAAATAAAAACTAATGATTTAGAATATCACTATGGATCAAAGATCTCTCAAAACCCTTTCTGAAAATTGATAAGAAAATGGTATAAGCCCCAAGACAAATCTCAAAACAAAAGGTTAGAATCCATTAGAAATACTTTTATCGAAGTCGAAAGAGCACATTTCTTACATAGTAAGAACATTAGAAAATCTGTTGAAGTTAAACTAAGAACTATAAGGCCCTAAAATCCAAGTCAATTCATTATTCATGTATCAAATAATTAATGACTCAAAATACTTCACAATAACTTGAAACCCTAATTATAGTTCAAATATCCCAAAATTCATATTAAACATAAAAAACCATTGGATAATCATAAAACTTCACAAAGTCAAATGAACATAAATATAAGATACTTTGGGCTTAACCATGATAAAATAAGGATCTACACAAAAAAAATTGTTGAAAAAAGTCACTATTCATAAAATCAAAGAAAATCAAAGAAAATGTCATTTTATAATGAGACTCTTTAATAATTATAAGATTCAACAAAAAAAAATAGCATACTTAATTATAACCAAAACAAATCATGGTAATCTTACAAAACTCTATATATAAGTAAGTTTTTTTTTTACGAAAACTAATCTTCATGAAAATGGAATCTTGAAGAAATGGTGGATTTCTCCAAATCTTGAAAGACTAGTCCCCTTTGATATAAATAAAATTACACAAGAATTAATCTAAGATTGAGATGAAAAAAAAAAGGAAGAAATGATGAAGATTGGTAGTAGCTTGGTGTTGTAGATGGTGGTATTGGTTCTACTAACAAAGGGGAAAGAAAAAGATAGGGTTGGAGGATGATATTGATTAGAATATGGTAATGTGGTTGAGTAAAAAATTATTTAAATATTTAGGTGCTTAAATTGATGTATATTAGAAATAAAAATTTAATGCAATGAGTTTACATGAATAAGAGAAATGTGCCAGTTATTGCTTATCTTGGCTTTGGATTGGTCTTAATTTTGACATATTTAAGGCTAGGATAGAGGTTTGCAAAGTTTAAGGTGAGGTTAAAAAAGAAAATTTTAATTTCATGACGCGTACACTCAACAATATCTAACAAAGTCAAAATATTATAAAATTAATTACATAACATTTTAAAATAGTTTTCAACTCAATAACACAAAAATCTAGTGATCGCTAACATTTCATAACTTTTAGATGCCTAAAAGGGTAATTTTAGTGCTTGAAACACTAAAATAAGGCTTAGTAGAACATAAATATTATTTTTTCCTAAAGATAAACAACCAAGGTAACTCAAAAAAGAAAATGATTCCATAAATTAAGGAATTTAGATAATAGGGTATAAGCTTGATAGCTTAAAAAGGCTTAGAAGAGCTCATGGGCATAAACTTGTGAGAAAGAGTTATAAAATAGAAATGAAATGTTATAAAAAAAAGTAGATATAAGTTTCATGAAGGATGTAATAAATGAATAAAATAAGATAATTTTATTGGAATTAAAATAAATGCCTAAATAAATATGGTTTAAAAAAAATTTGTTACATAATCATCCCCTTAGATAGGAACTTCATCCCTGAAGTTTAATAAAAAATATAGAAGGTACGTTCCCTTCGAGATTAAGGAACAAAACTAATCCCAATGATTTAGATGTGGGAAATAAAACAAGATAACTAGTTCAAAAGATCCAATGGTTCAAAACACCGAAGGAAAAGGAAGGGAAAGAAAATAAACATAATAGAAAAAAAAACAATAAAGTTCATACTCATAACAAAACCAAGATAACATTAACATGACATACAATAATTATTCGTCTAATACCCCAAAATTTACTACTTCAAAATTTTGTTTTATAAAAAGGTTTAACACAAGTAGAGTAACAAAACTATAAATTCTAGGGATATTACTGCCACACTTAGTACCAGACCGGTTCACTCCTACCATTTCAGTACTAAGTACTAAGGCTGAACAGGATTAACATAAAGCACAAGTCATTAATTAAAAATAAGAATTCCTGAAAGGACACATTCATAACCATATAGAAATCAGAGTGCAGTTTAAGAATTACAAACTAAGGAGTAAGTAACTAAAGTTTTCCAAAAATAGAAAATACTGTGTGACATGACATAACTAGAATAAAAAGACACATGGTAATATAAAAGGAAAGATAGAGTATGGTCGAGTCGGTCTCGATTCCCAGGCCAATTCTAGCCTCAACTCTTAGCCCCGCTAGATATCTTGTAAGTGTCGTATGCATCAAAGACGTCATGTCCTACCTGCACAAACTTTGATGGATCTTCTACTCATGGGAATGAGCAGCACCCATGAAATGGGTGGTTAGTACACTACGTACTGAGCAAGATAACCGTGCACTAAGGCCAACAAATAGGAGTACATAATACAATCACAATAACATGACAACATACAATCTCTCAAATAAAAAAAGGCAAAGCTACAATTCGGATAAACTGATTATTTAATCTCTAAATAGTACTTATTTCATACCATAATTTTTATTGATCCATGCGAGTACGGGAAACCCACTATTATAGCTGGTGGATTCGTCACTTACAGGGCATAACGCACCTAACCACTATTATATGCCCGTGGATCGGTCTCTAGGGCAAAACGCTCCTAGCCACTATTATGCTGGTGGATCAGTCTAGCCCCGACTCTCATGGTGTTCTACTGTAAGTACTTAGTGTCTTTTATGTGTCTTATCAAACATAGGGTTTGGTTTATTGAGCTTAGGATCCCCCACTATTATAGCTGGTGGATCGATCACTTATAGGGTAGAACGCAACTAACCACTATTATATGCCGGTGGATCGGTCTCTAGGGCACCCCGGCACCTAGCCATTATGATGCCGGTGGATCGGTCTAGGTCAGTCTCAATAGTCTTCCACTTTACAGGATTAATGTTTTATTGTGTCTTATTCAAAAGTTCCACCCTAGACATGTATGACTAACTCCATCTACGCTTATCCTCATAGGAGGGCTCCTTCTATATCTTGAGGCTTCTGCACCTCCTTACTCACCCAACATCCTTTCTTTATTCCATTACTCACACAAGAGGCCCAATCTCTACGTGTGAGGGTCAAGGCCCGCTACCGACACCACTAAGCCCATTCATAGTCTTCCCTAGTATTTTCCCCAAAAATGAAATACCTCAAAATTCTAATTCTAGAAAATAATGGCTAAATGAGGACTTATTAGGGAAATTAATTAAATAAATTATTTTATTAAAATATAGGGGAGTTATTCAGGGACAATCAAGGGAAAATGATAAATAAGTTAATTAGGAAAATAATTAGGGAGTATTGTTAATTTAAATGGGATTAAAAGAAAAATTATCCAAAATAACCTAAATTAAGCTAAAAAGGAATTAATTATTATTTTATAAATATTATTATTCTAAATAACCCAAAAATACCAAAATACCCAACCCTCATATTTTTCCTTTTCTTTTTTTTTTCTTTTCTTTCTTTTTCTTCCTCTTTTTCCCTTTTTCTTTTCTTCCTCTCTTTCCCTTTTCTTTTTTCTTCCCCCCTCGACTTGGGAGAGCCCACCCCGCGGCCCAGGCCTGCGCCGCTCCCTCCTCCTTTTTTTTCTTCCTGGCTGGTCCAATTCTTTTTTTTTCTTTCCTTCTTTTTCTCCCTAAGTCGCCAGGTCCCGACCTCTTCTTCTTCCCCGAGGAATGGGCGGTGACCGACGAGCTGCAACCTAGCCCTCCGCCAACCACTATCACTGCCACCGTCCTTCCCTCTCTCTCCTGTCTCTTTCTTTCACATCTTCGACCCCAACCAACCTATTCCCCTCTCCCAAGTGCCCTGCCCCTTTCCCTTTCCCTCATCCCTTGACTCTACTGCCTCTGCCATAGCAGAACCGCCTCGACTGCCGCCATCGGGAGGCATGCTTGGCATCTGCACCTCCCTTGTCTTCTTCCCCTTGTCTTTTCCCACCCAATCGACTTATAAATACCCCATACGCTACCTAAATTTGAATTTTTATTTCGAAAACCCATAAACAACCCTTCTCGTTGCGGCCCATCACTGCCAGCCAAACCACCCCCAGAACTGCCCCTTGCATCACCCCCTACCTAACTAAACCCTTCTCGTCCCTTAATTTTCCCTGCACGAGCCACCCCGGCCATGCAAAATTACCCTCCCAAACAACCAACTTCAGCCTCTACCACCCTTCGCACTACCGCCCGCCTCCAATTGCACCGCCACCATTGCCACCTCTACCCTCCAAAACAACCAGGGGAGTCTCCTCTACCTCCCCACACCTCCCTTTCTCCTTATCTCCCCCTCATCCTCCCTCCTTTCTCCTCCTTCCACCACCTCAAATTTCCACAACCGCCACCGCCGCCGCCGATGCCACCACTGCCTTAGGTGGTTCTCTAACCTTCCCAACCCTTAAACCCACTTTATACAAGTATTAGTTATTTAATAACATTAATGGTATTATCTATAATAATATTATTATTACCATTGTTATTTTTATTATCATCATTATTATTATTATTAATGCCATTACTACTACTACTACTACTACTACTACTACTACTGCTACTACTACTACTGCTACTACTACTACTACTACTACTACTACTTAAACTAACCTTTGAAATAGTTATAACTAATGCTACTATTAATGGACATCTACAGTTTTAGTATTATCATGATAACCCTTGTTATTATTATTATTATCATTATTATTACTGTTATTATTATTATTATTATTATTATTATTATTATTACCATTATCATTATCATTATTTTCTTGCTAATATTGTTAATACTAACTTTATCCATTATCACCTTTTATTATTAATATTAATATTTGGACCCTCATATTATTATGATCATTCGGTTAGTATATTATTGTTATTGTTATTACTATTATTATGCTTAACATTATCATCATCATTATTATTTTTATTATTATTACTATTATTATTATTATCATTGTTGTTGTTATTATTAGTACTATTATTTTTATTATTATTAATGTTATTGAAACCAAATTTGGCATGTTACCATTTTGTTACTATAGAAAAAGAATACCCAACCTTAATATTATTATTATTATTATTACTAATATTATTCTTAATGCCTTTGTTACTAACATTATTACTATGGTATCATTATTTGTATTACTATTATTATTGTTAGTACTTTGTTAATATTATTGTGGTAGAAACATTCAAACCCTTATATTATTATTATTCCAAATATAACTATTATCATTATTATCTTTAATAGTATTAGTAATTTGTTAGTATTACTAATATTATATTATTATTTTATCCCTAAAACCATTATTATCCTTAGACTTAAAAATAATAGGGTTTCTATTTCTAGGAGCATTAGTATTACTATTATTATTATTATTACTATTTTATTTTAACAAGTATTAGTACTATTATTAGAATAAATAAAGCTATTAGATTTAATAATATAAATATAGTTATGAATAGTAACATAAGTATATTTTGACTAGTAATATCTAGTAGCCTAACTTGATGGTAAAAAAAACCCTACTTTTCACTTATAAAGCTCCCTTTAATAATAGAAACCCTAATCTTAGACTAAAATAAGAAATAATAGTATTTTTGGTAGGAGGGAAACTAATCATTGGTCTTACCCTCTTATAGGTGAATCAAGCCAAAACCCTAAGGAGGCGTAGGAGTGTGCTCCAAGCCCAGCGTTGTTTTAGGTAAGGATGTAGTTAAGGCCATGTGTGTTGTGTGACTTGTATGTCATGGATGCTATATATCATGCTATGTTGTGTATCGTATGATTGTCATTAACTTGTCTTATGTGTAGTGCAGCTTGGAGTGAGGTATGTTTATGTGTTCCTTATGGTATGAGTATGATATGTATATATGGTGATTATGATGTGATATGATATGACCATCTAGGACATGCATGCTAGGATGGTTGATAATGTGATATGGGAATGAAATTATAAAAGGAAAGAAAATGGGAAGTGAGTTTACTAATGGGGGAAATGAGGTTGACCAAAATACCTCATGATCCATGAGAGGAAAATAAAGAGAAAAAGAGATGACCAAAAAAACAAAAGAGATGGGAACCATGCATGGGAATTCTAGGGTTCGCATGGGGACTTCAAGAGTTTGCATGGGGTGGATAAGACTTGCATGAGAGTGATCCTTACGTGAGAAAAGTTTTTTTAAGGCGTGAATAAGCTAAGGGGAGAGTTGTGGAGTGATTGGAGACTTGGGATGAAAAATAGTATATAGGTTGGTGTAAGGGTGTATAAGGGACTCGATTAGGGTTTTGAGAGGAAGCACTAATCTAGAAAAAAAATGTGGAAGTAAAAGTAATCAAGGGAGAATGGAGTACAGGTTAAGAGTGGGAATTTATTTTATAAGGGGAAAGTATGGGTGCCATGGGAGAGAAGAGATATTGGGTGAAAAAAAGAAAGAGAGATAGGTTACTCGTAGGAGAAGGAAGGTACTAGGGTTGAAGGGACCAACTAGGGTTTTTCGGTCACACGTGGAATCGAGGGGTAAAGTGATATGATTTGGGGTTGGATCTAAATGAGATAAGGTATAGGATGATTAAAAAAGTAATGGTAGTGTAAGTGAGAGAGAGTTGGGCCACATCGATCCAATTAGGGTTTTCAAGGGAAAACCCTAGAGGGTGATAGTAGGTGGAGTTGATATTAGGAGGTGTCGGGCCTAACCCACACCCGTAGGAGTTAGGTTTTTCATTATGTGCAAGAGTAAGGGGAAATGGATGATGGAGTGTGATAAGGGGCGTAGGAGTCTCAAGATATGGGACAAGCCCCCTTAGGAGAATAAAAGTAGAAGGTTGTTGACATGCATGTCAAGGGTGAAAAGCTTTATCCAATAAGACATGAATAAGATACGAATCACTTAAAAAGTAAGATTGTTGAGCCGGGCCCAGACCGATCCACCGGTATAATATTGGCCAGGTGCTGGGGTGCCCTGGTGACCGATCCACTGGCGTATAATAGTGGTTAGGTGCGTTCTGCCGTATAAGTGACCGATCCACCAGCTATAATAGTGGGGGATCCCGAGCTCAACAAACTAAACATTAATTTGCCAATGAATCATGGGAAATATACTATATAATTATAGTGAAACACCATGAGAGTTGGGGCTAGACGGATCCACCTGCATAATAGTAGTGAGGAGCGTTCTACCCTAGAGACCGATCCATCGGCAAAAATAATGGTTAGGTGCGTTCTACCCTATAAGTGACCGATCCACTGGCTATAATAGTGGGGTTTCCGCACTCGCATGGATTGAATAAGATGATGGTGTGAATCGACTATATTTAACAGAGATCCAAAGAATAAGTCTAACCAAACTATATATGGCCTTCATTATAACAGAGGTAGGAAAGAATGTGCAAGTGAGAAGCTGCCTTTGGCTAACCTCCTTTGTAATAATTAATCTTGAAAGTCTTAATCTTTTTATCTGTGTAAATTAGAGATTAATTCATATCCTTCCTTAGTCCCCAACAATTAATCCAGCAATTTCTGAACCCGTAGGTAGATTATACCTTCTTTCCAAGTCTCCAATCACTCCACAACTCTCCAATCACTTCCCAAGTCTTAATCTTTTTATTTGTATGTTGTCTATATGACCATGTCATGCATGTTATGTTGTATGTTTTATACGTTGGCCTTAGTCGCATCTGTTACCTTACTTAGTACGTAGGGTAGTGATCACTCGTTTCATGGGTGCTGCTCATTCCCACGAGCAGAAGACCCTTCTGAGTTTGTGCAGGTAGGGGACGCCGCCTTCGATGCCTATGACACCTATGAGGCATTGGGCGGGGCCGAGAGTTGAGCCTAAACCTGACTTAGGGATCGAGAGCGACTTGGTCGGACTCTGTTTTTCCCTCTCATCTTACCATGTTTCATTTTATTCTAGTTATGTGATGTTGTATGGTATTTTATGTTTTGAAAACTCTAGTCATTTACTCTTTGGATTGTAATTCTAAACCACACTCAGATTTCTGCATGACTTGCGTTTTATTTAATTCCTTGCGTTTTTATTAATGACTTGTGGTTGATGTTAACCTTGTTTAGCCTTAGCAATTAGTACTAGAACGGTAGGAGTGAACCGATCTGGTACTAAGTGTGGCGGTAATGCCCCCAAGTTTATGGTTTTGTCATTTTACTTTTATGAAACCTTTTTATTAAAAATAAAATTTTTTAGTAGTAAATTTGGGGGTGTTACAAGAAACCCTAATTTGGGCCTATGTGGCCCATCATCCTCTACCTCACGCAACCCAACAATTTTAACACCCCACACATCACAACATTTAGATTCAACCCTTATCATTTCACATCACTCCCCCAAACACACGCGTGACTACAAAACCCTTGGTGGCCACACCAAACCCTAGCTGGCCATGCCAACCCTAGTATCCTCCTTTCCATAAGTCACCCTTCCATTTCTCACCTTCCACTCTTACTTCCCATGATACTTATGCTCGCCCCACTCATGACATTCCCCTTTTATCACCTCATACTCCAATTACCCTCATTCATTTTCCTTTTTCTACCCTCTCAAATTAGGGTGTCCTCTCAAACCCTAGCTCGGTCTCCTATGCACTCTTATACTGTCTTACGTACTATTTTTCACTCAAAGCCTCCAATCACCAAAACAACTCTTCCATTACCTTCCTCACAACCTAAGGCAATTATCTATACAAAAAGTTCACCCCCATGTGCACTCTATCCATCCCATGCAAACCCTCGAAGTTTTTCATGCAAAACCCTAAAACTCCCATTGAAAGCCCTAGTTTCTCCCATGTAAACCCTAGATTCTCCATGCAAACTTTATCCGTTTTATTTTCCTTAAATTCCCTTTTATTCTTCCTCTCATAGATCATGGGATGTTTAGGTCAAATCCCACATTTCTTGGTTAATTTATTTCCCCTTGGTCCACTCACTTCCCTATTTTTTCTTTTTCATCCTTCCATCCCATATCACTACATTAATTATCCTAGCATAAATGTCCTAAAAGAGTCATATCATATCATATCACCATTCATAGCACAAACATATCGTACACATACTATAAATGAATACAAGGGCATACCTCAACTTCAAGCTGTGCTACACATAAAATGGTCATAACAATAGCATAAGATACACAACATATCATTATATATGGCATCCAAGGAATATAAAAACACATAGCACACATAAGGCCTTAGCTACACCCTTACCTAACACGACACCGGTCATGGAACATGCTCCTATGCCTCCTTAGAGTTTTGCCTGGTTTCACCTAGAAATAGTAGAGGCACCGGCGGCAGCGCACAATGGCGGAAATGGTGGAGAATGTGGTGGTTGGAGGTGGTGGTAGGAGGAGGAGGGGGAGGAAGGGAAAAGGTGGGCAGGGAAAGGTAGGGGAGAGTCTGCAAGTGTTTTTAGGAGGTGTGAGGGGTGGTGGTTATGGAGGAAATGGTGGAGGAAGGTAGTGCAATGGGCGGCGAGGGTTGAGGAGGGGTTGATTGGGAAGGAAACTTTGCATGGTGGGGGTGGCTCGTGCAAGGAAAATTGAGGGAGGATGGGGGTTTAGTTAAGTAGAGGGTGGCGCAAGGGACGATTCTATTGCTGGTTCGGCCGGTGGCAATGGGCGATAGCGACGGAATGCTCATCTGATGGGGCGGTGGAGAAAAGTGGGAAACTTTCTAGGTTTCGAAATCAAAAAACCAATTAAGGCTGCGTATGCAGTATTTATAAGCTAATTGGTTGGGAAATGAAAGGGGGAAGAAGACAAGTGGGGTGCAGGTTCCAGGTATGTCGGCTGGTGGTGGAACTCAATGTTGTTCTTCCATGGCAGGGCGGCAAGGTCGAGGGAAGAGGAAAAGGGAAAGGGGTAGGTTACTCGGGAGAGGAGAAGGGGTCGGTTAGGGTCGAAATAGTGAAAGCAAACAATGGGAGAGGGAGGGAAGGACGACACGCAATTGTAGCAGATAGAAGGCGAGGTTGTAGTGCCTCAACCACTGCCCGCACCTTAGGGAAGAGAAGAGACGAGACTAGGCGGTCCAGGGAGGAAGAAAGAAAAAAGAAAAAAAAAGAAGAAAATCCGGACCGGCCGAGAAAGAAAGAAAAAAAAGGAGAGGGTGCGGTGCGGGCTTAGGCCGCGCAGGAGGGAAGGGGGAAAGTTGGGCCGCAAGGCTGGCTGGCCCAGGTTCGGGGAGGGGAGGAAAAAAAGAAAGAAGAAGGAAGAGGAAAAAGAAAAAAAGGAAAGAGAGAAAGAAACGAAAAAAAGGAAATAGAAGAAAAATAGGTGGATTGGGGTATTTAAAATATTTTTATATTTTGGGATATTTAAAATAAAAATATTTTAATAAAATAATAATTAAATTCCACTTTTGGGTTAATTTAGGATTTTTGAGATATTTTTCCTAATTTCCATTCTAATTAGAAAAATACCCTAAATTTTTTTTCCAATTAAATTATTTATAAATTTCCTCTTTATTTTGCTCTAATTACTTCCTCTTATTTTAATAAATTTATTTATTTAATTAATTCTCTTAATAGATCCTTATTTTTCCAAATTTCTAGAATTAGAGTTTGACGGTATTTCAATTAATATATTTACAACATACATAGGTGTTATAGACATACATGACCTTGATCTATATTGATAACAAATAATAAAAAAATGATGCAGATCTTACCTAAGATTCTAGCCATTGATGGAGGAGTCAAAAATGTCTTCCATAATCTTATAACTACGTTACTAGAAATATAGTCTCCTAGAAATGCCTCCTCACAACCACATCTTCAATTGAATCCTACACCGATGCTATACCACGTTTCCCCCTATCCACCATGAAATAAAATAATGTGTCTATATTTTTTAATCACCCAATCAAGTACACCCTAAAGTAACATCCTCCTCCTCACTACCTTTATCAACTAGGTAGCTATAATCATCCCCCACTTAAAAGGGAAAATCCAACATCCTCAACAAATAACCTAAAATTATCAATCTCAACTCCATGCTTGACCCTCCATTAGTTTTTAATGTGCACAAGCTTAAAGGATAAAATGTGGAAAATCATTAAATATATATCTTAATCATGTATACATGAATGGGTTCTTCCCTAATAAAAAGATCAAAAAACCTATCCTTTATAACTCCCCATGGCTCATACCAATGAAAATACTCCACCAAGTAGTAGGGCTAAACTTAAAGTGAGTAAGGTGTCCCCTAACTCATCACCTTAAGCTAGAGTTAACACTTCAAATAGGGAATATATGTGCTCCTTAACCTCTATTTAATCATACTACTTTAAAAAAAATGGCACAAGGCATCCATATAGCTCAATATCTTAATGATTTGTAAGGAAAATAAAAGAATCAAATCTTACTACTTAACTAACATATACTTTAGTAATAGGTATAGAAACAACCCACTCTTTATAATTTCTAAGAAAAGGTTACATGTCAATGACAATTTTCCAAATTGAACATATCATAAAAGATTAGGTAAACACCTACAAAACTAGAAAAGTATAACTTATTAAAAACTATTTTAACAAAGAAAATATCTGCTATTAATGCCAAGTTAATAAACAAAAACACAAGTAACATGGAGGAAAACATAAATAATCAAGCACGATATGATTTAAACTAGCAAAAAATTTATAGCACCATGTTCAAGATGAAAGTACAACTCTATTCTAGAAAAAATTAAAAATTAAATAAGGTACACCATGCATATTATTACCAAAATATATAGGTATGCATAACTAAAGGATATATTGTAATAGGTTAAGATCAAAGAAGTAAAGTACAACCATAAAAGGAGATTATCACAACTCCTAAACCATTACCACAACTCATAAGTAGTGATGCAGGAGTAAACACTCAAGAATTGGCTTTCATAATTATGGAACCAATTAGTCTTCATGTAGAAAGTAACACCCACAAATTTTAAGACCAATGGATGGTTATGTTGCTAGAAACGTACCAAACAAGCAACTAAGTGTCTATGTGCATGTGGAGTTTATTAGCAGCTTGGTCAAGCATTAATATTAATATTAGCTACTTAATTAATTAAGTAGTAGGATTGGATAACAGGAAAAGCATAAATTAGCATAAAGGTAGCATAAAGGTAGCATAATATCTTTTAGCTTGGAATCATTTGAATTATGCTTTTAGCTAAAGGTAGAAAGGCTATAAGCAGCCATAGAAGGCATGAGTATGACATTAAAGATTGAAGATCAATATTGAATTCATGTTAATTGAATCTGTGTGAACAATTTAGCTTGAAAGTTTCAATCTATTTGTTTGTGTGAATTAGAGATTAATTCAAATCCTTTTCTTCTCTCTACAACCCATATTTTTCTAGCTATAATTGTCATCAAAACATCACTCTAGTTCGAGCATAATTGATTCCCTAATTTGGCTTACCCATTAAAAACCCTAAACCACTATTTGAAACCCTAAAACCCTTCACCTAAACCAAACATCATCTTATTCTCTCTATTCAAATTAAATGCTATCCCTAAGCCTAACCTAACTCTGACCCATGATATCATCTTCCATTAAACCCAAACATTCAAATCATCATCTTCAACAACACATCATTGTCAAATCAGCATCAAAATTAATTCATCACATTCAAATCATCTTCATCGCTCATCTGCCATCACCAAATCATCACCATCATTATTTTTCTCCCATATTCAAACGATCCTCATCCTTATTCCATCATATTTAAATCTTCAATTTCTTAATATACCATCAAAGAGCCTTTATCATAATATATAAACCTAATTCGAGCCTTAATTCCACATAATTAAGAATCCCATCCTCCTACACAAATCAATTTTTGTATCAAAGCTATAAGTTGGTGGTATTACAATCAAGATTTAATCTTTCTTTCAACATTCTTCAAGATTCTTTGAGATTCCTCAAGAAAGTGTTCCATCATCAAGAAACTTCAAGAATTTATCAAAACAACACAAGAGGATTGAGCACTTGAGGGTATTTTTAGGAGAGTTATATTCGGTAGACCTTAGTAGATAAAATAAAGGAGGTAAAATTACATGCGGGGAGAATAGAAGCTTCCCAAGCCTAAAAAACCCATGTGAAGCCACAAAACCTAAGGAAACAAGTAGAGGAAATGCACATAAGATGGGTACAAAACTAGGTGGAAGAAGAAGAAGAGAGAGTGGGAAATTATGTAAGGCCATGTGACACTTTGACGAAAACTTATGATGATGTGCGAAAAGGAATCCTCTTTGATCTTCTGGACTATGAAGGTAATCTCGACCTACAATATTTTCAAGAATGGTTGCAAATCATTGAATTTATTTTTGAGTAAAAGGAAATTGATGATAAGAAACAATGCTGAATAATGATATTAAATTTTAAGAAATTTGCCAGAGTGCGGTATGATAATTTAAAAAGGAGATGGGAGAGATAAGGAAAATTGAAGATCAGGTCATGGAAAAAATTAATGAAACATTTGAAGAAGAAATTTGTGCCTTGGGTATATGAGCAAGAAAATTTTATAAAAATGACTATATTAAGGCAAGGGTTACTTGGAGTTGAAGAATACATTTGGGAGATTGAAAGGTTAACATTAATATGTGACGTCCAATAACGAGAAAAACAAAGGTGTGCATGATTCATCGGGGGTTTATATAACACCTCCAAATTTTGAAATTTAAAAATTTCATTTGAAAGATTTAATAGTAGAAGCTAAAACACAAAATATAGGGGTGTCATGCCACATCCAACATAGAAGAAGCACTCCTTATGCCCACTCTACGTTGGGTGTAGGAACCCTACTATTCTTAAACTTGTGGAACGGTCTGAAACTCTTTTCAGGGACAAAACACAGGAGCCACTATTCATTCTGATGGAATGGAGATTAAAAACATTGTCTAAGGAAAAAGCAGTCCTGAACCAATATTCTCCCTGGTTGAATGGGATACACACACACACACATACATACATACATACATATATATATATAGAAAAATAGATCACCTTGGTCCTGACTCATGTATTCTTCCACTTTAAATCATTAGTATCTTTTCCATAAGTTATTATGATACATTTTCATTTCACGATGAGTATGGACCCCACTATTTTTAATCCGGTGGAACTTATTGAAGCACCTTCTTGGGGAAAAATGCTCCCGAGGCACTATTCTCCTTGGTGGAATAAGATGCATATATATATAGAAAAACAAATCACTTTAGCCCCACTCACATGCATTTTCACTTTAGGATACTAGTATCTTATTCATGATTGATTCTCACGCATCGAACACATTAAAAAAATATATACATATAGCATAGGTCTAAGCCCTTACATCCTATCAAACCCTAATTACTATTCATTTTTTTCATACCAATATGCATAACTTCATTCCCATAAGTTTGCTTTAATAATCTCATCCCGATATGTTAATCACAGGAATATCCAAGACCCAAATACTATAGAATTATCATAATACCTCCCATTAATTTTTCATGATTACCAATCCTAATAGATAACCTCTAAATCTTAAACATAGAATAATGGTATTATCATTAAAAGATATTTTGCCCTTAAATGCCCATTAAATCATTTAAGGACCCTAAATAAAAATAATACTCCCATGAATTCAACATGATATTAATATCATATTTTAAACCTCTTAACACATAAAATACCAAAATTTCCTTATTATCACATAATGACCAAGTTACCATGAGCCAGAAATAAACCTTTACTTTTCTATAAATGTTATTTTCGAAATTTACAATTAATCATCATAGCTCATGAGAATTATTAAGTCCATTTATCAAAAACTCACTTAGCCCATATTTCAGACCATAATACATATATTTTTATTAGAAAAATTGATTAAATAAATTATTTTTAATAAAATAAAAGGGAATTAATTAGGGATATTAAGAAGAAAATAATAAATAATTTTATTAGAAATTTTTTGGTATTTTAGCTAATTAACGGTTTTATTTTGGAAATTAATTAAAAAAATTATTTTATTTCAAATAAGAAGGAGAGAGTAGGTCTAAATTAATAGGAATGTTATAAATAATTTAATTTGAGAAAATTAGAGTGATTTGCTAACTATAATGGAAATTATGAAAAATCTTTCAAAAATCCTAATTTAGCCAAAAAAGGGATATAAATATTATTTTATTTAAATATCATTAGTTTTTTAAATATCCCAAATATCCTAATTAATTTAATTAACCCAACCCTCATTTTTATTTTTTCCCCTTTTCCCCTTTTCCTTTTTTTCCCTTTTTCTTTTTTCTTCTTTTCTTTTTCTTTCTCCTTCTTGATTTGGCTTGTTGGCAACCCTATCCCCTTCTTCCCTTTTCCTTGTTTCATGGCCCACCTCCTTCTCTTTCTTTTTTCGCCTTCGGCAGCCTAGCAACACATTCTTCCCATTCTTTCCTTTCTTCTTCCTTTGGCAGCCCAGCGCTGCACCTTACTCCTTCTTCCCCCTCGAACGCTGCATTTTGGGCCACCATTGTCACCAGCGTCGCCCGACCGATTCTCCCCTTCTCTTCTTTTCTTTCTTTTTGTCCTCAGATACCCGGTCCAGCTCCTTTCATCTTTCTTTCTTGTTCCTCTTCCTCCCGCCGACAACCTATAACCCCTCCATAACTCCCCTAATCTTTAACCGCTGATTATGCCCCTTTGACTAGCTGTTTTACTCCCTTTCTCTTCCTCCTTATTTGGCGAAAACTTAGAACCAACCCACCTCCCTTCCTTTTTGCGCACGACCTCCCCTTTTCCTGTGCATACCCCTACCTCGATTTGAATTTTGTTGGCTTTTGTTGCCGCCGGTGACCCTAACCCCACCTGTTTTACTCCCTCATCGACCCACAGAACTCTACCCTCTCTTTTAAAAGCTATAAATACCCCCATAATGAACCCTGTATGGAGCTTTTGATTCTTACCCAGAAAAACCCTCGCCCGTGCCACCGTCACTTTTGACGCTTCGTCCGTAGCCGTCGCCAACTTCCCTGCCCACTCTTCCCACCTAAGTCTTCCCTACACTACCCTCTAACTAAATGAACCACCCATCTCTCTTGATTATTTTTTGCACAAGCCACCTCGGCTGTGCCAAGTTAATTTGCTTCCCAATCAGTCCTATCTTCCACCTCTACCATCCTTGGAACCACCATTAGCCACCTCTCCTGCCGTATCCACCACCCCTTACACCTTCCAATTTGTTCTATAGACCCTCCTCTACCTTTCCCTACCCTTCTTTTCCCCTTCCTCCCTCTCCTCCTCTCTTTCTCTTCTTCTTCCTCTTTCGGCCACCACCACTGCCGCTGTGCGCCGCCACCTCCATTCTGCTCCTCTCCACCAAAGCAACTCTAAACACCCTAACTCCCACCTCCATTCTACCTCTCCTTTTCCTAGCATCCAAATTTTCCCCTTTTCTTCCCTTTTTTTTAGGCCACCGCCGCCATTATCATGCACCACCACTGGAGCCGCCTATCACCACAAGCCTAAAGTTGAACCGTAAACCCTCTCAACCCTTTTTCCCTATTTAATTAAGCTTATTTTATTTTATTTCAATTTTTAACCTATTATATTATTATTATTATTATGTATTGATATTATTATTACTAATAATTTTAATATTAGTAGTATTATTATTTCTTATTAGGGATGAACCTATTTGGCTGAGTAGATTATTAGTATTAGTATTATTAATATTATTAGTATTATTATGAGTTTTTATTTTATTTATTATTGTAATTATTATTATTATTACTACTAGTTTGAAATTATTATTATTATTTTATTGTTATTATTACAACTATTTAACTATTAGTTTGCTATTATTATTATTATTATTATTATTATTATTATTATTACTATTAGTTTGCTATTCTATGTAGGGCTAAAACCCTGTTGTGCCTTTTTTTAACTTTAGTAGTAGTATTATAAATATCAATTCTTATTATTATTAATATTATTAATATTTTTATCATTAGAATTTATTACTATTATTATTATTAGTGTTATTATTTTTATTATTATTTAATAAGTTCATTATTATTCTATATAGGGTCGAAACCCTACTTCATTTTATCTTCGATTATTATCATTACTATTATTACCATTATGATTATTATTATGTTTGCAACATTATTATGGTTTTATCATTATTATTATTACTATTTCATTATTATTACTAAATTTTATTATTAATTTTACTAATGTTATTATTGGTATTAGTTTGGAGGAGGGTCAAAGCCCTTATTCCACCTTTTATTTCAAATCATATTATTATTATTAGTATTTTTAGTATTATTATTATTTTTATTTTTTTTACTATTATCATTATTCTCATTATTATTATTTTAGTATCCCTATTATTATTATTAAGATAAAGTTTTCAAACCTTATATTATTAATTTTTATAATATTACTATTATTTCCTATATCATTAATAAAGTTAGTAATTAGTTAATGACATTTTTATTCATATATTATTATTTTATCAAAACCTAGTCTTAGAATAAGTTAATAAGTAATAGTATTTTTATTAGGAGGGAATCTAATTTTTTAGTTTTTCCCTCATATAGGTGAGATCAGTCAAAGCCCTAAGGAGGTGCAGGAGTGTGCTCCAAGACCGATATTGTTTTAGGTAAGGGTGTTACTAAGGCCTTATGTGTGCTGAAGTGCATTACATGCTTTGTATTTTATGCATCCTAGGTTTACCATTGTAAATATTTCGTGTGTGGCATGTCGTGGAGTTAAATAATGTTCATGTGTTATTATATGGCATGTGTATTATGTATATGTGACCCATTAGACATGCTTGTGACAATGTTAAATGTGGTATTGTGTTGGAAAAAGGATGAAAAAGGAGAATAGGGAAAGAAGTTGACCAAGGGGAGTAAGTTGACCAAAAGGGAAAGAGGTTGACTAAGGGGAGTAAGATGAAAAAAGGGGAATAAGTTGACTAAGGGATGTGAGTTAACCTGAATATTTTAATGATACATGAATGGATGAATAAAAAGGGGGTTTTAAATAAAATAAAAGTGTGGGAGAATCTATGGTTGTGCATGGGTGAGTCGATGGCTTTGCATGGGAGAACCTAAGGTTTCGTATGGGAGAATCTAATCTATGGTTTGCATGGCAGATTCTATGGTGTTGTATGGGAGAATCTAAACTTGGGTTTTATATGGAGGAATCTAGGGTTTTGCATGGCGGAATCTAGGGTTTGCATGGAGGAATCTAGGATTTTGTATATATGGATCTAGGGTTTTGCATGGATGAATCTAGGGCTTGCAAGGTTGAATCTAGGGTTTCACGTGGGACTTTTAGTGTTTGCATGAAAAAGTTTGAAGGTTTGTATGGGGAGGTTAGCCTGTAAGTGGGAGTAAATTTTACGTATGAAAAGTTGATTTGGGATATAAGGAAGGTAATAGAAGGGTTGTTTGGGTGTTGAAATGCTTTGAATGAAAAATAGTACGTGGGATCGTGTAAGGTTACGTAGGAGACCGAGCTAGGGTTTAGGGTAAAAACCCTAATTTGACGAGGTGGAAATAAGGAGAAATAAATGAGAGTGAATGGAGTGTGAGAGGGAGATGAAAATGATCAATTAATGATTAGTATGATTGGCATGGAAAAATAATAAGTGGAATGTGAGAAATGGAATGGTGATATATAGACACGAGGAACTAGGGTTTGTTATGGCTAGTTAGGGTTTGGTGTGGCTACTCAAGGGCTTCGTAGTCACATGTGTATTTGGTGATTAAAAAGCGATGATGATGGTGGAATCTATAGGTTGTGTTCTGTGGAGTGTTTAAAATGATTTGGATTGCGTGAGATGGAGTAGGATGGGCCATCGAGGCCTAAATTAGGGTTTCTAGGGAGAACGTAGAGTAAGGTAATAAGTGGACTTGGTGGTGTGTAGTAGTGGGCCTTCACCCACATATTTCGGTGTTGGAGTTCTAGTGTAAGTTTGATTATAGAGGAAAGGTTGTTAGCTAAGTTAGAAGGTGCAGGGTTCTCATAATATGATACCAGTCAGTTAGAGGAAAAGTGTAAAGAGAGTGATTCATGCATGTCTAGGGTGAAAGATTCTGAATACGATACTTAAGACATTAATCATTTAAAGTGAAAGATTATTGAGTCAGGTCCAGCTGATCCACCGGTTAGGAATAGTAGTTAGGGTTCTTACCCTATAACTGACCAATCTACCAGCGAATAATAGTAGTTAGGACATGATGTCCTATAAGTGACCAGCCCACCGGCTATAAGAGATAGGGATCCCAAGCTTAATAAAAATAAACCAGAGTTTCGCTACGGCACTTAAAAGATACTAATTACTTAAAGTAGAACACTATACGAGTAGGAACTAAACTGATCCACTGGTAAGAAATAGTGGTTAGGGTTTTACCAATCTACCAGAGATTAATTAATTAATCAATCCGGACTATATATGGGCCTTTATGTATCTACATGAATGGTTACATGATATTATGTTATCATAATGGTCTTTATGTTCTTGTTATTCTTCTGCATTGTTTATTTGATTTTTTATGTTGGCGTTAGTGCATCGGTTACCTTGTTTAGTACGTAGCGTACTGATCACCCTTTTTATGAGTGCTGCTTATTTTCACAAATAGTAGGCCCTTCTGACTTTGTGCTGGTGGGTGGGATATCAGGCATATCTAAGTGTTGAGCATGTATTTGGCTCTAAGTTTCAGAGTAGTGTGGCCAGATTCACACTTCTTATTATTTTATCTCCTTCTATTATTTCCTTTATATCAGATTTACCCTTTTATGATTCATTACTTGTATTGAGTATTTTAAATGAACCTTTTATCAAATGTAAGCTTATTTCTCTTTTGGATATGAATTACAATTCTTTACGTGTACTCTGATTTTTAATGTATGATCTTTCTAGTTCTTTTATGAACTTTTGGGTTGAGTTTAATGTCAATCTTTTCCTAGCCTTAGCACTTGGTATCGGAACAGTTGGAGTGAACTGGTCTGGTACTAAGTGTGGCGATAACATCCCCATAATTCACGGGTTTTAATTTAAGTGCTTCTGTTTTTTTTAAATAGTAAAATTCGGGTTGTTACACATAAAGCTAATAATCATAAATCACATGTAAAATAGGGTAGATCTGATCATGGGAATGAGCAGTACCCATAAAACAAGTGGTCATTACGCTACGTATTGAGTAAGGGAACAATACTATCGAAATAGGGATACAAATAGAAATTATTTTCACATTAGATAAATAAGTGAGATAACCAAATAAATGAAACATCTCATAAGGTAGAATATGATCAAGATTCCTTTATTAAGTATAATCCATTTTCATTCTTTTATATACATTGAGTGTATAAACCCCACTAGTCTTAAACTTGTGGAACGGTCTAAAATTCTTCTTGGGGACAAAACATTGGAGCCATTATTCACTCTAATGGAATAGAGATTAAAAACATTATCTCGGGAAAAGACAGTCCCGAACCGCTATTCTCCCTAGTCGAATGGGATACACACACATACATATATATATATATATATATATATATATATATAGAAAAATAGATCACCATGGTCCTAACTCATGTATTTTTCCACTGTAAATCATTAGTATCTTTTCCATAAGTTAATATGATACATTTTCATTTCACGACGAGTATGAACCCCACTATTTTTAATCCAGTGGAACTAACTGAAGCACCTTCTTGGGGAAAAATTCTCTCGAGGCACTATTCTCCTTGGTGGAATGGGATGCATATATATATATATATATATAGAATAACAAATCACTTTAGTCCTACTCACATGCATTTTAATTTTAGGAGACTAGAGTCTTATTCATGATTGATTCTCACACATCGGACACATTACAAACAAATATACATATAGCATAGGTCTAAGTCCTTAGATCCTATAGAAACTTAATTACACTCCTTTTAGTATTCATTCTCCCATATTTATTAATCCACAAAACTTATATTATGTCATCTCTAAATCTCCTCATATTGATCATACCAATTGATGAAACCTGGATATGTTTCAAAGAAATTTCACCGGATCGTGAGTCGAGTGATGGATTCAACCACAAAATACATATCAGCCTAAGGAAATTAAACCAAAGGAAGATCAAGAAACTCAGGGCATAGTTGTATTCAATGGCAACTGAGATTGATTCAGAGAAGAGAGAATCGAGCAAGAAGATCTGCAGAGAAGAGGTTCGAGCAAGCGAGGGTTTCGTGGGAGAGAAGTCAAGAAAGAGAATTCCAAAAAGAACAATCGAAATAATAGCTGTAATAATCTGCCAATAATTATCCTACAAACCTCCCGTATACACCCTTATATATGTGTGTATACAATACCAAATACATATGGTTCGATGGGCTTTCATTACAAGAACCAAAAAACCCAAATACACATCAGCCGAAACAATTATCCTAAAATACAAGGCCATTGGTGGTGATTATAATAATTCATCCCAATTACAAATACAAGATTACAAACATTCCCACATAATTAAATTACAACTTATTCCCATAAGCTAACTTATGTAGCTAAATATAGAGATTAAGGGTTGCATAATGTGTAGTCCTTCTAACCCAAAAAATGTTGGTCGGGTGGCTGATTATGCGGCGGACTTAATTCCACCGACTAAGATGTGACGGCGAATGCATCATATGGGAGTGATAATTTTCCCTATGATATAATCAACAAAGAAATCAACTTAGGCAGCAATTTCTTGTCAACAGCAGCAACCAGCAACATCTACTCACAATAGCCAACATTATGGTCCATTTCTAATAATCTGAATTTTCCTAATTATTCACAGAATAAGAAAAGTAATTATATGTACAATGTAATTTACAAGAATCAATAGAATTATTTCAATACAAATTATTGAGATAGACATCATCCCCCTCTTCTTGATAGGGTTTCGTCTCTGAAACCTTTATAATTCCAATAAAAGGATTTAAATTAGAAACATTGAAAGAGTTACTAACATTTCCAAATTTAGCAGGCAAATCAATTTTATAGGCGTTATCATTAATCCGTTCTAACACAATAAAAGGGCCATCACCTCTAGGATCCAATTTAGATTTCCTAAGTGTTGGAAAAAGTTCTTTTCTAAGATGTACCCAAACTAGATCCCCTGGTTGAAAAAACATTTTCCTTCTTCTTTTTTTAGCAACCTCAGCCATTTGTTGAACCCTTTTACTAATCTGTTGACTTAAAAATTCATGCAATTTCTTCATTATTTCAGCACAAGATTCAGCATCAAAATTATGCAACTTAGAACTAGGTAAAGGACTCAAATCAAGTGGAGTCAAGGGATTAAAACCATACACAATTTCAAAAGGTGTTTTCTTAGTTGTAGAATGTAATGTCCTATTATAAGCAAAATCTACCTGTGGTAATATAGCTTCCCACTACCGAAGATTCTTCCCAAGCACAACCCTTAACATGTTACCTAAAGTTCTATGTACTACTTCTGTTTTCCCATCAGTTTGTGGATGACAAGTAGTTGAAAATAAAAGCTTAGTCCCTAGCTTTCCCCGTAATACCTTCCAAAAATGACTCAGGAACTTAGCATCCCTATCAGATACTATTGTTCAAGGTACTCCATGTAATCTAACTATGTAAGAAAAAAATAAATCGGCTATAGTTACATCATCATTAGTTTTATTACAGGGTAAAAAATGTGCCATTTTACTAAACCTATCTACTACAACCATTATAGAATCTTTAGCCCTATTAGTTCTAGGCAATCCCAAGACAAAATCTAAAGAAATATCAGTCCATGGCTAGGTAGGAACAGGTAATGGAGTATACAATCCAAATGTTTTAGAAGTGGACTTAGCCTGTTTACAAGCCACACAATTAACACAATACTTTAACACATCCTTCTGCATATGAGGCCAATAAAAATGTTCAACTAAAATATCCAAAGTCTTTTGAAAACCTAAATGTGCCATCAACCCACCATTATGTGCCTCTTGGATTAATAACCCTCTATATGAACAATTTGGTATACATAGTCTATTTTCCCTAAACAAATATCATCATAGATATAATATTTCCCTTGGGCAGCAGTTTCACAATTCTTATACACTTCTTTAAAATCATGATCTTCAGCATATAAAACTTTAATATGAGAAAACCCCAACAAAGTAGCATCCACTGTATTTAACAAAACATGTCTCCTAGACAAGGTATCTGCAACTATATTATCACCTCCTTTTTTATACTTAATTACATAAGGGAAACTTTCAATAAATTCTATCCATCTACCCTACCTTTGATTGACTTTTTAGATACTTTATAGCTTCTTGATTAGTATTAATAACAAATTCTCTATGCCATAAATAATGTTGCCACACTTCTAATGCCCTTATTGAAGCAAACAATTCTTTTTCATAAGTAGAGTACTTTAAAGTACTAACACTCAACTTTTCACTAAAATAAGCTATACGTCTACCCTCTTGAGAAAGAACAACCCCAATTCCGAAACCTGAAGCATCACAGTACAATTCAAACATTTTGTTAAAATCAGGAAGAACTAATACAAGAGCTTGTGTTAATTTTGCCTTAAGAATTTGAAAAGCTTTCTATTGTTCTAATTCCCATTTAAAACCATTTTCCTTTTTAGTAATTGTAGTTAAAGGCGCTACTAAAGTACTAAAGTTCCTAACAAATATATGATAAAAAGAACACAAAACATAAAAACTTCTAACCTCAGTCGCTGTTTTAGGTATAGGCCATTCCTGTATTGCTTTAACCTTTTCTTTATCAATAGATATGCCATTCCTACTAATAACAAATCCTAGGAATACTTCACTCTCTAAAAAAAATCTTGACTTAGCTAGATTAGCATACAATTTTTCTTCCTTGAACACATCTAATATAATCCTCAAACGTCTCAAATTCTCTTCTAGAGATTTGCTGTAAATAAGTATATCATCAAAATAGACAACTACAAATTTTCCAATAAAGTTTCTAAGCACATGGGTCATAAGTCTCATAAAGGTACTTGGAGCATTGGATAATCCAAATGGCATAACTAACCACTCATATAACCCAAAATTTGTTTTAAAAGTTGTTTTCCACTCATCTCCTAGTTTCATCCTAATTTGATGATACCCACTCTTCAAATCTATTTTAGAAAAAACTACAGCACCATGTAAAAGATCTAACATCACATCTAACCTAGGTATAGGATACCTATACTTAATTGTTATCTTGTTTACTACTCTACTATACATCCTTCAACTCCCATCTTTTTTTGGAACTAAAAGAACTGGTATAGCACAAGGACTCATTGACTCCCTAATATAACCCTTACTCGACAATTCAGATACTTGTTTCTTTAACTCCTTTACTTCCTCCGGATTATCTCTATAAGTAGGTCTGTTAGGAATGACAGCTCCTGGTATGAAATCTATTTGGTTTTCTATGCCCCTGAATGGAGGTAGTCCATGAGGGTTCTCCTAAGGAAATAAGTCAATATATTCCTCTAATAACTCTCTCACATTATTAGGTACGACCTTAATTAAATCTGCATAACACTCATAACATTCCTTATACACCATTAGACATACACTTGACTGTTATCTAATACCCCTTTCAACATCACTCTTCTTTGCATGAAATCCATATAACTTCTTAACCCCATTTGAACAAGTTCCAGTCTCTACACTTTGCTTAGTTAATTCCTTATAATCAGATTTTATTTTAATTTGATCATCAAAGATTTCTTTTAGAGTCATAGGTGATAAAATAATCTTCTTATCATCCTTATGCACTGTATAACTATTTTTATATCCATCATGGGTCACTCTCCTATCATACTACCATGGTCTTCCTAACAAAAGTTCAGAAGCATGCATTGGGACAATATCACACAACAGAATCTTCATAATTCCCTAACTTTAGATTTACTAAGACCTATTGACTAACCTTAACATCTCCTAGTTCATTTAACCATTGAAGCCTATAGGGTTTTGGATGTTTAGTGGTTAGTAATCCTAACTTAGGTACTAATAAAATACTAGCAGCATTTATACAACTCCCACAATTAATTGCCATGTTAAAACACTTATCATTAATTAAACATCTAGTATGAAAGAAATTTTCTCTTTGTATTGCATTTGGGTCAGGTAACTTGTTACTGTTCAATGCCCTACACACAATAAAAATATCCCTACTAACTAGAAGTTCTACCTCTTCTTTAGATTCACTAAGGTCACCCATACTTGTGTTGACCTCCACCTCTTCTTTCTTAGATTCAGATTCTATATCTCCAGATTCCCTAATCAAAATATTCCTCCTATTAGGACACTCAAAGGCTACATGACCTAGTCCCCCACACTTAAAGCACTTTATGTCTCTAGTCCTAGTAGGACCACTAGTAGGGTTAGCTGTAATAGTTTTTCCCTTATCAACTCTGTTCCCTACTTTAACCTCATTACCTTTACCCTTAAAGTCAAATTTTCCACTATTATTCCAATTTCTAGAACTACTTCCATGAAAATTCCTCTTTAGATTATTTCTAAACCTAATTCCAGGTGGTTTAATCTGTCTAGCTTTACTTATTTGACTTTTTATCTTGGATGCTATGTTAACCATCTCGTCCAAAGTTCCATATGGATATAATTCCTCCTTATCAGCAATCTAAGAATTCAATCCACTCAAGAACCTAGCCATAGTAGTATCCTCATCCTCAACAATTCCAGTTTTAATTACTAACATCTCTAACTCCTTAAAATATTCATCTACAGACCTATTACCCTAACTTAATGTTTGCAGTTTCTTATATAACTCTCTATAATAAAAATTTGGAACAAACCTCTTTCTCATTGAAGCCTTAAATTCATCCCAATTCCGTACAGGTGGTTCTCCACTTCTACGCCTAGTTAAGACAAGATTGTAATACCAAGAAGAAGCATTGTCTGTAAACTCAACTACAGATACCTTAATTTTCTTTTCATCTGAATAATTATGTCACTAAAAGACTAACTCTATCTTCCTTTTCCATTCAAAGTAATAATCAGGATCATTTCTCCCATTGAATCCCGACATGTTAAACTTAAGGTTACCTACATTCCTATTAATTTGATCTAATTCCCTTTCTTGCCAATTAACCTGCCTAGGCCATCTATCACTATTATTAGATATTTGGTCCTCCAATTCTTCTAAATTAGTTAAAGGGAGAATCCTGTTTCTAGGTTCCATGGGAGCTCTACCTAATATCCCAGTATGTTCATCATTTAGTCTATTATTTTGTAAATTATTAATTCTAATTTCTTGTTCGCATATTCGTTGCTCTAAATTAGCAGACAACACAACCAATTGGGTAATCATTTGTTCCTGAAATGTCCTAAGTGTTTCTAATAGGTCATTACTAGACACAGACACAGACACTGATTGGTTCATAGATTGGTCGTTATTAGACATAATGAACTCTACACTTCCTATTTGCTTTATAAACAAAGATAGACAGTCAATCGATTTACAAAAATAGTATAGTTAAGTATAGCAAATCAAATGATGTCAACAACAACGATCACGATTGTAAAAGAATAATCACAACACAACTAAATGATTAAAAGAATCCACTAAGAACAGAATAATAATACTAAGATAATTGCCGACCAACACACAAAAAAAATTTCTCAAGAAGGAACGACTATACCACGCCAACAAATGTTGGCGGTTAAGCCGAATAACAATTTGGGGCCCCTCTTCTTGGAGCCTCTACTCCTTTCTTAAAAAAATCGCCAGTACAGAGTTAATACCTACACACTCATTCAAGACCTTAGTATAGCATTAACCCGCAATAGAAGGGTTAATTCTTAATCACAAGAATTGTAGGGATTAGAGAGAAAAAGATAGAGTTTACCAGATACAGAAGTGATTATCAATTACCGCAAAGAATCAAGAATCCAACCATACCCTAGCTGAGAGACAAGTATTGAATAGTTAACCTAGGGTTCCAGGGTACTATCGTCTTGTTAGGGTTAAAACCTCTTCGCTGGAAGTAATAATTTATCGTCACTATTATTGCAACAAGAATCGTTCGATTCTTGTCAGATGTGAACCCTAAAAATTGCCAACTTACAAAATCGCGGGTTAGCGAGATCAGGAATTGGAAATAATAAAATTTAGCAATAAGCATAATAAACCACAAGCACTTGATTACTCGAGGCGCTGATACCAAATGATAAAACCTGGATAGGTTTCAAAGAAATTTTGCCGGATCGTGAGTCGAGTGATAGGTTCAACCACAAAATACAGATCAACCAATGTAAATTAAACCAAAGGAAGATCAAGAAACTCAGGGCACAATTGTATTCAATGACAACTAAGATTGATTCATAGAAGAGAGAATCGATCAAGAAGATCAGCAGAGAAGAGGTTCGAGTGAGTGAGGGTTTCGTGAGAGAGAAGTTGAGAGAGAGAATTCCAGAAAGAATGATCAAAATAATAGCAGTAATAATCTACCAAAATTTATCCTACAAACCTCTCGTATATGCCCTTATATATGTGCATATACAATACCAAATACATACGGTTCGATGGGCTTTAATTACAACAACAAAACAACCCAAATATACATCAGCCGAAGCAATTATCCTAAAATACAATGCCATTGGTGCTAATTATAATAATTCAGCCTAATTACAAAGACAAGTTTACAAAAATTCCCACATAATTAAATTACAACTTATTCCCATCAGCTAACTTATGTAGCTAATTATGGAGATTAAGAGTTGCATAATGTGTAGTCCTTCTAACCCAAAAAATATGGGTCGGGTGGCTGATTATGCGGCCGACTTAATTCCACTAGCTAAGATGTGTCGGCGAATGCATCATATGGGAGTGATAATTTTCCCTCTGATATAATCAACAAAGAAATCATCTTAGGCGGCAATTTCTTATCAGTAGCAGCAACCAGCAACATCTACTCACAACAGCCAGCATTATGGTCCATTTCTAATAATCTGATTTTTCCTAATTATTTACAGAATAAGAAAATTAATTATATGTACAATGTAATTTACAAGAATCAATAGAATTGTTTAAATACAAATTATTGAGATACACATCATCAATACACACAACTTAATTCCCATAAGTATGCTTTAATAATCTCATCCGGATTTATTAATCATAGAAATATCCAAGACCCAAATCCTATAAAATTATCGTAACAGCTCCTATTATATTTTCATAATTACCAATCCTAATAGATAACCTCTAAATATTAAACACAAAATAATGGTATTATCATTACAAGATATTTTCCCCAAAATAGCCATTAATTCATTTAACGACCCCAAATAATAATAATACTCCCATGAATTCAACATGCTATTAATATCATATTTTAAACCTCTTAACACATAAAATATAAAAATTTCCTTCTTATCACATAATGACCAAGTTACCCTTAACCACAAATAAACCTTTACTTTTCCACAAATGTTATTTTTGAAGTCTTAATTTAATCATCATACCTCATGAGAATTATTAATTCCATTTATCAAAAACTCACTTTGCCCATATTTCACACCATAATACATATATTTCCATATTTATGACATTATCACAACAAAATAGTAATGGTATATCTTGCCCATTCATACTTTCTTTTTATAATATCCTTAAATCTATATTTTATGCCATAGGATATATTTTCACAAATATGACATTGTCACAGCAAAATATTAATAGTACTTCTTACCCATTCTTACTTTCTTCCAATAACATAATATCCCTAAACCCATATTTCATACTATAAGATATAATTATCCAAATATGACATTATCACAAAAAATCACAACATAATGGTACATCTCACCAATTCTTACTTTCTTTTAACATAACACTCATACCTTCACAAAATTTCAAGATCAACATGTGTTACATGATATATAAACAATATCAAGACAAACATATGTAACCATGTAAGAAAATAACATCAAAAACCCTAAACATTAAATAGTATCCTTACCAACTAGGACACTAGGCTCTAAGCATGCAAATCCTATTCCTCCTCTGAAGCCACTGGAATGCCACCTATGAAAAATGATAAAATTCACAGTTAGGCTCGAAGAGTTATATTGAAGGATAAATTAAAGTAAAAAGGGTAAAAGTAGATATAACCATATTCAAATGGGAGCTTGTGATATATGGATGCGTAGAGGAATGTGTGGTAGAACTATAGTAAAATTTTGGTTGTTTTTGGACAAGGTTTGGGGTGAAAATAGGGGTGCACAGCCAAAAGAATGAAGTTACACAACTATGCAGTAGGCGGTGAAGCTCCTAGTTGAGAGAAAATATATCGCACAGCCAGGGAGTGAAAAAGTTGCAAGGTTGTGTAGCAATAAGCCAACAAAAAAAATCATGCACTATCAGGTAATTTAAGGGTTTTACGAGTGTGCAGAAGGAGATTTTAAGTATTGCATGGCCATGTAGCAGATAGTGCACAAGTCGTGCACTTCGAAATGCTATGACACATGAGAGGAAGATGAAGGGAAAAGAGGTGGTGGTCGGTGGTGATGGACGGTGACGATGAGGGGGAAGGTTGGGGTAACCTTAGTTGTTGGTCTACCGATCAAAGGGAGGCAAGTGGTGGACTAGATGGTGCATTGTGGTGCATAAGCCAAAAATAAGGAAAGAAAGAAATAAAGAAAGAAAGAAAGAAAGAAAGAAGAAGAAGAAGAAGAAGAAGAAAAGACAGACGAAGGAAAGAAGAAGAAAGAGGGAGCTTGGGCAATAGCTCTTTGACACAAAGATGGGTAGAATGAGGCAAATCCAAAGAGAAAGAAGAAGAGTGTGAAGTACATATATATATATACATACATACATGTGTGCATGTGTGGTGTGAGTCGAGAAGGAAGAAAAGAAAAGGGGGTGGTGTGCGATGGTGATGGTGATGGTTGCAAAGGATAGTTAAGGGTAGGGTAATAGCCGTAGGGTGAGGGTGGTGATGGTTGATGGAGGTGTTACATGAGAAGTGAAATGGCAGGGGGTGTGGAGTGTGCAGGGTGTGCAGTCGGTTGTACAATTGAGTAGCGATAAGGGAGTAGAAGGAGAAGAAGAAAAAGAAGAAAAGAAGTGAGGCGATGGATCATAGATGCAGAAAGGTGATGGTGTAAGTGGGTGGTGTAAGTTGCATGTGCAAGTTGCCACTAATTCAAATGTGCAACTTGAGGTTGGTAGGAGGAGGAGAAGAAATAAATAAAAGAAAAAGTGAAAAAAAAGGAAAAAGAGAGGGGTTGAAGGATTAGTTTAGGGTGATTTTAAATTAGCCAAAGTAATTAAGATTAGTGGAGATTTTGGTGGGTTTTGATTTTTTCTTTACGAATTAAGTTTTATTCGAGTCAAAGTTTTGGATTCGGTTAAGGTTTTAGGATTAAAGAGGTAGGTTAAAGATAACATAAGATTTATTAAGATTAGAATCAAATTAGGGCACTAATAACATATGATTAAGCTAAGTAAATTTTTGGGATATTATCGTTTAACTATGAATCTTTAGGGGAAGGTAGAGGTGCACCCTTATGAAGTGTTTGAAGATGTAGCTAAGTTAGCCATCAAGTTTGAGAAAAATTTTAAGAGGTAAAAGCCACCAAGTTAACCAATGATTCATATGGTTCAACTTTCAAGGGAGTGTCAAACCCCCCAATTTCTCAAGCTACAAAACAAGACCGTGCTAGGAAGTTCACTCATGAAGAAAATGGCCAAGATCAAGTGGTTGATAAGGTGAATAAGCAATGCTTTAAATTTAGAGGTTATGGCCACTTTACTTGAGATTTTCCAAACCAAAAGCCAATGACATTGAAGGAGATAGAAAATATGGATGCTTATGAAGAGAATGAATACCTTGATGAAGACCTAGAAGAAGAAAGTGATAGCTCAGAGGATGATTTAGAAGAAGGCCAAGTGGATTGCTACATGTTGCAAAGGGTGCTCCAAGTATAACAACAACCTTTACTTACTCTAGAGGACATGATTTGGAAAAGTATGTTAGACTTTTGGGGTGGTTGGAGATGATCTCCTGGATTAAATTGAGTTCTACTATAACAAAAATTATCTCATTGGTATCACGATAGAACCATGTAAATCCTTATATGGGAGGAAGTGTTGTAGTCATTCATGATAGAATGATATCAGGGAGATGGTTATGTTGGGACCCAAGATAATCAGTGAGACTATGAGGCACATTCAATTAATTTAGCACCGGATAAGAGCGGCTTAGGATCGCTAGAAGAGGTAGACAGATTGAAGAAGATGATTCGATGGTTATGAGGTGGGTGACAGTGTCTTTTTGAGCGTATCTCTCATCGAGAAAGTCATGAGATTCAACATAAAGGGTAAGCTCAGTTGAAGGTATATTTGACAATATAATTTTATGGATTTTTTTGCTAGGTCGCTTATCATTTAGTCCTAGCGATGGAACTGTTGTGTATGAATAATGCCTTTCATATATCTTAACTGAGGAAATATGTAGCATATATTCTTCTCATGTTATTGAATAAGATTCATTAGAGCTTGACAAGTCTCTAATTTATGAAGAGCAAGTAGCGAGCATTCTTGTTACGAAGATAAGAGAAATTCTTACAAAGACTGTTATGCTAGTAAACGTCCTTTGGTTACGGCATGGTGCCGAGGATACTACTTGGGAGGTTGAAAAGGAAATTTGAGCCAAGTATGTAGAGTTATTCTCTTATCGTGTCACATTAGTGTAACCCTTTTGTTTAAGGAGGTACTAGCCTATTTTGATTAGATGTATTTCTCCTAACATGTGACTTGCCGTGTATTAAATTCTTTTGTAATGTTAAATGAGAAATTAGGTCATTTGTTGATGTTCGATATTGATTTGGAACTATGATTGGGTTTGACGTAAAATTGAGTTTTAAACGACGTTGGAAAATAAAATTAATCAAGTTTTTAGACGGACTAATTGACTATTTTGTAGATTAACCATAATGGATTTTGCCCTACCGAACCGATTGTCTAGTTGGGGAAACAATCAATTTATTAGTAAAACAATTGACTTGTAGGCAAACTAGTCAACTGAATTGTTGAGTTGAGTACATTTTCAAAACTTAATTTTTTAGAAAATTTCATATACTAAAATGGAACCTTGATAACACCATCCTAAATTATTCTTAGAGATACTTAACCCTTCTTATGATATATTTCGTCCAAAACACTACATTAGACTGCTTTGAGGAGTTCTATTCTAATAATTAAGGGGCAAGATAGCATAACCTTTATCTTTTTCAACCTCATTCCTCTGCACACTACTAGAATTGTTGCTTTGATTCCAAACTCAAAATTGCTTAGTTGGAAAAATCCTCCCACTCTAACTTACCATTTTCCTAGTTATGTTTGACATTTCTAGACTAATAAGTCTGCACCTCTCTAGAATCACCATTTTGGCCTTGAGTTATTGGTCAGCCTATCATAGATAAAATCTACCTATATAACTCCAATTCAAATGGTAAGAGTTTGGGTTTTTGATTTGTGCCTGAAAAAACATGTTATTTGCATTGATTTGTTGGTTACAAATAGCCCTAATCGCCCCTTCTATTCACCTTTCTTTCATCCACCAAAAAGACTTTAGCTCTCTAGCATTCACGTTCTCCCCTCTCTACCTTGTGCCTTGCATTAGAATTCATTTTCTCTTCTTATACTTTATCTATCTCCCTCTAGTTTTAATTGTTGAATAAGAAAGAGTTAGATTTAGGAGAAAGTTGAGTTGTGTTAGCAGAATCCTCCTCTCTTTTGTGTGCTATGTTCGTGTTCCCTTTCTCTTCCTAGTTCTGATTGTGTAAATCATTTGATGATTTTAGTGTTAAACTTCTTGTTTTTAAGGTTTTTAAAATTGAGGATTTCCAAAAGTTGAGTGTAACACCCCTAATCTTTTAACCATAAAATTTAAATTTTAAGGCAAAGAGGAAGCGGTTGGAAAATAAAAATAGGGATTGATGCCATTACATTAACCATGAGAGAGATGTGATCATCACCTAAATGATGCCTAATGGAACATGGAATGAAAGAATGCATGGTCAAAATTATAATGTGACAATATAGGATATTAAGGCTAGAACAATATTATATATATAATCAACTAAAATGTTTTATAAGATCAAATACGTGAATCTGAGATAAGAGTTTAAATAACCAAAAAAAATCCAAATGTAGTGGGCAGAATACTAATAACCAGTTAGCCTAACTCTTATTCACATTCATAAACATCAAACATCAAGCAATGGCCTACTAAATAAGCATGTTATAACCATTAGCATATTGAAACAGAGAGTTGTAACCAAGCAAATCGTCCTCTACTACCTGAACCAGAAGCCAAATTATCATAGTGACCATATAAGTGTAGTATCAGTATAATAAAGTATTGGTAAAACATACTACCTAAAACATGGAAGGCTCATGTAGCATATTGAAGTCAAATAATATCATGGTGATTTCATAATGATGCAAATCAAGTACAACATATCAAGCATGCATGGAAATCATAGAAGCATAGAATTTCTCTTTTACTAACCACACAAGTTCCAGTTAGTAAGATCGTTTTGTTCTACCATACCTAGTTTTCTACCATGAAAAAAGTGCATGGCATCACAAGATACCCACCACAAAAGGTTAGGATACATCGACGGAGCTTTATGTTGGGATACAAAACCCACCACATATCGTCTGCATCTACCACAAATTAGGATACCAAATCTACCCACATGGAGAAACTGCATCAATAGGGCTTATACAGGGATACCTCACCCACTAGACCGTGAATGTCTCCGCCACAAGGGCTAAAAAGTTGGCATACTACACTCCTCAAAGTAATGGACAATATGAAGTGCTAGGGGCCTTTGATTGGATTACCTCACCCACCTAAATAGGAAATCGATGCCATATTGGGCTACCACTATATAATCCTATACCCTAAATATATGTGCATACCCTCTACTAACTACAACACGGTAGAGAAGGAAATGGATACTAATTGAGAAATATAATCATTTGAGACCAGCCCACTAACTATCGGTAGCTACCCCAAGATCTAGAGAAAAAGGCTTGAACAAAATCTTAAACCATTAATTTATGTATAAGTGATATCACAAATCACAACAAAGTCCTTACATAACCAAATGACTTGTTTTCAATTAATAACACCAAACACAATTAAAATCCATTCTTTACCTAAATTATGTGTTTCCAAGTGATAACACCTAATAGGTCATAAAGCATTAAAGCCACCATTTGGGTGTTTGATGATGACACAAAACTTGACACAAGGTATAAAAGACATTAGTTGTGTGTCTGGAGATAACATCAAACTTCCCTAAAAATCAAGTCTCAAATACCATAATAGAAGTTCTAATTAAATTAGGTCATTCATAAATGAAATCATAAATAAAATATTTTAAACATAATGAAGTATCAACACAAAAAGACCAAGAGAAATAAAAAATTATAACAAGCCAAATTGTTTCAAGTCAGACCAGTTGACTGGTCTCATAGAACAAGACCTACACAAATACAAAACCAGAGTACCAATTGACTAATTGTCCTCACTGATCAACTTTTCATGTGATCTATTTGATTGGTTTGGTCGAACTTGTTGATGGATCTAAGTAGAGGAGAAACCATTGAGGCATTCAGAGAAACCAATCAATGGATTTGACAAACCGATGGATTGGTAATAGTAACTAGTAATTGGCTTGGTCTAACTGGTTGATGGATCTAAGTAGAGACCAAATAATTTTTTTATGCTAGGACACCAATCGATGGGTTTGACCAACCAATTGACTGTTCATCCAAACAAATTGACTAGATTATTAAACCAATCGACTTATCTTATGACCAATAGATCTAAAACTCTAAACAATTCAACAGCTCACAAAATAAGTTAATGGGCTTGGGGAACTGATCGACTTGTTTGAGTAAAACACAACCCAAAGTTGTGAAACACACACAAAATTTTACAACACATTACCAAATTAATCCTAGCATGCTACTCTATCAAGATAAACATAAAAACACATGCGACACACATAAAAACACATACATACATGGTAATATACATAAATAAACAAATCATGCTCAAATAGGCAATATTTGTACTTAAAATTAGAGAATTCCAACAACACTAACTTGGGAAGAATTACACCATATGCTCATCACATTGAACACAATTACATTATACTCATACAAGCACTAACACATGGAAGCCCAACATACCACAGAAACATAATTGTGTAAAAGATAAGAATCAAAGTAAAACTTCTAGTGCAAAACTCCTACTAGATCGCTTATCTAACATAACTTTGATTCTTAAAAGAATCAAAGTAAAACCATTAAAATCTATTTTCAAAACGTCATCAAAATCTAAGAAAATAAAAAGAGGACTAGAGATACAAAACACAGCCTTAATTTTCCTTGATTAATGAAATAAGAGAGAACTAAAACCAAGATTAGAAGATTAGAAAAAAAAACAAATTGATTGCGCAATTCAAAGGATAAAATGAGAGAGGATCCTAGTTTTGTTTCTCAGTAGAAGGAAGAAGAGGGAAAAGGGAAGGGTGCGAAGCAATTAGTGAAACATTCCACAAGGAGAAAGGTGAAGATAGCAAGAACACAGGTGAAAATGGAGAATAGATTAGCAAATAAGAAGTATAGGAGCAAGGTAAGTTGACATTCTTAGGGAAAAGGAGGATGAGACAAGTGATGTTGATTCGGAGAAAGCTAAGAAGTGAGGGTTGGCTTGATGGAGTGGTGGGGTGTTGAGAGAGGGAGATATGAGGGAAAAGAAAAAAGGAAAGCTTGCCTCTAAAAGTGGTTTTATAGGAAATTTTTGCTAATTAAATTATTTAATGATCTAATTAATGTGAAAATAATCCCAATGCACTAAAACATTCTTATTAGCATAATTGAACTTATTTAATGATCTAATTAATATGAAAATAATCCCAATGCACTAAAACATTCTTATTAGCATAACTGAACTCAAATTTAAAGTTTTCATAATAATTAGAGAGAAATTTGAATCAAAATAAGAAATGGATCAAAAATCATAAGCAAACCAGCCAATTAGTTTGTTGAGAACAAGAATGCTAATTTCTCTAGCACACCAGTCCATCAATTATGTAAACCAATTTATTGGTATGCTTGACATTTAAATTTTCATTAGATATTTGAGCCCATTTCAAAACCAAAACTCATTTATTTTATATCAACATAATTTTAAATACAATTTGAAGGATTTTGGGATGGAGTATTACAACATGACCCCCTTAAAAAATACTTCATCCCTAAAGCCAAAAAAAGAAATATATTGTTGTATGATCAAACCATAAGTTAACCCTAAGCCATCAACCAAAAAAATATAATAACTAAGGGTTGATACACATGAAAAAGGATATTACCCCATTAAAAGAGGTGTTGTTACCCGAGCAATCCACTTAAGCAAACTACTATGTATACTTCATCTTGATCTCTTTTTTAGTCTCCTAAGTGGTCTCCTCTACCTCATGACGTGACCACAAGTTCTTCACTAGTGTAACAATCCATGAATGCCTCTACCGAGTCTTGGAATCAAAGATATTAAGTAAACACGCCTCCCAAGTTAACATCTCATCAAGCTCAATCACCTTTAGCTTGATGATGTGGGATGGATCCGACATGTATCTCTTTAACTAAGAGATGTGGAAAACATTATACACGCACAAAAGCTCCACCAATAAGGAGAGATGGTAAGAAATATCTCCAACCCAATCCAAAATCTCTTATGGCCCAATGAACCTTGAGCTAAGATTGCACTTGCAACCAAAATCCATCACTCCTTTGGTTGGCAAAACACTTAGAAGGACTCCATCACCAATCTTTATCTCATTTGCTCACCTCTTTAGAATTGCAAAACTCTGTGCCTATCTAAGGTTGCGTTCATCTAGTCTAGAATCATCCTAATCTGCTTAGCATCTTCTTCTACCATCTCTGGTCCCAAAGCAATTGCCTCATTAGAGTTGTTGCAAAAAATGAGACTACAAAAATTTTGTCCATAGAGTGCCTCGACAAGGGTCATCCCTATGCTTACATGACGACTGTTATTATAGGAGAACTCTACCAAATCCACACAATACTCCCAAATACCCTAAAACTAATGAATGAAAGCCCAAAGTATATCCTCTATGGTCTAAATAATAGGCCGAGTCTACATATTGGTTGGTGGATGGAAAGCTATACTCATCTTAAGTTATGTCACAAAAGCATATTGAAACATCTACCATAAGTGTGATAAAAATCTAGAGTCTTGGTATGACACAATTTCCTCAAGCAACACATGGTACCGAACCACATGCTTCCTATAAGCAGTGGCTATCTACTACATACTCCACATCCACTTTATCGGTATGAATACCACTAACTTATTTAATCTGTAAACCATAACCTAGATCTAATTCTAACCACAATGGGTCATAGGTAATCTGACCACAAAGTCCATCAACACACTATCCCATTTCATCTTAGGGACCTCCAATGGCTGAACTAAAATAGCTGGACACTTCTGTTCCACTTTAACATTCAAACATGTCAAGCACCAAGACACGATGTTTGCAACCTCCCGCTTCATACAATACCACTAAAAGATCCATCTTAACTCCTTGTACATTTTATCCCCTCTATGGTTGATGGAATAATGTGTATGATGATCCGCCTTTAGGATCCTCCTCTTAAGCTTCCCACGTCTCTAAAGAATGCACCATCATCCTTGGAAATTGATGCTACCATCTTAAAAAATCTCAAATCCCACTACTCTTTCCTCGAGTATTCCCTTCCTATTCTGTTCAAGCTTGACAAGTCCTATTTGATAAGATCAAATATCATCAAAGATTGTTTTAGTGATCGCTAAGGCACTCATCCTTGTCTTAAGATCCCCAAGTCCAATGATCTCAATGCTAAAATCCTGAGGATCTCTTAAAATCTAATTTATCACTACTACCAAACCCAAGGGATGTGATGTCTTCCTATTAAGAGCATATGCTACAAAATTAACCTTACCCTCATGGTAGGTCAACTCCAAATCATAGTCCTTAACCAACTCTAGCCATCTCCTTGTTATATGTTTAACTCTAACAACTTGAAGATGTACTCGAGGCTCATGTGGTCTATGTAGAACTTACACTATACCCGATACAGGTAATGTATCCAAATCATAAAGGCAAAAACAAATGTAGCTAGCTCAAGGTCATGCGTATGACAGTTTTACTCGTGCTCTTCAATTAGCAAGAAGCATAAGCCACTACACTCCCATGCAACATCAGCACGCACTCTAAACTAAACTTGGATGATTCACTATACCCCATAAATCCCTCCATACATGATAGTAAGGCAAGCACTAGTGTTGAAGTCAATATCCTCTTGAGCTCCTCAAATACATCTTCACTATACTGTCTTCTTCAATAACGTAGTAAAAGGATGAATGATCCTAGTAAATTCTTAGACAAACCATTTGTAGTAGCCACTAAACCAAGGAAACTATAAAATTCCTTAATGTTCAATAGAATAGTCCACTTTGACACTTCTTGGATCTTAGAAGGATCCACCGACACACCTTCCCTCAAAATGACGTAAACAAGGAAAGCTACATTGTCCAACCAAAACTCACACTTTGAGAGTTTGGTGAACAACTTAGGAGTCCTAAACAACTATAAAGCCTATCTAAGATGCTGATTATGTTCCTCACAAGTCTACAAGTAAATCAAAATGTTGTCAATGAAGACTATAATGAAATGATAAAGATATTATTAGAAGATGAGGTTCATGAGATCCATGAACACTGTTGTCATATTTGTGATTCCAAAAGTCATATTTGAGACTTAATGTTGTATTTGGTATGTCCTTCTAAGCAATCTATAGTTGATGATACCCAGATATAAGATCTATCTTGAAAAACACTATAGCCCTATCCAACTAATCAATGAGTTCATCGATTTATGGTAAAGTATAATAGTTCTTCATCATATCCTTCTTCAACTCATGATAATCGATGTAAAGCCTCAATTCACCATCCTTCTTCCTCCCAAAAAGGACTTATCCTCCCTAAGATGATACACTCAGTCAAATGTACCCCTTCTCTAGCATCTCCTCTAAATAAGGGTGCAATTCTGTCATATTAGTCTATACTAAGTGAAAGGGAACCCTTAACATTATCTTTATCCCTACTAGAAGGTCTACTCTGAATTATATCTCACACACAAGTGGCATCCTTGATATCTCATCAGGAAACACATCCAAAAACTCCCTTACTACTGTAATCTCCTCAATTGAAGACTCTGAGGCATCCAAATCCTGAACGGTACACAACAAGAGTGAGTACCCTTTCTTCTCTAGCATACTGAGCACCACTGCAAAAACCATCCTCACTAGGGGCCTAGGCTTGCATCTTCAGTAAGAGACCTTGGTACCCTATAGTCACTTAAGAACCATATGCTCCTGTATGTAATCAATTAATGTCCAATATCTTGTGATCCATCCATAGGAGTACAAAGCTCAAACATTATGAGGTCACATCTCTATACAGTCTAGAACATGGAAGTCTATGCCCAAATGAGAGCATAATAGAAGTCTCTACCCCATCAAAAGGAACCATAGTTGTCCTAGCCATAAAAGTAGTAGACATAAATGAATGTGAAGTGCTCGAGTAAAAAAAAACACTTAAGTAGGAAGCAAAGAAGCTATAAATATATCGATGACAACATCAACCTATTGGTCATCATTTGATTGGCTCATCACGTTTAAGCAATTGCTTGGAGGAGGTGCTGCTACAATCCCTAAGCCTTACCCTTACTGAAAATCACAAGTCCTTTGCATCATCTACTATAGAGAAGTGTTGCTAGCTCCACTATTAGTCAGTTGTTCTCTCAGAACTGGCAATGTCTACGCCACCATACCCTATGAACATGCCTACCATTGTGGAACTCTACATTTAACTGAATGACACTAGAACTAACTATGGCCCAACCAGCCACAACTATGGCACTGAACGAGGTCCTTAACACAATCCTTCCTTAGGTTGTTCTTACCACACCACTAGTAAATAAAATGCCTCACACTCTATTGACTTAACTACTCTCTAAAGCAGTGGACCACTCCCAATTGATGATTCCTAGAGGTCTAGAACTTCTTCCCCCCTTGGCACTCACCACCCTCAAACCTTTACCTGCCCTTGCTTGGGCGCTATAGCCCTATGTAATTACTAATACCTCCAAGGCATAATTATATAAAGTCTAAAGGTCTTATGCATGAGTCCCCATCAACATATGTCAGAGGCTCTGACCAAACCATAGCTAAAAGTGATGCACCTTCATCCTATTATTAGTTTCAACCTCTTAATCAAAGTGAACCAAGTCCAAATAATGGCATTAGTATTCCCCCACCAAAAACATCCCTTGATGCAATGCTATGAACTCATCATATTTTGCAATCCTTTGGTGAGTATGATAGACTTAACCCCAGAGCATCAGAATGATGGTATCCCACTTATCTGCAGTGGCTCCCCTCAAATGCTTACATCTCTAACACTAGTTAGCACAACCCTGCAAATAAAATACCCCAATGTCCACCTACCGACTCTTTGGGCAACCACTAGCCTCAAATATCTTCTCAAAATCCCTTAGCCAACACTCCAACATGTCAAGGTCATCCTGATCCTAAAGATCGAAGGGCGATGAATATTGACTCGACAAAGCTAATCCTCTGGTGGTAACACTAAAAAAGGTGGCTATAGCAAGGATGGAAACTCCTCATATTGAATCTATTGCTCCATTAATGTTGTAACCATATCCATGAAATGCTCAAAACACTAATTTATAGCCACCAAAACCCTAGAATACTAAGCTGCATTACACTAACTACACCATAAGTACACATGAAGGTAGCACATATCACATAAGGGCAGAAGTTAGTCCTATTCTATAAAATTAAGGCCAACTCACAACCCGAGCCAATGCTCACTTTTAGACTAAACTGGATACTACTTGTTTAGATGTAACTAAAGAAATTCATTTTTGCAAAACAACTTTATAATTTAAAACCATAGGCTCTAATGCCACCTTGTAATATGTCAAAATTTTGAACCAAAAATTTATGAAAATGCAGAAGTGGTTGAAAAACAAACTTGGGGAATGTTACCGCCACATCAACCTTGAGAGAGGTTTGATCATCACCCATCCTATACCTAATGCAAAATAAAACTAAACAAGGAATAAAAGAATGGTCAAAATATTAATGTGATAATGTAGGATAGTAAGAAAGAATGCACTAAATAGCTTTACAAGATCAAATATAGGAATCCAAGCTGAGAGTTTAAATAACTAAAAATACAAAAACATATAAAAGTATTAGGAAAAATACTAATAACTTGATAACCTAAATCTTTAGCATATTGTTAACGTCAAATGCCCAGCAATGGCCCATGTCATCACCATTATCATATTCTAGCTAAGAATTGTAACCATATAATTAGTCCTTTACTCACCAGACTATTAGCCAGAACATCGTAATAACTATAAAAGTGTAGTATTGATATAGTGAAGTACGGGTAAAGCATAATAGCTAAAACATGGAAGGCTCATTAAGCACATTGAAGTAACATATCAGCATGGTTGTATCGTAATGATATAACTCAATTGTAACATAGTATGATTGTATGGAAATCATGGACATATATAAATATAATAATACATATGATTCATAGAGTGTGAACCATGTTATAATTCCACCTTTATTGACAATAAAAGTTACAATAGGTAAGATAGTTCATTCGACCATACCTAGTTCTCCACCGTGAAAAATAGTACAACACAGCATATCAAAATGGGTTATAAAACTCATCACACAATGTTAAGATTTATTAAAGGGGATTTCTTTAGGGATACCACACCCACTCTACATTACGTGCATATACCATAAATCGAGATACGACACCCACAACACATGGCTAAATTACACCAAAGGGGCTTGTACTAGTATACCACACCTTCGATGCCTCCTCTATGAGGGTTAAAAAGTGAGGATACTACACCCACCTAAGAAATGGATAATATAAAAAGATAGGAGATTGTACTAGGATACCTCACCCACCAAAATAGGACATCAATTCCATGCTAGCCTATAATAATATAATCTCATTCCTCAAAGATATACGCATACCCCCTACTAATCACACTTGATAGAGAAGGATATAGGTACTAAGTAAAATATATAACCAAGGGCAACCTATCTACTAACTTCCAGTAGCTACCCTAAGAGTCAAAGAAAAGGCCGTATGATTCCTAACTCATTATTTTATGTGTACGTGATATCACAAATCACAACAAAGGTCACACATAACAAAATTTGGTGTTTCCAAGTGATAACCCCAAAAAAAATTAAAATCTATTATTTAACCAAAGTAGGTGTTCTGAGTGATAACATCAAACACATTAAAAGGAATTAAAGGCACCATTTGGGTGTTTAAAGATGATGCCAAAATTAACTCAAGCATAAAACCCACCAATTAGGTGTTTGGACACAACACTAAAGTTAACTAAAAATCAATTCTCACATACAATCATAGAGTATCATATTCAATCAGGTCGTTCGTAATTGAAATCATAATTAAAATGTTGCAAATACATGGAATTATCAACATAAAAAGCACAAAAGAAACATATGAAATTAAAGCACACCAATTAGTTTCTAGCCGGACCAATCGATCGATCCTTCAAATCAGTCAACTTGTCTCGTCTAACCAGACATGGACAAAAACAAAGCAGGTGCACCAGTCAACTTGTTGTCCTCAAATATTAACTTTTTATGAGAACCTGTTAACTTCTTGGGTCCAATCGGCATATGGGTCTAAGTAGATGCAAAACCATTTTGTCTTGTGGAGAGACCAATCAATGGGTTTGGCCAATCGTTCTATTGGTCATAGTAACTAGTCAACTTGTTTAGTTCAACTGGTCAATGGGTCAAAGTAGAGACCAAACCATTTTGGTTTGTAGGGACACTAGTTGATTTATTTGACTAACTGATTAACTATTCATTAAACGTAGTCAATTGTTTTAATAAACTAATCACTTACTCTTGTGACTAACCAATCAAAAACTTAAAACCATTCTACTGCCTATAAAAATGGACGATGGGTTCAAGGAGCTGATTGACTCGTCTGAATAAGACATTACCCATGATTGTGAAACACACACCAAATTTTACCACACATTAACATATTAATCCTATCATGCTTCTATGTCCAAATTAATGCAAAAATATTCCAAGATTTTGAAGATTGACTTATAAATCAAGAAAGAATGAAGAAAGGGTAAAATATGAAGATAATTATTTACCCTAAAATATGGTTGTCATCGGAAATATTATCAAATCAGGGGTCCAACACATCTTTCGAATCTCAAATCCAAGTTTTCTACACAATGTTATGACTATTTTACCATTTGTGTGTCAAGCTGAATTATTACACACTAATGGATAAAGTGTCATAATTAGCATTATGGATGCCATTAAATTTTCATATTTATTAGCTTTCTTGTTATTTAATTATTTCATAATTATGTTAGGATATTAGTTAGTTAACTTATTTCCTTAATCATTAAGATATAAGATAGTGTTTATCTTTTATATTATGATGTATCTTATCTTTTTAAGATTTTGTTAGGATTTAATTATTATTATCATAGGAGATTACTATTCATATGAATAGTGATATAATTAGTGTTTATGATATTTAGATTCAATTTATCTTATTATTAGTGAGGTGGATATTATTCTATAAATATCGCACGTGCACTCATTTTTTAAGGAGGATGGTTTAATTGAGTTAATAAATCGAGTTTTCTCTCATCGAGTCCCTATGTGATTTTCTTTGTTCTATGTTTAAATTATTTGTGTGATTTGGAAAATATATTTATCTCTAAATTATCTTACCTATGTAAGTGATAATTTAGAAACCATCTATACCTTTCTTGTGTGGGTTTGAATAGAGTTATCTAGTAAAGTTTACTATGCGTTTCTTCATTAAAGATCCTTTGAGAGTTTTTTGTGTGAGACTTTTAAAGCTAGTTTGGAGAATTACATTGCGTGATCCTTCATCTATATCCTCAATTTAGAATTCATCCTTAGTTTTTCTTTATAGAACTACATAAAATAGGGTATTTTTGAAACCACTCCTTCGGTTACACATCAAATTGGTAACAAAGTTTAGTTTTGAAAATCCTCCAAGAACTTCAATGATCCAAGAGGTCAATTTATTCAAGATTCTAGATTATTTTCATATGTTCAACAAGATTGATTTAAGAGCATATTTGAGGAAAATGTTTCTCAATAAGAGGAGAATAATGCAAATATATTCTAAGATTTTGAATATTGACTTATGAATTATGAAAGAAGGAAGCAATGTTAAAATTTGAAGATAATTATTTACCAAAAATAATGGATATCATCAAAAATATAATTAAATCAGGAGTCCAACACATCTTTCAGATCTCAAATCCAATATTTCTACACAAAGTTATGATAGTTTTACAATATATGTGTCAAGCTGAATTCTTACACACTAATGGATAAAGTGTCGTAATTAGTATTATAGACGCCATTATCTTTTCATATTTAATAACTTAGTTGTTATTGAATTATTTGATAATTATGTTAGGTTATTAGTTAGTTAATTTATTTCCTTAATCACTAAGATATTAGATAGTGTTTATCTTTTATCTTATGATCTATCTTATCTTTTTAAGATTTTGTTAGGATTTACTTATTATAATAGGAGATTAGTATTCACATGAATAGTGATTTAATTAGTGTTTATGATATTTAAATTTAGTTTATCTTATTATTAAGGAGTTGGATATTGTTCTATAAATATCGCATGTCAACTTATTATTTGAGGAGGATAGTTGAATTGAGTTATTAAATCGAGTTTTCTCTTATTGAAACCCTTTATGAATTTCTTTGTTCTATGTTTATGTTATCCGTGTGATTCGTAAAACAGATTTGTCTCTAAATTATCTTATTTTTGTGAGGGATAATTTAGAAACCCTCTATACCTTTCCTTTGTGGGTTTATATAGAGTTACCTAGTGAAGTTTAGTGTGTGTTTCTTTATTAGAGATCCTTTGAATGTTATTTGTGTGAGGCTTTCAAAGCTAGTTTGAAGAATTACTTTGTATGACCTTTCATCCATATCCTAAATTTATAATTCATCCTTACTTTGTCATTATAAAACTACATAAAATAGGGTATTTTTGAAACCACTCATTCCATTACACATCAAAAAACACATAAAAAGACTTGCTACACACGTGGAATCACATGGATATATGGTAATATATAGAATTAAACAAATTATGCTCAAATAGCCCATATTATTGCTTAAAATAAAAGAATTCTAACAACACTAACTTGGGAAGAATTATACCCCATGCTCATATCATGGAACATAATTAGATCATATTCATATAAGCACTAACACATTGAACCCCAATATACCACAAGAACCAAATTATGTTAAAGATAAGAATGTCTTACCTTGAAGTAATTTTTCTATCACAAAAATCCTATTGGATGAATTATCGATTAAAATTTTTATTCCTAAGAGAATCAAACTAAAATGATTAAAATCCTCTTTCAAAAGTTCATTTGAAACTAAAAAAATCAAAAGAAGAAGAGAGACATCAAACACCTTTGGTTCAAAAATAGAGTATCAAAAGGGAGAGTTGAAATCTCCAAATATTCCCAACTTTTATTCTTCCTTCGATAAGGAAAGAAAGAGAGAACTGAAACTAAGATTAGAAGAGAAAGGGAGAGGTTATAGAAAAGAGAAAGTTGAAACGTGCCTCTAAAAGTGGCTTTTAGGAAATTTTTCTACCTGTAATTATGTAATCATTTAATTAATGCGAAAATAATCCCAAAGTACTAAAACATGCTTGTTAGCATAAATGAACTCAAATTAGATGTTTCTATGATAATTAGAGAGCTATTAAAATTTAAATCATAAATAGATTTAAAATCGGAAGCAAGCCAATCGATCGGTTTTGAGAAACAAGTACATAGATTTATCTGGAACAAGAATGTTAATTTCTCTAGTACACAAGTTGATTGATTATATAAACCATTCAATCAGTACACCTAAAATTCACATTTTTATTGCAATTTGAACATAAATCTAATTAAAATTTGAAGGATTTTTGAGGAATAACGTACAAGCTTTACCTTATTTGATTTCAAAACAACGTATTACCTTATTTGGTGAAAGTTTTGTTAGCATAAAGTAAGTTAATCTTACTTCTGAAATTTGAATTGGTAAAGCTTGTATGTCATAATACCTTAAAGTTTTCATGTTATACATTGGTATGAGTACATGGATTTTATATTTTGTACTAGATGTTTAGATTGTATATTTTGAAAGAAATTCATGATTCTTAAGGAAAAATAGGTTGTGATGATCAACGATGAAATATACAATGGTTATACGCTAGAAATGTATCTATGTCATGTTATTCCATATTTCAATTTGGTATGGGAGGATGTTATAAGTGTGATCTACATGGAAATTCCTATTTTGTGTTGTTTGAGGATAAACCAATCAATGAGGTAGGTCCCATCAATCCACTGGTTCCTTAGAATAGTTGGCTGGTTAACTTAACCCATTTATTAGTAGGTCTAGAGTGATCTTTGCCATGCTCTCTTCTTAAGCCCATTAATTTGTTAGGTAGACATGATTGAAAGGTATATGAATGGTCAAATGGTTTATCCAAACCGGTCAAGAAGTTTGAGGGAAACATAGGTTTGGTCGAGCAAAAAAAATATACTTGTCTACTAGAATTAATCGACTAGTTGATATGACCAATTGACTAGTAAGGTCAAACAAATCAACTAGTTCTGCTTGGTTGTGTGATTTTGATCTCTCATCTTAGATATTCTTTGAGATTATGTATAACACTATTATATGACTATTTAATGGGTAAAATGCATATGTTTTCATGGATCAATAACCTAATGGATGGATTAAATGAACCATGATTCATAACATACTCAATGGGAATTTGAAAGGCCTTGGTGGGTAAACCCCAAATAAAATGTGATGGTTTTAAAAAGGGTGATGAAATACCGATGTTATCATAGATGGATTATTTTAGTGGATTTGGTTAATATTGAGCAAGTATAAATGGAAATCCTATGCATGGATGGCAATGGAAAGGGTTAGTAAATCAGAGTAGGAGAATATCTTACTTACATATTATATGGGCCTTGTGTGATCGCATAAACGTAAGAATAATGTACTAATTGTATAAAGAGAAAGATAAATCAAGTTGTGTATGGGTTTGGGTCACCCGATCCTCGATTAGATTTTGGGTGTTAGTCCACCTTTAGCATTTATTGGTACCTTTGTGTGTGATCATAGTAGATCCTAATGCCTTACCTACTCTACATAGTAATAATGTAGTAGGAGTTATCAATACTAATGGGTTTAGTGACATAGGTTGTTGGCTTCAGCCTAGACTTATGGCCTTAACTTTATGTCCTTTGGTTTTGATAGGATTCCATGGTATATAAGACTATAGGGTGGTGCACAGTCCATTGCTTGATGATAATGATAAAATTTATAATGAATACTTGGATAATGATTATAATGAGTATTTATATAATTATTGGAATGATTGACTTGATGATAACTTGGACAAGTATGTGGATAAGAAATTGAATAACTATTTGGATGAGAATAAAATACAGGCATGAAATGGGAAAGAGAAATGATGATTGAAATTGAATGATCTAATTGATTGAGTAGGTTGGAAAATTAACCTACTTAATATGTAAATGGGTGGTAGAACCCTATTTATCATTAGAATAGGCTACTTAACATTTATATGGGACTATCTATGTTGTTGTAATATGAAAACAAGCATGATGCATTATGAATTGCCTAAGTTGTGCATGGTATTAAGTTCTGATGCATTATGTAACCATGATATTGTAGGTGTGTGTAATTATATAACTTTGGAATTACTCATGTTAAATATGATTTCCATAATATGGTAGAATCTTGTTGAAATGCCCCAGAATTATTTACTTAGATATACTACTAAATAAGGATTTATTAAGAAATTAATTTATTTTATTACTTTATTTGGAATAAGAAGGATTTATTTAGGGCAAATTAATAGGAATTTATAAATATTTTTTTTAGAAGAAAAATTTAACTTTTGTTATTTAAAAAGGAATTTAGGAGAAATATATATATTTTTTTTAAAAACCCTAAATTAGCCTAAAAAGAAAATTTAATATTATTTTAAATAAATATTTTATTTTAGATACCTAAATTATTCAAATTAATTTTTTCAAACCCAAAACCTAAATTTTTCCTTTCTTTTTCTTTTCTTCCTTTCCTTTTTCTTTTTCTTTTCTCCTTTTTCTTTTTCTCCTTCTCTTCTTCCGCCGGTTGGGCCTGGCGCGACCCAACCCACCTTCTCCTTCTCTTCTCCTTCCTCCGCGGCCCAGCGCTGCTGCATCCTTATGCGGAGATTCAACGCCGCGTTTCGACTCGTTTTCGGATGAGACGCTGCGTCTCATTTAATGACCAAACTAACCGGCGCGACCGGCCCGGTTCTCCTTTTTCTTTTCCTTCCCGGCCCACCTCCCTTCTCCTTCCTTCTTCCTCCCTTCTCCTCCGTCGAAGCAACCTACAACTCCCAGCCTGAAAATGGCGGCGTCGGCCACGACGAATTTGACCGGCCGACTCACCCCTCTTTTTCTCCCTCTTGACTCGCACATTGACTTGGAATAATCGACTATCCCCAACTTCCGTTCGTTCCCTCTATTTTGCTTCTAGAATCTTCGACCCCGACCCAAACAATCGCCGGCCAATTTCTGCCACCGGCCACCAAAACCCAAGCATTAAATACCATCCAGGCGACCTCCAAAACCCTAATAACCCATCTAAGCTTTATATATAGCCTGGTTGTGGATTTTTTTGAAGCTTTTTCCTTCTCGAAACCCTAAGTGAGAATCGCCCGCCACCGTGACTTCAGACGCATCTTCTGACGCTGATAGCCAGCCTCAGCGCCACCAACACATTCCAAAATCTTCGTTGCAATTCCCTCTAGCTAACTAAACCATTTTCAACCTTAGATTCTTCTTGCACGGGCCTCCATAACTGTGCAATGTTTGCTTCTCATCTTGCCAAATTTTTTACCCTGAAACCTTAAACCACCGTCCGCTGCCACATTTGCCGCTTCTGCCACCCTATAAACCACCCAAAATTTCCTGCTAAGTATCCTCCACCAAACCATAAGCTTATTTTATTTTTCTCCTCTCCCCTTCCCTCTTTTTCTTCATTTTTACCTCTCTTAGATCCATTTTCTGGCCACCTTCGGGAACCACCGCTAGTTCCACCTACATCCTCTAACTCAAGGTGATGCCATAGACATTTTAAATACTTATTTTTGAATTATTTATAATTATTCTAATTTTAGCCAAAATTTTAGTATTAATTCAACTTTAATTATTATTATTATAATTATTATTATTAGTAATATTGACTGTATTCTAATTTCTAACTTTTGGTTACAGGTCTAGGAGTATTATTGAGTAAGATACAGTAATTTCCTCGGCCTTTACCTATTTACTTGGATTTTTACATAATTGATGTTATTCTTAATAATATTAATAATATTATTATTATTAGTATAATTATTTGATTGATACCGTGATTATTACTGGAAGAATAGAGGCCTTAAATATTAATTATGCCTCACATTTATTAATTTTATTAACATTATTAAAAATTTTTTACATTATTTTAATTATATTATCATTATTACCTTTATTAAAATATAATATAAGTATATATATACATTATTAATTTTATTATCACAATTCTGAATAGTATTATGTTTATCATTGTAGGATAGTTAGAAATCCAACTTTTAATTTTAAGAATTTTGATATCATTAATATCTAATATTCTATTTATAAAAAGTATCATTAATATCATTATACTTTATTAATATTACTAATTATTTTTATTACTATTATTCTTATTATTGTTATTATTATCATAATCATTATTATACTATCATTTCTATTTTGGGTGAAGGATAGAAACCCTTAAGTCACCACCCTCTTCGAATGAAAATAATAATTCATTGTATTTTTAAGAAATAGTTTCTATAGTTAAATTATTAAGTAGTAATATGTTAATTAAAAACCAAATCTTGGAATAAGTTAGAGGATAATAAAATTATATAAGAGAGTCTAATTCTAGTATGCTTTGATATAATAGGCGAACCCAATCAAATCCCTCAAGTGGAATAGGAGTGTGCACCAAGACCGGTGACGTTTTAGGTAAGGGGTGATAAGGCCTTTTGTGTGCTTATATGCATTATGTGATTCGCATGCTATGTATCATATGTCTATCATTATTATTTATGTTATATATATGATATGATGTGGAGTCCACGTATGATCTTGGGGTGTTATATGACATGTGCTTTATTTATATGTGATAATATGTAATTTGGCCTTGAGACATGCATGTTAGGGTTCGCACGATATTATTAATATTGCATGGGGTTAGGGTTTCACGGGATGTTATTAATATTGCATGGTGTTAGGGTTTCACGTGATGTTGTTAATCTTGCATGGCAATATTAGGATTTTGTGGGAGTGTGGTACGTTGCATGGTAGTATTAGGGTTGCGTGGATGTATGGTACGTTGCTTGGAAATTAGGGTTTGCATGGAAGCGTGGTACGTTGTATGGTATTAGGGTTTTATGGGAGTGTGGTACGTTGCATAGTATTAGGGTTATGTGGGAGTGTGATACATTGCATGGTGTTAGGGTTGCATGGAAGTGTGGTTTACGTAGAGTTAGGGTTTGCATGGGAGTGCGGTCTACGTGGAGTTAGGGTTTGCATGGGAGCTAGAGTCGCATGAGAGTTGGGGTATGTCATGGTTAACTATGGTGGGATGGTTAACTAGGGTTGAAGTGGTTAACCTGAGTCGAAAGGTAAGCATGGTAAGAGTTGATTTGCAAGTCTTGAAATGAACATATGAATAAGATACTCAAAAATGTTAAATACGTAGAGTGGAAGATGTTGAGTCGGGCCCAGACCGATCTACTGACTTAATAGTGGCAGGGAACGTTTCCCTCACGACCGATCCACCGGCTATAATAGTGGGGGATCCCGAGCTCAACAAAATCAAACCCTACAGTTGCTAAGACATGGGAAAGACACTAATTACTTACAGTGGAACACTATACGAGAAGGGGCCAGACCAATCCACCGGCATATAATAGTGGCAGGGTATGTTACCCTCGCGACCGATCCACCGGCTAAAATAGTGGCAGGGAATGTTTCCCTCGCGACCGATCCACCGGCTAAAATAGTGGGGTTTCCGCACTCGTATGGACCTGATAAAGGACATGGTGTAAAAACACATTTGATAAAGGCTTGATAAAATAAATAATCTGAACTATGTTGGACCTTAGCCTTCTCATATAACCGTTCATGTGCTTTTACGTTAAAGTGTTATAATATGCCCTATTATTATGCTGCATGGATTATGTGCTTATGTGTTGGCCTTAGTGCTCGGTTACCTTACTCAATACGTAGCGTACTGATCACTCTTTTCATGGGTGCTGCTCATTCCCACGAGTAGAAGGCCCATCGACTTGGTGCAGGTAGGAGATGTTAACTTTGATGCGATTGATATCCATGGGTCATCAGGTGGGGTCGAGTGATGATTGGGCCGAATCCGCTTCAGAGTGGCATGGCCGGACTTCCATTGAGATTTTTCTTCCTATTTTCCTTAATTTATGTTAAGCACTTCTAAATAAATTTATGTTCGAAGTTATCTCTCTTCCCCGAAAATCTAACTCTCGTAGTTTGAATTGAATAAGGACTTGTGCGTGTCTAATTTTTGTATTTATGAATTTGAACTATTATTAATTTTATGACTTGTTTTCTTAGCCTTAGCACTTAGTATTGGAACGGTAGGAGTAAACCGGTCTGGTACTAAGTGTGGCGGTAACATCCCCAGATTTCACACGTTTTAAGTATTTCTATTCTAATTAATTCCGTTTTAAAAAATATATATAGTGAATTTTGGGGTGTTACACTTGTACACTTATAACTCCTATTGAAGAGGTAACTTAGCTTACTCAATATGTAGTGTACTGATGTACCCATTTTCTTTATCACCTACTCATTTCCACAAGTAGACGACCATGGAATATTTTGGGTGATAGTCAATAGTCACCCTACCTGTTGATGGGCTTGGGGCTTGACAGTGTGGAAATATTGGGATTTTTGTGTGGTTAATGAAAGACAAAGGTGTAGGGCCACACCATACCTTGGTTTCTACCATAATAAGCATATATTTCTAATTTATCTACCTCCCTATATTTAATTATGTCAGGGACCATCAAGGTCATGTTGTGTAAATATTTTCTTTTAATTTTTATGTATCATGTTCTTGTGCACTCTACTTTAGTTTTAGTTGGTTTGGTGTTTTATTCATATATCTAATAAGGAACATGCGGCTGACTTCTACCCTGCTCGGGACAGTGGTAATACCTCTTTTTTTTCTAAGTATATTTAGTTTTTTATTTTTGCTTCCACAATATTTTAAAACATAAGTTTTCAGTGTTGAAAAATGGGGGTCTTACTGGTCATCTCTAGTATAGACTTATAGACGTTAATACTGTAATTTAGTTGACAGTTATCATGTTAATAAGGAATGCACAAGAAACACATAAATTTAGCACAAATATATCGAAAAAGAACAAAAAAACCAACTCCTAAACCACAACAAATAGTCACACACCCAAAAGAATAATCTCAAGTTTGTAAGTCAAGGATGAAACATTCAAATATTTATATCTAGAAAATAATATCTCAAGAAAAACATGATTCTCAATAACAAAAAAGGACTTTATACCAACTTATAACACCCCTATTTTCATAACCATAAAATTGTTGCTTTAAAAGAAATTTTTTGGAAGAGACAAGTGTGGTTATCCCCTTACTGTAGCCATATATAAGACTTAAAAAATTATATGGAAAAATGAATAAGAGATCAAAAGATCTAACAAATATCAACATGAGAAAAAATAAAATAGGACGAAGAATCTCAAGGATCAAAAATAAAACACCTAATGAGTTGATCAAGGTCTCAAAATTCTCATCATTACAATGCAAAGCATGAGATACCTACACAAAAACTAAAATGGTGAGGTATCTGTAAAGATAATGTACTAAGTTAATAAAGCCTAATAGAAGTAATGGCATGCCCACATGATACACATAGTACAAACTAAATATATAAATAACCATGTATCATATTTAATTGAGAGAATACTTTTAATCATTATCATAAAAAGTACAAATAATTCATGCTTTCTTTAGTCACATAGGGCATTGTCAAGTTAGAAACGTAAAACAAAAAAGTAATGTAAAAAATGATATCCAATGAGAGTAAATATTTTTTAAAAAGGGTATTATGAGGATTCAATAATGTTGGAGAAATAAGGTAAAGCCTATAACATAGTAGATGCATTTAAAGAAGTATCACCTAACAACATAAAGGGTATAAGACACGTTAAAAGAAATCATATAAGACATAGCCTTATAGATCTAAACAGTTAGGTACAAGCTTGGACATTCACTTCTATAACTAATGGACAGAACCCATCATCCGCAATAGTAGCCAAAAGGTATAAAAATAAAAAAGAAAATGTAGGGAAATCTATCATACCACAATGAGCAATGTCTATCATACAAATAATAAGGGTATAAAAGATAAATAAGCATCTCACTCCATTTTAAATAATAATACGAAATCTAGGGGATTTGTACAAGGAATCTAATATCTACCTATCTTGGAACCATAAACGCCATCACAAATCAAATATCCTATCCACTACTAATGGCCTCTTACAATAGTATTCTCACAATAGTCATTATAATCCTTAGGTATGGATATTTGTGATCAAGTTTGATGGATCATATAGAGTATAAAAGGAAGAAATATAGTATAAAACTAGTGACCTTTACTATTTTATAAAAATAAGAAACAAAAGTATTAAGGATCATGTTTTCATACCACTAACACAATGATTATTGCAAAAAGGGAGAGCTCAAAGAAAACATGTATCACATAGCACAAAGTGTTTAATGTTAACACAAATCTTATATATAATCAAAGGTCATTCAAATAATGAAAACTAGTGATATAGAAGATCACCACATATCAAAAGATCCCTCAGAATTTTTGAAAATTTGAAAACAAAGGCCATATGCCACAATATAAAGTCCAATATTATAAACCAAAAGCCATAAGAACTAGTTAAAAGGAGTGCACCTATTACCTATTAAGGGTTTCAAAAATAAATAAAGATAAACTTAGACCAACAAGACCCTAAAGTTTAACTTAACTTAGTCAATCGCAGAAAGTACTATTATAGTATATGAAACCCTAAATTTATATTCACGTATCCCAAAAAAAAGACAAATGTTAAAAGGTACTAAAAATTTATAAAAATTCAAAAAGTTAAATAGAAAAAAAATATTAGGTATTTTAGGTTAAATAAAATGAAATATGTTTTATGCCTAAAATATAAAAGTTACTACTCACAAAAATCACTATTCATGATAGATAGGAAATGACCTTTTATATCAAGAAATTTAAAATTAAAATTTAACTTTTCTTTGCTCTAGAATGACCATTGAAAAAGAATCAATACTCATGCTAATTCACTATTTAATATGTCAAAATCAAAAGTTAATGGTCAAAGGTTAACTACATAACTGTAATTATGCTGAAAATATTATTTTGGATTAATTATTCATTTAAGTAAACATACTTATCACAAACATGATTATTTAACATTAAACACTACCTAGGATGATTAGGACATTATTATCTAAGAACCCAATGAAAAAAACCTAACACTACTATGATAAAAAAAATTAGGCATCATAATGTGAAAAAAATTTTAATAAATCTATAGCAGAACCATTAATAAAATAAATGAAAAAATGATGCCCTTGTTTTCATAATATATGAATGTAAATGTTAAAAAAATAAAATTGTGCCATGTTTTAATAATTGTTGTAATTATAGCTGTTACTAAAACAACCTTAAATACCCCATCCCTTCCCTATTTGCTCATTATGTTTAGACTTTCGATTATTTCTCTCTCTTGCTCTTATTCCTCCTTTTTGTTTCTCCTATAGAATATTCTCTTCCTTTTGCTAGTCAGTAGTTATTGTGCCTCACTCTTACCTATAAATGAATACTTTCATTCTCCTCTCATAGTCAATATCATTTTCTATCTCATGTTCTCGGCCAAGGTTGCACCCATCATTAGATTCTACGATCTCTCTCTTACCCATTTGTCCTTCACCATATTTTGCTTGCAAGCACCATAGTTTTTGTCCATTTCTTACTTCAGTGTCAACAGTTCTTATTTTCTCAACCTTGTAGGATTTTTCATATTTAGCTAGTTATATTTTTTTCTATCTATATAAATATTTGCATGCATGTTATTTAGCTATTTTTTATGTTGGTTCTTCTTCGTATGATATGTTTACCTTTGATGGTGTGATATTAAGCATTTTAAATGAAGATTGGGTCTCTCGCTATATGAATATATACATGCATGGTTTTAGGTTGATGTCTTTGATTTAAAAAAAATAGATATATGCATGCATGTTGGTGAAATATTTTGATGAAAAATATTATGTAATTTATTTAATTTCTTTCTAATAAAATGCTACTTCCTGTATAGTGTAGATGCACCTCTTATAAAGTGTTGCTAATATAAATGAATAAATTTAATGGTGGATATTTTATTTATGAATATGGGCATATTTTTAGCTTAACATAATATTGTTTTTAGATATTATATTATATATTTACGATTAATTAGGCTATAGAATTTACATATTTTATAATTTAAAAGGGTTAGACAGCATTCTTAATGACATGATTTAGTGGTTGTTCTCTTATATTGGTAGTGAGATGTTGCAATGGCATATTATTTAATTACTGCCATAATATTTGTGCATGGCACTTGACATGAATTTTTGGGGTCATGTGATATGGTTATTGCTTGTTTTGGGAATGGGTCATACTTTGATCCATTCTATTTCATATCAAGTAACTTACTATTGATGCTACCTTAGATTAGGCAATGGTTAGGGACTTTAGATAATTATTTGCATTTGTTTTTCTAGTGTACCAATAAACCACACCCATGATTTTTTGAGATTGAGGTGTTGGCAAGGATTTAAGATTGCATAGCTAGAGAGATGATAGTGATAGATGACTAGTGGAGGCTTTGTCGTACCTTACCGCCGAGCATCCGCCCAGGTTACCCAAGAGTATATGTTACTAAAATCACCATTAATAATGTGAGGAAGAATATAACATTTCATGACAAGTGGAATTTGAGAGTGACGGATTCGAATCTGCTAAAGCAAGGCTATGGAAGGATTTTAAAGGATGGTTATGGGGTGTCCTTATTTTGATGTTTGGGCTACAGTAGCATTTTTGTGTATATATTGCTACTATTGACTTAGGTTTATTCTTACTTTTTAAATCATATTTTAAATGCATAACATGCATTTACTATTGAATTTACAACCCTTATATAAATATTTAATATATAAATATATATGAACTCTTTATAAGCTAGAATGATTTCTATGTTGGTATATTTTTATTCCCGTGAATGAATGGTTTGTATATATAGAAACAAAGTAATATGATATGTTATATAAATATGAATTCTTTCTAAACTTGAGTAATTTCTTAATTGGTAATATAACACCCCCAAATTTACAAATAGGAAACTTTGATTTAAAATTTTTATTTCGAAAGTCAAAATAGTAAATCATAGGGTGGTACCACCACACCTGATACGTGTTTAGTTTCCTCTACAGTTCTATTACCCAATGCTAAAGCTAAAGGTATTACTCCACTTAAATTAATAACACAATTAAAAAATCATAGTAGGGTGAGTTAAATAATGGTTAAAAAAATTTAGTGAAAGGAATTACATAAAGACATTAAGAATACAAAATCTTCTAGATCAAAAGATATTAGACAAACCACTAGATAACCCTAAACTCTTTAACTAAGTAATAACCTTCAACTAATCTTGCAACCTAACCTGTAAAGGTCATTACCCATTACATGCCCATGAAAAGAATAGCTTCAGTACAACTGTAGTCAGCAACCCATTATACAAAACTAATATGAGAATTCCACATGGAACACATAAAAGGGATTGAAATAATATGTTAAATAGAACATTTAATTAGACATACATTAATTAAAATACAATATTTATTCATATAACCACGTATCACAAAAGCCATATACTGCTCATGCTTTTTCATTTGGAATTAACAAGAATTTACTAATAAAACAACCAAGAGATGCTATTTGAAGTATAATTAGAAACAATATCATCCTTAAATCACAACAACGGTCACAAAACACATTATCAATACCAAAAAATCTCATAACACAGGTCGGATAACCTACAAAGACTAATAACAACTCAAATAATCACACGTGGGCATGATAGCTCCTATCAAAAAACTGGTAGGTACAAAGACTACTACCAAATCGTAGGTAGGTACAAAGGATGCTACCAAAGAACTATTAGGAACAAAGGAAGCTACCAAAATACAAGTAAGCACAAAGGCTACTATTAAACCACAGGTAAGTACATAGGCTACTACAACAAATTTAGTAATCAAATCAATGTAATAATAATCATTTCCATTTTTATTTAGTCGAGGGGATATCGTATCAACCCGAAGACACTAAGGTAATCTCGTTATACTGGTGCACAAAGGCATCAAAGTTTGCTAACGAATATCAAACGAAGGACACAAAGGTACCCTAGTCGCATTGGTACACAAAGGGGACATAGTACCCTACCAACAAGGGCACCTTATCCATAAGTATGCATAACTGTAGAACTAAATAGAGTAAGATATAGGGCCTAGATATGGCACTAAGGCACACCAACAAAATTTATAATTAGTCATGTGCTAAACCACATCTTTAGGGCAACAACCCTTAAAGAATCACCATTTTCCATCTCTAGGTCTTTTACTTTATGCATTTATAATTTATAATGCTAACAATGAGGCCACATATTAAACACATAGATCAAAATTTTCACACCTACAATTTTTACTCATTTCCAAATTTCCGAGACAACAATAATCTTGGTCAATACCAAGCTCAACATTAGAAATCTTCTAAGGCCATCCTAGCCTCACTTATTCATGCTTGGCCACTTTAGGCCACAAATGACAAAAATACCCCTAAGGCTAAAGTAGCAACACAATAATCCATTTCCATTACAAATTATATTTTATTCATCAACTTATCATATAAAGGATAACCCACCATAATTAAATTATTTTATCATGTAATTAAATTACGACATATGCCAAATCACCATTTGTCTTTAGATAAAAAATTTCATTTAAAACCTAAAGACGTGTTTCTAAAACATCAAAACATATATTCTCATGTTTAATAATAAATAATATATATCAAACATGTTTATTAGAATAATTATCATAATACACTCAAATAACCAAAATACCCCTATACCATATAATAATAATAATCATGCCAAAACATGTGTTTCTAAAACATTAAACCATGCACCACCATATATAACAATAATTATAACATATTCTCAACCTATAATTTTTACATGTACATATCACACAAAATATCTCCCCAATATTAGAACCATTTTTATTATACTTTTTTACTCATTGTATTTTATATAAGATAACATACTTCCATTTTATTAGTTTTTCTTATAAGAATAAAAAAGACATAATTGTAATGTAATAAATCATGATTAATGCAATTTTCATATCAAAACCCTAATGTGTTATCATATGATATTCAAATATTTTAGTAGAGGATAAAGATTACCTAATTTCTAGAAAAATCACAGTTTATCAAACCTTGTAAAAATATTATGCTCCACTAATAAAGTTTTTGTGCTTAAAAATTATATCACAATAACCATATTAATATTTAATCAATAAAATAATATTTTTTATTAAAATATTTATTAAATGCATAATTACTAAATTATCCTTACATTAAAATGGATAGAAGCTTTTAAGGAGGATCTCAACCTTCATGAGAATCACAAGCTTGGTAAGGTAGAAGGGGGCTAGGGGTTCGTTGTTTAGGTAGAGGTGATCAGCAGTGGTGGTTGGCAACAATGGCATCAAGCCTTGCCGGTGATGGCGAGGGCTCCAACATATGGGTGGTTGGCTTTAGTGGTGTGTGCGCTACAAGTAGAAGGTGGTGGTCTATAAAGGTTGAGAGTGGTTAATTTGGGGAGGTCACACAAAATTGGAGGGGCAAGAAGAATAAGAGGAAGGGGAGGTAAGAAGGTGGTGATCCTAGGTGGTAGTAGTAGTGGCAAGGGGAATGGTAAGGAGTGTGGCCATGATTGATGGTGAAGAAGTAGCAACAGAGGTGTGGTGGTGTTGGGACAAGTTGGCAAAGGAAGAGGGAGAAGAAAGGGAGATCGGCTTGGATCATGGGTGATAATAGGGATGGTGGTTTCTGGTTGTAACGGTGATAATGTAGTGAGGAGTAGATAATATGGCAAGAGAGGCCTAGCTTCTTGAATAGCTAAGGATAAAAATAAAATAAGGAAGGGAAGAGGAGAGGAGAGAAGGCCATGGTTTGCCTGCATGTATGTATATACATATATATGCACATGTAGGGTTCATGGATGTAGGATTGATGAGAAGGAGGGAAAGAAGGGAACACAAGGGCAGAGGAGGGGGTTGGCATGCGAGGTTAAAAGTGCAAAAGTGCACGAGAGTTGTTAACATAGGAGACAGACAGCGGGAGTTGCTGATGGAAGGGTGTGTAGGTTCATAGGGTATGCATTCAGATGTGGAAGAATATCTCCAAATAATCTTCTCTAACTACGATTTTTTACGTTGGAATTACAAGTTACAAAAATTCCTCAAGAGTTCAACCTCTTGAACTTGAACTTTGAGGACACTCGAATACTTTGGTAGGCTTACGTTGATCTACTCCAAGTTTAGTGGCATTCTAATGAGAAATCTGCTATTTTTCAATATGACACTCTTGCTACTCTCCAATACACTTAATTAAAGAAGGAGAAGAAAAGAAGAAAGCACACACTTTATCTCATGTTTCACTCTTTCATATTCCTATGAACTCTTATTTCATGTTATGTCTATCGAAATAAATGTGTAAAAGGCTTTATATATGCATGCACCCATGTAGACCTTTTCAATAATAAGCCAACTAATAGGCCCTTATTAATAAAATTAATCCCAAATGCAACCATGATAATTTTCAATTATTATAAAGTATAAAACAAAATAACAAAGCTACACAACTTTAATAATATAATACATAGATGTAATCTTATGTAGTCCAATTTTATGTCTTTGATCCTTGTTTTTCTTTGCATTTTGTAATCCTTATAATTCCATTAACATTATCTTGTACAACAACGATATTTAATAGCATGAATTTCTTACAAACATATACAATACCTATAAGAATTAATTGACAAAATAGTAGAAGCATAAGAATTTTTAAGCCTAATAGGTTCCATCTCAAAGTATGCTAGTTCTTCTTGTTCGTCAGAATTTGAAGGGTAGGATTGAGAGTGATCTGAAGATGCTCTTGCATCAGATTTAGGATAGGACAATGATAGCAAGCGAGTTTGGTTTGGTTAGAAAGGAAAGGGAGCTGGCCATCTAGGGGAGTGTGTAGGGGAATGTTTGGTTATAAGGGGAAGGAAGAGCTGGCATGCGTAGGCAAGGGCATGTGGAATTCTTAATGGGTGTAGAGTGGTGTTCTATAGGGGTTGTTTGGGTGTGTTTAGAGAGGATTTGTTCAGGTATAATTGATGGAGAAGAAGGAAAGAAATAAATGAAAATGATGGGTAGGCTAGGTAGGTTGCTAAGAAGAAGGATAAACCAAATAAGTTGGTTGTGCTGGGCAACACAGGCTAAGGGATAAAGGGAGAGAAAAGAGGAGAATTGAAAGTTGGTTAGGGCTCGAGGAAGGGAAAGGAAAGTAAAAGAAAACAAAAGGAGATAAGGAAGAAAAAAAGAAAAGAGGAAAAGAAGATGAAGGAAAAAAAAATAAATGTAGAGTTGGAATTAGAGTTAGGTTAAATTTAGGTTTAGGATAACATTAATTTATCCAAATTGAGGGTATCCGATTAGAAAAATAAATTGGGTGAAATTATTGTTTTAGGGTTGATTTAAATCAAAAGAAAATATAAAATAATTAGAATAATTTTTAATAATTTATGTTAATTGTAGGTCAAGGGTTAACTACAAATAAACAAGTTAATATATAATGGTTACATGTTTTTTTAGATAAAATACTAAACATTATCAATTATAGTAACAAAATTTTTGGGGAGTTACAGTTACCACCACAACTAGTACAAGTTTGGTTTCCTCTACTAGTATAATACCAAGTGCTAAGGATAAAATTGTTAATCTAATTAAATTAATATCATAGTTATAAAATCAGACTAGAGAGAGTCAAAGTTGATTAACATCATTCCAAATAAAACCAACTATTAGTGGTTACAAAATTTTAGTGAAATAAAATAATTAAAGACATAAGACTATAGAATCATTTGGATCAAAAAATATCGGGTAAAATATCGGGTAAAATATCAGATAGCCCATTGAATAAGCTAGAGATCATGAAATGGAACCTTTAAGTACAATGGTGGTAAGTAATCCATTATATAAAATTAATATGAAAAGCTCGCATTGAACACATAAAAAACAACACTAAAATCCATGGTATAAAACATTGAAAACATACATGTGATAGTCAAAATAGAATAATCATATCAGATAAACATTAATCACCAAACTAATAGATGACTTTTACTCATTCATTTAGAACATAATAAAAACTTGCCAACCAAACATATAAGAGATGCTCTATGAAATAATGGTTAAAATCAGTATCAATGCCATTACCATAACCTACACAATATATTTCATCTCTCAATATCAAAACTAGTAATATCCAGTACACCATATGTAGGGCTCAAAGGCACAATACCAATAAAAACCATAATACTACTAGTAACTCTCAAAGATACATTACCAAAAACTTGTAGGCACGAAGGCTACTATCAAATAAGAGGTAGGCACAAGGGCGGAAACAAAACTAGAGGTAAGTTCAAAGGTTACTACCAAACCACAAATAGGTATAAAGACTGCTGCTAATTCACAAGTTGGAATAAAGGCTACTATCGAACCACAGGTTGGAATAAAGGCTACTACTGAACCACAAGTAGGCACAAAGGCTACTACCATCCGATCCAATAATCATTTTGATTCAATAATAATCATTTCTAATTTTATTTACTTGATGGTAGATCATATCAACTTAGAGACATTAAGGCACTATAGTCATACAAGTGCAGAAAAGCAACACAGTATCCTACCGACTATCAACTCAAAGATACTAAGGTACTTTGGTCGTACTAGCACACAAAGGTAAAACAGTAACCTACTAACATACACACCTGAGTCATAATTATGCATACCTTCTATAAGTTTGTAGAACTAAATAGAGTGAGATATATGGCCTGGTAGGGTCACTAAGGCACACCAACAAAATCTATAATTAATCGTGGGCTAAACCATGTCTTTAGAGTTCGAACCTCTAAAGATCCACTATTTTCAAGCTCGAGGTATTTCACTTGAAGTATTAGTATTTTATAATGATAACCATGAGACCACATATCAATCACATAGATCTAATTTTTTAACCACTTTTACTCATTTCCAAGCAACATGGACAACCATAATCAAGGTCAATACCAAGGTCAACAATATAAATCTATTAGGCTATCCTATGCTTCATTATTCAAAAACAGGCACTTTAGGATAAAAATGACCAAAATACCCTTGAGGCTAACATTACCTTATTATCATCCATTTCCATTACAAATTACATTTTATTTATCAACTTGTCTTGAAAAGGATAATATACAATAATTAAATTATTTATCATGAAATTAACACCCTTTCCCATACATGCCCTTTCCATAAAATAAATTCCCAAAGAAAGACTAACCTTCTATAGCTAATCAAGGATTGGGGCTTCCTTATACTAGTTATAGAAACTACACATCTTGAAACAACATAAATAGGAGCTTTAAAGATTTAAGCATTTCGAAAAAAACAAATCTACCATGTAAAAAACCAAAAAGCTAAATTTGTAAGGATTGAATCTATTCATTGCTGCTCACCCTATAAGATAACAATTTCTAATTAATATTTCCAAGACTAGAATAAAACTTGAATATGAATCCTGTCATTGATATAGTCGAGATAGGTGTACATGTACACATCGATAGGTTCCCTATACATATTTGTAGTTGTCTAAATAAAAAGTACTTATAGAATATTGGGCTTTCAAACTTGAGACTATGTTTCCAAGAGTATAATTTGTAAAAAAATTAAATAGATTGATGATTGAAATAAATATTGCCTGTGAACTCTAATTACCTAATCAAGTTTTCAAATTGCATGGGTTCCTATATTATTACATGTAAAAAGAATTTGTACTCCATTATATATTTAACTTTCCATGCTACTTTACCATTTTGTTTTAAATTTCTAAAATTACTAAGAATGCTTCCTTAGTATAACATAGATTAGACATCCATTTTATGTTTTCTTCTAAACACTTAATTTAGCTTCCACTTGCTCTCCCACTTAATTAAGGACTCTCATTATCTTTTAGAAGGTTTTAAAACTATCGTTATTATTTAGCTTTTGGATATCAATTTATATTAATCTAATTATGTTACATGTGTATTTCCTTAGGTAATAAATCGTAATAATTGTGAAAGATAATGTTGAAGATGATGATGTCATAGTAGGAGCTAAATAGGATGAGAATAAAGAGGGTAGTGTTTGATTTATTAAGAAAGATGTTTTATATGTCAACAAATGTTACATGTTGTACAAATAGTATTGTACCTGATAGTCTATTATCGATTTGATAAATAAATTAAATACTGATGATTATGTATGGTGTACTTAATTACATATAAGGATAAGTTGTTGTTATAGGTAAATATTGCAATAATAGGTTCCTCCACCATTTAAAGTCCCTTCCACACCTTTGATAGAAATGTGAGGAGAAAAGGAGTAGAAATTGAGAATAAGACCAAGAATGTTAGGTGTTTTAAGTGTCAAGGCATAGGAAACTATTAAATTGAGTGGCTTAATAAAAGGGCCATAATAGATTTAGAGGAAGAAAATCGAGAAGAGGATAATGAAGAGGAAGAGGAAGTCTCATGAACGAATGGAGCAGAGGAGTTTCCACCATAAGATGTTGGAGAATCTTTGATTATTAGAAGGTGATGCATACTAAAGAGGCTAAAGTAAATGATTAACAAAGAGAGAATATTTTTCAATACAAGTGCCCAAAAATTAGAAAAATAGGTTATGTTATTGTGGATGGAGGAAATTTTGCCGGTGTTGCTTCTTGCACCTTAAAAGAGAAGCCTAGTGCTCCTTCAACAAAATGTGACAAACTATATATACTATAATGGCTTAGTGATGGTAATATGGTTGAGGTGACAAAGCATGATGTGGTTTTTATCAAAGTAACGGAAGGTTGGATAAAAATATGTAGTAGAAGTTGTCACCCACGATCTAATTCAAAAAGAATGAAGTGAATTGGTGTATTATAGACGAAGAAATTGATGTTACAAGATGAAGGTGTTTTAGCAGATTTGAAGGTGTTCAAATGTGTTGATTTGAAGATAGTATTGAGGAAGGATTATCCTAGATCTTTCTTTCTCAATGTAGACCCAAAAGGGAGGATTAGACTTTAGCTCTCTTGCTCAACGTTTTATCAAAATTCTTATTCAATATTCTTTATACAATGTGGCGCACAAAAGAGTATATATAGGAAAGAATAAGCTCGGTGGAGAGCTTCCTTAATGAGCCGAGTTTACCCACCTAATCTAGCCCATTAATCATTGTTGAATTAATCCCATATTAGCCTTAATCCAAAGCATAATATCATTAGTTAAATGATACTAAGGATTAATATTACAAAGCTATACAATAGACTAAGATACATACATGAAATTATAGCCATACCCTAGTTACATAAAAGGGTTAGGGTTTACAACAAGTTTATACAAATAATTAATATCATCACTTTATCTCTTGTTGTAATGTATCATCCCATGTATGTCATAGTCTTGCATGCCTTGGAATACTTGTACACATCAATGTGTATGAACATCATCTTCTTGAAAATATGTAACATACCTACAAGAATAACTTGAATGGTTTTCAATGTCAAGCATATAAGAATTATCAAGAATATTTAACATGATAGGCTCCAACATTAAGAAAGATAAATCATCTTCCTTACCTTGAGGATTAGAATGAATATGATAATCATTATTTTCAATGGATGCTCCTGCATCAAAGCAAATGAAGGTTCCATTCTCCATTAGGATGACCTATCAAGATGAGTTGGTGTGTGATGTTGTCCCAATCGATACTTGTCGTTTGCTCTTGGGGAAGGCATGACAATTTGAGAGAAGTGTCTTTTGTATGATGGGAGAAGGAACACTTATTACTTTAAGTTTGACAAGAAGAACATTATTCTCACACTTTTAGCTACTCGGTCTATTCATGTTCACATAATTAATAAAAATTCCTTACTTATAGGTGTAAATTGTATAGATAAGGCTTATTAAAAGGAAAAGTAATCTACTTGTTATTGTTGTTAGAATATAAGGAGGGGAGGGTTTTTAATGAGCCTTGAGTTTAGGCAATGTTAGAGGAGTTTGGTGACGTATTCCCTAATGATCTACCACATGTATTAACACCCATTAGAGGTATAAAGAACCCAATAGACTTTATACCCTAGTGCTATACTCCCTAATAAGGTGTCCTAGAGGTGTAACCCTATGAAAGCCTTAGATTTGTATAGTAAAGTGGATAAATTATTGTTTAATAGTGTGATAAGAGAGTCCATTAGCCCTTGTATCATGCCTACTTTGCTTACAACCAAGGGAGAATTGTATGACTTGATGGTTATGCCCTTTAGTTTGTAAAATGCTCCTACTAAGTTTATAGACTTATAAATGAGGTACATTGGCCATTTACTAGCAAATTTGTCTTAGTTTACTTCGATGATGTCCATGTGTATAGATCTAGTGAGGAAGAAAATGTAAAGCATCTCAAACTTATATTTCTAGCACTATAAGGTCACAACTTGTATGCTAAATTGGAGAAGTGTGAATTCTTTATATCTTGGATTACATTTCTATTCTTTGTTGTGTTTAAAGATGGAATAGCCATGGATGAGTCCAAGGTGGAAGCAATCAAGAAATGGGCCATTCATTTATCATTCAAGATGAGATCCTCTTCATGAACAATAAGATCTCTATCCCAAATGTTTTGTTAGAGAATTTCTTGTGAGGGAAGTGGGCTAAGGAAGAGTAGTTGGACACTTCGGCATTAACAAGACCATGGACATACTTAATGAGCATTTTCTTTACCCCCAAACTAGCAACAGATGTACAAAGTGTAATAACTAGATGTGTTACATGTTACAAGCCCAAGAGTCACTTCTACCATGGACTTTACACTCCCTTACCTACCCCACATCATCCATAGGATCATGTAAGCATGGACATCAGCATAGCAATGGCTAAGACACAATGGAAAAATGATGTTATAGTGGTGGTGGTGGATTATTTCTCTCAGATGGCTCATTTCATTGCATGCTATAAAACGGATGATGCCTCTTATATAGCCAATCTATTCTTCAAGGAGATAGCTAGGCTACATGGTATTCCTCAATCCATTATCTTAGATATGGATACCAAATTCTTTTTATACTTTTAAAAGACCCTATGGAGGTTTGTTGGTAGCAAACTCATTTTCAATATCACCTAACATCCACAAACCAATGGACAAACTAGGGTCAGTAATAGAGTCCTCGCAATGATCCTAAGAAGTTTAGTTCACAAATCTTTGAAGGATTGGGACATAAAACTTTTATGTGCCAAGTTGGCCTAAAATTGATCACCAAACTATGTTATAGGAAGCTCACCCTTTGAAGTTTTATATGGGTGAACCCTAATAGTCACATGAATCTCCTACCTCTTCCCTTCAAAGCCTACACCGACTTTTTAACATAAGAAAGTGATAAGGAAATGAAGAAAATTCATGAATAGGTTAGGAATAGAATCAAGAAGGTGAATGAAATGAACAATAAAAGGGATAACAAGCACTAGAGATAATACTTGTATAAACAAAGAGATATTATTACGCTTCACCTTATGAATGAATGATTTCCTTATTGAAGGAAGAACAAACTTCCACCTCGAAGGAATTACCCATACAATGTTATTAGCAAGATTGGTGATAATGCTTATGAGGTGGAACTATCAAAAGATATGGGAGATATATCAAACTCATTTAATGTGGGAGATCTACTTCCCCATATTCATGATAAACCTTTCAAAGACAACAAGGCTGACTTTCAAGAGGGAGAGGATGATGTACGAGCATCCCTATTTGATAATCATAATCTAGCTATTATTTTTCCCAATTTTGAGAGCCACAAAACTCTCCTTACTTGAATAAGTTAATTTTATATGAAAACCTAGTCATGCAAGCCATAAAAGCTATGCAAACCTTCTACTTTTTTTATCCACAAGACAATTTAAAGGAAGGCACATAATGCCACATTTTTATAAGCCTTTTTCCCATTTTTATCCATATTTCCTTATTATTTTTACCCTAAATAGGCCCATAAAACGAAACCCTATCACCAATGCTTATAAGACATACAAATCAAACATAATTCCCTCTCATGTTGGATATCATGTCACTTTCAACAATTAGGAAGAAAAATGTAGATTTGGGAGAAACAAGGAAAAAACACATTATTTACTTATTTTTCATACTTATAAGATTAAAACGATTATTTGTCTTGTTCTTTTTGTGTCTTATGGTTGTTGTAAGATTATAATATGTGATATTAGGGGTGAAGCTTTGAAAATCTGCATAATATCCTCCAATATAACTAAAGCACATGGGTTGAAACTTAGCTACATTTTCTTCTTTAATCCTAAACTTCATCAATAAGTGACAAGGATATCATCAATGAAGAATAACTCACCTTTCGGATACATATTTTTATCTCAATAATCGAGATTCCTCTCTTCATTATCAAAGTGTAAGAGTTTGATATTTTTGGAAAAGACTTACAAGATTAATCCTAAAAGTTTATACCTTAGAATATTCTTATAAATATTAATTCAAGGAGTTACTAAGAATAAATTTTTATCAACTCTAAATCTCCCCCATTTCCTTCTTTTTTTAGGTTTTTCTATAGTTTTAGCACACCAATACCTAGCAAGACCCAAATTATATCTCATATGCCTCATTTTTTCATCAAAGTAAGATTTTAGAATTACAATCAACTAGTTGTTGGTATTAGACCTAAGAATCAAAGAATAATGGTAGCCATATGGTTTGATATGAAGAACATCTGCATATGAAGTTTCTTGTGAAAGCCCATAGAAAGTTGAGTTTCCTGTGAAAGCCCATAGAAAGTTGATTATCATCTTAGGTTATAGGATTTTCAGAGAAGCATATAATAGTAGATCCTGAGAATATTGATTTTAAGGTGGAAGAAGAGGAACAAGATATTATTATGTTAAATTCACAACTAATGTAGAAGTAAGAGCACATCATTGAAAAAATTGTTCTATGGGCATAAGGCTCTAAACTATGAGAATGTTAGGATGGCCTTGACTTCTAATGAGTTTGAATGATAGCATGCAGAGAAGGAAGAAATAATAGTTGAAGGTTTGTTCTCAAGGGGAAGATAGACAAAAGGGATAAATAGAATAACAAAGGTAATTCTTGATGACAATCTCAACCTAAAGCATCTACTAAATCTTTCAATTGTCACAAAACGGGTCACCTTAAGAGTGAATTACTAGAGATATCTTTGATGTAAGGTTCAACTAAGAAACATAATGAGAAGGAAATGGAACAAGGTGGTGTGGATTTAATCTTATATTGGTATGAAAATGTTAAGGTACAAATGGTATATTCAAGAAATATCAATCAAGACATAGGTTGAACTTATCTTATCACTCCTAATAGGGAAATTTTTATTAAGTATAGTAGAGTTACTGGAGTATAAGAGCTAATAGGTGTAGCAAAGATTGTTCTTTTATTGGTATTGGAGAGGTTCATATTAGTACTCAAATAGATGATAAGTTTTAATTAATCAGTGTAAGGCATGTCCCTTATAAAAAATAAAATCTTATTTAATTAGGTACCTTTGAGAGTGAGGATTATATCATTAAAAATGAATAGGGAACTATTAAGATGTGTATTGGTTCAATATTGGAATTGAAGGGTTATTTAGGTAATGGATTATATGTGTAGCAAAATAGTGAAGATGCTTGTGCAAGAAAAATGAAGAACAATACAAGGAGGAAGTCATAGTAGAGAAATGATGTCAACTTAATTCTTATGCATATCAATTTTCCTAAGTAGGAAGGGATTTCATGGATATCAAAATTTTACCAAGTCCTTCATTTCTGTGAGTAGTTATATTAAGCAATACTTGTAGGTTAATGTTAATTTCAAGCTTGCATAAATCTAAGGTAATCTAGATTATGTACATGTTGATCTTTAGGGTCCAACTAGGACACTTTCCAAAGATGAGGCTACATAAATTATATGACACTTATAGATAATTTTTCATGAAATCTTGGATTTACGTCTTTAACAGTAAGTATGATGTCCTCAAATACTTTAAAAAATGGAAGGTTAATCATGGATTAGAGTTCTATAATGATGATTTTGATGCATTTTCAAAAAAATTGTATTTCAAGGTATTTGGCATTCAGGGGAACACCATAACAAAATGTCTATGTGGAAAGATTGAATAGAAACATTATGGAAAGGATCAGTGGTTGGATATTAGTTTGTAAGGGAACAAGGAATGAAAGATCATTAGATAACTTAGGAAATATGAACACTTTTATCTTGTGGCATATGCAGTGATGAATCTAAATTGATTAAAGCAATGGAAAAATAACTTTAATTTTCTTATCAAAAATGATGCAACACCCCCATTTTTCTCTACTATAATTTCATTCTAACAACATTGCATAAGTGAAAAACTGCAAAACTCATAGAAAAAGGGGTCTTGCTACAAAAATTAGATCTATCCTATGTTAGACATAAGGTTGAGAAATCAAGCCAATCAGAAGTAGAGAAGAGTGTGAAATAAATAATACAAAGATATTCATGCAAATTATATCAAGAATAGGAGCGTGATAGTCCTTGAATATTCAAGTACTTAAAAGAAATCAAGCTAAAGTACAGAATTTCAATTTTAGAAAGCAAAAGTAGTGTGTAACCCTAACCGTAGTCCATCAAGGACTGCATAAAAGTCTTGGGATGCCTACACTCACAAAACTCACACACAACACATGGAAATCCTACCACTAAATATCCATAGAACCTACACATCTTCCTCTACTACTAAGGGTGAGAAGGTAATTGAGAAAATGGGCACATCAGTATGCTTCATACTAAGCGAGCTAACTTATCTCATCAACGGGAGTAACAAGCACATAAAGTCCTAGCATAATATAGAGATCATACTAACATATTTCATGCTTATGCCATATAAATATGTGTACATGCTCTATTATTGTCATATAATATATGAAAAACTCATACCATACATGACATAAGATGCCTGTCAACATACACAACAATACAGATAGCAACATGCAATTGACTAAGTAGATTGTTTAAACTATTATTAGGGCTTCTATCATCCATTCACATAATTTCCCACTAAGTCCATTTTTGATTTACATAATCCATTAGGTCATTTATTTATAATCCATTATCTCTCTTCTTATTCTTTTCCTTTTTATTTTTCTCCTTATCCATATTCTTATTTTGATTCTTATTTACCAGTAAACCATACACCACCCCATGATCTCACGTACTATAGAAGTCTATCTAAATGAAAGGACATAAATTCCATTTGAATCCAAGTACTAACCAATGAACATAGAGTTTAGCCCAAGCCAAGTAATCACTAATGGACATAAAGCACACTCAAAGCTAAAAACCATACATGTAACCATACTCTTTAATATTGATACCCTATAGTACATCATAAGTGTGCAAAGTAGCTAAGGCACTAGGATCTACTATGATTTTACCTGAAGGAAAATCTTGAAGAAACCAACAAACATCTTAAAGAAGACTAGCCCCTATATCTAATTGAGGATGATGTAACCCAGATCCATACATAGCTTGATCATCTTCCAATTTAAGTGATTAATGTATTATTTCCATGGTTATATTATCATATAAGGCTTATAGAACGTGTAAGTAATGAATCCACACACTTATTCCATCTTAACAACATTTATTCCCCCTAAATATATGCTAGGGTTAACATTACTTCTTAACTAATATTAATCAATCCATTAGGATAACCCATTTTAGGTGGATAATCTAGATTAGATTAGCTTATTTAGGTTTTACACTAACGCCTTTACAAACACTTATTGAGTATTTCATGAACTATAATCCACTTAATCCATTTATTAGGTTATCAATCTATGCCAAAAAGTGTATTTGACTCATTATATAGTTTTATAGAAACATTAGGCATTGTGTCAAAGCATATCAAGGCCAAAAGATCAAAGTCACATAATTTAGCTAAACTAGTGAATCAGTTTGGTATAACTAATGAATTACTTTCATGATCAGTATTAGTTTCACTCGACCAAACCTAGGGTTCCCTTAGACTAATCAATTTGTTTAACCAAACCAGTCAACTATTTTAAGACTATTTGATCAATTCCGCCAAACTAGCTTATGGGTTTATGTCGATAACAACCAAGGTCAGTATACACGTAATAGCTAATTAGTTTTGGCCAACTAGTCAACTGTTTTAAGAATTAGTTAATTAGTTTGACCTAACTAGTCAACCAATCTTCTCCCAAACAACAAGTATAGACAATTTTATTTGAATCACACTCTATAATGTTATAGTATCCAAAACAAAACATATCATAAATAAATAGAATCATGTTTTACATTTAAGAATATTGACTCTATTTTCTCTAAAAGAATGCATTTTTATCTAGATTCATAAACAATTCAACATGAATAAATTAGAAGCCAAAATCTTATGAAGACATAGAAAATTAGCACTTTACAAGATACATTCCACCATTTTCTTATTCAAACCATATTTCAAATGTAAGAATGACTTACTTGGTGATTAGAAAACTTTTGCACTAATAGAAAAACTCATCTTGGAATATTCTCAACATCCAGATCCTTTAAAAACAATTTAAAGCTTCAAAAATCATTAAATAATTTTCATAATTAAAAATAAAACATAGAAAGGAAAACAAGCTTATCAAGGTTAAGAGAAAAATAGAGGAAAATTATACAGAGTGAAACTCAACTTCCTACTAAATATAACTCCATCTTATATAAAGATTAAATGAGAAGGATCTAAACCATGGATCAAAAGACAGGAAAGAACTCAAAAGAAACCTCAAATTGTAGAAAAAGGAACACAATTTCTAGAGATCTAAGATCTTTTTGAGGCTGAAAGAAAAGTGAGAAGATTGGTGATTATGGTTATTCATAGCCAAGGAGTAAATTCAAGAAGTTATGTGGTTACATAACATATTGAAATCCTTTTTTTTTATCCATTAAAATCTAAGTTGAATGGGTGTATTTATCAAGATTGGTTGACTTTCAATCAGGAGCTAAAATGGTGATTTTCTAGGGAATACAAGTTGATTTTGTCTAGAAATATCAAACACAAGAAGGGTAATGAAAGATTAGCATAAGAAGGAATGCCCTATAAGTATAGACAATTTAGAATTTAGGCAATGCTTCTAGAGGTGTACGGAGGAGTAAGGTGAAAGAATAAAAGTTGAATCCTCAAATTATTTTGAGGTAGTAGCTAGAGCTAAATATATGAAAATAAAAGTGTTAATAATATAAAAAGACTAGCTTGAATTTAGATTATCAAGTTTTCATTTGATATTAGAAATTTTCTTGAAAATTTAAGTTTAAAAAAAAAATACTTAGCCTGACCAACTAGCTGATTTGTTTAGCCATTGAGTTGACTATTCCACTCACCGGCCAATTCATTCCCCAAAAAGTCGAATGGTTTAGTCGAATAAAAACCTTTAGCTAAAACATTGAACTAGTTGACTAATTTACCTAAATACCTATTTTATTCAAATCTATCATTACCTCAATCCCAATAATAGTTCTTAATCAAAATCAAACATCGTTAAATTTTATTAAACACCATAACTTTTCATTCAATAAATCTTACAAAAATATGGGGTATTACAAATGAATCATCAGAGTTGGCTCTTAAACCTTACAATAAGAAGCTAGTAGGTTGTAAGTGGGTGTTTAAATTAAAATAATATGTTCATGCAGGAGATAGGCCTAAATATAAGGCTATATTGGTTTCTAAAAGCTTATCTTATCATGAAGGAGTTGATTATAAAGAAATCTTCTCACTAGTGGTTAAACACACATTTTTAAAGGTGTTATTATCCTTAGTGGACATAACTAATATGGAACTTGAACAAATTGATGTTAAAACCATTTTCCTACATGGATAACTTAAAGAAAAAATATTAATGTAACAACCGCCAGGTTTTATTGAGAAAAGTAAGGAAACTAAGTGTTTTTCTTAAGAAATCATTATATGGGTTGAAGTAATCCTCTAGGAAATGGAATGAGAGATTTGACAAATATATAAAGAAGGTTTATTTAAAAATGTGTAAGTTAGATTCATGTGTATATATAAAACATGTGAAAGGGAAGAAGAACGTGTTCATACTTTTATATGTAGATCACATGCCCCTAGCTATCAAAAGTGTGGTAGATATTAACACATTAAATAGTTCCATCCAGTCTATTCTTTTTGGTTCATAAAGTGTAAGTTCGATTATATCTAGTTGTAAGCCATGCATAAAGAAGAGAAAAAGAAAGCCTGTAGAAGTCTTTGTCCCGCGAGACCCATTGTATGAGTCACGGTCTCAATCTATTACTAGTGGCATTGTATCACGAGTTATAGTTCCTCCAGTAGGGCTGGGGCTTTTGCTTGTATAATCCCCTTCATTTGCAATAGAAGTTTTTCTTCTACCATTAATCAAGTTTCAGGAGGATTTCTCCCTTACATACCAAAGTTTTAGACTCAGGCTAGAGGAACAAGAAACAAAGTGAGTGAAAGAACGTGATTGAGAAAGGGGCGCGTTGCTGGAGAGGAGCAAAAAATACCACCCATTATAGAAATTCAGCATGCCATAGACCTTATCCCTGGATCTCAATTGCCTAATCTTCCACACTATAGGTGAAACCCTGTAGAGAGAGCTAAGTGAAATAGGCAAGTTGAGTCTGGTAGATATTAACACATTAAATAGTTAATTCAATATGGCATTTGAAATAAATGATACAGACCGTACTAAGAAAACTTTAGGATTTGAAATTCTCAAAAATTGAAGCAATATAATGTTATTCTTGTCTTAGTGTTTTGATATGAACAAAATATTATTAAAGTTTTTTTTATAAAAGGTTAAACTAGTTAGCACACCTCTAAGTAGTTAACTTAGATTATTAAAACCTTGGTATCCCATAAGTGAAGAGGAAACTTTATATATGAAGAAGGTTCCTGACTATAGTGTAATCACAAACTTTATGTAACTAATGATATATACATGACAAGATTTAATCCATTTTGTTAGTGTCATGTATAAGTCTACGAAAAGCCCACAAAAAGAACATTAGAAATTAACTTAAAGGGTTCTTAGATATTTGGAAGGCACTAGAGAAGTTGGTTTAAATTTATGGGATGGTAATATAGGAAGAACTAATTCTTGAATGTTTTTATGATGATTATTATGTTGGAGACAAAGACCATAGAGGGTTAGTTTTAGGATTTGTTTATTTTTTTGTTGGAGGTGTAATAAGCTAGAGGGAAGCACTGAAATGAATGGTTACATTTTCAACATGAAATATAAAATATGTTGCTTGCACTGAAGACTTAAATGAAGTATTATGGTTGAAAGATATTATACATGAACTCAGTGTATGTTCAAGGTTTTTAGTGGTACAGTGTAATAAACAATGTGCAATTTGTACATACAAGAATCGATTATTTCATGAAAGAACTAATCACCAAGATGTTGGACTTTAATTCATTAGGGATATACTTGGTCGAGGAAAGCTATGGTTGGAAAATGTGGGGAACTAAAGATAATGTAGCTAATGTGTTAATTAAGGCATTGAGCTTAGCTAAATTTCAGTACTGCGTATAAATTATAAGATTTATGAACAATGTGGAAAAGGGTGGAGAATGTTAGCTATTGGAGTGTTATCCACATTGTATTTAAGTTAGAACTATTTATTGTTACATTGGGTTACATTATTATAGGAGGTTATTATACATGTAATATGAAATATGCTTAAGTTTGTTAAAAGCCTAACTAACACCTACTAGAATTAGCATATAAGTATCCTACGTAAAATGATATAATTGATCATCAATTTATTTGCAATCTTTGTAAGAGAGTATAAGAGTACAGTTGTTGTTTTTTATGGTGTTGTGAGAAATATGCAATCTTTTCACTCACAATATAAGATTCTCATTCTCTCAATTATTCTTGTTCTTCATTCATTAATTAATTATAGTTTTTTATTTCATTTCACATAGTCTTTCTTTCTTCAAGTAAAGTTAAGTGAATTTGATTCACTCTTTCTAATTAATTATTCATCAAAGCAAGATTTTAGGATTATAATATGGATACCAACAATGTGATTATACTTTTTTAAGTGAGTAAGAACAATCTTAATAGGATAAAATAGATTAAATTAAATTAGAAGAGAGATGGAGCTAAAATAATACCTTTAATATCTCAAGGAAACCTATCAAATAATCAAGATAAAAAAATTAAATTAACCATTAGAATTATAGCATGAGTGTTAAGAAATATAGAGAAAGGAATATATTCAACCAAAGATTTTTGAAAGCGAGTTATTGAAGATCTTCAAAAGGCTTCAATGCAGGTTATATAAAGGTCAATGGTATTATTGACTAAGAGAAAGAAGAATGAATATTTATGCGGATATTATGGAGGGTGTTAGGAGAATATCTTATGATGGAACAGTTAGAAATAAAGAGAGGATGGAAGAGGAGATTAATTTCAGTTGAAATGATTAGATGATAATCATTAGGTAGGCACATTGGGGGTTATGTGTTATAGAGGGACGATGAAAATGAGGTAGGTTTTAGCCTTAAAGGGGGTATCAATTAGAAGGGTAGGTTTTATTGGGGATGGTAGAAACTAAAAATGGAAGAAGCGTAATGAACATGTAGTTTAGGATGGATATTTGCACTGATAATGAAAATTTTCAAGATGAGATTTGAATATGGCATATTCCATGTTAGAAGTTATTCTTATGATGGTATTAGATTTCGTTATAATTAAGGGTTAGCATGAATTCACAAGGATTTTTTATGTTTCATATAAAATCTTAAAAGATAAGGTTAAATCTACTTATAGAACTAAGCTCCACTGGTTTATTTTGCCTAATAAATGTTAATTTATTTAAAAGTAATAAAAACGTTCAAATACATTTGATCCAATTTTAAATTTAGAGCCCCAAAACATGATAATCATTATATTTTTATAAATTTAAGAAAATTAAAATGGTATTTTTGAGGCATAAAATATGATAAAATCTCTTTGACACAAAAATAACATTTTTCATCAAAACCTTCACTTATCCTTTTTTTTAAATGGATAAATGACTCAACAGAAATCAATGAAATTAAAATATTATGATTCTATTATCATCTAGGGATATTTACATGGTTAAAAGTATCTTAAAGGGGCTCATGGAACAAAATTGTGAGCAAGAATACAAATTATTGAATAAAATGCTTTCGAATAATAACTAAAGTTTAATTTTTGTTTAAAAGATGTAATAAATATCTTCAATATATAATTTTATTATTTTTATATTATAAAAGGCATTTTTTGTTAGTGTGTTTTAAAACATATATCAAAAAGCACACAAGTATTTAAGGCTAACAAGAAACCTAAACATGATAAGAGATTAGTCAAATAATGAAACCTCACTATATAAGGGATCATCGTGGATCACACAATCCCTCAAAACAATAAGGAAAAAGCTAAAATCTAAGGTAATAAGCACAAAGAAAAACTCTACAATTAGAGGCAAAAAACTTATAGAGGTGTGCGATCATACTAGCACTAATGCACAGTATCCCATCAGAACTTCACAATTAAGCATGCTTGGACAAGAATAGTACTAGGATGGGTGACCTCCCGAGAAGTCCTCATGTTGCACCCCTCAAGAAAACATATTAGCAAGTAAAGGTAGTACCACTCTTATTGAGTAATGGTTCTAAAAATTTATGGAAATTCAATTTAGGTCAACAAGGCCCTAAAATATACCATAACAAATTATTCCTCTATTTAGTTAATCAATGAAAAACACACTAAATATGAAAATTTTCCCATTGTACTTGTTAAAATACCATAAAACTTATGAAGAAACACCAAAAACAACTTTTTATCATTATAACAAATATAAAAATAAAACCCCAAGAATTAACTGTCCTATTTGATGGATTAAATGGTTCATAATTCATGATATTCTCACTATGCTCTTTATAAAGTCATAATCGACAAACTAGAATGAATACGATTTGACTTTATAAATAATGAAAATGTAACCCAATTTCTTAGCCTAAATGAATTATCTTGATGGGTTAATTTAAACTTGGTTAAACACTAATATAAATCCCCCCACATGGTTCAAGGGTAATAATGGTTAAGATGGAATGATGTTGTGGGAGCATTATATGGATGTTACATGGGCCATATATGATAACATAACCTTTGAAAATAATACACTAATCACTTATTATGAAAGATGATAAAGATGTATATGGGCTTGGGATACCCAATCATTGATTACCTACTAGGGGTTAGTCTACCTTTAGGATTTTATTGGTGTCCTTGGGCTTTTCCTTTAGGAAGGATCTTAGAAAATCACAGTAGCTTACCTACTATAGTTTTTAATGATTTAGTAGAGGATATCCATGCTAAAGTGTTTAGTTAATTAGGTGGTTTCTAGCATCTACCAAACTTTATGTCCATTGGTGTTTACTTAGCTTCGGCCAGATGTTTTATCCTTTTGTTTAGATAGGCTTCCATGGGGTGTTAATAAGTCCATAAAATGATAAGAATAAGATTAAGGATATGAATAAAGAAAAAAAGAAGCAAAAAGAAATAATGGCTAGTAAATAGTTAATCTAATTGATCATATAAATCTAGAAATATACCTAATGAAACGCTCTTGTAGGGGCACAATAGATGTAATACCCCAAAAATATTTCTATGAATTACTAATAAATAAAAAATGAAATAAAATATATGTGCATATAATAATAATAATAATAATAATAATAATAATAATATGAGATTTATAATTTATTATTTAGTATTATTCCAAAGCCTTATTTTTAATTATTAATCCTATAATAAATTATAATTAAAATATAAAGTTTTTAATTATGTTTATTAATCCTTTAATAACCCAACCTAAATATCCTAACACATTTTTCTTTTTCTTTCCTTTTTTTCTTTTTCATTTTCTTTACATTTCTCCTTCCTTTTATTTTCTTCCTTATTCTCCCTTTTTTCTTCCGTTCCCCTCTTATGCCCTTTTTTCTTTCCCCTTGATGACGAACTAAGCCCCCACACCTATTTTCTACTTTACCTTTTTTTTTCTCCCTTATTTTTGTATTTCCCTTTCTCCCTCATCCTCTTCCTCTCTCTGTACGAACTTGCACAACCCCCTTTCAATTTTCACACCCTCACAACCTTCAACCTAGCCTCCCTTCCTTGTTAGTTTCCCTTCTCGACCATATCGGGTATACACTTTAGCATACCCCTACACATTCGCCCCTACACCCCTTAGATGACCCCTACATTACAAAGCCTTACACCAGCCTAGGCCATCGTTCCATATCATTGTTGTGCTGCATAGCGATCGACAATCCTTTTCCTTATGCTCCCTTACACCTAATAAATGCCCATAACTCTACCCTCTCCTCTTTTCTCCCTCGTATGTCTCACCTTTCACCATCCCCTTCTCTAGACTTCTACCGGCACCACCACTACAATAGCTAGGCCCCACTTCTACCTAAAATCCTTCCCTCTCCCTTATTGTATATCCTTACACCTACTAAGCCCCTTATGCCCCTTTTTCTCCCCTTCCTATCCTCTCCCCAAGGTTAAAAGATAGGCAAGTCCCACCACCTTGTGCCTTCCTACACCACAATCACCATAAGCTCATTCCCTTTTCCTACACCTCCACCACTTCTCATGCTCTTACATAGGAGCCCAACTTGTGTAGCCATCCCCCTACACAACCTTTTCCCTCCATTCTTTCCCTTTACTCCTTTTTCCCCTCGGTTGGACCACCATAGGCCGTCATTATGACCCACTTCCCTCCCACTAGCATATCCATTGCCAACACCATTCTCAATCCCCAAAAAGGTTAAACCTCACTCTTTTCCTAACCAACAACGACTCTCCACATTACATCATTGCTTCCATCCACTTCTATTGCGTATTATGGTCACCACCACTTTCCTTTCCTCCTTTTTGAGCTTCATTTAATTGAATTTATTATTATTATTATTATCATCATCAGCATTGTCATTATTTTTTAAGAAAAGAAAAAAAAGGGAAAAAGTAAGAAAGAGGATAAGATAGCCTACCTTTTAGTATTCCCATTTTTAGTTATTATTCCTATGACCATGGGATAGGAGGGGTAATCCTTTCTGACATCAAGACCGGAGGTATTTCGGTAAGGATATAGTTATAGATTGGGATTGCGTTTATATGATTTTTCTATGTGCTAAGTGAATACTTACACAAAATGTTACGTGTTCTAGTGTTGTTTTTGCAGCTTGGCTTGCAAGGATATAATGTAAGAGTATATATGGACATGACTATGTTGGTTCATTTTTTGATGTGTAATTTTATTATATGGTAAGACATGTTTGTGGATTATTTAGAAGTTCTTATATTTTAAGCTATGGTAGCTTTGATATGGTTTAAAAGATATAGGGGCATCTTGGTGAATATTGTAGAAAATGGAATAAAGGAAAACCCTTGGGAAAGAGTTAGTCAAATATCCATTAGAAAATGTTAAATAATAAGCATGATAACTATAATTGAGGATTAGGGTAGATATTCCATTTTGAGAGTTGACTATGCATAGGGTGTGTCAAACTTAATATTGTGTATGTTTAGGGTGACTAAGTGAGGGATGGTTGTTAATGATTGATATTGGGGATATGATGGTATTGTTGGGTAGTGTGGAAAAATGTGGGGGATTCCTTGGATGCTAGGAGATGCGAGAGTACTAAGTGGGTGGAACAAGGGTTTTAGCAGTACAAACCCTAGTGGTAGGTCTTTATCACATGTATGACATATGAGAGTTGGGTTGTGTCATAAAACTATGATGTTGAATATGCTTTGTGGGGATTATGTGCTTATTCTGATTGTTTGACGGGATGAGTAGGAGTGGATACAACTACTTATGGGAAGTTATGGTTTTGAATGGCGTCCATTGGGAGATAATTATCACTTATGTAAAAAAAGGAGTTAGGCTACAAAAATTTAGGGGATGGATAATCAAAGTAATATATGCTTGGTTGTGAAAGTTTATGGTTAAATAATATGTGGAGAAGGGTATAAAAAAATTTGGATAAAAATAAGGTTTGAGAAGAAAACCTAGGGGCCAATGGTTACCATATGTGAGAAATGGGGGAAAATGGGCTATGTCTCATGGGGTTTCTGAGGGCATGTTTTACGTGGTTAGATATGTCGGGGACTCAACTGATGATTGGGGGTTAGGATATACTAGGCTTAGAAAACTACGGTTTCTAAAGGGCCAAGGTTAGCCTTAGGTGGTAGTAAGGTAGGAGTCTCATAGGGGTTGTGCATGGCTATGTGTGATATTTGAACAAAAAACATATGAATAAGATACTAATAATTTAAAGTGGAAGATCACTTGAGTCGATTCTAGTTGTGTGTCGTTACCAGACAACTAATGAGAATAATAGCAAAGAGCATTTTACCTTATGGTCTTATATCATTTACTAATCCACGGATAAAAATAGTGGGGTCCTGCATTCAAGTAATGAAAACTCTTTAATGATAGTAACTCTAGGAAGACACTAATGATTTAAAATGGAAGATCACTAGAGTTAAGGCCTTTGCATGTTATTACCGGTCAATTGGTAAAAGTTTTTGCTTGGAGCAATGTGCCCTAAGGTCATACTATATTGATCGATCTATTAATGGGAATAGTGGGGTCCCTATACCCATGTGGAGATAACCGATGTGTTGACTAGTTATTGCACTTGTTCTTGAGTCTATATAATAATGAACAAATCAAATATAACATGCACTAAGGTATTTTTTTTATTGTTGTGATATCATTTACTGCTTTAACCCTACTTGACTGTATTCTTACCTTACTCAGTACGAACCATACTAATCACTCATTTCATTGGTGCTATTCATTCCCATGAGGATTGTCCCCTCCTAAGTCTACGTAAGGCATTGAGGATGCCCTAGATGACTTTGCTACATATGATGAAATAATCAAGGCAGAGTGATGCTATAGTAATCTATGTTGAAGCTTAGAATGAGTGACATCTAGATATTAACTATTTTAGCTTTCTAGTTTATTGTTCCATTCCAATTAAACATTTTTTCTATATTTTTGTATTTTCTTGTTAACAAACATTTAACACTTTTTATGTCTCAACACACTTTCGTTGTTGTATTTATCATGGTTGCACCTATTTCTCCTATAACTTGTAGTTGGTACGAGGATGGCCTTATATTAGACTTATGCCAATTACAGATGTAACACCCACCCTCTCTAATGGTGTATTTCATTACATTTAGAACAAAAACTTTTAATGGTGATTTTAGGGGTTTTATAGTAGAATAGCCTAGTAAGATATCAAATAACTTCATAATAAATATATGTTTCTATCTATAACACTTAATTTGCATTGCTATGAATGATGAGCCTGAAAACATCTAAGTCCTTGCATGAAATGATATCATAATGCATTATACGACTATGATTTTACTTGTATATCTTTGTGTGATGTGTAAGTATGTTATAGTTTTTAGCAAGACCATATGGCCTTATATTCTTATGACTCCCATTGAGGAGGTAACTTGGCTTACTTAGTGTGTAATGTATTGATTTGCCTATTTATTTTGTCACATGCTCAATCCCACGAGTAGAAGATCAGGATAAGGTTTCTTAGGGATGCTAGTAGGGGGACTACCTCATATTATGCTTGGAGGTTTGAAAGTGCAGACATGTTAAGATAGTTTTTCAGTCATTAATTAACAAGGGTATGGGGCTTTTCCCTATCATCAATTTATACCTAGTGTATCTCTGTACTTTTTTTTGCCTAATCTCTTGTATTTAAATATTTTGGGGATGTGTGAAGGTAGTTTTTTTTGTAAACATATATATTATATTTGTCATGCACTATAATCCTATTTTTGTTGGTTTGGTTTTTTAGCCTTGTATCTAACATGGGATGGGTGGCTTATGTCTATCTTATGTTTGATATAGTGGTCGGACACCATTTGTTCCTAGGTGTGTTTGGTATGTTTTCCTCTCCACAATGTTTTAAAAAAAAGAGTAGTGAAAAATGGGGGTATTATAGGTTAGTATCGTAGCTTTTTCTCACACCTTATTTCATTTTAAAACTAATAACATAAGATGGTGTTCAGACATTGTTCTAGATTTCTTAACTTTTTTCACATTTAAATCTGATACAACAAATTAATCTAAAAAATTCCCAATTACCTTGTGTGTTGAATGTGAATTCAAAAGCTCTAAAACCCTGAATGTCTATAAGTGGGAGCGCGTTGGGTATGTGCTATATATAGTTTTGTGTTAGTCATCCTGTGTGGGCCTTAAAGCTCAATAATAGAATTACTACTAGTTAGTCCTAGTATTTATAATTTTATGGTCTCCTACCTACATTAAAAGTTCACTAAGGCATTTATGGAGACTATCAGTGCATACAAAAAAGGTTAGATTAGAGAATAATAGTGGTAGTAAAAAGTGTCAGTACCCGCATTAGTTACAGAATATTGGCTCAAGAGGGCCAAGTATATTCATCCACCAATCCTCATGAGTCAAGAAGAACATGAAATCATGGAGAGTCAATGTGGTAGTATACTACCCAAGGGGGTGAGTACACATATGGTGGATGAGTGTTCAATGTGGAGATAGAGAGTTTACTATTTGCGGACCTTTCCTTGAGGCACTTTGTGCCCAATTATATCCCACCCATCTACATATGAAGAAATATGATGAGTTAAAAGCACATTGATAGGGAGAAATGTCAATAAAGGAGTACTATATGATGTTAATGGATTTAGTCTAATTATCTCTTATGGTAGAGGCCAACTAGGTGATGCAAGTTCACCCCTTCATCATCAGCCTATGGATTAGATAAAAAAATTTGTTGGTAGGTTTTTTCCAACTAGAAATGGTTTTGATGTATGAGTAGGCCCTATTTGATTCTTGAGTCATTCTAGCCAAGACTGCCTAATTAGGGGGCACAAGGAAGTTTGAGGGGCACCAACATTCTCGTTATAGGAAGAAGGTCTATTCGAAATGTCGCATGCCACTTAGTACTATTAGAATATAAGGCCAGTACCTAATCAAGAGGTCATTTTGGAGGACAAATCAAAGGTACACACTACCATTGCAAGCATTAATGAATATTTCATCTAAAAGTGAATTGACACGCCAACAATATGATGTTAAAAGGTTGTTGTATAAATTTATATAAGGCTTATATATTTTATGTTGTAAGTGGCTGTATTTAGAGAAATTAGGTTATTGGGAATAATTTTTTCCCACTGCCACATATTGATGATCTATTTTACCATCTTAAAGGAGATATAGTGTTCTCTATGATTGATTTTTTCAACTTATCACTAGTTGAGGAGCGATGATGAGGAAATTTTAGAAATGGCATTTTGGATAAGATATTGTGATTTTAAGTTCACATTAATTCCTACTAGACTCACTAATGCACCGATAATATTTATATCTTATATGATCCAAGTTTAATGATGGTTTTTAGATCAGCTCCTAATGGTGTTCATCAACGACATCCTCAACAACTTCAGTAATCAAGAGAAGGACAAACAACGTCTAAGATAAACCTTTCCATTGTTAAGGACACATAAGTTGTATGGAAAGCTTGTTAAGTGTGTTTCCTTTGCTTGATTAAGTGGATTTCAAAGTTAAGAAATTTTTGATTAGCTATCACCAATTTTTTTTCAAGGAGGTGCATATGTTTTTTCAATTAACCAGCTACTACCATAGATTTATCACATACTTCTCTAAGATATCTCACTTGCTGACTAATTTACTGAAGAAAACTACATGGTTTAAGTGGGATAATAGGTGTAGCAAAGCCTTTAAAGTGTTTAAGATTTAGTTGACCTCATCCCTAGTAATAACATTATAAAATGGATAGAATTGTTTTGAAGTGTATAACAACACTTCTAAGCATGGATGAGGTTGCCTTTTTATACAACATGGGAGAGTGGTAGCTAATGCTTCTTGAAAACAAAATTTGCATCAATAGAATAATCTAATGCATAATTTAGAGGTTAATTTTTTTGTGCTTGCTTTTAAGATTTGGAGGTATTATCTTTGTAGTGTTTAGTGCAAGTTATACACTAATCAAAAGATCATCCGGTGCATTTTCATGCAGTGAGAGTTGAAATTTGAGACAAATCCCATGGTGGGAATTGATCAAGGATTATGAGCTATAAGTAACTTACCATTAGGTCAAGGCTAATGTATTGACATATGCTCTTAGCCAGAATACGTTACATTCCTTGATTACAATCATGTTATCTCATCAATTGTGTCAAGAGCTTTGGGTGATGGAGATAGAGTTGATCACTAGTGGTAGTATAGGGGCATGGATAGATGCACTCGCCATCATACTTTTGATCTTTTAGGAGATATAAGGTACTAAACTTATTGATTTTGAATTCTTAAGGATTAAGTGGCATTAAATAAGGTATATCAAAAGGATTTTAGATCTATTAGGATAGTAGTAGTAGATGCTATGGTTTGTGGTGTACAAAATAAGGATGTGTCTAGCTCAAGAGGAAAAATGTAAAAGAAGGTCATTGTACTTTCTATTTCATTCATCCTAGATGGCATAATTGTATACGGATTTTAATAAGTTATATTGGTGGCCCATAAAATGTAGGAGGTTTCAAAGTTCATCACCCGATGTGTTACCATTTAAATAGTCAAAATGAAGAATAAGAGACCATCAAGGTTAGTAAAACTACTAGAATTTCTAGAGTGGAAATGAGATAGCATATTTATTGATTTCTTGGTTAGTTTTCCAAAGACCTATAGCGTATTCGATTCCATCTGGGTTATTATGGATCATCTAACTATGTTGGCAGTGTTCATACCAATGAATACAGCTTGGATTATGGAGTAGTTAGCTAATGCTTATAGGAATCATGTTATAATACAATGTATGGTTTTTAGAGACATCATGTCAAACCGAGACTCTAGATTCTAGTTATACTTTTAGCAAAAGTGGCAAGCTAATTTTGTGGCTCAGTTTAATATGAGTATTACTTTTCACATAGCTATGGATAGTTAAACAAAGAGGAGCATTAAGATTTTGAAGGATATACTTTCGGCATGTGTGTTAGATTTTGATGATAGTTAGAAGGAACACTTGGACTTTCTGGAGTCATCTTACAACAACAATTATCATAAAAATTTCAAGATGGGACTTTTTGATACCTTGTATGGGAAGAGATTTCATAGCCCTTTATGTCGGAGTTATATCAAAAAAAGGATTATGTTCAGACAAGACATGATTGAGGAGACTACAAGGTAGAAGAGATTGATTTGGGACCATATGAAGAAGCACAAGACCAGCATAAGAGTGATGTAGATTTGAAAAGACTAACTGATGGTTAACAGGTGAGCAATAGAGTCATTTTTAGAGTCTCTCCCACTAAGGGAGTAACGAGGTTTGGTTAGAAGGTTAAGTTCAGATCGAGTCGGTGAGGTTGCCTATTGATTTGCATTACTAGTAGAGTTCTTACATGTGCACAGTATCTTTCTCATTTCATAGTTGAGGAGGTACATAGTGGACCCTTTGCATGTTGTCCTGAAGGTATCATTAGATATTGATAAGTGTCTAACTTTATAAGAACATCTGGTAAGCATTCTAGATAAGAAGACAAGAGAAACAAGGATAAAGATTGCCTTGTTAGTGAAGATCTGAGTGCAGTAGCTTGATTTTATCTCTTAATGTGTATCCATGGTGTAAATTTTCTATTATGGAGGTGGGAACCCTTTTTTATTTCTTCAATGTGATGTGTAACTTACTATGTATTATATAATGTGTCTGGATTTTTAGCTAGTAGGATTTGGGGACGCAAACTCTTTTAACAGGATAATATCCTACATTTTTAAGATTGTAAAATGAGAAATTCTTCTATTTGATGGAAACTGGATGATGATTAATCATGAATTTAAACTATATTTTTGTTTTAATGCCATAAAGAGTTTAGAAATTTTTGGAAAACAAAATAAATTGAGTTTCTATGGTGAACCAATTAACTAGTTTTATGAATTGATTGACAGATTCATCATTTTAGATAGGGTTTGTTTAATAGAGCCAATTAACTGGTTGAAGGAAATAGATTGAGTGGTTTGTTGAATAGTCAAATTGTTAAATCAAACTGATCAACCGGTTTCTCGGGCTGAGTACTATTTTAAGCTCGATTTTCTTGAATTTTCATACATCAAGATGGGAATTTGGTAATCAACCTCTCAAATATTCCTAAGCTATCCTTAACCCTTTGAAATGTTGCATGAATAGGTATGTAAGTTATTGTACATCGTAAAATGTTATTATTTATATGCCTATATAATATTTTGGCATTTTAATCATTCATATTGGATTATTTAATATTTTACAGAAAAGGGGCTTTATTTATGGGAGGTTCGATTTCATATAAATGAAGCATTATTCAATTTATTAGCATGTTTAATCTTTGTGTTATGCTATGAAAATGTTATAGTTTGGATGTGGTAAGATTTTGGACCCTAAATTACATGAAAAATGATTGCTATGTGTTGTGCAGAAGACACAAATTTGAGTGGTTTAGCTAAACTAATCCACTAGTCTTTAGAATAGTTGACTTGATGACTAAAATTAATCAACTTAATGGCATGTGGTAAATTTTTTTACTCTCTACCTAAACCAAACTAGTTTGTCTAAACAAGTTAAGTTCCCTTTGCATAGTTGGCTGGTCTGAACAGACTAGTTAGCTTGTTTCAGGGAACTCTAAGGTTCCATTGAGGCAAAAAAATCCACCTATTTACCGAAACTATTCAACTAGTTTGGCAAGAGTATATTGTTATTATTCCTATGAACTTCATATGCTTTGAGACTATATGTAATGCTCTAATATGAATCTTAATTGATGAAAACACATATCTTGGCATGAATTAACTAACATATTGGATGGATTAAATGGTTTATTATTCATGATATTCTCACCATGTGCTTTTGAAGGTCTCAATGGAAAAATCGGAATGAGTATGTTATGTCTTCATAAAGGATGATAATGTGATCTAGTTGCTTGGATTAAATGGATTATCTTATTGGGTTGATTTAAACATGGTTACTCACTAAAAGGAAATCCCACCACATGGTTTGGAAGTAATGATGATTAAGATGGAATCATTATATAGGTGTTTTACATGTATGTTACATGGGCCTTATATGATAACATAAGCTTGGAAAATAACACACTACTAACTTAAAGTGAGAGATGATCGAGATGTGTGCTAGTATAGATTAATCGATCCTCGATATTATATCTATAGAATCTATGTTGTATTGCTACACATGATGAGCCACTTATTGTTTTGGTACCTACATAACATGAAATCCTAATACATTGTATCATTATGATATTACATATACATGAAATACCCCAAAACCTAATTTTAAGAATTATAGCTAATTATAGATTTATTTAGAAATTAATTAAGTTAGTTATTTTTATTAAAATAAAATAATATTAATTAGGGCTATTCAAGAAGAAAATAATAAATATTAATATTAGAAAAATTTAGTATTTTAGCTAATTAAAGATTTATTTTTGAAATTATTTATTTTATTTAAAATAAGAAGGATAAAGTAGGTCCAAATTAATAATAATGTTATAAATAATTTAATTTGAGAAAATTAGAATAATTTTCTAATTAAAATGTAATTTATGAAAAATCTTTCAAAAATCCTAAATTATCCTAAAAAGGGATTTAAATATTATTATTATTAAATATCCCACATATCCCAATTAATTTGATTAACCTAACCCATTATTTTTCCTTTTTCCCCTTTTCCTTTTTCTTTCTTTCTTCCTTTTTCTTTCTTCTTCCTTTCTTTTTCTTATGACTCCCCGATCTGGGCCGGCCCGCAGCCCAGTCCTCCCTCCCTCCTTTCTTTTATTTGGTGAGGCCCAACCTGTGTGACCATCGCCCTCCTTCCTCTCTCTTCTCCTTCCCACTGCTCATTCTTTGTTTTCTTTGTTTTCTTTTTCCTTCAGCATCCAGAGCGCTGTGTCTTTTTCCCCCAAAAATGCCGCATTTCATTAATTCGTCCCCATCAACCGGCCGGTTCTCCCCTCCTTTTTCCTTTCTTTCTTTTTTCCTAGACCGTCGGTCTGCCTCACGCCTTTTTCTTTCTTCTTCTTCCTTCCTCCTTCGTCGACGTCACCAACTTGCAGTTCCAACGTCCTAGTTTTTCACCATCGGTCACCCTCCCTTGACCGGCCATTGCTCCTCTTTCTCTCCCCCTGACTCGCAAACTACCTTAACCTCCCCCATCTCCCTTCCTTTTCACACACGATCTTTTTTTTTAGCCAACCAACCCTACCACATTCTTCCTGGATTTCGCAGGCAACCTCGCCGCCGGTGAGCCCTAACCAACCTTCCCTATTCCCACGTTGACCCATAGAACCCTAACCTCTCTTCTAAGATCTATAAATACCCCCATTAACTTGATCTCGGGACTTTTTCCCGCAACCCAATAAAATCCCCCTTGCATGCCATTCCCCCTTCAGACGCCATTTCCACCGCCTTCGGCCAACAACGCCGCCCGTTCTGGCCACCCAAGTACTCCCTACACCGCCCTCTAACTAACCAAACCACCCATCCCCCTCTATTCTTCCTACACAAGCCCCTCCGGTCGTGCAAATTTGCTTCCCGATCAACCCTTTCTCCCACCTCTGCCACCCTTCGCGCCGCCATCCTCCCCCATTACCACCGCTTCCACTACTTCATTCACCTCCCATTCTCTTCTATAGACCCTCCTCTACCTTTCCTTACCATTCTTTTCCTCTCCCTTCCTCTCCTCCTCTCTCTCTCTCCTTCTTCCCCATTCGGCCACCGCCACCACCGCCGTGCACTGCCACTTTTGGCTATGCCACAACCCTTATTCTTTTCCTCTCCTTTTGGGCAACTGTAAACACCCCAAATTTCACCTCCATTCTACCTCTCCTTTTCCCGACATCCAACTTTTCCCCCTTTCTTCACTTTTTCTGGCCACCGCTGCCGCAGCCCTGCACCACCGTCGGCGCCACCTATCACCACCAGCCTAAGGTTGAACCCTAAACCCCCCGCAACCCTTTTTCACTATTTATACAAGCTTTAATTTATTTTATTTAATTTATTCAAATATATACACTATTATTATTATTTCGAATATATACACTATTATTATTATTACTATTATTATTATCATTATTATTATTATTATTATTATTATTTAACTAGAAGATTTCTAAATTGAATATCATATTTGAATAACCTCCAGAATGTTTCATGGGACAATATATATCTGAAATCAATTTAATTTTAAACATCATCTGCCTTTTCTGCTACTTCATCATCTGTTGTACTTCCATAGAAAGACGAAGTAACATGGTCATGTACTTTGTTAATGTATTTAAATAAATACTTGATAGAGTGACATTCGTTACACCACTCAATATTCAATTATACGCCATATTTTAGCAACAAATAACAATCGTGAGGAATAATAAAGCTATTATGATGATGAATTCCATTTTACTCCACTATTCTCTTGTTATCTCTTATTCTACATATAGAATATCTCTCAACATCAATAGTTTTTGATTTAACAGACTTTTTAGGAAAATTCTTTGTACAATAAACACTAGACATGTAAGGAGAGCTCCTTGCATCAATACTACTTGGTCCATGTACAATATAATCATGAACTACTGTATAATAAGTAGGATCAAATACTTTATCTAGAATTTTAGTTCAAATGATTTTTTTATATCACTTCCCATTAGATATGTGTCCTTTGATGCAAGAAATAATAATATATATGCATGTGACAATCCTTGCCTCTATAAATCAATAGTAGATATAGCTGTAATTGAAATAACATTATGGTTTATAACTCACTATAGTATGAATCGAAGGTAAATATAATTTATATATATACTATGAAATATTACTAGATTTTAGCATTTTAAATATCTTATTAGAGTGAAGATCATTAATGAGACAATATAAATTCATTTTAAAAACATAGAAAACAACATCTAGATGATCATCAACTTTGAGGTTTCTATTTGGACAAAATAAACAATATTTGGTCTTTTTGAGTTGCAAGTAAATGTAATAAAAATTTTAAGATGACTGATATGTTTACATATTATCATGGTGTCTTGATCGATCAAAATCATATATCGATCACTACGGATGAATGATGCCCATAATATAACCCATTTTCCTTACGTTGATTGATTAGTCTCATCCTATAAAATTTCATGTTATATAATTCACATCACAAATATTTTTTATGTAACTTAGTGTAACATAATCATGAAGGACTCAACTATAATATATACATCAACAATAAATTGTTGAAGTAGTATTATAGAAGACAATATAACTAATAACTTTCAATTCATTTCATATGAATGATATGAAAAATACTCTATTAAGCTTATATGCCTCTAGCCACCTTACTTAATACAACATTTAACGTTAACAAAGAGTCTTCTCTATATCCATCTTCACCATAAATAAATAATATAGCATATTGTAACCAAATATATGAAGCATGGAAATAGTTAATGGGTTTGTGCATTTCTACTTTTGTTTTGGCTAAGATAACCCCATCACCTAATGATATAGAAAATTAACCAAAAATAATCCAACAATTTTGGAAGACATAGGAAACTATACCTTCATCCATCACCAATCCTTCTAGTAATAAACTTCAACCTTACATTTGAACAACCATATTTCTCAAATTTTCTCCAACTATTCTAAATAATTTGACCAACACATTATTCTTATCAATCATCATATTGAAATCCTTAACAATAGATGTATAAAGGTTGTTGAAGTTTCCATTTTCCTATAACTAATGAAGCTTCAATAAAGAATTAAGACCATTTATGTCAAAAATGCTAGAATGACTAAATAATTACCAAAACTTGTTCAATAACTCACCTAATAGAATGACCTCCATATTCAACTTCATTGTCAGTGGTGTAAATGTAGAGTTGAGTAAATTTAGACATAGAAATTTTTGGTGGAAGTAAAATTCATATAATATGATAATTTTAACCATGTGGTATAAAAAATAGAGGGCATATTCCATTATTCAAACTCCTATCAACATTTCCCCTCATGGAAGTGAAGGAAAACATGTTATTATATGAATAAATAATCTGGAAAAGTTTTTGATTCTATCAATATGCATATATAATAAGTCATGCCACAATTTAGGAGGTTTTCCGATTATGGGGAGTTGATTATTCGCTTGCATATAACATAAATAATATTTTAGATTTTATTATGATAAACCTTTACACATTCTTTCCTCATACCAAAAACATAAAATGCAAAATCCACATATGTATATTGCGTCTCCAATAAGAAAATATTCTATACATATCAAAAAATTAATATTAGATATTTAGAAGAATTTAACTTAAAATATATATATAAGAATACATTTATGGGTGCATAGCGGATCGTATTCTAGTATTGTGTTCTATTTCATTATTTGTGAAGATGTAAAATAATGTATATTCAAATAAATTATGTCCTTCTATTATGTTTACTATAATATAATTAAATTTGTTGTACACATAGAAATTAAAATATATATGTAATTGCAGTAGACAAAAAAAATTATGTGCACATATTTGGAAATTAATATGAGACTTTTGGAATAATGTAATATACAATATGCATATATAAATTATATTAATGGATGCACACGATAAGATAGTGCTGCTATTGTTTTCTATTTCATTATCTATGGGCACATAAATTATGATAGATAGAAAAATAACATTAAAACTTAAGGAAAATATTTATAAAATAATATTATTAATAAATGTTTAAAAATCTTGGAAATTGAAAATGCTAACATGCATCAAATTCCAATCTTTTCTTTGTGATAGGGGTTTTGTATTTCTTCTTAGAATGATTGAAACATTAATGAATTTTGACGATTCTAATAAATCAACAATGTCACATTAATTTGAAACATGAGATGTTGATAAGATATCTGTGTCATTATTTGAAGACCCAATACATGACAACTATTTTAGTTGATCAACAATATAGTTCAGTTTGAAAATAGAGTTTATAGGAGTATAACTTGTGAAAAATGGATAAAAAATAGTTAATATAATCCAACATTTTATACATTATTATAACATTAGAAAAGATAAATGTAAAGAACTTATTACCATTTGTAACGTCATTAAAAGGAGATAAAAATCATTGAGATTGAAAAGGGTTGAACACAATCTATATGTATCTCTTTTTCATTAATCAATTTCGTAGCAGTAATATTTATACTACCTGCATATGAAAAACAAAAATTTACCAAATATTAAATTTAAGGATGGTGACAATCTATAATACTATATCAATAATGATTTTTTTCAAATATAACACTTTTTTTGTAAACATCAGCAATGTTAATATACAACATAAAAAATCAAAATACTAATTTTTCTTTATACAAAAGTGGATTTAAATAAAATCAATTATTTAAATTGTTATTATAAATTAAGGAATTAATAAAAATATTTCAAAACAATGTGGATCTTAACAATATTGGATATATTAAATAAAATTTTGTAACATGTTAAGACAACAAATAGTACATATTGTAAAAGTTGCCAATATATATGTTTTTAGTAATAAATTTTCAAATATAAATCATAATTAATGACAATGTTTTTCCACCAATGTAAATATTTTTCAATAATAAAGTTTCTTAATATGTGTATCTTCAAATAGTTATATATCTAAGAAAACTTACTTAATAAATTAAATATACCTTAGTAATATCACACAAATTATTAATAATAGTAAAAATGGTGGTCTCATATAAATAAATATTTTTTCTAATTATAAGTCTAAATTTATATACCTGACATGTTTTAAAAAGAAAAAAAAATCAAATCTTGATATCATACCAATTACTTTATCCTTGAAAAAGAAAAGTGCAGCTGGTCTATATACATGTCCTTATTTTTCATACTAATACATTTGGACAAATATTTTCCTATCTTCTTTGTCCTTTAATGCAAACAACTCATTTATCACTATCTATTTCCTTTATTTACGAATTATTATCTCAAAATGAAATAGCTATTTCTATAAAACCTTTGTTTTTCATTGCAAAAAAAAATTCATTTAAAATTGTGCACAAGCGAAAAATACTAAACACTCTTATGAAAAATGGGGTGTTACCACCATACCTAATATAAGGCACACATCATCCACCTTCACATGTTAGATGTAAGGCTAAATGAAACCATCCAATAAAAATAGAGTGCACAAACTTAATTTACATAAATACTTAAAAGATAGTTTACATCAAAGGACCTCGACAATCCCCGACCAATTCAAATATAGGATGAAAAATAAGTTAAGAATACAAGGCTATATTAAACAAGATTAGGACAAAACCCAAAACCATGGTCCATCACAGACCACAAAAAAACCCTATGGATGTCCAAAATCTCAACCCCCAAACCCAATATTAGGTAGGCCCACTACTAGCTATCCCTAAAAAACTACATATGGCCCTCTACTCGTGGTAATGCAAAGGTAACTGAGCAAACGGGAACATCCGTACACTAGGTACTATGTAATCCAAGATACCTCTTCAACAAAAATCATAAGTATGTAAGATTCTATCGTAACATGGATATCATATTTAATATGCACCTGAATAGTGCCATATAAGTAAAAGTAGTAATGAAATAGGATATATAGTTATGCATGAATCAAGCAACTCAGAATGTATCATACTTATCCTCATAGTATGATAACATATATAATCGCACATGTACAAGGCAAATAATTTAGACAACCACTAGCATTTTATTTTTCCAAGTTGCTCAATCAATTAGATTTTACCATTTCCTTATCTATATATTGATAGGTAAACATCATGCTATTCCTTCTAATTATTTACTAGTTATTCATTTAAGCTATTATCTAAGTGTTCAGTCAAGAATTCACCCTTTTATCATCAAAACCAATAGTCCTATAATTATCTAATTATCTAAGTATTTATCATCCACTTATTCATCATCCAAATTTTGATTATCGAATGATGGACTATACACTATACCATTGTCTTACATACCAAGGAAGCCTATCTAAAGCAAAGGTTATAAAGTCTAAGCCAAAGCCAATCACCAAAATGGACATAAGTTCAAGCTAATGGAAAAAACCTAGGTAACTAGACCCTTTAGTACAGATACCCCCTAATACATCATCAGTGTATAAACTAGGTAAAGCATTGGGAGCATTGGGATCTCTTGGATCCCGCTTGAAGGTAAAGCCTGAAGGCACCAATAAATACCTAAAGTTATACTAACTCCTCGAATCTAATCAAGGATTGAGTAATCAAAACTCATACACAACTTAATTTTCAATCACTTTACATCATAAATACATTATTCATATGGTTAAGTGATTATGAAAGGCCCATACAAAGAGCAAGAAAAGAATTACCATGGTTCTTCTATATTAATCCTATCTTTTTCCTAAATATGTGTGGGATTTCCATTTATGTTTATCCAATATTAACCAAGCCCATTATATCATTTCATTCAAGTGCATATTATGCTTCATTACTCTTTTTCTTAAATACCATCACATTTCATAGATGGTACACCCATTTAACCTTTACAATACTCACTAAGCGTGTCACAAAACATGAAAAAATTTAATCCATTTATCATGTCATTATTCCATGAAAATTCTATATTTTATCCTTTTAATAAACATAATGTAAGCTCATTCATAACCTTAAAGCAAAGCAAAACGAAAAGGAACTACATCACACAAACTAGCCGAACGAGTCGATCAGTCTGACTTAATCAATCAATCTTTTGCACCAACATATAGATTGGTTTTGGTCAATAGGTTGATCAGTTTGGCTCGTTCAAACCCTATCGTTCCTCAAATTGGTTAATAATTTTAGAAAAACCAATCGACTGTTCATAGACTAGTCATTCGGTTCTGCCTAACTAATGGATGGGTTTGAGTAGAGAGTAAGACCAAGGTCTCTTCAGGCTCACCAGTCGATGGGTTGGGTCAAATAGTTGATTGTTTGAGGAACTAGTTGATCAGTTTAAACTAACAAGTCGATTTGTTTGCAATATAACAACACCAATAAATTATTTTCATGTAAATCATGCTTATAAATCTTTATCATATCACATTGGAACATATTCTAACATCTCATAACACATTTTTAGTTTACTTTAATTACACATCTCAAAATTAATCATCCCAATCCATATTTTCTTAAGATTTATCCTTTTCAATCAAATACACAATCTAAACATCCAAATAAATTATGTAAGCTATATGTATTCATGCCAACATATAATATCAACTTAAAGATTTTCATAGCATGTAAGAGTACTAATAACCAATTTTAGAAGCATGAATAATTTACTTGATGTAAGTAAAACTTCCCTTAAATAAGAAATTTGAACTTATGAAATATTTAACTTTCAAAATCTAAAAAACAATAAGTTTTCACTTAGAAATTCATGCATCACTTTTATAAATTTGAACTTCTAATTGAAAAAAAATAAGAATGAACTTGCCAAATCAAAAGGAAAAATAGAGGGCACTCAATTGAACTACTCAACCTTTTTCCTAAATCTAACTCTTTCTTGCTTAATAATTAAAATAGTAGGAAGTAATAGAAAGGATCAAAAGAGTGAATGGATATTCAACTAAATAGTTCAAAGAGTAGAGGGGGAAGGTGAATACTAGAGGGTTAGGCATTTTTGGTGGCTAAAATAAATGTGAAAAAAGGGTGATTTGGTCTATTTATAAATAAAAAATTAATACGAATCATAATGTGGTTAGGAGCTAATTGAAAATCCTAATTATCACTAATTGAATTTGAGTTAAATGGATGGATTTTATCCAAGTTGTATTGACTTATCCTCTAGAGCTCTAATGATGATTCTAAGGGTGAGCAAGTCAATTGGTGTAGAAATACAATTTACAAGAGGGGTAATGGAAGGTTAAGGGGGAAGGAATCTCCCAACTGAGAAGAATCAACTTTGAAATCAAAGAAATGATCTCAGAAATGTGTAAAAGAGAGAAGTGGAAGAAGATAAGTCTGATGTCATCTTCCCCCTCACTCTTCCTAATCGATTTCCTTGAATGATCTAAGGTAGTATTTTTTGGCTAACTGCATCATGAAAAAGTCCAAGAATCTCTTAAGAATAATTCCACATGGGTTAACAAAGTTCTATTTCAATATAAGAATTCCTTCTAAAAAATTGAGTTTTCAAATAATTCCCATATTGACAAACTAATCGATTAATTTCGCCTACCACTTAACTATTCTATAAACGAGACAATCGATTTAGTCGTATAAAATCCATTTTGCCGAAAGGATAAACTCATCAATTGGTTCACCTGAAAAGCACATTAAATTTAATGTTCTAACCTTATTTGAAATCTAAATTTGTTTAAAACTAAATCATAATACCAAATCAAAATCACACACCGAAATTGGCATAATTTCTCATTCACTATTTTCTAAAAAGATAGGGTATTATAGTTTCATTCTACAATCGTAACCCTACTTTGATTTTATTGCTTCAACCCATGCCATTTTTTTCACTACTTATGTTCTTTACATATTTAAAGGTAGGGTTTCTAGATTTCTCTAGAGCACCTTATGTCTCTCTAATTTGCTCACTTCCCTCCCCTCTTTCCTCTCTCATCTCTACTCTCTCCTCTCTTAAATTTCTTTTGATAACTTTATATCTTTCCCTAAGAAAGGTAATTTTGAAACATTCAATCTCGATCTTTATTTCATTTCCTTTTCCTTCTTAATTTCTAATTTCATTTTCACTTGATTTGTATAATCTTTATTAAATATTAGTAGGGTAAGTTCTTTACAATATAGAATAGAGGTGTCAATAGTCTGTTGCTTTTTTATTTTTCTATAGGTCATATTACATACTCAGAACGATGTTGCTTTGATGTAAGCAATATGACTTTTGTTTCATCATCTTGTTTATGCTTTGGATTTATGCATACAAATTTTGAAACGTTCCGATTTTCTGATATGTTCCACTTCATCAAATATACGTTCTTATTTTGTGGATTGAATTTCATTTTTTACGAATTTACAATGCACTTTTTATTCTTGAGAATTTTTTGTGTTAATTTATTAGGTAAGATATCATTCATTACTCCCTACAATTAGATCTATTATTTTCAAAAGTTATTAAAAGTCAACTTTGACCATGGGGAGAAATATAGGTAATGGAGTTTACTTTTGAACTTGTTGTCATTTTTTACTTTTATAAATTCTTGTTTCATGAGAAAAACCACTTTAGATCTATCTCTAATTTTTTTCACCTTCTATGTTCATTCTCATCTAGTCATCTGTTTCAGATTTGTTAGAAAAATGAAGAGATAGATCTAAGATAAAATTAGGTTATGTCATTAATGTCTATTTTCTAAATTTGTAAATGGTTTTTTGTCAAAATAAATTTTTTTTTCATAATTTAAGAATTATAATTTCATTTTTTATTCTCTTCTATTTAATATTTTTCTTTTTAAATTTATTAAAAGAAAATACAGATATATGAGAGTGATTAAGGTAATCAAACTTGTAGATCTCGTACATTTGTAAGCAAATAATGCAATCAAGGAGATTATTGGGTAATGTAGCTTGAATTTCTATTTTTTCACTTTATGAAGCATTTGCCTTCTCAATTTAGACTTTATCTTCATTTGTTGCGGAAAGTATCATTTGTCTGACCTCTCTATTTGATTTTTACTTTCAAAATTTGTTGAAGTAAAAGGAGACATATAATATATATCTAAAATAACTTATTTAACAAATTAAATATAGCTTAGAAATATTACGTAACTCATAAATATTAACTTTAAAAAAATAGCTTCATATAAACAATTATTTTTCCAATTTTAAGTATGACTTTATATATCTAATATACCCATCAATGTTTTTTATATTTTCTTAACTATCACTGTCCATTTCCTTAAGGATAAAAAAATTTGGACTAATATTTTCTTATCATTGTTGCTAATTAATGCAAACAACACAATTATCACCTTCCATATCCTTTACTTAAGGACGGTTATCTCAAAATAAAATGGCTATTTCATTTTTCAATCACAACTATTCTTCAATTTTATAGCTTCAATCCATGTATTAATTTCATTAATTGTGACGCTATCATCCACTCTCTCATCTCTCCTCTCTCCTCACTTCAATTTCTACCTTAACTACTTATGATTCTCTAAGAAAGAAAATTTCAGCACATCCAATCCTGATACATATCTCATTTCCTATCCCTTTTGATTTTATACTTTCATTTTGCTTTAATTTTTATAAGCATTTCCAAAGATTAGTAGTGTAAGTTCTATGTAGTAAAGAAAAGTTAGCCAAAAGCTTGCTACTTTTAATTTTCTATTAGTTATACTATATACTCATAACAAAGTTTCTTTGATGTAATCTATATTTTTATAGTTTCTTTCTCTTCTTTATGTTCTAGAGTTAAACGTAAAGGTTTCAAAGCTTTTGTATTTTCCAATATGATCTACTTCTTCGAATACATGGTCATATTTTGTGGATAGAACTTCTATATTTACATGTTTCTAAAGCACTTTTTTTTCTTGAGAAATAATTTTTGTTAATTTATTAAGTAAGTAACCATACATTACTCTCTAAATTAGATCTGTTGCTTTCAAATGTTATTGAAAGTTGATGATGGAGAGAAATCTGGGTATTAGAGTTTACTTTTGAAATTGTTGTCATCGATTACTTTTATTATTTCATATTTTGCTGTAAAAGCAACTAAGATCTGTGTCTAATTTTTTTTTACTTTCTATGTTCACTCCCAACTGGTTATCTCTTTTAGATCGATTTCTTTTGGAAATGAAGAGGTAGATCTACAAAAAACTAGGCAATGTTACATCAATATCTATTTTTGTGAATTTCAAAATGGTTTTTCTTGCTAAAAAGAAGATTATTTTCTATATTTATTAAAGAAAATACTATATGTTATTCTCTTTGATTTAATATGTTTCTTTCAAAAATTATTGAAAGTCAAGACAGGAACAAGAGAGTAATTGGTGTAATAGAACTCATTGTACATTTTTTTCTTTTATGTTAAATTCCATCACTTTCTCTCTTTAGTATTTGTTGCTTTAGGAATAAAACACTCAAATCTAGGATATTATTGGGTAATGTAGCTTGATTTTCTATTTTCATAAAATTATGAAGCATTTATGTTCTCAATTCATATATATTTTTTTAATTTATTATGTAAAGTAACATCTATTTGACCCTTATATTTTATCTATTACGTTCAAAAGTTGTTGAAAGTTGATAGAGACATAGAAGGCATATCTATGTCATTTTGAAATTTTTTATGTTAAATTTCATTGGATACTATTGTAGATCTACATTCTTCTCTAGGTAAAGAAATATCTCCAGAAAATTTGCTAACATAGTATTATTTTACATTCTTGCAAATAATTTAAACTTCTTAAAACATCATTTAGATTTTTTGTTCATCTTTTGAGAAAACATTTCTTTGATTTTTGGATTATTTGATATGTTCCTTTTAATACCTATTTCATATTAATGTAATCTTTTTTAATTTTTATACTCCAAATCCCATTTGCTTCTTAGTTTCATATTTGTTACTTTATAATGTAAACAAACAGATCTCAGAGAAAATTGTGTTTCCTAGCAATCTCATTTATTTTACTAAAAAAAGGTTATGTATGGATTATCAATAAAGTTGGTTTTTGTAGTAAATAAGGTAACTGTTACACACTGCTAAAATGTGTGGATTATCATATGTTAGTATGTAAAGGTTTTTGGTATGTGATTTATGTAAATATGATGTGTTACTAATAATTCCATGATTATCAATGTCTTATTGGAAAGTGGAAAAGGATGCATATATCTTGTAAATGTTGTGATGTGTGTGAAAGAGAGATTAAGAAGTGGTCCATTCTTTGATGGTGAATGTAATGTGTATAGTGTAAATATTACCATTATGAGTCTTTAGGGAAATTAGGCTATTTGGACACATTAGGAAAATTAACCCTGATCAAGACAACAAATGTGTTATATATGTTGCTAGGAATAGAGATAGGAGTTTGGCGTATTATAAATACATGTATTAGTATAAATATCAATATTTCATGGCATAGGTGTAATTTTGTAATTTTAATGCATGGTGGTGATCATTTTAATAAAAATGCATGCTATGGGTTATGTGGGGTTGAAAAATATAATAGGTTCTTATTGTAATAAAAATATATGTTCCATCATGAATAATAATATTATAAATTCTAGGGGCATTATGGTAATTTTACATGTAAAATGGTGATTGTCATAATCAAAAAGCATGATAATAAATGAGCGACGCTATGTATGATAGCATGGGTTTGTGGTGTTAGTAATGCATGGTGGGGCATGATTATCAATATTTGTTTCTTTGATGAATTTTATCAATTTTGTATGTGAATTAGGGGCTACCTAAATAAACATGCACGATAAGTAATAATTGATGCTAAAAATGATAACAGAGGTTTTATGGTGTCAATAATGCATGTCGGGTATGATTATTAATATTAAATGACCAATGGGCATTTTGGTAATTTTGCATGTCATATGGTGGTTAGTGTAACAAGTATGCATGATGAGTATAAAATGATGTTAAACATGATAATAGGGGTCCATTGTCTTAGTAGCACTAATTTGATCATCATATTCAATAAAATATGGTCTAGGGGTATTTTGGTAATTTTTCATGTAGTACGGTGATTAGTTTAATGAACATGCATGATAGGTATAAATTAATATTAAATATGATAATAGGGGTTTATTGTCTTAGTAGCACCTATGTGAGTATGATATTTGATAAAATATAGTCTAGGAACATTCTGTAATTTTGCTTATAGTATGGTGATTAGTCTAATAAACCATGATAAGTATAAATTGATGATAAAAAAGATAATAGGGATTTATTGCCTTAGTATCACTTACTTGAGTATGATAATTAATATTACGTAGTTTAGGGGCATTTTGGTAATTTTACAAGTAATATAGTGGTTGATATAATGAACATGCTTAATAGGTATAAATTCAGGTTAAATATGATAATAAGGGTAATTGTCTTAGTATCACATGTTCAAGTATGATTATGAACATTTTGTAGATTAGGGGTATTTTAGTAATTTGGAGTCTACCGTGGTGAATATGGTAATAAATATGCATAGTTTCAGAATAACTTGATAATTTGGGGTATGCTATGATGTTATTCTCATAAACATGCACGAAGTGCATTAAGTGTTGATTAAATAAAAGAATGCGTGTTTGGTTGTTTTAGAAGTGCATATAAGGGTTTTATGTGCAAAAAGGCCATTGGTATGTTCATTGACTTAAGTTCATGATCAATAGTTTTTTTATAGTGTGTTGCTATTTGTATCACATGATGATGAAATAAAATGGAGTTTATGATGGAAAGGGGTGGTAAAGAGGTAGCCTTTGCCGTAGGGGTATTTTCGTCATTTTGACCAAAGGTATCTTATGTGAATTTTATGAATTTATATTTAAGTAATTTTGAAAATTTCTGTTAATTAATTACTTATAATTTTTTGTCTTATTTGTTGAATTAATAGGAGAATAATGCGGCATATGGTTTCTGTGGACTTGGACATAGTTGCTGAGAAGTGCAGATATGTTTTGGAGTGTGCAGATTATGTAAAATTTTGTTAAATATTTTTGTAATCCCATAAGATGCATTCGCTGGTCGGAATGAGCTAATGGGAATTAGGACGGTTGTATAATCCGCCACCCGGCCCTTAATTTGGACTAGATGGATTGCGGATTAATCAATCCTTAATGACCATGATTAGCTAAAGTTGTTTTAGCTGATGGGAAATTAAGCCTTAAGCTTAATTGTATTTGGGACATTTTTTATGCTTGGTCGAATTTGGGCTGGTTGACACTTCATTTTTTTTGGCCCAAAATTTTGTATCGCCCGTCCATGCAGGCGTGTATTGTCCGTATGTATTGTCGAGTATACGGCCCTCTGTGTACATATAAATAGGCTGAATACATTGTAATACATACACAACTTTGACAGAAATAACATCAGTTGATATTTTTCTCTCGATCTCTCTCGCGACTTCTTCTCTCTCTCTTGGCGATTCTCTCATTCGCTTGTCTTCTCTGATTCTGTCTCGTTCTCACCTTGATCGATCTTGATCATTCACCTTCTAATTTCAGTTGCCATTGAATCAATTGTGCTTCTGAATCTTTGGGTCTTCCTTTGGAAAGTTTTCCTTAGGCTGTACCGGCGAAATCGAACGTTGCGCTCGACTAAATCTTTCGATCCTTTGCGAAACCCTAACCGGTATCCATCAATATCTTTATGTGAGTATTAGATCCTAGGATGCCCTTAGTTGACTGCTAATGTTGATATAGACAATAATCCTAATTCTAGTTACTTCATAATGTTAGAAACAAATGAAAGTGGTTAAGTATGTGGTTAATGTGGGTTTCTTGTGGTCACCTTAGTTAAATTACTAATACTTAAATTGAAAAACCTTGAGATCAAGAATGGTAGATCTTTAAGAGTTGGTGCCCTAGAGTTGTGACTTAGCCCATGATTTTTTTGGATTTTGGTGATATGCCTTAGTGCTTCATTCAAGCCCTCACTCTTACTCTTTTTAGCTCTATGGACCTAAGCAAGGGGTACGCATACTTATGGACTAGGTGTCCTTATTAGAAGGGTACTATAAGCCTTCGTATACTAGTACGACCAGGGTAACTTTACATCCTTGGATTGATCGTCGATAGGATACCGTGCTACTTTGAATTGCTAGTATGACCGGTGTACCTTAGTGTCACCAGGTTCATAATTGCTACTTCATAAAATGGAAAGACACTAATTACTTACAACGGAACACCACATGAGTAAATAAAATGGAATTGTGTGATAATTAAATGGAAAGACACTAATTACTTACAGTGGAACACCACATGAGTCGGTAAGATGTGTATTATGTCTACCAATCCACCGATGAGAATAGTGGTCAAGAGTTATTTACCTTGATCGTATTATATTTACCATTCCACTAGTGAGAATAGAGGTTAGCAGCGTTCTTCCTTGGATTGTACTGTATTTACCAGTCCACTAGTGAGAATCGTAGGGTCCCCGAACCAACGTGGATATAATTCGAGAGCTGACTAATTATATATAAGTTCTACTATTTCTAAGTGAATGAGTATCTTAGGCATGTAATATTAATGCATTTAGCTATTCGAATGATTATTTAATTTTTATTAATATATGTACTATTCCATGTTCATGTGTTAGATGTGTTGTTAATATATAAGGTAAATAAACATAGTGGTTTCATCGGTTGAGGATGCTCAATCATTTACCGAGAATGATGGTTGCTTGTCCTCAATTTAAGCTTGTTATATAGGACCTTTTGTAATACCCTAAATTGTGTGAAGTGTTATAAGGATTAATATGGCTACTTATATCAATATGGTATACCATCGTTTTTGGTGAGTCTCTCTTAATAACTCCATAGTTAAGTGTACTGGCCATGGAACAATTTTAGGATGGGTGACCGTCTTAGGAAGTTTTAGAAATTTTCTTAAAATTTTTGGGAAGTACATGAGTAAGGATAAATCATGCTGAAATGAATCATGTTGATCTGTGAAGTCAGTCAGTCAATCCGAAATTTCTTCAATCCAACCCCCATATTATCGTATTAACTTAGGGTATTACATATTGTATCAAAGCAAAAACCGCAACTATGAGTTAAACATAGATGATCGACTCAACAATCAAGTTGGATGATTCTTAGGATAAACTTTATTAAGACAATTAGTGGTTGAGACGCAATGAAGATGTTGCATTATTTGAGTAGGGGTGAATGTGATACCCCAAAATTGTGTGGAGTATCATAAGAATTGATATGGCTACTTATATCAACATGATATTCCATCCTTTTTTGTAATTCCGTCCTAAGAACTCTACAGTTAAGCATATTGGCTATGAAGTAATTTTAGGATGGTTAACCTTATTTAAAATTTTAGAAATTTTTTTAAAATTTCTTGGGAAGCACATGATTAAGGACAAAGCACGTTAAAAGGACTTATGTTAATCGGTGGGGTCGATCGATCAATCCAAAAGCGCTCCAAGATAGCCCCCATATGGTCATATCGACTCAGGATGTTACACCTTTTAACTTCCCATAATGATCTTCCCTGTTCCCTTAATTCTACACAAAATTTTGAGAGCCATGTATGCCTTGTTCGCCTATGATTGATCGCATATGGAGGTGGGTAAATGTGGAGATGTGGCCAACTTTATGGAGCCATATTTGATCCATGTAAGGTGGGTGTTTTGGTGAGCCATGCAGCAGCTATTATGAGCCATGCATACGTGAGGTGGTGGAGTTTGAATGAAATGTATGGATGCTAGATAATCTAGTTATTTATTAACCTAAATGAGATGAGTTTTTAACTCCTCAATTTTGAAAAAAAAATATTAAGTATATTATCTTTGATTTTGGAAGATTGGGATGCTCTTTCCTCACTATTCATACACCTTTCCCAAAGTCTTTAATTATACTCTCAAAATGACATGTTGAGATTTCACCGTTGCAAACATAGAACAGTTATCATGTTAGAACATAATTCCTTTGATTCCTATAATTTTTTATTTTATGTGAAAATATTACCTTCTCTATTTTTAAAGTGATTGATTAGATAATAATTCCTCTATAATCAGGAATAAAAGTTATAATGCTTTAGATAAACCTGATTGTAACAGCTCAATTTTTTTGCTACGAAAAAATATTATTTTGTAAACCTTGCGAAAGTGGAAATATACAAAGCCTAAAAGAAAAATAGGGTGTTATCACTACACCATACATAGGATAAACGTCAGTTGCCCGTCCCTTGTTAGCTATAAGGCTAGTAAACGAGACAATCAAAATCAATGTGTGTATATATATATATATATATAAACATAATGAAAGAAAACATATGAAACAAATAAAGGACCTCGTGATCCACCATGTTCAAATGTATGAGCAAATTAAATCAAAGAAAATGGTCTCAATTTAATAAAACATTATTAGGGCATAGCCCAAGGCCCTAATCTATCAAAGATCACTTAAAAGTCTTTAGATGTCCTTGCTCTTAGATCCCATATGCTACATGAGGTTGGCAAACTTCTTACTAGGAATGAGTAGGTAACAGAGAAAACAGGCACATCAGTATGCTTCACATTAAATAAGTCAAGTTATTTCTCCAATGGAAGTTACAAACACACAAGATGCTTGCTTATAATCATAATCATTCTAACATATCCAACACATAAATAATATAGACAATATACATACTCTATCAAGGCCTCATCAGTAATAGGAAATTCATACCATATATGACTCATCATATTTAACAACATAACACAATATCATAGATTAATATAGTTAGTCTACTAAGTATACTATCCAACTATCATGAAGGCTTTGATCATCCATGCACATAATTTCAACATATGCCATTTCCCTCTTTTCTAACTTCATTAGGTCATTTCTACATATATAAGCCATTATATGCTTTACCATTGTTTTCCTTTTACCTTTATGTTTCTCTTTAGCTATATTCCAATTCAAAACTCTTATCCAATAACTCACTTATACAATTACTTTTCTTAGATATTATCTAAATAACCATTCCAATTATTATCAAGTAACAAACTATGCGCCACCTCATGGTCTCAAATACTATACAAGTCTATCAAAATAAAAGAAGATAAAGTCTAGGGCCATGCCAAGTAACCATCAATGGACAAATGTAAGGCCGAACCCAACTAACCACTAATGGTTATAAGTCTAGGCAGAATCCAAAAACCATCTAAGTAACTAGACCCTCCAGGATCAATACCCCCTACAACATAGTCACTGTCTAAAGTACATAAGGCACTAAGATCTTCTAGGATCTAGCCAAAAGGTAAAGGTTGAAGGCCCTAATAAATGCCCAAAGGTAGAATAACCATTGGTATCTAATCAAATATTGGCAAACCCAGACCCAACCACAGCTCAATTTTCTTTTGCTTTAAGTGATTAGTATCTTATTTGCATACTTATTCAATCATAACCATTACCATATTCATGAACCTTGTGTGGGATTTCCATTTATGCTTACTCAATATTATCTAAATCCATAAGATTAGTCTTTCTTAAGAAAAAGTTTAGGTTGCATTAGCTCTTTAAAGCCATCAAGTACTCTTTCAATTTTACTTATTAAGGCATTTACAAGACCCATTTTGTATGTTATGTGTCATGTTCCAATTAATCCATCCATTAGGTCGTCAATTCATATGAACAGACCCATTCCGCATGTTAAATAGTCATATGCAAGTTTTAGGCATAGTCTCAAAGCATATCCACAAGAAAGGATGAAAACCACAAAATCTAGAAGAACAAGTTGATCGGTTTGGCCTAACAAGAAATTGGTTGGGCTAACCAGTTAATCGGCTTGGCTCAACAAAATCAAGGGTTCCCTCAAACTTGTTAATCAGTTTAGCCACAATATTCAACTAATTAAATACCACTTGATCGATTATACCAAACCAGTCGATGGGTTTAAGTAGAGAGCAAACCAAAATCACTACGGATCTATCGGTCGTTTGGTTAGGGCAAACTAGTCGACTGTTTTGTGGACATGTCGATCTGTCAAGCCTAAATAGTCATTTTATTTTCCCCAAAATAATGGAAAATAGACATTTATCATGTAGTTTAGCCTCAAAAGTCCTATCACATCCAAACCATAACATATCCTAGCATCATACCAATGCTTGTTCTATTCATAAACTAAAACATACCTAATAATTAATCAAATCAACCTAATTTCACTAAAATCATGCTTTTTCTCACAATTCATAAATTAATCAACATGCATAAACTGAAACCAAACCTCATGCCAACACATAACTTAAGAATCAAAAGAATTTACAATAAAATTCACATAACTAAGTTATATTTTAGATGTAAGAATGAGTTTATTGGTGCAAACAAAACTTTTCCCCAAATTTAAAAAAACTAACCCTAGAAGATTTATTACTTCCAAACCTTAAAAAAAATACAAGTTAAAGCTTTAAATAAATTTATAAATCAAAATTTGAATTAGGAGAAAAAACTTACTAAACCAAAGAGAGAAGGGAGGGAATATGTATTAAAGGAAAGACTTAACTTTCTCTTAAATATATCCCTACCTCATTTAATGATAAATAAGAAGGAGCTAGAGAAAGGATCAAGGGAGTGGAAAGAAGCCAAACAATGCTTGAATTTGAGAGAGTTGGCATATTTCAGTTGTTAAAAGGGAGGTGATGGAAGGGGAGATTATGGCTATTTGTAGCCAACAAGTTGAAAAAAGACGAGTGTGGCTATGTTAAGATTGAAGAAACCTAGTTTCTACCATTTGAATTTGAGCTGATTAAGTAGATTTCTTCAAAGATAAATTGATTTCCCATTGTGAGCTGAAATGGTCATTTATGAAAAAACAAATATCGAAATGATTTCGAAATGTCAAACATAAGAGAGGAAATGAATGATCAGTGTAGAAGGAATCTCCCGACCAAATAGAGATAGGTATGAAATTCAAAGCACCAATTCTTGAAGTGTACAGAGGAGAAAGGCGGAAGAAGATAAAGTTGAAATCACATTCCCCCTCACTTGTCCAAATTAAACCCTCAAATCAATTCAAGGAAAACATTTGGGCTAAATGCACGATAAGAAATGTTAAAAATCTTTGAAAAACAACTTGAAATGGGATTATCAAGGTTCCATTTTGATATAATTTTTTTTCAAAATAAAAGAGTTTTGAAAATCTACTCAACTTGATAAAGCAGTCGATCGGTTTAGCCAACCAATCGAATGTTGTATGAACCTTTCCATTGGTTCCCTAAACAAATCAAGTAGTTTAGTCAAACAAAACCCTTTAGTTGGAATGGAAAATGAGTCAATTGGTTCATTGAACCAATCGATCAGCTTGCTAGAAACTCATTTTGTTTAGATTCAAAAGCTTATTCAAATCTAATTTATCTTGAAAGTCAAATATAGTTCTAAATAAAAATCAAAAACTATCAAATCTTAGTAAATGCCATAACTTCTTATTCAGTAAACTACACAAAAAGATGGGGCATCATAACACTACCTATAACAACCCAAAATTTTGGACCATAAATTTTTTTTAAGACAATGTAGAAGCATTTGTAAAATAAAATTACAAAATGTTACTGCAATTTAACCATAAGAAGTGTGTGATCATCACCTAAGCCATGCCTGAAGCAAGAAAACTGGAACAAGAAATAATAAAACGCATGATCATACATTCATATAGTATAAGATAACAAAGATTAGAATAATTTTATAGATAGAGAACTTGATAGTTATACGAAAAATGATATATGAAATAGTGGCAAGAATTTAAATAACTTGAAATATAAAAGATTACAAACATAGTGGGCAAAATAATAATAACCGGTTAGGCACAATCATAAACGCATAACCCCAAGCAATGGTCCACTAATGGCTCACGTCATCACCCTCATCATACTCTAATTGAGAGTTGTAACCCTAAAAAACAACCTTTGCTCCCCAGATAAGAAGCTAGATCATCGCAATGACTAGACAAATGCAATATTATTAAAATACTACGTAAAATTCAATAAGGCTCATGCAACACATTAATGTCACATAACAGCATGGAGTTATCATATCGGTATAACCTAAGTGCAACATGACATGCTTTCATGGAAATAAGGGAAGTAAATAAATATAGTAATGCATATAATGCATACAATATAAACCATATTAGAATTACTCCTTATTTGCCACACAATTTTTGATTAATAGGATAGTTCATTCAACCATACACAATTCTTCACCATGAATAAGAGTCATGGCAGCAAAAATGATCACAATGGGATACCACACGCATCATACTAGATCAAAACACATTGAAAAGGCTTTCTTTTAGGATACCACACCCTCCATAAGTGGTCCAACGACACTAAGTGGGCTAATACTAAGATACCTCACCCATCAAACCTTAAATGTCTGCGCCGTGAGGGTTAAAAGGTTGGGATACCAAACTTGCCTATGCAATGGAAAATATAAAGTGCTAGGGGGCTTGTACTAGGATACCTAACCCACCCAAACTAGACAATAATGACATGCCGACCTACCACAGTATGATCTCTAGCCTCAAAGACATATGCATACCCCCTACCAATCACAACCTTGTAGAGAAGGAAACAGGCACTGAATGAAAAAAAATATAACCAAGGGCAACCTGCCCACGAACTCTCAGCAAATACCTCTAGAGTTAGAGAAAAAGGCTAGATCAAAATCTTAAACCATTAATTCATGCTACAAGAGATATATCAAATCATAAAAAATTCTACACAAAAAATTAGGTGTTTCCAAGTGATAATACAAAAGACCATTAAATTCCATTATTTAACAAAATTGGGTATTTCCTAGTGATAACAACAAACACATCATAAGGCATTAAGCCACCATTTGGGTGTTTAGAGATCACACAAAACTAAACAAAAAACAAATCTCAAATACCATCATGGTGATTCATATTAAATCAAGTCATCATTCTTGAAATCATATATAAAATATTGTAAATACATGGAAGTATCAACACCAAAAGCCCAGAAGAATCACAACAAATAATAAAGTAACGAATGGCTTCTAGTTGGACCATATGATTGGTCCTTTAGACAAGTTAACTAGTCTAGTCATATCGGACGTAGACTAAAACAATAATAGGAAACCAGTTAATTATTAACTATTCATGTGAACTAGTCGACTTGCTAGGTCCATTCAATATAAGAGCCTGTGTAGAGATTAACCCATTTTTTCTTATAGAAAAACTAATCGATGGGTTTAACTAAGTGATCGATTGGTTATAGCAACCAGTCAATTGGTTTGTTCCAACTAGTAAATTGGTCAAAGCAAAGACCAAACTATTTGGTTCTATAAGGACACCAGTCAATGCGTTTGACCAACCGATCAATTGGTCATCAAAAATAGTCAACTGATTTACCAAAAAAATTGGCTCATCTCATAACCAACCAGTCTAAAACTTGAAACCACTCGACTGCTCACAAAACTTGTTGATGAGTTCAAGGAATTGATCAACTAGTCTAGGTAAAACACTACTTAGGATTGCGAAGCACATAGTAAATTTTACCATACTTTACCATATAAATCCTAGTGTGATAATATGTCAAACACATATAAACATACATGATAAACACATATAATTTCATAAATATTTGGTAATGTACATATTTACACAAATCAAGCTAAAACAACATATTTTATGCTCCAAATTATAGAATTACAACAACACTAACTTGGGAAGAATTATACCACATGACCATACCATGGATCACAATTAGGTCATACTCATATAAGCACCAACTCATTTAACTCCAATATACCACAGGCACCAAATTATGTTAAATTAAAAAATATCTTACCTTGAAGCAATTCTTATAGTATAAAACTTTTACTAGATGTCTTATCTAGCAAAGCATTGATTCCAAAGATATCAAAGTAAATAACATTAAAATCCTCTATGAAAACTTCATTAAAACCTAAGAAAAATCAGAAGAAGAACAAGAAGAAGACACAAATTACCACCATTTTTTTCCTCAAAAATAGGGTGTTAAAGAAGGAGTTGAAACTTTCAACCTTTCCCAACCTTAATTCTTCCTTACTTAAAGAAAGCAAGATAGAACTAAAACAAAGATCAGAAGATGAGAAAGAATACAACGCTTGCACAATGAAAGGATAAAATAAAAGAAAGATTTTGTTTTTCTCAGTAGAGGGAAGAAGAGGGAAAAAAGATAGCTACTCAATAGTTGGGGAAATTTTCGTTAAGGATAAGGGAGAAAGGTAAAATAACGTAAGTGAGGAATGAGAATGGATAAAAAATAAGAGCAAAAGAGGCAAGCTTGGTTGACATTGTCAAGAGAAAGGGGGATGAGACAAGTCAGGTTCAATTTAGGCAAGCTAAGAAGTGAGGGAAATGGAAATATGCCCTAGAACCAATCATATGTTATAATTTATATTTGCATATTTAGAGATTGTGCTTATTAATAAAAGCATCAAATGATGTTATTCAATCAAATGTTGTTATCCCTTTGAATAATTATTCTTTATGTAGATAATCAAGTATGTGACCGGATTGTGGAACTCTACTAATAGATAGAAATATTATTATTCAAGAACTGTCCCTAGTCTAATATCATCTAATTAAGGGATATTAGTGATTATAAGACTAGTATGTTGATTAGTTGATGATCATGTTCCACTGATCATTGATATGTGATATCAAACTAATAACATAGATACATGTTAGGGAACATGATATTGGACCGACCCAGTAGGAGGACACTGCATTAAATATTGTACAAAGTGTCATCAGTGTTCTCTAAATTGTATACTGTCCTTTGACCTGAGATCTTCGTATTTTTCGGTATGATGATCATTCTGTTTTAACTTTACCAAATGTTACCCTTATTAGGGGTGATCATAAAGGTATTGATTAGACATGTTGTGAATCATATACAGGCACATAGTTGATCAAGATGGGATTTGTCCCTCTCATGACATGAGAGAGATATCTTTGGGCCCCTCGACAAGTATGACTAATGTTAGCATGGCCATGTGCAAACAAGGTGTCGTTTGTTTAAGGTTAGTCTTACTTGGTGATCGAGAAAGAATGTGATTGAACATAACAAGGATGACACGACAAATGCCTTATGTTCAATCTAAATATCGTGTGACAAAAGGACAAATATACGGGTTATTAATAGGTTATGTTGAGCATAGGACATTTGCGTAATTTGGGTAGTCATAATGTCTTGCTAGAGACCTCTTATGATTTGTGGGCCCAAAAGGAGTTTTGGTCCATTGCCAATATTACGTGAACCTACAGGGTCGCACACTGAACTGAACTGGATCAAAACAATAAGATGAGATCCTAATATGATTAATATCTCATCAAGTCAAAGTGGTTTTAATGTGATTAAGGCCCAAGTCCAATGCATGTAGGTGGGCTAGAGTGTTAATATAAATACCCAAGCTGGGGTTTTATTATATATACACCTTTTTGCTCTCTCTCTCTAAGTGGGATAAAATAACCTAGCCACCAACGCTGGTTATTCACGAAATTGAGAGAGTGTTCCATTGGCACTAGCACGCTTCCTTAGTGATCCAGATTCAAAGTGTGTGGATACCGGTAGAGGTGTGACACAATTCACACTCTCTCGCTCAAAGGAGATTGAAATCAATCAATTGAAACAAACTCAATTAGATCAAGCAGGTTCGTCTTTAATCTAGCATATGTTCTTAGTAAATTTAGCCTTTGATTTTATTCCGCTGCGTTGTGTTTCGCTTGGCAAAATTCCTATAGTGGTATCAAAGCAAAGTGCTATGATTTCTTTCGGCCTGTTGAATTTGTTCTTTGTTTCGATAGGGGTTGATGTGATCTTTCCCTTATTCTCTCTAATATATATTTTTTTATATTTGGATTAATTGATTTGGTCTAATTTCATAGATCTAATCGATTGAATCTTTTGATTCGGTTTTATTTTATCATCTTTATTTGATGATAAATTTGATTGATTTTATGGGATTCAAATGGTTAATCTCTTAAGTTTATGAATATGTTGTACATATCATTTTATGTGGTAGTAGATTTGATCTACTAGTTTCGGTTTTGGTTCTTGTTGGCGGCTAGGAATAGGGTAGATGCATATGCATAATTTGAAATATCAATTCAAAGGTTGTATTAATTTGAATAATTTATTCTGGCCTTTTGAATGGGATTTCATTAATTTGATGAGTTATGTAACGTCTATTCAATAAAGATAAATTAATGCGATTAATTTATATTAGATAATTAAATATGATTTGATTATAGAAATTAAATATGATTTAATTTATATTAGACAATGAGATTTCATTAATTTGATAAGTTATGTAACGCCTTTTCAATAAAGGTAAATTAATTTGATCAATTCAATTGATGGAAATTAATGTGATTAATTCATATTGGTCTATTAAATATGGTATGATTAAGGTATTTTAAGTCCAATAGGGATTGGACGGGTTTTGGATTGATTGGATCAATCTATTAAATTTTTTATTATTGAAATTAATTAATGTCATTAATTTAATAACTGCTGCCAGGGGCACTTCCCTTATCCTTAAGTTATCTTATTTTGCACATGCTTGTATGTTACTTTATGTGATAAATGCATGAGTACAGGTATGGAGCAGTTTATCATAGTGACATAGCATGGCCTCATTTAATACGACCTGCCTGTCGTTATGTAATTTTGTAATGGTTTTACGGCCTGCGAGTTGTTAAGTATTTTGTAAATATTTTATTCCATTCATAGATCTCTTGTATTTTAGGACACCCTTTTGTATGTATCCTTAGTGCTATTAGCTAGATCATTAGGATGTAGTGTACATCCTAAATGATAGGAGTTTGGAACTTGAAGCAAAGGAATTGCCTTGAACAGTTCAAGACTGGTGGTGTTCGAAGAAGAGTAGTGGCAATTGGTTGTCGGTCAATTTTGTTCTGAGGCCATGCTATATCACACACTTAGTATTCTGTTGTTTATTTACTTCGTATATTCTACGTAGCTATCATTTGTGAATGTTTTGCATGCGTAGTTTTCCCTTTAATATAAGTCTTAAATGCCTTCCCAATACCTCATGCTATTAACAACAGTATCTTCATTGAATGGGTTTGCCAAAGTAGAGCATTCATTATTATCTTGGTATAATAGTTTGTGATGATTGTCATTTGTTAAACGTATTGGTTGGACTTCACAAGGCTATCAAAACAGTTTTGGGCCTTGAGGCATAAGGTTGGGAATGACAGGACATTAGATGTCACCCAACAACCAAGAGTTACATAGGATGTAATTAGTAAGGTGTTGCTTACCTAAATTACTAATATCTTAAGCGATAAGCCAAAGCTTACTTACGTGTTAGTGAATTATGGGTCCTGGCGTGCAAAATCTCAAAGGGACAATGAGATTTAGTGGGAGATTCTTACTTTGGCGAGTATATAGAATCTAATTTTTAAGAAGCACAAATTTAAATCTTCGCATATCTTTTGTTGTAGATCAATATGCCAAATAATAACACCAACACATTCTCACTGCGATCGGTCCTTGAGAAGGACAAACTAAATGGAAATAACTTCCTCGACTGGCATAGAAATTTGAGAATAGTTCTCACTCAAGAAAGGAAACACAATGTCCTAGAATAGGCAGTCCCTCAGGAACCGGCAGCTAATGCCCCACGTGCCGAGCAAACTGCTTATCGTAAGCACAAAGATGAGTCATTGGATGTAGCTTGTCTAATGATATCTTGCATGCAATCAGACCTTCAAAAATAGTTTGAGCGCATGGTTGATGTCCATGCTCTTATCAATGAACTCAAGAACTTGTCTGAGAAACAAGGTCGAGTTGAAAGGTTTGAGACTACAAAAGCATTGTTCTCATGCAAGCTCACAGAAGGGAACCCAGTCAGTCCACATGTTCTTAAGATGATTGGATATGTCAATTATCTTGAGAGATTGGATGTTTCCATTAACTAAGAGTTGGCTACGGATCTGATCCTGCAATCGTTGCCTGAGTCATATGATTAGTTTTTCATGAACTACATCATGCATGATCTCAAGAAATCGCTAACTGAGTTGCATGGGATGCTTAAGACTGCTGAACAAAACATTAAGAAGCCAAATAATGTTTTAATGGTTCAAAAGGGCAAAGGTTTCAAGAGAGGTGGTAAATGTAAAGGAAAGGTTAATCCCAAAGTTACGGGTAAGACTCCAGTTAAGAACTGGAACAAACTTAACAAGGCCAATCCTAAGCCTGGACCAACTGCTGACCATCAATGCTTCTATTGTAACAAGTCTGGCCACTGGAAGAGAAATTGTAAGAAATACTTGGAAGATAAGAAGAATGGCTTGGTTGAAGCCACAACTTTAGGTATTTATGTTATAAAAGTAAATTTTACTACGTCTACTTCTTCATGGGTATTAGATACCGGATGTGGATCTCACATTTGTACAAATGGGCAAGGTCTAAAGGAGAGTAGAAGAATGGCAAAAGGAGAATTGGACCTACGCGTTGGAAATGGAGCAAGAGTTGCTGCTCAAGCTGTAGGAACATTCAATTTAGCCTTGCCATCGGGATTGATTCTAGAACTTAATAATTGTTATTATGTACCTACTATAAGTAGGAACATCATCTCTGTTTCTTTTTTGGACAAGGAAGGCTTTCATTTCATTATTAAGAACAATAGTTGCTCCTTTTATTTGAATGAAGTGTTTTATGGATGTGCTCAAATGACTAATGGGCTTTATGTTCTAGATCTTGATTTCCCTATTTATAACATAAATACTAAAAGGTTCAAGTCAAATGATTCGAATCCAACTTACCTTTGGCATTGTCGTTTAGGACATATAAATGAGAATCGCATTATGAAGCTCCGTAGAGATGGACTTCTACAATCATTTGATTTTGAATCATTTGAAACGTGTGAGTCTTGTTTATTAGGGAAAATGGCTAAATCCCCATTTTCTAGTAACAGTTAAAGGGCTGATGAATTATTAGGCCTCATACATACTGATGTTTGTGGACCAATAAGTTCAATGGCTAGAGGAGGTTTTCAATACTTCATCACATTTACTGATGACTTTAGTCAATATGGTTATGTTTATCTTATGAAACACAAACATGAATCATTTGAAAAGTTCAAAGAATTTCAAAATGAAGTACTGAACCAACTTGGTAAAACTATTAAAGCTCTTTGATCCGATCGAGGAGGTGAATACTTGAGCCAAGCTTTTGATGACCATCTTAAAAGATGTGGAATAGTTTCACAACTCACTCCACCAGGAACTCCACAGTGGAATGCTGTATCTGAACGGAGGAATCGAACTTTATTAGATATGGTTCGATCAATGATGAGTCACACCGATCTTTCAATCTCTTTCTGGGGCTATGCTCTTGAGACCGCAGCGTTCACACTAAATAGAGCTCCATCAAAAGCAGTAGAAAAGACTCCGTATGAGATATGGACTGGAAAAGTTCCAAGTTTATCTTTTCTCAAGATTTAGGGTTGTAAGGCATATATAAAACGTTTGACCTCAAGCAAGCTTGAACCCAAATCAGACAAATGCTTCTTTGTGGGATATCCTAAAGAAACTAAAGGATATTACTTTTACAACCGCACCGAGAACAAAGTGTTTGTTGCTCGGCATGGTGTATTCCTAGAAAAAGAATTTCTTTTTGGAAGAGCCAGTGGGAGTAAAGTACATCTTGAAGAAATTCAAGAACCACAGGATAATGATCCCAATGTAATAGAGCCTAAGCAACCTTTACAATCTATTATAGGGCCTGCATAAGTGGAAAGGGCTCCACGTAGGTCTACAAGGGTGCGTCATGAGCCAGAGAGATACATGTTTCTCATGACTAAACATCGTGATGTATTATTGTTAGACAATGATGAACCCTTACCATATGAAGAAGCAATGATGAGCTCTGACTCCGATAAATAGCTCGACACCATGAAATGCGAGATGGAATCCATGGATAAAAACCAAGTATGGACTTTGGTTGATCCGCCTGATGGTTGTAGAACCATTGGGTGCAAATGGATTTTCAAGAAGAAACTTGATAAAGATGGCAATGTGGATGTTTTTAAGGCACGTCTAGTGGCTAAAGGTTTCAAACAAATTTATGGTACTGACTATGAAGAAACCTATTCACTTGTTGCTATGCTTAAATCCATTCGGATCCTTCTAGCAATTGCTGCATTCCATGATTATGAAATATGGCAAATGGATGTCAAAACGGCATTCCTTAATGGTTATTTACAGAAGGATGTGTATATGACACAACATGAAGTTTTTGGACATCCCAGCATTGCTGGAAAAGTATGCAAGCTTAAGAGATCCATTTATGGGCTTACGCAAGCATCTCGGTGTTGGAATCTTTGTTTTGATGAAGTAGTCAAAGAGTTTGGCTTCATCAGATGCGAAGAAGAGTCTTGTGGTTACAAGAAGTTTAGTGGGAGTGCACTTGTTTTCCTTGTTCTTTATGTGGATGACATACTCCTTATTGGAAATGATATTCCTATGCTACAGTCTGTAAGGACATGGCTAGGTAATTCGTTTTCAATGAAGGATCTTGGCGAGGCAGCCTATATTTTAGGGATCAAGATCTATAGGGATAGATCAAGAAAGTTGATTGGATTAAGTCAGAGTACTTATATCGACAAGATCCTCTATAGGTACAATATGTAAGACTCCAAGAGAGGTTTCTTGCCTATGCAACATGGTCTGGCTCTTAGCAAGACTTAGTGTCCTCGGACACAGGATGAGAGAGACCGCATGAGTAGAATTCCATATGCTTCAACCATTGGTTCTATTATGTATGCCATGTTGTGTACTCGCCCAGATATCTCATATGCCATTAGCATAGCAAGCAGGTTCCAATCTGACCCTGGTGAGAGTCACTGGATTGTAGTCAAGAACATTCTCAAGTACTTGAGAAGGACAAAGGAAATGTTCTTGGTATATGGAAGAGAACAGAATCTGTTGGTAACTGGTTACACAGATGCGAGTTTCCAAACAGATAAAGATGATTTCCGATGGCAGTCAGGTTATGTATTTTGCCTTAACGGTGGATTTGTGAGTTGCAAGAGTTCAAAACAAGACACAGTTGCTGATTCTACAACAGAAGTTGAGTATATTGCTGCTTTAGAAGCATCAAAGGAAGCAGTGTGGATTAGAAAATTCATCACTGAACTAGAAGTGGCTCCTAGCATTCTGAGTCCAGTTTGTTTATACTGTAACAACAATGGAGCTATTGCACAGGCTAAGGAGCCACGGTCTCATCAGAATACCAAGCACATACTTAGGAAATATCACATCATTCGAGAGATTGTCCAAAGGGGTGATGTGAATTTGTGCAAGGTTCATACAAATGCAAATATTGCTGATCCATTAACCAAAGCTCTTCCACAACATAAGTATGAACGTCATACTAGTTCACAAGGCATTAGGCTTATACATGATTAGTACTGGTGCAAGTGGGAGACTAATGGAAATATGCCCTAGAACCAATCATATGTTATAATTTATATTTGCATATTTAGAGATTGTGCTTATTAATAAAAGCATCAAATGATGTTATTCATTCAAATGTTGTTATCCCTTTGAATAATTATTCTTTATGTAGATAATCAAGTATGTGACTGGATTGTGGAACTCTACTAATAGATAGAAAGATTATTATTCAAGAATTGTCCCTAGTCTAATATCATCTAATTAAGGGATATTAGTGATTATAAGACTAGTATGTTGATTAGTTGATGATCATGTTCCACTGATCATTGATATGAGATATCAAACTAATAACATAGATACATGTTAGGGAACATGATATTGGACCGACCTAGTAGGAGGACACTGCATTAAATATTGTACAAAGTTTCATCAGTATTTTATATCATCCTTTGACCTGAGAACATCCTATTTGTCGATATGATGATCATTCTGTTTTAACTTTACCAAACGTTACCCTTATTAGGGGTTATCATAAAGGTATTGATTAGACATGTTGTGAATCATATAGAGGCACATAGTTGATCAAGATGGGATTTGTCCCTCTCATGACATGAGAGAGATATCTTTGGGCCCCTCGACAAGTATCACTAATGTTAGCATGGCCATGTGCAAATGAGGTGTCTTTTGTTTAAGGTTAGTCTTACATGGTGATCGAGAAAGAATGTGATTGAACATAGCAAGGATGACACGAAAAATGCCTTATGTTCAATCTAAATATCGTGTGACAAAAGGACAAATATACGGGTTATTAATAGGTTATGTCGAGCATAGGACATTTGCGTAATTTGGGTGGTCATAATGTCTTGCTAGAGACCTCTTATGATTTGTGGGCCCAAAAGGAGTTTTGGTCCATTGCCAATATTACGTGAACCTACAGGGTCGCACACCGAACCGAACTGGATCAAAAGAATAAGATGAGATTTTAATATGATTAATATCTCATCAAGTCAAAGTGGTTTTAATGTGATTAAGGCCTAATTCCAATGCCTGTAGGTGGGCTAGAGTGTTAATATAAATACCCAAGTTGGGGTTTTATTATATATACACCTTTTTGCTCTCTCTCTCTAAGTGGGAGAAAATAACCTAGCCACCAACGCTGGTTATTCACGAAATTGAGAGAGTGTTCCATTGGCGCTAGCACGCTTCCTTAGTGATCCAGATTCAAAGTGTGTGGATACCGGTAGAGGTAGACACAATTCACACTCGCTCGCTCAAAGGAGATTGAAATCAATCAATTGAAACAAACTCAATTAGCTCAAGTAGGTTCGTCTTTAATCTAGCATATGTACCTAGTAAATTTAGCCTTTGATTTTATTCCGCTGCGTTGTGTTTCGCTTGGCTAAATTCCTACAGAGGGGTGGCTTAATTTTCTACATTCATTTTTCTTCAATTTGAATAGTCTTTTATAGAGATTAGTAGCATAAGTTTGTGTAGAATAATATGCCTTATCAAAAGTCTACTAATTTTTATTTTTCTATTGGTTATAATATATACTCAAAACAATGTTGCTTTGATGTAATCTATATTTTTACAGCTTCTTTTTCTTGTTTATGTTCAAGATTTATCAATAAAGATTTTGAAGCTTTCTTATTTTTAATACGTTCTACTTCTTAAAATATACTTTCTTATTTTGAGAATAAAATTTCTATGTTTAGAAATTTCTAAAGCATTTTTTTATTAGAAAGAAATTTTGCTAGTTTATTTAGTAAGTTTCCCTACATTACACTCCACAATTAAATCTATTTCTTTCAACATTAATTAAAATTTTATGATAGAGAAAAAATCTGGGCATTGGAGTTTGCTTTTGAAATTTTTATCATCTATTATTTTTATTGTTTCTTATTTTGTCTATAAAAGCCACTAAATTCTATCTCTAATTTTTCATCTTCTATGTTCACTCCCATTTGGTTATCTATTTTAGATCTGTTTCTTTGGGAAGCAAAGACACCTATCTATGATAAAACTAAATAAGATTATGTCAATATCTATTTCTGTGAATTTCTAAATGGTTTTTCATTTCAAAAAAGATTTTTTTATATGTTTATTAAATAAAATACTATATTTTAATCTCTATTATTTATTTTGTTGCTTTTAAAATTTATTGAAAGTTAAGGTAGACATAAGAAAGTAATTAGTGTATTAGAACACATTTTCCCTTTTTTTCCTTTTATGTTAAGTCCCATCACTTTCTCTTATTGAGATTTGTTGCTTTGGGAAGAAAACACTCATATCTTGGAGAATATTAACATAGCTTGATTTTCTATTTTGATCAATTTATAAAGCATCACTTTTATCAATTCATATATATATTTTTTCAATTTATTGATTAAAGTTTCATGTGTTTGACCCTTCTATTTGATCTATTACTTTCAAAAGTTGTCAAAATTAAAGAGAGACATGGAAGACATACCTTTATCTTTTTGAATTTGTTTATGTTAAATGTCATTTGGTACTATTATAGATATACATTCTTCGCCAGGTAAAGAAACATCTTAAAGAAAATTTGCTAACAGAGGATTATTTTCTATTCTTGTGAATAATTTAAACTTCTTGAAACATCATTCATATTTTTTTTATTTTTTGAGAAATAATTGATCTACTTTTTATACTATTCGATATGTTCTTTCAATGCCTATTTCAAAGTAAAATAATCATTTTTAATTTATTTTGTTTGAAATCCCATTTCCTTGTTAGTTTCATATTTGTTGCTTAACAAGGTAAACAAACAAATCTCAGAGAAAATTGTGTATCATAATAATCTCTTGTATTTTAATGAAATAAAGTTATGTATATATTATTGATAAAGTTTATTTTTGGTGGAAATAAGGTTATAGTTAAACCCGATAAAATGTATGGATTATCGTATAATAGCATATAAGGGTTTTTAGAATTTGATTTATGTAAATATGATGTCTTACTAATAATAATTATTATCGATGTCATATTGGAAAGTGGAAAAATGATGCACGTCTCTTGTAAATGTTATGATGTGTGTAAAAAGGGGATTAAGGAGTGGTCTAATGTTTGATGGTGAATATTATGTGTATATAATCTCTTCAATTATGTTTTTTAGCTAAATAGGTAGATTGGCTATATAAAGCCATGGAATTCGCAATTAGGGTAGTGGATGATCAAGAATAAATTTTGAATGCAACTTGCAAAAATATCGAATTCTGTGTGAATTCAATTCAAGTTTAATCGAACCTTTATTAACGATTAATCTTGAAACCCTTAATTTCTTTCTCTATGTGTATTAGAGATTAAGTTCTATCGTTTAAACTCTACATAATCCACAATTTTTTAGCCATCACCATCATCCAAACACCACCCAAATCAAAGCCTAAGTGAAACCATAAATCAACTCTACCATTCAAAACCCTAACCCTAATTTTTGAAAAAAAAAAAACTTAACTCTAACCCCATTTTTGAAACCCTAACCCAAATCCATGAAATCATCTTTCATTAAACCTTAATCGTCAAATCATCATCCTGACCAACACATCATTGTTGAATCAATATCATAATCATGTCATCACATTTGAACCATCATCATCATCATCGAATAATCATCATCCATCCATCACCATCGAATTATCATCATCATATCCAATTCATCACCATCAAATTATCATCATCATATCCAATTCTTCGCCATCATCACTCCATCCTATTCAAACACCTTTAACCTTCATTCACCATCACTGAACCTTTATATGAATAACCAAATCTAATTCGAGCCTTAACATCACATAATTGAGAATTCCATACTCCCACATAACATCATTAGCCCAAAAATTTTCTAGATTTTGCTAGTGAGCCTTACTATCCTGTCCAGGCCCCACAATTTACTCTATTTAGCTCAACAGACCTAAGTAGAGGGTATGCACACTAAAGGATTAGGTGTTCTTATCAAAAGAATATGGTGTGCCTTAATATAGTGGTGCGACTAGGGTATTATTGCATCCCTCGATGAAAGGATACTATGCTACTTTAAAGCACTAATATGACTTGTGAACCTTAATGTCTGTAGGTTCATGATCTCCCCCACAAGTAAATAAATAGGAATTGTGTGATAATTAAATGGAAAGACACTAATTACTTATAGTCGAACACCACATGGGTCAGGACCATATGTATTAACTTTACTTGTCCACTGATAAGAATAGTGATTAGGAGCATTTTACCCTTGATTCTATTAAGTTTATTGGTCAACTAGTGGGAATAGTGGTCACGATTGCTTTGTCTTGGATTATATTATATTTACCAGTCGACCAGCGAGAATTGTGGTCAAGAGTGTCTTACCCTAGATTGCACTATATTTATTGGTCCACTAGTGACAATAGTGGGGTACTTGTTAATATATGTATTATTCCATGATCATTAATTTGATGTGTTGCATTTGATTTATTGTATGCGGGCCTTACATATTAGTCTCGTATAATAGCTTACAAAGTACCATAGGACTAAAGTGTTTATTTATTGGGACCCAGCTTATTCAATAGGCAATAGCCTTTTCAGGTTAGTTAGAAGCGCTCTTCAAGATTTACTCTTGAGTTAAGAGAATAGGACTATTTGGAATTTTTTTTTGTATTTTCCATATAATCTCTTGTATTTGTTTTTCACCGACTTTATTTTATAACCACAATTAGTAGGTTGTATTTTCTATATTCTAATTATTGCGCTACTCTATTTTATTATTTTATCTTTTACTTTGTGTAAAAAATGTTTTTATCCTTAACAATTGGTATAAGAAAAGTGGAGGAAACCGATATGGTACTAAGTTTGGTGGTAGCACCTCAAAATTTATTGTATTTGCTTCCGCTTATAACTTTTAATAACAAATTTTTTTAGTAGTAAATTTTGGGGGTGTTATAGTTAGCTTTCATTTTATTCTAAGGCAGGAAAGTACTTAGCCTCAAGCCTCAAACCCTTGAACCCCACTTCTATTATTTGTGCTTCTCTCCATTGATGGCCGAATGGAACAACTCATCTAAGGTATAGTATTTGTAGAGTTATACATTTATAGCAATATCTCCCCTCAACCTTCCTATGAACTAATACGTGGCATGTTCCTATACGTCCATAATTGCAAGCCTAATGATCATTCTTTCAAACTACCGCATATATTCTTCCACACTCAAACATCCTTGTCATAAGGAAGACATTTTGTTGTAAAGGTCTTGAGTATACGAAGGTGGCAAAAATCTTTCCTACATCAACCTCTTCATCTTCACCCAAATCCTCACCCTAGATTTACCCTTTCTCCCTAAATTTTGCACCAAATTCCCTAACAAAAATAAGCATGTCCCTTGCTCTTATGGACTGCAGCCTTGAAAGACCTTTCATCATCCAAAACCCTAGCTTCAAATAATCGCTTACACTTCATCTCCTTTGGATTATGGGATCTGTCAGATTCAGTGACTTCTAACTTGACATAACTAAATGGATCCCTCATTCCTAGCCTTCTCCATCGAATGGTCGAAGGGGAATTGTTTGAAGAATAGTTATATTCAGTTAGCATATTCCTTATACCATTCACCCTTTCCTCTCCTTGAGGTATGAGACTCCTTGCTTGCTGAGGGTTAGCATTTGGTAAGAATGATTCCAACATACTTAATACTCTCCTCATGTATACTCGCAATGCCTCAATGACCCTATCGCTTCTTAATTTGTGACCCTCTTCAAGTCTTAATCCTCATGAAATAGGTTTTTTCTCCTTGTGTTAATCTTGGACTACACATGAAAAAAGAATCCACCTAAGAGGAATTCAAGGTGAAGTATGGTGTGGAAAAAAGTAGTTTGAAATTGTGATTATGGAAACTTTCAAAGGATGAGATATTAAAAAGAGAAGAAGAAGAAACCTTACATTTACTAACATTAAGCTTTGATACCAATCTGATCCATAATGCTAAACAAATGGCATTAAGCTAAGCATTAATGTTGATGGTGGGGATTACTTTAATAAAAATAAAAAATGTAGAATGGGAACAAGAATGATTCAGGAAGTAAAACTTGGATTTGATACCTACAAACACAAGAACTTGCATCAACCAACCAAAGTTGTGATGTTAAGCATAAATGGTGCACATTTTTTTGCAACAACTCAAACACTTCCCATATGTGAGAGTGTCAAAGATAAGAAAATTGTTCTAGCTAATGTAATCCTAATTTCTTGCAGACTTTAAAATCCTTTTAACTAGGAGCATCTTCAACCAAATATATAAAAATATCTATTCATGTAGGTAAGTCTTAGTACACCCTCGCCCATAGTTTATGGTTACCTAGGTTAGCTAGCTAATTTTGTGTCAAAATAACTATAGCCCCATCACTAGTTGATTGACATTACACCCTACGCCATGGTTTAAGTTAAATACAATACACAATAGGAAAGATAAGAAACATACTTTAGGTAAGCTTAGCTAAATAAGGTAAATAAATTAGGTTGTCTACTCTGTTAAAGTTGCTCGATAATCTACCAAGTAGTATGGTTGATTGTTTTCAATCTAAGCATATTTTAGAAGAATTTTATCTTCTAATAATGATATTCCCAATGCCTTTTTTTCCTACACGAGTATTGGAGAGCCATGCAAATCATGTTCAATCGAGATAGATCACATATGGAGTTAGTTAAAGGTGGAGATGTGGATGACCTTATGGAGCCAGGTTTTGAGCCATAGTTGACTCATGTTAGGTGTTTGGTTGAGCCATGTAGCAACTATTGTATGCTATGCTTACGTGAAATGTGTGGCTGCTAGATAAACTAGTTATTTATTAACCCATATGAGAATAGTTTTGAACTCCTCAATTTTGGAAAAATTAATAAGTAGATTATCTATAGTTTTGCAAGACTAGGATGTTCTTGCATCACCATTCATACATCTTTTCCCAAAGCCTGCAATTGTGCTCTCAAAATGACATGTTGAGATTCCACCTTTAAAAACATAGGAAAATTATCATGTTAGAACATAAATCATTTGATTGACATTATTTTCTTATTTTATGTGTGAATATTACCTGCTCCTCAACTACATTGCCACATGTGGAATGTACATCTAAGTTATGACTTAATGTAGAATATATTTTAATAATTTCTCTATCACAAGGAATAAAAAATTATAATTCCTTTGATAAACCTGACTGTTACCCCCCCTAATATTTCACTAATTAAAAATGTTGTTTTGAATACCTTGCGGAAGTTGAAAAATAGTGTATTACCACCACATATAACATAGGATGTATGCCAAATACCCATCCCAAGTTAGTTACAAGGTTGATAAACAAGCCAATTAAAATCAATATAGGGTTTGCCAAAAAAAAATTATAAACATACCAAAACTATTATTTAAATATAGGACCTAGGTCGTCTGCCATGTTCAAATACACTAGTAAATTAAATAAAAGTACATTGACTTAATTTATGAAAACATTATTAGGGATTAGCTCAAAGCCATAGTACATTACAGACTACTTAAAATTCTCTAGATGTCCTTGCTCTTAGATCCCATACACTACATAAAGGTTGGTAAACTTTATACCATTGTTGAAATCATGCACATGACCCTCTACTCTTGGGAATATGTAGGTAATAGAGAAACAAGAATATCAGTACACTTCATAATGAATAAGCTTGATTACATACTCAATAGAAGACACAAGCACACAAGATTCCTGCTTATAATCATAATCATTCTAACACATCCAATGCATATTTCATATAAACAACATACATGCTCTATCAAGGTCTCATCAGGCATAAGAAATTCATACCATATATGATTCATCATACTTAACAACATAACACAATATCATATATTAATATAGCCAGTATATTAAGTAGATTGTCAAACTATAATTAAGGCTTTATTTATACATGCACTTAATTTGAACATAGGCAATTTCCCCCTTTCCTATTCCATTAGGTCATTTATACATATATAAACCATTATATGCTTTACCATTCTTTTCCTTTTACATTTACCTTTCTATTTAGTTATATTCTTATTCAAACTTCTTATCCAATCACTCACTTATACAATTAATCATCTAAGTTATTATCCAGATAATCATTTCAACAATTATTCAGTGATGAACTGTGACCTACACAAGGTATCAGATACCATAGAAGTCTATTCAAACAAAAGATCATAAATTCCAAACCATAGCTAAGTAACCACCAATGGAGAAAAGTCCAAGCATAACCTAAGTAATCACTAATGGTTATAAGTCCATGTCGATACCCACTAGCACATTATCACTCTCTTGAGTAGGTAGGGCACTAAGGTTTGCTATGATCAGGTTGAAAGGTAAAGCCTAATGGAACTAATAAACGGCCAATGGTAGGCTAACCCTTGTTATCTAAGTAAAGATTGGGTAACCAAGACCTATACATAGCTCCATTATCTTTCACTTTAAGTGGTTAGTACATTATTCTCAACTTTCATGATCTGTCAAGGTAATTACATCATACAAGCAAGACATTCACATACTTATTCCATTGTAACCCTTACCGTTTCCCAACCTTATAAGGGATTTTCATTTCTTCTTACTCAATATTATCTAAATCCATTAGATTAATCCATCTCAAGAAAAATTCTAGGTTGCATTACCATGTTAAATCCATCAAGTACTCTTTCAAGTTTACCCATTAAGGCCTTTACAAGACCCATTAAGTATATCATGAGTCAAGTTCTAATTTAATCCTTTCGTTAGGTGGTCAATCCATGTTAACATATGTATTTAACTCTTTATATGTTCATATAGAGGTACTAGGAGTAGTCTCAAAGCCTAACAAGTCAATAGTGTTGGGTTAACCAATCGATAGCCTTAACTCAGCCAAGTCATGGGTTCCCTCAAACTGATTAATCACTTTAGCCAAAATAGTCGAGTGTTGAGAGACCACTCATTCGGTTCTACCAAACACATAGATAGGTATAAGTAGAGAGCAAACAAAAATCAATAGATACCTATCGGTTGATTGGTTAGGGCTAATCAATTAACTATTCTAAGGACCTGTCGATCAATTAGCCTAAATAATTGATTGGTATGCCCTTAAACATTAGAAAATGGACATTTATCATGAATTTTTGCTTCAAAAGTCTTATCACATCCAAACAAAAACACATCCTAGCATCATAACATTGCTTCATCTATTCATAAACTGAAACATACCATGCAATTAGACAAATCAACCTAATTTCTCTAAAATCATGCCTTTTTTTCTCATGGTTCATAAATTAATCAGCATGCATAAATATGAAAACAAATCTTATGCCCCTCATAAATCAAGAATCAAAAGAATACACTCAATCATATACTTAAGTAAGTCATATTTCATAAGTAAGAATGACTTATTGCAAGCAAAAAATTTCTCAAAATTTAAGAAATTTAACCCTAGAAGATTTTTGACTTCTAAACCTTAAAAAAAATTCAAAAGATTTTTGACTTCTAAACCTTAAAAAAATTGAAGTTGCCCATAAGGAGAGGAATGGAATGAAGGTGGCGGCACAGCCAAAGGTGGCGGCGCACGGCGGCGGTGGTGGTGGCCGAATGGAGGAGAAGGAGAAAGAAAGAGGAGGAGAGGGAGAAAGAGGAAAATAAAGGTATGGGGAGATAGAGGAGGGTCTGTAGAAGATTTTGGAGGTGAAAGAAGCGGCCTTAGCGGCGGAGGAGGTGGCTAATGGCGGCGCCAAGTTGGCGGAGGCAGAAAACAGGGTTGATCGGGAAGAGAACTTCGCACAGCTGGGGCGGCTTGTGCAGGAAGAATCGAAGGGCGAGATAGATTCGGTTAGATAGAGGGCGGTGCAAGGATGACATGGATGGCCAGAACGGGCGGCGAAGTTGGCCGGCGGCGGAGAACGGGGCGTCTAAAGGAGTGGCGGCGGCAAGGAAAGATTTTCTGGGTTGGGGATCAAGAGCTCCATATAGAGCTGCTTACGAGGGTATTTATAAGGAAAATAAGATAGGGTAGGGTTCTTTAGGCCGGCTAGTATATAGGGAAGGTAGGGTTCAGGTCGCCGGAGGCAACGTTTGGCCAGCGGCAGCAAATCGGGGCAAGGGGGTTGCGCAGGAGAGAGAGAGATATCGCACGAAAAAGGGGGAGTTGATAGGGTTTATGAGGTCGCTGAATTAGGGGGGAGAGATTGGAAAGGAAAACCGCCGGTCAAAACGACCGTAACCGGCTGCGAAAAACCAGGGGACGAGGCGGCGGTGTTGTAGGCTGGCGACGTTGGGGAAGAAGAAGGAATGAGATGAGGGGCTGGACCGGTCGGTCCAGGGGAAAAGAAAAGAAAGAAAGAAGGGCAGACCGGGCGGTCGGGCAACGCAGGAGGAGGCATTAAATGGAACGCTGAGTTTAAGTTGGAAAAGAAGTAAAACGCGGCGCATCGAGGGGCGGCAGAAGGAGGAAAAGTCACGCGGGCGCGGGCTAGACCGAAGGAAAAGAAAAGGAGAAGACTGGGCCGCCGGGCTGGCCCAGTTCGGGGAGAAGAAGGAAAAGAAAAAGAAAAGAAGAAGAAAAAGAAAAAGAAAAGGAAAAAGGGATTTATAAAATTAGAAATTTTTGGAGCATTTCATTATTGTTGCAGCAAAAGATATGTCAAGAGTGAGTTTAAGATAAAGGATCTTAGAGTTGCAAAGACATTCCTTGGCATGGAGATCATAAGAGACCATGAGCGAATAATTTTATACTTGTCACAAGATTCCTATATGAACAAGGTGCTAGAGAGGATTCATATGATGGATGCTAAAACATTAAGTACTCCCTTAGCTACTCACTTAAAACTCTCAACTTTAGACTTTTCAAATCCAAAGAAGGAAAGGAGTTCATGGTTAGCATTCCATATTTGAATGATGTTGGTTGTATCATGTACACTTTGGTGTGTACTCAGCCTAATATCGCTCAAGATGGTAGTGAGATGAGTCAATATATGACAAATATGAGGAAGGCTCACTAACAAGTAGCAAAATAGATTCTGAGATTACATTAGCATGTATAGAATATTGGAGATTAGCTTATTCACTTGTTGAGGTTCGTAGACTCTTATTTAGGTGGAGATCTTCATAAAAGGATATCAATGAGTATATATGTTTTTTTTTTGTCTTTGTCATTTAACTATGAGCTAGAGGTCTTCCTTACAAGATGTGATGACCTTGTCCACTATTGAAGCAGAGTATATAGCTATGACAAAGGCTTTTTAGAAAATTATGTACCTTAGTGGTTAAGTACGTGAGCTCAGGTTTGGTCATGATGATCTAGTCATCCGAGGTGATAGCTAGAATATTATTTGTTTAGTGAAGAATTAAAAAAAATGATGTTTAATGAATCACATTGACATTAGGTATCATTTTATTTGGGGTACTATTGTTGCTAGCAAAGTTCTATTGGAGAATGTAGGTACTTTGGATAATCTGACTGATATGTTAACGAAGCCACTAACTATGAGTAAGTTCGAGTGTTTCTCATACTTGACTGATATTCATAGGGCATGAGGTCCTTTGTTGGGTTAGGGTTTTTTCATAAATGTCTTTATAGGCCAAGCATCACAAATACTATGATAAAGTGGAGAATTCTAAGCTAGTATTCGACGCGCAACATAACATGGTGTTGGTTTGAGTAGGTGTTGGAAAAGTTTAATAAAAAATGAGGAGTTATATGATAAACACGAGGCCCTTGTGTTTATTAACACTGGATGTGTTTATTCACAGAATGTGCTAATATGATTTTTGGGTAAACATCGAGAGTAAGAAAATAAACACGAAGGAAGGAGGCGTGTTTCCCAAATACTGACTGTGTTTTTTTCTTATTTCTGAAACAAAGTTTTTTAGCCCCTAGATTTTTTCTATTTTAAAAGAGATATGAGAAAACCTTAAACGTCAAGTCATATGACCCAACCTTTTCTTCATAGAATTATCCTTTATTAAAAAATTATAGATGTGTTTTATTAATTGAATTATTTATTTAACCATCTTGTAATTACACAAGAACAAAAATAAATATATCTATTTTTCCTTTATTGTTTTATTTTGTGATTGAATCATCAGTTGTTCATCATCTTGTTAATTCTATTTTTTAGTTTGAATTCATTCAATCCACATTATTCTGCAACACAATGTAATGAACGTTCGATTATTGATCTTAAAGTAATATCTTGTTGAACCTTTAAGAATTAACTACTGAATCTATACCAATTATTTGTTGAACCTAAAATAACTTTGTAAAAAGTTGTCTACTCCTTTAAAAATTAATTACCCAACCTAAAAGTAATGCGATGAACATTTTTCTGTTCAACCTAAAATTATAACAAGCTAAATCTTTAAGAATTGATTAGCAAACCTATATCAATTATATGTTGAATCTAAAATAATTCAATAAGAAGTTCCGGCCAAACCTTTAAGAATTAATTATTGAACCTAACAATAATACGTGATGAACCTTTTGTGCGCTGAACATAAAACCTATTTTCTTAAAGATCATAAAATCAACCTAACAATATAAAATATTATATAAAGTTCATGACATCTCATATTGTGTTTATCAGCTGCATGTAAAAATAAAGAAGTTCATGACATCCTTCTTGACCTAACATGTATTTTCTTATTGAACGTAGAAACAACTTAACAAAAGTGTAAATAAATAAATAATTAATAAGAAATCGTAAACAATCACACACAAACTACAAAATTATTATGTTCATTACATATAGAGATTGTATTCATCATATATAATAACTAATTTCATAATATAGATCATATAGGATCTATACTATGAAACTGTACCCATAAGTTACTGAAATTTGAGAATTATTTACTGAACTTATAATCATAACTAAAGGTATGTACCAATCTAAAATCAGACAAACTAGATCGGAACTCGATTAAAGACAGACATTTTTTAAATTTCTAATCGGATACCAGACTGATTAGGATTGAAATTATTAAATTATATATTTTTTATATTTAAAAAGATATATTTTTTTATATAAAATGCATATGAAATTTTAGGTTGGATCAAAAGACCGAAGTAGTTTGGACCAAATTAGATAGGATGAGAAACGATTAAGGATCCAATTTTTTTTTACTTCATAACCTAAAACAGAACCTAAGATATTAGTCCAATCTTATATTAGAATCCAAAGAACTAATTGGTCTTGTACGAATTTTTAGTTGGGACAGACTGTGAACACCCTTGTGCATAATAATTAGGTTCAATATGTTTTCCAACACCTATGCACATAAATACATGTCTTATGATTAATGGTTATGCTTCTTGAACCCAATTTATGCCAAAATATATATTCTATTTCTTCAGCTTCTACAACCCAGTCCACGAAAGTTAACCTTATGGGAATTGCTACAGACAATAACTGTAGAGATGGCGATGGAAATTATGATGGAACTAATGATAATGATAATATGATGTGTTTTCCACTTGAATTCACTATCACGAGAATGTGGGAAAATATTATAATCTGAAAAGTATGCGGTCAGACTTGAGCGAATGTCATAGACTCAACTAGTTTATCTAATACAGGGCCACGATGATTGAATAAATTTGCCTTTACAGAAAAATAGTGCCGTTGGCGGTGGTTGCGGAGAGCCACAACAAGCTTGCAGAACCAGTAAGAAATGGGAAATAAAAAGATAAAAGTCCTTTCATTTTTATAATTATAAAAATAGGCATCGAGATGACATAAGAATGTGCTCTAGATGTGTCATATAAATTGTGTTTTGATAATACCATCATATTTTACGTTAAACACATTATTTCTACTACCATGAATGTATTAATATGACAGATGCCTGAGCATATAAGGCTGTTAACCATGAATTTGAGTATTCTAACATTGGTTGTATGTTCCATGTAGAAGGGTTTATATATATATAGTCTCTAGAACAATGGTTGACAAATTTTCATTAGTTCAAAAAAAAAAATATAACAAAAACATAATTTAGGCAACCTTAAAATCGTTGAAGTTGGGTTATCTCTTTAATCTCATGTTTAAATTTTTCTACAAATTCAACAGCTGTTGTTATGGGTTTATTAGATCCTTGGTATATATCATATCCTAAAATACTTATTTTTGTGTGAAATAAAATTTCTTTTCTTATATATAGAATTTTCCATATATGCATTAATTGTGTAAGTTATCCTTGGTGATTTTATACTAAATTTCTCTTTGAAGAAAAATATTTTTTTCCTATTTAGATAAACTAAGATTTAGTTCAAGGAAAACTGATTGTGATTGTGGTAAGGCAACATCTTTGCTTTTAACTAGACTTAATAAAAATTTAAAACTTAATAGTTTGTTTAGAATTTTTCATATAACTAAATACCTAATTCACCAACTATTAATGGGTAAACTTGTGTGATAATAAGGGGTTTCCTCATATCATTTATTTGTCAAGGTTTTTAACGAGGATGAATGTGGTTTAAAAACAATAATCGTCCTTACATATATTTGCATTGGGTAGCTTATGAGGCATTTTTTTTTATAATTGGGAATTACATCCAATAAGAAAAGTAGCAATATAAACCCCTAATGAACAATACCTCACAGAAAAACTTGGACATTATGGACCACCTCATCTATTCTATAAGGGAAATTGACTCTTCTATGCTTGATCCAGAACCCAATTCTTTGTTTTATAAGTAACGCCATCCAATTTCTGCAGATTTGGGTATTATCGAAGATAGCTTTATTTCTGAATTCCCAAATGGTCCCTATTATGGCAAAGAAAGCTGTTGACCAAATTCCCCCCTACAACCCCTTCTCCTTACCTCCTAACCAAATTTCAGCAGTTTCTTCAGTAGATCTCGGCATCACCCAAGTCCTTCCAAGCCAATCACATATCTCATACCATAACTTCCCTGTTACACTACAATGGAGGAAAACATGATTTATTGATTCTTGAGCATCCTTGCAAAAAGGGCATCCTGTATCACTAACATTGCTAATCCGAAGTCTGATCAATCTATCTCTCGTATTGAGTCTTTGTTGTATCGCGAACCATGTGATCAACTCGATTCTTGGTAGTGCCAACCCACTCCACACCTAGCTACAAACATTGTTATTCAAATTCTCCCCATGCGCCTTTTGGTATGAAGCTTCACAATAAGATTTGACCGAGAATATGCCCGTCGGATCATAACCCCAGCTGACACCATCTTGTCTCCCCCTCTGTAATTTAATCTGATTGACCAAATGCTCCATTTGTTCCCTTTGTCTTTCCTCCCAATCGAACAAATGCCTCCTCCACAGAAACTGCTAGTGCCAACGATCTCCATCCCACGAACCCATATCAGCTATATTTCCATCCTTCTTATCAGATATCATAAAAAGTCTCGGGAATATTGATTTTAACGGACCAGGCTCCATCCATCTATCACTCCAAAAGCTGACTCTACTACCCTCTCCAATGATGATCTTCAAACTAGAGCTGAGAGTGGAATCTGTCCCGCCTGTTTTCACAATGTCCACCCATGGTGACCAACCCCTCTTCTTCTCTGGAATCTGTAGGGTGCCAAAACTATCATCCGAGTAAATAGATTGGATAACCCTCTTCCATGATACTCCCTCCGTCGTAAAGAACCTCCACCACCATTTAAATAAAAGAGCGTTATTTCTCATGGTTAGATCCCCGACACCCAAACCCCCTAGACCCTTTGGTCTCTGTATCACCTTCCAGCTAATCAACGGTAACTTCTTTCTGCTTCCATAGCTACTCCAGAAGAAATACCTTTGAATTCTAATAATCTCCTTGACTACTCCTTTTGGAATCCTAAACAGACTCATAAAATACACCGGTAGACTGTTCAAAACACTCTTTATTAAAACCAGCCTCCTTGCTCTTGAAAGAAGTTTTGATTTCCATCCTGCTAACCTTTGTCTGATCTTCTCCACCACCGGTTTCCACACCTGACCGCTGCTAGCATTTGCTCCCAAAGGTAATCCAAGATAAGAAGTTGGTAAATTACTGATCCTGCAATTCATAATCTCTACTACCTCCTTCAGAAAATGTGGTTCCACCCCAAGCCCTATCATCTCCGATTTTTTCGTAGTTCACACTCAATCCTGACACTAAGTGAAAACAGTCAAGCAACCTCCTCCAATTTCTGATATTCTCATACAACGTCTCGCAAAAAATCATAGTATCATCGGCGAACTGAAGATGGGTGACCTCACAATTATCATTCCCCACTTTCAACCCACGGATCAACCCTTTATTCATGCCTCTTCTAATCAATTGATTGAACGCCTCCACAGCCAAGACAAACAAGAACGGTGACATGGGATCCCCCTGTCTGAGACCCCTCTTCATCTTGAAAGGCATAGTCGGTGACCCATTAATAAGAACGGAAATACTAGCCGTTGAAATACATTCCTTTATCCAACCTCTCCAGATGCTTCCAAAAACCATGATGCCCATGATTTTATCCACAAAGTCCCACCTAATACTGTCATAAGCCTTTTGGAAGTCTAGCTTGACCAAAAGCCCAGTCACTCCCCTTTTCTTCTTAACCCATTGGACAATCTCGTTTGCTACTAGAACCCCATCCATGATGCTTCTTCCCTCTATGAATGCTAACTGAGAGTCGCTCACCAAACTGCCCACAACTTGTTTCAATCTGTGTGCCATGATCTTTGCAATGACCTTATAAATACATCCTACCAAGCTGATAGGCCTGAACTAGTTGGCTTCCTCTGGTTTTTTGACTTTAGGGATTAACGTAAGTAGATTGGTGTTTACCCCTTTTGGCATTCTACTCGTCAGAAAATACTCTAAGACCGAATCCGTGAATTTTTCCCCAATGACACCCCACATTTTCCGGATGAAACCCATATGATACCCGTCATACCCTGGAGCTTTTAGAGGTACACAATCCCACACTGCTTTCTTGACTTCCTCCCTTCCAGGGATGCTATCCAAATCACTACTCTGCTCTTCTGAAATCTTACAGAAACCCTCTTCCGAAATACTAATATCCGGCAAATCCACACTACTATATAGGCCTTTAAAATAATCCACGATCACCTGCTTGATTTTTGTAGGATCTGAAATCGATGTGCCCCTCTCCATTAATCTGCTTATCCTAGCATTCTTCTTCCTAATAGATGCCACTGCATGAAAGAATTTTGTATTCCTATCCCGTTCCTTGAACCCTTTAATCTTTGCGATCTGCATCCAATACGCTTCTCTTCTCTTGTGTCATTTCCATAGTTGACTTTCCAGGGCTACTCTTCTCGCGATCTTCTCTTCATCACCATCTGCGGTCGCATCCGGGTCACCCAACTACGTCAATTTTGAATCAAGCTGTCTTATTCTTGTATCAATATCCCCGAATACGTCTCTGTTCCAGGCTTTTAACAAACCCTTCATTTTCTTCAGATTATCTTGACATGATCCCCCTTCAAGCTTGACCCAACATTCTGTCACAAAACTTTGGAACTTAGGATGAGAAAACCACATATCCCAGGATCTAAACGGCTTCGGCTCGTCACCCCCATTCCTGATAGACAGACGAATCGGGGTATGGTCCTATAACGATCGCTCCAAAGCCGTGCTAAACAAATATGGAAAAACAGATAACCAAGCTGGATCAATCAGAAAACGGTCTAGGAGGCTGGCAGAACCGGGCCTCAACCATGAATACTTCACGTTAGAGGGTGGTAAATCAATGAAGCTCAACCCTTCAATCCAGTTGTTAAAGAGATTGACATTGTTAGCGTCCACCCTACTCCCTTTTCTCTCATTCTAGTGTCGTACTTCATTAAAATCACCCATCACCAAAAGCGGCCTATTACAACTTTGTCCCACAACCCACAATTCTTACCATAATTCCTTCCTTTTTCTAGGATCCGGGTAACCATATACAAGTAACACCGCACAATCAAACTGAATAGGCCCTAACCCTCCTTCTATGAGAATCCATCTAGTACCCCTCTTGATCCGGGTAGCTTATGAGGCATTAATTGTGAAAATATTTCAAATTGAAAACATAATATTAATATTATTTTTAATTAAATTTTAGTAAGTTAAAATAAAAAGTCAACTATAAATTCTAATAACCTACTGTAAAAAAAGTTCTAACGATGCGATAATTCTTTTTATACGAGAACAATGAAAAAGGTTCGTGCTGAGCTAGTCAACATCCCATGAACAATTATTATAGTGCAGACTGGAACTAATGAAGTACGAGTCACATGGACAAATGGGAAGAAAATTGCTATAAAATGGAATTAATTGATTCCACGAATCCAGTGTTGTGAAGACAAATAAATGATCCAAGCATTATACATAAATTAGTCCCAAGTGTCTGCAAGATCAAATAAAATAGCGCACCTCTCATTGACTTTAAAAGAACGGAAAAACTTTCACCATTGATCATGAAACACCAATTTTCACCCTCTCTTTTTTTTCCCCAATTGAAGTACATATATATTTATTTGTGAAGGCAATTTTATTAAAAAAATAAGGGAACTGTAATAAAATAGGGCAGGTTTGGTATGGGGGTAATAGGGGTGGAAAAATTTTCCCTCTATTTTATACCTCTTATATTAAGTATTTAATAATAATAAATATATTTTTAATGAAATACTCATTTTACATCAAATTAAGATCTCAAATGGGTATTTATTAGAATAAAAATATTGAATTTTAAATAAATTATATAAAATATATAAAATATGAGGATAATTTTTCCATCCCTATTACCCCATACCAAACGACAACTAAGTGCGTCCACAACGGCGCAGCAAAAAAATTTTCACGCCTGTTGCGTCGACGCAACGAACTACAGCACGAGCGCAACAGGTTCAATATTTTACGTCGGGCGCAACTTTCTGCGCCGACGCAAAAATTTTTTTACGGTATATTTCTAATATTTGAACAACAAATATTAATTTTTATTTTAATATTTAATATTAGTATTATATAAATATTATAAAAAAGATAATTAATTTTGTAATTAATTAAAATGATAAAAATAAATTAATATATGTAAAAAAAATTATATCATTTTATTAAATTTTAAAAATTATTTTTTTAATAATAGAAATTAACATTTAATTAATAATATTATTAATTAAATAAATATTTTAGCTGTTTATATTGGGATATAGATTAATAAGATAGTATATTTTAATATTATATTATTGAGCCTTTGTTGTAGAGTTAAAGTTTAAAAGAGGCAAAAAAATTACTTTTTAATATTAAAAGGTGTATTGATTTTTTTTTTATCCTTTGTTGCGGATGCTCTAAGTGTTTTTTTCGTGTAAAAGTAATTATTGGAAGAGACTATATTTCTATTTTACATCTTTTATATAATTTATGTAAAAAATTTAAATAAATATCTATTTTAAAGTTTAAATTATTCTAAAATAAGTATATTTTTAAAGTATTATTATTATTATTATTTAGAATGACGCAAGAAGTACGAAAGTTTAAACAACTGATGTCTAATGTAGTTTGGATGATTACGGTTGCGTGATCCCATTTACTGACAAGGATACAGATGCTGACCCCAGCAATACAAAGGTCTATCGATCAACGGTTGGTTGTCAGTGGGTTTTCAGTCAAAAATTGTAGGAAGAGAGGGAGAGTATCTCCTTTTGAGGATTTGGGAAAATGAAATAGAGGACAATGAAGCCACAAAAAGCATTGCTTCGTTAAATGGACAAGAACGCATGACCAACTAGAAAGGGGACAACTTGGATTTTCCTATGTATTATGCCTCCCGTCCCGTCTTGTGTTTAATTCTTTATCTCAACTTTATTAAATTACTGAATTAAATGGCAGCGTGCCTTATCTTTTAATGAATTAATGATAATATTTATGTCATTAACTACCCATGGATAGTTGGGATTAAAAAAAGGTAAGTCTCTCTTAATTGACGAGAAGTTAGATTTATGCGTGACTCGTTTGTTTCTTTTTTATGATGTTATCATTTACATTGATGATTAGAATAGGATTTTTGGGATACAACTTTTAGTTAGACAAAGGCTTTATGTAAAATTAAACTCTTATTTCACATAACAAATTCAAAATCAAAAACGAAAGTTTGAAGTAAAGTTATAATGTAAATTTATTTCATCAAATTTCTTTATTGAGTAGAGCTTAAATGAAGTAATATCATCATTAACTTATCAAACACATGCAAAAAAGATTTGTGAATGTACAAGACTTATCTTTGACATATAAGTAATACCTCGAATTATAGCTAAACCTAATCTCGAATGATTAATATCGTAATCTAATTCTTATATAAGGAAATCGGCAATTTACCTTATCCTAAATCTCTATTCCAGGTTCTTAATACTTTAACCTAATCATAACCTAGAAAGTTGTTTATTAAATTATCTTAATACCCTAACAAAAATTATTTTAACCTATATCTAATACTAAAACCAAACCTAAGTACCTTCTTTTCTTTTCTTTTTCTTTTCTTTCCCTTCTATTTATTTTCCTTTTTCTTTCCTAATTACCCCACCTCCTTTTCTTCTCCCCCTCTTCTTAAGTGATATAGTGTCCCCTAACAATGCCTCCGCCATACCATTGCTTACACCTTCCCCCCGATTCAACACATCAACTCCCACTCCTCCCATTTCTTTTATGTACCTACTTCCACTTCACCCATCTCACCCCACTTGTGCGTGTCAGTATATATGTGTCACATTGATGCCTGAACCACACTCTTCCTTCCTCCATTATTCTATAAAAATTACACCACAAGCACAACTTCCCCTTCATTCTCTCCTACCTTCTTGTCGCTGCCAAACCTACTCGAAACACCACCACCAACAAGCTCTACCAAAAACACTCATAAACACCAACAACCTTCACCATTCCCTTAGCTATGCCACTAGAGAAACACGCCAATCATACCCCATAACATTTAGCACACTCCACCAAAAATCCCCATTCTTTCCTTCCTACCTTAAGCACTAATGATCCACACCGAAACCACACCTAAACCACCAACAACCACTATTGATCCCTACCCCCTAACATTGGTAAAAAAAAATAAAAGCACCACACACCCCCCAATCATTGGTCAAAACAATTACACGAATTCCTACCTAGCAAAAGCATCAATTATTGATCCTCACCCTATTTCTTTTAGCTAAAGCAATAGAACAAAACCCACCACTTTTGGCAACATCAACCACAACCCACCACCTCCATTCAGCCAACTTACACAGCCCACCACCCTTCTTTGATCTCCCCAATTGGTGCACACCCTTTAGTAATGGCACATCCAACCATTACTCTATCCATCTCTACCGCACACCTAAACATTGCTTTCATTCTTCTTGCACAAATCCACTAAATTTGATACCTTATTTTGCTTTGGTTTTCCTCCTTTATTTCTGTCTTCCATTACCTTAGCATTTCTCTAATTGTTTCATTTGATCTTAATTGTGTTTACTATAGTTTCTTAGGTAATTTTTCAAAATTACCAAAGGAGATAGGATAAGATACGTGCATAAAGATTGGAGCTTTACTCTATAAGGATACTAGTCATAGTTAAAGGATTATGTGCTAAGTGTTATGTTTGACTCTGTTTGCTATCATATTATTATTATGATGTTGATAAAGGCATGTTGACAATGCATTGTTATGATAATATGCTAATAAGCGGTGAATATGCATGAGTTTAGTAGTATGTGATACCATTACAATAATATTTTACATTAGAAACCCCCAAGTAGATTAATGTGATATATGGTTGTAATATGGACTTGACAAAGTACGTTCAATAAGAAAAAAGTATATATGTAATACCCCAAATTTTTAAACCCTAATCTTTATAATTAAATCTTATTTGGAATAATTTAAGCTTAAATTATTAATATGATTATTGTGTTGACCTTAGATTTATAGAAAAGGATAAGATTATTTAATAAATTAAAATAAATATTTTTTTTATCATATTATTTTTATTGAAATAAATTCCCAACCTATATTGTTACAAAAATATTCTTCTTCAATTAATACTTTAAATTTTAAATAAATTATTTATTAAATAATTTCTCCATTTAAATAATTTCTAATCCTAACTCTAAAACTATTTTATTTTTCTTTCCCCTTTTCCTTTTTTTCCTTCATTTGTCTTTCCTTTTCCCTTCCTTTATCTTTTCATTCTTTTCCTTCTCTCTTCTTAGGCTCCTAAGCCTCCTTATTGCCAGTCTAGTCCCACGCTACCCTTTCTTCCTTTTTACCCCATTGACCCAACCCCCGTGCCCTATCTCCTTTCCCTCGTCCTTCTTTCCTTTCCTTCTTTCCCCCACGTTGGTCCAAACCAAAATCTTCTTCCTTTCTCTTCTACTCTCCCTCTTGTGGGCCAGCCTACCACTCCTTTCTTCTCCCTTGACTAACCTACCTTTCCATCTCTTCTTCTTCTTCCTTCTTCACCCATCATCGAGCCAAAAAGCCCATCCCCATTGTCTGCACCTCGCCTACAAGTCTTCCCCCTCTACATCTACACATCGCTACACCTACCCTCTCTTGCCTGTCCCTTTTCAATCCATTTTTAAACCATATATACCCCCTTATAACTCCCTCGCATGCCTCTTTTTCTTTTCCTTTCCTCTTCTCCCCCCTGTCACCATACCAACCACTTGCCTCCTCTCCCCCTCTAACCACCTAACCCCCTACACCTCTACCTCCTCCCTTCCCTCTTCTTTCTCTTCACCTTCCCTTCTTCTCCTTTACTCCACCCCTCCCTACCTTCAAGCCTTATTTATCCCTATCGATCCCTCTTTCCCTTTCTTCTCTTCTATCTATTTTGCTTCTTTGCCCTTATTCATCATCTCCGCTGCCCAACCAACCCCCGCACCAACTCCCTTATCTCCCCTAAATCCTCCCTACACCAACCTTAAATGTTTAAGCCCTCCATCTATAGCCAAATCACTCTCCTTTTCCCTTTTTTCTCCTCTTGATCCTCCTCCCTATATGCCACCTTGCGCTACCCATTACTCCTATTCCACTACCACCAAAGCCGTCCCTTGACCAACCGACATCCCTCTCCAACCTCGCTACCTCACCTTGCCTGATCCCCTACAATTCCTTCCTTGCTCCTCTTCTTTTGCCTTTCTTCCTCTTTTTATCCCTTCTTTGCTCCAACTTTCTAGCCCCTATCACCATTGTCTCCACTACTCTGAGTTGTCACTCTTCGACCACAAGCCACCACCTACACCCTACTACTCCTTCTACACCTAATAACCACCCCAATTTCCCTCCACCACTCCTTCAAAGCTCTTACCAAAGTCCTTTCTTCCCCATCACCCAAAGCTTCCTTCCACCCATTCCCCCCTTCTTGCATGCAAGTCACGTTGCCCATGTCTTGTGAGTGTTGCTGCACCATTATAAATTTAATTAACTAAATTTTGAAGTATAATATATTTATTAATAATGGTGTTGAATATGAATTTTATTAGCAAGAAGGATAAATTGGTTATTTTGAAAGTAAGAAGGGTAATTTGGTCATTTTACAAGTGAGAAGGGCAATTCAGTAAATTTACAAGTAAGAATAGTAAGTAGGCAATTTTATAAGTAATGAGAGTTATTTTAGTAATTTCACAAGTAGGAAGGGCATTTTAGTAAATTTGAAAGCAAGACGGGTATTTTAGTAATTTGATAAGTAAGAAGGGTATTTTGGTGATTTTGTAAGTAAGAAGGGGTATATCATTAATTTTGCATGTAATATGGTAATTGGTCTAATAAACCTTCATAATAAGATACAAGTGATGTCAAATAATAAAATAAGGGTTTATGGCCTTAGTTTCACCGTTCAAGCATAATCATATATAATATAAGGATATGGTTAAGGCTTGGGTTATGTTATAAATCTTGTATGTATGGATGTATTAGTATGCCTTGTGTGAATGTATATGAATGCAAACTAAGTGTGTGAGTGGTATAGGTTAGCTTGCAAGGAGTTAAGATATGGTAAGTGTGATTTATATTTTGTGAAGTATATGTGATATAACTTGTTATGGATAACACATTCTTATATATGGTTAAGATGTTATGATTTGTATGCTTAGAGGCCTTAGGTGGGTTTGAGTGGTTTTGGGAACTTACAGAAATAAAGAGGGTGGAGTGAATAAGGAAAATTAGGAAAAATTCCCTAAGGGTATTAAGAAGCACGATTGAGAAAACAAAGGGAGAAAATAATAAAATGAAGGGTTAGAGTAAAATCTTGTATGGGTTGTTTGAGCTTTGTAAAGGATGTATGTGCTTTGCATGGCAGAAAAGCTTAGGTAGGGAAGTCTAGTTTGAGGGTTGACCAGAGGGAGGAAAGTGTATTTTGGGTGATTGATGTACGAGGGAAAGAGTAAGTACGTGGATTGATGGAAAATTGCATGGGAGCATAAACAAAGGTTTTGGGGGGAAAAGCCCTATGCTTAGAGGTATTATGGGAAAAAGTTGAGCAGTTGGGCTATGAGGTTAGGAGTGGGTTGAGTATGGTGATGTGTGGGAATCAAAGGTGAATGTAGGCTTAGTAAGAAGAGGAGAGAGTAGGGCCACATATGCTAGATTAGGATTCTAAAGAAGAATCCTAGTGGGTGATGGTGAGCATAGGTGGAGAAATAGAAAAGTGGGCCTTGAACACATATACCCATATGTATAGGGGTTCAAATTCATTTGTGCATATGGTGGAAGGTGCATTAGGGTCTTGGAGTCTTGGGGAGTATAAAGGTCCCATTTTAAGGGATAGGGTTATTCAAAAAGTCTATTAGAAGAGTGGTAGTAATTCAGGAGTGTCCTTTAGGGTGTGCATATCTAGATGGGGGTCACTTGTTGAATAAGAAATAAATAAAACAATAATCACTTAACGTGGAAGATTAATAAGCGGGGCCTAGACTTAGGATGATTTTCTTTCTATCAGCAATGATAGTGGCAAAGAACATTTTGCCTTAGAGACCATTCCACTGTCAATAATAGTAGTCAAGTGTGTTGTATCCTAGAGTACTGTTTTCATTCCACTCGCTATAATAGTTGGAGTTTTGAGATCAATAAGATAAACCTTGGATGGTAATAAATTATGGAAAAGAAACTAATCACTTATAGTGAAACACCACGTGGGTGGGGAAAAGACTTTGGATGATTTCCGTTTCACTGGCTAAAATAGTGGACAGGAGTGTTGTGCCTTGGAGATCATTCCATCGCCTATAATAGTGGCTAGGTGCATTATGCTCTGGAGTAGTGATTTTCGTTCTACCAACTATAATAGCAGGGCCTATAGACTCATGTTGATATAATTGAAAAGATGATTATGAATAATATTTAATTAATGACTTAAGTCTAGAAAATGTTGAATATACTGTTATGACTTGTTGTTGAGAAATGATAGTGGCCTTGGGTGCCTACTTTATATTATATGGTGGTGTGTATCAATTAAGTATGGGGTTGGGATTTTAATTATACTATGAAAAGCTTCACTTGGATGCTCTCTTGGTAAGTGTTGGTAATGCTAAGTGAATGAATCTTCTGACATACGAGTCTTAAAGATCAAGTCCATCCTAATGTTTATTGTATCTCTTCCCATGTATATGTTATTGCTCTTATGTTTTGATTAATATATTGTATGCATGCCCTACCTCTTAGTTTTATATAAAGGGTTACTCTATACCATAATACTAAAGGGTTCCTTTTGTGAGCCCCTCCCTTTTCAATGGGAAGTGTCCATGTAGGTTACCCCGTGGGAGTTATACAGTCTTTATGTTTGGGTTAAAGAGCACAGGACTATCCAAAAAGGTTTTAATGTCTTCCTCAAAAATTCTATTTTTTATGTTCAATGTTTTTATGTTGTAACCACTATGGTCGGTTTTTATTCCTCTAATGTAATTTGGCTTTGAAATTTGGATTTGTGTAAGTTGGTTATTTTCTTTAAGCCTTAGCACTTGGTACTGGAAAGGTGGAGGGAAACTAGTCTAGTACTAAGTTTGGTGGTAGTATCTCCGAAATTTGCTTCTACTCAAATTTTAATAAAACTAAATTTTTTAATAGTAAATTTTGGGGGTGTTACAATATGTGATATGTGGCGATAAATAGAGAATTTAGAAATAATGATATCAATACATATAAGGTTTTTCCTAAAATTAGAGTTTTTTTTTGTTACATGTATGTATTTTAAGGCATTATAAGAATAAAATATGCTGAGGGGTTCGCATGAAATGATTAAATTAGTTATAAATGAGCTAAGGTTCAATAAAATAAGAAAATGGCATAATTTAGGGAATATTAATCCTAAAATGTGGAGGTTATTATCACATTGGTTGAACATTAGAATTAGGCCATGAGTTTAGGATATCTTGGTATTGCTAGTGTTTTAGGAATGAATATTGAATTTGGAAGTCATGTGAGCTTTGTAAATATAACTTTTGTGATAGGGCTACTACTACATATATAAGACGTCAAAGTTAGGCCTTGAATTTCAGTACATTAATAATGTTAATATTTGAGGAATTTATACTAAATTTTGTGGATAAAAGAGTTACAAGGAAGAATTTATATCTAGGGTTTCTAGGAAAGATAAGGATCTTAACTATTAAGAACAACCATTTTATCAATGTTATTGTACTTTAATGGCATTAATTGATTTTTTTTACCTATAAAATCAATCATCGATAAGACATTAATCATTTAAAGTGAAAGATCACACATTGTTTTCTATATCAAGAATCATAGAATACATAAAACCCAAACATGTACTTCAAACATATCTAACACACATTGCCATGCATGCTTACAAACCAGACACCTCTTGCATAGTTATGAAATACACAACATATCATACCCATAATCACCCATTCAACCTTATACTATGCATTATTTTGATTATATTCACTAAATTACGAAAATATCCTTATGCTTATTGTAACACCCCAAAATCTACACATTTAAAAAAATCAATACTCATAAATTAAAACTATAAATTCTGGGGATGTTACCGCCACACTTAGTACCAGACCAGTTTATTTCTACCGTTCTGGTACCAAGTGCTAAGGCTAAGAAAACATTATCAGTAATACCATACAAATTCAAATTTATAAAAATAGAAATCAGAGTATGCGCAAGTATTACATAATTCGAAATGCCAACTATTGTTTTTCAAATAATAATTAAATAACATTAATAAAAAAATTTCTGCAACTTAAACATAATAAAAATAACATGAGTCATAAATTAAAAAGAGAACTACCACGTCTCTCTAGAAATTGATCCAGCCCAGCTATCACTTTGCCCCTCCTGATGTCCCATAAACATCGATAACATCAAAGTAAATATCTCCTATCTGCAATAGATTAGACTGGCCTTCTGCTCGTGGGAATGAGCAGCACCCATGAAACGGGTGATTAGTATGCTAAGTAATGAGTAAGGTGACCGAATACTAAGGTCGACATATAACACATTAATTCATGCAGGATAATGATCAACATACATTTACAACCTACACATATGATACATAGAAGCATAAAATGAAATCCATAACTTAATATCAGCAAGTCCACACATCAGGCCCAAAAAGATCTGGATTAGTGATTTAATCTTTCTTTTATCAAATGTCAATACACACCATATCTTTATCAATCTATGCGAGTACAGGAACACCCCACTATTGTAATCGGTGGGTCGGCCATACATAGGGTAAAAACCCTAACCACTATTCCTAACCGGTGGATCGGCTTGGTTCCTATCCGCATCAGATCCATGCAAAAACAGGAAAACCCCACTATTATAACCGATGGGCCAGACACACATAGGGTAAAACCCTAACCACTATTCCTAACCGGTGGATCGGCTTGGCTCCTACTCGCATGGTGTTCCACTATAAGTAATTAATATCTTTTAATGGCATTGACGATTTGGTTTGTCTTTATTGAGCTCAGGATCCCCCACTATTATAACCAGTGGGCCGGATACACATAGGACCTCATGTCCTAACCACTATTATTATCAGTGGATCGGTCACACATAGGGTAAAACCCTAACCACTATTCCTATCCAGTGGATCGGCTGGTCCCGTCTCAATATCTTCCACTTTAAGATATTAGTGTCTTAAATATTTTATTCAAAAACATTTGACATTCACAAAAATTTACCTAGACATGCGTGACTAAATCCATGAATGCCCTAACCCCCATGCAACCCTACTCCATGCAAACCCTAACTCCACGTAAACCACATTTCCATGCAACCTTAGTTCCCATGCAAACCCTAACTCCACGTACCACACATGTGCAAACCCTAGCTTCACATATACCACCCTTCCATGCAAACCCTAAATCATATGCAAACTCTAGCTCCACGTAGACATGCTTCCATGCAACCCTAACACCACATTTCATGCAAAACCCTAGCATCATGTCATTTCATGCAAACCCTAACTCCATGCCATTCCATGCAAACCCTAGCACCATGCCATTTCATGCAAACCCTAACATCATGCCATTTCATGCAAGACCCTAACACTATGCCATTTCATGAACCCTAACATGTCTCAAGTCATATCATACAATAATGACATAAACATATGCATAGTTCTCATGCCACAGATTTTTCACACCAACATACTTCAACTCTACAATCATGCCATATGTGAAATAATTAATAATAATGAACATAAAATACATGGCATATTAAGCACATAGTACATTCAGACACATAAATTGCCTTAGTAGACCCTTACCTAAAACGTCACCGGTCTTGGTGCACACTCCTATTCCACTTGGGTAATTTCATTTGGTTCGCCTATTATATGAAAACATACTATGGTTAGACCCTCTTATATAATTCTAAATTATTTCGAGGTTTGGTTTTAGGATGAAATTTTACTATTCAATAATTAACTATAGAAACTAATATAATTAATTCACTTATTTTCTATTGAAAAGGTGATAAACTAAGGGTTTCTACCCTTCTCCCAAAATAGATTTAATAATGTCATAACTATGATGATGATAATAAGAACAATAATAAGAATAATAGTAATAAAAATTATTAGTAATATAAATAAGGTATAATAATATTAATGATACTTTTTATAAATAGAATATTAGATATTAATGATATCAAAATTCTTAAAATTAAAAGTTAGATTTCTAATCATCCCACAATGATAAACATAATACTATTCAGAATTGTGATAATAAAATAATAATGCATATATACTTATATTATATTTTGATAAAGGTAATAATGATAATATAATTAAAATAATGTTGAAAAATGTTAATAATGTTAATAAAATTAATAAATGCAAGGCCTAATTAAAATTTAAGGCCTATGTTCTTCCAGTAATAATCATAGTATCAACCAAATAATTATACTAATAATAATATTATTATTAATATTATTAATAATAACATCAATTATGTAAAAATCTAAGTAAATAGGTAAAGCCCGAGATAATTACTGTATCATAATCAATAATACTCCCAGACCTGTAAAACAAATGTAGAAATTAGAATATAGTCAATATTACTAATAATAATAATTATAATAATAATAATTAAAGTTGAATTAATACTAAAATTTTGGCTAAAATTAGAATAATTATAAATAATTCGAAACTAAGTATTTAAAATGTCTATGGCATCACCTTGAGTTGGAGGATGTAGGTGGCACCGGCGGTGGTTCCCGGAGGTGGCCGAAAAATGGGTCTGAGGGGGTTAAAAATTAGGGAAATAGGTGATGGAGAGGAATAAAATTAAAATAATTATATGGGGCTGTAGAGGATAATTAGTAGAAGTTAATAGTTGGTTTAATAGGTGTTAGATGTGGTGAATGTGGTGGTGGACGGTGGTTCACTATCTCGTGGTCAAGATTCGTGTCGAATCAACTAGCCAACTTTGGATGATTATAGAAACTTGCACATGATGAATCAAGGGATGAGGTTAGTTTAGTTAATTAGATAGTATTTCAGGGAAGAGATTGGTAGCAAGCGGAGGTGTTCAAGTTGGTCGGAGGAAGAGAAAACGGCGTTTGATGGGGCGGAGGCGCACAGACACAACTTAGGGTTTCGGGGAAAATAAAATCCCGAAATCATGCAAATGAGGGGTTTTTTATAGTTGGGGAGATTATATTTGAATTAGGGAGGTTACTAAGTGTTTAAATTAGGGGGGAAATGGTTTAATGCAAGCTGAAGGTCAGGTGGCAAAAACTTGAATTTTTGCCGACCTTCGCGAGGCAACAGTGCACAAACGAGCGGGAGAGAGGGGAAGTTGATGGTTTCAAATGAACTTGCAGATCGAGAGGAAGAAACCGAGCGGGAGAAGAGCCAGTCACGCCACGTGTGGCCGGTGGCGCCATTTTCGGGGGAGAGAAGGAAGGTGGGTGGTTATGGCGTCGGGCGTAGGAGGAAGAAGAAGATGGGGGGGCTGGTCGGCCGGTTCGCGGGGGAGAAAAGAAGGAAAAAGGGAGGGAGATGGGGTGGTTCGACGCAGAGGTAAAATTCTTAAATGAAACGATGCGTTTTGGCGTATAAAGGCCTGAAGGACGGCGCTTCGTTCTACTGCGCAACGGTAATAAAAAGATGAAGCAAAACGCGGCATTCAAGATAAAGAAGAGGTAAAATGCGGTGTTGAGAGAAGGGGGGCTGCGGTGACGACGCGCGGGCTGGGCCGCGCTGAAGGAAAAGGAAGGAAAAAGAAATTGGGCCGGCGCAACAGGCCCAATTCGGGGAAGAGAAAGAAAAAGAAAAGAAGAAGAAGGAAAGGAAAGAAAAGGAAAGTAAAAGGAAGAAAGAAAAAGGGAAAAGGGAAAAAGGAAAGGAGAAATAATTAGGTTAGGGCCAATTAAATAGATCTGAATATTTAGGATATTTAAAATTAATAATTTTTAAATAAAATAATTTTTAAATCCCTTTTTTAGGCTAAAATAGGCTTTTGAAAGGATTTTTCCAAAATTTCCATTTTAAATTAATAAATCCCTCAAATTTTATTTCATTTAATTAAAATTAATTTGAAACTTCTTTATCTTTCTTAATTTGAATAAAATAATTTATTTAAATAATTTCCCAAATTAAAATCCTTAATTAGATAATATACCCAAATTTCCTTTACTTAACCTATTTATAAAATTTCTTATTAATTTGTCCTACTAAATTTCCTTTTATTTTAGGAAAAAATAATTTACTAAATTAAATTTTCAAATAAAACCTTATTTAAATATAATCTTTAAAATTAGAAAATTTTGGGGTATTTCACTTATAATATACATGGATATAGTTAAACAAGTATTCTTAAGGCCATAAACCCTTATTCTTTTATTAAACATCGTTTATGTCTTATTATGAAGGCTTATTTAATCCATGGTCATGTTATTTGTAAATTTACCGATTTACCATTTCATACTTACAAAATTACTGAAATACTCCTCTTGTTTGTAAAGTTTTCAAGTTACCTCTTTTACTTGCTGAATGACCATATTACCCTCCATGCTTGTTAGATTACCAAATTACTCTCCATACTTATTAAATCACCATTTTTATCCCTCATACTTATTAAGTTACCAAATTATCCTTCGAGTTGGTTAAATTATCGAACTCCTCTATATACTTGTTAAAATTATCAAATTGCCCCTCAAGTTTATTAACTTACAAAAGTCTCCTTTCGTTAGATTAATTACCAAGTTTCCCTTCACACTTATTAAAATTATTGGATTACCTTTGGTTAGTTAAATTACCAAATTTCCCTTTATACTCCTTAAAATTACAAATTACCCTTCTAGTTGGTTAAATTACCAAATTTCCCTTCATATTTATTAAAATTACCAAATTACCCTTCATACTTATTAGAATTACCAAATTACCCTTCATGCTTGTTAGAATTATCAAATTACCCCTTATTGTGCCAAATTACCAAAATACATTTCCTACCTGCTAAATTGCCATTGTACTCCTTTTACTCATCAAATTACCAAGTTACCCCTCCTTTGTGCTAAATTACCAAAATACCCTTCTTCTTTAGTAAATTACCACTTTACCCCTTTTTCTCACAAAGTTCCCAAGTGATAACCTTTTTTTATGTAAAATTACAAAAATTACCTTCTTATTTATTAAATTAAATTACCATATTACCCCTTCTATTCTTATAAATTACCATTTCATCCTCATTATGCCATAGTTACTAAAATACCCTATTGATATACATGTCCATATACCTCATCTAACACCACCAACTATTATTAATTATTTTTAATACTCATTATCACCTACCACACGTACTTATTTAGGCCATACCCTTTTGTTCAAGAAAATTTACTAAAATGCCCATGGGGTTAATATTAACATTATCCATGGCCACATTAACTTATCATGTCAGATATAAGCATTTAACATTATCCATAACCATAAGGATCCTTCCTTAACTATCATTTCTACACATGACACATAAATTAACAGGCTTTCCATTTCAACAACCAACATATACTACAAATTATAGTATACTTAACATCATACATCATGCACATAAACATATTAAAAATCCCAATGTGCTAGCATATGTATATCCACACATTTTAGTAGGGTATAAGGTTATCTTATTTCCAGAAATAATTAAACCTTACAGGTATCCTAATTAAAGGTTTGAGCCTTGATTAGTAAAAATTAATACCTAAAAATAATACAAAAAATTAGCATATTAGAAATAGAAAATCAAAAGAATAATTTTTATCAAAAGCTTAATTAATGTATACTAATATTAACTATTTATATACCTCTAAAATTTAGCAACTTTTGCTCAAAAAGATGCAGGACTCACGCTACATGATCAGAATCAGCTACATGCTAGGAGTAAAAGGAAAATAGGGGTGAAAAAGGGGAGTTGGGAAAAAGGCGAAGGTTTGGTTTGGTTAAGGGTTTTGGGGTTAGGTTGTGGGCTTTTGGAGGGGAGTGAGGGTGGTAGCTAGGTACAGGGAGGGAGTAGGGGTGAAGGTGGTGGTTGGGAATTCAAGGTTAGTGCCCGAGAGCAGCGGAGGCAACTACAGGCTAGAAAGATGGGTGAAAGGATGGGAAAAGAAGAGAAGAAGGGAGAGGATGTAGGGGAAAATTTGGTTAAGGGAGGAAGGGTCGTGGTAGGGGAGATGCTAGGTAGTTGAAGGGTAATTGTGGAGGTGGTGAATGAGGAGGAATGGCAATGCATGGTGGTGGTGCAAGGTGGAGGCTTAGAAGGGGGAAAGAAAAAGAAAGGAGGAAAAATGTGGCTGTAGGGGCATGTGGTGGTGACTTGGTGGTGTAAGGAGGTAGTAGGAGTGGTTGTGATGGTTTGTTAAGTAGCAACAATGGTGGTTGAGGGTAATTGTAACACCCCGAGTCGACACGACCACGCGGGGGCTACCTTGGAGTGCTTTCAGATTGATCGGCTGGCCCCACAGATCAACACGAGTCCTTTTAGCACGCTTTTTCCTCACTCACGTGCTTCCCGAGAAAATTTCAGAAAATTTCCGAAACTTCCCAGGAGGTTACCCATCCTAAAATTGCTCCACAGCCAGCACGCTTAACTATGGAGTTCTTAGGATGGAATCGCCAAAAGGATGGTATACCATGTTGATATAAGTAGCCAAATCAATCCTTATAACACTCCGCTCAATTTGGGGTATTACATTCACCCCCACTCAAAGAACGCAACGTCCTCATTGCGCCTCAACCAATGACTGTCTCAATACAGTTCATCCCAAGAATCGTCCCGCTAGGTGACTGACTGGCTCATCCAAGTTCAGCTCACGGTCGCGGTTTGGCTCTGATACCAACTTGTAACCCCCCGAGTTGACACGACCACGCGGGGGCTACCTTGGAGTGCTTTCGGATTGATTGGCTGGCCCCACAGATCAACACGAGTCCTTTTAGCACGCTTTGTCCTCACTCACGTACTTCCCGAGAAACTTTCAGAAAATTTCCGAAACTTCCCAGGAGGTCACCCATCCTAAAATTGCTGCACGGCCAACACGCTTAACTGTGGAGTTCTTAGGATGGAATCGCCAAAAGGATGGTATACCATGTTGATATAAGTAGCCAAATCAATCCTTATAACACTCCGCTCAATTTGGGGTATTACAGTAATGGAGCAAAAATAGGACAGGAGAAGAGAAAGGAAGCAGGGGAAAAAAGAGGGGAGATCTGTAGGGACAAGGGGAGCTCGAATAGGGGTGAAAATGATTAGAAGAGAAGAAGAAAAGAAGAGGGAGGGGAGGTCTTTTCAGTTGGGCTAGGTGGAGGGTGTAGAGCGGTAGGCACTTGGCTTGTAGTGGCAAGGAGGAGAATAAAAAGAGGGGGAAGGGAGGGAAAGGGGAGGGTCATAGGGGTGTGTATAGCCCAAAAATGGAAGGAAAGTGACAAGGGAGAGAGAGGGAGAAATACACTACAATGGCAGGTTGTAGGAGAATTGGTGGTAGGGAGGTTGCAGGCATTGCTTGTAGGCTTTAATGGTTTAAGAAGAAGGAAGGAGGAGGGAAGAAGAATAAGAGGAAGAAGAAGAAGAAAAGAAAGAAAGGGGAAGGCTAGCCGAGAAGGGAAGGGAAAGAAAGCTAACCTATGCATATGAGGGAGAAGAGAAAAAAGGAAGGGTGGGATAGCCCAATGGGGGGGAACTAGTAAAAATAAAAGGTAGGTAGGCTGGGACATTGAGAAGGGAAGAGCAGAAAGGACCAGCATTTGAGCATAGAGGAAAGAGAAAGGAAGCACGACAGGTGACCCGAAGAGGAAGAAAGACGGAAAGGAAAAAGGAGGAAAAGAAAAAAAAGGAAGGAAAAGGAAAAAGAAAAAGTAAAAGAGGAAAAAATGATATTAAAATAATTTTTAAAATAAATATATTTAATTATTTAGATAGATAAATGAATTTAATAATTTAATTTATTTAAAATTTAAGGTATTTGTTTAAGAGGGAAACATTAGGAAAATATGGGTTTAGAAAATTATTTAAATAAAATGGGTATGATAAAAGAAAAAATTATTTATTTTAATTTATGAAATATTCATATCCATTTTTATACAGCTAAAAACCTACAAAATAATTAAATTAAATAAATTTAAAAATTAAATTATCCCAAATAAGGGGTATTTGTTAAATTCTAGGTTTTAAAATTTTAGGGTATTACATACATGATGTGTTGACCATCCTTTTCATGGATGTTACTCATTCACACATGTAAATGACCTTGATGTATGTGTGTAGGTCATTGAGGACCTGCTTGATGATTTTGCAACCTATAATGCTTTTATGGGGCAGAGTGATTTGCTGAACTAGGGTTTTGAGTAAGAAGTCATGTTATACATATAGTAGTTTACCTATATACCTTTTTCGACTGTTAGATCCATATTATCCCTTTTCTATATATTTTAGATATTATATTGGAAGTTATTTCTAACTTCTATTTATGATTATAGAACTTCTCTCATTTTCTATTTAGCATGGCTTACATTTTAATTGTTTTGCCTTTTGATTAACATAAGAATGATGAGGTAAGCAATAATTATGTCAATTATGGCTATAACACCTTGTTGTTTTGCTATTTTACATTTGATAAGAATGAATTTTTTCAGTAGTACATTAGGGGTATTACAAGTTTGTATCGGAGTTTTTGTTTTAATTATCACATTTTGCTTTTCAAAAATCTGGATATCAAAATGATCCCTCATCTAGTTTTATTGGTATATTTCACATTTTAGAAAAACTAAATTATTTGAAAACCTTAATTAACTTGTGAGAAATAGGATGTTTATCTTAGCTGTTTTTATATGGATTGTGTGCTAATAAGATAGTAATGATTATCCTATTATGTTTTCTACCTTATAGTTTCTTCATCATGGCACTAGACTGTCACCTCAACCATTTAGAGGAGGATTTTGACGCCTTCAATAAATTTGTTGGACGTCTGACATAACCTCAGCATATTAGAGAGGATAGGCTTTGAAGAGTCATAGGACATCACCCAATGATCTATATTGGTGTCGGAGACCCAATCATCATAGAGGGAGGGATTTAGGATATGGAAAAGGCATCCACGGTCTTTGATTTTACACCTACTCAGAAGGCAAGCATTGTAAGGTTCTTTCTATGAGGAGTCCTTGATAACTAGTGGGTATTTCATTATAAGTAAGGACTGTCGATTCCATAAGAGGACTTTAAGAAAACTATATGCACCATGTTTTACTCTAAGAGTCCTAAATGTGACAAGTTGGTGGAGTTCACCAAACTTACTTAGGGGAGCATGATGGTGAGGCAGTACCACTCTCGGTTCATAAAGTTGTTGATGTTTATACTTGGTATAGTAGCGAGCAAGTTGGTGGTTGTTGATTAGTTTGAGTAGGGGCTCTAGTTCAGCATCTAAAGGATAATGGGTAATGTGACTTTCCAGGACTTGGCCACATTTTATGAGAGGGCCTATATCACCACCACTTTGGTACAGGAGTAGGCTTCCATTCTAGGCAAGAGGAAGCTGGAGATATAAGGTTCAGAAAAAGGATCAAGTTCCAAGGAAGTGGACCTTCAAGTTATAGTATTAGGTTAGATAGTTAAGGTATCTGGGGCAGATGAGGGGGTAGAATAGATTTGCATAACAATTGAGGCACTTTATGTATTATTTTTGTTATCAAGAGCATTCAGGGAGAAAATGCTAAGGTACTCTTGTTTAGTACAAGATGTGTGGTATGTTGGGTCACCAATCTTTTGACTGCTAGTGTCATCAATGTCTATTCTACCAAAATGTATTATCAATACCTCAATAATAGGCCTATTAGTAGCAACCCTACTATCAAGATTAGTAATAGGGGACACCTAGCCTAGCTAGTAGACAACCATGGGAGACTAAGATGAGACCATAGGAACCTCGCCCATTTCATTAGGGGGGAGGACAAACTCATGGAACTAGATGGTATCGTGGAGAATACCACTGAGGATAGTTAGGTAGGTGCCCGAATGCCATCACCTATGTAGAGGTTTATTGGTAATTGCATATGGTCAATGATATGTTTTTCATCCATTCATTACCTACTTATGTATTGTTTGATTTAGGATCATCTTATTCATTTGTATCTACTACATTTATTGGTAAGAGTTACTTTATATTTATCTACTAATGTACCTTTTTTATGGTGTTAACTTCTAGGTATAGATTGCACTCCCCTAAGCTCTACTCATTTGTTACCTTTGAGATAGACAAGGTAGAACTCCTAGTGGACTTAGTTGAGATAGACCTTCAAGACTTTTATGTTATCCTTGGAATGAATATGATTGTGTGATACCGAGTAGTGATAGCATACACATAAGAGTGAGTCATGTTGATGAGATCTTAGAGTGCTAGGATCTCCTATAGAAGGTGAAAGTCTAGGTGTACACTAAGGTCGAATCTGCATATACATTACATTCTTTGGTGTACAGAGGTTACGCTATGTGTTTGTGTAGATTTAAGGAGCTAAATAAGGATGCGTTAGTGTTAAAGGAAATTTTGGTTTCTTGAGAGTTCCCTAACAAGTTTATGAAGCAAATATCTGGTATGCTATCGGTATGTGAGATAGACATCACTATTTAGTTAGTACTAGAGGCAGAGCTAGTTTCAAAGGTGCCTTACAGGATGGCACCAAGAGTGTCACAGGAGTTAAAGTCTTAGTTTTAGGATTTCTTAGCTTATTGGTATAGTCACAAAAATGTGTCTCCATGGGGATCAAAAATTTTGTTAGTGAAGGAGATGGGTAAGAGATTTTCTTATGCATAGATTGTTGGAGTTTGAACTAGTTGCCAATGAAGAACCACTACCTACTTCTATGGATCGATGACTTATTCAATAAGCTTCAACATGCTTCAATCTTCTCAAAAATTTACTTCGGGCCGGGTTGCCATAAGTTGCACATTACTGAGGTAAACATCATGATCACGACCTTTAGTACATGGTACAGGCACTATGAGTTCATAGAAATGCCATTTGGGTTCATTAATGCACCTGTCATATTATATATTTGAAGACGAGGATTTTTTGGCCATTCCTCTATTAGTTTGTGGTTGTTTTTATTGTTGACATTCTAGTATACTTTTGGAGTGGAGAGGAGCATGAGTAGGGCATACATATGACTTTTTTTTTACTAATAATAGAACATAAGTTGTATAAAAAAATCTATAAGTTTATGTTTTAGCTTTCAGAGGTTATAATTTTGGGTTATGTGGTGTTAGTAGGAGGAGTTATAGTATATTCGGTAAAGTTATAGTATTTCAAGAGTTGAAGAGCCATTTAGTTACATCACCAGTTTTGACTCTGCCATTAAGATTAGATGGGTTTTTGGTCAATAATGATGTATCAAAGAATGAACTAGATTGTATATTGATGTAGCATAAAAAGGTAGTGGCTTTTTCTTCTCATCAATTAAAGCAACATGAGCTGTGATACTTGAAGCATTTTACTAAAGATTTGGGGACATTATTTGTATGGGATTCAATGTAGATTCTTCATCATTTCTAATATCCTCAAGTATATATTCACTTATAAGGAGATGAATAAGAGGCAAAGGAGATGGCTAAAGTGGTGAATGATTATGATATTGAGTTGACTTACCACAATGGTAAGGCCAACATGTTGTAGATACCTTAAAATGGAAAGCATCACATTCACTAAGTTCTATTGTTGTGGCTAGTCAGTTTCTTAAGTATCTTGATGGGATTGGAATAGAGTGAATACAACATGGTGATCTAAAGGTCCGGATGTGTACCTTAACAATTACACAAATAAAGTTTTACCAGAACCAAGTGGGACATCCTAGGGAACTTAAGATCAAGAGGATTCTAAAAAAGATTTGGGATAGCCAAGCTAAGGGCTTTTAGATTCATGAGGATGATATCATTTGTTACAGAAGTTGTTTGTGTTTACCTTAAAGTTACACTAATATGTAGCATGGGATATTAGATCAGGGTAACTATACTCCATATTCCACCCATCCATGGGGGATAAGTTGTATAATGACTTGAATATGATCTACTATTAACCTTGCATGAAATAAGGTAATAGAGTTTAGTTTGATGTGTTTAACCTCTGAGAAGGTCAAGATCGAGTAATAGAGGCTTGAGGTTTAATCTAGCCTTTATATGTGGAAGTAGGACTCCATGTTAATGTATTTTATGAGTGGGATACTGAGGATTCATAGTTAGTGTGACATGATCTATGTTATCGTTGACAGGTAGAAAAAGTTTACAATGTTTGTGTCAATGAAATTAACTTAGAGTATTGATTAGTTAGTCGATGCTTATATGAAGTTTGCGGTGATTAGATATGGTACACCTATCAACATAGTCTCTAATAGGGATAGTCTTCTATAGGAATTTGAGATTCCCTTCACAATTCTAGGGAAAGTTGCAGGAGGCTATGGGGCACATGATTGAGGGTGAGTACCTCCTTCCACATAGTTACAGACTGGCGGGCTAAGAGGATGATTTAGGGGATAAGTTATAGGATTATGTTTGGCAATTTTGGGCTAGTTGAGAGGAATGTTGGAATTTGGTTGAGTTCTCATATAGCAACAATTATCACGCTAGCATAGGGATATCACCATTTGAGTCACTATATGGGTCCAAGTTCAGGATACCCTTGCGTTAGAGCGACAATGTTAGGCAATTATAATTGGACTAGAGAGGATTAAGGAGAAAAATCAATGGGTTCAATTGATTGAGGGTAGAATGAAAGTAATTTAGAATATCTATAAGAGATATATAGATCAGAGGCACCATAGTGATGGATTTGAGATGGGGAATATAATTCTATTGAAGGTTTCACCCACTAAAAGGGTGTAGTGATTTAACCATAAGGGTAAGCTAATCAAGAGAAACATTAGTCCTTAAGAGTTATTTTTAGGGTTTGCGAGGTTCCATACCACGTAATACTTTCACTAGGTTTTTCTTGACTTCATAATATCATCCACATTTATGAGGTGAGGAAGTAAATCATAGATTCATCCTATGTGATCAAGCCCAATGAGATCGAGCTTGATGATTCTTTATCCCATGAGAAGAGGCCTTTCCAAATTCTTAATAGTAAGGTGTGCCATACATGATCAAGCTTTGTTCTACAAGATTTGATGCTAAACTACAAGGACTACCCCATTAAAAGAGAGAAGACCTGAAGCCTAACCCACCTACTAAGAAAAGCTCAAGATGTGGCATATACAAATCTTTGAAAAAGTCAATTTTAAGGAGGTAGTAATGTAATACAAATTTTTTAGCTAAACCTAATCCCAAGTGATTTATATCGTAATGTAATTATACTATTAGAAAATTAATAGTTCATGTTATTCCAAATATCTATTCCTTATTCTTAATACTTTAACTTATTTTTTATAAATTATCTTAATACCCTAAGCTAAATTATTTTAAATTAAATATAATTCTAAAACCAAACCTAGTTACCTTATTTTCCTTTTTCCTTTTCTCTCTTTTCATTTTCTTTTCATTTTTCTTCCCCACTTTCTCAACCACCTTTTCTTCTCCCCTTATTTCTATGCAAAATCGGTGCCCTCAAACAATGCCTTTTCCATAACATCACCTACACCCTACCTCCCATCAACATGTAAACTCCCACACCTCCCATTCCTTGTGTTAACTTCTTGTTGTAACTTATACCAATCTACATGTGCCTACTTTCTTTTCCCCCAATTTACTACCATTGTGCATATTGATATATCAAAAATGCTTAAATGGACCTCTTTGTTGCTCCATTTTTCTATTAAAAATTGACACCACGAGCATAGGTTCCTCCTCAGTCTCTACCTCCTTCTCACCATTGCCAAAGCCACCCTAAATACCTCCACCAGTAAGCTCCACCAAACACTCCCCACAACCATGGATTGTCTTCACCATTCCCTCATTTATATCACCAAGAAAAATAACAAAACATACCCCCTAAGATTACCAAACTCCACCAAAACACCCCATTTTTTCCTTCTCCCTTAAGCACTAATGATCCATGCCAAACTACCCCTAAGCTACCTCTAACTCTATCATTCCCTACTCCCTACCATTAATAATAAAACTACAACATACCCCTAACCTTTGACTAAAAAAATAGCACAACTCCCCACCGAGCTCTAGCAAAAGCCACCAATCCTCATCCCTTCTTCTAACTAAAACAATTGAACCACACATATAACCTTTAGCAACATGCACTACAGCCTCCGCCTCCCTTTTCCCAAACTCACCACAACCTACCACCATCCTTTGACCTCCCCTAATATTACACACCCTATAGTAATGACACAATTAGCCATTTCTCCTTCCATCTCTATGGTACACCCAACCGTTGCTTCCCCTTTTTTCGCACAACTGGAAAAAATTTTGAACCTCATTTCTCTTTATTTTACCTCTGCTTTCACTATTCCATTACCTTAATATTTCTCTAATTATTTAATTTTTTACTAATTGTGTTATTTATGGTTTATTAGGTTGCTTTTCATAGGATACATCATACGTGCATAAAGACTAGAGCCTTACTATATAAGGATACTAGTCCTATTCTAGAGATAATTTTCTAAGTTTCATGTTTGATTATGTGTGCTATCATGTTATTATTATTATTTTGATAAATTCATGTTGATAATTCATTGATATGATAACATGCTAATATGTAATGAATATGAATTAGTTGAGAAGTATGTGATATCTTTAAAATAGTATTTCATGTAGGAAAACCTTAAATGGATTGATGTGATATATAGTAGTAATATGGACTTGATATAGCTTATAAGTAATAAAAGAGTATGTATACTATATGGTGATAAATAAAGTATTTGTAAATAAACATACCTAAACATATAAGGTTTTCCTAAAATCAAGGTTTTTAGTTACTTGTAAGGACATTTATGTTAATATAGGTTTATTGTGAAAATTTTGTTATTTTAATTTATTATAATATTAAAATATTCTAAGGGGATCATATGAAAGTATTAAATTATTCATGAATGGAATAAGTTCAATAAAATGAGAAATGAATTAATATAGGGAATAATAACCCTAAAATGTTGAGGTTATTATTACATATATAAAAGCATTATAGTTAAAACACAAATTTTGGATATTTCTATAATATTAGTGTTTTAGGAAAAAGAATTTGTTTTTTTATGAGCATTATAGGAAAATTTATGGCAAACTTGTGAAATTAGGGTTTTTTAAGCCTTAAGAATAGTAACTTTTTAGATAGTATTATATTTGCTCTTATAAGACATTAGAGGTAGGTATTAAATTTCATTTATTTTAATAATAATAATATTAGAGGAAAATATACTTAGTTTGGTTGATAAAAGAGTAATAGAGAAGAAGTTAAGCCTAAAATGAGAAAATAGGATTCTTGGAAAATATAAGCATCTTAAGCTTTGAGAATGACCTTTTTATCTATGCGATTGTGCTTTGCATAGTTTAATATTTTTTTATACTTATAACATTGATCATGAATACTAAATTAATCATTTAAATTAAAATATCATTTATATGGGGCCGAAGTGCTTTGTTAGTTCATTCAACGAGATAATAATAGTAGACTAGGATAATTTTTTCTTATGAGGTGTATCACTCCATTTTATAGGATTAAGAATAGTGGATCCTTAAAATAATAGTGAATTTTAATATTATTTGATATAATTAAATAATGTATAACACATTAATGATTTAAAGAGGAAGAGCTTGTAAGTCTAGATCAAAGATTAGGTTCATTCCACTGGATGATAACAATGACTTAGGTGTGTTGTCCCTGAGAGGCACTAATAATAATGGAAGAATAGTGCGGTCCTAAACTCAATGTTAATGGAAGAATCGAAATTTTATATGTAATAATAAGTCTTGAGTTAGTAATTACCTTATAGTATTTTATATATTTTACTTGTGTGTTTATTTTTTGCTGTGAATGTATGTGTTTTTTTGTATCTTATACTCAACTATATTGTCACCTTGTTCATTAAGTAGCAAACTAACCATCCTTTTTAAGGGTTCTACTCATTCCTACAAGTAGATGACCCTAATATCTTTGTGTAGGTCAATGATAACCCGCTAGACAATTTTGCAACCTATGATGATTTATATGGGATATAATGATTTGCAGAATTATGGTTTTGGGCAAAGAGCCATGTTATCTAGATGATGCTTTACCTAGATACATTTTTGGACTCTTAGATCCATGGTATCCCTTTTGTATATATATTAGATATTTACTCGGAGTTAATCTCCAATTCGTATTTATATGTATGAAACTTATCTCATTTTCTACTTAGCATGGTTTACATTTGAACAGTTTTGCCTTGTGATTGACATAATAATGGTAAGGTAAGTCAGAATTGTGTTAATTATGGTGATAACACCTAGTTATTTTTGTATTAATTTTGTGATAAAGATGAAATTTTTGAATATTAAATTTTGGGTGGTACATAAAAAAAAGTAATTAAGAAATAAGTTAATTATCATTGATAAACAATATTAAGTTACATCTTTGTATAAAAGCCAAGAATGAATATTTTTTTATTTATTTTTATAAATCATTAAAATCCCTTATAACTATAGGGATTTAATGTGACATATAATAAAAGATATTTAAAAAAAAGGTCTATAAACTAATTTAATTCATTCTTTCTTGAATTTGTTTATTAATATTAACTAGTTCTTACCTTGTTCAATACCCTCCATTTGTGAATAACTTGTCATCGAGTTAGTATCAATTATCATGGTACTAAAGATATTTATCTCCATCATTGTTAATTAAAAGATATTTTTAAATTCTTAAAAATCTACGGTAAGTTAGTGGCAGAAATATTATCATTGATCAAATTCAATATGTTTTACTAACCAACTTGAAAGTTTTCATATTTTCCTAATAATCTATGGTAAGCTAATGGAATTAAAATTTTCTATTGATCTACTTCTACTTCAATATCTTACACTAACCATACTTTTGTATCTTCTTATACTAACTTATTGAAATAACCATTACATAAGAAAACTATAACCAAATAACCTCCATTAACTTCATACTTCTATCCTTGTTGGCACCCCATCTTCTACTAGTCATTTGAAGCTTCCCAAATATTTTTCAACTTTACTTATACAATTTCCTTTTCTCTACCAAATTTTTATCTACAATAGTTGTATATGAGACTTTTGGATATTCAAAAAGTCCAAGGAACACTTTATTTGGACCTTTTTTTTATATATAAAGTGGAATAAGGAAGCACTAACTGATATTTTTAACACTTATCTAGGCAGACTCTATATGAGCACACACAAGATTTTATTATTTTGACTTATCATTTAAAAGTCTTTTCTCTTTAAAAATAATTAACCTAACTCTAATACACCTTGATGAACCATAGAAACATGATTGTGCTACAATTGTGCTAGTAAGTGTCTTAATAAGCAAACAAAAAAAAGTGGCAATTTCTAGCTAACGCATTATAAATAATAATTAAAGAAGTTATTCTTTAATAATAAGACAATATTATGTTGAAATTTGATACCAAAAGCATATCAGAGGGGAAGGCCAATTTTATTGATAATTGAAACCCCTTCTAACTCTTAGTATAAAATATGAGGAAAAAAATAAATATCTTACCTATCAATATGTGTTGCATCAGAGTGACAAGTGACAAAATAATACTAACATAAATACTACATATTACCTAATTACATATCCTCTGATAAATTGAGAGTCTTGATTAATTCTCCCATAAAGGATTCAATGAACAATTTGGTATAAATTTTGTTTCAAGGTACCTATCATGACTCATCCTCCAGGTAGGCTTACAAGCACCCCTAGGGTTGATGCCTCTATTATGTTTTAACAATCAAATGGTTAAAATATGCATCCCTTAAACTTGAAATCTCAATTAGAGGCATTTCATCGTATCTTTATGCCAATGGAATTTCAACCAAGCATGATGAACAATTATGTGAATTAGCATTCCATCTCGCATTAGGTTGATGACTGTAACACTCTAATTTTTCACTACTAAAAAAATTTCTTTTGAAAACCTTAAAAAATTAGAAAGCTAATAAGCAGTTAGGAAAATTTAGGGTTTACCACCGCACCTAACATAGGATAGGTGCCAGCCGCCATCCTATGTTAGATTTAAGGTTGAGAAACCAAAACCAGCAAAATCCAAAGTAGAGTAAGCTAAAAGTGGTTTTAAAATATCAAAAATAAAGCTTCCAAGTATAAGACCTCAACAATCATCAATATTCAAGTACATGAGAAATAAAAATTAAACTAAAGTGTAGGATTAAAATTATAAAAAACTAAAATACAATGAAAATATAAACTCTAATTGATCAAGAATCTCTCAAAGTCTTTAGATATATATGCTCTCAAACCCATGCTGTAATCCTCCAAAATTTTAAAAGCCTATAATTTAATAAATAACATTTAATTGGGAAAATTAGCATTTCAATCTATTTAATTTAATTATTTTATGGATTTTTGAGTATATAAAATTGGATATAAATACTTAATAAATTAAAATAATTTTTTCTTATTTTATCAACCTCTTTTTATTTAAAAAAATATTTAAAACGATATTTTACTAAAACTATCCTTTTAAACCCATATATTTAATTATATTACATTAAATTATTAAATAAATTTATTACCCAAAAAAATTACATTTTATTATTTTATTATGTCCCATTTTTCTTTTTCCGTTTCTTTTTTTCCTTTTCTTTCTCCTTGTTCTCCTTTCTTTCTTTTTCCTTTGTCTTCCTTCGGGCTACCACGCCTTGTTCTGCCTCCCTCCCTCTACGTGTTGGGCCACTAGCCCATCGCTCCCTTTCTTTTTTCTCTTCTTTTTCTTCCTTCTTGGCAACCACCCTGCATCTCCCCTTTCTGCCGCCGTTTTGCCACCTCTACTGTCACCTAAGCCACCAAACCAATCCCTATAACCTCCTCTACCACCCCCACACCCCCTTTGGCTGAAACAACCACGTCCAGCCCTTTTTTTCCTCCTCTATTTTCCTTCCTTCTCAGCCCCCTCCACCTCGGTAGCCACCATCGCAACCTCGCTACCACCATGGCAGCCATCAACCTATCCCTGACCACCACCTACACCTCCTCTCCACCTCTGCACCCATCCTTTAACTTAAATCCTCCCCTACATGCCTCCCTTCCTGGCCCCAAAACTCTAACCCAAAAACACTACTCCCTCCTCCCTTTCTTGCCATTTCGAGCCCCTCCCCCTCATTCTTTGCATGCAGCTCATGCTGCATAAGTAGTATGAGCTACTGCATGCCTTGGTATGTTTTGTTTAAAACATTTTAAGGTATAATAATATTTAAGTTAATTATTTCATTAATTAAGTTTTATAAAGTCTTATGCTTTAGTTTTTCTTATTTCTAATATGATAAACATTGATATTATTTCTTAGGTATTGGTTTTGCTAATCAAAGCTAAATCTTTAACAAAAATATTGGTAAGGTTCTTTTTGTGAGAATTAAGGTAATCATTAAACTCCAATTAAATGCATGGATAAATGTATGTCAACACATTATGCTTTTTAATATGTGATTATGCTTGATATATGTTGTTTAATATAATATATGTATTTTCTTGTGTTGATTGATAAAAAGGAAAGCATGCTAGTTTATATGCCATGTATGGAAGAAATGCTTAAGGAAGAAGATTTGTTATTCAAGAATATGTTGAGTACTTACCAATGTTATATTATGTTATATTATGTGACCATTGATCCATCTATAATATTTTTGTGAGCCTAGGGTATTTTAGTAATATGTCTTGTGCAAGAGTGGATGTTAATGAGTATATTGTTGAAGTATAATAGTTGGTGGAATTGGATAATGAAAAAGGGGTATTAATATTAATATTCATATTCATATATTGATGATAATTTAATAAAAGTGTTGTTATAAGCGGCAAAACGATAATTTTATATGTAAAGTGTAAAATGGTAATTTTATAATTAAAGGGCAAATTTTTAATTTCATAATTAAAGGTTAAAATGGTAATTTTGTATGTAAAGGGTAAAATGGTAATTTTGGAAGTGAAGCGTAAAATATTAATTTTGGAAGTAAATGGCAAAATGGTAATTTTAAATGTAGAGGGTAAATCGATAATTTTAGAAGTAGAGCATAAAATGATAATTTTGGAGGAAAAGGGCAAAATGGTAATCTTTAAGTGAAAACGGTAAACTAGTAAATTTGTATGTAAAGGGTCAAATGGTAATTTGTAGGTAAAAGTATAAAATGCTAATTTGTATGTAGAAGGGGAAGATGATAATTTTGGAAAAGGGTAGTTTGGTAATTATGATAATAGAGAAGGGCAATTCGGTAATTTAACGAACTAAAGGGCAGTTTGGTAATTATAATAATGAAGAAAGGTAATTTGGTAATTTAACCAACTAAGGGGTAAATTGCCAATTATGATAATGAAGAAGTGTAATTTGGTAATTTGACCAACTAAAGGGCAATTTGTTAATTATAATAAAAGAGAAAGGCAAATTGGTAATCTAACCAACAAAATGGAAAATATGTTAAGTGTAACAATTATGAAGGATAACTGGCGACCTAATAAGAGTGGGAGATAGCTAGGTAACCTAAACCAAGTAAGGATGTGGAGAAGAACAACTATGCGTGGGTTATATGCCTTGTGTGCCATGTGTTATGACATATTATGTACTTTATGCTTAATGATTAATCATTTATAGTGCAACTTGGAGTTGATGTATGCTTATATGACTTCTTTATGGCATGTGGATGATGATTATATATGTTTTGCGAACGATGTTATATGACGTGACCCTCTAGGAAATGCATGCTAGGCTGTTTAATAATAGGATATGGGGTGAAAGGTTAAAAGGGAACAAATAGGAAGTGAGTTGACTAAGGGGACACAAGATTGATCTTAATATCTCATGATCCATGAGGGGGAAAATAAAAGGAGATTATGATCAAAAGAAATGAGTGATACAACTCTTGCATGGAAGATTTTAAGGGTTTGCATAAGATGATCCTTATATAAGAGAGGTTCTAGGATTGAGCGGCCAACTAGTGTTTCTTAGTCACATGTATAATTAGTGAGTAGAGTGATAGGGTTTGGGTTCAATCTAAATGAGATGAGGTATGAGACAATAAAATAAAGGTTGGGCCACATAGGTTCAATTAGGGTTTGAAGGCAAAACCCTAGAGAGTGGTAGTAAGAGAATTTGAATGTCATAAGGTGATTGGCCTTAACCCACACCCTTAGGTGTTGGGTTTTCGTTAAGAGTAAATGTAAAGAGGAATGGATGTTGGGGTGTCATGAAAGGCACAAAGGTCTCGAGATATGGGATAGGCCCTCTTAGGAGGATAGAAGTAGAGGGTGAAATAGTTTCGAATTAGATATGAATAAGACACTACTGACTTAAAGAGGAAGATTGTTGAGCCAGATCTAAACCAATCCACCGACGAATAATAGTGGCTAGAAGCCAGGGTGCCCTGCATGATCGGTCCACCGGTGAATAATAGTGGTCAGAAGCATTTTTCCCTAGTTGACCGTTCCTGGCTATTATAGTGGGGGATTCTGTGCTCAACAAACCAAACGTAATAAAAATAAGACATGGGAAAGACACTAAGTACTTACGATGAAACACCATGTGAGTCGGGGCTTGACCGGTCCACCGACGAATAATAGTGGCTAGGAGTATTTCACCCTGTATAACCAGTCCACCGGCAAATAATAGTGGCCAAGAGCAATTTTTCCTGCTTCACCGGTCCACCGACGAATAATAGTGGGGTTCCCGCATTCACATGGATATATAAAATCTGAGAGATAATTGAATAATGATGGAGTAATAGCTTAAGACCCTAAAAGTATCGATTGTTCATTAAGACCTATTAATATTTGATTGGCTTGTTGAGTACGTGAATGTATGGATGTGAATATTAAGTATGCACCTATCATTATTAATGAATATAGTGTTGTATCATGTGTTACATTATGAGCATATTGTTAAGTGTGTTTTAAAGGGTTACTCAATACCGTAGTACTGTAGGGTTCCATTCATAGGGCCCCTGCCTATTCAATGGGCAGTGTCCCTTACAGGTCCTTATTCAAGAGCTATTCAAGTGGGCAATGGGAAAGAGCATAAGGATTATGTGGAATCCTTTAGGGTTCACCTCTTTCTCTTTTAACTCCTGGTTTTAATGTAACTTGTATTCTTGTAACCCCTATTGGTGGATTCTATTCTTGTAAATAATTTACTACTCTACTCTAATTTTAAATATGTTTGATTTTCTCGTAAGTTGTATTCTTCTCTTTTAGCTTTAGCACTTGGTACTCGAATGTTAGGAGTGAATTAGTTTGGTACTAAATGTGGTAGTAATATTCCTAGAATTTATAGTTTTGTTATTTCACTTTCGCTAATTATTTTAATAAAATAAAAAATTTCAATGGTAAATTTTGGGGGTGTTACACATGCCCCACATAAGGTTTACCAATGACTAAATATCCCTACAAACCTACAAATGGCTCTCTATTCATGGGAATGAATAGATTATTGAGCAAACAGGCACATTAGTACTTTATATAAGGAGTAAGATAAGTGACCTCCTCAATGGAGCTAATAATACACAAGATTCAAATATATAAAAGTCATACTAACATTTTCATGCAATTTTAGTGTACATAAGATACATGCTTTGTTAAGGTCACATTAGGCATAGAAGGTTCACACTACATATGACTCATCATCCTTGATACCATTGTACTACATCATAGATGACGGTATTCATGCTGCAAGTAGAATGTTTTAGCTAAAAGTAAGGTTATATTCATCTAAGCATGCAATTTCTCTATAGGCCATCTTCCACGTCCCTAAATTTAATAAATCATTTAATGTATAATCCATTCTCCCTATCATGATTCTTTTTCTTTTACTCTACTTCCCTCTTTAACCACATTCTTCTTTTCAAATTCTCATTCAAAATACTTGTTCAAGTTATTATCCAATACTCATCCCGTTATCATCATTATCATGAAGTGATGGACTATACCCCATCCCATGGTCTAAATAACCATTGAAGTTTATTAAAGCAAAAGGACATAACGTCCAAGATGAAGCCACATGACCAACAATGGACATAAGTCTAACCCAAAGCCAAGTAACCACCCATGGATATAAGTATAGGCTAAAGCTAATACCACCTAACTAACCAGAACTTATAGTATTGGTACCCCTAGTACAATATGAGCATCTAGAGATGGTAAAGCACTACACTAATAATGCTTGAAGATAGATTAAACCATGATAGCTAATCAAGGATTGGGTAATGTTGAACCATAAATTGGTTGATTGTCTTTCTCTTTATGTGATTAATATGTTATTCTCAAGGTTAAACAATCATATAAGATCCTATAATTCCCCTAAAATGTGTGGGATTTTAGTAAATTCTTATAGAAGATTAGTCAAACCCATTAGATTATTCCATCCAAATAAATTCCTAGATTCATTACCATTTTTAAAACCATCAAATTCTTATTCAAGTTTACCAATAAACGCCTTTACAACGCCCATTAAGTATGCCATGAGTCATGATCCATTTCATCAATCCATTATTTTATTAATCCCAATTAAAAGATGTATTTTACTCATTCAACTATCATATAATAGCCTTAGGCATAATGCTAAAGCATATCTAAGCCAAGAAATAAAATTACACAATCTAACCAAACTAGTTGATTGGTTTGGGTTGACTAGTTCATTGGTTTAGGTTGACTAGTTCAATGGTTTAGTTTAGCCAAACCCAATGTTCCTTCAAATTGGTTGTTCTGTTTGGCCAAACTAGTCAATTATTTGAAGACCAATCAATCAATTTTGCTAAACAAGGTCATCACAGACCTACCTGTAATACCATAAAAACTTTTATTAGCCTAACCCCTTATCATTAATATCCTAATTTTGAGAAAATATTATTTTAGCCTTACATGAATATATTAATTTTGAAACCTTAATTGAATCAAAATCTTTGACTTGAATAAACCTACCTATTTTACCTAATCTGAAATTATCTAAAACTAATCCACAACGCTCTCTCTTTTTCCTTTCCTTTCTCCTTTTCTTTTCTTTCCTTTTTTTTTCTTCTTCTTTCTCCCATCATCCTTATGCTGTAAAGTTTGACTAGCTCATTCTATAATTTACAAATTATAACTTGCATCTTCCATCACACCACTACAGCTACCATCATCCCTCACCCTTTCCCTCCTTCTCAAGCTTCTTGATCACAACACCATCACCTCCCTCGCCATTTCTCTTTCATTCCCACACAACCTACTCACATACAACCATCTTCAACCATGACCTGCATCTTTTGTAATTTTACTAAAACACACACAACCATCGCCTCCCTGCTACACTTGTGCTCGACTAGCACCATCCTCTTTTATCGCTCATTTGCATGCCTCCCTATGCCATTTTCTTTAACTCGTTCACATGCCCTACACACACACACTACACTCTCTCCTTCTTTCTCATTTCTATGTGCCATTTGTTGCCCAGAATTTATCCAAAATCAACTGCCCTAAACTCTATTTTCCTATCTTCTTCTTCTTCTTCTTCTTCTTCTTCTTCTTCTTCTTCTTCCAGTGTGGTCATGCCTTGTTTAACATGACTGAGCTACCATTTCCACCACTATCACCACCACACACCTCCCATCGACTTGTCCACCAACCACTAGGGTCACCCCATCCTTCCCATCTGTCGTTGTCAATCATCATTATTGACCACTACTATTTTAACTCCTTTTACTTTATATATGTCATGTTTTTATAAAATGCACAGCCTATACAAAACCTTAAGCATGGCTATTAAACACTAAACTTTGTTGTCTCATGCTCGTGCAACCCAACAAAGTTTTCCCGTGCACCCTTGCATGACCTATTGCGCACCTGGGCACATCTGCTTAAACTAAACCTATTCTACCAATGATCGAACATGGTCATTCCTCCTTGCCCAATTTTACCCATGCATGATTCTAACTCTCAATAGGCTACGCACTACCTATAACATGCTCGTGTAGCTCCATATATCGCTCATGCACCGCTATTTTTACCCAAACATTATCAAAACACCACCAAAATTTTACCATAGCTCTACCACACATCCACACATATCAAGCTTCCATTTGAATCTATTTATTTCCATATTTTCACTCTTTACCTTAATTTCTCCCTTAGTTACAATATTTAAACCTAATTTTGTATTATTTTATTTTTTCATAGGTGATATTCTAATGATCTCAAGGGAGGAGGTTTATGATTCTTGTGCTTAGGGCCTGGTGTCCTTCTTGGTAAGAATACTAATTGATGTCTTAGGGTTTTTGTGTTATTTACTTGTTTGGGTATATGAATTCCCATGATATTATTGTTATATGATTTGATATATGTTGTTCATGATATGTTGTGATTTATGGAATATGTGTTTGAAAGAAAGTAAGAATAAGTAAGAGGCATGGATATGAATTATATTATGATAATGATGTATTTATGATAAATATATTTTATGGCATGAAAAATTGGCCACAAAACCTATAATAAGTAGACATAAGTATATCTATGAGGTTTGATGATAAATGGTGAATTTGGAAAAAATAATTATTTTTTAAGTTACTAGATTTTATAAAATAAATGTTATTGATTATCTATAAGATCATTTTGATCATTCTGAGATAATATGGAAATTTTGGTATTATAATGTGTTAAGTGGATTAAAATATATTAATGATATCCTGAGAAGTGTTTAGAAGGAGTATTGTTTATATTAGGTTCTTAAACATGAGATAGTGGTCTAATTAGGGCGTAGTAACCTAAAATGGTAATTTTTTTATTCCATGTGTAAAACCCTAGATTCAATCCAAAAATATGGATATGTTTTTAATGTTGGAATTATAAGGATGTCTATTGAATTGGGTAATCATATGAGTCTTATGGGAAGAATTATGACTACTTGTGAAATTAGAGTTTTGGTAATTCTATGAGTAATAATTTAGGATAAGATTATTATTGTATTTGTACGATGTGGGAGTTTGAAAAGGAATTTTGGGTATGATAATAATGATGATATTGAGAATGATATATTACAATTGGTGGTTGAATGATCATTGTGAGAGGAAGATGCTAGGAGTGTGGAATTAAGGTATAAGGAGATTAAGGATCTTGACCTACGTGATGTATTTATCTGCTCAATGTGTCCAATGATTGTAAATCAACCATGAATAGATAATAATCATTTAGATTAAAAGAGCATGTGAGTTGGGCCAAGATGATGTTTTTATATGTTTATTCCACCAAAGATAATAGTGGCTCAAGATTAGTTTTCCCTAAGAAGGTGATGTTTTTTAGATCCAATTTACCGGATGATAATAGTGGCTTAGGTATGTTATTCCTGAGAAGATATTTTAGACTATTCAACCAGCTTAAGAATAATGGGGTTCCCATACTCAACATATATGATGTAATAAAAATGGTTATATCTAATATAGAGGCCTAGATCAATATTTATCTTATAGGATTTTTCATATATTTGAATGTGTGTTTATCATATGTGGTAATTGCATGTGCCATTTATATCCCTAATTCATTAGTATTGTTTCCTTGATTAGTACATAGTATTCTAACCACCCTTTTTATTGGTGCTGCTCATTCCCACGAGCAAGTGATCCTGATTCTTGTATATAGGCCTTAGAAGATCTCTTGGATGATTGTGTTTCTTATGATGCACTATATGGGGATGAATGATCCTTATCTGTACTAGGTTTTTATGTGAAATATAATGTTCTTTGGTAGATGTATTTATCTCGATACCTTTTTGGACTCTTGATCCATGGTATCCCTACTTTGTGATTTGTTTATCAGAGCTTGGAATTAATCTCCAAACTCATATTACATTATAAATGTTTCTTTTGTTTATACTTTCCTTATTTTACTATAAAATATTTTAGCCTTGTAATTCATGAAAGGATGGTTAGGTAATCTAGAATTATGTTAATCATGACGGTAGCCCTCAATATTTTATTTATATAATTTTGAAGTAAAATAATTTTTTTTAGTAGTAAAAATTAGGGTGTTATACTACTAGTTGATGGGTTAGTTAAACTAATCAATTGTTCTATGGATCAGTCGATTAGTTTGAAAAACCATTTGATTGATTTGCCCTCAAACTACACAAAATAAGAAATTTCCATGTAATTAATTATTGAAGTTCCTACCACACTAAACTATAATATAAACTAACATCATATCAACACTTTTTAGCTTATAACAATAGCATGTTTCACATTTAATCAAACTAACCTTGTTTTCCCTAAAATCATGAATTTATCTCAAATTTCACAATTTAATCAACAAGAACCAAATCAAAAATCAAATTCTCATGCCAACTTATAAAATCAAGACTGTAAATTTTCATCACATACATGCTTAACCAAGTCACATTTTAGAATTAAGAATGACTTAATTGATGCAAGAAAAAATTTTCTCAACAAATAACCTCAACTTAGAAAAATCCTTAACATATAAAACAATAAATACTTTTTAAATCAGAGTTTAATTTAGGGGAAAAAATGACTTAATCACTTAAGACTAAAGAGAGGAAATTTATTCTAAAAAGGTGACTCAACTTCCTCTTAATTGTAACCCTTTGTTGCTTTAAGATACAAAAGGAGTAAGAGAAAACATAATGAGAATGAAATAAAACAAAACTAAGCTTCAAATTTAAGAGAAAGAACACATGGTTAAAGGGAGTTAGAATATTTTGGTGCCTGAAAGAAAAGTGAATAAAAGGGATGATTAGGGTTATTTATATCCAACAAATTGATATAGTCATGAGTGTCATCAAGCATAAAAAAAAACAAATTATTACTATTTAATCAAGAGGTCAATAGGAAGATTTTGTTAAAGATAGGTTGACCTACATTTTAGAGCTAAAATGGTCAGTTGTAGAGAGATATATGTCAAATTATCTGAGAAATGCTAAACAAAAGAGAGGAAATGAAAAATGAGTATGAAAGAAATCTCCCAGCTAAGAAGAAGTAGTTCTAGGAATTGCCGCAATGATTCTTGATTAGCGTAGAGGAGAGAAGTGGAAGGGGATAAACCCGAGGTCACTCGCCCCCTCAACTATCTAAATTGAACCCTTGGAGTAGTCTGAGATAGAAGTATAAGCCAAATGCATGACAAGAAGGCTAAAGATATTTAAAGGAAAATTTTGATTGGGTTTATCAAGGATCCATTTTTGTATAAGAAGTTTACTCAAAAAATTGAGTTCAAAAATGTACTAAGCTTGATAAACTAGTCGATTAGTTTGGCCTACTAGTCGAATGTTCAATAGACCATTCAATCAGTTCTCCAATAAAGTTGATATATTTGGTCGGGTAAAACCCTAAGCTAAAAAGATAAGATAGTGGATCATTTGATGGAACCAGTCGATATGTCCACATAAAACCTCAAGCTATTTAATTTTCAAAGCTTAATGAAATTGAACTTTTTCCCAAACTCAATTATATCCCCAAATAAAAATTATTGAGTAGTAAATTTTAATAAATGGAATAATATCTCATTCAATAAACTTTATAAAATGATGGGGTATTATATCATTACCCCCTTAAAGATGTTGCATCCTCGAACACTAACAACTACAGTTTAGGTATAGCATACACACACGATAACTCACATAGTACATTCAATAAGGAAAAACTACACTAGCCCCTTAAAATAAATACTACACCACAAACATTAATAGGAGAACAACTCTAGGTATTTCACTTTAATATCCTCAGTGGCCTCTCAAGTGCCCTCCTCCATGCCATTTTGTGAATAAGGGACATTTACTTGTGGGATATTATTCATATATGTCCCTCAAATCTTCTTCTTCACGATGCTTACTAGTTCCTCTTTGTAATTTAATGAATAATCAAGATCTAATGACTATAGGTGAATGACATAAAAAGGATTTACTATGTAATTCCTAAATTGGGATATGTGTAGGATATCATGTACATGTGACAATTCCATCACTAGAGCTAGATTGTAGGCGACCTGACCAACATGATCCCTAATGTCATATGGTATAATGTACCTAGAGCTAAACATACCCTTCCTACGAAACATCATAACTCCCTTGGTGGGAGAGACATTCAAAAAAACTTTATTGCCAACCTTGAAACCCTTAGATCATCTTCTTAGGTTTGCATAGCTCTTCTTTTTTTTTTCTTAGGTTGCTCTCATTCAATCTTGAATAAGTCAAAATTTTCTTATAGTCTCTTGATCATTTCTAGTCTTAACATAATTATTTCACTAATATCATTCTCACATACAGAACTATAGAACATTATCCCATGTAAAGCTTCAAAAGATGCCATCCTAATTATTGACCAAGTCCCGACGATCATCCTAACTACCCCTAAAATCCAACACACATGCTCAAAACATATCATCAAAGGTCTAAATGATCCTTTCTATCTTACCATTTGTGGCTTGGTGAAAAGAAGTACTCATCTTCATGAGTATTAATACTGTTGAAATATTTAGGTGGTTAACAACAATTCAAATGGAATCGAAACAATTATAGGTCCTAGAATGACCTACCAAGAATTCCATCAGTATAGTGCCCCATATTCCTTTTGGAACTTCTAATTTTTTTACTAACCTTATAGGCCTCTTGTGCTTGAGTTTATTATTCTTATAGATCGTACATCAAGTAACAAACTTTGCCACATATTGCTTCATTCAAAACCACCAATATATTTTCTTCAAATCCCTGTACAGCTTGTCACCTCAAGGATGTCAAAATGACAATATCCTTCTTCTAAGATCATCCTCTCAGGATCTACACATCCCTAGGGTATGCACCACCTACCATGGTATCTGACACTACCATCCTCATTAGTTTAAAACCCTTTCACTGTGCCCTCCTTAATATTAGTCTAACACTCTTGGTAGGTTAATTGTATGTCGCAATCCTTGACCAACTCCAACCATCAATGCTATCCCAAATTTAACTCCCACTACATGAATATGTACTTAATGCTCTTATGGTTAGTATAGAACTTGCACTAAACCCCATACAAATAATGTCTCCAGATATTAAGGGTGACTACTATTACAACAAGCTCTAGGTCATGAATTGGATAATTTTATTCATTTAACTTTAGTCATTGGGAAACATACACCACCACTTTATTGAGTTACATCAGCATGAAACCTAGACTGTGCTTAGAAGCATCATTGTATATTTCCAAACTATGAGACCCACTTGGTAACGTGAAACTAAACCTAGAGCCAAATGCTTCTTGAACTCCTCAAATGCTTTAGTATTCTTCTCATTTCAATAAAATCATGTATCCTTCTTTAACAAGTTATTCAACGGATGAGCTATATTCAGGAAGTCTGCAATAAACCTATAGTAGTAACCAGCCAATCCTAGAAAGTTGCACACCTCCTTGATAGAAGTTGGTGCTGGCCATTCAAAAACTCCTCAAATGGTGAAAGATCCACTACCACCCCATCCTTAAAGATTACATGTCTAAGAAAAGACACTTGATCAAGCCAAAATTAAGACTTTAAACGTTTGGTGTATAACTAGTGTTATTTTAACAATGTCGAATTCTACCTTAAATGTGTTCATGTTTCTCTCAATTGATAAAATTGATGAGGACGTCATCGATGAATACCACCATAAACTTATCTAAGAATGGTTAAAAAAAATTATTTATGAGGGAGATGAATGTTTCTACCACACTATTAAGTCTAAAAGGCATTATTGTGTAGGTATAATGGACATATATCATCCGAAAATACTATCTTTGGGATGTCCTATTCTACTATCCTTAATTGATGTTAGCTTAATAGAATATCATTTTGGGAGAATACCTTAGCTCCATTGAGTTGGTTTAATAGGACATCAATCCTTGGTAATGTGTAGCGGTTCTTTACTATAACCTGATTCATCCCTTGATAATTGATGCACAACCTTAGTCTCTAGTCCTTTTTCATCACAAATGGGATAGATTCTCCCCTAGCTATATACTGCATTAGATTTAGCACTTCCCTAATAAATCTCCTTAGTGCGACTTGATCTCTTTCATATGCACAAGTTCCATATGATATGGGCTTTAGATATTGGTTATGTCCCCATCAAAATGTCCATGGTAAACTTGACATCTCAAATAGGTGGTATTCTAAGAATCTACTTAGGGAATATGTTAGGACACCCACGGATCACTAAAATATACTTTTGTGGCATCTCAACTACCTTAGCATCTCAAACACTACACAAGAAGAGCGGGTATCCCATGCAAATAAGCTTTATTCATCATGATTGCTAACCTAATCTCTATAGAGGGGTTAGGTTTAAACTTCTAATACAAGATCCTAACATCTTTTTACCCTAGTAGAACTAGATGGTATTTCATGCAATCTGTCAATGCTTGGTACTTCCTCAACATTTCAATTCCAACAATTATATCAAAGTTTCACAATTCATGCTCTATAAGGTCTAATGGGAATTCTACTTCCACAACCATCAAGGTCGCCCCTTTATAGAATTTAGAGCATGGCATCCTATCGTTCGAGTGGAACACAATAGAACTAGAGATATTCCTAAAGGAAAAATAGCATTTCAATATACAAATGCCAAAGACATAAAAAAATGTGATGCATCAGAGACAAACGATATACAGGCTGGAAAGGTAAAGACAATAAGCATACCAACTACCACACTAGCCTCCTAGAGAAACTCCCATGGCATAATAGGATTATTTCCCCTACTAAAAGATATAAGGCTTTTGTCCTCTAGACTAACTAGCTCAATTAGCAACACTATTTGGTGATAGAGGAAAATTTAACATATGTGACTACTGCTGCTAAATGGATCTGATGCTCTAAGCATGTGTCTGACCTCTCTAAATAATTTCTCCTCTTACACGGCACTCGTAGTCTCAGTGTCCAATCATACCACAACTAAGGTAAGTCACTCAATAATCTATTCTTGGGTCATTTGCTCCACAACGTTTATAGTGGTAATGCCTCTCCTCAAAATGTTTCCCTGACTAACCTCCAACTTTGGGGTACTAACCCCATACTCCTCCCATAATTAGGTATCATATTTCCTATAGAATAGGCTTTATTCCCATCATTGAGATGTTGATAACCCTCAAACATTCTTTTCCACCTAACTCGCCACTTTAAGTTTGGACAACTCGAGAAGTCACCGAAGCATGCTCATACATTCCCACCATATCTAGCAAAGTAATTGCCACTAATAATTCTTAGTATTTATTCCCTAAGACAATCTAAAAATGATGGACCTGCGTCGCCTCATTAGCCTCTACCTCTAGAGCAAACTAGTATAATTCCATGAATCTTATGTAGTACTCCTCTATCATCATGCCACCCAACTAAAGGGCCATGAACTCATCGTACTTCTCTATAAAGAGGTGATTAAGGTAGAATGGGAATAAAACACTTCATGGAATGGTCCCTCGCCCATCAGCTCTGTGTCTTTACAATTGATGCTTCTCCACCAGGCTTCTAGTCCCTCAAGTAATACACTACCATGTCAATCCTACTATCCATAGAGAAACCACATGTTATCAAGGTCTATTCCATATGGCTGGCCCATCTCTGCATAATGCTAGGGTCCTCCTAACCCTTGAATTTTTTTTTAGTGATGATGCCCAACCCTCCTAAGCCAATCTTCCAAGACTGATATGGTTGCTAGTAGTGGTGGGGTTGTGGTTCTCAATTCTAGCCTTCTAGGTAGGCTTCGACAATCTCCATGAATGCATTGACACTCTCATAATGGTGGTTAGTGGCCTTCTAGGTCACTTGTATGTATAATCCATTATCAATATTAACATTCTTTCTCTTTTACTCTACTTCTCTTTACCTATGCTCTAATTTCCAAATTCTCATTTGAATTACTTATTCAAGTTATTATCTAATACTCATCCTCATTATCATCATTACCATCGAGTGATAGACTCTTCACCTCCTCATGGTCTCACATATGATGGAATTCTATCCAAACTAAAAGACATAAAGTCTAAGCTAAAGCCATGTAACCACCAATGGAGAAAAGTCTATGCCAAAACAAAGTAATGAAAAATGGATATAAGTTTAGGCTAAAGCCAAAACCGTTTAATAAAGGTACCCTTTAATATATCATGAGTGTTTAAAATATGTAAGGTATAACACCAATAACACTAGAAGGAAAACTAACCCTAGGTAGCTAATTAAGGAACACTTAACCCAAACCTATACACCACTCAATTGTCTTTCACTTTACGTGATTTGTACATTTTTCTTCAGGTTATGTGATCACACAAGGCTTATACAACATGCAAACAAGACATTACCACACTTATTCCTTATTGACCCGTACCATTCCCAACAATTTTTGGTATTTCCATAAATTCTTACTTAGGATTAATCAAACCTATTAGATTACTCCATGAAAAAATGTTTGTATTCCATTACCCTTTTCAAAACCATCAAATACTTATTTTGGTTTACCCAGTAAGGCCTTTGTAATACCGATTGAGTATGTCATGAGTCATGATCCATTTAATTCATCTATTGGGTTATTAAACCATGGAAATAAATGTATTTTAATTATTAAATAGTCACACAATAGTGTTAGGCATATTCCCAATGCATATCTAAGCAAAGAATTAAAAATCATATAATCCGAACAAATCAATCGATTGATTTAGCCTAACCACTTGATTGGTCGTACCAACTAGTCAATTAGTTGGGCAAATTAGTCAACCAGTTTTGCCTAACTAATTAATTCATTTTACACATCTAAACCTAGGGTTCCCTCAAATCGATTAATTTGTTTGACCAAAGTTGTTGATTATTTAGAGACTAGTCAATCAATTCTATGAAACTAGTCAATAGGTTTAAGTAGAGTGAAAGAATAAGTTCATCATAGACCTATTAATCAGTAGGTTGGTTCAATCAATTGACTGCACTAAGGACCAGTCAATACAAAAGGAAATTTTAGATATCAACTCTAAATTAAACATGAACACGCTCACCGCAAGAACACAATAAAAATATTAAATCTCTAAGTACTATAAAATATTCCTAAAAAGTTGATATTGCCCATTGATTAAGTAGAGGCCAATAAAATTGAATATGTTAGTACAATAGTACCGAGCAATACATTATGTAGAACTAAACATGAAAAGCTTGCATGGTATACATAAAAGTCAGGTAAAGACTTTGTATCTAACTTATCAACCAAATAAAATACTAAAATATGCATGTAAAGACAAAAAATGAGATAGCCATTTCAAATAAACAAATTTCATTAAAGCCATATATTACTCATGCTGGCTCATTTAGAACATAATGAAACCTACCAAATAAGCATCTATGGGACACCCTCCGAAGTAATGATTAGGACTAATATCAACCTAGTAACCATAACATTAACAATTTATCTCATGACTCAATATCCAGAACTTTATTCTTAACTAGAAACAAAACCAATTAGTTGTTAAGATCATTCTAATTATTTTTATTCATGTGGAGTTCAAGGACCTTACTATTCTTAAGCAATGGAATGATATCAACAATATAACCCTAAGGCTAAATTCTCTAAGCCACTATTCTTGTTTGGTGGAATAGACAAATTCAACAAGCTCTAAATCATGTTGTCTTTCACTTCAATATTAATATTTTTTAATGATTATGATCATACTAAATATTTAGTTCACATTAAGTTTAGGGACCACACTATTCTTAACTAGTGGAATAGTAACAAAAATATACAACCCATGGGCACAACACTCCTAGCTACTATTCTAATCTAGTGGAATAGACCTATACAAACCTTAGGCATAATGCTCTTCTAGTGGAATAGATAGGTATAGAAAATCCTTACTCATGTAATCCTTCAATTTAAATATTAAGAACTTATTAGATTATTGATTTTCGTAAGTAGTCATAAAATCTTATCATAACTATAAAAGGTACATAAAGAACAATTAATAAACATTTGGGTTATTCATTAAAGGGAATGACTCCAATGCCCCTATGAAACCTTAATTTCATAGGATGAGAACAATTTATCCTATAAAACACATATCATCACAAAATTTATCACACCATCCTTTGATAATATAATTAACATCATATTAAAAAATTAATGCCTAACTTTAACTTCTTACACATGCAAGCCTACCTCTAGGGTTATTATTCCCCATTAAAGCATTTACTCATTTTATTAAACATATGTTGCATATGGTTACCCCTATTAATACAAGTATCATACGTAGCATGTCTTAACCAAATACAATATTACAATCCAAAGATTTTATATTTAACTCACAAATAACAAAAATATCCTATAGATCATAATTACCACATTACTATCCATTTTAATTACTAATTTTAGCTTAATTAATAATTTATAATGAAAAGGATAAAAATACCATAATTAAGGTATTTTAACATGAAATTAAATGACTCGATAAAATAATGATTATTTTTTCCTTACATATAATTTAGCTCATAAAACCCTAACAATGATATCTAATTCATACAAAATCACATATTTCTATGGTAAAAATTAAATAATACATATTATGCATACTTACTAGAATAAGTATCATGGTGCACATTAAAAGGCTAAATTATCCCTAGGGCCCAATGATAATAATGATTAAAAAATACACCTACACATGTTTAACCTATTATATTACACGTATATATATATATCTTATATAAATTATTCCCATCATTTAATGCATTTAAACTACTTTGGTACCCATATTATTTTATACAACTTAATATGCTCTATTTTACCAAATTATATACTGGTATTATTGGGAAATTAATTTCAAAATTACAAACATAATGAGGCTACTTAAGCTACCCGTTTCTTGATTCCTCACAAGGTTAATCCAGATTTTGAAAATAGACTTAAGAATTTAAAAATATTTAGGATTGTGAAAATTGAGTCTCTAACTAAAACATGATTCTCAACAACCAAAAGCTCTGATACCATCTATAACACCCCTAAATTTTGGAACTTAAAATTTTCATTTTAAAAAGTTAATAGCGAAAGTCAGAACAAAAAATATGGGGATGTCACACCGCATCAAACATAGAAGAGGCACTCCCGATACCCAGTCCATGTCAGGTTCAAGGCAAAAGTAACCACATACCTAGGAATTAGGTGTGGTAAGCACTTGATTCCACCGTGATATAGGATACGAAAAAGAGAGAAGGGAATAAATAGTGAAATCAAAGGGCTATGAGTTTAAAGAGAGACATAGAGATATTCGAATAACTATACCCTTTACCAATACATTTAGCACTCACCCAAGGCAAGCACATCAAGCTTAAAATCATCAATCACTTGCAAAATAGAGCAGGTATGCTCATGGGAATGAGTAGTACCCATGAAATAGGTGGTCAATATGCTATGTATTAAGGGAACACTACTATCAAAATAGGAATACAAGTAGCACATGCTTCCACATTAAATGATAAAGGAAAAAAAATAAGTAAATGATCATCTTGTAAGACATATTATAATCCAGATCCATTTTTTTTAAAGTATAGTCCATTTTTATTCTTTTATATATGATGTGTATAGGAACCCCACTGTTCTTAAACTAGTGGAATGGTTTTAAAATTCTCAAGAACGACACACCCAAGCCTCTATTCTTTTCGGTGGAACGGAGGTGATAACATCTTCTTAAGAAAGAATACTCCTGAGCCACTATTATACTTAGTGAAACAGGAATAAATCATCTCCTAGGGAAAGAACATTCCCGGGCTACTATTCTACCCGGTGGAATGGGAATAAATCGCCATGGTCCTCACTCACGCATTCTTCGAATTTAAATAATTAGTATCTTTTCTTTAGGATGTCAAGATATGTTTTATTTCACAATGATTAGTCACCCACTAGTCAGAATTAGTGGAACGGTTTGAAACTTCTCAAGGACAACACCCCTAGCCACTATTTTTTCCAGTGGAACGGATATTAAAACTATCATCTCAAGGCAAGATGTTCTCGAGCCACTATTCTACCCAGTAGAATGGGAATATATATATATATATATATATATATATATATATATATATATATATATATATATATATATATATATATATAGGAAAAATAATCACCATGCCCCTATCCATATGTTGTTTCATTTTAAGGGTTAGTATCTTATTTAATGGTTGATTCTCAATCATAGAACACAGCTAAATAGGTTTGCATATAATACAAATCCAAACCTTTAAGTCTTGTCAAAATATAATTAAAATTCATTCAGTGTTCATTCTCCCATCTTATTTATTCCACTAACATTTTATTATGACATCTCCCAAATCCCATCACATTAAAAAGTGCAACCTAATTCCTATGAGTTTTATTTAGTAATCTCGTCCCAATGTATATATATTAAACACTGAAGTATCCAAGGCTAAATCCCATAAAAATGTCATAACACTTCATATGAAATATTTATCATTTCTAATTTCTAATAGTTATTGTCTAATCCATGAAAATGGAATCATAATATTAACATTTCAAGATGACTTGTCCCAAATTTACTATTAAACATTTATGAACCCTAAAATAATGATAATATTCCCATAAATTACTCATGTTATTAATGTCATAATTTAAGTCTCCTAACACATAAATGATCAAACTTCCTTAATATCCCATAATGACCATGTTACCCTTTTAGCACCATTAGTACCTTTTTTTTTTAAAAAAACTTATGCCTTCTATACATATTATTTTTCCAAGTCTTCATTAGTCATCCTACCCCATGAGAGACTTTAAAGCCATTTTCCACAACTCATTTAGCCTATATTCATACCATAATACATAATTTTATAATTATGACATTATCATTATTCAACCCATATTTCATACCTTGATTTACAATCTTCACAAATATGAAATTCTCGTCATTCAACCCAGATTTTAGACCATAAATATACATCCACAAGTGTGATATTATCATCATTCTACCATAGATATATTTTTGCAAGTATGATATTATCATCACTCAATCCATATTTTATGCTATAAGATGCATTCTCACAAATATGATATCATTATCATAATCATAACGTAATGGTATCCTTTACAAACTCTTATTTTCTTTCAACATAACATTCATAACATCACAATTTATTAACATCAACATATGATATATATTATAGTAGCAATATCATGAAAATACATATAGTCATACAAGCAAGTATCATCAAAAGTCATAAGTATTTAATAGTATCCTTACCAACTAGGACACCAGCATCTAAGCATATAAAATTCTAGACTTCCTCCTCCGAGCTACTAGAAAACCACCGATGAAAGATAATAAAATTATGGTTAGGCTTGAGGAGTTAAAACGAAGGAAAAATCAAGCTAAAGAGGATAAAAGTAGGTATAAACATAGTTAAATGAGAGCTTGGGATGTGTGGGTGTGTAGAGGAATGCGTGGTGGAGCTATGGTAGAAGTTTTATGGTGTTAGGTCGAGGTTTGGGGGTGAAAGTAGGGATGCATGATCAAAGGAATGGGGTTATATGGCTGTGTGGCAAATAGTGTAGCTTCTGGTCAAGAGAAAATTGTACTGCCATAGAGAATCAGGCCAAGAGGAAAATTTTAACACGGTTAGATGGTACAAGGTTTGTATGGCTATGTAGTAGGGGTTTTTAGCTTTTTACGGATGTGCACACTACAATGTCGCAACATATGAGAGGGAGAAGGAAGAAAAAGAGGCGACGGTTAGTAGTAATGGCTAGCAACAGTGAGGGAAAAGGTTGGGCAACCTTGGTGAATGGTCCACCAGCTAAAGGCTGTGAGTGGTGGCCGAGGTGGTGCATGGTGGAGGAAGATGGAGGTGCGAAAGCCAAAACAAGGAAAGGAAGGGGAAGAAGAAGATGAAAGGGAGAAGGGTGAAGGACCTTGGTAATGGCTCCTTGGCACAAAATATCAGCAGAGTGACAAAAAGCTAAAGAGAATTAGGGAGAGTGTGAGGTATATATATATATATGCATGTGTGCTTGTGAGGTGACTCAGGGAAGGAATAAAGAACAAGGGTGGCATGCGATGGGGAGAACGGTGATGGTTCAGCTGCAAGTTGATGATGATGATGGTGGTGATGGTTGCAAAGGATAGTTAGGATATAGTAATAGCTGCAAGGTGAGGGTGGTGATGGTTGATGGAAGTGTTGAATAAAGATGGAGAGGACAAGAAGGATGCAAGGAGATAGGGTGTGCAATGGGGGAAAGGTGCAGGTCCACATAGATGGGAGAAGGAAAAGAAGAAGAAGAAGAAGAGGAAAGGTGATGGGTGATTGATGATGGTGCAACAAGGTGATGGGTGGTGGTGCAAGTGGATAGTGCAAGTGAGGGTGAAAGTGGATGGTGCAAGTGGAGGTGTAAGAGTCGCAGGAAAGGTTAGAGATAGAAGGGGAAGAAAAAAAGAAAATAAACGGGAAAAGGAACATAAAAGGAAAAGAGAATAGGTTGAGGGGATTAGTTTAGGGTAATTTAGGATTAGTTAAGGGTAATTAGGATTAACGAAATTTTTTAGCGGATTTGATTTTGGTTTACAAATTATAGTTTGTCAAAGTTAAGGTTTTCGAAATTGGTTAATGTTTAGAGATTAAGGATGGGTTAAGTCTAATATAGGATTTATTAGGATTAGAATCAAATTAGGATGCTAATGGTGTGAAATTAGCTTTTGAAAATTTTTAGGGTATTACGCTGCATTAGTTGGAGACACAATAAAGGGACACTAGCACTAGGGGTAATACAGCTGTGTGAAGTTATGAGGGGTGGTGTTGGCAAAGGGATGCAAGGTTGGTGGCTAGGTAGAGATTAGGTCGGGGCCAAGGTGGAAAAGTAAGGTTGGAAAAGCAAAGAGGAGGGCTGATGAGAATAGAAGGTTGAAAGGGAGGAGTAGAACATTCAGTATGATAGAATTGTTTGATGCTTTAACCTAAGTAGGCAGAACCAGTTGAAAGCTGACGTTGCATGGGAGGTGGAAACCTAAACTTGTGATGTAGAGGTTGTGATGGAGTTCAAAGTAATGGGGGCAAGAGCTACGTAAGGTAGTCAAGGTAGGGGAGGTCAGAGGCTAGGTGATGGTCAATAATGTAGAAGGGCGGGAATGGTGGTGCCACATTAATGGTGGTTGGTTGTTAGATAATTGTTAATTGATGATGGTGGTGAGGCACAAAATGAAGGACAACAACTGAGGATGGTTGCAAAAGAGGGGAACGACTAAGAGAATGGTCATGCAATAAATGATGGGGTGAAGGTGAGAACTAGATTCGGTCGAATGAAAGAATAGAACAAGAGGCAGTGGAAGGAAGAAGATGAAGGAGAATGAAAGAAGATAGACATGGAAGGTGTTGGACTTGAAAAAAATCCAAACGAGAAATAGAGGAGGAGTAAGAGTTTATTAGGGTATTGTCGATTGAGTGTAGAGGGTAGCATAGGAGGGAAAAAAAATAGTGGGATTGCACATCATAATTGAATTTGGTTAGTTTTAGGTTTACTTTGGTTAGGTTTGGGCACTAGATTAAAAATAATAAAAAAATGAAAAACATTAATGGGTTAAAAGTGGAGCTAAATAATAGAAAAAATGGTAAAATAATTGTAATTATTTAAGAATTAATTGAGGTTATAGATCAAGGTTTAAGAAAAATAATTAAGCTAATACTTTGGGATTTTATTTCAAATAAAAGGCTAAATGTATAAAATTAGGGTTTATGAAATTTAGAGTTGTTATAATTTAACAGGTGATAACTAGAAAAAATTAGCTATGACAATACTTTGTCATATTCTTTACAAGATAATTTATTTCCTTTTACTTAAACCTTCCGATATTAAAAGATTAGAAAAAAAATAATGGTTTGCTGCTTGGACTTGTCCAATGATTTAAAAATTAAAAATGATATTTTTGTAACAATAGTGTTTAAAGATAAATATTTAATTTTATTCTTTAAATAGTATTAATTTGAACATCTACATTAAATACATAATTTTCTTAGTGTTATTAAATAATAAATATTTTTAATTTTTATTTATTAGCTCTTATGGTTTTTTTTAATTGGAGTGATTTGAAATGAGGATAAACTTTAAATATTTACCTTGTTGAAAGAATTAAAGATGAATTAGAGTAAATATTTTAAAATATTATTTAGATATTATTAAACATATATAGATAAGTTAAGATGAATAGTATTTTAACTTTTTTTATTTAAATAATTGAATGTTTAAAAAAATAATACTTTAGCCCATTTGTTAACATGAGTGAGACATATCAAGCTAGGAGAAATTTTATCAAAATATATAACGATTTCATTTAAACTTTTTCCTTTTATATTATTATCCGTAAGTATAAAGTTAATAAATATAAAGTGAATTAAGACAAAATTTCACTTCAAATAATTCTTAATATCCCTCCAAAAAGTTTTTAAAAAGGATAAAGCTATTCACTTCAATTTATCCCAAATTATATAGCACATTAAAGTACCGTGAGTAATCTCCAGATGAATTTAGCTCCTCAACCTTACCTCTCACGTGACATGACATACCATTCTTCACGAGACAAAGCCTTATGAATCCATTGACTAATGCAAAAGAGCTACTACTCCCGATGCGTCACCCTTTACAAGTGGAGACATTTTTTTTTTATATTTATAAGAAGGTATATAAAAGTTATTATAAATTATTATATAAAAGACGTTATTATTAAAATATTATAATATGGAAAGAATAAATTAAAATTTTAATTTAAAAAATTATAATATACCGTAACTGATATCTACCATTAAATCAGACTTGGTAATCAGGTTTAGTTTGTTCTTCGTTTTACCAACGAGTTCGTCTCGTAACTTAATCGTAGCCGCACGGTCGATTTGTAGCCCGTGCATTCACAACTGCCCAATATGATTTTTCTTCCTCAATCCACGATACTATTTTGTTTTCTTTTTATTTTTAGGATAATTCACGAAACTTTTGTATTTACCTATGTAGGCAGTATTAAATTCACGTTCAGTAATATCTTCTGTCCCGTAGTACATGGAATTACAGTAAGTATTGCATTTTAACACCTGGGTACCATGATCCATTTTCAGCAAAAAAATAAAATAAAATAAATAAAATAAAATAAGTTCTTGATATCACGATGGCTTTTGTGCTCGGCGGCTAGTCGATCAATCAGCTACTAGTTTCCAAAGATACAATATTAGTAATATTTCCTTTCTTTGTGGGTATGTTAGTGGCGTGGAGGTGGCCGACTTTGATTCTTTCTATCTCATTGGAATTCGAGCCACATTAAAAATGTGTGCTGATTATTTTTATATTTCAATCTTTTAAATTATGAAATTTTCCTATGATACAGATGTGTCCATATATATCATTCTCAAAAGTAAAATATTACCTTTATTTTGCAATGACAATCACTACGCTATTTGACAGTGACTAATAAAATACTCCATTTATTTTATATCATAACAAAAATAAGGTTTTAGCTAAACACAAAAAAAAACACATTAAAATTTTATAATAGTCATATAATTTTACTAATATTCAACCATATTTTTTATTTAATTGAAAACATAGTAATATAAAATTAAAATTGGAAAAAAATTATTTAGTTGTTGATACTTGTAACACCCTAAACTGAACGAATAATATTTTTTTTTTGTTAGACTAGCATAGAAGCAAGACTAAAAATATGGATAAAATTGTAACAGCATACATAAAAAGATGCATGATCATTCACTTAACATATAGCAAGTGCAAAACTAATGTTGTCATGCTATAACATTTCAAAAGACAAATATAAGTTGATCTCAAACATGGCGATATGATGGCCCTCTTATTTTCTAAGTAATCTAAGGCCTCAAACACAAAATGAAACTCCCTAATCTAAGACTCTAAATGGATAGGGTCCTTGTAACACTCCAAAATCACGACTTAAAATTTTCATTTAAATTTTGCTTTGCAGAAGTGGAAATTAAAGAACAGGGGATGTTACCGCCACACTTGATATAAATCCGGTCTCCTCACCATCCTTACGTCAAGTGCTAAAGCTTAAAACAAGTTAAACCAACAAAAAAACAAAAGAAGTACAATACATAATCGAGGGTTTTACAAAAGAAAGATTATCCATAACAAATGACCGTTTAGATAATTAAGTAGCTAACTATTTTTAGAAAATAACAAAAGAGCACACAAAGGTGCAACAATGGTTTTCCTTACACTCATCCGGTCCATCATAGTTACAAGGAAAAAGGAAAAAGGGGATAGGGTCCACTCACTCCCTTAATCTAACTATTCGCCGGGGTGATGCTCCTTAAAATTCTTCAACCATTGCATGCCATAGACGAACTCTTCTGAAAAGTGATAGCATCAGTACGACTTCCTCGTATTGAGTAAATAACAACGCCTCCGAAGAGGTAGCATACCCACATATACAATAATCATAAAAGTAAGGTATTCAAATAAAACATATGATCACATGCAAGCCATGAGTTTATGATACAAATCCACATCACAATTAATGATACTAGCTAGATTACAATCCCTAGCAAGGGCATTGAAGACATGCTTATAAATCTTACAACCATTTTAACTTACCAACGGCCATACTTGATAGCATAATAGGATGAAGTAGTGACATTCCAACAATCTAACCAAGGTCGAGTCACACCTAATCCAATTATTATAGAAGTATTAAGGTCGACGTCTAATCCGTTTATATCATTTATGTAACAATTCTCAAGTGTAATACAATCCCATATCCATGACAATGATCGTCAAGAAGGTGGTACCAAATAATTCACTCAATTCCAGGACAAAGCTCGCCAAGGAAGCCACATGACATATCAGCCGTCCATACTAAACTTCAGAACTCAAGTCCTTAAGTACGCGTACTCCCTATAGGGTGTATGGAATACCTATAGAATAGAAGTGAGCCCCTTGACCCGAAGGCCCAAACTATGCACTCGGCGGCCAAGTCCAAGGCACGAGATTCCTTTCCAACTCAAGTCTTCCTCTTTAATAAATTTTCTGGTTAGTAATTTTGAGAATAATAAGGTTCACAATATTACAACTTAGCCATCAATCAATCAACCAAGGGAGCCCAAGGGTCACAACAATCAACCATCAAATGTCGAATCCAAAAGACCACAACGATCGCCACAATTCCAAGTCAAAACGACCTAGGGTTAGGCATCATGCCATAGCCCGAATAATTATCTGATTCAGTTATCTAGTCCATTTGTCCAATATTTCCAAAATTATTCTAAGGTCAACACTTAAGTCGACTAGCCCAAGTATTCAACTTGAAACACTTTTTTGCCGAAAATACCTTTCGACCTATAACTACCACATTTTCCTTTAATTTATTACCAGTTTTATCACCATAGGATATTTGTCGTGAGAAAGCTAATATAAAATAGCTAATGATACTTTAACATACAATACTTTCTTCGGTACGACCTAAGACTATATTACCCCTAAGCATTCACCACACATGGTACATGTACACACTCTTAGCATGCATTTCATGTATCTCCTAAAATTTAGACAATTTCCACAAATAACTTTTAAATACCGACTATGGTATATAGAATTTACATTTTTACCCCTAGAACATGCAACACATATTAATCACCATTTAAGCACATTTATACTCTAAGCTAACATTCTATACATCCAAAATTATCTAAATTATCCAAGGGACACATTTAATCCATTTATGGGTCTTACCATGAAACATGACAAATTTTCGGTTGGACTCTAACCCTAAACATGCATATTTCTTTTTAGCACAAATCCATATATGTTGTCATAAGCATACACTCTTTAATTTTTAGAATACTACCTAGGAATATAAATATTAAAATGGTAACACATAGTAGTACTCTAAACATGCACATTACTTTTGAGCATAAATCCATTTACGTTGTCATAAGCATACACTCTTCAATTTTTAGAATATTACCTAGGTATATAAATCTTAGCATCGTAACATATATTAGTACCCTAAACATACACATTTCTTTTTTTTTAGCATAAATCCATATACGTTGTCATAAGCATACACTCTTCAACTTTAAGAATACTACATAGGGATATAAACATTAGAATGGTAATATATATTAGTATCATAAACATGCACATTTCTTTTTGGCATAAATCCATATACGTGGTCATAAGCATCCACTCTTAAATTTTTAGAATACTACCTAGGCATATAAATATTATCATGGTAACATATATTAGTACCCAAAACATGCACATTTCTTTTTAGCATAAATCCATAAATGTTGTCATAAGCATACACTCTTCAATTTTTAGAATACTACCTAGGCATATAAATATTAGCATGGTAACATACATTAAGTTACACATCATAATATTCACATAGAAACAAACTACAACATGCTTCCATTTCCCACAAAATACAAGTCATTTGATATCCTCAATCTAGCATGATTTTTATCCTAGAAAACTAACATATCATTTTCACACAAAATTCTACCATCTACGGATTAGTTGGATTTACCTTTGAGCTAAAAAATTAATGACACCACAAAGAGTTTCTTCCAAAAATATGTTAATCAGGGTTGAGATTACCTAGAAATAAATAACACCATCCACAACTACAAGCATTAGTATCTATGCTAACTAAAATAATCAAAATGACAACCTATGTGAACTAATACCCGAAATACAATTAAGGAGAATAACCAAGGCAGCCGGTGCATGAAATTTCTACGCACCAAGCCCACCGAAAGATAGAATACTTACGCTGGAGAAATAGTTGTTGCTTGAAGAGGTGAAACACAAGGGAAGAGTTGGGTGATTTTTGGGCATGGTTTTGGTGAAGGGAAGGGAGAGTTTGGGGCTGCAAACAAAGGTTTCAATTCTAGAATTAAAGGGAAGAAAGAGAGGACTTTCAAGGAGAAAAATAGAGGACTTAAAGGGAGAGGGAAGGAGGGCCTTTGCTGCAGGTTGAAACTTAATAAAAGAAGGGGAAAATAGAAAGAAAAATGGGTTGCTGTAAGGGTGAGTAGGGAAGGGTGTTGCAAGTTAGTTTTTGGGGATGAGGGTGTCGAAGCTTGGGAGAAGGGAAAAGGCTGGCTGGATGCATGGGAAAGGAGGAAAATTTAGGGGTAGATGGCTAGAAAAGTTGGGTAGGTCTGCAGGTTGAGAGGAGGGGAAGATAAGAGCTGCAATTTGGTTGATGGGCTAGGGTTAGGGTCTCATGATAGGTTAAAAGCTTTAATTAAAAATTAGAAAAGAAGATGGGCACCAAAGATGGTATAGAGGAAGAGTGGAATGGATCAAACATGTGTGGATGTTTTGTTTGAATTTCCATGTAGATATTTGGTGAAGTTTGAGGAAAAATGTTGAAGGATTGATAGTCCTTAAACATAAAGGATTTAAGATATGAAGAGAGTTTTTAGATGGCTAAAATAGTGGCACTTATTCACATTACATTTAATGGAGAAATTAAGGGGAAGATCAAACAAAAAACTAAGATTCAAGGAACTTGTTATTCCAAAAATTGTGTAAGTATCACCCTAAATGTTGAATACTTAAATATTATAATATAAGGAAATTTCATGGATTGAATAAGAAAAATAATGATGAAAATGTTAAACCAAGATTGGAAGAAGATTAGAAGAATGGTATGAATCTTCAAATAAGATTCAAGGAATAATTTAAGAAGTTCAACTTTATATGTTTCTTTATGAACACATTTAAAGTATTATATATAAGATTACTCAAAGTAGTTTTACTTATAAATATTAACTCACAAAAGAGAGAAATAACCGAGATTATTACTTGTATTAGATTCAAATGATTGGCATTCACATGTTACAATGTGTTGGATATGTAGTATATAGGTATCCACACTTTGTTAAGTAGCACACCATAGTATCAAAAGTGATATGAATGTGGCTAAGTATAACTAACTATTAAAGCAACATAGTACTAACCAATTAAATTAATGAAGCAAACAAAAAATTATTAAAAGCAAACATTACTAATAATTAAATGGAAATAACTAACAAGAGTACTTGTAATAACTTGTAACACACAAAATCTTAGATATATTGATAGCTTGAAGTCCATTAATATTATCCTTACAAAAATATTATATACCTATAATAATTACTTAATGTAGACTTGTTATGGTTTGTCACATTATCAATATTATCATCAAAGATAAATAAGATAATAGTCTCTATAACTAAGTTTTCCAAATCTTCATTGTCTCTAAAATCCATAGATGATGTTGCATTAATAACAAACCTCCACAACACTACTATCCATTCTCTGTTCATATGTCATTTTACCCTTAATACACTTTCCTATTTTACCCTCAAAATATCTCCCAATCATACCATATGTTTCATGTTTTAATATTCATATTCTTTCTTGGAATTTCTCCTTGGTAGCTTAGAACCCATGAAAAAACCACCACCATAGCACCAGCTGTGATCCACCATTAACATCACCAAACAACCATTAATCTTAAGCATTTTTCTTCCTCCATATTTATTATTTTTCCTTCTCCTATTTTATTCATCTTTTCTTCTTCTTATTCCTTTGGATTTATTACCTTCATCCATAATTTTATTCTATATATTAGGCATATTTTTTCTTCCGAACATAAATATAATTTGCCGCCTCATTTTCCTCTTTAATTTCATGTACTATTAAGTAGTTTTTATTTTATTAATCCTTTTTATAGTTTTTCTAGGGCTTGTAGGCTTGATGGAAGAGTTGACTTGATGGTTAAACATTTCTTTCTTTTTCTAAGAGTTTTTATTTTGGTAAGAATTTATAATTTCATAGAAACATGTTTTAATTTTGTGGAATTTATAGGATTTTGCCATGTTCTGTGAGTTAATCTTTAATAAAAAGTTTGGTTATGTTTCATTCTATTGTGATTTTGTTAAATTAATGACGCCATGTTGATCTTGGTAATACATACATTAATTTTGAATCATATGATGTTATATTTTGATGATCTTAACTATGCTTTATTTTTTTATATATAAGTTGAGGTTGATTTCATTGTTTTGATGTTATGATGGTTTTCTCAAATTGATTATACCATGTTATTCTTCATTATATTTAGAAAAAGTTTGGTTTGTAACTAGTTATGTTTTGATGTTTTTAATCATATTTCCTTTTAAATTATTGAAGTTGTAGGTTTTCATGATGTTAGTGAGGGTTTATGATGATATTATGAAGTTTTATTAATTGAATTATACCATTATAATCATTATGCTTTGCAGATAAACTTTTGTATAAAGCATGATTAATAATAATAAATTGAGAAGGATTTAATTTTTAATGAAAATTTCTAGGAACTAGATGTTTTCTAATTGTTCTTTGTGTTATGCCTTTAATTCAAAGTGTTATTGACTTATAACACCCTAATTAAATTAAGTTGTGTTTAATCTTTGTTAATCATAATTATGATAAATATTTTTTCTGACTTCAATAATTAATATAAAAAAATGATCCATTTAGTATCATTAGGGATCAATGATCAACCATTAACTATTGACCATTCACCATTAACTTTTGCCATATGAATTGTAAATTACCATGAAACGTGAATCGTAATGAATAGTAATTCTATGTATGAACATATTTCTAATTCTTGGTAATAAAAGAATTTTTGTTTTTGTTTTTGTTTTTTAACATTCTTGGTCTAAAAGGACATTTTTGTCAAGTGATGAATAGTGAGTTTTGTTAACCATAAGTTTTTCCCAGTTTTATTTGGGACATTATTTGGACTTGATTAAGAAATTTTTATTTAATGTTTTTTCAAATTTTGATCCTAATAGTAAATAGTGGTTATTTAACTACTTAAATTATGCTTGCTTTTATTTCAACCTCTGAATTATGTTTCATGTTTTAAAAGTGTATTTTACTCATTTAGTGAATGAATGAAGGAATAGTGAATATAGTTAGGCTTTATGGCCCTATTGACCTAAGTTTACTATGGGATTATTTTTTGGGACTCTTATTTAATAACATGTGCACTAATTTTACTTCCATTGGATTTTTATATTTTCTTAAAATTTTCAAAGTTTCATGTGATCTTTGAAGATCTTATAGATCATTAGTTTTCATTATTTGATTAACCTTTTATCATATTGGGGATTTTGTGTTATATATAAAGACTTATGTATTATATGATATACATCCTCTTTGAGCTTTCCATTTGTGTAATACATTTAATCTTATTGTTAAAAACATATTCCTCTAGACTTTCATTTCCTATTTTTGGAAAATAAATGTGGTTGTTAGCCATCTTGTTGCTTGGTACCTTTTTTACCCAATCAACCCCACTTAACTATTATAGGAGACTATTAGTTGTAGGCATTAGATGTCCTAGTAGTTGTGGCATTTTGTGACCAATATGAGGTAGAAGTCTTGTCCTTGGAAAAGCCATTTTGATTAGATATTTATATGTAGTATATCAAAGCTCCTATTATTGATTTTTTTTATTGCGATGGTAATTTGGTAATTTATTCAAAGAGATAACTATGTGTAAGATTTCCATAAAGTGATGGTTGTAATTTTAATCCCTAATTCTAGGTAATATTTTAATCCTACTTTATTTTCATAATAAAGATTTTAAACATAATTATAATACTAACCCTTAATTTCCTTTCTTTTTCCCCCTTTCCCTTTTCTTCTTCTCCTTCTCGACCTCATTCTCAACTTTCTTCCTTTGTAGGATTTGATCTTCTCCCTATAAAGTTCCTTTGGGCACGCATATAGCCTAAACTAACCTATCCTAGCTTAATCATGACCACTATGACCTCCTATATGCCAAAACTTTTCCCCAAATTGTGTTGCACCATAATCCTAGTTTTGATCGTTGCCTCTCTATCCTTCCTCACCATTTCCACAATTTATCTATATATACCTTCTAATATTATCTCTCTTTACCTCATTGAATAATTCATCAAACTCTCCCTATAAACACTCTCCCTTCCATTAGTTTTCGTTTTTATTGTTGAATCAAATATCATGATTTTTTCTTAAATAAAATAATATAAATTTTGCTAACACCTCATGTTGTTAAGTAACCAGTACATAATCATCTTATTTTTCACACACTTTTCTCTATGAGAAGATCATGTTTCTCACCCAACTTTATCATAACAAACTCATGTTGTGCTACTTCAAACTACACCACAAACACTTATTGCACCACCAAAAACAACACCCCATCCTTATGCCACACCACCCTTACTAATATGACTAATTCATGACACTACCCTTTACAACCAGGAGGAAATCACATTATAACTCCATAGGTGCGTGAATACATCAGGAAACTTTCCCATTGTTGTGCCACTTCCTCACACAAAAACTCTAATTCTACCACATCTTGTCCTTATATTCTTTTCCAATTTGATTAGAGGAGGCAGGTTAGGCTTATACGTGTATAGGAGCTATAGATATTTTATGTAAGGATACCTGTTATAGTAATGGATTTTCAAATCTTATGTGCTACATTCGTGCATTATCATGTTTTTATAAATATATTGAGAATGTCATGGTGTTAATGATTGTTCTATGATAAGTTTCATGGCATAATGGAAAAATGAGTAATATGTGTAAGAATGCAAATATGTGTATCGACTAGCTATTCTTGTTATGTGATTATAGGGCAAAATGATCAACTGGTGAAGTCAAACAAATTGATTGGTTCTTAGAATAGCTGACTTGTTGACCTAACCCATCAATCGGTAAGCCTACAGAGACTTTATTCTTACCCTATGCTCAAACCCATTAACTGCTTGGGTAGAACCATTTGATTGGTCTATAAATAATCTATTAGGTTACCCAAAGTAATATTTTGAGGTAAAGTAGAGTTCAACTAAGTCAAACCAATCGACTGGTTGGTGCAATTGATTGATTGGTTTGGCATAACTAATCAAATTGTTTAACTAGTTTTGTGATTTGGTTCCTATCTATTTGGTTATGCTTTAATGTTATGCATAGCATTGTCCTATGATTACTAAAGGGTTAAAATATATATTTTTTTCATTGATTAATGCCTAATGAATGGATTAATGGATCATGATTTATAACATACTCATTTAGTATTGTAAAGGCTAAATGGGTATACCATTTATGAAATGTGATGTTCGTTAAGGAAATAGTAATGAAACAAAACAAATGTTTGAATAAAAAAATATGATGGGCATGAATAATATTAGACATGGATAAATGGAAACCCCACACATGGTTGAAAATTGAAAGGACTAATACGGAAGATACGTAAGAAGTCCTTGTTTACTCTTTGTATGGATCTTTTATGATCACTTAAGTTCTTGAATATTTTACAAATCACATAGAGCAAAAGACAATCGAGTTATATATGGATATAGGTTACCCGATCTTTGATTAGCTATTAGGGGTTAGCTTTCATTTGCGTACTGTTGGTACCTTTGTGTATTACCTTTGGGAGGGATCTAAGAGGTCCCAACACCTTACCTACTATGAACACTAATGATGTACTAGTGGGTATAGATATTAAAAGGCCTAGTTACCTAGGTGCTTGGCTTCAGCCTAGACTTATGTCTATATTAGTTATTTGTAGGCTTGACTTATGTCTGTTTTGGCAATTGGCTTCAACCCAGACTTATGTTTGCTTTGGTTATTTGCTTTACCTTGTACTTTATGTCCTTTTATTTATATAGGCTTCTATGGTATGCATGTGAGACTATGGGGTTGTGTACAATCCATCGCTTAATGATAAGAATTTAAATGTTAAATAATTTGATGATAATATATGGAATACGGATAAGTAGATGATAAATAGCTTGGCAATGATGGGAACAATGGTTTATATGATAAAAAAGGGTAAAATCTATAAAGAACACTTGAATAATGTCTTAGATGTTTAACTATTATTATTGGAATGATTAACTAGATGTTGACCAATATCAATTTATAGGTAAGGACATGGTTTAATCTAATCAATTAATAAAATAAACCCTAATAGTTGTTTGAATTAATATTCTTAGTGCATATGTCATTATCTATGTTATCATAATATGAAGATAAGCACAATATGTTCTATGTTTCCAGAGTTATACACGATTGCATATCATGGTGCATTACTACCATATATATATATATGTCATTAGCATGACACATATTAAATATTATACCCATGTTATGATAGAATTTACATTCTTGTGTTTTTTATTAAAGATGTAACTTGGCTTACTCAGTACATAGAAAATTGATGTTCTAATTTTCTCAATCACATGCTCATTCCCATGAGTAAAGGGCTATATGAAGGATTTGAGCGATGGCCAGTAGTGGTTCTACCTGAGCTTGGGTTTGAGGTTTGAGAGTGTGCACATCTAGAGGTTATTGTGTGGTCCTTTAACAACCATGGTTTTTGGGGCCAGGTCTTAATCTTGTGTTTTATCTAATGTAGCCATATAGTCTTAACGTATCATTTCGTTATACTTGACATGGTTTGGGCCCATTGGGGTCCTTCAATGTAAAAAATCTTTCAAATATTTATGTAATTTATGTTTGCACACTCTATTTTAGTTAGGTTAGTTTGTTTATTGTTATATCTAATATGAGATAGGTATTGGATTTCTACCCTTTTACAAATAAAATAATAACAACCAATTTTTCCTATGTGTATGTTTCGCTCCCCCATTATTTTGAAAAGAAATTTTTTGGTATTAAAAAATGGGGGTATTACATCAACACTAGCTCATAATCCTTGACTAATTCTAATAATCGGTGGTATCACAAATTCAACACCCACTACGTGAAAATGTACTTAAGGCTCTTGTGATTAGTGTAGATTTAGCTCTAAAAACCATAGAGGTAATGGGTCTAAATTTTCATGGAGAACACCACCATAGTAAATGCAAAATTGTACATTGAGTAATTATACTCATGCTACTTTAGTGGTCAAGATATATATGCCACCCCTCTCCCAAGCTGCATTAAGACACAACCTAACCCATGCTTAGAAGCATCACTATATGCTACAAAACCTTCCCATCCACTTTGTAACATAATTACTAGGGTGATACTAAAAAATCTCTCAAGCTCCTTGAAGACTTCACCACACTTCTTGTCCCACTAGAATCATATAGCTTTCGTAGCAAATTAGTCATGGATGGGATACCTTGGAGAAGGCGTTGACAAACCTATGGTACATAGTGACGAGCCAACATAAGAAAACTACATGCCTCATTGATATAAAGTGGTTCTAGGCACTCAAAAACTACTTGAAACTTTGAAGGATCTGCTACCATGTCATAAATACCCAAGGAAATCCACTTGACCCATAAAAAACTCACACTTTGGAATATTAATATGAAACTTGTGTGTCCTTAACAATACAAAGATCTGCTTTAGATGTTTTTTGTGTGTCCTTCTACCATAGAAGTACATGAGGATGTCGTTGATGTAAAAAGAAAAAGATGAATTAATCCAAAATATATTATAAATTTGGATTCATGAGAGACATGAGTGTTGTTGGGGCATTTGTGAGTTATCATTAGAATATTTAGCTCTGCTATCATCAATAGATCATAATTAACTAAAGATTAATCAAGGATAACACCAAGCCTCCTTTATCATGGTAAAACATATCATTGATCCTAATCAAGGATAAGACCAAGCCTCCTTTATAATGGTAAAAAATATCATTGATCCTTATCAATACATAGTCCTTCTTCACCACAACCTAATTCAAACCTTGGCACTCCATGCAGAGTTTTAAACTCCTATCCTTATTCTTAATGCTTAACGCTAGAGCTTTCCATGGTGATACACTTGATTGATTATATCCTTTCTCTAATAATTCTTTTAAATAAACCTTAAGGTCCTTCATTTTTGTGGGTGCCATGTAGTACAATGCTTTTGATACCAAATCCATCCCTAACAACACATCTATGGAAAACTAAACATATCAAATACGTGGTATGCTCAGATCTCATCAAGAAAAACATTTGGATACTCTCAAATGACTATAATTCACTTTAGTGATGTCTCATCAACTTTATTATCTCAAACATTGAACAAGAAGAGCAAATACCCCTTAAAAAAAGGGTACTCATCATGATTACTTATACAAACTTTATAGAGGGGTTAGGCCCACACATTTAATAAGCCCTAACACCCTTTGGTCCTTGAAGAACCAAGAGCTCTTATGTGCAATCTATCAATGGTTGATACCTCCCAAGCATTTTCATTCTAATAACCCCATCAAAATCACACACTTCATATTCCATGCAATCTAAGGGAACTCTACTCCCCTAATTATCAACGTCATCACTTTATAAAGACTAGGGCACACAATATTATCCCTTGAGGGAAAATTTTTTTTTAAAAAATATTATAGGAAAAAGATAGAATAGATTTATCTATTAATGAAGATGAAAGAAAAGAATTTAAAGTATTAAAGTTAAACAATATACAAGCTAGAAATGTAGAATGAAAGCATATTGATTACCAGGTTAACCTAATGCTCTACAATAGTCTGGCTAATGATATGTTATCATCCTCCTAAAGGAATCCTTGTAGCAACGCTTAACCTCTAACCTTTTTGACATAGGTGAGGCTTCTGACTCCTTGTCTAATTTTTATGCCTAACAAAATTAGTTGGCGATGGAGGAACTCTCTATGTCTGTCAATACAGGTGTTGTATTGATCCAATGCTCTGAGCCTTAGATTAACCTCTCTAAACACTACCACTTCTAGCAAAATACTCATAATTTTTGTATCTCACTATACCATATCTATGGTAAGTCATCGTGCTTCCTTCTTAATATTCTCCAAGATGATCTGTTCTATAATGCTTGAAGTGGTAATGCCTCACCTCAACACATTCCCATGGTTGACCTCTAGATTAGGGTGTAGACCCAATTCTTTGACTACACCTATGCAACATTCTACCTCCTAAATAGGCCATCTTTTTATTGTATGGATTCTGGTAACCTTCAAACTTCTCTTACCCTCATATGGACATTATTACTTTAGATGAAGTAGGGTATTTATGCATTCAAATCGTGTGTGGTAGGGTAAATCCAACAAACATCTCCTGATTCTTATCACTACAACGATCTTGAAGTAGTGAACCTACATCACCTCACCTATCTCTTGCTCTAGAGTGAACTAGACCAAGTCCTTGGACCATGTTTAGTACTCCTCTAAAGATATGACTCCTTGAGCAAGGGTTATAAAGTTTTCATACTTCTTTGAATATAGGTGAGTGTGTGGTAGATTAGGGTTAGAAGCAACAAAAGGAAGGGTCCGTAGTAGGCTCCCTGCCTCTACATTTGATGCTCTTCTACCATAGACTACTCGGCCCATCAGATAGTACACTATCACATCTACCTTCTCATCCTATAGAAAAAGAAAAACTTTGAAGGTCTTTGGCATGTCTCTAACCAATATTTTCATGAATTTTGTGTCCTCTTGACCCTAGAAGATTTGTAGGTGATGATGCCTAATCCACTTGATTCAATCCTCTGTAACCAATGCAAGAACTAGCATTAATGGTGGCTATGGTGCTTGCATATTTCCTTATATGTAAGCACCAATAATTTGCATAAATTCTTTGTTGCACTTGTAACAGTAGTTGGCAACCATCGACCCCTACACCCTAGGATTAATAAGTAATATTCAATTTATTAAGTACTAAGACTCATATTACAAATCAATATAGAGGCTATCTATATAACATTCCCAAACCACTCTCACTCACAAACATTTAGGTTTTGAAAAATAATTTAATTATTTGTTAAATATTAAGAGAAGGGAAATAATTAAAATAACCTTTCCTACTGCCTTAAAATATTTTGAGAGTTAAGAAACTCAGATTAATGTCCCAAAATTATTCTTTGGCATTAGGTAAAAGCATTTTAAAAAGAAACTCCTTTAGGAAAAAGAACCCTCATTTTTCATTATTGAAAATTTTTGTTTTGAAACATTGTAGAAGTAGAAACACACCAAACGCACTTAGAAAAATTAGGGTGCTACCACCACACCTAACATAGAATAGATAATATTCACTAACCCCATATTAGATATAAAGTTGAGAGATCAAACCAATCAACATAGGAGTAGAGTGTTCAAGAAACATAATATATAGATACTAAAGAAAAATTTTACCAAACAAGACCTTGATTATCCCTAAAATATTCAAAAACATGAAAGATTATTCAATTGAAGTAAAGAAAACAATGGAAGATAAAATTTATAGGGCGAATGCCAAAATCTTGGTACATTAGTGACAAAAAAATAGTCTCCAAACATCCACGTTCTCAAGCCTTAAGCCTAAAATTTTGCAGGCTACTATAGGCCATCTGTGAGAAGCTACACATGGTCTTATATCCATAGGATTGATTAGGTAATGGAATAAATAAGGATAATAGTATGATTCATAAGGAGTAATTTAATTTACCTCAATTGGAGTCAGAAGCATACAAGGTCCTAGAATAATGTGGAGATCAAACTAAACAAATATCATGCTTATGCCTTGTAATTATATATACATTTTCTATCATTGTCATATAATGCTTCAAGATTTCATGGCATACATGACTCAAATAGATCAAAACTCTCATGCTTATGAATGTAATGTAGACACAATGGATAACAAATTAACAGCATATAACTAAGTAAGAAGGTTACTGAAACAACTTATTAAGGCTTCTATCATCCATCCACATAATTTTCTATTGGGTCTATTTTCTCTGATTATATAATAAATTAGGTCATTCATTGATAAGAAATTATTTCTCTCTCTTTTTTTTCCCTTTTTCTTTGTACACATCATTATTCTTATTCATATTCTTATTCTCATTTTTGTTGTTATATTTAATGAGCTATGGAGTCTGTGCCACCCCATGGTGTCACATACTATAGAAACTTATCTAAATTGGAGGAAAAACTATCTAATAAAAGATAAGTAATGACTGGTGGACATAAAGTCCAGCAAAACCCAAGTAACTCACACCTGTGACAAGACCCTTTAGTATCAATACCCCTACTATATCATTAGTATTTAGAGTAGGTAAGGCATAAGGATTTACTAGGATCCTGCCTAAAGGAAATGCTCAATAGAATCAATAAATGCCCAAAGGTAAACTAATACCTAGTAGCTAATCAAGGATCGGGTAACCTAGACCTATGCACTACTCCATTATCTTCCACTTTAAGTGATTAGTGTGTAATTTTTCAAAGTTATGTTACCATGAAAATCCTATGAAACATCTATGTAACATATCTACATACTCATTCCATTTTAACCTTTATTATTCTCCAACCATGTGGTGGGATTTCCATTGGTGCTTAGCCAATTTTAAAGTAACCCATTAAGGTAATCCATTTATTTGAAATTTAGATTATCAAAATTAAGAGTAGCATCAGAACATCCCCATTAAAATCTACTAATTATAGGCTTTCAAAGGTTTAAAATAACAATATCATGAATTATAATCCCATTAATCCATCCAATAGGTTACTTCAGTCATGCCAACATATGTGTTTTCATCAACAACGATTATAATATAGCGTTGTGCAAATTATAAAATCATAGAAATTTTAAAGGATTGAAAATAACACACTCTACCTAAACTAGTTGATTAGTTTTGGCTAACTACTTAATCAATTTGGCTCAACCAAACTTTGGAATTCCCTTAAATAGATTGATCAGTTTGGTCTAACTAATTTACTATTCTAAGACAAGTAAATTTATTTTGACAAATTGATTGATGGGTTAGAGAAAAAGAAGCTAAATTCACCACAAACTACCTGCATAGACAGTTTGGGCCAACAACTTAATAATTCTAATGACCAATTGATCGCTTTACTCCACAACAACACACAACATATATTTATAGCTATTGAAATTGTTAATGAATGATTAAGGATATGAAGTAGATAAAAATCACTAATTTTACTATTTAAATCTTAGTTGAATATACAGATTTATTATGAATTGGTTGAATTCAATTGTAGAGCTCAAATGGTGATTTTTTTAAAGAATGGAGGTTGAGCTCACATAGAAAATGTATAACATAAGAAGGGAAATGGAAGAACAATATCATAGGGAAGCTCCCTATTATGTAGGGATAATTTACTAATCGAAGCATACTTCCACAATTATGTAGAGGAGAAAGACAATAGAAGATAAGAATGAGGTCTTCCTATCCTTTAGTTGGTAAAATTGAGCTTTTAAACTTGCTTAAGGTAGAAAATTAATTTGAATAAATGATTAAATGGGTTAAGGATCACTTAAGAAAAACATGTTATTCAATTATTAATGTTCCATTTTGATGTAATAAATTTTTCAAAAAATGAAGTATAAAAAACACTCAACCTAAAAAAACCTGTCAATTTGTTTTCCCAAACATGTTGATCTATTTACTTGAATAAAACCCTTTACTAAAATGACAATCTACTCATTCCGTTCATAAGAAAATTTATTTTATTCAATTTTCCAAACATTTCTCAAATTTACCTCAACCTTATATAGTTCTAAATCATGGTCAGCATTAGAAATGTTATAAAAAATAATAATTTCCTATTTCATAAATGTTAAAAAAATGAAGTGTATTATAGTTCATTTTACTAGATAAATAATAATGGCCATCCTTGTTCTTCACTTAGACCTGTTAAAATTCATTCTAGTTGATATATTTTATACCCTTTTGTGGATATATTTTCACCTTACTTAGTGGATAGCGTACTAATTACCCTTCTCATGGTTGCTGCTAATTCTCAATAGTAGATGACCTAAGTGATTTTTTTCATGCCTTTGTGGACCCATTAGATTACTCTACTATTTTTTTATTCTATGCTTCTGGAGGAGTGTTTCTAATGTATGATGGTTAGGGGTAGAGTTGTTTTATCAAGTTATCACATGTGTTTTAAATACCTTTTTGGTTTATTAGTTTCAAATGTGTCCTTTTTTATGTATTTTGCTATTATACTCTAAGTTATCTCTCTTATCTATGTTTAAGAAATCCCTTGAACTCTGTTTTAATCATGTTTTAATCTTTAACTAATCTCCCTTGTATTTGACATAAGGATGGTATAGTATGATAGGTTTATGTTAAGTACCAAGATGAGACTTATCTCAATTTTTATTATGCTTCTACTAAAATCACTTTTTTATTTTTAAATTTTAGGGTGTTATAAGTTTGTATCAAATATTTGGTTTTAATTATTGAATATTTTTTTAAAATCGAGTGTTCAAATGATCACTTATCTAATATTCTTGGTAAACTTCATACTTAAGAAAACTAAATTCTTCTAGAATCTTAATGAACTTATGAGGAAACGAGAATAGGTAGCCTAGATTGCCTTTGAATATGATTATGTGTGATATGTGTTAGCATGCTAGGAACTTTTCTTCCTAATAAGTGTTCTATCCTTCAACTAGCTTTCCACAACACTTATAGTTGTGTAGGTTGTTTATAGTAGGCTATTGAGGCGTTCATCAATTTCTTGTATAGTCAGCCACCACTTGCTTAGCCTCACCTACCTCCACCACATCCATATTTCCCACAAGAGGGTATCAGAGAACACTCACTTTTGTGGGTGACGTGTCATCACCACCTAATCTACACCTATGAGGAGGATCTAATCATCCTAGACTATTAGATTATGGACTTGGAGCATATTTTTGTTGAAGTTAATTTATCTAGGGCTCAAAAGGTGGGCATAGAAGCCAATTTCTTAGAACTTAATTTTACACGCCTTGTCATCTAAATCTCAATTAATTGAGGTGTTATGGCTAAGCATGGATAATAAAGAAAAGAGCCATGATAAATTATCAATAAATGGAAGTGAGAAATATGACTTGTAGAGATGATGGGCCAAGTGTTGAAATGGGACTGCATATCACAAATAAGTAAGATTTCTATATGCACCATAATCTTATTGTGCTAGGTATCATACACTTGAAGTCAGTGGCATAAAGGGATATTTTTCGAATTGTGAACTTGAAACCCATGTTATCTAGAAAGTCCTTGTTTATCTCTTATCAAGTATGTGAAATATTTCTAGAGTGTCAACACGATGCCCCCTAAGTATGCCTGGCTGCGCTCGTGCTTGTTCTAGAACATATTAAAGGTCCATTTTCAAGATCGTAAACATTACCCCCATGTTATCTTACACAACCTTTTTGATCTTGGATGAAGTATGTGAAAAATTTTATAGAGTGTCCATATGATCCCCTAACCATATTGACCCAAATAGTGGTAGATCTAGTTTCTTTTCCTCTTTGACCCAAACCTTCATTTTATTTTCTCCATCTTTAACCTTGTAACTTTTTACTAAACTCACAATTTTTAAATCTTAACCTACTTTTTTGATACCTATAAACTCCATATTTTCCTCTAATCCTTCTTTATCATCCTTTACTCTTCAAAAATCTCTTTCTCCCCTCTTTCTTCTGATTCCCTCTCCCTACTTCTTCACTTAATTTTTTCCTCTACCTTTAGTTTTTGTTGTACCAACTAGCTTAGCCACCATTACAACCCAATCACCACCATTAATTCTATTCCCAATTCCCTACACAATTCCACTCTATAATTACCCCTATTATTCTTCCATAACCCAACCTCATCAAAAATACAAAAATTCCAAATAAGCTAACCTTCAATTTATAATTTTAGGTACGTTTGGTCAGTTTTGTGGCTCAAAGAGTGCAGTTCATATCCCATCAAAGGGTATGACACTAAAATGATCAAGGATAGGTTAAGGGACCTATTCTATTGGAGACCAATCACCACAATCTTATGGTATTAAAGGTAATTTAACTCCTCGTGGTCTTATCATTACTAATTTGAAGCATTAAGATCATTAGGCTATACTATGTAGATATCCAATTTATCCATAATGCAACTTTAAGCATGCTTAGGATAAAGGAGGATTTATATTAGCTATTGAAAAACATTAGTCTAGCTAATTTTGGGGGTATTTATTGTGTTTGATATGAGGAGATCACTTTGGAATTTTTGAGTTATATCAATTCTATTAGTAAACAAAGGATTTAGGAATTCCTAACCAATCACATTTTGACCTATTGAATTGAATCCTATTTTTAATATTTCCTAAATTTGATATATTAGTGGCATTACCTACTATAAGCCTCAAGAATTTTTAAGATTTTTGTTCAAGGAAAAGATTTGGTTCCATATAGCTTATTCTAACTATGGCCTTAAAATAAACAACCCTCTCACTACCAAGGCTACCCATATTTCTCAGATCATTTAATTCCACAAACTATGCACTATCCTTGGTAAGGGTAATAGTGTCAGAATTTACAAAGGAAGTTAGCACTTCTTACTTTGTGCATGGTTATGGGAGTGAAGTGGATATTTGCTTCTTCATAGGAAAACAACAAGAAAAGATAGTCAAGATCCAATGTTGAGCATTTGTAGTAGGTGGAATCATTTCTATTGTATGTGTTCACCTAGTGCATGATCTAAATTTCGTTTTATACTTTTTAATGCTTGTAAAATGCCATTATTATTAATATGTATATATGAGTGCTATGTAAATTGATTAATTTTGATAACTAGGCTCAGAATGATTTACTTTAGCAAATTAATTTTGGTAATTATGAAGGGTTTCTTATTGAAAGACTAAAATGTGTACATGTCTTTATATACATCCCTTTTATACTTGATTAATATATGTTGAATGAATAAGAAGTAATACTTTAAAATAGAGAATTGATACGAAAAAGATTGTGTTCATTCTTCTTCTTCTCTTCTTCTTCAAGTGAGAGGTCTTAGAGAGTTATAGAGAAAGTTTTTTAGAGAAATAGAAGATTTATCTTAAGAAGGTTATTGATCATAGAGTAAATGATTGTCATCATCCAATTGAAGCTATGAGTTCAACATCCTCAATTTAAATTTAAAGAAAACTTGTGAAGATGTGTATAGCTTGATGACCAAGAGAATAGTTCCTAGAATGTTTAAGATTATATTTGGATGATCTTCCGAATAAAATTTGGTATTAAAGAAGGCAACATGACATCAACAACTCAAATGAAGTTCAACTAAATTTTTTAACTCCAACACAATCGACATTAACTTTCTGGTAAGATTCTTGATTCTTCTTAATTGAATTCTTTGAATTTCAATGAATGTTTTTTAATATTTAGAAAACTTGCATGTTTTTACATTATCTTGCATGTGGTAGTATAATCTTACATGATTATTGATGGTATCTTGAATGATAGTGCATAAGGTTTTCGATAAAAACATAAGAGATTATGAGTGTTGAATGTGTGTGAAATTTTAAACTTATAAAATCCTTAGTTTTTTGCATGAAAGCTTGCATTCTTAAGGTTTCTTTGAAACGTTTTGAACATGTTTGGTGAACCTATCTTGGTATTAGAATCTATTAGTGTGTATGTTTTGTAAAAACCTTACTTAGTTGAAGTGTATAATCGAGTAGTGTGTGGGAGCTTTGTTTCTTCTAGGTGTGTGTTTTGAGATTGGTGTGTTAGAATATTATGTCTTCCTTTAATGTAGATTTATTGCAAGTTCGAATGTTTTCTTTACATACATGAATTTGTGCTTGACGTATTTGAACGCATGCATAAATGTGTAATGGTTTTTCAAAGTGAATTTTCTAAACCTACTGAATTGTACATCAAGAATTTAGCAAGCTAAGTGTTAAGCATACTTATTTTTGTGATGTAGTAAGTAGAATTTATTGCTTATTGTGTGTTTGATTCATTGAATTAAAAATGTTCTCTATGAATTAAACAAGAAGAATATAGTGGTATTGAGTTATTTTGGTTGTAATAACCTAAACAAAACCTAGTTGAATCTAAGTGTGTTTAGGGTTGTAGTAATCAAACCATGGAAGGGGGGAAATTTTCCAAGCCATGTCTAAAGCTATTAAAATATTCTTATATAATTTAGATTCCACAAATGCTCAACTTAGGCAAATTCCCACAATAAAAGCACAATTACAAAAGTTATAATTGAGGTTTGCCAAACAAGAATTAGTCCTAAACATTCAAGAAAAAAGGGAGTTCTATGGATACCGAATAGGGAGTGCCTTAAAATAAACAAATTCAGCTAGAGGAAGGTATCTAAGCTCAAGAGTAGACCATGATTAATAGTCTATAGTGAGTCGAATTAACCAAAAGTTCCATAACCATCAACCAATGTATTATAAAAAAAAAAGAGATAAAAGCATTAAGCTTGATCTTCTTAATTCTGATGGTAAACTTGATGTAGAGTTATTTTTTGAGTGAATACAAGAAGTGCATACTATATTTGAATTTATAGATTATTATGATGAGAAAAAATGTAAACTGGCTACTCTTAAGTTTAAGAATTTTACTATGATATGATATGATAATTTGAAGAGGACTAGAATGGTTACTTTTAGGGCTTCTCATATATTCTTGAACCCTCGGCATTTCCCTTTATTTGATTGGCTATAAATAACCCCGATCATCTTTACCATGCACCTTTCTTTTATTCACCAAATTTCTAAGTCATGTATCCACTTTTCTTCTTTCCACACTTTGAGCCTTACTAATAAATCTCTCACACTCCTCTGATCGTATCCATAACTCTCTCTTCATTCAATTGTTTAGCAAGGAAGAGTTAGATATTTCCCTATTTTTACCCTCAAGTTTGTATGTTCTTATTCCCTTTTGTTTTTAGGTTTGAAATTTGTTCATGTTCTGGTATATTGTATGAGTTTGAGATTTTAGTTGTAATTTTCTCAAAGCTAAGATATCCCATAGTCAGAATTTCTATTTATAAGAGGATTTTGCCAACATCAATTAAGGAATTATTGCTTTTAAAATGTGTAGTAAGTATTCTTGCTTGTTACGTTCTACCATTAGTTGATTAATTCATTTTGACATGAATGAATATAATATTATATTTAATTTTGATGATTAGATTGCATGATTTGAATGAAAAGCATGAAATTGGGTAAGAAAAGAATATGATGATTCTATATTGAGAAATTCATGTTAATTGACTTGGAAATATGTTGAACTACGTTGATACTTGCTGTAATGTTGTTAAGAATGATTTATATGTAAGAATATGCATGAAAATTTATGATTTGGTTTTGTGTTAGGGTAAATCGATCAACTTGTTAAGTCAAATACATCGATTGATTCCTTGAATAGTCAATTGGTTTATCCAACCCATCGACTGGTAATATTTTAGAGACTTTGTTCTTGCACTCTACTTAAACTCATCAAATAGTTTAGTATAACCAATTGAATGGTCTATAAACAGTGGACTATTTGCCCAAACTAATTGATTGATTTTAAGGAAAAATGGTTTTGTTGAGTTAAATCAATCATTTGGTTTGCTGAAACCAATCGACAAGTTGGTGCAACAAATCAACTAGTTGGGCCAGAACGATCAACTTGTTCAAATAGTTTGCATAATTTTCTTGTTTTTTGTTGATTATGGTTTAAGGTTATTTGGGGAAATTTACTATGATTATTATTTGGATAAAATAAAGATTTTATCTTGGATTATAGGCCTATTGGAAATATTAAAATGGATCATATTTTATGGTATATCTATGAGTAATGCAAAGGATAAATGGGTAATTTACTTATCATAAGTGAAAATACTAAGAAAAAATTAAGGAAAATTAGCTTGGACTTGAATTAAATAATACGGTGCATATGAATGATGTTGGCTAAGGAAAAATGGAAAGCCTATATGGTTGGGATAATAGAATTAAAAGGATGGGTATGGACTAACATAGGAAATATGCTTTGCTCGCTTTGTATGGGCCTTCTATATTGACCAATCCCTATGAATAAAATACTAATCATGTAAAGAGAAAGAAAGTATACTTGAGTATAGGTCTTGGTTACCCTATCCTCGATTAGCTGCCAGGTCTTAATATGCCTTCAAGCTTTGTCTTCGAGTGAGATACTAAGAGATCCCAATGCCTTAATTACTTTAGACACTAATGATGTGCTATAGATTATTGATATTAAAGGGTCTAATTACCTTGGTGATTGCCTTTGGCCTGGACTTTCATCCATTCTAGTGATTGTCTTTAGTATTGACTCATGTTCACTTAGTGATTGGCTTTGGATTCAAATTTATGTCCCTTATGCTGATAGGTTTCTATGGTATGTGGGAACATAGGGCGGTGAATAATCCATTAGTTGATGATAATTCAATAAGGATGGTAAATATTGGTTCCCAATTTATGAATGATGACAGAGTGAATGGTTAATGATTGTTTAAGAAATGGAAGTAATGGTATGATTGACCAAATTAATAAGGTCGGTTTATACACTTGGCTACTGATCGAAATTACTAATTGGTAGTGGAATGGAATATTAATTAATTTCTTGACCTATCTCATATTTGGGTAAATAAATGGCATATCCTTAATGATTGAGTAACTAGAAATAAACCCTAGAGGTTAAGGGAATTCTTCAGCTATTATATGGGTAAATGCTTATGGAATGGTAATGTGAAACTAAGCATGACATATTTTACTTTGTTTGAATTATGCATGATAGCATGTTTGTAGGCTTTTCTACATTCTTTTATGGCCTTATCAGGATGTATGTCATATTTCATATCCATGTATGGTAAATTTGTATCCTTATGTTACATTAAATGAGAAACTTAGCTTACTTAGTATGTAGCATACTGATGAGCCCGTTTACTCAGTCACTTGCATATTCCTACTAGCAGATAACCATATGTAGGTCCTTATTGATGGCTAGTAAAGGGACTACCTCATTAGGGCTGGGGCTTAAGAGCAAGGATATTCTAAAAGTCTTAGAGTGGTCCATAGAGCACTAACGTTTTAAATTACGTGTCATATCCTAATTTTTTTTCATTTTAGCCAGTACTATACCTACATGTATTCTGTAATGATATGGTCGGAACCCATTAGGGTTCTTTGATGTAAACACTCTTGAATTTGCCTAATTTAACTATTATTATGCACACTCTATTATTTTAATTGTTTTAATTGGTTTAGCCTTATATCTATGTAGCATAGGTGGCAGACATCTATCTTGTGTCTGGTACATTGGTAACACCCAATTTTTCTGAGGTATTTTTTTTTTCATCCACAAATACTTTAACTAAATTTTTTTAGTGAAAAATAGACGTGTTACATGTTGGTGTCAAAGCTTTTCTCAAATAATTTCTACTTTTAGAAATTATTGAACTAATACCATAGGGTTTTATGAAAGTGTTTTACTAAAAATTCCTTACTCTATCAAATAATTTTAAGTTGATACCATAGGATGGTATCATTCTTGATTCAAAATTCTTTCCCTTGATTTTCGAACACATTTAATTATTTTAAACCCGAATGTTCGTGAGTGAGAATGGGTTTGGGAATGTACTATAGATAGCTTATGCTTATTACTATATGAATCTTAGTACACAATAGTCTAAATTCTATAGCTGACTCCTTCTCTTTAAGACATGATGGTCACTAACTGCCACTATGAGTTTATTAAGACATTTATAGAGATCATAAAAACATATATTGACGGCCAAATCTGAGCACCTCGGTCTCCACCAGTCCTAGTAGTTGTGTCAGTTCAATAAAACTAGCTTAAGAGAGTAGTGATGTGTGTAGGAATATGTACATATGGTTTGGGTATTATTGTGGTTAGATTAGGGTTTTAAAAGGAATATGATGATTCAAAAATGATGAAATGTGATGATGATGATGTGTCAAAGAATAGATAATGGAAATAATGCTCGAATGACGAAGGGTTTATAATGGTTTAGTTCATGGGTTAAGGTTTTTTATTAGGGTTTTGTGTAATACCCCAAATTGAGCGGAGTGTTATAAGGATTGATTTGGCTACTTACATCAATATGGTATACCAACCTTTTGGTGATTCCATCCTAAGAACTCCACAGTTAAGCATGCTGGTGGTGGAGCAATTTTAGGATGGGTAACCCTCCTGGGAAGTTTTGAAAATTTTCTAGAAAATTTCTGAGGAAGGGCGTGAGTGAGGATAAAGCGTCCTGAAAGGACTCATGTTGATCTGTGGGGCCAAGCGATCAATCTGAAAGTGTTCCAAGGTAGCCCCCATGTACTCGTATCGACTCAGGGTGTTGCAAATGGTATCAGACCGAAACCGCGACCTTGAGCTGAACTTGGATGAGCTAGTCAGCCACCTAGAGGGACAATTCTTAGGATAAACTATATTGAGACAGTTAGTGGTTAAGGCGTAATGAGGACATTGATTTCTTTGAGTGACGGTGAATGTAATACCCCAAATTGATTGGAGTGTCATAAGGATTGATTTGGCTACTTATATCAATATGGTATACCATCTTTTTGGTGATCCCGTCCTAAGAACTTCATAGTTAAGCGAAGGATTGATTTGGCTACTTATATCAATATGGTATACCATCTTTTTGGTGATTCCGTCCTAGGAACTTCATAGTTAAGCGTGCTTGTTGGAAACCTGTTAGGGTTTCATGAAAGGATTGAAGAAATTAATCGAGCGCGGGGTTCGATTCGCCGGATTCAGCCTAAGGAAAACTCCCAAAGGAAGATCCAAAGATTCAGAGGCACAGTTTTACAACGGCAACTGAATTTGAGAGAAAGAACGATCAAGATTGATCAAAGACAGAGAGTAGACACAGCAGAGAAGAAGCGAGTGAGAGGTTCGCCAAGAGAGAGAGAGAGATCACGAGAGAAGAATCGAGAGAAAATAAGAGAGTATCGTATATCAGTCAAAAAGTTCTGCGTATTACATCGTATATATCCTATATATATAAGTGCACAGACCCTATAAAAATACACCATATAGCCAGCCCAAACGCACGATACAGCCCAACAACACAATCAGGGAATGGGTCGAAAATGGACACTCGACCAGCCCAAAAAAAATACATCAAAATCTTCCCCAAATTACAAGATAATATTTAGGCATTAATTCCCATCAGCTAAATTAATTCTAGCTAATCATGGATATTAAGGATTGATTAATCCACAATCCATCTAATCCATTATTATGGACCGGGTGGCGGATTATAAAACAGGCCTAATTTCCATTAGCCAATTCGACCGGCGAATGCATCACATGGGATTTACATACAATTAAAAAAAATTACATAATCTGCAATACTCCAACAGCTGCATCCAGAATCCATAGAATCCATGTGCTGCATCAAATTCCTATTTATTCACACAAATAAGACAAACAATTATAAGTAATAAATGATTCACAGCAATTATCAAAATTAATTAAGTATAATTTTTTAAGATTCATATCATTCCCCTCTTCTTGAAAAGGTTTCGCCTCTGAAACCTGAATAAGTCCCAGAAATGGACTAAGATCAGCTAAATTAAAAGAGTTACTAGCATTCCCAAATTTAGTAGGTAAATCAATCTTACAAGCATTGGCATTTATTTTCTCTAACACAGTAAATGGTCCATCTCCTCTAGAATCTAATTTTGACTTCCTAAAATTTGGAAACCTCTCCTTCGTAAGGTGTACCCAAACTAAGTCCCCTGGTTTAAAAATCATTTTTCTCCTCCTTTTATTAGCATTTTCAGCCATTTGCTGCACCTTTTTATTGATTTGTTGACTTACTGACTCATGTAACTTTTTCATATTATTAGCTCTAGATTCAGCATCAAAATTTTGCAAATCAGCATGAGGTAAAGGACTTAAGTCTAAAGGAGTTAAAGGATTAAAACCATACACAATTTCAAATGGAGTTTTATTAGTTGTAGAATGCAAATTCCTATTATAAGCAAACTCTACCTGAGGTAAAACATATTTCCACTGTCTAAGATTCTTTCCAAGGACAGCCCTTAACATATTACCTAATGTTCTATTTACTACCTCAGTTTGTCCATCAGTTTGAAGGTGACAAGTTGTAGAAAACAATAATTTAGTTCCTAATTTTCCCCACAAAACCTTCCAGAAATGACTCGAAATTTAACATCCCTATCTGAAACTAAAGTCTTAGGAATGCCATGCAATTTAACTATATTAGAAAAAAATAATTCAGCCACAACCACAACATCATTTGTTTTATTATAAGGTATAAAATGAGCCATCTTACTAAACCTATCTACTACAACCATTATTGAATCCTTAGCTCTATTAGTTCTAGGTAATCTTAAAATAAAATCCAAAGAAACATCAACCCAAGGGTGGTTAGATATAGGTAAGGGAGTATATAAACCAAATGGTTTTGAAGTAGTTTTAGCCTGCCTACAAGCAATACAATTGACACAATATTTTAAAACATCTTTGTTCATGTGAGGCCAATAAAAATGATCAGTCAATATATCTAAAGTTTTCTGAAATCCTAAATGTGTCATTAACCCACCACTATGAGCTTCTTGAATTAATAATCCTCTGTAAGAACATTCAAGAATACATAACCTATTTTCCCTAAACAAATAACCTTCATTAATAAAATATTTCCCCTGTGTAGAAACTTCACACTTTTTATAAATTTCTTTAAAATCAAGATCTTCTAAGTATAACAATTTAATACTAAAAAACCTAACAAAGTAGTATCAGCAGCATTTAATAAAGCATACCTCCTGGATAGGGCATCTGCAACTACATTATCACTTCCTTTCTTATACTTAATCATGTAAGGAAAACTTTCAATAAACTCTATCCATCTACCTTGTCTTCTATTTAACATTGATTAACTTTTTAAATACTTAATAGCTTCTTGATCAATATTAATTACAAACTCTCTATGCCACAAGTAATGTTGCCAAACCTCTAAAGCCCTTACTAAAGCAAACAACTCCTTTTCATAAGTAGAATAATTCAAGGTACTACCATTTAATTTCTCACTAAAATAAGCTATTGGTTTGCCCTCTTGAGAAAGTACAGCCCCTATTCCTAACCCTGAAGCATCACAATCTAATTCAAACATCTTTTCAAAGTCAGGAAGGCTTAACACAGGTGCTTGGGTTAATTTAGTTTTAAGTGTTTCAAAAGATTTTTGTTGTTCTAAACCCCACCTAAATCCATTATCCTTCTTTGTTATGGCAGTCAATGGAGTAGCTATAGTACTAAAATTCCTAACAAATCTCCTATAGACAGAACAAAACCCATGAAAACTTCTTACTTCAGTCACACTCTTTGGCACAGGCCATTCTTGAATAGCTTTAATCTTATCTTTATCCACAGATATACCATCTTTTCCTACCATAAATCCTAAGAAAACCACATTTTCCAGACAAAATCTAGACTTAGTTAAATTAGCATAAAGTTGTTCTGTCTTAAACACATCCAAAATAATCCTTAAGTGTCTCAAGTGTTCCTCTAAAGACTTACTATATATAAGTATATATCATCAAAATAAACAACCACAAATTTTCCAATAAACTCCCTCAAAACATAGTTCATAAGCCTCATAAAAGTACTAGGAGCATTTGATAATCCACAAGGCATCACTAACCATTCATATAATCCAAAGTTAGTTTTAAAAGCTGTCTTCCACTCATCTCCTGGTTTCATCCTAATTTGATGATATCCACTTTTTAAATCTATTTTCGAAAATATAACAGCACCATGTAATTGATCCAACATTTCATCAAGCCTAGGTATAGGATATCTATACTTTATAGTTATCTTATTTACTGCCCTGCTATCCACACACATCCTCCAACTACCATCCTTTTTAGGTACTAATAACACTGGTACTGCACAAGGACTCATAGATTCCTTAATGTATCCCTTAATTAATAATTCCAAAACCTGCCTTTTTAATTCCTTAACTTCCTCAGGATTAGCCCTATAAGCAGGTCTGTTTGGTATAACAGCTCCTGGAATAAAATCTAATTGATGCTCTATTCCCCTTAATAGAGGTAATCCACTAGGAATGTCCTCAGGAAACAATTCACTATATTCTTCCAATAATTGTTTTATTGTACTAGGTATTTCTTCACTTATTCCTAATTGACATTCATAACATTCCTTATAAAACATCAAATACACATTGGTATTTCTCTTCATAGCCTTTCCTACATCCTTACTTTTAGCATAAAACCCAGATGTTCCTTTTATGTCCTTTGAACTAATATCAGTCTCCAAACTAGGTTTAGATAATTCCTTGTAATCAGACTTAATTTTAATTTGATCCTCAAATATCTCTTTTGAAGTCATAGGTGCTAAAACAATCTTCCTATCATCCTTCTGTACTGTATATATATTCTTATAACCATCATGTATTACCCTTCTATCATATTGCCAAGGTCTACCTAACAACAAGTGAGCAGCATGCATAGGAACTATATCACATAAAATAGAATCTTCATATTTTCCTAATTTTAAGTTTACTAAAACTTGTTGACTAACTTTGACATCTCCCAACTCATTAAGCCATTGCAATCTATATGGTTTTGGATGTTTAGTAGTTGTTAAACCTAACTTAGACACTAACAAGGTACTAGAAGCATTAATACAACTACCACTATCTATCGCCATGTTAAAGCATTTATCATCAATTAAACACCTAGTATGAAATATATTTTCTCTCTGTATAGCATTAGAATCAGGTAATTTGTTACTGTTTAAAGCCCTACGTACTACAAAAAGATCCCTACTCACTGGCAATTCTATTTATTCTTCTGAATCACTATCATCTTCTCTGACTACACTAATCTCTACATCTTCCTCTTCAGATTCAGATTCTATGTCTCCAGATTCTCTAATTAAAATGTTTCTCTTGTTTGGACACTCAGAAGCTATATGTCCCAATCCTCCACATCTAAAACATTTAATATCCCTAGTTCTGTTTGGTCCATTCACAGGGTTTGTTATCACATTCTTACCCTTTTCAAACTTATTTCCTACCTTAGCTTCATTATCCCTACCTCTAGATTCAACCTTACTAGTATTCTTCTAGTTTCCAGAAGTACTGCCCCCAAAGTTTCTCCTTACTGTACTCTTAAACCCAATCCCAGGGGGTTTATATTGTCTAGACTTCCTTAATTGAATCTCTATTTTAGTAGCTATGTTTACCATTTCACCTAAAGTTCCACAAGGATATAATTCTACTATATCAGCTATCTCAGAATTTAGTCCACTTAGAAACCTAGCCATGGTAGCATCATCATCCTCAATAATTCCTGTCTTAATAATCAAGACCTCTAATTCCTTATAGTAATCATCCACTGTCCACATTCCTTGACTAATTGTTTGTAATCTCTTATGTAATTCCCTATAATAGTAACTTGGCACAAACCTCTTTCTCATTAAAATTTTAAATTCTTCCCAAGTCTGTATAGGTGGCTCCCCACACCTACATCTAGTTAACACCAAATTATGATACTAAGAGGAAGCATACTCAGTAAATTCTACTACAGCTACCTTAACTTTCTTCTCTTCTGAAGAATTATGACACTCAAATACTAGTTCTATTTTCCTTTCCCACTCAAAATAATAATCAGGGTCATTCCTGCCATTGAACCCAGATATACTAAGCTTAAGATTATTTAGATTCCTGTCAATGAGCTCTAACTCCCTATCTTGTCTATTGTTCTGCCTAGGTATCCTATCACTATTATTAGATACTTGATCTTCCAACTCTTCTAGATTATTTATGGATGGAATTCTAATCCTAGGGTCCATAGGAGCCCTTCCTAATACCCCTGCTTGGTTAGTTTCAACTCTATTATGTTGTAAATCATTAATTCTTATTTCTTGTTCTCCTATTCTTTGTTCTAAATTAGTAGATAATACAGCAAATTGAGCAGTCATTTGTTCTTGAAAAGTCCTAAGGGTTTCTAATAGGTCATTACTGGAAACAGATTGATTAACAGACTGTCCATTGTTAGACATTATGAAATTCTTTGACTTAATCAACTAACACAGCAACAACTAATTAAACAAGATCAATTTATTTAACAAATTCAGACAGACAGAACACATAGACTAATTATAAGAAATTACCACAATATCAATGACTAGCAGATATATCAATAATACAGCTTACTCCGAATTTTCCAGGCAAATATCAATTCGACAATGATAGATAAATGAAAGGGAACGATATTACCGCGAATACTTAAGCAAATAATCCACTTAATTAGGGACCCCTCTTCTTGGAGGTCTTACTTCTTTCCCGAAACCAAAAGGTTCGCCGGCTATTTCGCCTGAATACTTATCAAACGAACAAAATAATATTTCGAAAGAAATTGGAAATGAATTATAGTAGACAGTAGTATATAACAAGAGAGTTACGATTCGAGGTTACCAACAAAAATTCATCTCAAAATTAGTCAAGATTCAAATTCTTGACCAAACCCTAGGTCGATTAGGGTTTCTTTCAGGAACTTCGAAACAACGGACAAAAATACTTCAATCACCGGTTTAAGAACGACAGAAATTGACAAAGCCTTCGTCGTTTGAAAACCCTAAAATTTCACACTTCAAAGTAGGGTTAGCGAAAACAACAGATATCGAACCAAAAGTGAAAAAGAACTTAGCAATAACAATTAAACTACGAGCACTCGAATAACCAGGCTCTGATACCAAATGATGGAAACCTGTTAGGGTTTCACGAAAGGATAGAAGAAATTAATCGAGCACGGGGTTCGATTCGCCGGATTCAGCCTAAGGAAAACTCCCAAAGGAAGATCCAAAGATTCAGAGGCATAGTTTTACAACGGCAACTGAATTCAAGAGAAAGAACGATCAAGATTGATCAAAGACAAAGAACAGACGCAGTAGAGAAGAAGCGAGTGAGAGGTTCGCCGAGAGAGAGAGAGAGATCGCGAGAGAAGAATCGAGAGAAAACAAGAGAGTATCGTATATGAGTCCAAAAGTTCAGCGTATTACATCGTATATATCCTATTTATATAAGTGCACAGACAGTATACAAATACACCATACAACCAGCCCAAATGCACGATACAGCCCAACAACACAATCAGGGAAAGGGTCGAAATATGGGTCGAAAATGGACACTCGACCAGCCCAAAAAAAATACATCAAAATCTTCCCCAAATAACAAGATAATATTTAGGCATTAGTTCCCATCAGCTAAATTAATTCTAGCTAATCATGGCTATTAAGGATTGATTAATCCACAATCCATCTAATCCATTATTATGGACCGGGTGGCGGATTATACAACCGACCTAATTTCCATTAGCCAATTCGACCGGCGAATGCATCACATGGGATTTACATACAATTAACAAAAATTACATAATCTACAATACTCCAACAGCTGCATCCAGAATCCACAGAATCCATGTGCTGCATCAAATTCCTATTTATTCACACAAATAAGACATACAATTATAAGTAATAAATGATTCACAGCAATTATCAAAATTAATTAAGTATAAATTTTTAAGATTCATATCAGTGCTGGCTGTAGAGCACTTTTAGGATGGGTGACACTCCTGGAAAGTTTCTAAAAATTTCTCAGGAAGTGCATGAGTGAGGACAAAGCATGTTGAAAGGACTCGTGTTGATCTGTTGGGCCAGCTGATCAATCCAAAAGTGCTCCAAGGTAGCCCTCTTGTGGTCGTATCGACTCGGGGTATTACAAAGATGAAATACCCCAAAAACCTAATTTAGAAAATTATGGTAAAATAAGGATTTATTAGGGAAATTATTTAAATAAATTAATTTTATTAAAATAAGTGGGAATTAATTAAGGCAAATCTAGGAGAAATTAATAACTAATTTAATTAGGAAAAATTTGAGTATTTTACTAATTAAAATGGACTTTAGGAAAAAACTTTCAAAAACCCTAAATTAACCTAAAAAGATAATTTAATTATTATTTTAATACTATTATTTTTAAATATCCTAAAATACCAAAAATATGTTAATTAACCTCAACCCCCTTCTTTTTTTCCTTTTCCTTTTTCTTTTTTTTTCTTCTTTTTTTCTCTTTTTTCCATCTTCCTTTCTTTTTCTCCTATCCTCGACCTAGGCTAGCCTGCCTTCGGCCTCATTCCCCCTTCCTACTACGTGGCCCAAGCCCGTGCGCCGCCCCCTTCGTTTTTTTCCCAGCCAGTCCGATTTTCTTTTTTCCCTTTCTTTCTTCTTTTCTCCTAGACTGCTGTCTAGCCCCCCTTTCTTCTTCTTCTTCTTCTTCTTCTTCTTCTTCTTCTTCTTCTTCTTCTTCTTCTTCTTCTTCTTCTTCTTCTTCTTCTTCTTCCCTAACGCACGCCTGCAACTCTCCTTGATCGACAACGAAATTTCTGCCGTCGACCACGCCGTTTGACCAACCATTCCTCCCCTCTCTTCCCCACCATCTTTCATGTCACTTCAACCTCGTTGACCATTCCCTCTCCTGCGTGTGCCCATCCCTTCTTCCTGTCAAAAAATGGCCTATAATGGTAGACCTGCGCCGGTCGGTGCACCCATACCCCTTGCCCCCTATTTTCCTACACCCCTCTATCGTTTTCCCTTCCAATCGATCTATATATACCCCCGTAGGCAGCTATAATTAGGTTTTGATTTTTGTAGCATAGAAAACCGACCTCGCACCACCGCCCAAACAGATTGTCGTTTCTCTACCGTCGGCCATCACCACCACCCACGCCATCCACCAAAGCCTTCCTTGCACCACCCCCTATAGAACTGAGCCTACCTCCTCCGTTGACTTGCCCTGCAAGAGCCACCCCGGCCATGTAAAGTCCCCCTCCCGAACAACCCACTTTGACCCACCGCCACCCTTCGTGCCGCTATCCGCCACCAATTCCACCGCCAATTGTTATTATTATTAATTATATATAAGTGTTAAAAAAATTTAGTATTACTCTTAATATTATTAATTATTATTATTATTATTGTTATTACTATTATTATTATCATTATTATTATGTTATCAATCTTATTTCAGAAATATTTCTAACTAATGGTATTATTATTTAAAAGGCTACAACTTTAGTATTATTATAATTATCCTTATTATTATTATTATTCTATTATTAGCATTATTACTATCCTTATTTTCTTACTAATACTATTAATAATAACTTTGGCCATTATCACCTTTATTATTAGTATAAATGTTGGGACCCTTATAGTACTATTATCCTTTTTGATTATTTTCCTTATTATGCTTAACAGTATTATTATTATTATTATTATTATTATTATTATTATTATTATTATTATTATTATTATTTTCATTTCTATCATCATCATCATCATCATCATCATCATCATTATTATTATTATTATTATTATTATAATTATTATTATTATACTTGACCATATTATCACCAAGGCTACTACTATTATAATTTCTAGAGCCTTATTAACATTATTCTCAAGATTGAAACTATTATTACTACTATTGCTATTATTATTATTATTATTATTACTAGAGTTTGGGTTGATATTAATATTATTACGAAAAATAATAATAACATTATTGTTAGTAATATTGAAACTATTACTTTTAATACTATAAATGTAACACCCCCAAATTTTACACACATTTAAAAAAAATAAACATAAGACTTATAAATTAAAACCGTAAAATCTTGGGATGCTACCGCCACACTTAATACCAGATAGGTTTACTCCTACCGTCCCCGTTCCAAGTGCTAAGGCTAAGAAAACTACACATACATTAATAAATAACCCAAATTAATAAATACAGAAATTAGAGTACACATAAGTCTTTACCCAATCCAAAATACTAGAGTTAGTTTTTCAAGGAAAGGAGATAACTACAATAATAAAATTGTTTATGAAGTGTTAATTATAATTAAAGAAAATAGGAATAATAATCTCAAATGGAAACCGACCACGCCACTCCAAGACCCGATCCAACCCACAATCACTCACCCCCACATGATGTCCCATAGACATCAATAGCATCGAAATAAGCATCTCCTAACTACAACAAGTCAGATGGGCCTTCTACTCGTGGGAATGAGCAGCACCCATGAAATAGGTAATCAGTACGCTACATACTGAATAAAGTAACCGAGCACTAAGGCCAGCATACAAAATCCACACAACCAATGCATAATAATAAAGGAGCATAAAATTCAATCATATTAGCACAAGATAAAATAAATGCTCATGCGAAGTGTCATGATTCAATACAGATTAGATTATTTACTTCATCAAACCTTTATCGAATTTATTTTCACACCATACTCTTTATAAATTCCATATGAGTACGGGAAGCCCACTATTTTTCCCATGGCACTTTTGGCTCCTGGTCACTATTCTAGCCGGTGGATCGATCATTTAGGATACATGCCCTACCACTAGTATACACCGGTGGATCGGTCTGGCCCCTTCTCGCATGGTGCTCCATAGTAAGTCATTAGTGTCTTCCCACATCCTAACAACATATATGATTTGGTTTGTTGAGCTCGGGATCCCCCACTATTTTAGCCGGTGGAACGCTCACTAGGGTAACATACCCTACCATTATTATACGCCGGTGGATCAGTCTCTAGGATACCACAATACATGGCCACTATTATGCCAGTGGATCGGTCTGGGCCCAGCTCAACATCTTCCACTTTACATAATTAATATTTTAAGTATCTTATTCGGAAATCCTTACTAAGACATGCAATTCTGCCTCCTACCATGCTTACTTTTCAACTCAGGTTAAGCACTTCAACCCTAGTGAACCACTCCCAACATTATTAACCATGACATACCCTAACACCCATGCAAATTTTATCTCCACGTAAACCCTGCTCCCATGTAAAACCCTAGCTCCACTATGCAAACCCTAATACAATCATGTAACCATTAATACCATCATGCAAAACCTAATACCACCATGCAACCCTAATACTACCATACAACCATTAATACCACCATGCAAACCCTAATACCACCATGCAACCCTAATACCACCATGCAACATTAATACCACCAAGCAAACCCCAATACCACCATGCAACTCTAATACCATCATGCAAAACCTAACACCATACAACATTAATACCACCATGCAAAACACTAACACCATATTGTTACACTCCTTTTCATTATTTACAACCCTATAATGCATGTCTTAAGGCCACATCATACCATAATAATAACACACTCATACACATAATTTTCATGCCACACACCCCTCAACTCCATATCATGCTGCATTCATAATAATTATACAATATACACATAAAATACACAATAAATCATCTCACATGTCTGCACGACATATAAATCACATATTACACAAATGGCCTTATCACCCCTTACCTAAAATGTTACCGGTCTTGGAGCACGCTCATATATCACTTGAGGGCTTTGACTGGGCTCACCTATTATGAGGAAAATACTAGAATTAGGTTCCCTCCTAAAAAAACTATTATTTACTAACTTATCCCAAGACTTGATTTTTTTAATTAAAATAATACTATACTAGAATTAACTCTACAAAATACTACCGAAAATAATAATAATAATACTAACATAATTTAAAACGAACGGTGATATAAGGGTTTCTACCCTTCACCAAAATAATGTTAGTAAAGATAATAATAATAATAATAATAATAATAATAATAATAATAATAATAATAATAATAATAATAATAATAAAATGTTAGTAATAATACTAATATTAATAGAAATAATAATAATAATAATAATATAATCCTAAAATTACAAGGTGGGGTTTTCAACCCTACCCCAAATAATGAAAGTACTATTCAATAATAGTAATAATAATAGTAATAACAAATAATACTTATTATATTAAAATTAATAAAGATAATAATAATAATAATAATAATAACAGTAAAAATAGTAATAATAGTAATAAAAATACAAGCGTGCGAAACCTAATTAAAAATTTATGTCTCGGCCCTCAAATTATTAATAAAATAATAAAAGAATTATACTAATAGTAATAATATTAATAATAATATTAATAATGATAATGATAATAAACTTATAATAATTTAAATAAATTCCTAAAATTCGAAACTAACAATCTAATTAACTCAAGAATAATCTAAACCCTTCCAACAAAATTTATCAATAATATTATATCTAATAACAATAATAATAATAATAATAATAATAATAATATTTATAATCCAATAAATATTGGAAATTGAAATAAAAATAGAATAAATTTAAATAAATAAAAAATAAGGGCTGACGGGTCTAGTGTTTCACCTTGAGTCGGCGAAGATGGGTGGCACTGGTGGTGGTGCACGGCAGCAGCAACGGCAGTCGAAAAAGAGGGTGAAAAGGGGAAGAGTTAAGGTTTGAGAAGAAAGGGTGGAGGTTGGGGTGCTGGTGGTAGCCTAGGCTAAGAGGAGTAAAGTGAGGGTGGTGTTGCGGCAAGGGGCGCGAAGCAAGGTGGTAGAGGTGGCGGCCGAATGGGAAAAGTGAAGAGAAAGCGGGGAGGAGAAGTAGAAAAAGGAAAAGGAGGTTATGGTTTGGTAGATGGGAATTAGTAGAAGCTTTTGGGTGGTGCAGAAGGCAGTAGAAGTGGTGGATATGGTGGCGGGCGACGACTTGAAGGTTGCAAGGTAAAATTCTTTTACGAGATGGACAAGGAACTTCACACGGATGTGGTGGCTCATGTGAAGAGAATCGAAGGAGATGGAGAGCTTAGTTAGCTAAAGTGCAATGCAAGGAAGAATTTGGAAGGTAGAGGTGGCAGCGAGGTTTGCTAACAATGGCAAACAACACGTTTGAAGTCATGGTGGCGCACAATTTTGTACTTAGGGTTTTGGGGGGAAAAAATCTTGAAACCATACTACACGAGGAGTATTTATAGTGTTAGAGGGAAGGGTCAAGTTCTGGAGGTTGGCAGGGGGTCAATGCCGGTGAAATATTGGGGTAAACATAGCATTGATTGGTCAACACGATTTCAAATTGTGCCCGACCTTCGCAAGGGAAAATGGGGAGATCGTGCAGGAGAAAACGGAAATGGGGTAGTCCATGCTGAAATGTGTGTCGAGGGGGAAAGAAAGAGAGGTAAAACGACCGGTCAACTTACGCATGGCTGGCGGCACCATTTTTGGCCTTTGAAGGTACAGGTCGTTGATGCCAGAGGAAGGAGGAAGAAGAAGATGGTGAACCGGGCGGTCGAGGGGAAAAATAAAGAAAAGAAAAAGGGGAAGGAACCGGGCCTGTCGGCTACAGTTATAATGTTTAATGAAACGCGGCGTTCCAAGGAAGAAGGCCATGATACGCGGAATCTTCGCTGCCGTAGGAAGGAGGTGAGCGGGTCATTTGGGCCACTGGAGAAGGAAGGAAAAGAAGAAGGATTGGGCTGCATCGCAGGCCCAATCGGCGAGAGGAAAAAAGAAAAAGAAGAAAAGAAAGAAAATAAAGAAAAAAGGAAGGAAGAAAAGAAAAAGGAAAAAAAGAAAAAGGAAATTTAAAGGGTTTGGGGTTAAATAAATTAATTAGAATATTTTGGCTATTTAGAATAATAATATTTAAATAAAATAATATTAAATTCCTTTTTAGGCTAATTTAGGGTTTTTAAAAGATTTTTCCTAAATTCCTTTTTAATTAGCAAAAATACCAATTTTTCCCTTATGAAAATTATTATAAATTCTTTAATAATTTGCCCTAAATAAATCCTTCCTATTCCATTTAAAATAATTTATTAAATTAATTCCCTAATAAATCCTTATTTAATTATATTTCTTAAAATAAATATTTTTAGGGCATTGCCTTACTACCCCCTTAAAAACAGACTTTGCTCAAGAAGTCTCCTACAGCTCTCTAGGGTTAGGGCTAGGGCATTCTAAACATCTAGAATAACATAACTATACTTATATCAACTACCCCCTTAAGGACAAACTAGATAAAAAGAATCTAACCTACCCCTAAAAGCTCTGGATATGCTACTCGCATATCTTTCTTGGTCTCCCAAGTAGCTTCCTCAGTTCTATGCAACTCCACAAGACCTTAACAAGAGGAACCAAACTTGTATGAGTCTTCCTTATCTTAGAGTCAAGAATCTGTACTAGTCGCTCCGCATAGGTCAGCGAATCATTTAATTCAATCTCATCTTGCTGGATTACATGCGATAGATCAGCAACATATTTTCGCAGTTGGGAAATGTGGAACACGTTATGCACTCATCCCAATTCTGGAGCAAGAGCCAATATGTAAGCAACTTCACCCACTCGTTCCAATATCTCATAAGGACAAATACACTTAGGGCTCAACTTGCCATTCCTTCCAAACCTTTGCACCCCTTTGGTAGGAGAAACCCTCAACAACACTTTGTCTCCAGGCTCTAAATCTCCATCCCTACGCCTCTGATCGACATAAATCTTTTGTCGTCTCTGAGTTGCTTTCATTTGGTCCTGGATCTATCAGACCTGATGGGTCATATCTTCAATCATTTCTGGTCCCAACACGATCGTCTCGCTAAAGTCACTCCAACACAAAGGAGTGCACACTTTTGTCCATACAACGCTTCGAAGGGAGCTATCCCAATACTAGCATGATAACTGTTATTATATGAAAACTCCACCAGATGCAAGTGCTCCTCCCAACATCCCTGGAAATCCAGTATGCAGGCCCTACACATATCGTCCAAGGTCTAAATAGTCCGCTCGGTCTGTCCGTCTGTGGCAGGGTGAAAAACTGTGCTCATCATCAATTTGGTTCCCAAAAATTCCTGCAACTTTCCCTAAAAATGAGAGAGGAACCTCGAATCTCGATCTGAAACAATATCCTTCAGAACCCTGTGACAGCTAACCATGAACTTCATATAAGCGCTCGCCAACTGCTCCATACTCTATATGGACTTTATGGGAATAAACATGGCTTACTTGGTCAATCTATCAACAATAACCCAAATAGTATCATAGCCGCTTTGGCTCCTCGGTAACCCACTCACAAAGTTAATAGAAATGGAGTCTCATTTCAACCTCGGCACCTCCAAAGATTGAAGTAATCCCGCTGGTCTCCAATGTTCAATCTTAACCTTTTGACACACCATACAAACTCAACTACTTCTCGCTTCATACGGGGCCACCAATACACCTTCTTGAGGTCCTTATATAACTTAGATCCTCCTAGGTGAATCGAATAAGGAGTTTGGTGTCCTTCCTCCGTAATATGACGCTTAAGCTCTAGACAACTATGTGGCACACACCAACGACCCCTTAATCAAATACTGCCATCCTCATGGATTCTTGACCCCTCTGCTTTGCCTTCCCGCATCTTTTGTTAGATCCTCTCCAACTTAACATCTCCAACCTGTCGACCTCAAATCTCTTCAAATATAGTCAGAGTGAGCGTTAAGGCATTCATACAAGCATCGAGGTCTCCCTGCTGAATCATCTCGATCTCCAAATCTGATAACTCCCTTATCGTTTGATCAGCAACCACACAATATAGCATATAACGTGTAGTCTTCCTACTCAGAGCATCGGAAACCACGTTGGCCTTACCCTAATGGTAGGTCAACTCAATATCATAATCCTTTACCAACTCCATCCCTTTTCTCTTCCTCAAATTGAGCTCCTTCTGCATGAAGATATACTTGAGACTCTTATGATCTATAAAGAATTTGCACTTATCCCCGTACAGATAATGTCTCCAGATCTTCAATGCAAACACAACAACAACTAACTCTAGATCATGCGTGGGATAGTTCTGCTCATGTTTCTTCAGGTGTCGTGAGGCATAAGCTACCATTTTACCCTTCTACATTAACACACATCCCAACCCATGCTTGGATGCATCGTTGTAAACCTTAAACTCCTCGGTCCCGTCGGGAAAAGTCAACACCGGTGTAGAAGTCAACCTCTGCTTTAGTTCTTTGAAAGCCTCTTCATAAGCTTCATCCCATTGGAACTTCATGGTCCTCTTTAGGAGATTAGTAAACGGTCTGGCAATCTTGGAAAAGTTCTGCAAAAAATCATCTATAATAACCAGCTAAACCCAAAAAACATTGAATCTCCGATATGTTCTTAGGGGGCTTCCACTCTATGATGGCCACAATCTTAGCTGGGTCCACAACCACTCCCTTGGCCGATATAATGGGACCTAGGAAGGCTACCTCCTAGAGCCAAAACCCACACTTCGACAGCTTTGCATATAGATGATGTTATATCAATCTGATCAAAATGGTGCGTAGATGGTGCTTGTGCTCCTCATTTCCTCTGGAATACACCCGAATATCATCAATAAACACCACCACAAACTGGTCGAGGAAATGTCAGAATATCCTTTTCATCAAATCCATGAACACTGTAGGAGCATTTGTGATTCCAAAGGGCATCACTGTAAATTCATAATGCCGATATTGGGTCCGGAATGTAGTCTTCATAATATCAGCATCAATGATCCTCAACTGATGGTACTCGGACCTCAAATCGATCTTGGAAAACACCATAGCACCCTTCAGCTGGTCAAATAGATCATCTATTCTCGGAAGCAGATACCGATTATTTACCGTTACCTGATTCAATCCCTAGTAGTCAATGAAGAGACGCTAAATCTATAGATGGCACGACACCCATCATACGGCAGATGCTGAAGTTCAGTCCCTGATCAAATTGGAACACCAGTGTGGACTCATTGGCGGTGATCCATGGAGCAAACCGGAGTAGCTCTGTGAATCAGGCATAATATTGGTGAACTATCATGGGCTCCTGTATCAGTTGCATAAACTCTCGGAGCTTGTCCCTCCCGAGGCTCTAGGGATAGGCTCTAGTGAGAATGGCGGCCTTAAACGCCTCCCATGATGCCAGAGGACCGTTCCGGACTCGATGATCCTCCTAGCAAGCATCTGCTACGCCTCGAAGGAAAAAGGCTGCGATGCTGGGCCGTCGGTCTAGTGGGCAATCCACGACCTCGAATGTACGGTCTAGATCCCTTATCAATCCTTCTAAAACTACCGGGTCCTTCTCACTTGAATACGTCGGAGGGTGATGCCCGGTAACCCTCCTAAGCTAGTCTTCTCCAACGCCCTAAGACCACTGAGTGAATTCTAAGAAGGCGGTGATTGCCTCCTCTAAACAATTGATTCCACCTTTGGCTGCCATTTAGCTGCACAAAAAGGAACATTTTGAAGTGAACCAATGGAATCAAAATTATTAACAATACTTCCTACTTCCAAGGGAAAACCCTAATCTACCCTTGTACTCCTCACTTTGGCCGGGTTTCAAAATTTTAAAACCGAACAATTTTCAATTAGAGCGGGAAATCCTTTCAAAATTTATTTTCAAAAATGAGTGTGGTCAACTAGACCAACTGCTCTGATACCAACTTGTAACACCCCCAAAGTTTACAAACATTTTTTTAAACAAGACTTATAAATTAAAACCGTAAAATCGGATTTGTCGGTTTTATCCGATTTGGCTAGTTTAGATAAATTGAATTTACAATATCCTTTAAAATGTATCTAATTTCATATTAGAACTATCAATTTGAAAATTTTGTGCAAAATTAATCAGAATTTTATTCTTAGGTCAAAATTCTTGCAAATTTAAATTAGATTGTGTAATTAGAGTTATTTTATTCAATTAGTCTAATTACTATAGTCTCAATCTTGATTAGCCTCCTTTAGTATTTGTCTTTCCCTTGAGCATTTGGAAATTATGGCAGATTCACAATAGACTTGTTTTTAGGGAAACTCATTCTCCTCCAAGGCATACAATCCAATACATCATAAGGCTAGCTTCTTTTGAGCATATTGCATAGATGTAAGTATATAATCTCTTTTTTTTTCTGGTCAACACCATAACACTTATAGTGTGGGCTGGTAAACTCCATAGGAGAATATCATTGAAGTAAACATGGACAATAACGCTTTGGGTAACCCATGTCTTTTGGCTGTTCGTCGTGTGGCTGGATATTCTGTTGGGAGATGGATATGTGGGTTTGTTGCGAATGTCGGTCATGACTATATCTTTATTGCTGAACTTTACGTTGTTTGCTATGGTCTTATGATGGCTTGAGATTGTGGTTTTAATTGATTAATGGTAGAAATATTCTTTATCATCCTCAATCTTAGCTTATTAAGGCTTGTTGAAACTTGATGAGAGCCTTCACTTCTTGTTGTGTGGTTCATGACCTTATTGAGGAGAATTCAGTTGCAGACAAATTCGCATAGTTGGGCCATGATGTTGGTTTTAGTTTTCAAGTGCTTAACTATCCTCCTCTATTCAATGTTAAAATAAAACTATGCTACCAACTTGTAATATTTTAATTTTCATCACCACAAAACTTTGTTCGTTTGGAAAGAGTTATAAAAGCTGAAGAAAAGTGGGGATGAGATCGTCATATCTAACATGAGTACTAATGTATGTTGTGTGCAAGGCTGAAAGTATACTTATATATCAAGGAATTAGTATGGTTAGCACCTAACTCAAGACTAATACATAAGGCTTTCTAAACTCTAAATCAAAGCGTGAGAAAACTCTTTAAATGAAAGAAGTTAAAACATAATGGAATAAGAATAAATGTTTATTGTATAAATAAAATCATAATACAAATGTAAAGAAATAATGGTGGAAAATAAGAACATTTTTTCATACGAGGACTAACAATGCTCCCCAACATATGACTTTACAAGAGTGTTAACAATGCATTACATAATGACCTAGAAATGACACATCCAATGTACACACTCAAATTATAATTAGAGGTAACAACTATCATATTTGGGTATACATATGATGAGGATGATATGTGGAGGAATCAGTACAAATTAAGTAAATTCTTAGGGTTGTATTAGGGATTTTACTACTATAAAGGGAATTCATAAATCTTTTATTGTGATCTATGGATATTTTTTGCTTATGTGTCTTATAGTACGTATATATGAAAGCATGATAAATACAATTATTAAGGTCATGAGATAGATATGTCTTCTTCAAATATGAAATGTTTTAAGTGTATATAGAGGTTATATCTTACTAAGATAGAGATGGAAAGGAAAGAGAAGGAAATCGGGAATCTGACTGATAAACTGAGTAAGTTAGTGGAGGAAGTGGAGTTCACAAGGTGAGAAAATCAAAAGGTAATTCAAGAGAAGACAACGATTGAGCAGGAAAAAAAATCCCGCCAAGTGAAGTTGCTTCATTAGAACAGGAATTTTGCAAGCTTAAAGACGAATTATCTTTGCTCACACAGGCTGGTGCAGATCAACAAAAAAAGAATCAAGAACTACTCTCTAAACATGATCACCACAAACAGGCATTCAAAAAGGCCATCCATGAGAGGGACGGTGGTGGTGCACGGAAAGAATTTTGCAAGCACTTGGCAAGGAGAGACCCAGGGGAACGGGTTTGAAGGTGAAGGTTTCTAATCTGACAAAGAAATTTGAGGAAACTAATAAAGAACTTGAGGACGTGAAGATTGCTGACGCTGACCTTATACAATCAAAAACGGAGCTGGAGAGCAAGTACAAGACACTCGTAGAAGAGAAGGGCTTGGCTGAGAAAAAGGTTTTCTGATGCCCAACAGCATTTTGGGTTGCATACTGCTATTTACGTGTTGCTAATTATAAATTGAACATGGATTCTTTAGATTATCTCTTTTGCATGCTTGATATTTGTTATGTGTGAATTATCACATGATTAGTGTTCCATTGCATGAAATTGTATTTTTTTCCCTCTCAGGGTGTATTAGTTTTTCTTGCTGCCAATTCTGGATTTATAAAAGATGCACAAGAAGCTACAGATTTTCAGAACTTCATTGTGTGTGTTGAGATGCTTATCGCAGCCTTTGGGCATTGTTATGCCTTTACATACAAGGAATATGCTGGTGCAAATATTAGTGGCTCTTCTGAATTGACAGGAACTCTTGCGCATGCAGTGAAGTTGAATGACTTCTACCATGGCAAAGGTAGTATATGCAGCACCTCTCAGATATCGGCGAGTCTGTTGGTTGATGGAGTTGACCAAACTCCAATACAATGCAAGTCCTTGTGGACTTCCCTAATACAGAAATATGAGGTTTGTTCTTTACCCATCTATGTTGTTTAGACTTTGAGAGGCCTATATCAAAATTACTAGTTATAGAGGAAGCAAATAGATATTCTACAGGTTCACTTCCGACCTTATTATCATAATATACTGTCATATTTTGACCCTATTCTTTTGTCTCAGGAAAGCAAGAGTAGCAACAAGAATCGGCCTTACTATCAATATATCGTCTTCATATTGAATTTTTTGTGTCGGTTTAACCAAGAATCCTGCTTTTGGCTCTCTATGTCGGTTAAATGGGTAGCCATGATATTTTTGTAATGTAATGGTATTCTATAACTCTTTTGTAATATATTTATAATTAATCAAATATTTTGTTGTACCAGATATTTGATACAAATTATTTGTATGAATATTTAGTTGAATGTTTGTAGACAAGTATTTATAAAATTATATCCATACGTTAAAAGGGATATATATGCATACAGGTACAGGGATTTTAATAGCGAAGGAAAAATTTGTCGTTATTGGTGTGAAATTAGTCGCTAATATTATTTACGGCGGTATATTTTGTTCATCGCTATTTCTTATAACGACCAACATTATTCGTTGTCGCTACTGCTTATAGCGACCAACGTTATACGTCGTCGCTATTGCTTATAACGACCAATATTATTCTTTGTCGCTACTACTTATAGCGACCAACGTTATATGCTATCGCTATTGCTTTAGTGACCAAAAAAATTCGGTTGGTCGTTAAAGTCTTTAGCAAGAGAGCAATAACGACCACTGATGACCAACAATTTATTTGGTCGTTAATGACATTAGCGACCAAAATTTAGCCATTAACGACCAAATTTGTTGGTCATTAAAGTCCTAGTTTTTGTAGTGAATCTAGGGTTTGCATGGGAATTTTAAGGTTTTGCATGGGATGGTTAAAGTCAGCATGGGGGCGAACTTTATGTATGAAAAGTTACCTTGGGACGTGAGGAAGGTAATGGAAGATTCATTTGGGTGACTGGGGGATTCGAGTTAAAAATAGTACATGGGATGACATAAGGGTGCATAGGAGATAAAGCTGAATTTGGGAGAAAACCGTAATTTGGGAATGTGCAAAAGGAAAAAGAAAATAATAATTATAAAAAAATAAAAGAGGATGAGTGAGGTATGAAGTGAGGGCTGAATCTAAGGGTCGTGACATGTGGGGTGTTAAAATAGTTTTTGTTGTGTGAGACAGAGGAGGATGGGCCACATAGGCCCAAATTAGGGTTTTCTAGAGAAAAGTTTGGGGTACAAATAGTGAGCATTGACCCACAAACTTAGGAGTTGGATTCCCGGTGTGAGTAAGTGGATTCAGGGAAGGATGTCGGGGAAAGTTAGGAGGTGCAGAATTCTCAAGCTATGGGACAACCCCTATTGGGAGGATTAGTGTAGCTAGAGTTAGCCATGTATGTCTAGGGAAAATTTTGTTGAATATGATATGGTAAACCACAAATCATGTAAAGTGGAAGATTATTGAGTCGGGCCTAGACCGATCCACTGGCTATAATAGTGGGGGATCCCGAGCTTAATAAAGCAAACCCTAAATTGGATAAGAAATGTAAAAGACACTAAATACTTACAGTGGAACACCATGAGAGTCGGGGCTAGACCGATCCACCGGCATAATAGTGGCCAAGAGCGTTTTGCCCTAGAGACCGATCCACCGGCATATAATAGTGGTCAAGTGCATTTTCTCCTATAAGTGATCGATCCACCAGCTATAATAGTGGGGTTCTCGTACTCGCATGGATCGATAAAAATTATGGTGCGAAGTGAGTGCTAATCAAAGATTAAATGATCCTATTATCCAGATCGCAACTTGGCCTTTATTTATCTATAAGATTGTATGCTATCATATTATCCTAATTTTATTGTGTGCTCTTATGTGTTGGGCTTAGTGCACGGTTACCTTGCTTAGTACGTAGCGTACTGACCACCCATTTCATGGTTGCTGCTCATTCCTACGAGCAGAAGGACCTTCTGACTTGGTGCAGGTCGGTGATTTTATCTTCGATGCCTACAACACTTACGAGGCATCGGGCAGGACTAGGAGTTAAGCCTGGACCTAGCCTGGTGGTCAAGAGTGACATGGCTGGATTCTATCTTCCATTTTGTTTTTCCTGTATCATTATAATTCAATTTTATTCTTTCATACGATTTTTTTGTCTTTTGGAACTTTAAATCCTCACGTTTTGGTTGTACCTCTTTTGGTTACCACACTTTGATTTTCTTTATGGTTAATAGTTCATTTCTTTTATGAATGCTCGTTTTGATTATAGACTTGTGCTCGATGTTAATCTCTTTCAGCCTTAGCGTTTGCTATTGGAACGGTAGAAGTGAATCGGTCTAGTACTAAGTGTTGCAGTAATATCCCCATAATTTACATTTTGTTATTTCACTTCTGTTAAACCTTTTCATTAAACGAAATTTATCATTAGCAAATTTTGGGAATATTACATTTTGGTATTGATATGAATAATATGATGATGAATGATTGGAATTACAATGATTTTATGATTAGATTATGATGTTAATACATTTTGGATGATTTTTTTTATGATAATAATATTATTATCTTATGTTTTGGAAATAGATAATATCAAATAAAAAAAATATGTTTAAGATGATCATGATGGTGATTTTATATGACATTTAGGGTTAGAATGGCATGGGTTTCTAGAGGGTTTAAATGATAGATATTAATCTCTAATCATAAAGATAAATAGTTTATGTATTTCAATAATAGTCACACATACATAATGGATTAATATTAAGAAGAACTCACATAGAATATAATCAAGAAAAGCTTATAATTTATTCAATTTTTTGTCTCCTTTATGTCACATACATCCTATGGTTTTTGTTATCAATGGGCCTCCTTAATATTAAAAAATAATCCTCCTAAAAATCTGATTAGAATCAAAACAAAAAGCATTAACTTCCTCCCAACTCTAAACACACTCAAAAGATATAATAAGATAACTCTAAAAGGTAGAATTAAGCTAATTTCTTTGCTATTTAAACTTTCTTATCATTTTAAAAATTATGAACTTGATAATACTCCATATCTGATGTCCAAATTATTGATTAATGTCTCCTCGTGAATATATTATGCTCATCCCTTCCATGAAACACATTTTTTTCCTCTACGTATGCCATACACACACCTCTATAGCTAGTGACTTGTTTTGTAAGATTCGTCCATAACTTGCAATGTATTCATCTATTTTCCAATAAATTTTTAGGGGATTCCCTCTAAATAGAGGATAATAGATTCCATAATAATAAATGATAAGTCCTGGCCATTTTCTCCTTCATCATTCTCCCCTTGTTGACTTAAATTTTCCCTCAAATTTACATCTCCATTGTAAGGTTTAATATATCTAATACTAAATGTTCTAGACACCCCACCATATAAATCCGGTAAATCTAGCTCTTATGCACTGTCTCCAAAATTTATTAGTATTTTGAAAGGACCACTTGTCCTTGGTATAAGCTTATTTTCCCTTAGATTAGGAAATCTCTCCTTCCTTAAGTGCAGCCATACTAAATCCCCTTGTAGAAATACATGTTGACTCCTATGCTTGTTTGCTCTTATCTTATATACTTCATTTACCTTCTCAATGTTGTGCTTGATGTTTTGATGAAGTTTTTGAAAGAAATCCACTCTTTCTTGTTCATCATAATCCATCACTCCCCTTCTTTAATGGTACCATATCAATATGTATGGATTAACACCAGATACTATATAGAATGGACTAGAGCTTGTTGTAGTTGAAAGAATACTATTGTGAGCAAACTCTTCATATCCTAACTTAACATCCCACTATTTAGCACACTTACCCACCAATCCCCTTAGCAAAGTACCCAAAGTTCTATTTGCAACCTCAGTTTGACCATCTAATCTCATGATCTCCTTGAAGTATAAATCCATGATATGAGTAGCATCATCGATATTTTTACATGAAATAAAGGAAGACATCTTGGAAAATCGATCCACCAGCACCATGATAGAATATTTGCCTCTTTGTGTGCTAGGTAATTCCAAAAAAAATCCATACTAGCTATTTCCTTTGGTTGAGTAGGCACAAGTAAAGGCACGTATAACCCTTTGTGAAAGAAACCTTTGCTTCTGTGACATGTAACACACCTAGCAACCATAGCTTGCACTACTTTTTTGCATCCTTGGCCATTACAAATGTTCTTGCAATAGCTGTAAAGTCTTGTGAACTCCAAATTGTCTTGTAATTCCTCCTTCATGAACCTATTTGTTTAATAAGTCTCAAATTGAGGCCTTTGGCACACAAATTTTATTTTTGTTGAATAATAATCCATCTTAAAGAACATAAACTCCATGATTTCCTTGTTTTTTACACTCTTTGAAAATCAAAGAAAAATCATCATTAATGGCTTATTGATCCTTCAACATCTTGAACCCTATAAGCTTTGTATCTATCATTATAAGTATCATAGCCCATCTAGACAATGCATTTTGAACCACATTCTCTTTGCCATCCACATATATTGTAGAGAACACAAATATTTGTAAAAAACTACTCCACTTGCCATGTCATGGGATAAATTTCCTTTAACCATTTAGATGCTTCAAACTCTCATGATCTCAGTGCAAATGGCTTGGGTCTCAAAATATAACTCCATGTTTCTAAACAATGAACAATAGCATAGAACTCCATGTCATAAGTTGAATAATTAATTCTTTCACCATTTAATGTTTCTCTAAAAAATGCAATTGGTCTCTTCTCTTGTGAAAGTACCCCTCTAATACCTACACAACTAGCATCACACATTACTTCAAATAATTTATCAAGGCAAGAAAAAGATACTACCGGTGCATTTGAAAGATTTGTCTTCAAGTCTTCAAAAGCTTTTATTGCAAGTTTATTCATCTAGAGTTCTCCCTTCTTCATCAATTTTGTAATAGGTGTTATAATTATAGAGAAATCTTTGATAAACTACCTATAAAATGAAGCTGATACATGGAAACTCCAAACCACATGAACATTGGTAGGAATATGCCATGTTTGAATAGCTTTCACCTTTGAAGGATCAACTCTAATACCATTCCCCTCACAATGTAGCTAAGGAAAACCACACTTCCATTATATAATCATATTTCTCCATTTTACCATTGAGCTTCACCTCCTTGAGTTTATCAAATAATCTCTTCAAATGTTGCATGTGTTCAAACTCACTCATACTATATATGAAAATATCATCATGGTAGACACCAATAAAGACTCTAAAGAAAGGTCTAAGAACTTAGGTCATAAAACTCATGATTTAACTTGGTACATTGCATAGCCAAAATGGTATCACCAACAACTCATACAATATATACTTAGTCTTGAAAGTCGTCTTTAATTTGTCCCCTTCCCTTATCCTCATTTGATGGTATCCTCTTCTAAAGTCAAGCTTTGAAAAAACCTTTGCTTGATGCAACTCATCTAATATATCACCCAATATTAGCATTACCAGTCTATATTTAATTGTGATATTGATGGTTGCTCTAGAGTCAATGCATATCCTCCACGTATTGTCCTCATTAGGTACTAATAAAATTAGTACACTACACGAACTCATGTTCTCTCAAATATAGCCTCGATCTAACAATTATTTCACTTGTCTTGGTAGCTCCTTAGACTAATTCAAATTACATCTATAAACTAGCTTATTTGGTAATAGAAATCTTGGCATTAAATCAATATCATGCTTCGTACCTCTCAAAGGAGGTAATCTAAGTGGTAACTCATCTAAGGAAACTTCTGCATACTCTCTCGGTACTTATTACGAATTAGGGTTCTTGTTACCATACCCCCTGTTAAACGTCTTTCACTACCAAGGCATTGCATAGTTTCTCACTCTTGATAGCCTCATTAATTTCTAAATCCTTATGGATCAAGAACTCCGTGATACTCTTCTTTCCTCCTCCCTTACCTTTAACTTCCTTCCTTTTTGCTTCTTCCCATTTGCCTTTAACTCTCTTTTTTTCTCTTTTTTTTTTGCTTCTTACCATCAGTTTATTCTTCCTTTCACCCTTTAGAACCAAAATCTCCCCATCTATATTAAGGTTGAGTCTAAGTTTCCTTTTACTTTTTCTCACAATGTATTCATTAAGGACCCCATCATTTGTAGCCTGCTGATCAAATTACTAATGTCTCCCCAACAAAATATTACAAGCATTCATAGGTAGAATATTGCATAACACATTATCAAATAATTTATATCTTTTAAAGAGATAAGAGTTTTTTTAGTTAACCTTATACCTTTATCCTTATTGAGTCACTAAAGTGAATATGGCCTTGGATGACCCATGGTTTTCAATCCAAAATTATTCACTATTCTATCACTAGAAAGCTTGGTATAAGAGCCACTATCGATGATGACTTTGCACATATTTTCTATAGCTCCACATTTGGCTTTAATGTTCATCTTCCTTTGAGTAGGTTGAGGTTCTTGTTGCACTTGAATCACTCGTTTTAACACATCACAATCTTCTAAATCATCCTTTGGATCTTCACGACCCTCCTTAATGTCTTTATTAATTTATTAATCCTCCTCATCGCAAGCTTCCATACTCATTATCTTCTTCAAAGTCATTGTCCTTTGATTTGGACAATCCTGAGAAAAATAACCATAGCCTCTACACTTGAATCATTACTTTTTAACCTTGTAAACCACATTATCCTTGCCCTTTTCTTCACAATTGAACCTTATACTATTTTCTTGATTTTTTCTTTGAGGGGATGATGGCTTCAACACCCCCTTCAAGTTCAAACCATATGTTGCATTGGTTGATTTGTTTGGAGACTTAATTCTCTTCAATTGCTTCTCAAATTTGTTTTCTAATTTTACTAAGCCTTTGAATAACTCATAATGATACACCTAAATCTTCTATCTATTATTCATATTTATACCTACACTAAATATAGAACATCTTTTCTCTTAACTTTCTTGAACACCACGTAAAAGAGTTAATCTTTCAAACTCTGTAATGTACTCCTACTCTCTAAGCATCCCTTACCTCAAAGTAATCATTTTAATGAAATCCTCTTGCTCATATTCTTTAGGAATGAATTTTAATTTTAAATTCTATTTTAGTTTCTCTTATAATATTATTTTTTCCCTCTCTTTCCCTTCACCTCTTCAAATTATCATACCATATTCAAGCAAACTTCATAAATTTCAATATAGCTATTTAACACTTTGTCTCATCACCAAGCTCTTTATATTCAAAAATAGATTCAAGAATTTGCTACCATCCACGAAATGATTCTAGATCTAGATTCCTTCAAAATTAGGTAGTTTATATCAAATATCAATCTCCACATCATCATATGATTTCCTTGAAGTCTCATGAGCTCGTGCATAGTTTCCCACACTTTCTTTCCCTCTTTTGACCATTCAATCATGTGCTTCCCTTATATGATTTTATTTGTAATTGATATCTTTAGTGTTGATGTTGGAAATGTGATCCTTGGGCTTGTGTGGCTTCAATCATTCCCATATGTAGCTTAATTTCCTTGATATCCTCCACTAGTGCCTTTAGAACAAACCTCAAATCATCCCCTTGCCTCACCATGCCTTCTTTACACCCACGAATGGTGTACTTTTAAAAACGCTTTCATAAGTCAACCAAATTCAAATCTTGGCACCATTTTAAGGAGCTCTTACAATAATATTAATTTAGGAACTTGATTTTGAAAAAATTAGAGGAAAGTTTGGATATTCATCGTATATGTCACACTATATAACCTAGACTCTGATACAAAAATTGATCTCTGTAGGGATATGTACTTATAGTTTTCATGGTATTCTGGTCTGGTTAGGGTTTGTAAAGGAATATGATAATTCTAAAGTGATGAAAATCTTGTGATGATGATTCATCAATGTACAGATAATGGTAATACTGCTTAAATTTTGAAGGGTTTAGAATGGCATGGTTCATGGATTATAGTTTGGGCTTACTATTAAGATATAAATATTATGATCATGAATGGTTCAAAATATGATGATTTGATGATTATATAACGAATTTAAGATGATCATTTCATAATAATAACATTATTATTTTACATTTGGAAATGGATAAAATCAAATAAGAAAAATAGGTTCAAGATGAATGTTAAAGATGATGATGATGGCGATTGTATACGGCATTTAGGGTTTCAAATGATGTGGGTTTGTGGAAGGTTTAGAAGATAGATCTTAATTTATAATTCACATATAAAAATATATAAATTATTTCAATATTAATCACTATAAATAATTGATTAATATTGATAAGAACTCACATAGAATTCAATTAAGCAAAGCTTGTAATTTCATCAAATTTTTGACTCCATTATGTCATGTACTTCCAATTATTTTTATAACCATTGGAAATTAATATTACAAAATAATCCTCCTAAAAATATAATAAGAATTAACACAAAAAGCATTAGCTTGCTCCCTAGTCTAAATATACTCAAAAGATAGAATAAGATAACCCAAAAAAATAAAATTAAACTACTTTATTTTCTTTTTTTACTAATTCAACTTTCTTATCTTTCTAAAAATTATCAACATGATAATCATCCATACTGCATGTCAAAATTATTGATTAAAGTACCCTCATGTAGATATCATGTTCATCCCTTCCATGTAATACATTTTTGCCCTTCATTTATTCCATGCACACACCTCTATTGCTAGTGACTTATTTTGCAAGTTTTGTCCGTAAGTAGCAATATAGTCATCTGTTTACCTTAAAATTTGTAGGGGATTCTCTCTCTATATAGGGGACAATAGGTTCTATAATAATAAATTCTAGGTCTTAACCTTTTTCTCCCACATCAAGTAGGACATCACCACTCACCTATCTTTAAAGGCCTGAGGGATCCGGACATCATGGAATGGTTGGTTTAGGACAAGGAGAAGACCTAAACCTCCTGTAGTTTCCAAAAATACAAGAAGGTAGATATGTTCATTTATTATTTAAGAGGAAGGGAAAATGCATTATGGCTGAGCATCCAGTGTAGGGCTGGTGAACCTATGTGATGGGGGCTATTCTAGGCGTCGCTGAGAGCTCGATACTACCCGACTCATAACTGCATGAAGAAGTATGATGAGTTCATGGTGCTTTGGTAGGGGGCATGTCCATCGAGGAGTATTATACTCATTCATGGACTTGGTGCTATTCACCTAACAGGTATAGGCTAATTAGGGGATTTAATTTAAACACTTCAAGATTGGATTGGGGATCCAATACTAGGAGATGTTAGTGGGAGTCACTCTGCCAAATATGGTAGGGATGTACGGGCAAGCCTTAGAGGCATCTAGAGTCAATCAGGCAAGGGGTGCTCAATCAAGGGAAAAGTTTGAAGGTCACCAACATCCTAGTGACATGACAAAGGCTTTGTCTAGAGGAAGTTCACTACTAAGATTTTGCCAAAGCATGAGGCCAATACCCCATTATGTAGGATTATCTAGGATTCATGCCTAGGAAAGGTACTACCACTACAAAAGATGTCAGCAAGGTTACTTAGGTGTTGATTGTAAAGGTAATAAGGTTATGTGCCATAGGTGTGGCATTGCGGGACATAAGATTTTATTTAGTAGGACACCTAAGAGTGATGAGTCAGACCAAACTATAGGCTAGTGTGGTAACTGGTATACTTGCTATCTATACTCTTTCTTCTAATGTGCTTTTTTATTCTAGTGCTTCACATTCTTTCATGACATCTGCTTTTCTAACTAGAGTTGTCTTATTACTTCAAGTTACATTTCTACTTCATTACATTGCCTTTAAGGGATAAGATTGCCTAATTTAGGCTATACCAAGGGGTTATTTTGGGATTAAGTGCACTAGAGTTTCTATAAGACATCATAAAGCTGATGTTGTGTGATTTTGAGGTAATCATTGGGATGTATGTATTAAGGGAGTATCAAGAAGTGTTTAATTATATGAAAGAACATGTGGTTCTCAAGGACCAAAGGGTATCAAGGTTTCATATCAGAAGTGTAAACCCAATATCTTTAGGAAGATTATGTCATCCATCATGTTGATTAACCTCATACATATGGGGTATCCGCTCTGCTTATATAGTGTTAGAGAAAAAAAAGCTACTAAGATGTAGTTGGAGTAGATGGCAGTGGTCTGTGAATTTCCTAACATGTTCCTTAAGGAGATCCCAGAAGTGCTACCAATTTGAGAAGATGAGTTCACTATGGACATATTGCCAAGAATAGAGCTAGTATCTAAGGCTCCTTACCTTATGGCAACTACAGAAATGAAATAACTCAATGCTTAGTAAGAAGAGCTTCTAGAGAAGGATTAAATTCCACCAAACATATCACTATGGGGAGCACTAGTGCTTTTTGTAAGGAAGAATGATGAAAGCTTGAGGTTGAGCATCGACTACTATGGATTGAATTAGGCGATAGTGAAGAACCTTTATCCAAAACCAAGGATCAATGACTTGTTTAATCAACTCAAAGGAGACAAGGTGTTCTCTAATATTGATCTTTGATCAGGCTATCATCAATTTTGGATAACAAGTCAAGATATTCCTAAGAAAGCTTTTTGGAAAAGGTATGGCCATTATGATTTCACATTAATTCCTTTTGGACTCACTAATTAGCATGTAACTTTCATTTCCCTAGAAAACCAAATATTCTATCTTTTCGTGGAGGGATTCATCATGGTGTTCATCAATAACATCCTTATAAACTCTTACAATAAAGAGATGCATAAGCAATATAGGGGAATAATTTAACATTAATGAGATCACACCAACTATATGCCATACTCTTGAACTATATGTTCTTGTCAGATCAAGTGGCTTTCCTTGGTCATATAATCTTTGAGGAAGTTGTGGTAGTGGATCTTCTAAAGATTAAATTTATTTATGAGTGGTCGGCACCAAATTTTGTTAAGAAGGTGCATAGCTTTTGGGGGATAGTTAGTCACTATATTTGTTCATGGAAAACTTTTCTAAGATTGTGTGACCATTGACCCAACACTTGAAGAAGGGTACACGATTCTAGTATAATAAGAAGTGTGTTGAAGCTTTCAAAGATTTGAAGAGGCATTTGACTTCATTCCTAATTCTTACATTGTTAAGTTGGTCTATAGGTTTTGAAGTGTACGATGATGCTTCCAAGAATGGACATGGTTTTATGCTAATGCAACATGGAAGAGTGGTGGCTTATGCCTCACAACATCAAAAGCTCCATGAGTAGAGCTACCTCATGCATGATATAGAGATTGCTGCGGTAGTGTTTGCCCATAAGATCTTGTGGAATTATCTCTATGGATCTTATTGCAAGTTTTATACTAACCATAAGAGCCTCAATTACTTCTTCATCTAATGAGAGTTGAACTTGAGACAACACTAATTGTAATATCCCAAAATCCTAATTTCCGAAATTATGGCCAAATAAGGAATTATTAGGAAAATTGATTATTAAAATTTATTTACTTAAAATGTAGAGAGTTAATTGAGATAGATTAAGAGGAAAATAATAAAGAAATTAATTAGGAGAAAATTTGGGTATTTTTCTAATTAGCATGGAGGTTAAGGAAATTTATCCAAAATAGCCTAACTAATTTAAAAATGGATTTAATTATTATAATTAAAATAATTATTATTAAAATTAAATATCTAAATTAATTATATAAATAAATAAAGAACAAATATTCCCAACCATTTTATCATTTTCCATTTTCCTTTTTCCTTTTCTCCTTTCTTTTCTTTTTCTTTCTTCCTCCTTTATTTTTTTTCTTCTTCTTCCCCCGGTTTGGGCCAGCCTGTCGGCCCAAATCTCCTTTCTCCCCCTCCCTGTCTCGCGCGCCCGACCTGCGCAGCCCAAACCCCCCTCCCCGCCTCTCCTTCCTTCTTCTCGCCCGCGGCCCAGCGAGCCAACCGCCCGTGAAACCAAACGCTACGTTTTGACTCTATAGTCGCCGAAACGCCGCGTCACAATAAGAAAAAAAGAAACTGTTGCCAAACCGACGAGGACGCAGCGTTTCTTTCCAAACAATCCTCAAAACACCGCGTTTTGTTTTAAAACTTTATAACGCCGCCGAACCGGCCGGTTCCCTTCCTTTTCTTTTCCTCCCCTGGACCGCCGGTCCTCCTCCTTTCCCCTTCCTTCTCCTCCTCCCATCTAACAACCACCTCCATCTTTCCCCCTCTTCTCCTCCTCCACTGCCTCCGCCGTCGCCGCCACGCGCCGCCGCCGGACCACCACCAACCCTAGGTGGTTCTCCACCCATCCAAACCCTAACCACGTTTTTATATAGCTGCTACTATTTTCTACTAATATTAATACTAATATACTTATTATTATTATTATTATTATCATTATTACCATTATTATTGTCTTTATTATTAATGTGCTTATTTTCTTACTAATACTAACATCCCTTTTAAACCCTAACCTATATTATACTTAACTTTGGTCTTATTTTTATAATTATTAGTATTAACATTTTTATTATTATTATTTCTATTATCCTTACTAGTATTATTATTATTATTGCTTAACCTTACTTGGTTGTACTATTGTTATTATTATTATTATTATTATTATTATTATTATTATTATTATTATTACTATTATTAGTATTATTATTATTACTACTATTATTATTATTGTTATTGTTATTATTATTATACTTAACACATTTGTCACCATTGTTAATAATAATACTACCTTGTCTTACCCATGTTACTTAACTCAAGCTAGTAAATATCATTTGGTTGTTAACTAAGAAGAGTACTTGAACCTTATACCATACCATTTAACATTAACCCTAACCTTATTACTATGACACTATTATTAACTATTACTATTATTACTACTATCACTACCTTATTGTTGTAATCAAAAGCATTTGAACCCTTTTATTATTCAAGAATATACAACTATTATCATTATCACCCTTAGGAATAGTTACTTGTAATATTGTGACCTTATAATAATATTATTTCGAATATGACACCATTAGTAGACTCAGCCTTAAAAATGCTAGGGTTTCTCTCACTATAAACATTAGTGTCACTAGTATTAGTTTTATTATTACTATTATCACTATTTTTCTATAGTTAGTATGAACATTATTATTATAAGAATAGGGCTAACGGGTCTAATAATATAAGTGTAATAATAGGTATTAAAAATAAACATATTTTGACTACTAATATTTAGTATACTAATTCTAAGGTAAAAACCCTAGTTTTTGTATAAAACCCTTTTTAGTAATAAAAACCCTAACCTTAAACTAGAATGAGGATTGATAGTAATTATAAGGGAAACTAATACTTAGCATTTTTCCCTTTTATAGGTAACCCCGACCAAAGCCCTAAGGAGTTAGAGGAGCGTGCTCCAAGCCCGACGTCGCCTTAGGTAAGGACGAAGCTAATGGCCTTGTGCTATGTGTGACGTGGATGTGTTGAATGTTGTGTATGTCATGCTATGCCATGTATTATATGATTTGTGTATAACTTGTCTTATGTGTAGCGCAGCTTGGAGATTGAGGTATGTTGTATGTTCTTCCGTGATATGAGCATGACATTTATATGTATGATGTTTGTGATGTAATATGTTATGGCCCACTAGGACATGCATGTTAGGATAAATGGTAATATGAGTTGGGAACCATCATGGGAGTCTTGAAGTTTGTATGGTGGTATTAGGGTTTGTATGGTGGCATAAATGTTCGTATGGTGGTATTGTGATTTTATGGAGGTATTAATGTTGTATGGTGGTATTTGTGATTTTATGGAGGTATTAACGTTGTATGGTGGTATTTGTGATTTTATGGAGGTATTAATGTTGTATGGTGGTATTTGTGATTTTTGGAGGTATTAATGTTGTATGGTGGTATTTGTGATTTTATGGGGGTATTAATGTTGTATGGTGGTATTAGGGTTTGTAAGGTGGTATTAGTGATTTTATGGTGGTATTCGTGTTCGTATGGTGGTATTGTGATTTTATGGAGGTATTAATGTTGTATGGTGGTATTTGTGATTTTATGGAGGTATTAATGTTGTATGGTGGTATTTGTGATTTTATGGAGGTAATGATGTTGTATGGTGGTATTAGGGTTTGTATGGTGGTATTAGGGTTTGCATGGTGGTATTAGGGTTTGTATGGTGGTATTAATATTCGTATGGCGGTATTAACGATTGTATAGTGGTATTAATGACTTATGGTGGTATTAGGATTTACATGGTGGTGTTATGGGTTGTATGGTGGTATTAATGTTGGTATGGCGGTATTAAGGTTTTGCATGGGAGTTAATGATCGTATGGAATCAGGGTTTGGAGTGATTAACTCTGGAGCGTTGTGATTAAGTAGGGATGGAGTAACCAATTGTGACTGTTGAGGATAATTAAGGTCTGGGATGGCTAAGTACGGTGGTTATGGTAAAATAGGGATGAGAGAGGTTAACCACGGGTTGGTGTGGACAATTAGGGTTGGTTTTGACTGCTTAGAGTTGTTTGGCGTTATCATGTGTATTATCGATTAAAGGGTAGTTATGAATGTGGAATTTTATTGGTTGCGATGTGTAAAGCATAAAGAGAATGATTTATGCGTATCCTTGGTGAAAACCTTTTGAATAAGATATGTTAAGACATTAACTACTTACAGAGAAAGATGTTGAGCCGAACCCAGACCGGTCCACCAGCAAATAATTGTGGCAGGGTATGTTACCCTCGTGACCGGTCCACTGGCAATAATAGTGGCAGGGCATGGCCCTCGTGACCGTTCCACCGGCTATAATAGTGGAGGATTTCGTGCTCAACAAACCAATCAGAATGATGATAAGACCTGGGAAAGATACGAATATTTACAGTGGAACACCTTGTGAGTCGGGGCCAGACCGGTCCACCGGTAAATAATAGTGGCAGGGTATGTTACCCTCGTGACCGGTCCACCGGCTATAATAGTGGCAGGCATGGCCCTCGTGACCGTTCCACCGGCTATAATAGTGGGGTTCCCGCACTCACACGGGTTATTAAAGAATATGTGTGGAATGAACGTATTATTATTAATAAGAAATAAGAATAAGTCACCGGAAAGTACTCAAGCCTTATCTTGTGTGTTATCGCTTGTTGTCTATATGATCGTGCTATGTGTGCTATGTGGTATGATTGTATGCTTGGCCTTAGCGCACCAGCGCCCTTACTCAGTATTGGACCCGTACTGATACTACCTTGATTGAATGGGTCCTATGATGATCCACCAATGGTGGGGAGCAGACCTCCTATGCAGGTTTGATCGGTTACAAATTGTGGGGTGGAAGGCTTGGCTTGAGTGAGTAGGCGATCTGGATATTGGTCCCTTGGGATCTGTTTTATTGGCTATATTTTTTACTACGCTTCTTGTTTCGAAACCGTACTCTAAGTTGTATTCCTAAACGATATTTTAACGGTTGTTGACTCGCGGTTTTCGTGAATGGTCTATGTTAACTGTGGACCTATGTTTTGATGACTCTTACTTAATGATTGTTTAGTTTAGCCTTAGGACTTAGTATCGGAACGGTAGGAGTGAACCGGTCTGGTACTAAGTGTGGCGGTAATACCCCCAAGTTTATGGTTTTAATTCTTTCGCTTCCGCTAAAACCCTTGTCTTAAACGAAATTTTTCAGGAGTGAAATTTGGGGGTGTTACACTAATGGTTAGAGTTTGTAAAGGATTTCAACCTAGAATTAACCTACAATGAGGATAAAGCCAATATTGTGGTAGAAGCACTTAGCTGGATGGCATCACATTCTTTAGGCACGATTGCATTATCAAATCATCTATGCTAAGAGATAAAAATGATGGAGATATAGCATATCACTATTGGAATAAGAGAGGCAAGAATGAGTGCACTCATCATTATGTCTTCAATATTCGAGGAGATCCAAGATAACCAAGTTGGTGATGTCAATCTCAAGAGACTTTGGAATACTATTATAGAATGCCAAGTTGAAAGATTCTAGATCAATGAAAATGGTATTTTAAGATCCCATGGTTCGTGGTGTGTACTAAATGGGTGTGTGGATCTTTAGAAGAAAATCCTTGAGGAAGAACATTGCACTCCTTACTCTATTCACCCTCAAGGGGACAAGCTATGCAAGGATCTGGAGAAGATATATTAGTATCCTTGCATGGAGAAGGAAATGGAAGAGTTTTTACCTGATGCCTAACCTATGAAAAGGTTAAGATTGAATATAAGAGACCAATAGGGTTAGTGTAACTCTTTGATGTTCTCTAGTGGAAGTGGGATAACATTTGATGCAGGAGAAAATACTCAAGAATTGTCTTTCATTATTATGGAACCAATTATTCTTCATTTGGAAAGTATCTCCCACAAATTTGAAGACCAACATATAGCTATGTTGCTAGAAAAGTAACAAGCATAAACCTAAGTGTCTATATACATGTGTATGGCAAGCATGGCATGGAAGGAGGGAGTGACCAATTGTATGGGAAATTTATTGGTACAATTTTCAAGAATCATTAGTAATTTAGCTAATTTATTAATTAAGTAGTACAGTTGGATAATAAAGTTAGCATAAAGTTATCATAAAGGTAGCATAATATCTTTTGGCTTAGAATCTTTGAACTATACTTTTAGCTAGTTGTAGAAAGGTTATAATTTGCATGAATGTTAAATATGAGATATGAAGAATTGAATGAAATTTGAAGATCAACATTGAAGTATAATACAAGTGAATTCTGTGTGAGTTCAATTCAAGTAAATCGAATTTGTGTCAACGATTTAGCATTAAAGTTATAATCTCTTCATTTGTGTGAATTAGATGTTAATCCATATATTTTCTACTCTTCTTCATCTATATTTTCCTTCCATAATTACCATCAAAATCCTATTCAAATTCAAAGTAAAACCAAACCATAAATAAGTATATAAAACCAAAACCCTAAACCCTCTAATAAAAACCCTAACCATTCCATACCAACAAAACATACCTTATTTATTCTTTTCAAAACAAACCCTAGCCCTAACCCTAAACCATGACTCTAACCATCATCCAAACCCTTTCTTTTGATACCTAACATCATCATCATTTCATCATTTAATGCATATGTTAATTAGTACATTCCATTTGAGCCATCATCATTGTTAAACCATTATCAATGAATCTTACCTTTCTTGTTTACACCATCACCATCAAGTTTCCATCATATTCAAGCACTTTAAAACCTAACACATCATCATTGTATAGTGTTCTAATTAAGATTAACATAATCGAACCATATTCACACCAATTTGAGAATTATACCATCCCACACAAATTAACATATCAATGGACTTCATGTTTAGTCTTCCAAGGACCTATAATGGTTTTGATTCTATCTAGGTAATTAAGGAAAATCTCACAAATTCCCCATGTTCATAACGATGAAGGAAACTTGGAGTATGGACCAACTAGTCATTGCCCACAAAATCATGTCATGAGACTATATAGAGTCCTATGGTCAAGGCTTGAGATTAAGGGTATCTAGAAGGTATTGGTAGGGTCTGTGGTAAACTAAGGTTTCAAATTAGGAGTTATACTTTAATATATTTAATTGTAGTCAGTAATTTAGCTACATTTATTTTGCAATGATTTGGTCAAAACTTATTAGGATCCTTCGATGTGTACACTCTTGAAGTTGTTTACCTAAATTTTTGTTGTTTTAATCCTTTTAAATCATTTATCTTTGTATTTGATATAACATAGGCTACAGGTATCTATCTTGTGTTAGGTGTAGTGCAACACTCAATTTCCCTAGGTGTTTTCCTCTTCTATAAATGCTTCAACGAAATCTGGTGGCAGTTAAAAATGGTGATGTTACAACTACTCAAGTACTCAAGCTATAATGTTTTGTCTAAGTAATTCAACTTTTACAAGTTTTGATAAAAATTAGAGAATTATTCAGGAGGAGAAAGGTAATTCTAATGTCGATGAATTCTCCATAAGGAAATGTCTCAAAAGCTGAGGAATTAGATACTTTGCTAACAAATGCCAAAATCAAAGGGCATTTTACATACAAGTAATTGAAGCCATGGATATATGTGAAGAAGATTTTGAAATTGAGCCTATTGAGGGAATGCTATTAAGTCAGAGGAGGAGGAACATTCTTGTCATTTCTTGAAAAGAATGCTTCAAGTTAAAGTGATCAGCCTACTCAACAAGAAAAGATATTTAAGACTAACGGAAGAGTGGGGTATACAGTTTGCTGAGTCATCATTGATAGTGGGTCTTATATGAATGTAGCCATTGAGAAGATGGTTAAGGATTTGAGGTTGAATACTACACCCCATCCAAAGCCTTATTCTTTTTAATGGTTAAACAATGATAGAGGAGTTAAGGAAAATAAGCAAACCCTAACCTCATTTAAAATTGGTAATTATTATTTTTATGTGATATGTGATATTTTACCTATGGATGCTTGTGGAATCTTATTAGGTGGACCATAGAAGTATGATAAAAATTTTATTCATAATGGTATTACTAATGAATATCTAGTAGAGAAGGATAAGAAAAAGCATAAACCTAAACCTTATATATGTGATAACGAGAGCGTAATCAAGAATAAGAAGGCTCCATTCTGACATGAAAAGGCTATGTCAAGTGTACTCAAGAATAATGTGGTTACTACGCTATGATCATTAAAGAATCCTAAGAGGGGAAAAGAATGATGATAATCCTCAATTAGACAAACTTCTTTTTGAGTGTTGTGATGTTTTTCCTAATGAATTCCACTTGGATTTCCACCTAAGAGAGGAAAAAAACATGTCATAAATTTAACTCCTTATGTATCTTTACTTAATCAACCTATATATCGATGTAATCTTGATGAGACTACGGAATTAGAAAAAATATATACGAACTCATAGGAAGTGGGTATGTGAGGGAAAACATGAGTTCATGTTGCGTGTTTACATTAGTTATTCCGAAAAGGAATGGTTCTTAGAGCATAACTATTGACTCAAGAGCTGTGAATAATATCACTATCAAATATCAATATCCTATGCCAAGATTCGATGACATGTTAGATGAGTCATGTGTAATACAAGTATTTACTAAAATTGATCAAATGAGTAGATATCAACAAATGAGAATAAGGGATGGTGATGGGTGGAAAACTACATTCAAAAAAATATATGGTCCTTGTGAATTATATGTACTAGGTAGGGATAAGATATGTACTCTCATGAGAAAAATAAGCTATTGCAATTTTTAATGAGAAATTCGGTTGGGTAAAACTAAACTATTCAGCATATGATAAAGAATTATATGATGTCATAAGAATTATAGAAATATGGAGCCATTAACTGAGACTTAAACACATTTGTTTTGTATTAGGACCATAAAAGTTTAAAATATATGCATGGGCAAAACAACATTAGTCCTAGCATGCAAATGGGTTACTTTCTTACAATCTTTCTTCCTTCAAAAATCTTGATAGTAAAAAAATATTGTGGCGGATGCTTTATCTCAAAGATCCATGATATTGGTTATGTTGGACATTCAATTATTAGGTTTTGAGATGTTAAGATGATTACATAATAAAGATGAATATTTTGTTGACATCTATAATGCACATAGAAAGAATAATAGTTGTGGAACTATGTGCTACAAGATGAATTTCTTTATAAACATAAAAAGTTATGTATACCTCATTCTATCATACATGATTTACTTGTTAAGAAAGTACATTAGGGGGGTATATCTAGTCATATTTTTAATAATAAAATCATGGAAATATTACAAGAGAACTTCTACTAGCCACAAATGATAAAATTAGTGTAAGTAATTATTAAAAGGTGTGTGATTTATTGGAAGAGTAAAGGTTTCTTTCATAAATGTTTGTATACTCTTTTACTGGTTCCTAATCAACCATCGGAAAATGTTAGTATGAATTTGCCTTAGGCTTATCAAGGAAACAAAGGGGTAGCAGATAGGTTCTTTAAAATAGCACATTTCATATCTTGTAACAGAATAGATGATGTAACACATGTAGCAGATTTATATTTCCAAGAGATCATAAGGTTACATGGAGTTCTAAAATTATAGTGTTGGATAATGATATGAAATTCTTGAGCTACTTTAGGAAGACACTTTGGCATATGTTAGATACTAAGTTATTGTTTAATACTTCTCATCATCCACAAACGGATGGTTAATTCAAAGTGATTGATAAAACTCTAGGAACTTTGGTATAGGATTAGTTAATAATAGTACTAAGTATTGGGATATAAAACTTGCACATGCTAAGTTTTCATATAATAGTAGTCTTTATAGTATAACTCATTCGTTTTCTTTTGAGGTTGTCTAATGGGATAATCCTTATCTGTCCATTGATATGTTGTCATTGAAAAGAGGAAATACTAATAATTATGATACCAAGAAAGAATTGAATTCTTCAGGAAACATCATCAACAAATTAAATACAACATAGAAAAATCAAATGCCAAATGCCAAACTCAAGCAACTAAAAATTGAATTCAACAAGTGTTTTTCCCCAAACATTTTGTATGGTTGGATTTAAGAAAAAAAAAATTCTTAACTTAATAGAAATAAGCTAGTTGATCCCTACTCCAAGTTGACTTCATCGGCACAAATACTGCTAATATAGTTAACCTGTCAACGATGACCTAAATCATATCACAACCGCTACAAGTCCTTATTAGCCCACTTATAAAATCCATTCAGATAGAGTCACACTTCTACCTCGGAGTATCTAGAGGTTGAACCAAAACTGCAATTCCTCGATGCTCAGTCTTAACCTTTTGCCAAGTCAAACACCTCGATACAAACTCTACTACCTCTTGTTTCATGCAAGGGCACTAGTAGATCCTCTTGAGGTCTTTATATAACTTATCCCCTCTTGGGGTTGATGTTTTAGATCAACACAACTTTGAGTACACACTAATGACCTCGGTAGCCAATGCTACCATTCTCAGGAATATGGAAATCGTCAGCTCTATCGTCCTGGATATTCTGCCAAATCCTTTACCAACTCTAGACATCTCCTCTTCCTCATATCCAGCTCCTTCTAAGTGAATATATACTTGAGGCTCTTATAGTTGGTGTAAAATTTGCACTTAGTCCTATACAAATAGTGCCTATAATTTTTAATGCAAAACCAACTATAGCTAACTCTCGATCATGTGTCAGATAGCTCTACTCATGCTACTTTAGTTGTTAAGAATCTTAATCCACTATCTTACCATGGTGCATCAATACACAACCCAACACATGCTTCGACACATCGCTGATGAGCTCAAACCCATCTGTATGCAATGGTAGAGTCAAAACTAGTGTCGCATTCAACCGCCGCTTCAACTCTTGTGATGCTACCTCACATGCATGGTCCCGCTAGAATCATGTTGTCTTCTTTAGATGGTTCGCTAAGGGAAAATCCACCTTTGACGAACCCTGAACAAAACATCTATAATATCAGACAAAACTTAAGAAATTATGAACCTCAAGTTTGCTAGTGGGGGCCTTTAACTCGATCATTGCCTGTAATCTCCCAAAATTTTAAAAAGTCTATAATTGAATAAAACATTTTTATTTGGGATAACCTAGGTTTTAAACTTACTTAATTTAATTATTTTGAGGATTTTACCTTTTAAATTTATTTAATTTAATTATTTTGTGGATTTTTGTGAATATAAAATTAGATGTGAATACTTAATAAATTAAAATAAATAAAATTTTATTTTATCATACCCATTCTATTTAAATAATGTGTCAAACCAATATTTTCTAAAATTCACCTTTAAAACTAATATATTCAAATATATTAATTTAAATATATAAATTTTTCCATGTACCAAAAATACTACAAACTAATTCTTATGAATTATTTTATCTATTTTCCCTTTTTCCCCTTTCCTTTGTCTTTTTTTCTCCCCCTCTTCCTTTCATCTTTCTTTCCCCATTCCCCCCGACTAGGCCAGCCCATTAGCCCAGATCACCTTCCCCTTTCTGGCCCGTCTCGCGCGTTACCCTCCTCCTTCGCCCAGGCCGGCTAGTCCTCTTTTTTTCTTTCTTTTCCCCTAGACCAACCGATCCTCCCCCTTCCCTTTGCCTTCTTCTTCCCCGACCTACAGTGCACCTGTAATGCCGATCTGCAGCCCCGACATCTGCCGGCAACCACTAGCCCAACGCCGACCATCCTCCCCTATTCTTCCTGTCATTTTCTTTCCTTTTTTCGACCCCAACAAGCCCCATAGCTACCCATAGACCCAATAGCAGCCTGAGTCGCAGCTTCCGTTTTCCAATTAGCAACCCATAGCCCATAGCAGCCTGAGTCGAGCTCCTTTTCCTGCAACCCAAGAATCCCATTTTTTCGCCGCTGCAAAATCCGCCAACAATAACCTTCCCCGCACCTCCCTCTACAAAACCAAACCACCATCAACCCCTATCTCGCCCTGCACGTGGTGCCCCACCTGTGCAAAGTCACACACCCGAACAACCACTCCAGCCCCTCGCCGCCCCTTTCACCTCCTTCTACCGCCACCCTCAGCGCAACCAACACCTCCTCCACCCTCTAAAACACCCAGGGAACCTTTCCCTACCTCCCCATACCTTCATCTCCCCTTGCCTCCCTCTCCTTCTACTTTCTCCATCTTCCACCACCTTCCACCACCTTCGGCCGCCGCGCCAATCACCATACTCCGCCACTCCAAGCTACACCATCACCTTCATTCCACCCCTCTTCACCTGCTGCACCTTCCTCCACCTCAAACACCCCTCCACTTCCTCTCTCTTAGACTACATATCCATCTTTCCCCTCTCTTCCTCCTCCACCACCGCCGTCGTCGCCGCCACGCGCCATCGCCGGTTCCACCACTAACCTGAGGTGGTGCTCCAACTTCCACTGCCCCTAAATTATTTTCTATAAGTGTTAATAATTTTATTTAATATTAATGGTATTATCCTTAATATTACTATTATTATTATTCTTATTATTAGTAGTTTGTATTATCATTATTATTATTATTATTATTATTATTATTATTATTATTACCATTATTAATATTATTGTGTATCACCCTTACTTCCTAACCGAATTTCAAAAATATTTATAACTAGGTTATACTATCTAAAAGGCTACAACTTTAGCATTAAAATGGTTATCCTTATTATTTTTTTTTTATTACTACTACTAATAATATTATCATTATTATTAGTATTAGTATTAACTTTAGTATTAATATAGTTATCTCTATCATTATTATTATTAGTGGTATTAATGTTGTTGTTGTTGTTGTTGTTATTAATAATAATAATAATAATAATAATATTATTATTATTATTATTATTATTATTATTATTATTATTATTATTATTATTATTATTACTACTACTACTACTACTTCACCTAACTTTTTGATTTTCCTAACCAATAATAATATTATCATTAATGATGGCCTACAACCTTAGTGTCATTATGATTGAGACTTTTCCTCATTTACTATTACTATTATTACTAATACTAGATATGGCTTATTATCATTATCTTTACTATTATGGTAGACATTTGAACCCTTATATTACTATTATCATTTTTATTATTATTACTATTAGTATTATTATTTTTATTATTAATGCCATTATTATTATTGTTATTACTAATTAACCTAAATTTATTTTATTATTATTGTTATTATCACTATTATTATTACCTTTATCATTATCATTATTTCCTTACTAATATTGTTAATGCTAACTTTGTCCATCATTACTTTTATTTATTAATATAAACATTTGGACTCTTATATTATTATTATCATTTTGGTTACTATCATCATTGTTAGTGTTATTATTGTTATACTTAACATTTTTATCATTATCATCATCATCATCATCATCATTATTATTATTATTATTATTATTATTATTATTATTATTATTATTGCTACTTTTATTATTTTTAATGTTTTTAAACTAAAGTTAATGTATTATCATTTTCTCGTTAAAGAAGAAGAATACCTAAGCCTTCGTATTTTACTATTTAATATTAGAATATCATTAATATTAGTCCTAATGCCTTTGTCTGTAACATTATTACTATGGTATCGTTATTAGTTATTACTATTATCATTATCATTATTTTATTATAATTATTGTGACCAGAACCTTTGAACCCTTATATTATTATTATTCAAAATATAAATTTTATCATTATTATATTTAGGAATATTTGTACTTTGTTGGTATTACAATTATTATATTATTATTTTAACTCTAACACTATTATTAGACTTAGCCTTAAAAATGTCAGGGTTTCTATCACTATAAGCATTAGCATTACTATTAGTATTACTATTATCACTATTTGGCTATAATTAGTATCAGTACTATTATTAGAATAATAAAGCTAATAGGTTTAATAATATAAGTGTAGCAATAAATATTAAAATAAACATATTTTGACTAGTAATATTTAGTAGACTATTTTTAAGATAAAACCCTAGTTTTCGTAGAATACTCTCTTTAATAATTATAATCCTAAGCTTAGAATAAAATACGGAGTGATGGTACTTTTGAGGGAAACTAATACTTAGTATTTTTCCTTTTATAGGTGAATCAAACCAAAACCCTAAGGAGTTGTAGGAGCGTGCTCCAAGCCCGGCGTCGCTTTAGGTAAGGATGTAGCTAAGGCCCATGTGTGTTATGTGACTTGTATGCCTTGGATGCTATGTATATCATATTATATTGTGTGTCGTATGATTGTCCTTAACTTGTCTTATGTGTAGCGCAGCTTGGAGTTGAGGTATGTTGTATGTGCGTCTTATGACATGAGTATGATATGTATATATGGTGTTTATGGTGTGATATGATATGGCCCTCTAGGACATGCATGCTAGGACAATTGATAATATGATATGGGAATGAAAGGACAAAAAGAAAGAAATGGGAAGTGAGTTCATTAAGGGGGATATGAGGTTGACCAAAATACCTCATGATCCATGAGAGGAAATTAAAGAGGAAGGAATGACCAAAATGAATGAGAGATGGGAACCATACATGGGAATCTTAAAATTTGCATGGGGACTTTGGGTGTTCGCATGGGGTTGATAAAACTTGCATAGGGGTGATCTTCACGTGAGAAAAGTTGATTTAGGGTGTAAATAAGCTAAGGGGAGAGTTGTGGAGTGATTGGAGACTTGGGATGAAAAATAGTACGTAGGTCGGTGTAAGGGTGTATAAGGAACCTGATTAAGGTTTTGGGAGGAAGTAATAATTTGGAAATTATGGAAGTAAAAATGATTAAGGGAGAGTGGAGTATGGGTTAAGAATGGGAATTTATTATGTAAGGGGTGAGTATGGGTGCCATGGGAGAGAAGGAGTATTGAGTGAGAAATAGAGAGGTTACTTATGGGAGAAGGAAGGTACTAGAGGTTGAAGTGGCCAACTAGGGTTTTTCAAGTCACATGCGAAATTGAGAGGTAAAGTGATATGTTTTGGGATTGGACCTAATTGAGATAAGATGTGGGGCGGTGAATGAAGTAAAGGTAGTATAAGTGAGAGAAAGTTGGGCCACATAGGTCCAATTAGGGTTTTCAAGGGAAAACCCTAGAGGGTGATAGTAGGTGGAGTTGATGTCATAAGGTGTTGGGCCTTAACCCACACCCTTAGGAGTTGGTTTTTCATTATGTGTAAGCATAAGGGGGTATAGATGTCAGGGCGTGATAAGGGGCGCAGGAGTCTCAAGATATGGGACGAGCCCCCCCCCCCCTAAAAGGATAAAAATAACACGTTGAGGATATGCATGTCAAGGGTGTAATGTTTACCGAATAAGGTACGAATAAGATACTAATCACTTAAAGAGAAAGATTGTTGAGTCGGGCCCAGACCGGTCCACCGGCGAATAATAGTGGCCAGGAGCCGGGGCGCCCTAGAGACCATTCCACCGGCGAATAATAGTGGTCAAGAGCGTTTTTCCCTACATGATTTCTGGTCCACCGGCTATAATAGTGGGGGATTCCATGCTCAACAAACCAAACGTAATGGAGCTAAGCCATGAGAAATACACTAAGCACTTACAGTGAAATACCATGTGAGTGGGGGCCAGACCGGTCCACCGGCGAATAATAGTGGCTAGGAGCATTCTGCCCTAAAGATCGGTCCACTGGCGAATAATAGTGGTCAGGAGCGTTTTACCCTGTATGTATTCTGGTCCACCGGCTATAATAGTGGGGTTCCTGCACTCACATGGACTATTAAAGAGTATGTGTGGAATGAATATATTATTAAGAGGAATAAAGAGTAAGTTACCTGAAAAGTATATAGGCCTTATTACATGTATCATTGTATGTTGCCTACATGTTCATTCCTATGTTATATGCTCTATGTGTTGGCCTTAGCGCATCTGTTACCTTACTCAGTACGTAGCGTACTGATCGCCCGTTTCTTGGGTGCTGCTCATTCCCACGAGTAGAAGACCCATCTGAGCTTGTGCAGGTAGGGGATGATGTCTTCGATGCCGACGACACCTACGAGGCATCGGGTGGGGCTGAGCGTTGAGCCTAAACCTGACATGGGGATCGAGAGCAACTCGGCCGGAATCGGTTTCTTTATTGGACCATGTATTGTTTTTATTAGTTATGTGGTCTCAAACAATCCTTTATGTTTTGAAAAACTCTAGTCACGTACTCTTTGGTTTTTAATCCTAAATCGCACTCTGATTTTTGTATGACTTGTGTTTTATTAATGATACGTGTTTAATGTTAACTTTATTTAGCCTTAGCACTTAGTACTGGAATGGTAGGAGTGAACCGATCTGGTAGTAAGTGTGGCGGTAATGCCCTCGAGTTTACAGTTTTATCTTTTCGCTTCTGCTAAACCCCTTTTGATTAAACGAAATTTTTCAGTAGTAAATTTGGGGGTGTTACATTGCCAATGGATCCATAGCGACTAATTCTATGGCGACTCCTCCTGCTAACACCACATGTCCTAGAAATGCTACCTCCTAAAGCTAAAACTCACCCTTAGAGAGTTTAGCATACAACTTATGCTCTCTAAGGAGTGACAATATCGTGCGTAGGTGTTACTAATGCACCTCTCAAATCTAGGAGTGGACTAAGATAATGAAATGCCCCAAAAATTTCATATTTTCAAAATTATATTTAAATAAGATTTTGTTATGAAAATTAATTAAATAAATTATTTTTATTAAAGTAAAATAAAATTTATTTGGGAAAATCAAGAGAAATCTTATGAATATTTTAATAAGGGTGAAATTTGGGTATTTTAGCTAATTAAGGATTTTATTTTGGAAATTAATAAAATAAATTACTTCATTTAAAGTAAGAAGGATAAAATATTGTCAAATTAATATTACTTTTATAAATAATTTAATTGAAGAAAATTAGGGCGTTTTGCCAAGTAAAATGGAATTTATGGAAAATATTTTTAAAATCCTAATTTAGCCTAAAAAGGGGTTTAAGTATTATTTTATTTAAATATTATTACTTTTAAATATTCCAAATATTTTAATAAATTTAAATACCCAAAATAATTATTTTTCTCTTTTCCTTTTTCCCTTTTTCCTTTTCTTTCTTCCTTTTTCTTTCTTTTTCTTTCTTCTTCTTTTCTTTTTCTTTTTCTTTTCCCCCGACTTGGGCCAGCCCAGTGGCCCAAGCCCCTCTTTCCTTGTTTTTTTCCGTTCTCGCGGCCCAAGTCACTCGTCCATTGGTCCTTCAGCGCAGCCGCCCCGTAGCGCCGTGCTTCGCTCCTATTTCCGTCAAAACGCATCGTTCTATTTAAATGACAAAGTAACCGACGCTGACCGGCCCGGTTCTCCCCCTTTTCTTTTCTTTCCCTACCGACCGGTTCACCCCCTCCTTCCTTCTTCCTCATTTCTCCTCCGTTGACCCAGCCTGTAGCTTCCGCCCCCGAAAATGGCAGCGCCAGCTACGAGGACTCTGACCGGCCAATTCACCCCTATTTTTCTTCCTCTAGACTCGCACATTAGCTTGGAATGATTAGTTACCCTCAACTCTCGCTCATTCTCTCTCTTTGGCTTCGCAAACCTTCGACCCAACCCAAGAAATCGCCGGCCGATTTTTTACGCCAGCCACCCAAACCCTAGCATCCAACACCATCTTGTCGACCTCCAAAACCCTAATAACCCATCTAAACTCTATAAATATCCTAATTGTGGAAGTTTTTGAAGCTTCTTCTTTCTCGAAACCCTAAGTGAGAACCGCCTACCACTGCGACTTCAGACACGTTTTTCTCCGCCGTTAGCCAACCTCGAAGCCACCTCTACATCTCAAAATATTCCTTGCAACTCCATCTAATTAACTAAACCAATTTCAACCTTCGATTCTTCTTGCACGGGCCTCCATAACCGTGCAAATTTTGCTGCTCATCTCGCTAGAATTTTTACCTAGAAACCTTAAACCACCGTCCGCCGCCACATACGCCACTTCTGCCACCCTATGAACCACCCAATATCTCCTGCTAAGTCTCTTCCACTGAACCATAAACTTATTTTATTTTTCTCCTTTCCTCTTCCCTCTTTTTCTTCATCTTTACCTCTCTTAGATCCATTTTCCGGCCACCTCCGGGAAGCACCGCCGGTGCCACCCATACCCTCCAACTCAAGGTGAAACCCTAGACCTTTTAAACACTTACTTTCAATTTATTGATAATTATTATGCATTTATGATTGTGTTCTTCTATTTTTCTGCATGATTTGTGTGCTTATGTGTAGGCCTTAGTGCTCAGTTACCTTACTCAGTACGTAGCATATTGATCACCCTTTTCATGGGCGCTGCTCATTCCCACGAGTAGTAGGCCCTTCTGACTTTATGCAGGTGGGCGAGACATTAGTCGGGGCTGAGTGTTGAGCATGTTTGGCTCGAAGTTTGAGAGAGTTGTGGCTATATTTCAGTATTTATGTGATTCTATTTCTTTTTGTTAATCTTTCATCGGTTGTAAGTTTAATTCTCTTTTGGAAATGAGTTATAATTATTTATGTGTACTTTGATCTTGGGGTTATAATCTTTCTAGTTCTTTTATGAACTTTTGGTTTGAATTTAATGTTTATCTTTTCCTTAGACTTAGCACTTGGTACTGAAACGGTCGGAGAGAACCGGTTTGGTACTAAGTGTGGCGGTAACATCGCCAGAATTCACGGGTTTGAATTTAAGAGTCTCTATTACTTCCGCTTTTTAAAAAAAAAGTAGTGAATTTTGGGGTGTTACAGATAATGTTTATGAAAACCATCAAAAAGTGATTGAGGAAAGGCTAGAAAATCCTCATCATAAAATCCATAAAGAAAGGAGGCACTTTGGTGAGCCCCAAGGGCATGACCATGAACTCGTAGTGCCTGTACTGTATCCTACAGGTTGTATTCCTTAGTTATCTGCACTTGATAGTATCCTGATCTAAATTTGATCTTCGAGAAGATCAAAGCACCTAAAAGCTTATCAAATAGATTGTCCATCCTCAAAAGGGGATAGTAGTTCTTCACCATCAACTAGTTTAAACACTAATAATTGATGCACAAAAAAAAATCTCTCATTCTTCTTCTTCATGAACAAAACTAGTGCTCCCCATGGAGACAAACTTGGGTGAATGTACTCGTGCTCCACTAGATCCTCGAACTAGGCCTTCAACTCTTACAATGTCATCCGATTAGGCACCTTTGAAACTGGCTAAGCCCCTGGTACTAACTTAATAGTAAATTCTATCTCACGAGCTAGAGGAATACCTATATGATGTTTGTGGTGAGTAGGCACTGTACACCTACTAACATATTATCCGATTGGGATTCGAGATTCCTATCACATTTTTGGGGGAAGTTGTATAAGGCTACAGGCACGAGATTGAGGATGAGTACCACCTTCCACCTAGCTAGAGATGGGCAGAATGAGAGGATGATACAGATGCTCAACGATATGTTGTGAGCTTGCGTGTTGGACTTCCAAGGTAGTTGTGAAGAACATCTACATTTGGTTGAGTTCTCAGACAACAACAATTATCATGCTATCATAAGGATGGACCCTTTAAGGCACTATATGGATGTAAGTGCTGGATACAGTTGTGTTAGAGCAATATCAGCAAGACTTTTATACTTAGAATCGAGATGGTTGAGGAGATGACTCAGTTGGTTTGGTTAATCCAGGACAGGATGAGAGCAACACCTAGTGCTAGAAGAGCTATGCAGATTTGAGGCATCGTAGTGTTGGTTTTGAGTCTAGGAATAGAGTTCTGCTGAGGGTTTCACCTACCAAAAAGGTACAGAGATTTAGTCGAAAGGAAGCTAAGTTTGAAATACATTGGTCCTTATGAGATTCTTAATACAGTTGATGAGGTGGTGTACCGCCTAGCGCTTCCACCAGAGTTAGCTAGAGTTCATAATGTCTTCCATATTTCATAACTAATGATGTATATTATATATCTATCCCATGTAATCAGACTAGATGAGATCGAGCTTGACGATTCCTTATCCTATGAAGAGAGGGCATTGCGGATTCTTGACACTAAGATTCAACGGACTCGGATGAGCTCAGTTCCACTAGTGAAGATTCTTTGGAGCGTATATGGAGTAGAGGAGGTAACTTGGGAGATCGAGAAGCCTATAGGTGAGACACATCTTGAACTTTTTAGCACAAGTGTGCAGAGCTTCGGGGTTTTGTCTCTTTAAGGGGGTATTCCCCGTTAGTATAGTGTTAACTCCGGTAGAGTTTACTGTAGAGATCACCTTCCTTACATCCTTTTTCTCTTCTTCCCCAACCTAAACTTTTTGACTTGGTGGATAAAATCTCTTTTAAGGGGGTAGTGATGTACTACCCTAATTTTTTAGCTAAACCTAATCCTGAGTAATTAATATTGAAACCTAATTTTAACCTCAGGAATTCATTATTCTATCTTATCCTAACTCCTTAATTTTACATCTTAGCATAATTATTTAACCTAAACCTAAATCTAAACACCCATATTTTCATTTCCCTTTTTCCTTTCCCTCTCCGTATTATTTATTTTTTTTTCTCTCCATACGGATCACCTTACCAATCTTCTCCCCTTCCTTTTATTGTAGAGAGAGAGAATGAGCGAGAGTTAAGGATAATTGATTATTCCAAGCTAATTTGTGAGCCGAGAGGAAGAAAAAGAGAGGTGACTCGGCCGGTCAGAGTTGTCGTAGCCGGCGCCGCCATTTTCGGGCTGGGAGTTGCAGGCTGCGTCGACGGAGGAGAAGGGAGGAAGAAGGAAGGAGGAGGGGGCTGGTCCGGTTCGCGGGGAAGAAAGAAAGAAAAAGGGAGGGAGACCGGGCGATCGGCGCGGGTCGAAGGATAGTTAAACGCAACGCGGCGTTTTTGTGTAAAAACAACGGAAGCGTCGAGTTTTGAAGTCGGGCCGAACAAAAGAAAGAAAAGACAGAGACGAGCCGCATGAAGGAGGTAGGCCCAAACGTCGAAGAAGAAAAAGAAAGAAGGAAAGAAGAATTGGGCCGTAGACTGGCCCAATCGGGAAGAAGAAGGAAAAAGAAAAAGAAAAGAGGAAGAAGAAAAAAAAGAAAAGGAAAAAGGAAAAAAAGGGAAAATAAAAATAGTGGGTTGGCATAGTTAAATTAATTAGAATATTTGGGATATTTAAAAATAATAATATTTAAATAATATAATATTTTAATCCCTTTTTAGGCTAAATAATGATTTTTAAAAGATTTTTCATAAATTCTATTTTAATTAACAAAACATCCTAATTTTCTCTAATTAAATTATTTATAAAATTAATATTAATTTGAAACTATTTTCTCCTTCTTATTTTAAATAAAATAATTTATTTAATTAATTTCCAAATAAAATCCTTAATTAGTTTAAATACCCAAATTCCTCCTAATTAAAATACTTATAAATCTCTTCTTGAATTTCCCTAGTTAAATATCCTTTTATTTTATTTAAATAATTTATTTAAATAATTTTTCTAATAAAACCTCATTTAAATATAATTTATAAAATTAGAAATTTTCGGGGCATTTCAATAACCCCCTTTATCGTCATAAACCTATTTTGTACCTCTAAAACTACACCCAAAACTCACTCTACAAAACCCCAAATAAGACCCAAATTTCATGTATGTCCGGCCACACCGATGTGACCATTTCATGCCACCAAAATTCACCAACTTGAGAGGCTTATGTCGCAACTCCATAGCTCTATGTGTCCATCAATCATGTTCCAAATTATTACACCACTTCTTCACACTACAACTTCATTTGTGCCACACCTTGGTTGCTTTAGATTTCCTCCTTTTACACCCTCATTTTCCTTATCTCCTCCATTTTTATATTATTAATTTATATTTTTTTATTATTCTTCTCTTTTAGGTTATTTATAGGGTCTAAGATAAGGTTGTTTGGGAATTTTAGCCAAAATCAAATAGGTTTTATCTCACCGATACTTAAATGGGTATGGATGTTGATATGGAAGATGAAAGTAAATATCCATAAGTGTAACTACCAATATGGGTAAGGGGTATCCATATCTATACCCATCACAATACTCATATCCATATCTGCACTAGTTTACTTATGTGTAATTACCCTTTTACTCATTATTTTTGAATGAACATACCATAATAGTAAAAGTAAAATTATAATTTAGCTTAACATTAAATGTGTTTATATATGGTAATGGATTTTTCCATTACATTATATCTGTTAATTAGCAAACATTATGGTTATATGAGTCTTATGAGAAAAGTTTTGTCAAACTTATAAAATTAGCCTTTGTTGCGTTGTGAATAGTAACACAAGTGTTATCACTAGAATTATATCTTGATTCTTGAATAAGTTGATAAAAACAACATTTCAGGATGATATGGTGAAATTAGAGGATAAATGATTATTATGGGAGGAATAATGTTATAACGTGAAACTAGGGTTAGTTAAGAAAAAGGTGGCCTTTTTCCTTAAGTAATCTTCCAATATTCATGGTTTTGTGTTTTATGTAGTTTAGATAATTTTTTTCAGCAGGGTTATTTATGTTATATATCTATATATGGTTCCTCTTGGTGATCATAAGATGAATAATAGTGGATAAGATATTAATTACTTAAAATGAAATATCATGTGAGTCATGACCAATATATTGATTTCATTTAACCAGCTTAATAATAGTTGTTAAATGAATTATTCCCTAAGCGGTGTTTCATATCATTCTATTAGTTTAAGAGTAGTGGTCGAGTACATGTTGCTCTAAGATATAAAGAGTCCATTCAATTGACTAAAAATAGTGGTCAAGCTTGATTTCCTCTAGGAGGTGTTTCAATTTGTTTCATCAGATTAAGAATAGTGTTAACCGAAACTCAAAGTCATCAGAAATGGATTGTTGGTATATCTAATAATAGAAATCTAACTCATATAGTTTCCTTCATCATATCATGTTTAAGCATTCTACCTAATAATTCTTTTATGTGATCTCATGCATTCTATAACCTCTCTATGATTTTATTATCAACTTACTCAGTATGAATCATACCAACCATCCTTCTTAGGATCTACTCATTTCCATGAGCAAATGATCGAAGTGATTGTATGTAAGTTGATGAGAACCCATTGGATAACTTTGCTACTTATAATGCATTACTGGTGGAGAAGTGATTCATATGTATCAAATTGAGGCAAAGAGATGTGTGATACGATTAATAATTTTTGACCTAAATCCTTTTGAGACTCTTAGATTCCAATGTATACATTTTTATGTAATATGATATTTTACCTAATGATAATCTCTAAATTCTTATCTACATTTATGAATGTTCTCTCATTCTCTATTTATCTTGTTTTTGGAAAATAAGGGTTCCTAGTGATCTTATGGCTTATTTTCTTTTCTAGTCAATAGGTCAATCTTCAACTTATAGGCTATGTTCACACATAATAATAATGATACAATATGCAAGTACACTATGGTAAAAAAAAACCCTTGGTTGTGGGCATTAGATGTTAAAGCTACCATGGAATTATAGAACCAATTTGTGGTAGAGGTGTTGTGCTTAGAAAATCTCATTAGCCTTGATATTCATGCATTGTGGATCCAAGAACTTATTATTATTATGATGATGATATTTTAGAGATGGCTATTTGCTAATTCCTTGATCAAGATAGCTATGTATATGACTTCTTTACTGTGATCATTGTAATGTCAATACCTTAAATTTAAACTATGCCTAATTTGGGGAATTAAATATTTTAACATAACCCTATCCTTGTATGATTACTATTACAGTACTACCCAAATTCCTTGATCTAAATTTTGAACCCTAATTCTAATCCTAAAACTAAATTTTTAAGGAAAATATGATGTTTTCTCTTTTGATAATGCTTTGATGTTCATGTTTTTGTATTTTATGTGTTTTGATAATTATATTAAGCTATATTCTATACCATGCATGTCTATATCTTTATATGCATGGTGATATTGATAGGAATTACAATAAACAAGACATTAATCACTTAAAGTGAAAGATTATATGAATTAGGATTGTGGTGTTGAGCTCATTCCACTAGTTTAATAATAGTTACTAATTGTATTTTGCTCAATGAGATAATTTAGATTTTTTCGCTAGTTTAAGAATATTATCTAGAATCATGTAACTCTAGGAGGTGTTGAGTCTATTACACCAGCTAAATAATAGTAGCTAGGTGTATCTTAACTCAGGAGGTGATTTAGTCTATTCCACTAAATAAAAAAAAAATGGGGTCTGAAACTCAATGTTTAACAAAAATTAATTGTTGATATGCCTAATAACAAAACATAGACTCAATTATTGTCTTGCATCATATCATGTTTAAGCCTTTCACTTAGTGAGTCTTTTATATGATATTATGTAGTTCTTACATAGTCTGTGACTATATTTTCACCTTACTTACTACATAGAATAATAATTTTGCTTCTTATAGGCATTTCTCATTCCCATAAACAAATGCCATTGATGATTTTGTGCAAGTTGATGAGGACTTATTGGATGACGTTGTCTTTATGATTCTTTACTTGTGAAGGAGTTATTCCTAAGTATTAGGGTTGGGTAAAGAGTTGTGTTAGCCAAATATCATTTTTTTCCTAATACCTTTTGGGAATATTATTTTTTAATGTATCACTTTTTATATACTTTGATATTGTGCTTGGAATTAACCTCGAAACTCTTATCTAAGTTAATTAGAGTTCTCTCATTCTCTAATTATCATGCTTTAGGTATCAACTATTATACCATGTATTTAATTCAAGGATTATATGGTAAGTCAGACTTATGTTGGGTGTAGGAGTAAAACCCAACTATCATGTTATTACTCTTCCACTAAAATATAAAATATATATGTAGTAAATTTTTGGATGTTATAATAATACCCCATAAATTTAATCTAAAATGTGTGAAAATCCTTGTGCTCCATGATGATTAGATCATATTTGATCTTGACTAGCAAATTTAATAGTGGTTTGATTTGCAAAGGATTTTTGAAAGTTTTTGTAATACCCTAAAAATTTGCTTAGCCTAATCCTACATCATTAGTGACCTAATTTAATTATAATGTTAATAAATCTAATCTTAGCCTTAACCTATCCTTAATCTCGAAACATTAATCGATTCTAAAACCTAAACTTTGATAAACCATAATTCATAAACAAAAATCAAAACCCACCAAAATTTTCACTAATCCTAATTACCTTAAACTAATCTAAAATCACCCTAAATTAATCCCCCAACTCTTCTCTTCTCCCTTTTCTTTCTCCTTTTCTTTTCTTTCTTTCTTCTCCTCCTCTAGCAAACCTCAAGCTGCATAATTTGATTTGGTTGCAACTTGCACTTCCAACTTGCACCACCCACTTGCACCATCACCTTTCTACATCTATCACTTATCACCTTACTTCCTTTCTCCTTTTTCTTCTTCTCCTTCGGCACCCTTATCCCTGCCCAAATGCACCCCTTATGCACACTCCACAGACACTCAATTTCCCCTACTATTTTCTCTTTTCACGCAACACCTCCATCAACCATCACCACCTTCACCCTGCAGCTACTACCCTACCCTAACCATCCTCTACAACCATCAACATCATCATCACCTTGTAAATGCACCATCACCATCACACACCATCCCCCCTATTCTTATCATCCTTCCCAACTCACAATACACACACTTGTATGCATATATATATATACTTCATACTCTCATTCTTCCTCTTTGGTTTTGCCTCATTCTGGCCATAATTGTGTCAAAGAGACATTGTTGAGCTCTCTCTTCCTTCTCCTTTCTTCCTTCTCTCTTTTCTTCTTCTTCCTCTCCTTTCTTTCCCTATTTTTGGCTTGCACACCACCATTTCCACCACCAATCACTACCTCGACCAACACTCACCATCCTTTGGCTAGTGGATTAACCACCAAGGTCACCCAAACCTTCCCTCTCAACATCGATAGCCATCACTACCGATCACCGTTTCTTTTCCCTTTTTCTTCCCCTTGTACATAGCAACATTTTAGAGTGCACATCCTGTACAACACTTACTGTATGGCCATGTAACGCTTAAATTTCCTTCTACACTTCTGTACAACCCTTACACCACCTGACCGTGCGTGATTTTTCCTCTAGGCCTTTTGCTGCACAGTTGTGCAACTTTTGCATCACCAAGTCATGCAACATATTTTCTCTTGATCAAGAGTTGCACTGCCTGCTCCACAACCGTGCAACTTCATTTCCTTGGTAGTGCATCCCTATTTTCACCCACAACCTTATCCAAACACCACCAAAATTTAACTATAGCTCCACCACACATTCCTCTACACATCCACTCTTGTCAAGCTTCCATTTGACTATGATTATATCTATTTTTACCCTCTTTACCTTGATTTCTCCTTTAATTTAACTCTTCGAGCCTAACCATGAACTTTATTATTTTTCGTAGGTGGTATTCTGGTAGTTTTAAATGGAGGAAGTCTAGGATTTGCATGCTTAGAGCCTAATGTCCTATTTCATAAGGATACTATTCGATGTTGAGGGTTTTTGATGTTATTTGCTTGTATGGTTAAATGTATTTTTCATGATATTGTTATATATGATGTAACATGTGTTGATCTTAATATTTTATGATGATATGAATGTTACGTTGAAATAAAATAAGACTTGGTGGGATGTACTATTATATTATGATTTATTGTGATAATGCCATATTTGTGGGATTATATCTTAAGATATGATATAAGGGCTTAAAGATGTTATGTTATTAAAAAAAAAAGTAAGAATAGGAAAGAGGTACCACTATTATTTATTAAGGGTATGAAATATGGGTTGAATGATGATAATGTCATATTTATGGAAATACATCTTATGGTACGAAATATGGATTTAATGAGTTTTGATAAATGGGTTTAAGGATTCTCATGAGGTATGATGATAAATGAGGGACTTGAAAAATAATATGTGTGGAAGGTATAAGTTTTCATAAAATAAGGGTTTTTATTTGTGCTTAAAGGGTAACTTGGTCATTATGGGATAATAAGGAAGTTTTGGTAATTTATGTGTTAAGAGGATTAAAAAATGATAATAATAGTATGAGAAATTCTTGAAAGTATTATTGTTATTTGGGGTCCTAAAATGATTTAATGGATAATTTGGGGAAATCATTCTATAATAATAATATCAATATCCTATGTATAAGATCTAGAGGTTATATAGATTTCTGAACATGTTGTTAATTTAACCTGATGAGGTTATATATCAGAATTGGTAATCATGTAAATTTCATGAGAGGTGTTATGATGAATATATGAAAATTGGGTTTTGGACATTTCTATGAGTAATATATCACGATGAGATTATTAATGTATGTGCATGGGAATTAGATTGTATATTTTTGGTATGATACTAATTATGGGATTTGGAGATGATATAGTATAAGTTGTGTAGAATAATCAACTTAGGAGAATGAATAGTAAAGGGTGTTTAATTAGGGTTTGAAAGGACTTAATAACTTGGACCTATGTTATGTGTATCTCAGTTTTAATGTGTTATGTGCTTAAGAATCAATCTTGAATAAGATATTAATCACTTAAAGTGAAAGAGCACATGAATAGGACTAAGGTGATGAATTTTCCTCTATATATATGTGTGTATGTGTATGTATGTATGTATGTATGTATCCCATTCCACCTCAGAGAATAGTGGTATGGGAGCATTTTTCACCGAGAAGATGTTTTTAATCTCTATTCCACTGGAATAAATAGTGGCTCAAGTGTGTTGTCCCCGAGAAGAGTTTTAGACCGTTCCACTAGTTTAAGAAAAGCGAGGCTCCTACACTCAACATATGTAAAAGAATGAAAATTGATTATACTTAATAAAGGAACCTGGACCATTTTTTGTCTTATGAGATGCTTCATTTATTTAGTTATCTCACTTATTATCTAATTTGAAAGCATGTTCTATTTGTATCCTTACTTTGATAGTATTATTCCCTTACTCAGTACATATCATACTGACCACCCATTTTATGGGTGCTGCTCATTCCCACAAGTAGAGCTGCCCTATTTTGCATGTGATTGTTGATTATTAGCTTGATGTTCTTACCTTGGGTGAGCGCTAAATAAATTAGTAAAGGGTATGGTTATCCTAATATCTCTATCTCTCTCTTTGGACTCCTAGTCCTCTTTTTTCACTATTTATTCCCTTCTCTCTTTTTCGTATCCTATATCGCGGTGGAATCAATTACTTCACACACCTAACTCTGTGGTATATGGTTACTTTTTCCTTGTACCCTACATAGACTGGTTATAGGGAGTGCCTCTTCTATGTTAGATGCGGAGTGACACCCTTATGCTTTGTGTTTTGGCTTCTGTTATTAACTCTTTAAAATGAAATTTTTAGGTTCAAATTTGGGGTTGTTATAGTTTGGAAAATAAGGTAAAAATTGATTTTTTAACTACACTTATGGGCTGATTATATTACTAATCAATTTTCCCTTCATTTTTATCATTAGTTTCTAGTTTAGGGTAATAGCAAATCACTTGGGAAACTAATCGATAGGATTGAAACTAGTCGATTAGTGCACCAAACCAATTGACATGTTTTCTTAACCTATGAGACTTTTGAGTTTAACTGTTATGATAAAATTTATCTAACACTATGAAACCTTAATAATCAAGCCCTTCTATCTTTCTAAATCATTTTTTTGAAAATTTTGACTAATTAAGTAGAGCTATTCCTTACCTTGAATGTATTTGAAAGCTAGAGTTGACAAAAAAGAAGAGGATTACCTCATCCTTTATCCCCGTCTTCCTCTCTCTTCCATAAAATCCAATATGAACATTTTCTCATTCCATAAATTTTAAAAAATCTCTTGAATTATCTCCCATGTCTATTTGTCTCTTTTCCCTTCTTATGTTTAGATTTCCCTCAAGAACATTGCCTTGGCATGTTTGACCAAGCATCATTTGATCCATAGGGGAATCTTAGATATTTATTTTATAAATTCACTTAGATTTATTTAAAATTGAGTTGGATAGTGAAGGTTTCTATTAGATAGATCTCTTTCATTCTTTGCCAATCAAATATGGGGTATAATAACAACCTTAACATTCATTTTTTTCCTCATCTTCTTTGAATCAGTTAAATTCCCTATCTTTCCTTCCCTTGTTTAATCACTCCTTTCTCCTTCATATAATTTGTTTCTAATCTTCTTCATCTCGTATAATCATACCTTTACTTCCTTGTTTTACTCTTATGTATGATCAGATTAGATTTACAATTAAGTGATTTTTATTTTATGTTTCAACTTAGTTGAGGTGATACCTCTATTTTTCTTCCAATTTTTTATTTTGTTTTGTTTTATATGATACTTAGGAGTTCTTTCTATGTATATCTCTTTTAAGGAGATTAAGGTTTTGGTGATTTTTCACCCAAAGTGTTCCCCACATTGTGTAGATTTTGCTAAGCTTCTCTAAGTAAGTCATTATTACCATATGGTGGGAGTGAGTGAGCATATGAGTTAGTGTTTATTTAGAAATTATAATTTTTTATTGTTATATGATCATAGTAATATTGTAGTAATCTATGCCTTGATTTGTAACATGTTGAAAAACATGAACTTATACATATGGTTTGATGATTCTTTGGAAGTACGTCATAGTTTTAATTTTCAAGCATGTTAATATTAATTTTAGCAATTTCTAATAATATGGATGTGTTATAGTTGGTTGTTGTGGTATGAATCATGTGTAGAAATGTAATACCCCATTGAAAACCCTAATTACTAATTGAAAACCATGTTTTTCTAGTTATAATAATTATGGTGAAGTAATTGGTATTAATAAGTGAATTATTATTATTATTATTATTATTATTATTATTATTATTATTATTATTATTATTATTATTATTATTATTATTATTATTATTATCATTATCATATATTAGATATACATTTTAATTAGTTTAACACTTCTTAGAGAGTGGGTTATTAAATTTAAATTCTAAGTAAGACCTTAACTGATATCTATTATGTCAAGTAACCCTAATTATTGTAATTAGATATTTCTACACTAGTTCTTCACCTAAATAATTACCCTAACGAATGGTCCTATCCTACTAGATTTTCTTTCATCTTTTCCCCCAATCCATCCCCATCGTAATATCCTTTTACACCACACCTCCCTCACTTTCATGTTTGCCTCCTATTTTTTTTGCCCCACATTTTCCCACACGAAATCATCTTCTTAAACCCTTCCTCCTGTCATTTTCCTTCTCCCTTTGTGTTATGCATCATCCCCAAATGAATCCTCCATTATCCCTCCTTCTTTGGAGCTCCCTCAAACAAGATAAGTTGTGTTGATTTAACATTTTCATCATTGCATCTTCATCATTTTTCCCTCTAACACGCACCTTCTTTCCCCTAGCTCCTACCTTCAACAAATATCCCTCACCATATCATTCAACAACATATACCGAAACCACCCCATGGCCAATGCACAACTTCTCCAAAATCATCCCAACTTCGTTAACTAAATCCACCAAAGCTCCTTCTCCACCTTCAATCTTTTGTTCCGATCACCCTTTCACCTTAAACAAAACTACCAATTTACTCACCTTGCTACACCTTCCCCTACCACATCTTCCCTCTCTATACCATCCATTCTTATTTTCAATCCCCCTAACACTAGCCAAAGTTGTTGTTGCTAAACCCTCCTTCTCAACAACTTCCTCTACTCCTCCTTTCATTTATTAGGTTTTATTAGCTTCCCTGCTGTGTTGCTTCAGCTTATTAGTAATTCTTGAGTAAGTTTATTTAAGTTTGGGTTACTATTATATTATATTAAATTCTCACACATATGTTATTAGATGTTAATTTTTTAGGTAATAGTTGAGGATTTTAGATGTGGTAGTTTTTCATTTTTTTTTTGCAAACTTGTATTTAGAGAAATCCAATCGCACAAACAATGGTAGAAATTATGTGTGAGCATGCTAAGATTGTGTCGACTTAGAATCAAGCTAGGGTTTTATCTTTTTCAAATATTAAGACATGTATTATAAAATGATAACATGTTAACTAAATGATACTCACAATTATTTTAAGTTATATGAATGAATATTATATTCTATTATTTATTTACATGAGTTTAGGGTTTTCATAGGATTTTCATTCTTGTTGAGTTATGATTTTAATGCCATGATAAATACTAATGCATGATAGTTAGGGTTTATATGAATCTCATAGAAACATATACATATTATTACAGTTACCTATTCGTAAGACCTAGGGTTAGAGATATTTTCCAATATGTATTATGATGATAAAGTTCCTATATAAATGTTATATTATGCTTTAAATATGTATATATATGCTAAGTGAAATATGTGATGTGTGAGAGTTGTATGATTAGGGTTCTATGGGTGTAACCCACAAAATGCATAACAAGTGGAAAATGTGGTCCATCACTTGATTGCAAAGATTACCTATATGCTTAAATAATGCAAATAATTATCTTTTAGCATTTTCATGGCTGATTTCTTTTAATACTAATGTTTGGTATAAAAAGGAATAAAAAGAGAAACAAGGGTTTTTAAGGGTATTTTGGCACTGTGACCTAATATACAATTTGTAAATAATTAGATATTAGGATGGCATTAGACTATTGATAGGGTAGCCTTAGTGTTGTCTTAATTTCACATAAATCGATGGCTAGAGTTTATCTTAATAATTTGAAACAAATGGTAAAATGGTTAACTATGAAGTGGGAATTTTCATGCAACATGTGATAATTGTGATCATCTCATAAAATATTAGTATTAGAAGGGAAAGACCTTGAATTAGGAATCGTTACTCTCACGAGTTAGCTAACCTTGAGACAAGGCATTAGACCTCATTTGAGTTGGTTTGTTCGTGTGGCATTGCACCCCGGTAAGGCCCTAGTATACTCTATAGATGACAAAGGTTAGAGGATATTGTGTTGCCTTCCTGTGCTAGTTTAAACAAATGTACTATTGTTTCCTAAGGTTTGAGAGTAATGGCATTGTGTTATCTTTGGGCGTTAATATAACTAGGTGTACCTTATTTTCCCTTGGTTGATTGTATTGCCCTCAAATATTAAAAAAATTAAGTAAATATTGTGAAAGATAATAAAAAGGGTTGATTTGAATGTATTGGTTTAGTAGTTGCCTTAGTGCCCTACCTTAGTATTTAGAATTATTTTGGATTTGTTGGTTTAGAAGTTTCCTCAATCCCCTACTATGAATTGAATTATAGGATTGTTTGGCTGGTCTTCAAAAGATGAATTAGAAAATTCAACCAAGAACTAACAAGAAATCAACATAATTTTAAAAGAATCAAAGAAATCCAATATGAATATCACCAATCTAAGAATAGTCTTAGAATGGGTATTCAATCACAAAGAGAGAACTAACTAAGTAATTACTTGTGTTATATATGATTATCAAAATTCATTCAACATGTTACAAAGGATTTTTAGCACATGCTTATATATGGGTTATGATATTAATAACTAGCACACTAGTTTCGCTACGTGACACACAAATAACTAACTAGCACATAATTAGTATTACAATATATTTATATCCTATATAATACATGGCCTAGCAAGACTATTACAAATAAAAAGTAAGATAAGATTACATGAAAATAATTTACAAGAATCCTAATCAAGACCATGATGTTGACTTTGAAAGGTTGACTAGGTCTTCTTAAATTTAACTCCATGCACAACATATCTTCCTTTGTAATAGCTTTTAACATGTAGAAATCTCAATTATCTTGACTTCTTATATCATTTGATCATCTTCCTACAAATATGTTGCATACTTGTAAGAATGACTTAAAGCTATATCATTAATATTAGTTAAAGAATTATCATCTAAGGCAAATAATGTAATTGACTCCAAAAATAAGTATGCTGAATTAATACCTTGAGGATCATTGTTGAATGCTCCTACATCAAGTAGCTGCATTAGTACCCTACCTAAGTATTTTGAATTTATTTCATTAATTAGATAAATCTCTTATACCTTGAGATTATGTGAAGTGAATGAATATGTTTTATTCTTGAGCTTCAGACTTGATGCTATATTATTCCTTATTTATTACATGTGGTTATGGTACATGCTTTGTGATCTAATATGATTTGTTGATTTTTGTCTGAATATGTGCAATGTAGGTATTATGATTTACTTTGTATAAAGGTGTTGCACTAATACTAATTTTGTAGATAATTAAATGAATGGTATGGAGTGGATCCCAACATATTATAGTGATAAGGAAGAGAGTTTTTGGGAAAAGATCCCATTTTTTATGGGATTTTGGGTCTAAGAGTTAAGACAAACAAATGCTATACTTTTGAGTACCTTTCTTGATATAATGGGTTTCACAAAATAAAATTTGTAAGTAGTAAATTTGGGAGTGTCCCAAGAAATGCATATGTATGTTATTATAGCACACACCGATCAAATGGTTTGAATAGACTGATCAATAAGTCTCCATAATATTTAAATGGTTACCCAAACAAATTAATTAGTTTTCCTGTGGTGATTTTTTGATATTTATTTAAACCCATTGATTGGTTTACGCAAAATGATCAACTATTTTGATGAACTAATTGACTTATCTTTTTAGTGTTGTTAGGATTTGGCAGCGCCAAACCAATCTACTAGTTTGTATAACAATCAAGAAGTTTGACTAGAATTCTTATTTTGCTTCCTTTAAACCTTGTTATGATTTTAGACTTGATATTATGTTATGATATATGGTATTGATTGACTAATTAATTGAGTGAATGAAATTGGATAAGTGTTGATAATGTTATTATTAAACACCTTTGTAGGGCTATGATGAATAATTTGGATGGTTATGTGGTTATGGTTTTCTTGGTATTCTATCTAATACTTGTGTTGTATATTATTTGGCTAACGAAATGCTAATCACTAAACATAAAAGATAATGGAATACTAAATGGGTCTAGATTATCCGATCCTCAATTAGCTACCAGGGGTTAGTCTCTCATCGAGCCTTTATGATATTTTCCTTCTAGTATGATCCAAGTGTATCCTGGTGTCTTATATACTCTAAAAAATGATGGTGTACTAGAGGGTATCAAAGAAAAAGTGACTTGTTACTATAGGGGTTTTTGAACTTCAGCCAAACTTTATGTTCATTGGTGAATTTATAGCTTCGTCAGAATTTATGTCCTTTGTTTTATGGTATTAATTACATGAATATTGACATACAATAGGGGATTATCAAGACCATTGTTCAAATAGGAAAGGAAAATATATTATTAATTTTTTGGTTGATTATGATACAATATTCTTTCACGTACATTATTATCGTTGAGTATGATACTATCTTCTTTCATGTACATATATAGTATACTATGATTAAGAATCTATATTAATAGAGCACATAAATGGATATTTTGCTACATTAACATGATCATGTGTTCTAGCAGGACCTATAAATTTCCTTCGTTGACCATATATGAATCATAAAAGCTCAAAAAAGATGTAAGGTGGCGTATTCAATATGTATTATTCTAACATGCCCATTTGTTTACTCACCAATTCGATCCCAAAAGTAGAGGACTAGGTGAGGATGGATAGTTTATGCAGGAGCATCTCAATCTCATTCTTCAACTATCGAAGGTCAAGAGTTAGCATACTTGGAGATCGTACCAATTATTCTTAAAAATCATTAATTCCTACATGATAACTCTAATGCTACTAATATTTTTCTAAGTATTTCTTATAGGTAGTATATATATTTGAAATAAGAAGAATTCTCCAAAGATATCTATTGTATAAGACCATGGAACTAGAAGGGTTATAAACTTATATAGAAGATAAAGCTACAATAATCGAAGCTTGATTGCATGATTATTACATGTATTGTATGAGTAGATTTTTGGTTAGGTTTCGTATTTTATGTAAACTTGTAATTCTATATCATTATATGTGTAATATAGGTATGCAGTGCATTATTTTAATTCTATTTTTAACTAGGATAATCTAATATGTTAATGGCCAGTTTGACTAAGCTTAGTTAGTAAAGAAAAACTAATGCCATTGTGTATATATACACACATATATGTTGACTTATATATGATAACATAAAGATCAAGTTTAATAAAATGTAAGAATTTTTAAAATATTTCATGCCTTTTCAAGTAAGTATTCATGAGAATTTAGGTATCATTCTTGAGAGAAAACATTCTAATTTCTTTTTAGAATTGAGTTGTTCTTTGTGAAGATCAAACTCAAATCATGGAGATTTGTTCAAAACCACCTCCTTAACCGACCACTACTTCATCTTCACACAGCATTTCTACTCCATTGTTCAAGAAAAAAGATCCTACATTATGAAGCAATAATTTCTGTATTGTCTTCCATATAAAGTTTTGTATTAAATCAAGGTTTTGGATCAACAACCGTTGGAGGAGAATTGTAACACCCCCAAATTTCACTCCTAAAAAAAATTTTTTGAAAGAATAAAGCGGAAGCTAGGAGAGAATTTGGGAAATGTTACCGCCATATCTAACACAAGATAAATGTCAACCATCTATCTCATGTTAGATGCAAGGCTAAAACCTGTCCAACAATGAAATTCGAATTTTAAAAGCTTATCAGAGTACGAGAAATTAAAAGTCAATTACAAACCCTTGGAAATTTAAATACAACACTTGTAACTTCACAAGATAAATAAAGTTAAACAAAACAAATCCCGAAGGATCAATATCCGGATTGCCTACTCACTCAAGTCAGGCCTTCCACCCCAAACAGTATCTGATCTTAAACCTGCACAAGAGGTCTGCTCCCCACAATCGGTGGATCATCACAGGACCCATTCAACTAAGGTAGTATCAGTACGGGTCCAATACTGAGTAAGGTAGTAGGTGCGCTAAGGCCAACATATAAAACACACTACACAATATACATGGCATAGTCATATGAACAGCATATAGTAAAACAGATGATAAGGGCTAGCTATGGTCCGGATAGACTTATTCTTTTAGATCTCTGGTAATTATAATCGATTCAAATCATAATCTTTATTAATCCATGCGAGTACGGGAACCCCACTATTATAGCCGGTGGATCGGTCACTTATAGGGCAAAACGCACCTAACCACTATTATAGCCGGTGGATCGGTCACTTATAGGGCAGAACGCACCTAACCACTATTTTATGCCGGTGGATCGGACTGGCCCCGATTCTCATGGTGTTCCACTGTAAGTACTTAGTATCTTTTACGTGCATTAACAAATTAGGGTTTGGTTTACTGAGCTCGTGATCCCCCACTATTATTGTCGGTGGGCCGGTCACTTGCGGGACGAAGTCCACACCACTATATTCGCCGGTGGATCGGTCACTTGCGGGACAATAGTCCACACCACTATTCCTTACCGGTGGATCGGCTGGCCCCGGCTCAGTACTCTTTCACTTTACATGATTAGTATTTTATTGTATCTTATTCAACAAAATTCCGTCCTAGACATGCATGACTAACTCCAGCTATAATTATCCCCCAACAAGGGCCCGTCCCATATCTTGAGACTCGGTGCCCACTAACTCACACCCCGACATCCACTTCCCTTTACACTTACTCTTTAATGTAAGCCCAGCTCCTAAGGGTGCGGGTTAGGGCCCAACACCTCACGACATCAACTCAACCTACCATCACCCTCGAGGGTCTTCCCTTGAAAACCCTAATTAGACCTATGTGGCCTAACTTCCTCTCACTTACACAACCATTGCTCCATCCATCTCCCCACATCTCACCTTAATTAGATTTAATCCCCAAACATATCACTTTACCTCTCGACTTCACAGATGACTGGAAAAACCCTAGTTAGCCACCTCAAACCCTAGTACCTTTCTTCTTCCACAAGTAACCTCTCCCTTTTTCTCCCTCAATATTCCTTCTCTCCCATGACACCCATACTCACTCCTTACATAATAAATTTCCATTCTTAACCCGTATTTCAATCTCCCTTAATCATTTTTACTTCCACAATTTCCAGGTTATTACTTCCTCCCAAAACCCTAATCGGGTCCCCTATACACCCTTGCACCGACCTACGTACTATTTTTCATCCCAAGTCTCCAATCACTCCACAACTCTCCCCTTAGCTTATTTACACCCTAAACCAGCTTTTCTCACATAAGGATCACCCCCATGCAAGTTTTGTCCATCCCATGCAAACCCTAGGATTTTCATGCATGGTTCCCATCTCTCGTTCATTTTGGTCAACCTCATATCCCCCTTAGCATCTCACTTCCCATTTGTTTCTTATTGTCCTTTCATTTCCCATATCATAATATCCTTTGTCCTAACATGCATGTCTTAGAGGGCCATATCATATCACACCATAATCACCACCCATACATATCATACTCATGCCATACAAACACATACAAAATATACCTCAACTCCAAGCTGCGCTACACATAAGACAAGTTAAGGAAAATCATACGATACATAATATAACATGAAATACAAGGCATCCAAGGCATATAATTCACATAACACACATGGGCCTTATCTACATCCTTACCTAAAGTGACGCCGGGCTTGGAGCACGCTCCTACAACTCTTTGGGACTTTGGCTCGATTCACCTATAGGAGGATAAGACTAATGGTTAGTTTCCTTTCTACCCAAAAATACTATTATTTCCTATTTTAGTCTAAGATTAGGGTTGTTATTATTACACGGAGTTTTATAAGTGAAAACTAGGGTTTTTACCATCTAGTTAGCCCTCTAGTTATTACTGGTCAAAATATACTTATGTTATTATTCATAACTATATTTATCTCATCAAACCTAATAGCTTTATTTCTTCTAATGATAGTACTAATACTTGTTAAAATAAGATAGTAATAATAATAATAATAGTAATACCAATGCTCCTAGAAATAGAATCCCTATTATTTTTAAGGCTAAGGCTAATAATGGTTTTAGGGATAAAATAATAATATAACATTAGTATTACTAACAAAGTATTAATGTTATTAAAGATGGTAGTGATATTAGTTATATTTGGAATAATAATAATAATATAAGGGTTCAAATGTTTTGTCATAATAATATTAACAAAATACTAACAATAGTACTAGTAATAACTAATAATGATACCATAGTAATAATTCTAGTAACAAAGGCATTAGGAACAATATTGGCAAAGTTGAATAATAATAATAGTAATAATACTAAGGTTGGGTATTCTCCTTCTATAGTAACAAAGGGGGAAAACATGCCAACTTTGGTTTCAATAACCTTAATAATACTAAGAATAATAGTAATATTATTAACAACGCCAACAACAACAATAACCACAATAATAATAATGATAATAAAAATATTAATAGTAATAATAATAAAGTAATAATGATAATAATAATAGTAATAATAAAAATAATAATGATAATAGTAATAACGTTAAGCATAGTAATAATAATGATAATAACCATAATATAGTAATCAAAATGATAATAGTAATATAAGGGTCCAAGTATCTATATTAATAATGAAAGTGATAATATATAAAGCTAATATTAACAATTTTAGCAAGATGATAAATATAATAATAATAATCATAATGGTAACAATAAGGATAAGAATAATAATAATAATAATAATAATAATAATAACATAGTTAATACCATAAATATTATTAACATTAGTATAAAATGAGTTTAAGGTTTGAGGAAGGCTGGAGGACCACCTAAGGCAGTGGTGGATCCGGCGGCGGCGCACGGAGGCGGCGGCGGTTGTGGAGGTTTGAGGTGGTGGAAGATGAAGAAAGGAGGGAGGAGGATAAGGAAGGGAGGAGGAAGAAAGGGAGGTGTGGGTTGGTAGAGGAGTCCCCCCTGGTTGTTTTGGAGGGTAGAGGTGGCGCTGGTGGCGGCGGAAGGCGGTGCAAAGGGCGGTAGGGGCTGGAAGTGTGTTAAATGGGTTGGCGATTTTGCATAGCCAGGGTGGCTCGTGCAGGGAAAATCGAGGAGCGAGGAGGGTCTGGTTAGGTAGAGGGTGGTGTAAGGGTCGGTTTTGGGGTTGTTTGGACAGTCGGCGATAGGCGGCGGCGGCGGCGGACGGCTCGTCTAACGGGGCGGTGGTGAAGTGGCTGACTCTAGGGTTTTCGAGGTCCAAAATCTCGAATTAAGGTAGGCTATGGGGTATAAATATAGGTCAATTGGCTGGGCAAGGCCAAGGGGAAGAAGACAAGGGTGTGCAGATGCCAGGCAGGCCGGCCGGTGGCGGCAGTCGAGGCGGTGCTGCCATGGCAGGGCGGTAAGGTCGAGGGAAGAGGAAAAGGGAAAGGGGCAGGTCGCTCGGGAGAGGGGAAAAAGGCCGGTTGGGGTCGAATTGGTGTAAGAAAACGACAGGAGAGGGAAGGGCAGAGTGGCCGGCCGTTGCAGGTGGCTGCCGGCATGTGCAGCTGTTGCAGGTCGGGGTATGGTCACGCAGGAGGAAGAAGAAAAGGGAAAGGGGTGGACCGGTAGTCTAGGGAAAAAGAAAGGAGGGGGAGAACCGGCCGGTTGGCAACAGTTACCTCCTACTAATTGAAACGCGGAGTTTCAGAGGATATCGAGGGAAAACTCTGTGTCGCGCCCTGCGATGCGGGCTGGACGCGCTGGGCCACGGGGGAGGGAGAAGGGAGGGAAAAGGGAAAGTTGGGCCGGGCGAGGCCCAACCGGCGGGTAAGAAGAAAGGAAAAAGAAAAGGTAGAAAAGGAAAAGGAAGAAAAAGGGAAAAGGGGTTTTTTTTTTGGGTTTTGGATTTTGCATAAATTATTTAGAATATTTTTGGGTTATTTAGAATAACAATATTTAGAAAATAATAATTAGTTCCTTTTTAGCTTAATTTAGGTTATTTTAGATAAATTTCCTTAACTTCCATGTTAATTAGAAAAATACCCTAATTTTTTCCCAATTAAATTCTTTATTATTTTCCTCCTAACTTACCTTAATTAAATCTCTTAATTTTACTAAAATATTTTATATAATTAATTTTCCTAATAAATCCTTATTTGGCCATAATTTTGATAATTAGAATTTTGGGGTATTTCAAGAATCTTTAGTCAACATTAAAACAAGCAAACAAACCACCACTGGCCTTAATTAGATTTCATGATCATTCTTGCTAAAATTCTTTGAATCTTGATAATCGTTATTGGAATCCTGCATGCATGGTTATAGCTTGAAATAAATGGTGTAGAGATAGGTAATGTAGCATGTTAATCTGGAATAAATTTTAAATGTTTACATACCAAAAGAAACAACAAACATAGGTAAATGCATGTTGGACACTCGAATGGCTTAGTAGGGAAACTGTGCATGTGCATTCATTGTTTGTTAAATTTCTTGATGAAATTGATTTGCATGATATCTCACCTAATTAGAAATATCTTACATGTTCAATGCTCACCTTTAGACATTGAATTAAAAACATGAGGATAGGTTACTCATTAACCCTAATCATAATTGATTTAAGGTTTAGTGAAGATTACGTGTGTTCTAATTTTCTTAAACCATAGGATATGTGTAGACCATAATTTTGACATGTTATTTTCAAAAAAAATTCATAGATTATGTGTGGAGATTAATTTTTCAATTTGTTGTATACATATTGCAAAATGTAACTTTGAACACATCGATGAGTGTTTTAAGTGCATCAAAGGACTTAACAATTGTTTTGTTGAGTTCTATATCAAGAACTTAACAAGAAACTTCAAAGGAGTGATAAAAAAATTTATTTTATGACATATATTTTGTTTTTATCCTTTTTTATATTCATTTAATCAAAATTTTAAGCAAGAAAAAAAAATGGTTGAGGAGGGATAATGTTTGATTCAAGTTTCCTAACTGAACCCTAGAGATTTATGATAATTTGTAGAAGTTTTTTTTTATTAAAGTATAATTGAAGGTGAAGAAAATTTGAAAGAAATTTTTGAGGCTATCCTAAACCTTTTAAACAATCTATATGTAACCAATTCTCACCTCAACCACCTTACTATAACACAAACTCAATAACAAAGCATAGAGTATTAATTTGTTGGGTAATATTTAGTCCAAAATGTGCAAGAACAAAAAAAATTCTAGAGAGATTGAGTGGGAAGATTAATAAAGCAAACAAATACAGAAAAAGGATGATATTTAAAATAAAGAGTGGACTAAAAAGTGGAGTCATAAGAAAATAGAAGTAATTGAACATTCTATGACCATCAATAGAGACATCACCATTGAGAAGATAAAGGTATAAAACTTGGTATTCTTGATTTTGATGGTAAACTTGTTGTTTAGTTATTTCTTGATTGAATAATTTGGTAGAGGCTTTATTTAAATTCCAATATTACCATAATCAGGAAAACTATAAACTAATTACTCTTAAATTTAAGGACATTGCTGGGGTATGGTATGATAACTTGAAAGAACTAGAGAAAGAGATGGTAACTAAAAACTATATATTGGAATGAGATTAGGAAGTGTTTGAATAAGAAGTTTGTACCTAAGGATTATGAGCAAGATAATTCAATTACTTTAAAGCGTTGAAGAATATGTTTGGAAATTTGAGAGATTAGAAATTATATGTAACATTCATGAGAATGAAGAACAAATATGTGCTAGACTTTTGGACAGTATTAACATGATCATTCAAGAAAAATTTGAGACTTGTTTATGTGATTCTCTTTATGATATCATTCAGATTTGAAAATTGAATTAATTCCACCAAGTCTCATGCTAAATAAAGTACTTATTCTATAAAGTATTAATCAAATGGTCAAGCTAATAGGTATGGGTTATGTAGCTTAAGTAATATAAATGCTGATAAGATGCAAGGTCCTACCAGAGAGGAGAAAAAGGCAAGACCAAGGTCAATGAGATCTCTACAAAGAAATGTTTCATTTGTTGAGGATATAGATACTTTGATAGATAATGTCCAAACCAAAGAGCAAGGTCCATAAAAGAGAATGAAGCTATAGAGGCTTGTCATGAAGATGCTATGTGTGAGCCAAGTAGAGTACTTTCAATTCAATCTAAGGAAAAGTTCAAGGCTTTTTATGTTCTATAAATGTTTCTTCAAGTTCAAGATAATGAGAAACCCAATCAATGAGAGAATACATTCAAGACTAAAGGAAGAGTTGGAGATATGGTTTGTAGAGGTACCATTGACTGTAGATCCTGTACGAATATAGTTAATTAGAGGATGATGAAGAAGCTGGGATTAGATATGATAACACATCTATACCCTTAATATATTTAATGGCTTAATAAGAAAAAAGGAGTTCAGGTAACCAATTAAACCCTAATATCATTTTGAATTGGTAATTATCATGATGATGTGCTAAGTGATATTTTGCATGTGGATACATGTGGAATTTTATTAGTTAAGACATGGAAATATGATAGAGGTGTCATTCATAATGGTATTACTAATGACCATCTTGTTGAGAAAGATAAGAATAAGCACAAACTCATACCTTCTACATGTGATAATGATAACATTTTCAAGAATAAAGAGAGCTTATTTTTACATGAAATGGTTATGATGGAATGTATAAAGTAAGAAGGTAATTGCTATGAATTGATTATCAAAGAATCCATATAACGGGAGAAAAATAAAAATAATCCACAATTAAATGAGCTTATTGATGAGTATTATGATATATTTCTTGATGACTTGCCTTCGGGATTACCACATAAAAGATGAAAAGAATACACTATAAACTTAAATCCTATTGTATCTTTACCTAATCAATCTACATATAGATGTAATATAGAAGATGATAAGGAATTTCATAAAAAATATATATATTACAAGAGCTCATATGAAAAGGATGTGTGAAGGATACTATGAGTCCATATTGTGTACCTATATTACTTGTTCCAAAAAATGATGGTACATGGTGAATGTGTATTAATGCTAGAGTTGTCAGCAACATAACTATCAAATATGAATTCCCTACACCTATGTTAGATCACATGTTTTATGAGCTTTTTGGTGCACAAGTATTCTCTTAAATTGATTTAATAAGTTGATATCATCAAATGAGGTTAAGGGAAGGGGATGAATGGAAAAATGCCTTTACAACCAAGTATGTTCTTTATGAATGTATTGTGATGCCTTTTGGTTTATGTAATGCACCTAGTTCATTCATGAGACTAATGAATGAATTTATTCGTCCTTAGAAACTCATTATGTTATACATAGATGATATACTTGTATATAGTCTAAATGAGCATGATCATTTAATTCATTTAAGGAAATTATTTGATAAAATAAAAGAACATAAACTCTATTAAAAAATAGAAAAATTGACTTTATGCTTTCGAGTATTATTTTCCTTTGTTATATTATAACTCGAAAACGTATAAAAGTGGATGCCATGAAGATATAAGATTTTCAATAATGACCTATAATAGTTATATTAATGAGGTGAAAAGTCTCCATAGGTTTGCAAGTTTTTATAGAAGATTCATCAAACACTTCTCAACAACTGCCGCACTAATTATGCATCTCATGGAGAATGGAAAATTCAAACAGGGAGAGGATGCAATGAAAGACTTTAAGAATTTGAAAGAGAAGCTATATAATTCATTGGTATTATCCTTACTTAACTTTGATAAATTGTTTGATGTTACATGTGATGCTAGTGGGGTAGGGATAAGGATGTAATATTACAAGAAAATTGGGTGATTGATTTCTTTAGTAAAAAATTAAATGGGCCCAAATTGAATTGCTCCACAAATGATAAATAATTATATCCCATCATTAGAAGCCTTCAAATATTGATCCATTATTTGAGACCTAAACCATTTCGTTTTTTTTTAATCATAAAAGTTTAAAATATTTATATGGGCAAAAGAAAATTAATCCAAAGCATATAAAAGGGATTAGTTTCTTACAATCCTTTATGTTTTTTGTCAAAACATTTGATGACTAATAGTGTAATACCCCAAATATTTTCATAGGAATAAATAATAAAGTAATGAAATAATAAATAAAATAAATCATATGTGTATATAACAATAATAGTAAAAAAAATAATATTATTTTTATATTTAAAAATTATTATCTAGCCTAAATCCATAGCATTATTTTAATTATCTAATCTAAATTAAATTATAGACAAATTATAAAATATTTTCATTATTTGTATGATTACCAATAAATTTTTCAAAAACCTAACCTAAGAATTCCACAAATTTCTTCTTTTTCCTTTCCTTTTTCTTTCTCCTTTTTCTTTTCTCCTTTTTCTCATTTTTCCTTTTCTTCCTTCTTCTTCATTTTTTCCTTCTTCCTCCTCACTGAGGTTGTGCCATAGGTGGCCGAAGCACTTCTCTCTTCCTCTCTTCCCTTCACCTTTGACAAACCCAATCCCCTCCTCACTCTTCTTTTTTCTTTAAGAAACAGCCTAATATCCCCTCCTTCATTTCTTCTTTTCATTTTTTCTCCCTCCTTTCTTTCCTTTTTCCCTATTTCTCCATGTCTCCTACCTCCCTCCTACACCTAGCACAACCTCCCTCTCTTCCATTTTGGCCCCTAAATGCTTGTTACCAAGCTAACCACCCCCTCCATCTTTCCCTTCTCTGCCATGCACTGCATGCATGTAGTTATGCACCTACACATGACTCCCTGTTGCATGTCCCCTACCTAATTCCCCTACACTAACATGACCCCTCTACACCCCCTGCATTATCCTACCTTACCACCATGCTATCCTATGACTAGCCACCCTTTCACCTTCCCCTTTTAACCTCATTCTCCCCCCCCCCTCAATAGCCTATAAATACCCCCCAAATGTTGCATGTCCCCTCTCATCTCCCTTGTTGGGCCTGCAACCTTTACCCTCCCTTGTTCCAACCTCTAACCATAGCTAACATCACAGCCAATCCAAGCTAAGTCGTGCCTAGACTACTCCCCTTTTCCTTCCCTAAACCCCCTGTGCCTAGTGAGCCCCCCATTCCTCCTCCTTCCCCCTTTCCTTTCCTTCCTTGATCCTATAGAGTATAGGTCGTGCCTTCTACATGCCACCCTACACCACCACCCCCCACCCTTCACCTCCACACCACCACCATACCTCACCCACCCACCAAATGTGCCCAACTTGTGTAGTCCACCTAAATCACCTCCTTATACTCTCCATTTTTCCTCCTTTTTCTCCTGCCTCCTCTAAGTTGTGCCACCACCGGCTAGTAGCTCAACTACCACAACCTACCTCTCTCCCAACTAGCCTACCTAAATACAACACCACCCTTGGCCCCTAAGAGGCTAACTCCCATTAACTTTCCCAAAAAAATAAATAACCTCCACCATTGCACCTATTAATGCTACTTTGACCATCGCAGGGCCACCACTCCACTTCTCTTACTAATTATTGTCACCACCACTTCCACTCCATCATTTTCATTTCCTTTTAATTATATTTCTTATTATTATGATTATTATCATTTTATTTGTAGAAACAAAAATAAAAGGAATAAAAAGGATAAGATAGCCTAAGTTTAGATATTTCCATTTTTAGGTGCCATTTTGCTGACACATGGAGAGGAGGCATATGTTATTCTTGCTTAAATACTAGAGTTGTTTCAATAAGGATAGAATTATAGCTAAGGCCTTGTTTTATGTGACTTTATTATATTTTAAGTGAATACCTACATGAAAATTTTTATTATGTGGTACTACATGTTTTAGGAATGTTGAAAAGTTATTGTATTTAAGGCCATGAGGCTCAAGTAGGGTTTTGGAGACCAAAGGGAATTTTATTCAATATTGTGAGAAATAAGCATATGGGGAAACCCTAGGGTGAAATTTAGCCAAATTCATTTGGAAGGTGCTAAAAAAACGACTATGGTACTTATAAAAGTGGATTAGGTCAAATATTTCATGGAGAGGGTTGACTATGTATAGGGTGAGTCTAACCTAAATATAGGCTATGTCTAGGGATGGCTAAGTGAGGGATGGTTTCTAATGATTGATTTAGGGTAGATGATGACTTTTTTAGGTATCTTGGAAAAAATGGGGGAGTTCTTGGATGCTAATGGATCGAAGAAAACTAAGTAGGTGGAGCTAGGGATTTAGTAGTAAAAAACCCTATGGGTAGGTCATTGTAACATGTAGGAAATTGGGGATTTGGGTTGTACCTCTTAAATATGAGGTCAGAAAAGCTATGTGGGGGTTGTGTGCTAATTCTGATGGCTAAAGAATAAGTGGGAGCAGATACAAATACTACATGGAAATTAAGGTTTCGAGAGGAGTCCATTCGGGGGGTTGTTATCACATATGCAAAGTGAAAGAGTTATGCTACATAACTTTAGGATATGAATAATCATAGTAATATATGCTTGGTTATGGAAATTTAGGGCTCAATGAGTAGTAGACAAGGGTTTAGGTTAACTAGGAGGAAACTACGGTTTTGAGGAGTGATCCTACAGGCCAATGGTTGTTATATGTGAGGACTGGGAGAATGGGAAATGAATCATGAATAAAGGGGGCTCATAATGACAGGTTTGGATTACTTGATTGATTAGGAAATAATAGGAACAATAAAGGGTATGGAGGTACTAGGGGATTAGGGATTCTAATGAGATAGGGCAGTCCCGGGGTGTTAATAGGGTAGGATTCATTCTTAAGTTGTGTATGGTTGTGGTATTTCAAATAACTAATACATGGATAATACACTAATCACTTAAAGTGGAAGATCACTTGAGATGGGGCTAATTATACTTTATTTACTAGTCTACGGGTGAGAATAGTGGCAAGGAGCAGGCTGCCCTTAGTTTGTATTATATTTAGCGGTTCACTAGTTAGAATAGCGGTCAGGATCATGTTATCCTAGGTTTGTATTATATTTACCAATCCACTAATGAGAATAGTGAGCTCCTAAACTCAATTAATAAGGCCCTAGGATAATAATAACCTATGGAAAGACATACATTACTTACAGTAGAATACCACAAGGGTCGGGGCTGGTTATATCTTATTTACTAGTCCACCAATGAGAATAGTACCCAGAAGCATGCTACCCTGGGTTTGTATTGTGTTTACTGGTCTATCAGTAAGAATAGTAGCCAAAAGTGTGTTGACCTAGGTTTATATTGTGTTTATAGGTCCATTGTTGATAATAGCAGCAAAAAGCGTACTACCTTGGGTTTATACTATATTTATCGGTCCACCAGTAAGAATAATAGCCTGGAGCATGGTTTCCTAGGTGTGCATTGTATTTACTAGTCCACTAGTGAGAACTGTGGGTTTCCTAAACTTACATGAATATAATTCATGATATGACTAATTATAACATTAATATCTAGATCCTAAAAAATAACGACTCACTCTAACATGCTTATACACCTTTATATCTTGTTTTGGTATCATTAACTACTTTAATCCTTCTTGATTGTGTTGTTTCCTTACTTAGTATATAGATTATTGATCATGACTATTATATGTGCTACTCATTCCGACAAGTAGTGTCCCCCCTTAAGCTTATGCAGGTGACTAAGTGTAACACCCCCAAAATTCACTACTAAAAAATTTCGTTTTATTAAAGGATAATAGCGGAAGCAGATAAATAAAATGTGAACTTTGGGAGTATTACCGCCACACTTAGTACCAGACCGGTTCACTCATACCGTTCCAGTACCAAGTGCTAAGGCTAAGAAAATGAAATACAATTCGAAGGACATTCAACATGCATAAATCAGAGTAAATTGCAAGAACTTCAACATATTTAAATTAGAGTAGCGCATCAAATCGTTTTCAGGAATAAAATCCACCAATGGTGGCTACTTTAACAACGTTAACATTTAAAACCAAGAATTTAGATGAGAAAGAGAAAAAGCCATGATACCGGAAAATTCCTTACTCTCCTTCCCGTAACCCACTTGAGTAGCACCTGAAAATACCTGCAAGGGCACTGCCCATTGAATAGGCAGGGGCCCCATAAAGGGAATCCCTTCAATACTACGGTACTGAGTAACCCTTTAATATCACACTTAAAGATAGGCCCGCATACGACACATAATGCAAAATACACACATAAATAATATGAGGTGCATGCATAACAATAACATACATAATAATTTATAAGTCACGGTCGATACTTTGGGCCTTAAGCCATGTCATAGTGTGAGATCAATACATTCGGGCCTTAAGCCATTATTCCGTCATTAATCCATCAATATCATATTTTATATCCATGTGAGTACGAGAACCCCACTATTATAGCCGGTGGACCGGAAGGTATACACTCAGGGCAGAACGCCTCTGACCACTATGATTGCCGGTGGACCGGAAGATAAACACACAGGGCAGAACGCACCTGACCACTATTATTTGTCGGTGGACCGGTCTGGCCCCGACTCACATGGTGTTCCACTATAAGTGATTAGTATTTTTCCATAATCTTATTCACATACATAACCGATTTTATTGAGCTCGAGACCCCCACTATTATTGCCAGTGGACCGGAATATAGATAACTCATCATCCAGGGCACAACGCTCCTGGCCACTATTATAACCGGTGGACCGGGATATATAAAGTATCATCATCCAGGGCACAACGCTCCTGGCCACTATTATAACCGGTGGACCAGGATACATATAACTCATCATCCAGGGCACAACGCTCCTGGCCACTATTATAACCGCTGGACCGGTACTCAATCTCATAATCATCTGGGTCCGGCTCATTAATATTTCACTTTCAATAATAGTATCTTTCCTTTCTTTAATCAGCACATCAATCATATTTATTTTCCTTGAATAGGAGATCGATAACCCGGGACACAAAGGTACACCGGTCATACCGGTGCATATCAGCTACTCAGTACCCTTTAACCATGAACCCAAGGATGCAAAGGTACCCTGGTCGTACTGGTGCATAAAGCTAACTCAGTACCCTACCGACAAGGACACCTAATCCATAAGTATGCATACCCCCTAACTAGGTCCGTAGAGCTAGGAAGAGTAAGATATAGGGCCTGGCTGAGGCACAAAGGCACACCAGCAAATACCAGAATAATCGTGGACTAAACCACGTCCTTAGGGTAGCGACCCCTAAGGAGTCACCATTCCCGATCTCGAGGTCTTTCACTTTAAGTAATAGTGTCTTAATTAAGGTGATCACGAAAAGCACGATAATCCGATACTTATTCACTTTCAATCGTTCTGATATCATTAATTGTTTCTTATTCAGATGATTATCCAGAATATCACAAAGAAACCATTAAGGCCATCCTAATTATCAAATACTCTTACTTGGCTAATCAGCATTATTTAATCATATAATAAAGGTCCACAATTCCAAAGACATTTTAGGTACAAATTACTCATTTGCCCTTTACTTATATAATTGTTAAGTATCCATTCCTTGCTTGATAAATTACCATATTACCCTTAAGGTTGCATAATTACCAAATTACCCCTTGTCCACTTTAGATTACCAAATTGTCTCCTACACTTTTTAGATCACCATTCACCCCTCATAATTACTACGCTTATCATATTTCCCTTTTGGTTGGTTATATTTCCAAATCGCCCTTCTCCTTTGTTATAATTACTAAATTGCCCTTGAGTTGGATAAATTACCAAATTGTCCTTCTTCATACTTACAAATATTAATTTACCCTTTTTCATATTCAAAATTACTATATTACCATTCTCCATTATTAAAATTACCATAATGCCCTTTAATTGGTTAATTTACCAAATTACTCTTCTATAGCATCATACTCATCCAATTGCCCTTCTACAATCATAATTTAATTGATAAATTATCTTTGGTCGTTATCATAATTACCAAGTTACCCCTTACTCCCAAGTTTACCATAATATCCTCTTATTCACAAAATTACCCTTTTACCCCTTACATCCAATTTTACCATAATATCCTTTTATTTATGAAAATTACCACCATACATCTTTTACTTTACAAATCACTATTTTACCCTTTCACATTCAAGATTACCATCTTTATCTTTCCTTACATAATTACCATTTTTCCCTTCTTTTCCAAATTACCATATTACCCCTTTACTTATAAATTTTCACTTCGCCATTCACTTATAAAATTTACCATATTACCCTTTACTTATGAAATTACGATTTTGCCCCTTTACCTCCAAAATTACCATATTAACCCTTTTACTTACAAAATTACCATAATGCCCTCATTCATCCAAAATTACTATTTTACCCCTACTTCCAAAATTACCATTTTACCCTTCTTTCTCACAACTTACAATTTTATCCTTTACTTGTAAATTATCATTTAACCATTTAATCATAAAATTTCCATATTATTCTTTTATCTCAAAAATTACCGAAATACCCTTTTCACTTATAAAATTTCCACTCAACCCCTTTATTCACCATTTTTATGAATTTGCTAACACTACATAAAATAAAGATATTAATACTTCATTTTTATCATCTAAGTCCACCAACTTGTCATTTTTCAACATAATACTCATTAGCAACTACACACATTGATTTATATACCTCAAGCATAATTACTAAAATACCCTTAAACAATAACATCATTTATGCATTAACAACATGATACATCATAAACAAGTATTTAACATTTCTATCCATATTCAAACTCCTTCTTTATTTAACATACCTACATATGGCACAAAAGTTATCATGCTTTTTCTTTTTATCAAACAATATAAGAAACCATATACATATCATGCTAAGCATACAAAACATGCATAAAATCATACTAAACCCTAAATGTGCTAGCATGCATTTTTTTCATATATTTAAGGGAGGATTAACGGTTACCTTAATCCCGCAAAATATCAAATCTTACCAAGCATAATTAGCAACTCAACACCTAAAAATAATATCCATCATATTTATGTTAGAATAATAATCCAAGTATAAAACTTTATAAATTTTAATTAATAAAACACTTAACATAAAATACCATTATACCTTAAAATTAGCCAAATAAATTTTTTAAACTGAAGGGGAGCTCACACTGCATGGGCAGCGTGAGTTTCATGCAAAACCCATGGGGGAAAAAGGCTCAAAGAGGGTGAAGGGAGCAAAATACATTATTTTCGGGTTAGGGTATTTAGGCTAGAAAAGAAGGTGGTTGGGGGAGGTTCTAAGGCAAGTGAATGGTGTAGAAGTGAAGAGGGGGTGTAGGTGGAGGCTAAGGGTGGTTTCGAGGCGGCTCAAGGCGGCGGAGACGGCGGCGGAGAGGCGGCGAAGGTGGCTGCCGAAGTGGGTCGAGGTGGAAGGGTTGAGAAGGAAGGAAAAGTGGAGGGAAAAATGGAGGGGTGAAAGGGTTGGTTTCGACCAAATAAGACATGGCGGTTGTAGAGGGGGTTGCAGGGTGTCGAACGGTGGGTTGGGTGGCGGCAGAGGTGGCCAGACGGCGGCGGAAGCGGCGGTTGCAGGTGGCTCGGCGGTAAGGGGAAAAAGCTGGGAAGAAAAAGGAAGAGGAGGAGAAGGGAGGAAGTGTAGGGCTCGAGGGGCGGTGTGGTGGTGCAAGGTGGTAGTAGACGGTGGCAGGAGGTGGCGCAGGGTTTGAGCTTGGTGGTTCAAGCGGTGGCGGGCGGCGGTGAGAAGAAAAACGGGGAAAAATGGAGGGAGAAGGAAAGAGATAAGAGGGAGCTTGGGGAGGGAGGTTAGGCTCGAAAAATGTGGGAATGAAGAACGTGGGAGCTGAAGAAAAAGAAGAGGGAGAAGAGAGGGGGCAGGGCTGGCCGGCGATCGTGCTGTAGGTGGCAGATGGTGGTCGGGTGGCAGGGGAAGAGAGGGGAGAAGAAGGAAAGGGAGAGGGGTATGCGGGGCTGTGGTCCAGGGCCGGTTTGGCTCAAAAAAGAAAGAAAATGACGGGGGAGGAGAGAGAGGGAAAGGGAGCAGGTGGTGGCAGCTGCAGGGTGGTGGTTGCAGGCATGCTCGACCATGGCAGAGGGCGCTGGTCGGCGTGGGAGAAGAAGAAGGGAAGAAGAAGCTGAGCGGCTGGACCGGCGCAGGAAAAAAGGGAGAGTCGGCCGGTCCAGGAAAAGAAAATAAAGGAGGGCAGCTAGGCTGGAGGGACGGGCGTACGAGGAAGAGAAGGGGGATAGGAACAGGTCTGGCCCAAGTACGCAGGGGAGGCTGGCCTGGCCGGGCGGCCCAAGGGAGGGAGAAGAGGGTAAAAGAAGAGGAGGAAAGGAAAAAAAAGGAAAAGGGTAAAAAGGGAAATGGGGAAAAATAGGAAAAGAAAGTAAATTAATTTATAAAATCATAAAATATAATATTCTTGATAAATTATTTAATTTAATAATTTAATTCAATATAATCTAAAATATTAATTTAAAAAGGATAAAGTGGGTAAAATATTAGTTTGGAAAATTATTTAAATAAAACAATATGATAAATAGCAAAATATTTATTTTTAATTTATTAAATACTCTTATCCAAATTTACATACTCCAAAATCCATAAAATGATTAAAATAAATAATTTTACAAGCTAATTTTATTTCAAATAAAGTTATTTATTAAAATATAGGTTTTCGAAATTTTTGGGGGATTACACTAAGAATGCTCTAGATGACTTTGACACTTATGATTATATGATTGGGGCAAAATAATGCAATAGTAATCAAGGGTTGGGGCACGAAGAGAGTGACATTCGATGGTTATCATTCTTGATTACCAGTTTGAATGTTTTATTACTATGGACCAATGTTTATGTATTTAGGTATTTCCTTGGTAACAAACACTTAACCTCTATTATGTTACAAAATGCTTTCCTTGCTATGGTTATCATGGTAGCATCTAATTCTACTTTACCTTGAAGTTGGGATAAGGATGGCCTAGGGGCAAGCTTATACCAATTACGATAGCAACACCACCTCTTATGTTGTATGTTTTTATGTTTAAAAATAAATTTTTCAATGGTGATTTTTATGGGTATGACAAATAGAACTTTGGAAACTTTGCTATAAGGATTAGTTAACAAGAGTACAAATGATTGGGATATAAAACTTGAGCGTGCTAAATTTGCATATAATTAGAATCCTTCTAGTTGAACTCATTCAATTCCATTTGATGTTGTCAATGGAATTGATCCTTATTGCTTATTGATATGTTGTTATTAAAGAAAGGTGATATTAAGAACTATGATGTTGAAAAAAGGGTTGAATTATTTAACAAACTTTATGTGAAAATTAAGAACATTGAGAAATCTAATGCTAAATACCAAACTCAAGTGAATAAAAATGAAAGTAAATAAGTGTTTTCCCTAGGAGAATTGGTTTGGTTACACTTAAATAAATAAGTATTTCCAAACATTAAAAAAATAAACTAATTCCAAGAGCTGATGGACCTTTAAAATCTTAAGGAAATTTTAAAATAATACTTATGAATTGGAATTACCTTAATCTTATGGGGGAGTTTCAAGGAATTTTAATATTAGGTATTTATATCTTTATTATAGTGATGCTAATTTTAGGGAAAGGGGATAATGTTGCAAGAGCATCTTAGTATCACTCCTCTACTATTGAAGGTCAAGAGTTATCATATAAAGATATGGTATGAATTATCCTTTAAAATTTGTAACACCTTCATTATAACTCTAATGCTACTAATATTTTGCTAAGTGATTCTTGCATATATTATATTTTTTTGTCAGAAGAATAATTCACCGAAGACATCTAGTGTACAATACATTACCAAGACAACTATTATAAAGTTGCATAGAAGACAAGGTTGTAAGATATAATGCTAGATTACTTAGCTATTACATGTGTTGCATGACTAAGGTTTTTGTAGCTTTGATATTTTATGTAAATTATATAATGCCTTTTAACATGTAGTTTTAGATCATTATATGTGTAGTATAGGCATGTAGCGAATTAGTTTAATTATTTGTTTAACTAGGCTAATCTAACTAGTTAAAGGATAGTTGTTTGGGCATGGCTAGTTATTAAAAACTAAGGTTGTCGTGTATATATATATACACATATATGTTGAATTGCACATGAAAATATATTGATTATGTTTGATCAAAACTAAGAATTTTTGAAATTCTTCCTTCCACTTCAAGTGAGTATACATGAGATTTTAGGTATTGTTTTATAGTGAAGACATTGTGATTTCTCTTTAAAATTGAGTTGTTCTTGGTAAAGATCAAACCCAAATCGTGGACCTTTTTTAAGACCATCTCCTTAAATGAGAAATATATCATATTTGAGAACCATTTCTACTCCAATTCTCAAACAAAATGATCCTGCATTGTGAGAGAATAATTGCTATATTATCTTCCCCATCACTAGTAGTCACCCTATATATGTGTTTGAGCTTGGATAAACCAAGCTTGAACTTCTGATGGCATTCTTTTATCGGTATATGATAGACCTAGATTTTCATTATTACCCTATTCCTAGCACACCCCTCTTTTATTTATGTATTTTGAACCATTTGGACCTAACATGATCGTGTTTTATAAATAATAACATTTATGATTTGTTATGTTAACTATTTACACGCACTCTATTTATTGTACTTTTGGTGGTTGGATACTTATATTTGTATCCAACACAAGATAGATGCTATGACGTATATCCAATGAAATATGTTGCGGTAACACCTCATTTTTCCTTGGAATTATTTCCATACTTTTTCTTGGTCAAATGTTTTTAAAAGGAAAATTTTTAGTAGTAAAAATTTTGGTTGTTATAAGTTTTGATTCTGATTATGACCTAAATGTCTATTTGTGATGGGACACAATGTCCATATTTGAGCAATGAAATATGTTTCATGTAAACATTAGAAAATACTTTTATGACCATGAGTCAAATGATATGGATTATTTTTTGAAAGTCATGCTAGAGATGTTATATGCATTGCATGATTCCTCTATATTTAAAGTCATTTATGACACTATGTTTTGTCAAGAAACCCTTGTGGTGTAACATAATATATGCTTCTACCTTAGATCGCTAGTGTGGTTAATTGTCAACATATATATCATGTATTATTCGGTGTTAGTATGATTAGGTATAGATTGTACCTTCTTTCTACTAGATGTGATAGTAACACACTATGACTCCACATTTTTTATTTACCTATCCTGAAAACCATATCAAAATTAGGAAAAAAAATGTAAGTGTGAAAATGAGGTTGTACGGCTTGATAAATTTTAATTTCAAGTATATAAAAAATGTGTTTAAAATAATAGAAAAATGATGTAGAGGTGTGTTACATCCTCTGATAGCTTCATTTCAACCACTTAATTTTTGTTGATATTTTATATAGAATTTATAGTTTTGTTTACTAAATATGTTCAAAAAGTTAAATACAACAATCAACAACCAAGAACTATACCTTACCTAAATCATGCCAAAAAGTGGGGGGGGGTCATCATCACTTGATATTGGGTTATGTTAGTTGTAAACATTAGAAGAGAACATCGCCAAATAAGTGTATAATACTTGGAACCTTAAAAAATTAAATCCAAGGTAGGAAAATACATAAATCTTTTGTTTAGATTTGCAAAAATAATTGCAGTAATTCGCTTTATTGCAGTTTATTTTTCCATACTAGGCACCTAGTGTTTAGGGTATGGGTTGGTTTTGATAGAGTAGGTGTCTTGAGCTAAATTTAATATGCACATTCTATAGTTTAATAATGATCCAAGAAACAATATTGTAGTTCTTTTTACTTAATTTATATTGGTGTAAATTAAAAAGTAAAAAAAATTAATAAAAGGAAATTAGAAGAAATTGCTTTTATAATTTAATGTTAAAATAAATTTTTATAAAAAATTAAAAATTAAAAAAACAATGAAAAATAAGATGGTGGAAAGAGAACTTCAGTCGTTTTGTTAACGACAAACATAAGCGTTGGAGCAAGAAGGTACAGAAAAATGTAATGTAATTCACTGAAAGTCGAGAAGTATATTCATACGAACTTCCTTTTTTTTCTTTTTTCTTTTTTTTCCCTCAATAGTTGTCTGCTTTGTGCCTAAAATTGAGAAAGTGATCACGATAAGCGGAACTCTCAGGGCACGCGTGAAATCTAGGCCGCCCTAATTTTCCGTCTTGTTATATGTTGTCTCCCCAATATTTGTCGGCTCGTTCATGCGGCTTGGAACAACTATCATAGTCCAAAATTTAATTAATTAAATAATCGAAAAAGTTGTAAATTCCTAAAAGTATTATATTTATCTCCTTACTCCTTCATTTGTGGAAAATGCTAACGTATGTCCATTAGTAAGGTTACTCGCGCGCAATTCATGTACAGTGGGCCGTTCAAGGCGATGGAAGGGGCTGCGTTCAATGAGCAATTTTATAGGTCCCCCAAATATTTTAGATGCCACTATTTGACTTTAAAAGTGTGAAAAAAATTATAATAAAATAAGAAAGTAATGCAATAGATAGAAAAAAATCTGAAATTACATTTAAAGAGATAAATGTTATGGTTCGTTTTCACATAGGTGTTAATTTTTTTGAATTTTTTATAAAATCATATATGTTTATACTTTTAATTTATTTAGACATAATTTTCTTTGATGCTTTAATATAAATAAATTCTAAACGTATATACCTTAGTAAGAACAAAAGCAAAATGTTCATGCCTTAGTTTTCTTTTTAATTTTAAAATATTTATGTTATAATGGGATCAAAGTCTTAACCTATATACATTTGTGGAAAATTCAAATGTTTTTATACCTTTCTGGAAATAAATCATAAATGCTTATGCGTTTGAATATGATTTTATGGAAAAAAAAAGTCTCATACTTGTTTCTCTATTTCTATAGCACCCTGAAATTTTAAACTAAAATATTTAATTTTAAAGACAATACGATAATATTTGTAAAAGTAAAGCCGAAAAATGTTACTGTCACACCAACTATGAAAGATATGCAATCATTACTTACCCTATGCCTGATGTAAGGCAAAAGGGAACAATTGTGAAAGAATGCATGCTCAACTAGCAATACTACAATTCTATAATAGCAATGGCAAGAATGGTAATAAATATAAAAGGGAAAGTTTACAAAATCAAAATACAGAGATCAAAGTCAATAGTTTAAATAATAGGTAAGAACAAAAAATATTCCAACACGGTTGACAAAAGTGCTTTTAACCGGTTAGCCTAACACTTAAGTAAACGAGAAACTAACTCTTGAGTCCCCAAACAATAGTCAACCACTATCCCACCGTATCATCCTCAATATACTCTAGTTGAGAATCATATCTTTGCAAATCCTCTTCTACTCAAGAGATCAGAAGCCAGATCATAACAGTAACTACACAAATATAGTGTCGGTACAATAAAATATTGGTAAAATAAACTACCAAAAACATGGCAAGGGCTCATGCTGTAGAATGAAGTCACATAGTAGCATGGTGATAAGCACACTAACATAAAATAACACTCACTCACATGATAGTAATAAAACAAGGAATGCTTGCATGGAGATCATGAAAGAATACTATTGTTAAAGCAACATAACTACACAATGTAAACCTATTATAAATCTTCATTTAGTGATCATATAATTTCATGTATTGAGGTAATCTATTCAACCACACCTAGTTCTCTAACATGAACAAAAATCATGATATCATACATACAAAATGGGATATCAAACCCATTACATAGGGTTATGATACATTGAAGGGACAAAGATACCATACCTACCGTACATCAAGTGCACTAACAGTAAGGGCTCACACACCATAGGATATCACACCCATAACATATGGTTGAACCATATCAAAGGAGCTTGTACTGGGATGCTTCACCTACAACACTTTGAATGCCTCTATCATGAGAGAAAAATAGTTTGGATACCACAACTTGCTAAGTAATGGACAATAAGAAGTGCTAGGAGGCTTGTACTGTGATACATCACCCACCCAAACTAGACATCATTACTATACTCACCTAACACAATATAATCCTCTACCTCAAAGATATGCACATACCCTTATCAACTAAAAAATTTTAGAGAAAACAATAGGTACTAAGTGGAAATATAAAATATAGGGTGACCCGCCAACCGAATCCTTGCTAGCTACCCAGAGAATTGGAAAAAAAGTCTCAAATAAAATCTTAATTCATTATTTATTAATTACAAAGTGATATCACAATCACAATTTAATTCTATCAATATCTAAATTAGGTGTTTTCATGTGATAATACCGAACACATCACACATCACATAAGGCACCAATTGGGTGTTGAGAGATGACACCAAACTTAACTAATTGAAGGCCCAAATATCATCATTTTGATCCATATTAATTTATGGTAAACATAGTTGAAATCATCATTTAAATGTTGTAATTACATGGGAACATTAAAATAATCTAAAAGAGAGAATAATAGTTGACAAACATATGTGGTTAAATATAAGTAGACTAGTCGATAGATCCCAAGGACCAGTCAACTACTCTAATCATACCAGACCTGAACATTAAATAAAACTAGCAAACAAGTCAACATGTTGGTCCCATCAATCAAATGTTCATGGAAAACCAATTGATGAGTTTGACAAAATCGATTGATGGGTATAAGTAGATATTAGACCACTCTGGTCACAAGGTAGCAAGTCGACAGGTTAGGCAAACCAATAGATAACTCACGAGGAACATCCAAGTGGTTCATTGATCCAATCAAATAATATCACATAGACATGTCAAATCCCCAAACAGAGTGACTATTTGAACAACCGGTTGATTGTTCTAACGAATCAATCAACTACTTTTGATAAAACATCACCCAAACCTACGATCGATATATAAAAATTTCACCTAATTTTACCATATTAATCCTTACATGCCACTATGTCTCAAAATAAAATAAAAAATACATGTTACATACATAGATTCATATGGATACATGCCAATATTTTCATTAAACAAAGTCATGCTCAAAACCGCAGAAATAATGCATAATATTAGGGAACCCAAAACATGCTTAAGTTTCAACAAGAAAACTCTACTACATGCTTGAATCCTAAATTACAATTAACTTAAGATTATCCATTAAACACACTAAGAACATGGAATCACAATAATAAATGACATTATTCATACTAAAGATAAGAATGACTTACCTTTAAGCAATTCTTCTAGCATAACTACCTAACTTGATGGTTTTCTACCTAAAGCTAGATTCTTAAGAGAATCAATAATAAAAAAAATTAAAACTCCTTTTTCAAAACATAATAAAAATGAAAGTAGAAGATGAAGGAGAAGAAAAATCACATAACACAACCTTTTCTTAGAATTAAAGCTCAAAAACCAAAACCTAAGGTCTTTCTCAAAACATTAAACCTTCTTTGCTTAGGAAAAGTAAGGCTAATCTAAACCTAACATAAGGAGAAGAAAGAAGAGAAAAAAATGTCAACCAATAGATAAGGAACAAGAGGTAAGACTATATTTTCCTAGTAGATAAGAAAAGAGAGGAAAAGTGGAGAATGCCAAACACTTGGAAAATGTCCACAAAGAAAAGGGAGAGAATTAAAAAAATATAGATAATAGCGAGTAAATTGAAATAAAAATTAGGTGTATAAGATGGAAGTGTTGGTTGACATGGCCAAGTTGGAGAGAGGGAACTTTGACTTAGGATGTTTGTGGGTAACCTATAACTTAAGGAGATCACATGTTGAGGTAAGGGAGGTAAGGTGTGACAAAGAAGACACATGGCAAAGGTTTGATAGGTTAAGGGAGTGGTGTAAAAGTCAAACACGCAGCCATGGTTTCCAAAACATAGATGAAAGTGAGGGAGAAGAGAGAAAGTGAGATATAACTCAAAAAGTGATTTTCGAAAACTTTAGCTAAATAAAATTATAGGGTGGCATAAATAATATTAACATTATCTCAAAGCACCAAAATACTCTTATCGGCATAGATATATTCTAATTAAAATTTTTATAAATATTAGAAAGATATTTGAATCAATATGAGAAAAGGATAAAAAAATCTCATGAAAGGTACTCCGTTAGTTTGAGCTAACCAATGGATTAGTTTATCATGAAATAAAATTGCTAATTCTTAAGTGTACTAATATATCAGTTAAGCAAATCAATTGATCGATGCACTTGAAATTCATAACTTTATACAAATTTCAAGCCTTATTTGACACCTAAATTCATTTATTTTATGTCAACATAATTTTAAATACATTTTTAAGGATTTAAGATAGGGTATCACACCATTTAGAGCATCCCCAACTTTTTTTAAAATAAACAATTTTGAATGCAGAAGCTAGCTTACATGCATGTATGTTTCTGCCACATTTCATACATGTTTGACTTCCTTGCCTTTCGTATACAAAATGCAAATATAAAACATTCAAACATAACCAAAAAAAGAGTTATAACACAAAAAGGGAAAGATATATATATATATATAGAATGATTGATAGATAGATAGATAGATAGATGGATGGGAGAAGAATATACGTCAATCCCACAGAGATCAAAAAATGTGTAGAACTCTAATTAAAAGAGATATAGAGTGAGAGGTATCAAAATAAGGGAGAAGAATATCTGTATCTTGATGACAAAAATAACACTGAAAATGTATATTGGACACCCCTACTCTAACCCAACCCCTCATGCAAACTCTAGTATATCAATGATGTATTCTATGACATAGGCTTCCATGGGAAAGTTTGGAAAAAAATAGCAATAAGAATACAATCAATAAGATTTGCATATGGATAAAACTAAATCTACTAAAAGTAGATTGCATGAAATCACGTAAGACATATAGAATATGCTAAAGAGAAATAATATAAGAAAATATGCTTATGCAAAAAATATGGAATAATTAATGAAAATCCATAATCCATCACTCATCATTACTATTCATTACTATTCTACACTATTTATTACTTTTTATCCCACCACCTTAAAATAAATTAAATGCTTAGAACATGAATCTGAATACTAAAGTGATTAAATCCACGCACATGTAAGGTCTACTAATTATTTTGAACCATATTAATTAATCATTAAATCCACCAAGTCATATTTTATTTGAGAGAAAATAATACTAAAGATAAATCACTAACGACCAAGACATCATTCTAAAACACTATAACTACAAAAGCATCCCAAAACCACTAAGAAACACTTTATCATTAAGTATCAATATACCCTATAGGACCCTAGGTTCCTATAGAGTAGAGATAGGCCTCACAAACACTAAAGGTGTAGCAAAACTACAAATAAATAGGGAGTGCATCCACTACAAAACCTACCTTAAAAGCCATACTGAGGCTATTAGCCTAAATCCCAAACTTAATCTTACACTTTAAATGCTAATAAATTTTTGATCTATTAATGAACACTATCCCAAAATAATTCCACACACTAATTTTAGAAAATATTATTATTCATCAAACATTATTTATATGCAAGATATTCAAAAGAAATATGCTAAGAAGCTTAAATTTGAATACTAAAAAAATTTCGTAATTATTAAAATTTACTATGCGTGATAAAACACTAACCCCATTAATTTATTATTTCAAGAGTCACATCAATATTCAAGATCAACCATTGACTTTAAAATACCAAATTAAGTTCTATAGGTACAAAATGGAAAAAAAATGCTTGTAATATAATAATTATCAATAAAATAATAAACTAACTCATAAAAATATAAAATTAAATATTAATCACATTTTATCAATAATTAGCATTCAATAACACAAAATTTTAAATAACAAAGCATATTTTCAAGTAAAAAGACAAAAATACCCATAACTCTAATAACACCTAATAATGACATAACTTCTATCATATAATGATTTAAATCCTCAAAATTTACACAATATTCATTAAATACATTATCAAAATTTTAAAATATCAAGAACAATTAAACTCTTATTCTTTATGATAAATGATCAAAATACCATTTATTCATGCCTAAAACTTAATTTAATCGCAACCTTAATTATACAAACTGAATTCAAGATGTGGAGTATATTAAATTGCATTTAAACAACCAAAATAATCAATTGGAATCATCAAAAATCAATAACAAATAACAAAACATAGAAATATAGCTAGAGGTTGAATTGCCCAAATTATGGTGAAAATTCCAATAACAACAACAACACAACATTTAAGCATTCCAACACATCAAAACCTATCTAATCTTAGTATAATTTAGCTTACCAAGTCCTTTAATCCAAATTACAAAAATTTAGCTGATGATCAATAGTTTCCAAACACTTGAAAACCTTGTGCCAAAAATCAACAAAAAACATCATAACACTTCAAAAATACAAATAAAAAGGAAAAAAAAGAATCAAAGATAGAATGGATGATCCTTATTTGTAATGATTTTTTAAATTAGTGAAAATATTAGTAATATTTCATTCATTCTCTTTGATTTTTTTTAATACTTAATTGTTTAGAAAAAAAACAAGAAAGAGCTAACAATCAAGAATAAGAAGTAAAAATCAAAATGAATACCAAACAATGGAAGAATGGCCTAAGGTTGAATGAGTATATTGTTTGGAGCTAAAGGCAAAAATTATGAAGAAGAATAGAGGTCAGAATAAGTTTTGGTTAAAGTGAAAATATTTAATAACTTAAAGGATCTTTAAGCTTATACTTATGTAAAAAAATCCAAAAGAAAGAAAGAAATCTAACCATGCCTGGAATGAAGTTGACATGGTAAAAAAAATTAAAAAATTATTTAATATATTTTACTAAGATAAGAATTAGTTTTAGATATTAAGATAAGTTTTTTTATAGTAAAAACTGAGTTTTGGGGGCCAAGTATGCCTACTATTATTGAAATTTCTCTAGAAATTCTAAAAATACTTAGAACAAATTCATAACTCATATGTAGCTGAAATATACCAAAATATAAGTATTTCTAATGTTTTATAAATTTTTGTTTGCTAAATTGCTCATTTCAGATTTTAAAATGAGAGTAAGGGTTTTGAAAGGGTGGTGAATAGTAATTTTTCTTAAAAATCTCCATTTAAAATTTAAAAAAAGGCTTAGGAGACTCTAAAAAAACCAAAGAATTTATATATGATTAAATTATAAATTTTGAAATTATTTAATGGCTAAAAGTGGCACAAAAGTCTTATAGGACTTAAAACCGTAAGAATGGTAAAACGATCTAAACAAAATGTTTTAAAAACATAATGAGAGTTAAAGGGATATAAAAATGTATGGATATAAATATATTTTTTATATTATAGTATTAAACCTAGTTTATAAAATTGTGTATTACATCACTATCCCCTTGAAAGTGACTTCATTTAAAAAAATTAGGAAAAGTGTAGAAAACATACATATAAAAATGTTTCAAGGCGTGCAATGGGGCACTACCCCTTTAAAAATGAACCTAATTACTAAGGAAAATCATCTAATTGATATGCTTAGGATACTGGCATCTAATCTCTTCCTCTATCTCCCATGTAGCATCCTTTGCTCCCTGGCACATCCAAAATACCTTCACTAATGGGCCCTCCCTCGACCATGTTTGTTTGGTCTTCCAATTGATGATTTGAACTAGTCTCTCAACATACTTCAAAGACTTTTCCATCTTAATCTCTTAAGGATGTAGCACATGTGATAGGTAAGCAACATAAGTCCTCAAATACGACACATGGAAGATATCGTGAACTCGAGACAACTCAATGGGAAATGTAATGTGATAGGTAACCTCTCCAATCCCTTTAATAATCTCATAGTGTCCAATGAATCTTTGGCTAAGCTTTCTCGTCCAACCAAAATGCATCACGCCCTTTATTAGTGAAACTCTCAACAAAATGTGGTCACCCACCTCATAGCCCTCATTCCATCACCTTAAATATAAAAAAATCCACTATAACACCCTAAACTTTAGTACTTAAAAATTTTATTTTGTAGAAATGATAATCATAACATAATGGTTGTAATTTCCACCTTTAACATTAGTTTTATTTTCTCACCTTCTTTATGTCATGTGCTAGGGCTCAAAATAAGTTAGATAAAAAAAATACAAAAGGAAAAGGCAATACATAAATAAATATTTACAATTATTGCATTCTATGTGCAATAGATTTATCCCAAAATAAATCAAGAACTTAAGAGTCAAAAGCAAAATTGATCACAAAGCGCACGCAACTGTGTGACACCAATTTTCCCTTACACTAATCCTTTCCAAAAAATATTAAAAATAAGGGTCATAGGAGTAGGAACCTTTACTCCCTTAGTCTTTCTAAAAGTTTATATGATGCTCCTAAATATATTTTAGCTATTACATGCAATGTACGTACTCCTCTAAAAAAGTGATAGTATCAATACAACTTCTTGGTATTAAGTAAACTATAACACTTCCAAAGAGGTATCATACCCACATTGCTTGTAACGTACAAATAATAAGAATTATAAGCAAAAGCATATAAAAACATGCAATAACAACATCTAAATAAAATGATCCTACACTTCAATCAATGACATTAATCATAGCAAATCCCTGGCAAGGGCATAAGAAATACATGCTTTGAGTTGTACAATAATTACAATATATTAACAAATCCTATTTCGTACACAAAATGTTGTTTGTTTCATATCACCAAATGGTCCAACCTTTATCAACTAGTCCTAATCCAATTATTGCATATGTATTAAGGTGGGTTTCTAATCAAATTATATCAATCAATAATCACACATTGAGTCCAACAATTCTTAAGGACACGAAACCAAATCAAATTACACAAACAATACGACATATCAATCACCCATACTAAACCTCATCACCTATGTCCTTAAGTACAAATACCTTCTATAATGTGTATGGAATACCTATAGAGTGGAAGTGGGTTGTAACACCCCCAAATTTACTACTAAAAGTTTTGTTTTGCAGAAGCATAAATTACAAAAATAATGGGTGTTACCGCCACACTCAGTATAAGCCTAGCATGCTCTATCATCCTTATACTAAGTGCTATGTCTAAAATATTACTTTACTTACAAAAATTTATAATGTCAAAAAGAAATAAAGATTACATATTAATGGTATCCTAGTAAATATAAAAAGATTAGGGAAAATAGTTACAATATAACAAAAGGAGAAATAACAAAGGATATAAGAGTCCCTAAAATATCCGGATCAAAAGATGCCGAAGTGAATACTGGATAGTCCTAACTCTCAACCCTCTACTAGAATTCATCAAGCTGAACCCTCAAAGTACTCCTACAAGGTCATCACTATACATTGAATAGGCAGGGGACCGAGAAAAAAAACATATTAGTACTACGGTACTAAGTAAACCATTAGACTAATACCAACATGTAAGGCTACATGAGGCTCAAAATACGAACATAGCATAATTATATTAAGGAAACATGCAGAAACAACCAATATTCAAATAAACCTAAATACAAAGGTAGGGCACTAAGATAACTACTGACACGACTATCCATATAAATTCTGGATACCAAGGTCGGGTGCAAAGGCAACTACCAAACCTTATATCAAACATATAGTGTGTAATGGAAGCTACCAAAGACATTAAATGTAGGACAACCCATTAAAATCTTCACAAAATAATTATTTTCAATTTTAGTTACTCAAGGGGGGGTATAATAATAAACAGTGGTAAACCAATCATACTAGCGCATAAGGCAACACGGCACCCTCCAACCATCTAACACAAAGGCATAATAGCTCTCTAGTCATACTAGTGTACAAGGCAACATAGTACTCTCCACACTTAGGTCACAAATACTTGAGTATTGATATCCCCTATAGGGCCAATAGGTCACCTATAGCGTAGACTAGGGCCTTATATAGGTAAGACAGGCACACCAATGAAACCAAATAAACTGATGGCTCCTCCCTCATCTCTAGGGTAGCTATCCCTACAAAGCAACTATTCCCAAACTTGAGGTCTTCCACTTTAATTATTAGTATTTTATAAGGTAATCACAAGCATAATATACTTCACAAAAAATTCCTTTTTATACTTAGCCATTTTTCTTTATTTCTCATTATTAAGCTAAATGCTAAGGTCAAATCTAGTTATTCGCAAAAGGTGTAATAAGTCGAAATGACCAAAATATCCACAAAACCTCATTTTCCCATTTTACTCAATTCTGTATCAAACAACCTTATTACGAGCCATGTGTCATGAAAATGCTAAAGGATAATTAATCATGATATTATAGCATATGAATAATCTTTACTTATTAGTGGTTGAGTATACTGTCCATCTTTCATGCATTTAGTAAGTTATATCTATAGCCTAAATTGTACATTTCTAGGTTGACATATATTCCATATAACACATACATATAATTATGTAGCATATTATGTCATTTAACAAGGTAATTAACATCACGATGTAGGTAAGGAAACACTGCAACTTTAGAACATATGATTAACATTTACTACATACTAACCCTAATTATACATGCATGCTTTATACTATTTAATTCAATTCTAGTTACTATATAAATATTATTGTAGGACACTTATCATGGTAAATCACATTATAATGTTCTAGGTTTTCAAGCTTTAACAAACCCTAGGTATGCATATGTAAATTATTCAATAAAACACATATGTGTATATTATCGATCACATAATATGTCAGAACATGCTAAATATTTAGTATTATGCCATTTATATTCACACCTAACCATAACACTTGCATTTTTTAATGCATACATATATTCCTCAAAAAATGAGGAATAAATCATACCTAAGCACACAAAAAATTGTTATGTGTTACCACATGATCTCACATCCTAGTAGAAATGTATAGTTTTTCTCTTATCTAAGAAAAAGAAATAAGCAAGATTCACCTAGTTAGTCTCCACTCATTTTCTTCAAACTCTAAAGTAATTGGCACGTTTCAGTTGAGAGAAAGTATAGTGGAATGTATGGTAAAACTATGGTAAAATTTTGGTAGTTTTTGGAAAAGATTTGGGAGTAAAAATACAGGTGCATGGCCGAAATAGGGTGGCTACATCGCTGTGCTGCAAGTGGTGCACACTTAGATAGAGATGAAAGATCACACATAGTAAAAAAATGCAAATGGGCACATCCATGCTGGATCATAGATAAATAGGGCATAAGTCAAACAAGGGTATACAAGCATGCATATAGGTCATGTGATTGCGTGGGAGGGTGCAAGTGCAGGCTATGTAGAGTTGCACAGGCCTACAATACGAAAATTGAGCATTACATAGATGTGCTTGAGGTTATGTGTTCCTTAAAAATGCGATAGGCAAGGAGAGGAAGAAGGAAAAGAAGCAGTGGTTGGTGGTGGAGCAGAAGAAGAAGAAGAAGAAAAAGAAGAAGAAGAAGAAGAAGAAGAAGAAGAAGAAGGGAGAGGGAGCTCAAGAAGTGTTGTTGTATGGAAGATTAAAATCCGTAAACCAAATTATGTCCCTAACATTTTTTAGTCTATGGGATGTGATGACCTCTAAATGCCAATACGAGAGCATCAAAGCTTTCATGGAGACCATTGGAGGTTATATTTAGGGATAGAAGAAGAAGAAGAAGAAGAAGAAGAAGAAGAAGAAGAAGAAGAAGAAGAAGAAGAAGAAGAAGAAGAAGAAGAAGAAGAAGAAGAAGAAGAAGAAGAAGAAGAAGAAGAAGAAGAAGAAGAAGAAGAAGAAGAAGAAGAAGAAGAAGAAGAAGAAGAAGAAGAAGAAGAAGAAGAAGAAGAAGAAGAAGAAGAAGAAGAAGAAGAAGAAGAAGAAGAAGAAGAAGAAGAAGAAGAAGAAGAAGAAGAAGAAGAAGAAGAAGAAGAAGAAGAAGAAGAAGAAGAAGAAGAAGAAGAAGAAGAAGAAGAAGAAGAAGAAGAAGAAGAAGAAGAAGAAGAAGAAGAAGAAGAAGAAGAAGAAGAAGAAGAAGAAGAAGAAGAAGAAGAAGAAGAAGAAGAAGAAGAAGAAGAAGAAGAAGAAGAAGAAGAAGAAGAAGAAGAAGAAGAAGAAGAAGAAGAAGAAGAAGAAGAAGAAGAAGAAGAAGAAGAAGAAGAAGAAGAAGAAGAAGAAGAAGAAGAAGAAGAAGAAGAAGAAGAAGAAGAAGAAGAAGAAGTGAGAGGGAGCTCATGAAGTGTTGTTGGATGGAAGATTAAAATCAGTAAACCAAATTCTGTCCATAACGTCTTTTATTCTATGGGATGTGATGGCCACTAAACGCCGATATGAGAGCATCAAAGCTTTCATGGAGACCATTGGAGGTTATATGGAGGGCCATATCTAAGCACATTATCCTCCACTATTGCTAATAGCTACACTAACTCCGAAGGATTGGTTCAAGAGGGTTAGCCATAATCACCCACCAATATTTGAGGGCTAGGATGACCCTAATAGCATGGAATGATAGATCCATGATATGGAGATGAAATTTACCACCTATAGTTACCCTAGAGATAGGAGTGTAGATATGGTTCTCTACTATCTAAGAGGAAAGGCATATGTATGGTGGAGGAGTTTCCAACACAGGGGTGGAGAACCTATAGGATGGAGACCATTCTTTAAGGCATTTCAAGCCTGTTTCTACCCAACTCACTTTTGCATAAATAAGTACAATGAATTTATGGCACTTTAGTAGGGGGCATGTCCATGATTAGTAAAATACTTGATTGATGGACTTAATCTAGTTCTCATTGGAAGTAGAGGCCAATGAGTTCATGCAAGTTCAATGTTTTAATATCAAACTGGGGATACGATATCAAGAAATTTTAGTGGGAGTCACTCTACCAAACATGGTAGAGATATACGAGAAGACCTTGGAGGAATCCTAAGTCATTTAGGCCTAAAGAGCCTCATTGGGATGCAAGATGAAATTTGAAGGTTACTAGCATTTGGGGGACCAAAAGAACTACTTTTTTGTGAGGTAACTTATTGCATAGATTTGGTCGGAGCATGAGGTCAATGCCCCATGTTGGAAGGTTGTCTAAGGGTCATGCTAAGGAGAGTTACTTCCATTATAAGAGATGCGGAAGAGATCACCTAAGTGTCTATTGTAAAGGCAATAAGGTGATGTGTCATAGATGTGGTCTGATGGGGCATAGAGTATATCAATGTCGAGTTGGTAATGGTAGCTTCCAGAGAAGCTAGACTAGAGCTCAAAGGAAAAGATCTATCTAGTAGCCACAACCTCAGATTCAAAGAGTTCCTCCATCACCAGCTAGTACCGCTAGTCTAGCTAGTCGGCCTAGTGGTTTGAAGCCTTGCCCATTCCAGTAGGGAAAGGATAAACTAGTATCGTAGGAGTTCCATCAGTAGAACTCTTGAATATGATGAGTTAAGAAGAGTGAGAATATTAGGCTAATGTGGTATCAGGTATTCTTATTATCTCTACTTATTCTACTTGCATGTTGTTAGACACTAATGCATCTCACTCATTCATGGCATCTTCATTTGTAGCTAGATTTTCCTCATCTCTTTTTAATAGTATCCCTACTTCTATTATTTTGCCTTTGGGGATAGGATTACATGCTCTAGGTTGTATCATAGAGTTATATTGGTAGTGGGAGGAATTGCATTTTTTTGGAGCTTATAATGGTTAAGTTACGTGATTTTGATTTGATTGTTGGGATGGATATACTAGTGAAGTATGGAGCACTAATTGATTGTGCACAAGAATGTGTGGTACAATAATAACTAAAGGGTATTACGGTTTTATACAAGAAGTGTGAACCTACCTCCTCTATAAGGATAGTGTTAGTGAACACATTTAGTAACCTTGTACATAAGGGATATCCTCTCTTTTTATGTAGCGTTAGAGACACCGATGTAGCTGAGACTCCATTTGAGGAGATAGGCATGATTCATTAGTTTCTTAAAGTATTCCCCGAGGACATCCTAGGAATGACACTAATTTGAGAATTTTAGTTTACCATGGATGTATTTCCAGGAATAGAGCCAGTATCTAAGGCTTCATACTATATAGCACATGTAGACATAAAAGAACACATGTCTCAATTGGAGGATATTTTGGAGAAAGGTTACATCCAACCAAGTATATCATTGTGAGGAGTGATAGTTTTGTTCCTAAGGAAGAAAGAAGGGAGCTTTATTTTGTGCATCTATTAATGTTGTTTGAACTAGGCGATGGTGGAGAACCAGTATTTATTGTCAAGGATTGATGACTTGTTCGATCAACTCAAGAGAGTCAAGTTGTTAGGCTATCATCAAATGAGGATAGTAAAACAAGAAAATCTTAAGAATTCTTTCTAAATAAGGAATTTCCATTATGAGGTCATAGTAATGCCTTCGGACTCACTAATGCTTGAGTAGTTTTTATGTCCTTTATGAACCATCTCTTTTATCCCTTCTTGGATCATTTTTTTGTTGTGTTTATCTATGTGTGAGCTCTGGTTAGATCAAGTGGCCTTGCTTGGGCATATGATCACTAAGAATTGAGTGGTATGGATACTTCCAAGATTCAAGCAATTTTTGAGTGGCCAGTGCCCACTTTTGTCAAAGAGATGCACCATTTTCTAAGGTTAGTCGATTACTACAATTCGTTTGTGGAAGGCTTTTCTAGGATTGCATGACCATTGAATCAACTATTGACAAAGAATACACATTTCTAGTAGAATGAGAAGTGTGGTGAAGCCTTCAAGGATTTGACGAAGCAATTGACTGCAGCCATAGTACTCACATTTCTAAGTGGGCCTGATGGCTTTGAAGAGTGCATTGATTCTTCCAAACATGGTCTATGTTGTGTGAAGATGCAACATAGAAAGGTAGTGGCTTATGCTTCATAAACACTAAACCCACATGAAAAAAAAATACCTAACGCGTGACTTAGAACTTGTTGTGGCAGTATTCTCCCTTAACTTATGAAGGCATTATCTGTATGGAGTTTAGTGTAATTTTAGCACTGACCAAGTCTTAAGTATATTTTCACTTAGCAAGAGTTGAACTAGAGACATCGGTAAAGGTTTGATTTAGTCAAGGATTACAATCTAAATTTACCTATCATGATGGTAAGGCCAATGTGGTGGTAGATTTACTTAGTTGTAAGACATCGTATCCCTTAGGTATGATCATTTTGGCAGATCACTTATATTGAGATATCAAGAATTTTGAAATCGAATTAATCACGGTTAGGAGTATAGAGGTAAGAATGAGAACACTCACCATTACACCTTTAATCTTTGATGACATTTAAGCTAACCAAGTTCATGATGTTCAGCTTAAGAGAATCAAGGATGGTATTGTAAAAGATAGAGATAAAGGGTTTCGAATCTATGAGGATGGTAGTATCCGATACTTTAGTAGATGGTGTGTACCTTAGGGGTGTGTTGAGCTTAAGAGGAGGATTTTTTAGGACAAACATTTTACTCCTTATTCTATTCATCCTTGAGGAAAAAAGTTGTATGAGGTTTAGAAGAAGATATATTAGTTGTGTAACACCCCTAAAAATTATAATTGAAAATTTTCATTTCATTAAAACAACTACAAGCACGGGGGTGCTACTACCGTGATCAGTACAAACCTGACCCCCAGCAAGTCTCATACAAACCATAAGGCTAAGGAAAATTTTTATAAGAACATTAAACAACTTAAAATAGAGATCCATAGGAAACTAAAATATTTATAACGAGGGAATCATAGTGCATGATGAAAAGTTATTACAACAAAAAACGAGTTACATAGTTAAGTTCCCAAAAGGGATAATAGGTACAATACGATAAATCAATATCAAAATGAAGCATAATATAAGTAAATAGAGTTAAAAGAGAATCCATCTAACATCCACTCTTGGCCCCGAGCAAGTCTAATGGTCAACACACATCCCTGCCTGACGCATCTAGTACATCATAGGCATCAAACACAGTACCTCCGACCTACACAAATTCAGAAGGGTCATCTACTCGTAGGAATGAGCAACACCTATAAAATGGGTGGTTAATATGCTACATACTAAGTAAGGTAACAATATGGGTAAGGCTAACAAGAAAATAAACACGTAAGGTATATAAAGCATAATTGAGGTTCATATCATCAGGTTAAACTTAGACTAATATTTTTTCTGACACATTTCTTATATTAATTCCAAGTGAGTACATGAACCCAACTATTATAGCCGGTGGACCAAAAACACTCCATAGGGTAGAACGCACCTGACCATTATTACAGTCAGTGGACTAGAATCATTCCACAGGGCAAAATGCACCAAGCTACTATTATAGCCGGTAGACCGAAAAATCACCCTCACTGGCCTTAACTCACATAGTGTTAAACTATAAATAATTAGTGTCTTTACATATCTTATATTTCTGTTTCACACATTTCTCATATTAATTATGCGTGAGTACATGAACCCTATTATTATAGCCTGTGAACCGGAAACACTCCACAGATCATAATACACCTGACCGCTATTATAGCTAGTGGACGAAAAAAAATCAACCTCACGACCCCAATGTACGTGGTTATTCCATTTTAAGTAGTAAGTATCTTTCTATGTCTTGCCACTATGCAAAGTTTGATTTATCGAACCCAGAATCCCCCACTATTATAACCGGTGGACTGAACACACTCCATAGGGTAGAACGCACCTAAGCACTATTATAGCTAGTGGATTGGAAAATCACTCTACATGGTAAAACATACCTGACTACTATTATAGTAGGTGGGCCAAATATCACTCCACAGGGAAAAATGCACCTGACTGATGGAATGGAGAAATATATTCTCACCGAGCCCTGGCTTGATAATCTTTCACTTTAAGTGTTTAGTATTTTATTATATCTTATTCCACAACCTAACTAAACATGCATGACCCACTAGACTTCCCATGCTCACCCTTTTATTCTCAGCTTCCCAAAACCCTATCCCATATCTTGGGAATTCTACATTCTCTATTACATCAAGACATTCCTTAGCACTTTTTCACCTTTACCATGAATATTCAACTCCGAGGCCCACTTTCCGTATCTCTGATTCAACTTAATATCACTCTCTAGGGTTTTCCTCTAAGAAAACCTAATTTAGCTTATATAAACCAACCTTCCTCTATCCTAGACAACTCATGCTCCTTTTCCCCCAATTCATCACCTCACTTGATTCATCCCCAAGCACCCCACTTTACTTCCCATTTTAAACATGTGGCCATGAAACCCTAGTTGCCTATCCCAAAACCCTAGCACCTCTATTTCCTCATATAATGTTATCCTTTCATCTCTCTTACTTACCATCCCCTCTTCCACATGACACATATCCATCACAACCTATATCCCCAAGACTTCCCACTCACTATGAGAACCCAAAACTATTATTTGTTACCAAAAGCATCACTTTCCTCGAACCACATCCGACATCACAACCTCACTATCCAACTTTCACACATGATTACAAAAACCTTAGCTCACTCCCAAAAACCCTAGTAATTGTCCTTTCTTTTATGTCACCCCCTCAACACCCAAATACCTTTCCTCACTTGGCTCACTTTTTCTCTATGCAACAACCCTCCCATCTTTTATTCCCCATTAATAAAGTGAATTTTGCCCTATATTTTTACCTCTCTTTCCATTAGCTCTTGGAATTCATTTAATCTCTTTTACATTTTTTGCTATAGTTTTGGACTATTATTTACACTACCATTTTCTTGAGCCTTGTGTTGTGATTTTCTAGCAAAAAACACCAAGACTGAGAAAGAATTGCTTATTTTTTGAGCTAAGGACCTAGCAAGGAAAGCTTGGAAGAAGAGTGCATCGACCCAATATGTTTATGGAGGTGCAATGAAGCTATGAGAGACAAAATATATGCCAAGATATCCCTAAAAATACTCAAAAAGGGAGTGCAAGGTTGGCCACACACCTAGCTGCACAGTATTGCAACACTCCCTTGTGTTTATAGAAGAAAATAGAATCGCACGGCTAGGTCGTGATAGACCTGCATGGCCGTGTGAAATTCTAAACTAAAAGGTAGAGGATAAAAATATTGCATGGCCAACCCATGCAAGGCCTACACAGCCATGCAATGTCATAATTTCTAAATTGCCGAGAGGTGAGAAATTGCACGGCCAGTCAGTGCAAGGGCCACATGGCTGTGCAACAATGGTCTTCACCACGATCTACATGCGCGATATGGCTGGTTTGATAAGGAATTTTGTGGCACACCTCAGGGACTTCTTAAGGATAGAAATAGAGAGGAAGTTTTAGAGGATTCAGAGACCCCTCATTACTGAGCATAGCTTCATGTAATACTTTGTTCCTTTAGTTTTAATCATTCAGGAGATTGAATTATGTAATTTGTGATGGTCGGCTCGAATCAACATTGCAATCTTTTGGATTACGGTTATTTCAATCTAATTCTTCTTCTTTTTATCTATTACATTATTATTATGCTCATCATACTATTTATTTTGTTTATTTATTTGCAAGTATGAGTGAGTAGTCTCCTTCCTAGGATTGGACTTAGGTACGGTTTTAGTAATCGATGTGATGAAATAAAGTATTATGTCTTATGATTGATTCATTGATACTATTATATATGCTAGATTTAATTGGTGTAAAATGGATTTGATGAAATCCGACCTCCATAGATCTTATATACAACTAACAGGCTAATATTATTATCAGAAAATAACATATACAGGAATTTAAGCAATCATGAAAGTAGATGTTTAATTCTTAGGGACTTTATAATTGATGATGCTTAATGGGGTTAGTTTAATTTGTAAGTCACAAAAGTAGTCAAAAAATTAGATTAAATACGTTCTTAGACCTTGAAAGAGGCTAATGAATACATTTTGACCAATTGTCCATAGTTAGTGAATTAATCTACAGCATAAGCATTGTTTCATTATTGATTATTAATCCAAAGAATGAAATTCTATCCTAGGTCTCATTCTTATTATTTAGCATCCACAAGTTAGAAAGATTTTTGTAATTATTTTTTTCATCGGAACGCATACCTCCACTTTTTATAGATTTAGATAGTTAAAATAGTAAAGAAGTATAATCAATTAAGAAGTCTCTATGGGATATGACCTTGAGATGCTATAACAAATCTGTGGGCTTGCGGAAATAGCACTACGAGTTTTTTGTGTCGTTGCTAGGGACTTCGACTAATTGATATTCTATACTATGTTATTTTGGCTAGACTAAATCCTTTAATTCCCTTCTATTCTTTATCTTCGCTAGTTGATTTTTTGTTGAATTCACTTTCAGGATCCTTGTATGCAATGATCCTTTCGACTTGGGTCCCTAGGAGAGCTAGGCTCTGAGATCAAACCAACGTTGACTGGGTTGCGGAAGTGGATAATTAAGACAAAAGGAAGCATTAGTGCAAAGACCATGGATGACACTAACGGAGATGAGAAGTAGCATTGCTCTCTTAATGAGTTTGTATCTCCAAATGCATATGAGACGTAATCGAGCATCCAGAAGCCAAATGTAGCTACAAAAAATTTTGAGCTCAAACCTGCATAGCTCAATATAGTTTAGCAGAATCAACTAAGTGGTCGCCCAATGGAGGACCCTAGCTTACACATTCTATTTTTCTCGAGTATTGTGACACCTTGAAGATGAACGGAGTGTCAGATGACGCGACCAAGATTCGGTTATTTCTGTTCTCTTTGTGGGACAAAGCAAGGGCCTAGTTGCAATCACTTTCTCCTAGGTCCATTACCACTTGGCATCAACTTTATTGAGCCTTCCTCAACAAATACTTTCCACCATCTAAAACATTTCACTTGAGAAACCTGATTACCATCTTCTTCCGAAATGATGGTGAATCACTCTATGATGCATGGGAGTGCCACAAAGACATGTTGTGAATGCGCCCACATCATGGGTTAGAAGAATGGTTACTGGTCCATACATTTTATAATGGCTTACGTTACAACACCAGGATGATATTAGATGCAGCAAAAGGAGTCACTCTCATGAGCAAGAAGCCAAGCAACTAATTCAAGATATGGCTCAAAATCATTACCAGTGTTCATATAAGCGCTCTATAGCCAAGAAGAGTGGCAGGTGTGACATTGATACTCTGGATCATCTTTCTTCACGAGTTGATGCATTATTTTAGAAAATTGATAAAATAAATGTTAATGTATTAACAACCCCCTTCTATTTGTGAGATTTGTGGCATTAGAGGATACTCATCGGTGGAATATAAGCTCACAAAATGGCCACTCCATATCATCCTCAAATAAGTGGTCAAGCGGAGATTACTAACAGAGAAATAAAAGGGATCCTAAAAAAGACTGTATCCAAGTCAAGGAATGACTTATCTTCCCGACTAGACGATGTTCTTTAGGCCTACCAAATAGCTTATAAGACCCCTATCGGCACCACACCATTCCGTTTGGTATACGGAAAATCATGTCGTCTCCCTATTAAGGTCAAATACAAGGCATATTAGCCCATAAAGACTATTCACCAAGGTTTAAAGGAAGCAAGAGAATGGATAATGCTTCAACTCAATGAACTCGATGAGTTACGGTTAGATGCGTATGAAAATGTCAAAATATATAAGGAAAGAATAATGACATGGCATGACCAATGTATTCTCCGAAAAGAATTCAAGGAGGGAGAGTTGGTACTCCAGTTAGCTCCCCTCTGAAGCTTTTTCCTAGAAAACTATGATTAAGGTTGTCAGGTCCATTCCAAGTGCTTAAAGTATATCCTTATAGGGTAGTGGAAGTTTGGAGTGAACCTATAGGAAGGTTCAAAGTCAATGGGAAATGTTTAAAACATTATGTTGGCAGGTCTCCAATTGAGAAGTTGGGCTCCATCACCCTTCTTGAGGTACCATCCGTTTGAAGAACATAGAGGTCAAACTAATGACACTAAACAATCGCATTATTGGAGGCAACCCATGTTTCATACACTACCACGGAAAGGGGTTTTAATAACGGTTATTTTATAGTTTTAATAACGGTTTTTAACCGTTATTGAATCGCCCGTTATTAAATCTTTAATAACGGTTCATAACCGTCATGAAAAATACACAAAAACCCGCGAATATGTGCGTAAAATTCATATTTAATAACGGTTTTTGTTAAAACTCCAGTTTTTAATAACGGTTCTGATGAAAACCGTTATTAAAACGTAGGTTTTAATAAGGGTTCTTATGAAAACCGTTGTTAAAATCTGGAGTTTTAATAACGGTTTTTATAAGAACCGTTATTAAAACTCCAGTTTTTTTTTAGTTTTTTTTTAGTTTTTGCAGTTTTGTTCCTGCCCACATACACAGTTGTATGTTCAAACAAATACCAAATCTGCAATGTAAAACAACATCAGTTCATACCAAATCTGCAATCACACCATAATTTCAATCAATCTATAATTGTTATGCATGTCTCAATACACCAACTATACTTAGGAATAAAAATTAGTGGGCATACCACAACTTGGTAGCTCTACACCCCAAAGTAAAGAGTTCACGCATCTAGGCTAGAAGACCGAAAGATATATGTAGATGAAATACAAACCTAAAAATGCATGTAGAATATATAGATCGCTACCTAATACTGAATGAATGAGTGCACGTGCTTGGCCCATTGGTCTCTAACTTCATCAATTTCATCAACATTATATTGCTGGCCTCGTGCATAGTTATCGGTGAAAAACTACAACACCCATGTTTCAATTAATATACAGTTAGCCATTAGGTAATATATATATATATATGTCATGATTCATTAATAGAAAAATATGGAAAAGAAAACATACATGGCTTGGATCTATGTTGACCAATCTATTATGGACTATAAGATCCATTGCTCGTCTTCTTCACTTGAACCCTTAAAAACTTCAATTTCATCATCATCATCATCTAAGTTCCTTTTTCTCAAAGATTTAGTTCCACTAGCTCTTTGGAGGTACCTAAAGAAGTCTTTAACATTTGAGAACTAAGAAGTCTTTAAATTTGAATATCTTAGTAACCATGAAAACAAAAGAAAGTAATAGCCCCATTAGAAATACTATTACAACCCTCGCCAGCTAAGACATGGTAAGATACCCAATGAGGCTAAATAGATGGATGGCTGGATAAAGAGATAAACAATAGAGGAAAAACAATTATGATAAAAGTAAAAACTAAAATAACTGAAAACATGTATTACCCTATATACAAAATAATACAAGGGGTATATATAATGGTTGTTTGTAGAATAAATTCTATATAAAAAATACAAAGGTAGGCAATATGTAATACCACTTTAATCAAGAGGTTATATAACACCCTCATACCCTAGAATGTGAAAAACCCTAAAAATATACCTCAAGGTTGTATGTAACAAAAAAACCTCAATTTAGAGGCCAAAATGGCCTTTTTTGGGCTCCAAGATTTCCCAAACCGGCTACGCCGTTTGCCAGGTTGTAGATCTCGAAAAAAATACCCAAAATAGCCTCCTAGATCACCTAAATCCGAGGTCTCATGAAAAAGTTATGACCCTCCAAAGTTTACAGTTGAATCTAGCTCTAAATAACCTCAATAATGTCTTCTCTTTTGTTTATTATGGTTGTAGCTCTAAATAATGTTGAATCTATATTCTCCGTACAAACAAATACAACAATAATATGTAAAGGTCTCGGCCAACACATGAACTTGTTAATATATAACAATAATGCAACAAATTCAACAACAAACAGCAAAATTTTCAGCCAACACATTCAACAACACATTTTTGAACGACAAACCACAATCTTTCAATAACAAACAAATGAAAATTTGTAGCAACATGCATGATATATATATATATATATATATATATATATATATATATATATATATATATACATATATAAGTAGATAAAAAGTTACGAGAGGAAGAACAAACACATACATAAAGTGAGCTAGCTACAAACACGACGGTGAGAATGTTGAGAGAGGCAAGGGCTTCAAACACGACGGAGGATGAAGGCGTGGTGGAGAGTTGGCGGTGCGAGGGTTTCCTTTACTTGAGAAGAGCTGGTGTGGTGGTGCGACTTGGTGGTGCACGGTGTGGTGGTGCGAGGGTTTGCAAGGAGAAGGAGAGCAAGAGAACGAAAGTGCAGACTGAAAACTTTGGCACGAAACAGAACCGAGCGAAATAAAAGTTTGATTTTTGGGTTTTAATAACGGTTCCTGAGAGAACCGTTATTAAAAGAGGATTTAATAATGATTCCTGAGAGAACCGTTATTAAAACATCTTTTAATAACGGTTCTTCCAGGAACCGTTATTAAAAGCTTCTAACTTTTGACAATGGTTCTAATATGAACCGTTATTAAATCCTCTTTTAATAACGGTTTTTAACTAGAACCGTTATCAAAACTTCCCGCCGATTAATTTTCACGCGTTTGAAAACGGTTTTCGAACTTCCGTTATTAATGTCCCGTTATTATTTCCCGTTTTCGTAGTAGTGATATTTTCCTTTGTTATATTTCTTTTTTTTCGTGTGTTTCTTTTTTTTTTGTGTGCTTCCTTTTCTTTTGTTTCCTTTGTTTCCTTTGTTTTTCTTTTTGTGTTGTAGCTTTTAGGCAGGAAAGATTGCTTATCAAAGCTATCTAATGGCTATTAGGAGGATACAGTGCATTACATGACAAAAATGAGTAAGAGAAATAAAGAATATAGGGTTGCACGGCTTAAGCACTCTCTACCGCACGGCCATGCATAACCCTATCATTGAAAATGGAGAAAACCTAAGAGAAAAATTTTTGCACAACCTGGTCATGCCAGACCTACACAACTGTGCCAATCCATAAACTATCAAGCAAGGAGGAAAATTTTTGCGTTGTCTGCCCATGCACAACCTACACGCCCATGGACACCCATTTCCTTCTCGGCATGGCCTGCTCATGCCAAGGGTGCACGGCTGTGCAAACCCATTTGTCCATAAATACACATGCCTGTGACCCCTTCTTTTTCATCTCTCTCACCATCACATCCCCTCCCTTTCAAACCCTAACCCTCTCCAATATCTTCCTCCTCCTCTTTCCTCCTAGATTTGCCCAACGAACACCATTAACAACCTGATTCCATCTATGCATAAATAGGCAATGCATATCATGCACACCCTATTTTCCACCCTTTTTCCTCAGTCGTGCAGGACCAACCACCCTTTGCAGCAGCTATTTCACCTGCATACAGACCACTTTCACCACCACTTGCACCACCATTTACCACTTAATCAACTTTTTACCACAATTCCCTACACACCCTACTTGTGCAGACCTTATTTTGCAGCTCCTACCGGTGCAGCACCACACACCATTCATCTTGTTCACTGTTTCTGCACCGGTTATGCACACAGGCACTTTTCTTGGTTTGGTTTTTCATTTCCTAATTCCATCCTTTATAATTTTGGTTCTTCTATTATTCTTGCTTAATTTCCACTTTATATTTTCCCATCTCAATTACGGTGTGTGTTTTGCTCAAACTATTTTCTAACGCTTTAAGTTTGCAAATAAGAGTAATAGTGGCTCCCATAATACGATTGAAATCAACCTAGGAGGAAGGTGAGTCCTCTCAACCGTAGCCATGCCAATCGAAAGGGTGAGATAAGGCTGCAAATACACAACCTTTGAATCCTTACATTATTACCTTTGCCGACCTTGATGACAAGGATATCTATGAGGGACTAGTGAATCAGAACATTACCCTAACTCAATTTGGATTGTCTCAAAGCACTAGGGCTAAAGGAGGATGTTGTGTATTTGTTTTCTTGTAGTGGTCTTTACCATTTCTTTTACTACGCATTTCCTACAAGTAAGAGGCTCACACTTGAGTTCCTTAGTTCCTTTGTTTTTTATCATTCTGACTAATCCATCATGTGTCAGCTATTTAATAAACCTCATCGAATGTCTTTGTCTTGGTTCTCATCATTTCTTCACCTACCTCTTATGGTCGATGACTTTATGAGGGTTCTAAAATATGGGATCCTCAAGATTTTTGGCGAGAAATTGCCTTACCTAAGAAAGGTTGTCCCCCTCAGCCGTATAGTGGACACCACGCAAAGGCCACCCTAATTTACAATTTGGCTTTGCATTATGTCCAATGGCTTTTGGCTAGCTCAATTTTTGGCTGAGGGGAGAGCCAAGGAAATGTACAAAAATTAGAGCTCTTTACTCTGTATTGTATGCTCTAGGATAGTGCCCTCAATGCTACATATTATCTTACTGACCATCTGAGTATAGTGAGCACCAATCTCACCGGTGATATCGTCGTAGACGGTATCATCATGTACATTGCCACTAGGCTTAATTATATCCTAGATGACATCCATGAGGATTTCCTACCAAAATACCTCGGGCTGACAACCTACACAAATATAAAATTAATTATACAAGATAGGCATCAATACAAATTGTATTATAGCTAGGAGGTGTGGTACTCGCTTCCCAATCCCGTATTCACCACTCTCATTGGGACTGGGCACACCAACTGGTTACCCTCTCCTCATATGCCACACTTAGGTTACGCAATGCCACCTCCCTCGAATGAAAACCCTGAAATCCTGGAAGAAGGCCTTCATTTACTATTTCTTACTCTTCCAACACCTCCTTCATTTGGCGCTGATTTTGGCCCTTCTTCCTCAGACACTTCTTGGGATGCTCGCTTCCAACACATTGATGACAGATTCAATATGTTGGATGCCCAAAGTCTTAGGGAGGTTGTTGCTCCCATAGACAAAATGAACTCCATGATACATCAAATGTATCAATGGCATTTGGAGCACGGCTACCTACCTCCACCACTGCCCCAGTTATTGAGTTTTCCCTCCCCTCGTTCCTCACTTCCACATTGTGGATAACGTGGTATTCAAGCATGGGGGAGTCATTTTTCTTTCTACCTTAGCTATTTCCTTTTTCCTATTGTTTCTTGTGTTATTATTTTCCTTTTCTATTATGTTTTTCGTTTTTTTTTCTATTACTTGTGATGTTGTTTTGCGAAATGAATTCCTAAGATGAAAAAATTAAAGAACCTTCTACATAACCTAACCATGCACTAGGAAAACTCATGAATTGCGAGCTATTACAACTGATATTTTTTTTTAAATTGCTTATAGCGCTGACCCCTCCAAGTGACAGACTCTCAGACCACTTATTATTATAACACTGTAATGGTTTATATTCGTAGACTTACCCATCCCGACTAAGATTTAGAAGATAAGGCTCGTAGCAAAGAACCGGTGAGACTTTGAGCTTTGGAGACTGTCCACCTTTTATGTAATCTTACTTCTTCTAATTGTGTTCTCTCCTCTTATATGAGAAACTAGAACTTGCAAACGCTCTCTCCGAAACTGCATATGACTTATGCGTGCATTAGTGTGATAGAGGCATGTGTGTTCTTTGTTAGCTACTTTTGCCATAATCCACCAAATAACACTTGTTTTCCTTTTGTTCAATACCTTTGAGCCTAGGCCTTTCCCTTCGTTTACCTACATACTAGTTTTTTTTTTTACAAGAAACTACCTAACTTTGGTCCAAAAACTAGGAAGCGATAACTAATGGATATTATTATTGTAGACAGGGTAAAAAGACAAGCATGGGGGTATCTTCTTCTTTTTATCTAAAAAAAACAAAAGAAAAATAAATAAAAAAGTTGCATTTATTTCCATTTGTATCATCTAATTCTTCTTCTTTCTTTCTTTTTTTTAAAAAAAAAGGAGGGATCCTTGGTGTGCAATTAAGTGTGATTCGAAAGTTTCCAATTCTGATTTGGATTTATAGTTATCGCTCTTCTAGTTTTAGGTCCATAGCTACATTCCTAGATCTATCCTACCTTTTCACCCTGGCCCCATTATAACCTTGTTAAGACCTCTTGATTTTTGTAATGCATATTGTCTTTAAGCAGTGAAGAAGAAGAGTTTCTGCAAGCATATGATTGCTCATCATTAGATAGGAGAGTATTGAGTGACATTATTTTCCCTACAAACACACATGAGTGCATATTTTCTACACTTAAATAAAGAGAGTAAGTCTGTGGCCTTGTTTGACCTATGTGTTATTGGGACGACATTTACATGACCCTAAACTACCTTAGAATGTCATAATAATTCTGATTTGTGTGTCCACGCTGAAGGGTTATCTCACTTTATTTTTCTATACTACTATTTCAGCTTAAAATATGGGTTGAACTATACTTTGTATGCCATGTTTATGTTGTTGGTCCTATCATCTGAGGCTTTGTTATTATTTCTCTCATTATGTTGTTATGTTTTTCTATGTATGCTTGGGGACAAGCAAAGTATAAGCATGGGGGAGTTGATAAAGTGAATGTTTCCCTATATTTTTCCCTCTCTTTCCCTTAGCTTTGGGTCTTCATTTAATCTCTTTTACATATTTTGCTATGGTTTTGGTCTATTACTTGCACTATTGTTTTCTTGAGCCTTGTGTTGTAGGATTTTCCTACAAAAACACCAAGACCGAGAAAGAATTGCTTATTTTTGGAGCTAAGGACATAGAAAGGAAGGCTTGGGAGGAGAGTGCATCAAACCAACATGCTTATGAAGGTGCATTGAAGCTATGAGAGCAAAACGATATGCCAAGATATCCCTAAAAAGACTCAAAATGAGAGTGCACGGTCGGTTGCACACCCGGCTGCATAGCCTTGCAGCATTCTCTTATGATTATAGAAGAAAACAAAATCACAAAGCCAGGGCATGCCAGACCTACATGGTCGTGTGAAATTCTAAACTGAAAAGTCGAGGCTAAAAATATTACAAAGCCAGGCCATGCAAGGCCTATACGGCTATGTAAAGTCAGAATTTCCAAATTGCCGAGAGCTAAGAAATTGCAAGGCTAGGCCATTCAAGAGTCGCAAGGCTGTGCAGTAGCTGTCTTCCCCATGATCTACATGCACGACATGGCCAGTGCGATGGGGAATTTCATAGCACACCTCGGGGACTTCTTAAGAGAGAGAGAGAGAGAGAGAGAGAGAGTTTTAGAGGAGTCAGAGACCCCTCATTACCGAGCATAGCTTCATGTAATACTTTGTTCCTTTAGTTTTAATATTTCAGGAGATTCAATTATGTAATTTGTGATGGTCGGCTCGAATCAACATTGCACTCTTCTAGATTATGGTTATTTCAATCTAATTCTTCTTCTTTTTATCTATTACATTGTTATTATGCTCATCATGCTATTTATTTCATTTATTTTAGTTGCAAGTATGAGTGAGTAGTCTCCTTTATAGGATTGAACTTAGGTACCATTTTAGTAATCTATATGATGAAATAAATTATTGTGTCGTATGATTGATTCATTAATACTGTTATATGTGCTAGATGTAATTGTTGTAAAGTGGATTTGATGAAATCTGACCTCCATAGATGTAATCTACAACTGAAAGGCTGAGATTATTATCGAAAAATAACATATATACGGGAATTTAAGTAATCACGAAAGTAGATGTTTAATTCTTAGGGACTCTATAATTGGTGACGCTTGATGGGTTTAGTTTAATTTCTGAGTCACCAATGTAGTTCGTAAATTAGATTAAATACGTTCTTAGACCTTAAAAGAGGCTAATGAATATGATTTGACCAATTGTCCATAGTTAGTGAATTAATCTACGGCATAAGTATTGTTTTATTATTGATTATTAATCCGAAGACCGAAGTTCAATCCTAGGTTTCATTCATATTTTTAGTATCTGCAAGTTAGAAAGATTTTCATAATTATTCTTTTCATCTGAGCGCATACCTCCACTTTTTGTAGATTTAGATAGTTAAAATAATAAAGAAGTATAATCAATTACGAAGTCTCTATGGGATACAATCTTGAAATGCTATAATGAATCCATGCACTTGTTGAAATAGCACAACACCCATTTTGACCATTCCCATTAGTTTTCCCTTCCTTGCATATTTCTCTCACTTAGGGTCTCCTCCCAAAACTCTTTTCAAGTCTCCCATGCATTCTTACACCAACCCACATACTATTTTTCAAGCAAGTTATTACTCTAAACAAATAAAATTAAATTAACTAGCCACTTTCTCACGATTACACTTAGCATGTGCAACAAGCCCTTTAAACCCCTAGGTCACCCATTGAGGACGAGTAAGGTCTTGTGAGGATTTCACAGATGATATACTCACAAAATCGCACACACAAAACAAAAATATATATATATATATATATAAATATAAAAACACACGAAACACACTTAACACCCTTAACCATTTTTTTTTCTTAGAATCTTTTACTTTCAAACGTCAAGATTAGCAATCAACCAAAATTCAACATTGGGAGATTTAAAGAATTAATTTCAACATATGGTTCACACATAAACATGACAAGTATGAACAGATCAATATTATGAATGAAGATCTACTACGCCTTAGTCACATCAAGATCCATCCTCACTGTGAATACCCTCTATTTTTCTCTTAGATTTATGGCTACAAATGTATAGAAACACTCATGTATGTGAGATAAGATGATAAAGATAACAAATAACTCATATATATAAACAAAGAAGGCTCATGTTCTTGTGGATAAAACCTCATGAAGGATACCAAATACTTGTCAAATGGACCGAACCATATGCTTAACCCTTGTGACTAATCTCCAGCAAATCAAATGCTGCTCATCTTGAGAATCAAATAGGACTTACTTATTGGTTGTAATAGGATTTAAGGTAAAGAAAGGTAGGGAGTATTTTATGAGTGTGGTGCTAAAAAGATCAAGAGCTAGTGTAATCTAATAAGTAGATGAAATATAAGCTTAACTCCACATCAATGATACATCTCTCCATCTTCACACCAAAATAGAACATGAATAGAACTTTCTCAACATCATCTCCATAACTCCCTCTCTTCCTTATATCCTAACATTTTTTTCCTTTTTTCTTTTTTTATATATTTTTTTTAACAATTTTTTATATTTTTTTCATTTTTTTCCAATTTTCTTTTTAAATTTTTTTTTAGTAATTTTTTATTATTTTCACATTTTTTTCTCCACCAAATATAACCAATCCCCTTTCTTAGCATAAATACATATATCTCTTTTAGATACACACATACACAACCACTCTTTATATCCGTAACGATTTGATTTCCTTCCAATAGCTTTAAGCAAAGGTAAGGACATTAAAGCCCGAAGGTTAATGTGGGTAATGAAGAAAAAAAAAAAAAAATATATATATATATATATATATATATTTAATTTATAGGCTCAAAGGATTTCTATGGGATATATATCATGTATACACAAATTAGGTTAAGCTACTTGGTCATGTGATGGAAAATTTTCGAAGCTGCCTATATCATTTTCTCAATCAAAGCATGTTTTGACTATAAGCTTCGACTAGCACAAGAGTAAGTTCTAGTAATCTCTATAGTCCATTATATGATCTATATCAAGTAATTTGAACAAAGCAATTAAACATATATGAGGCTTACAAAGAAACTTTGAAGCCAAGAAAAGTAGATGATTTTGTGTAAATTTGCTCAAAAAAAGAAGGTACATATGATTCAAAAGCTCACTAAGGAATGTGATGAATCACAACATGCCATGTCGGTGGTTAGAAAATCATACATGTTCTTTCTCCATTCATATGTAGACACATAGATATGTGTTCCCTATATCAAAATTAACACAAAAAATCTCCACTTGCTTTATCTCGATTTCATGATCATCTTTTTGTTAGATTTCAAAGACATATTCCTCATTGACTAATTAAGGGTTCCTACGACTCTAAAAATACTAAACACTCTAAAAACTCTAAAAAAAATTTCTCTTTTTCTTATTGCGAAAACATAAAACACACCCCCCCCCCAAACTTAAATCACACATTATCCTCAGTGTGCAAACAACTAAGGAAACATGTAATTTAAAGTATGGCGATAAAAGCTAAATAAATAAATAACTAGAGGATAGAAAACTCCCTTATGACATTGGGTTGCCTCCCAAGTAGTGCTTGTTTTTATGTCTTCAGCCTGACATGATCTCGGTTTTTCTCGTTCAAGATGGATATGTCCACTTGAGAGCTGCTTCACCAAATCCTTCCTCGTGATGATCATCGTTATCCTGTAAGGAAGGAAAAGACAAAATATTACTTTTAATGAAAGATTTGATCCAACAATAACGTAACTTACCTATCATGGGATTTAAGTAGGTGTGTAAAGAGATAATGTTTTGTCTCCTGTCCATGTATCGTGATCTCTCTATCGAAGGAACATATTTTCCCATCTCAAAATCTTTAAACACATCCTTCCAACATAACCTCTCCTTTGTAGCATTACGCTTCTTATTAAATATATCCAAGATGATTTGATTACTCTCTTCAATCTTGGATCCATACAACCTACTAAAAGAGGGAAAACAAGGAGTGTGGTTAGCATAAATAAAATCAAAGTGGTTCAAAGGCTTGCCTTGTGTTTCATGGTTATCTCCAAGCAAAATTGGGGAATAAATGTTCAAAGATGGTCTATGGTAGATGAAAGTGATAGACTTGCCATCCATATACTTCTCTTTGTTCACTTGATCCTCATTTTGATGAGATTCTTCTTCTACTTTTATAAGCTCTTCTTCCACATGATCTTGCTTTTCAATGTTCTCCATGGGAACCTCCTCAACTAGCTCATCCTTACTTTTAGACATGGCATCATCATACTCATAACTCTCACTTGAATTTGGAATTGAAGTACTAGAGATCTCTTTTTGTGCTTGTAATTGATTGATCATGTCGACCACATAACCCATTTGATCCTCCAACACTAGCATCCTTTCATTTTGTATAATTTGGCTTTACATTAGTTGATTTTTCCCATCTACCAACCAATTTTAACCATTTGTCAGTGCTTCAAAAAGCTTCTCCATTTTTTCTAAACTTGAGGGTTATGAAACTGGAGAAGATTCTTGTTGAGGATATTCATAATATTTTGAAATTTCATATTTGCGTATGTAAGGGTCTTGATATGGCACTGAATAATGATCATTCATCTCCCATCCAATGTTGGGTTGATGCCTCATTCCAGAATAGTATGTGCTTGTATAGGGATTTTGTCCTTGAAAACCATTGAAAGGTTGAACATTGGGTTGTGTCCATCCTCCTCCTCTCATAGCTTGTGAATGGTAGCCATATGGATTTCCTTGGGTATGACACACTCCGCTTGTATTAATAACTCCAATAGCTGTAGCTACCTACGAAATAAGAGTAGTGAGTTGGTTAAGTCTATCATCAAGAGTACTTGAAATTACCTCATTTACTATTGCATTAAGATTCATACAAAGTTTTCCATAGTCCAAGGATCCTCTCATAGCCACCTGGAAAAAAAACACTAACACTTCCAATGGAAACGGTTAAAAGCAAAACACAACACACTAAAAATCCTAAATAAACCTAAAAGATAAACACTAAAAATGAAACACAGTAACTACTAAAACTCCTATTAATTTAGAGACTTGAGTGCCACAAGCACTCTTACATCTAAATAAAAGGATGATACAAAAAAACACAACACACTAAAAATAAAAGCACACTAAAAATACTAACAAAATAAAGGTGAAGTTACCAATCCCCAGCAGCGGCGCAAAAAATTAGTGTGGCCATAGCTAGCACGCAATTTAAACCCTCTTGTTGTCAATTGTAGTACTGGTAAATAAGGGTATCGTTCTAGGCCAGGGATTGATAGGGCTCACCTCTATTTAACTAGCTTAAGAATAACAATAAAAATAATAACACAAAATAAATAAATAAGAAAAATACTAATGGGGGTTATAAAAATAAAAATAATAAAAGGAATAAATAAAATAAAATAAAATAATAATAAAAAACAATGGGAAATGGCAAATATGATAAATATGTTAGGGAAATCGAAATCCACCACTAGATTAGGTCAAAATATAATATTAATTTCTAAGTTAATATTTTAATCCTAAGAAAGAGATCGACCAAGTTGTACACCAAAAGTAGGTCCATACACCTTATATTACTTCCCTTAATTAATTAATACGACAAAGTACCAATGTTAACCCTATTGAATACTAGTAGTATAGCAGCAACAAGCGGCTTCTATATTTAACTAGGTTTAATGCATTAAGTATAATTGGAAGGCTGTCAATCTAATTACCCAAACTAGTACACAAAGCATGTCTAGCTGTATTTCCTTTCCTTGACACACAAATATCTAAACGTTTTAATACTTCAGTTTGAATCACAAAACTATTAGGTGAATTGTTATCTAACCTAGCTGCAATTTATACATATAAAGTCTAGTATATTTAGATGGCCACCTAGCAGGTAAATAATCCTACATATTGTCACTTATGAGGAAACCAGAACAAGGCATGCACCAAATAAATTATACTTGACAGAATTATATATATAAATGATAGCAATTAAAATAAATTAATGGAACAATCTCACAAAACAAAGAAAATAAAATTATATTTCAAACCCTATTCTAGGGTTTCAATTTATTCCCTAGTGATAAATTTTTAGCCAGCCATAATTATTTATTTAATTACACAAAAATATATATCTAAAATATAAACTAAAAATAGAGAAAGAAATAACCAAAATTAATTATAGATAAAAGATCAAGAATTTATTCAAATAAAAATTTTATCTAAAATAAATTCTACCAGGTAAATTTCTTTCCTATTTCTCTTCCTTTCCGGCGCTGAATTATGTGCAATCATTTCTTTTTCTTTTTCTTTCTTTTCGGCTGACGGAAGATGGGGCACTGATGCCTGGCCTTCCGTGTGTCGCTCGTCCTCTGTGCTTACCCTTCTGCGTTAGAGTCTCTTGCCTAATCTAGCCTCTGACGGCTCCTCCTCGCTCCTGTGGCTCTTTTTTATTTTTTTTTTCTACGGCTCTGCCGCCCTCTCTCTTCTATTTTTCATGTCGTGCCTCCCCTTTTATTCTTCTAGATCCATGCTCGCAGCATTCTTCTTTTATTTTTTGTGCCTCACGCCACATCAGCTCTGCTGACTCTTTCTTTCATCTCGCGGCCCTCTGCTTCTCGAGCCTCCAACCCTCCTTTTTCTTTTTTCTTCTTTGAATTTTCTTTGGATCCTCTTGCACATCCCACATCTGCCCTTTGCCGACTTCCTCCTTCGACCTGTGCACTCATCGGCTGGTTTGGCTTCATTTGGCTTGCTCCCAAGCCTTTAGCCTTCAACCCTTAAGCCGTTGGTCCAAAGGTCCAATTTATTTTTTTTTCTTCTATTTAAAAACAAAACTTGCAAAAAAATTAATAAAAATTAATAAATAATATTATATTCTAAATTTACTTAATTTATATTATTTTAGCTTAAATAATAATATTTATGCAATCATTACCTCTTAAGCATAAAACCATAATTATTCACCTATATTACTTAATTAAAATACTAAAAACTATGATTATAAGGGAATAAAATATGTAAAAATATGGACTTACCAAGTAAGTAACCTCCTCAATCCTATCATGAATCTCATATGGTCTAATATACCTTAAGCTTAGCTTACCTTTCTGACCAAATCCCTGCACTCCCTTAGTAAGTGAAACCCTCAATAGAACTTTATCCCCTAGCTTAATCTATGTAGCTCTTTTAATGACTCTAAGCTACTCTTATCCTATTATGGATCAATCGAGCTTGTTGAATTGTCTCCTCAATCAACTCTGGTCCAAGTACAACAGTCTCACTTATGCCACTCCAACACAAGGGCATTCTATACTTACATTCATACAATGCCTCAAAGGGTGCCATCCTTATACTGGCATGATAACTATTATTGTATGAGAACTCAACCAAATGCAAACAATCTTCCCAACTGCCTCGAAAATCCAAAATGCAAGCACCAAGCATATCCTCTAATGTCTGAATTTTCCTCTCAGTATGTTCATCCATAATTGGATGAAAGGCAGTACTTATCCTCAATCTCATGCCCATAACCTCCTGCAACTTCCCCCAAAAGTGCGAAAAAAATCTTGAATTCCAATCAGAGACCATGTCAATAATGTTACCATGCCTACTCACCACAAACCTCAAATATGCATCTACTAGCTAATCCATATTCTCAGTCTACTTCATTGGAACAAATATTGCGAGCTTAGTCAGTCTACGATGATAACCCAAATTGTTATTCTACTCAAATCTCATCAAAAATCACCGGTGTAATCTCATCTAAGTCTCCAAATCACCCTGCTAGATCATTTATATCCCCACCCCACCAAACTCCTCCAGCAAACGACTAGAAACCATAGTAGAACCCAAAGAATGTGATGTTTTCCTACTCAAGGCATCTGCAAAGGCGTTGTCCTTCCCCTCATGGTAGGTCAACTCAATGTCATAGTATTTTACCAACCCTAGAAATATCCTCTACCTTATATTCAACTCCTTCTGAATGAATATATACCTGAGGCTCTTCTAGTCGACGTAGAATTTTCACTTCATCCCATACAAATAATGCCTCCAAATCTTCATCATAAAAACAACTACGGCCATTTCTAAATCATGCTTTGGATAATTCTACTCATGTTGCTTCAACTATCAAGAAGCATAGGCCATAACCTTACCATGCTACATCACGACACAACCAAGTCCATGCTTCGATGCATTATTGTAGACCTCAAATCCATCAGTACGTAAAGATAAGATCAAAATCAGTGTTGTAGTCAGTTACTACTTCAACCCTTGAAATACTCTCTCAAAAGCGTCATCCCACTAAAATTTAGTCGTCTTCTTTAGAAGGTTCATCAAAGGCTGAGATATCTTCGAGAAATCCTGAACAAAGCGTTTGTAGTACCCAGAAAAACCTAGGAAACTACATACCTTAGAGACGCTAGTTGGTGCCTTCCACTCAGTCACTAGTACAATCTTTAACGAATCCATGATGACACCTCCTACTAACACTACATGTCCCAAAAATGCAACCTTTTGAACGTAAAACTCACACTTAGAGAGTTTAGCATACAACTTATGCTCTCTTAGAAGTGATAAAATCATCCATAGATATTACTCATGCTCCTCTCTACTCCAATAGTAATCCAAAATATCATCAATGAAAACCACAACAAAATAATTGAAAAATGGCCAGAAAATCCTTGTCATCAAGTCCATAAAAATAGTAAGAGCATTAGTGAGCCCAAAAGGCATCATCGTAAACTCATAGTGTCTGTACCATGTCCTAAGGCCATCTTTATGATGTCTACCTCAGTGGTATGCAACTGATGATAACCCAACCTCAAGTCAACCTTTGAGAAGGTCGAAGCTCCCTGAAGCTGATCAACCAAGTCGTCTATCCTAGGAAACGGGTAGTGATCCTTCACCGTCAACTAATTCAACCCTTGATAATCTATATAGAAGTGAAGGCTCCCGTCCTTCTTCTTTACAAACAACACAGGTTCTCTTCATGGAGGCACACTTAGCTGGATATACCCATGAGCCAACAAGTCCTCCAATTGAGTCTTCAACTCTCTCAACTCCACCGGTGCCATCTAATATGGCCCTTTAGAAATAGGTTCGGCTCCTGATGCCAACTCAATGGTGAAATCTATCTCCTGTATAGATGGCATACCTAGAATATCCTCAGGAAACACATCTAGAAACTCATGAAAAACTTGAATGCCCTCCAATACTGACACATCCGTATTCAACTCTTAAATGTCGTGCAAGAACATAGGGTAACCTCTCTGCACCAAGGAATATAACGTATGGGCAGATACGACCTTCGTTGTAGAACTAACCTTGCATCTCCAATAAGAGACCTCAGCACCCTGAGGTCCCTGAAGCACGACTTGCTCCTACGAATAATCTATCACTACCTTATACCTCCTTAACATATCCATTCCAAGGATAATATTGAAGTTCTAAAGGTCCATCTCAACCAAGTCTACTAGGAAGTCTACCTCGCCTATCTCTAAGGCCACATTTGAGTAGAGCCTAGTATAATCCAATTTATAACTAGAAGGCAACGTCATAGATATAAATATAGAAGAAGATGAAGTCAACACAGCTTTAACAACAAATGAATAATACCCAAACGACAAAGATGCTCCCTAATCAAACAACACATAAATTGGTAATGATAGGATTGAGAATGTACTAGTGACAACATCCAACTTCTTGTTTGCCTCTGCCTAGCTGATGAAATTCAGGTGTCTGCCTAACTGTCCTCCCTGGTATCCTCCATGATACCCTCTAGAACCTTGAGATTGACCTCTCCCCTTTTGAGGGAAAGAGTGAGGACCTTGTTTTCTCCCTTAACTCTTTCTAGGTTGTCTATTAGGTGGGGCTGGTGCTCTCTACTGAAGCTGCTACCAAGGTTGTTGGTAGGTTTGCTGCTAAAAAGCTTGTTGCTACGGTATCAGTGATGGTTGATACTGATACTGACCCTACTATCGCTGACACTTCAAAAATCGGTGCCCTAGCTAACAACATGTCTCACACCAAATTAGGCCACCCTGGCAAGTCTACCTTGGATGCTGAACTCCTGACTAACACTAATGTCAATACTAACCTCCTTAAGATTAGTTTTGACCTTTCTACTAAAACCCTGGAGTTCCTCCTCCTCAGTACTAGATCTTGCTTCTAGAACCCTACGACTCAAGCTTCCTCTTACCAAGAATGGTAGCCTGCTCCTTAACCAACATAGCTGCAATACATGCCCTCTTATATAATGTGGTAAAGTCTTAAAAATCCACAACACCCATCATCCGTAGAATGCTAAGAAGGAGTCCCTACTCAAATTGGTAAACCACAATCGACTCGCTAACTGAGATTCCTAGTGCAAATATTAGTAGTTCTGTAAATCGAGCATGGTACTGCCTCACTATCATGCTCCCTTGAGGCAACTACATGAACTCCTTCAGCTTATCCCTTTTAAGACTCTCAAGGTAGAACTTAGCACGAATTTCTAACTTGAAGTCCTCCAAAGATATCTGTGGCCAGTCTTGTGCACGAAAACCTACCCACTAGGTGTCGATAATTCCTCACAAGAAAAAGGCTACAATACTTACCTTCCGGGTAGGTTTCCAATAAATAGCCTCAAACGTCTTATCCATGTCCCAAATCCATTCCTCTAGGATGATTGGGTCCTCATCTCTGGCGTAGATTGGCAGGTGGTGTCTCATAACCTTTTGAGAGGGTGACATAAGATATATCCCCCCCAAAGAATAAGAGTAGATCATTCGCAAATGGAAGGTTAATGGTTTTTAGCTCTTTACATTTAGGATTTCATCTAACCCATCTATCTCCTATATATTTTTTTAGTATTCTTGATAAACATTCAAGGATAATTATAAAAAAGTAGGGAGAAAGTGGGTCACCCTACCTTAATCCCAAGTGTGGTTTAAAATATGGTAGATGCTCACCAATAATATAGATGGTGTAATTCACCTGAGTAACATAGACTATGAGAATTTTGACAAAATAAGGGGGAAACATGAGGCCCATTAAAACATTTTCTAAAAATTCCCAGTTGAGCGAGTCATAGGCTTTTTGTAAATCAAGTTTCATCATGCATCTTGGAGACATTATTTCCTGTTGTACAATCTAATAAGCTCGTGTGATAACAAAATGATTTAATGATGTTATAAAGCATGCTCATGGTATGAGAGCTGGTGTTTTGATTATTGTTTTATGTGGAAGAAGCTTAAAATGTGGTGGTTTGAGATCTACCAAATATATGTTAAGTTTTGTGATAAACAGCTCTCAATTTGCTAAGATTTTGAAGGCTTATTAGGTATAAAATTAAAACTTAAGATGCCTAATTTTCAATTCATCTTTTGCATATTAAAAATAATAAGTATCGGAGAAATTATGATCAATTTCCCACAAATGTACAGAGATATCAAAACATGTGACCAACTTATTAACCTCGGGTCTATGCTAAATTTTGATGCTAGAGTTGATTTTTGAGTGATTTAATGATTACTTGTTATTCATTGGATTTTTTAGGTACAAGTATTTAAAAAGGATATGAAAATATTTATATTGATATAACCTAATTTATAAGTGTATAAAGTTTCAATATGCTTAGTGAAATGATCTTTATACTCTTCATCATATTCAAATTGTTATTCATTAATCACCCTCGAATCATTATAAGGAGGGTTAATGTGAATTAATCATGATTTTTAGATTTAATTAAAGGTTTAACCATGATTAGACATAAAATTACCAAATTAATTTTAAAATGGTAAGATGTTGAATAAATGAATAGCGATGGTCAAACTGAGACTATTAACCATGACTTTGACTTTGATTGTTGAAAGTTGACCCTAAATAGGATTTTTTTCTAAAACAGGCATACGATCTTGTTAAATAATTTCATACTCAAATATAGGTGTTGTTTTCACTCAATTACCCCCTAAGTGGTTTTTTTGGGATTAAAATAATTATTGTAAGAGTTAAATCAATTCATTTTCATATAAAATTTTTCTCACCTTACACCTTATGTAGTTTGTGTTATATTTAGGAACACAGATCAATTTTAACATTTTATATTATTATGTATGCTCATATAAAACACTTACAATAGTTAGAATGTAAGTGCATTAAAGCATTAATCTATGAACAATATTCTAGGGGAAATCATTAAAAATCAAAGAGTCAGGGACCACATTGTTAGGTAAATCAAAAAAAACAATGAAGTTATTAAAATGATCTAGTATCTTTTCTACTCTACATTAACCATAAAAGGGTCGTATACACTTAAAAACTAAATATCTTTTGCAACCATGTAATCGTACATGGCATGGGTTGGGCCTAAATATCCATATAGAATTATTCGGGGCTAAATGTAACACACCCAAATTTTTTAACTAGAAATTTTCAATTAAAAGATAATGTGGAAGCATTTATATAAGAAAAATCTGGAGGATGTTACTGGCACATCAACCATGAGAAATGTGTGATCACCTAGCCATGCCTGATGTAATACAAAATAGAACAATAATGGAAGAATGCATTATCTACTAATAATGCAGAAATTCTATGATAACAATGATGAGAATAGTAATATAGATCGAAGAGAGAGTTTACAAAATACAAATACAAGGATCAAATTCAAGAGTTTAAATAAGTGGAAAGAGCTAAATGCATCACAACAGAAAAAAAATACATCTAACCAGCTAGCCTAACCCTTAACTAAATAGTAATGTAACTGTCAACCCTAAGAAATGGCCAGCTACTGATCCAAGACATCATCCTCGACATACTCTAGCTAATAATTGTAGACTTGTAAATCATCCTCTACTCACCAAACTAAAAGTTGGATCATCACAGTGACAATATAAATGCAGTATCAATACAATGAAGTACTAGTAAAATAAACCTCACAAAATGTCTCTCATATTTGAGATAGAAATGTAAAAGGAATACTTGCAAGGGAATCATAGAGGAATAATAACACAAATCATGTAACAGAATCACATAGCGAAAATAATATTACAAATCTTCCTTTAGTGACCACATATTTTTTAATTATTAAGATAATCAATTTAACCACACCCAGTTCTCCACCATGAAAAAAAGTTATCATAACGAACACACACAATGGGATACCACACCCACCACATATTGAATGCATCTACCATGAGGGCTAGCACACAATAGGATACTACGCCCATCACATATGGTTAGAGTAAATAAATGGGACTTGCACTGGGATACCTCACCCACCATACCATGAATACCTCTATTGTGAGGTATACAAAATTTGGGATACCACACTAGCATAAGTAGTGGATAATATAAAGTGTTAAGGGGCTTGTATTGGGATACCTCACCCACCCAAACTATACCCTAATATCATATTAGCTTGTAATAATATAATCCTATACCTCAAAGATATACATATACTCCATACCAATAGAAATCCGGTAGAGAAGAAAATAGGTACTGAGTGAAAACATAGAAAATAAAAGGCGACCTCCCACCAACTTTCATATAACTACCTCGAGAGTCAGAAAAAAGGGCTCAAATGAAATCTTAATCCATTATTCTTAATTAACACATGATATCATAAATCACAATTCCATTCCATTAATAACTAATTGGGTGTTTCCAAGTGATAATACCAAACACATCACAATGCATATAAGCCAGTATTTGTGTGTTTAGAGGTGACACCAAACTTAACCACTCAAGGCCCATAATATCATCATTTTGATCCATATTAAATTTAGGATAAGCATGGTTGAAATCATTGTTACAATTTTGCAATTACATAGGAACATTAATGTAGAAGGCCCAAAGAAAGAACATTAAGTATCAACAATGATCGAAGAAATAGACAAATTAGTTGATTGTTCCTTAGAACTAGTCAACTACTTTGGATGCACTAGATCTGAGAAGAAAATAAAACCAGCAAACTAGTTGACTAATTAGTCCCACCAATATATTATTTATAGAAAACCAATTGATGTGTTGGACCAAACTTGTTTATGGGTCTAAGTGAAGACTAGACCACCCTATTCATAAAGCAACAAGTCGAGGGGTTTGGCAAACCGATCGAATACTCATAGGAACCAACTGATTAGTTCATCAAAATAATCAAATTTATTCACAAATAGCTAATCAAAATTTTAAATTTAGAAACTTTTCACACAACTAAATGATTGGTCAAATAAATGGATTTACTAGTTTAGGTAAAAACAACACCCATGCCTGCAATCCACTTAACAAAATTTTACTCAACTTTAATATATTAATCCTAGAATGCTTCTTTGTCATAAAACTTATAATAAGATATATTAATCCTTCCTTTCATAAGGGAAACAATGAAGAGTTAAAGATAAGATTAGGATAAGAGAGAAGATAGATGAATTTAACCAAAAGGTGAGGAATAAGGGGCAAGACTCTTTTTTTCTCTATAGAGAAGGAAAAAGGAAGAAAAGTGGAAAATACCCAACACTTAGGAAATGAAAGAGTGAGAGAGTGTAGATGATAGGGAGTGAATTAAATCAGGTAGAGGTGAATTGGGAAAGAGAGAGAAGTCTTATTTAGTTAAATGTTGGTAACCAAAGTATAAAGGGAACACTTGATGAGGTGAGGGAGGTAGAGTATGACTAGGGAGATGTATGGTAGAGGGTTGCTAGGTAAAGGAAGAGGTGTAGAAAGTCATGCATGCAACCATAGTATCTAGAAGAGAGAGGAAAGTCAATGAGAAGAGAGATAAGGTGAGAAATGCCTTAAAAGTATTTTTAGAGAAATTTAGTTAAATAAAATTATAAAAAATGATCTAAATAATTTAAAAGTAATCCTAAAGAAAAAAATATGCTTATTAGCATAAATAGATCCCAATTAGAAGTTTTCATAATTATTGAAAAGATATTTGAATAAAAATCAAAAAATGATTTAAAATCTCAAGGCAGCCTTTCTATCAGTTTAAGCAAACCAGTCAACCAGTCAACATGGACAAAAAAAAACCAATCAATCAGTCCTTAGCAATAGCCGACTAATCTAGTCGTACTAGATATGAGAAGAAAATACATCCAACAAACCAGTTAATTAGTTGGTCCAACCAATTAATGGTTTAAAAGAAAGTAGCCAATGAGTTTGACTAATCTGGTTAATGGGTCTAAGTATAAATTAGACTACTCTTGTCACAAGGAAACTAGTCCATAGGTTTAGTAAACTACTTATAGAAACCAGTCAACTAGTTCATCAAACCAATCAACTATTCTCACAACTAGTCAATGAAAAATTATAAACTAAGCAACTAGTCTGGAAAAAACATCACCCAAACCTGTGATCCACTTAATAGAATTTTACTCAACTTTACCATATTAATCCTAACATGCTCCTATGTCATAGAAAACATAAAAAGGCATACTACATCCATTGAAATACATGATTATAAGGTGAAATTAGCACATAATTACTTATGTATGATCAGGATTGTTAAAATTGGGGTATTACAATGTTTATCTATATCCACATGTGGGAGACAGAGAATTCTAACTTGGGTTGAGTGTGGGCCACCGAAGCATAAGGGAAACACATGATGAGGTGAGGGAGGTAGAGTATGACCAAGGAGAGGCATTATGAAGGGTTTTAAGTTAGGGAAGAGGTGTAGAAAGTAAAACACGTAGCCATGGCTACAAAAGAGAAGGGAAAGTGAAGGAGAAGAGAAAGAAAGTGAGAAATTCCTCAAAACATTATTGGAGAAATTTAGCTAAATAAAATCATAAAATGTTCTAAATAGTATAAAAATAATCCCAAAGCACCAAAATATTATTATTAGCTTAAACATATTCTAATTATAAGTTTTCATAAACGTTGAAAAGAGATTCAAATAAAAATAAAAAAGGATCTAAAATCACAAGATAACCTATAATACCCAACACTTTTGTGTATTGAATGGATGAGAAATTTTGACAAATTTTGGGCCTTTGATTTAATTCAATGTTTTAATTTGATTTGGAATAGAAATTAATTTGAAATCATGTTGGAAAATTGAGGATCAATTAGTTTTACATGCAAACCCATCTACTGGTTCTGTGAATTGATCGACTAGTTTTCGTGTTAGCACAATTGAGTTCCTCAACTAACTTGATTGACTAGGTTAGGAAAACCGATCGGCTGGTAGATGAACAATCAATTGGTATACCCAAATTGATTGACTAGTTCATCAATCTAGTCATATTTTTTTTAAGTTTGATTTTCTAAAAAAAAATCTTACACTAAAATGGAACCTTACTAACTCATACAGATTGTCCCTAAGATATTACTAACCATTTTCATGATGAATTTAACCCAAAATATTGTCTCAATTTATTCTGGAGATCAATTGAGACACATGAGGAAGAGAGATGACCTTAACCAATTATCTTCTTCCTCCTCTCTCCTTTACCTGATTTTGAGATCAATTACTTTGACCTTAGGTATGCTTCTGAGCAATTGGAAGATTCCTTTCATAATAACCTCCCATTCCTTCTTGCATATATGTTAATTCTTGCATGTTTGACCTTAGCTCCCTAAAGTCCTAAATTGAGCTCGGGAGACTAGGTCAGCAAATCCTAAGAAAATCCACCCATTCTAATCAAATTCGAATGATCATAAGTAGGGTTTTGTGTTTTCTTCTGAACCCTTTGTGTTTTTCTTTAATTTATTGGCTATAAATAGCCCCAATCCTCCATGTATTTCAATTTCTTTCAGCTGTCAAAACTTCTCTAAGTTCTACATTCTCTTCTTTTCTTCCACACTTTGAGCACTTGCCAATTTATTTGCACACTCTCTTGATCCTACATATAGCTCCATCTTGTTTTAATGGTTAAGCAAGGCTGAGTTAGATCTATAGAAAAGATTGAGTGGCCTAGTTGAGCTTTTCCCTATTTTTTCCTAAACGTATGTCCTTTTCCCTTTTAGTTTCTTATCCAAAGTTTTATGAATGTTTGGTATAATTCCTTAGTTAAGATTTTAGTTTTTAAGGTTTTAAGAGTTGAAGTTTTCACAAATTTGAAAATCCTATTTTTTTTAGGGGATTTAGCTTGCATCAAGTAAATAATTCTTACTCTTAAAATTTCAATATATGTTCTCGCATGAAATATGATGTCTTTTATTGGATTATACATATTGATAAGAATAAATATATTTGTATGCATGATTTATATATTTAAATGACATAAATAGAGAAAAGAGCATGAAAATGGAGAATAATAGGCTATGATGATGTTGTAGTAAGAAATGCATGATAATCTGGTTAGGAATATATAGGTTGATGTTGGTGCATGTTCTAATGTGAGTAGAAATGATTTTATACAAGAATATGATGGAAATTATGAATTTATGTTGAGTTAGGGTAAATCGACTGACCAATTAGGTCAAATTGATTGAGTGGTTCCTAGAACAGTCAATTGGTTGACCCAACCTATCGATCAATTTGCTTGTAGAGATCTTGGTCTTGCTCTTTATTTAAACCCATCGACTAGTTTGGCAAAATTGATTGACTGGTTTTTCCAAACCAATCAACCAATTTAAAGGAAGAATGGTCTAGTTGAAGTTGAACTAATCGACTAGTTGACCCAAACCAATCGACTAGTTAACGCAACCAATCGACTAGTTGGGCTAAACCAATAGACTGGTTTGGCTGGTTAGCATAATTTGTTGCTTTGTAGTTCAGTTATTTTTAAGGGTTATATTTGGGAATATATCATGATTATTAATTGGGTAACATACATATTTTAACTTGAATTATTGGCCTAATTAAGGGATTAACTGGATCATAACTTTTGGCATACCTTATGAGTAATGTAAAGTATAAAGGTGTTATTTACTTGTACTTAGTGATAAAATGGAAATAAGAGAAATGGAAATCAATAATTATTGGATTAAACCCTATGATGCCTATGAGTCCCACTAGCTAAGGATAAATGGTAAACCCACATGGTTAGGGAAATGGAAATAAAGAGGATCAATATAGTTTAGTATGGGGATTTACCTTGCTTCCTTTTATGGACCTTGTATGATCACCCATCCTTGTAAATAAAATACTAATTACTTAAATTGGAAGAAAGTGATATATGTCTCCATAATTTGTACTTAAATAATTCTATTAATTGTTATAAATTATATTGCACATATAATTACTTTTCTTATTGTGTGGTTAATTAGGAAATTAAATCAGGATATGGGAGATGGATCAAGATGATTTGTTGTGTGTAGCTACTACTGGTTGCTAGTGGTTACAGAAATTTGTTGTATTAATTTGCTGATTATCCCATATGATGCATTCGCTAGCATACTTTGGCTAATGGGAATTAAGGTGGCTGTGTAATCTGCCACCCGACCCATATTTACTAGGTTGGTAGGATTGTGGATTACGTAACCCTTGATAACCATGATTAGATAACAAAATTTAGTTGATGGGGATTAATTTGTAAATCCATTATTTTGGATTAGTGTACATTTGTAATTTTTTTTCTTTGAAGTTGGCTGCTTCTTTTTGCACCAACTCCACGACCTGTTTTTGTAATTCTCGGCTGGTATGTTGTAATTATACGTGAGCCCGTCATCCGTATACGGGCCGTATTGTGTGTATTGTATACGCCCATATAAAAGGCATATACCGGACTGTATGTAGTATCTTTGGTTGAATACATTCTTGGATGATTCTTTTTTTTTGGAATTCTCTCGATTTCTCTCTCTCTCTCGCAGACTGTCTCATTCACATCTTCTTCTTCTTCCTTGATCTGCTTCTCGATCTTCTTCTGTTAAACAAACTCTAGTAGTCGTTAATTCAACTGCACTTTGAGTTTTTTCTAGTCTTCCTTTGGATTAAAAATCCTTAGGTTGATTTTCTTGTGCGAATCGAACCCCGCGCTTGATTTACGATCCGGAGAAAACTCTTGAAACCTATCCAGGCTTCATCAGAAAGTTAACTTGAGTATGCGTCTGGGTTATCCGGTCCTTAATTAGCTGCCAAAGATTAGTTTACCTTCTGGCCTTTTTGGTGCCTTTAGGTGAGATCATAAGAGGTCCTGATGCCTTACCTACTCTAGACACTAATGATGTACTAGAGGGCATTAATACTAAAGGGTTTGGTCACCTAGATTGTTGGCTTCAGCATAAGACTTATGTCCATTGTGGTGATTGGCTTGGCCTAGACTTTATGTCCCTTTCTTTCTAGATAGGCTTCTGATGCACTGTCATGTGCACAACAAATTTAATATATAATTCCTAATTTCCAAATACGTAGTAGATGGCAAGAAGGAGTCGAACCCACAAGGAATGGTATATAATCAATATTTCTATAATCAATGTTAAAACCCCGATTATAGAATAACATATATTTCTATCACTAAGTTCTATACTATAGATAAATAATAAAACATTTTACTCACTAATTAATGAATAACGATAGGAAGGTATTGATTATGGTATTAGGATATCAAATAATCAAGAAGAAAAGAATGATTCTAAATGATTTAATGTTGACCTTTAGAAACTCATAATAATTCATCTCTTTGCTTTCTCTTAATTCTAATAAATTGAATAAGCTCTCAATTTATCCCTAACCAATTAATAACCTAGGTTAAGAACGGTAGATTCAATTAATGGCAGCATTACGAATGGAAAGCAGTCAACTATGACTATAATTACATAAGCTCGGATCATGCAATCATACGAATTAATATACAAGATTAATAATTAACCTTTTGCTACTTTGGAAATGTTAATTAACAATGACGTATTAATTTCGTTATCCTAGCGTTGATTAAGATCTAAACTAAATAGGTGATCAATATAATTAGTTTAAATTATTAACATATGATGCGAGATCATTCAGTTATGTCTATTAATTCAATTAAATTTTATTTAGAATCATAAATTCAAATTATGTTGTCATATCCAAAACCCTAATTCCGTCATCAAATCCTCCTACCCTATACTATCTACATAATTACAATAAAATACAATTGAATGTAGTAATCTATAATTAACATCAATGATTAGGAATAAATAAATAATGAAACACTAAAAGTAAGAAAAATAATAATGCAATAAAGGGAATTTATTTGCATTCAATCAAAAAATCAAAACTTGCAATTAAGAGAGGAATGGAGAAGAACTTATCAACTTGAATTGTAGAGTATTAATTGTTCAATTGAATACAATGGAGAGAAAGAGAATTGGAATTATGAATTACATGTGGTATCTAGAGAATATAGAGAGAAAGAGAGAATCTAACTCTCGAACTCCCTAGAACCGACCCTCAAACGTTCAGAACTATAGAAATATATTGAGGAAAATTTTGCGCGAACGGTTACAGAATTTAAGAAAAACACGATTCGTATTGGGAAATATGGGACCTCCGTGTTTTTTCTTGAATTCTCTGTCAAATGCTAAATTTTAAAAGCTGAAATTTTGTGTGCTGATAGAAAAACACGGGTCATGTTTATGAAACACGGGGGTGCTATGTTTCTTATTCCTTCATTATTTCTTTATGAAATTTCAACACAAGCTTCCCTTTGATATGTATTCTTCATTTCTGGTCTTTTCTTCCATTTATTCCATATTTCTTGATGTGTTCTTTGCTTTATTTCCTCTTTCCATCGATTTCTCCTTTGAATTTCTTCATTTTTATCTTTTCTTGCAAAATCTATCCAAAAGAGAAAAAATTGAGAAAAGATTAAACCTTATAAAAATAATGAGGAATAAATGACATTTTTACTTAGAAAAATAACATATAAATCCCATATATCAGCTTCCATGGTATGTGAGACTATGGGGCGGTCCACGGTCCATCACTCAATGATAATAAAATATGGTTATTAAGTAAGTAATTGATCAAATATATATGATGGCTAAGAGAATGGCTAATGATTGGTAAGAATGGAAGTAATGGAATGATTGGTCGAAAATGGGTAAAGCTGGTTACTACACTTAGCTAATGGTTAACCTGACTACTTGATTATGAAATGGAATATTAAGGGGTTGTGATGTGAATCCTATGAATTTATATTTAAGTAATTTTGAAATTTGTTGTGAATTAATTACTTACAATTGTTTGTCTTATTTGTTGAATTAATAGGAGAATATTGCAGCATATGGATTCTGTGGACTTGGACATATTTGCTGGGCAGTTCAGAATATGTTTGGAGTGTACAGATTATGTAAATTTTTATTAAATATTTTGTAATCCCATATGATGCATTCGCCGGTCGGAATGGGCTAATGGGAATTAGGACGGTTGTATAATCCGCCACCCGGTCCTTAAAATTGGACTAGCTGGATTGTGGATTAATCAATCCTTAATGACCATGATTAGCTATAGTTGTTTTAGCTGATGGGAAATTAAGCCTTAAGCTTAATTGTATTATTGGGTCATTTTTATGATGGCTGTATTTGGGGTTGGTCGACACTCCACGTTTTGGTGTTGTTTGGTTTTGGGTTGTTCGACACCTTATTATTTTGGCCCAAACAGATCTGTATCGCCGTCCATAACAGGCTGTGTCGTTCGTATGTATTGTTGTATCATATACGGTTTCTGTGTACATATAAATAGGCTGGATACTATGTAATACGGACGTTTTGGACAGAAATAAAGTCAGTCGATATTTTTCTCGATCTCTCTCGACTTCTTCTCTCTCTTGGTGATTCTCTCTTTCGCTTCTTCTCTGGTTCTGTCTCGTTCTCATCTTGATCGATCTTGATCATTCACCTTCTAATTTCAGTTGCAATTGAATCAATTGTGCTTCTGGAACTTTGGTTCTTCCTTTGGAAAGTTTTCCTTAGGCTGTGCCGGCAAAAATCGAACGTTGCGCTCGATTAAATCTTCGATCCTTTGCGAAACCCTAACCGGTTTCCATCAGGTTGACTCACTTATCTCTTACATGAATAAACTAATGGTGTAACCTAAGGATTTGGTTAATTGGGATCAACACTAGAGGTTGTTTGTTTCTCCTTACCATTAAGTGTGTATATGCTCACATGGAAAGGTGGTGAGTATATACATGAGATATTCTACTTGTTAGAGTTATGCATGATAGTATAACTTCATGTAATTTTATCTTTATGTATATATATGGTCTTATCATGACGTGTACTGTAATCTATATTGTATGTGATAAACTATTATACATATATACATTAAGGGAGAAACTTAGCTTACTTAGTACGTAGCTTGCTAATGTACCTGTTTACTCAGTCACCTACTCATTCTCACTATCAGAAGATCTTGTGCAGGTTCTTGGGGATGGTCAGTAAAGGGCCTACCTCTTTTAAGTCATGATTGTGAGCAAGGACATCTGAAAGGTTTGATCGAGTCCATGGCAAACCACGGCATTTATTTTAGGCCTCGTGCTCTAATCCATGTTTTATAATTTCATACTTTAATGTGTATTATGTAACAATTTGAACAGAACCTTTTAGGGTCATTTGTTGTAAATATTTTTGAATTGTTTTAATTAAATTAGTAATTGTGGATTATGTTATTTTAGCGTTTTGTTGGTTTAGCCTTGTATCTGATATAGGATAGGCGGCAAAAGTCTAACTTGTGTCAAGTATGGTAGTAGCACCCCGTTTTTCAAAGTGTATTCTAATTCCACAATATGTTTTGAATGAATTTTTTCAGAAATGAAAAATGGGGTAATACATAACTAGTCGATTAGTTTGAGCAAACCAGTCAACTGGTTTATCAAGAAATAAAATTGGCAATTCCTTCACTTACTTATCTATCAATTAGGGGAACCAATCGATCAGTGTACCTAAAACTCACATTTTTATTCGAATTTTAAGTCCTTTCCAAAACCAAAACTCATTTACTTTATATCAATAAAATGTTAAATACAATTGGAAGGATTTTAGGATGGGGTATTACAATGAGCATTCTCTTAAGATCTTTCATAACATTTTGAATAAGGTGAAACAACCTCTAAGTATTATTCAAGTGTTTTTGATATTTTGGTTGCCTTAGTTAATACCTTAATTGGCGGGTGAGTACATCTCATGGTTTTGTTTTGAAACACTAGTATTTAGAAACTATAATGCTCAACATGTCATAAACTTATTCTCTATGCATGTTGTATATATTTCAAAACAACTTGATTGTTATGTGAGGCCTATATTATGTTTCATGTTATCAATTTTTTTGTGTAGTAGTTTAATTCTACTAGTACTTTCATACTAACATGCTTGTTACATAGCCACTTGCTTATTCAATGGGCATATGATGAAGTGTGTGTGCAGGGTTTTGAAAGACTAATAGAAGCATGTTTGTTGGGGAGTAATCTAATCTTAGAGCTAAGATAACTAGTGCCTCTTTATTATACATTCTCATTAGTTTAATGCTCTCGTACAATCTAATACTTTATTAGCATTGTAATATTTTCTAACTCTTTATGGGAGATTACTGATTTTGTTTAATCAACCAATCTTTATGCTTTTCAGAATTTTATTTTACTTTGATTCTTCATTAGTAAGTCTCATACTATTGTAGGATTAGGTGTCAAACAAATCTAATTCCTTAAGGTACGATGGTACTTTAGTCTTACACCCAACAAAAATTAGGTAATTAAACTTCTACAAAGTCATTATCAAATAAAAAAATACTGGATACGGGAAATTTTCTTCTACTTTATGCTGGGAGATTACAACTTTTGTTTAATTAACTAATCTTTGTGCTTTAAATAGTTCTCTTGTATATTGATTCTTCATTAGTAAGCCTCATACCAGTTTAGGGTTAGGTGTTGGTCAAATATGATTCCTTGGGGTATGATAATATTCTTGAACTCGACAAAGATTAGGTAATGATTATACCTTCTTCATGTTAGCTACAGTGGTTTCATCCCCATTTTCATTTAAGCTTCCTTAGATTATTTTCCAAATAAAAAAAATCTATTGGTACAAATGGAGGTGTTATAGTTTTATTATACCTTTGATATTCTCTCTTTTTATTGTCCTTCAAAGTTTCAAATGGTTTGGAACCATTTTAGACTTGCATATGGCCTGAATGAGATACCAATCACACCTCTCACTATGTTAGATGTTGCAGTGATGCTATCAGTTCAATGTTTAAGCTTTCATAAGTTTTTAATTAAATGAATTATTATTATTTTTTGTAAATTTTTGGGTATTAGAATATCACCTTTAACATAAATCTTAATCATCAACACCTAAATCTAAATAACCTCCTTTAGAGTATACAAAGTAAATTATAGATCTACCTTTAAGGTATAAATCAAATATTATTAATAAAAGGTTAACTTGTAAAACAAGGGTTTTGAGCCTCATGAAGGTAATACATATTTAAAACCTTTCAAACAATCAGTTTGGATTAATTTAAATAATGATGAATACACATAAAATAAGAGTATTTCTAATGATTAGGGTTTCAAAAGTATGGAGTATTACACCATGAGCATCCATTAGAAATGCTATATAAAATATTATAAATAAATACTTCCTTTGTATTGTTATTTTACGCATTTTTTTTATATAAAAAATTATCATTTTAAACAAATCAAGGCATTAATTTTATATTTACCTCTATATCTTTTCTCTCTCTACTAAAAAATAAAAAAAAGCAAACAACATAGCTAGAAGTTATTAATCTCATCCATTTCTAAAAGAAAGTGTCAAATATTTTAAAATGGCTTACTTCTACATACGAAGTGAAAATTATCCCAGTTGCTTGTAAATATCCGTGACCGGTAGCTAGCTTCACGGCGATGCAGAAGCGTTGGCTTACAAAGGAGAATGGAAATCATATATTCATTTTCAACACAACATCAAATTACATCAACCACTATGATTCTCGGCGATAATACCCATTCGTATCCCAAATTCATTAGAGGTTGCCCAATCAGCGTTGATTTTGATGACCGAAGGAGACGGAACCAAAACAATAGTCATTAGCCTCGGACCCATTTACAGACATGTGCATAGAATTGATTTAGGTAGAGTGAAATAGGGTTGTATCATTTGGGAAGGAGCAGTCGGGTAGGAGATAAGAGAACACAATTGTATAGAGCTTAGGGTAGAGGGATATAATTTGGAAGGTGGTCCTAAATTTTTATTCTATACATCAAATCGGCTGCTTAAAACAGGAGATAAGGTAAATCTATGATAGGAAACGAACACTTCTGATCATTGTGCAAAAGTTCAGGCCTTCGCACTTCATAATGCTGTCACATCCCATCTTATCTTTCCATGCAAGCTTCCCAGCAGCTTCACAGAGGATTACGACAGTTCCTGGCGACCGATCAATTTTCCCATTGTACCCAAATATTTCAATATCTCAGAATTGCAAACTGGGTTCAACAAATTTACTATTAAAAAAAAAATTGGTCCAAGTTCCCCACAGGTTCAACCATCAATATCAATTACGACAGTTCCTGGCGACCGATCAATTTTCCCATCTGGAAACAAAATAACACTACTCAAAATCGCTAGTACTATAAATTACTACGGGGGGGCACAGAAAGGCATTTGCACAAGGATACAGCTCAGAATGCGATCCGTCGTCCTACACTGATAACCATGCTGTCAGCAAAAGCAGCTTTGCCAAAATTCCATGTTTATAAGAGACGGGGATTTAACCTTGCCAAAAGCAGCCTCTAAAGACATCATCAGACCTCTCATAGAATGAATCCATAAATTCCATGCTGTCGACGAAATGCACATGCAATAACCTTTCTCAGCCGTGATTTCCTGCCTGTCATGCAAGTAGCACATGTATCAGCAACATAACCGACTTATCAGTAAAACCCAAGCAAAAAATGGATTACCAACATAAACAAGAGAAACCGTGGTTGGTGAAACGATTAATTGATACATCGGACCCAAAGTACTAATCATGACAGACTGGTCAACATTCTGAAACAGAAAGCCTAAATAGATCTGTCACCAAAAAAAAACAATTAATTAAGTCTTCTCTGCTCGCTACTCAGCAAAGTCCATAAACCTTGTCGTTAATATGTAATAATTTGGACTTAGGATTGCTTGTACATTGTACGAACATGCAAACCTAATCATCTGTAAATGTATCTAAAAAGCATTAAGACTTGGGATACATAAAATATAAAATATGCCTAACTGCACATTAAATATTGTGGTTTGGTTGGATTTGAGGTATTTAAAAAATCAGTTTGGTCTGCTTAAGGTTAAATTCAGACCGTACAGTTACGTAATGGTGTTGGACCAATACCTTATCCACCTAGTATTCCAATAAACCAAACTGACAGCTGGATTCCAGTGGCAGAAAACACTACAGCCAATTTTCTAGTGTTAGTTTGAGGTTTTCCAAGTCAACATTAAGGAAATAACTCGAAAAACACATTCTTTCATGTACAGACCACACCAGTCAAATATCAAAAAAACTGCCAGATCAACAGCTACTAGGCAAGCAAAATAGTAATAATAACAATAATAAATAATAATAATAATAATAATAATAATGGTAATTTCGTATAAGCTATGGTGTAACATCACAAACTAATTGCGAAAGCAAAATTGCAGCACAAACAAAGCCATATGTCAGAAAATAATGTAGTTCAATATTCAATTACCCCACATCCATCCTTTTTGCAATATGATGGATGCTGATACATTCAGGACTACTCAAGTGATGAAATTTCCAAATCTGAGATTTTCTCGTGTGTGTTGTCGGGGAGGGGGGGATAGCATAAATATAATTAAGGTACGACGACATTTGCCAAAGTTCATGGAGGTAGCATATGTATCGAATAAATCCAAAGAGGTGCCACAATGTTTTTAGTTTACCGTTATTTTAGTGCCTTAGTGACATTTTTTAATCTTAGATTACTAAAATAATAAATCTTTTGAGCTACCATGGTAGTATTTCTATTATTTTAATATTTTACTATACTTTTGGGAAAATTCCCAAAAATGGTTTTTAAAAAATATCTAAATAATTAAACCAAGCTAGCTCATAAACCATATATGATAGTAAAAAATTAACATCTTCATAATCTAAGGAGGACAATATTAAAAAGATAGTACTAAACGAAAAATAAACTAAATAAGTCATGATACTTCTATGGAATAATTAAATACATTGTACCTCAATAGAATTAGATCAATTATTAGGGTAAAAAATATACATATAAAAATAGTCCTGAAGAATAATATTAACAGCTTAGGTTAATTTCAGCATTATATCACAGAATGAAAACTTTAGGCCTCACGAGATAGATCAAGACCGAGCTAGATGCATCTAGATGCTCAATTTGGTAGGAAAGTACTAGAGAGGGCTTATACACTCTAGGATTTTCTAGCGTATCCAAGAAAGTTCTAGAAGCTTTTAGATTTGTATGAAATAATCAAGATCACTCTTATACAGGGGAATATTTCAAGGAAAGGTTCTAAATTTATAAGTTTAAGAAGATACTAGAATAGTACAGAAGAAAAATACCTTATTATGCAAAAATTCTACAACCTTCTCTTCCACAGGAAGAGACTAAGGGAAGCTCAACTATAAATAAAGGTGCAACCCACTAGCTCTCATCATCCAAGAACTCAAAAGTGTAGTAAGCGCTCTACATTTAAACACATTATCTTATAATACAAAGCTTACTTCTTCACAGTTCTATTGCATTCCATACTATTTATACTCTTATCATGCCATTAAGTCTTGTTACGCTAACTTGATTTAGCCTCGCACAAGAGTTGTGACTAAGTACCACACGGGACTCCACAACCTCATAATATACATCAAGAAACATCTCAGTGTGTGATAAACTATCAAGGCAGCAGATTCAAAGTATACCAACGTAAGCACCCTGAACTTCTAAAAAAAGGAGAAAAGAACATAAAGTCATCACTCAACATTGCAAATGGCTCCCATATTCAGAAAACACGTGATGCACTCTGCCGTGAGGACAGGGTGGCATCCAGCACTTCTTCAGCTCAGTCGCTAAAGAAATTTGGTGCAGCAGTTGGAAGAAAGAAGCAGCTTGAACGGATCAGAGAGATCAGGACAGCCATGTAGCAATCAGAGCCTTGTTTCTGTGACAACTCACTTTGATGGGAGGGTAAGTCATTAAATTTATTTTTTCTATCATTCCAGTTGGTAGTGTGGTGGAGCTTGAAAATGCAAACAAACAACAGCTAGACCACTAATCCAAGATGTATCCCCCCTTTTTGGGGCTCTTTGGTAACAAACCCTCAATTACCAAAGAAACTAGTAGATAGCCCCAAAGAATGTCCAGGGTTAGAATGAGGCTCTATGGAGAAGCTCCATGTGCACATTCAATGAACAAAATGGCCAATGTAGCCCATGAGTTGAAGTTCTGTCACAGTCCAGCCATAAATATCATTAAGACATAAGCACTTCATATAACAATATTGCATCCTCTTGACATTCCTTGGGCCGAGAAGCTTGGATCATGCAACAATCAAGCTTTTTTAGAAGTGGGCCACTACTTAGGAAAAGAGATAGGACAGTAGGGTGAGGAAGGGGAAAGGGAAGCCACAGAAGAAGCAAGTACCCAATTCAAACCCATCATTCACTGACCGATGGAACCCAGCATTACACCCTTTTGACCAATGCCTTCCTGTGACCACCTATCAACAAGACACTTAGAAAGGCTGGTGGCCGAATACCAGCACATTCTAATCATCTTCATTGCCAGGCACAGTTTAGTTATGAAATAAATTACAAGTTCCTTTTATCAAGCACCATAAAGGGTCTCTGAAAATGCCAAAACCAAACATTCACAAAAAATGAAACACACTTTCATTGAAACTCTCAACTAATCAAGCAAAATAATCATGAGATTTGACAACATTTTGCATTTAAAACTCGGCAATCGAAGGCGATAGGGCCTTTGCTATTAACATTTACTAACTCAGCCCAAGCCTACTTCCAATGCACGACCCGAACCCATTCCTCAATCCCATTTTGTACTTTCTCCTAGGGATCCGACCATCCTTTTTTGGCAACTAATGATATAACACTTTCTAGACACTCTAGAAAGTAACCCACCCCCAAAACCCTGTTGTTAACAATTATGCTACAATACAACATCAAGTGCCGTCTGTGGGACACAAAAACAATAATGCCACCCCCAAACCATTAAAAGCATCAACAAACCCCCTTGGGCGAACACCCTTGATGAAGGACAACTAGTTACCACTACCCAACTCAAAGCCAATAATCCTAAGCTCAAGGCCTCACTCTAGGAAATGGTATCAAACATATTAGCACCCACCACAATCTGAGCATGGTCCTTCAATTCCTAGAATAACACACCCAGCCACAACTAGAGGCACAAGAAGAATGTCCCCAATAAAGGAGGAAATAAAAAAGCACCAACAAACAAACTAAACTTGTATAAAATCGTCCCTAGCCTCCTCCATCTCCTTCTTACCAGCCCTTTAGTAGGTGTCACCTTTGCTAACCTCGGTGTCCTCATCCCAATCACCTTCAACTCCATTAGAGGAGTCTTCTCCATCAAAGTTTTGGGGAGGAATTTCCATCTCATTAAGATCACTTTGCATAAGCAACCTTCAGACGTCCTAAGCTAGTCAAGCTCAACTAGCTTCCTAAAATGAATTAGAGCAACAGCGTAGCTAGGTGCATAATAATCCTTGTGCTCTCGGCGAACTTGGTCAGCAAACAAATCCCTCCTAAGACACTCATTCATGGCCTCCTATTTAAGAACCTTTTTTATAAAATTTCCGTTAGGGGGCCTTTTACACTTCGGCAACAACCTTCATGACTTCATTGGCACAGGTTTGATTTTGTCACAACTCTTCCCTCAATGCCAGCTATTGAGCATTAGAGCCCTCTCAAACAAGGGTAAAGTATTGCCATGTTTGTAGAAACCATAATTTAAAAATCCTAATTATAAAAGTATTAATCATATGTAATTAATTATGATAATTATTTTAGGATGTTTGGTATTAAATGTAACATTATTTTACATACTATTATGACGAATTAGATATAAATCTAATTAGGTTAAAAAATTTAAGAATTCGTATCATTAATTCTAACCCCAGTTTGAACATTAACCTGTATCTATTTTATTGTGGAACCTGAGCTCTGCTAATCAGATGTTTTTTTTTCCAAAATTTGATTACTTTAACTAGAACCCTTAACCCTATTATAATTTAGTATTCTTTCACACCCCATCCCTCAGCATATTTCCCTCATCCACGCCAACTCTCCCTCATTCACTCTCTGCCTTGACCCATGTGATCTAACTCCCGTGTTCTACTCATCCTTACCTCAGTCATTCGCACACCACACCCACCCATATAAGCCCTCCTTCCTCCCTCATTTTTGTGTTTTAATCCACCAAAAATCAAGGCCTTTGGTCTATGTACCCATCCCCTTCCTCCCAAGCTTCCATTAGCAAAATACCCAACCTCTTCCATTGCTATTTTTCCATTTTCATTGAAGCCATGTGTCAAAACTCTACAACCTCGCCCTGCTCCTTCTCCCTTACGTGAGCAACTCACATTGCACACCCATTAGCAACATAAGCAACTCATGCAGGCAGCCCTTTGTTGCATCCAAAAACTCATGGAAATCACCCAATTGTTGCACCATTACCTTTGTTGCATGAACCTAAAATGCTTCCCTCCTCTTGGTTGCATGACATCCTCGTCTTTCACCCTTCCTTCTTGCGTGAGACATGCACGCTGCCTCCCCCTCTTCTACATGTGTTAGTCACATTGGTGAGCCCTTGTGGCATGAAGACCTCACGCTAACAAAAGCCTTGCAGCATGAACTTTACCCATTGTTGCACCCTTGTTGTGTTGTTGCCTCGCATAGCTATCCTTTGCCTAGGTTATTTTCTGTCCATTTTCCCATTTTTATTTTAGCTAATTTTGTTATTGTTGTATCGTATCAAATGCTCATATATATTGTTGGGTGTGCTTACTTAAGTGGTGTCGCAGAGATGATAAACTTTTGAGCTTTTGTGTATCTTGAATTTAGATAAATTCAAGCACTCATAAGATGGTAGAATTTGTGTGTGAGCATGATAGATGAAAACCATAATCAAGTTTTATTTTATGCAAGTGTTACAAAAAAGTATGATAAAATGAGAGCGTGATCTTAAATAATTAGCATAAGTTTAACTTATTACTAAATATGAGATATATGTGTGTGTGTGAAATATGTAAAACGGTTAATGTATTCCATGATTATCGTTACATGTTGTGACTAGGGTTGGTATAAATATAGCATGATAGCACACAATCATGATTATGGTTATTTTGTGAAAATTGTTTTTCGCATCCTCTAGGGTTAGTAATGCATGATTGCACACACCAAAATATTAATTTATTATCTTAAATGTCAAATCATGCTATAAATATGTATGCATATGTTGCATGGAATATATCACATTTTAGAATTCATGCTTAGGATTTGTACACGTAAGTTGTGAAATACATGTCTAATGGAAAATTAACCAATCTCTAAACTTTAGAAATTACCTACATGCTAAAGTGTTGTAAATTATTTTGTTGTAGCTTTTTTATGACAATTTATCATTTTAATAAAGCTTAGTATCAAAAATTGGATAAAATGGTATAATTAGGATTTTAAGGGAATTTGGGTCATTATTGACCTCATGTGCCTAATGTGGATAATTGAACATAGGATATCCTATATATATGAATAAGCTGACCTCAGTATTAACTTTAACTTAGACTTTGAATTTAAATTGGACCAATGACCATATAGTTAACTTTAAAAATTGAAAATAAAAGAAAAATTGTTAAGTTTAAAATTGGAATTATTCGGCAATATTTGAAAACACCTCATAAAATATTAATATGTAAAGTGAAAGACCTCGACTTTAGGATTGGTGACTCCTTAAAGATAGCTACCCTAATGACGAGGTCTACTACAACAAGCTCTAGTCCATTCGATATAGTATTTGGTATTAATCCATATATACCAATTGATATGGTACCATTGAAGAAAGGTGAAGTGAAGAGTTATAATGCACAAGAGAGAGTGGAATTCTTTCAAAAACTTCATCAACAAATCAGGCACAATGTTGAAAAGGTGAATGAAGTATACAAGACAAGAGCAAACAAGCATAAGAGTCAACATGTTTTTCAACCGAGAAATTTTGTATGGTTGCACTTGAGAAAGGAGAGATTTCCTAATCTAAAAAAACATAAGTTTATGCCAAGGGCGGATAGTCCTCTCAAAGTACTTCGAAAGTTTGGGAAAAGTGCTTATGAGCTATATATATTAGATTCATATGGTGGGGTATCAAGGACATTCAATGTTGGAGACATTAGCCCTTATTATGGCGATGTAAATTTGAGGGCAAATTCAAATCAACAAAGAAAGAATGATGTAGGAGCAAACACTCAAGAATTGGCATTCATAATTATGAAACCAATTGTTCTTCGTTTAAAAAGAATCTCCTACAAAATTGCAGACAAATGGATGGTTACGTTACTAGTAATAGATGAAATGTAGCATACAAGCTACTAGGCGTATACGTGCATGTGCATGGCATGCATGGAGTGCATGGCTACGTGCTAGGAGGAATAGAATGCAGCTTGGACGTGCATATTAGTTGATTTAATTAATTAATTAACTAAGTAGTAGAGTTACAGATTAGCTAGAGAATAAAGTAGCATAAATCTATCTTTTTTAAAAACATTCTATATTCTAGTATATTTTAGCATATTCTATATTCTAATATCTTTTACCTAGGTATCTTTTGAAGAATTATACCTTTTAGCTAATATCTTGTAATCGGTAGCTTAGCTATATAAAGCCATAGAACCCAAGATTGGAGATAGATGATTGAAAAATTGAAGTTGAATGCAAATTGCAAGTATTGAATTCTGTGAGAGTTCATCTCAAGTTTAATCAAATCTGTGTAAACGATTAATCTTAAAACCCTTAATCTCTTCGTCTGTGTGAATGAGGGATTAAGTACTATCTTTCTAAACTCCATAACCCACGCCATTATTAGCCATATTCATCATCTAAACACATCCCAAAATCGAAGCCCTAATTTGAAAAAGCCTAACCCTAATTTATCATTCGAAACCCTAACCCTAATTTTCGAAACTAAACCCTAACCCTAACCCACGACACATTTTATCATTAAGCCCTAATTATTGAATCATCACCATCATCATCTCATCATTGTCGAATCATATTCATCATTCACCCATCAAATTCGAATCATCAACACCATCATCGAATCACCATCCTACCTTGTTCGAATATCTACATCATTAATTCACCACTTTTGAATCATCTTCTTCCTATTTACAATATAATTGATCATTAGATTTACATAATTGATAATTCCTTATTCCCACACACATCATTAACACTAAGCAAAGGAAGGTAAGGGAGCCAGACTTATGTTGTAAGTGACTGTAACACCCATTATTTTATAATTAATACTTCCGCAAAACAAAATTTTTAAACAGTAAATTTGGGGGTGTTACACCAAGCCTTTGTTTAGCTAATGAGCCTTGGGCACTTGGATCTATGCCTCTTCCTTGGTACTTTGTCAATTATTATCCAAATGCATATACCTAGAGTCAACCTCATCATGCTCCTTAACCAGAGACTAAACTAGGTTCTCTAGGTCCTTATTTTAAGCTTCCAGTTGCTTGTTGATCTTCTTTGCCCTTGATCCACTTGGTATATTCCTCGACCAAATGATCCAAGGTTCCCCTCTATTTACAAACCTACATTTGAAGATTATCCCTTTGAATGAATAAAGTATGCCTTTCCCTCTTCAAAGCCATCTTCTCAACATGGAGAGCATCCCTTTCATCGAGCACCTTTTTAAGTCAAACACTTAGTCTTTATGCCTTGCTTGGCCCTCATTAACAGTGCAACTCCAACTTCATGGTAATTTCCTACAAAGTTAAAGGCAAAAGCCACAAGTTCAGACTTAGTTACTTGAATAAGGGTGAAGGTTGATAACATAACAGAACAACTCCCTGTTCTTCATTCCCTTCCCTACATCTTGAGCACCTCAACAATACGGACACCCACATCATTATCGACAACACAATTGAGTTGCCCACACCATCATTCCTTGACCACGATGACAATGCAAGCTCCTTTCTTCAATCCATAGTAGATTTTGTCCACTACACCTCACTCAGAGCCAACAGGTTACAAGATCAACTATGACCCAAGTGTTGCTCTAATTGTTCTAAGCAAGGAATGTCCACAGCAAAAGCATATGTCACACCTCGCATCCCACCTTCTCCAACCTTTCCTCTAACCCCCAATACAAGATGAACTGGCTTCCCTAAGTTCCCCCTAGATTTACCTTGTTTCAAACCTGAGCCCTAATTAGATGCCAACAAAACATCCTCACCCGAAGAGGAAATATCATAGTCAGAGCATCGGCAGCATGAACCGCCGACTCATGAGACTCAACCCCCTCATCCCCATTGTTATGCACCCTCCTTTTGTGATTAAGATGCAAAGGGATACCATCACTCTCTTCTTCCTCAACCTCCTCTTTCTCGTCCTCTCACCAACCTTGGCATCCGTTACATTAGACCTCTCAATGCCCTTTGCCGCCTAGGACTTGCAGGTTAATTCTTTCATAATATCATCCTCCTACATAAAGGATCAAAGAACACCTATCATTTAGCTTCAACTATGACTTAAGGGTCGCTTTTTACCTTAGAGACTTGAAATTCATTATCCAGGGGACCTTGTATCAAACAATAAAATCACAGTCACGATATCAAAGAGTCACAAATGATAAATTATATGTTGCAGTCATCACGGTATGAATTTTTATTTTCATTCCACCATATGCACTAATTATTATTTATTAATCATTTAAATATAAGTATTCAATAAAGTAGTATCTATATTAGATTAAAAGAATTTAAATGAGTCATTATATATTAAAGTGTCTTAATATCCCTACATTTACCTTGAAATGAAAAGAGAGATAAAATGGGGAAAAAAAAGGCAAGTTATTTAGTGGTAGATATGAAGGTAATAAATAGCAATACTTTGTCAATAGTTACTTGATCCAAAATATATTTAGTAAAAGAATAAGAAGAATTATCATGCATACTTTCTTCTATAGATTTAGGAATTTTTAATAAATTGCCGATTTACTGCAATATTTCTTGATTTATCATTTTCTAATTTATTGACCATACCGATTTATCAACGGTGTTAAAAGTATGAAATTTTTTAAACCATAGTATATCATCAATTGCACGTCACAGATGACAATAATCCGTTAAATTGCAGTTGCTACACTGCAGTGGCACTACCATTTAATTGTATGCCTTGAATGTAGCATCGTTAAGCATGGGTTCCTCGCTTTCATCATGAGACTCCCACAATTCCCACTTTGCTCATACAGAAACAAGTATCTTTTAGAGAAGGAGATGAGAGGGGGGACAGGGGAGGGAAGAGTTACTATCTTGGCTCAACAAGCTAGCTTAGTGAAGGATGAAGGCTAAACCACATATCCTTCACATTGTATATCCGAGCCTCAAATTTCTCCAACACCTTCCTCTCAACATTAGATAACAACGACCTCACCCAAGCCATGGAAGCATTCAACTTTCCCTATCTAGAAGAGATGAAATAACACATTTATAGATGATTCAAAACCTAGTTTCCTAGAAACATACATGATGAGGGCGGTATGGTCCAATCATGTGTTCGAAGCAAATTGACAAACCACTTGGTAAAGGTTGGCCAAATCCCTAATGAAACCTTCAATGGATAGCCTCATGCCTGCAAGAAAACAATCAAGGAAAAGGGTAAGGCAGCCCTCAAAAGGATGAGGAATTTGATTGGACTCCTAAGGCTTCACAATAGTAACCCATTAGGGCAAAAAAAGCACTTAGCGCCTCTAACAAAGGATAGGTTAACAACGGGACCAAGATAAAGGAATCAAGAATGAAGGAAGAATTCTGCACAAAGCCGCCAACTTTCACCCCTAGTGATAGAGTTTGAGGGTTTGAGGGTAATTCAAACAAAAACTTAGCAAGAATTGATTGATTTGAGACTTACCAGCTCCACTAGTGGCGCCGGTCAAATAGAGAGCAACACAAACCAAGCAACTCAAAGAACCGTCTAACAAAAGCTAGCAAAAAACGAAGGAATCAGCGCCACCAAAATCTTCAACCGAGATCACTACTGTTTTGGGAGAAGCAAAGGCATCAAAGGGAGAAGGAGAAGGATTTCTAAAGGATATAATTAGAAAAATTCATAGAGAGAAGTAACTCAAAGGGACAAACTATTTATACACCACAAAATGACTGTTCAAATTCATACCTAAAGAGCTGGTGGCCAACACGTCGTTCAAGGGTTGACTGACGTAATTGACATAAAAAACTAAAAAATAATTGCAAAATTGGCTGCAAAAACTTCCCTTTTCCTTAACCATCACACTAATCAATGAGACACTTATCAAATCACCAATCCAAATTAATACCCTTCAAATGGACAATCTCCTAGATTGGGGAAGAGCAAAAGGCACTTAACAATCCCTTCAAAGAGGCCCATGATTCAAGAAAAAGGCTCACACTTGTTCAGCCCACTTCCCAAAAGGATGGCCTCGCCTCGTGTAATCGATAATGAAGCCATCCTATAGGATGTCATCCCGCTTAACGCGTCAAGACTCACGAGCTTATCCCAATAATAAGCTAAACAACATAGGGCATCCATCAACCAGTCTCAATGCCTTCCCAAAGGCACCCCGGCTTCAAAACACCGCACTTTAGGCCCTAGACTCCTACAAGGTGAAGGTCTAGTCAAGGGCCTAAGGAGGTCACCCCAAACTAAAACACCAGTGTCAAAGGGCATTTGCTATAACATTTACCAGTTAGGTCCAAGCCCACTCCAACTGTACGTCCCAAACCTCTTCCCCTTTCTCTTTATGTACTTTCTCTTATCCAACCAACCTTTTTCAACAACTAATGATGGAACGCTTTTTACTCTCTCCCTACAAAGTAACCCACCCTCAAAACCCCTCTCTTAACATTTGTGCTAGAGTAGGAAGGCTAGGGGCCATAAGGCCGAGGGAAATGTTCCTACAAAACCTAACACTAGCTTGAAACAAATGGAGAGAACAGTCTTTATGGAGACCCATGACCTAATCAACATGGAATGTCCAAGATTGGTGAGGAATTCATGTATGGAATTCTCTGCACCATCAACCTGCAGTTTTGGCATTCACCAAATGGAATCCAAAATAAAAAATAACTCTTGGATAATTAAACCAAACGTGGTACCTCACAAATAACAAGCTGAATTCCATCCCATCCTACAAAATCAATGCAATATAGGGGAACCTTTCTTTTTGGGGAACCAACACCTACTTTGCCGTGAGATTTCAGAAACAAAATCTGCCTAACAAGAAGCTGCTAATAACGAATCAACATGAAATACAATCGAAAATTCAGTAACAAGTCAGATCATGAAGAAGTGGAGCCCACCCCATAAAGCCACAAAGTTGTACAGAGAGAACCCACAAGGAAGATAGAAACTTTCACCTGCAATGACACCTTAGGCCGCTTCAACTTCTCAATCTCAAGTTGAGCCTCCATAAGCATATTCATCTTTTGAAACTCGAGTTCCTTAATGAACTCCATCCTCTGTCTCTCAAGTTCCATTAACTGCTGCTGCTTCGAACTCTCAATCTTCTCATAAACCTCCCCAAACTTCAAAATTGACCTCGCCAACTCCCTAAATGCGCCTTCCTCCGACGTATCTACACTTTCCAGACGATGCTTTCTCCCACCACCTCGACGTCGTACCTCCAGCACATCATCATTTACCTCATTCCCACCTCCGCCAAGTGAGCTTTCACTCGATCCCCCAGAATTCAACCTGGAGGACGAACCGCCCGAATAAATAATCATCGAATTTGTCTTAGGGTTAGAAATAGGGTCTGGATTCCAATTAGGGCTACCGCTCACAGAATTCGACCAAAATTTGCTCGGCTCTCCCTTACGCATAAAATTAGCCACCGGAGTAACAGGAATAACCTTCTTATTGCCAGAATACGGGCCAACAAGGAAATCCATACGACCAAAAAAGGGCCAACTAGACGGCGATGGCTTCGATTTCTCGATCTTGTACTTCTTCTTCAAGGTATCAATCCGATTTTTACACTGAACGTCAGTTTTCCTCGTCTTCAATCCATTCTCACGGGAGTTAACGGCGTCAGCAACTTCCATCCAGTCATTTTGCCGAAGATTACCGCGATTACAGCGGAGGTGACGTTCTCCCCAAGCTTCAATTAGCACCGCCGTTGCTCCTTCACTCCAGCAGTCTTCTCGGTGGCCGCCTCCACTTCCACCACCGGTGGAGGACGGCGAGAAGCGGTGGCGAAGGGGACCATCACCCGCGTTGTTGCCCATGGAAAAGAGAGGGAAAAGGGAGTGGTGCTGAGAATCGGGTTAACTGATAGGAATTTGTCCGGAAGAAGTGGGGATAAGGGGATGACGCTAGGATACGCCGGAGGCAGAGGCTAAGGAGGTGGGAAACAGTGATCGGATTGTTACTTCAGCATTCGATAGGGAGAAGGAACGTAGACGGCCGTGCATCGTCCGACAGACGGCGACGCCACGCTGCAAATCAACATGTGGCTCATTTTGGCATGTTTTTTCTTCTTTTTTTCTCACTTATTCACTTTCTAAAATATTTTTTAAAAATCTTCAAAACTTTTTAGAAGAATTATCCATCCTAAAAATTATTTTAAGACTAATACACTTAATTATAAAGTTTTTATAATAGAATTACCACAAAAATAATATATCATGTTTATATAAATAATCATATCAATCTTTATAACATTTCCGTCAATTTAAAAGTATTACATTCACTCTCACTCAAAAAACGCAATGTCCTCATTACGTCTGAACTACTAATTTTCTTAACATAATTTATCCTAAAAATTATCCCGCTACGTAGCTATCTGGCTCATCCAAGTTCAGCTCGCAGTGACGGTTTCACTATAATACCATTTGTAAGTTATAACATCCCAAATTGATACGACTATATGGTCGTCCCAACATCCCCCTTGCCGTTGCCGGCCATCGCCGCTGACTGACGACTCTTTTCCCTCCTTCTTCCTCTCGTGTGTTGTAGTGTCGCAGTGTGCACGGTCGTGCAATGCTTAAATCCTCTGCTGCATAACCATGCAATCCCTACATCGCCTGATCATGCAAAAAAATTCTCTTGGCCTAATTCTGCACGACCGCGCAAATTTCGCACTGCCTGGTCATGCATCTTGTTTTCTCTGCCAGAAGCTGCACAGTCGTGCAACGTCATTTCTTTGGATGTGCATCCCTATTTTCACCTCCAAACCTCAACCAAACACCACCAAAATTTAACCATAGCTCCACCACACATTCCTCTACACATCCACACATCTCAAGCTCCCATTTGACTACAGTTATACCTACTTTTACCCTCTTTACCTTGATTTTCCCCTTTGGTTTAACTCTTTGAAACTAACCATAATTTTATTATTTTTGTAGGTGGTTTTCCAGTAGCTTCAGAGGAGGAAGTCTAGGATTTGGGTGTTTAGAGTCTGGTGTCCTAGTTGCTAAAGATACCATTCGATGCATAGGGTTTTTGATGATAATTGCTTACCTGACTAAATATGTTTTTCATGATATTGCTGCTATAATATGTAACATATATTGATATTGATAATTTGTGATGTCATGAATGTTATGTTAAAAGAAATTGAGAGTTATAAGAGATACCATTATGTTATGATTTGTGACGATAATATCATATTTGTGAGGATGCATATTATAGCATGAAATATATGAAGAAGATTCCAAATTAGAACAATGAGGGGCACTTAAGTGATAAAGAAGTAGATCAAGAACTTGATTCTACTATTTGTAAGCAAAAAACTAGGAACTCCACTTCAACGGTATGGGATTTCTTTGATAAATTTGAAGTTAACAGTGTGGCCAAGGCAAAATGTCATTATTGTAAGGCTATTCTAATTTTTGCAACTAGTGGTGTAACCTCACATCTTAAAAAGCATATAGGGAATATTTGCCTTAGATTTGAGGCATGGGTCAAAAAGGGGTCAAGCAACAAAAATTGAGTATAAAGAATCAATCAGACAACTCATCAAGTTTGGATATAAAGCAAAATAATAATATGCCGTTTGATCAAGAGATTTCAAGGAAGGAATTAGTGAACATGGCAGTGATGCACGAGTATTCGTTGTCAATTGTTGACCATATTGGATTTAGGAGAATTGTAAAAAGCCTCAATTCTTCCTTCAAGATAATTTTAAGGAATACTTTGAATAATGATGTGATGAAGTTGTTTCAAAGTGAGAGACATAAACTAAAGGATTTGTTGGATCATAATCAAAGTTGTATTGCAATCACCACTGACATGTGGACTTCATCCAACCAAAAAAGGGATATATGGTCATAACATCACACTTAATTGATGAAGATTGGAATTTGTGAAGTGGAACTTTGAGGTAACTAGTTAATTATTATCATTATATTTTATTATATTTATAGCTTGATTAAGTGTACTTTTGTGATGATTATTTCATTGTTATCTTTTAAGGTTTTTGTAGATCCTATATCTTTATACAAAAGGAATTATCCCTAAGGTTTTATTGGATTTTGTGTCTTAATTTGGCCTTTAAAGAAAATTTTCTTCTATGATGGTTGACAATTGTAAAACTAATGATGTAATGATGGGAATTTTGTTGAGAAATTTTGAGAAAAACTCTCTTATACTTGGTGGAGTAATCTTTCATATGAGTTTTAGTGGTCTCATTCTTAACCTTATGGTTAATGATGGATTAAATGTGATCAAGATTAGGATTGAAAATATTCAGGATTTTGTCTCGTTTTGGATGTTAACTCCTAAGAGGATTGAAAAATTTAAGAATTCATGTAAATTTTTTAAGGTCAATACTTCTAAAAGGTTATTTCTTGATTCTAAAACTAGATGGAATTTTACTTATTTGATGCTCTAGATTATTTTCCCTATAAAGATATCTTTAAAATGTTGAAACATTTATATGGTAGAATTAATTGTGTAGTTCATAGTGATGATAATTGGCAGTTGGCCCATGTTTTATGCGAGAAGTTAGAACTTTTTTACAAGACTACTGTAGTTTTCTCTAGAAGAAATTACCCTACCTCAATTTTTTTACCCTACTGTGGTTTTAAAATATTTATGATATGGTACATAAAATTACCCTATTATAGTTTTAAAATAATAATATTAAAGTAAAATTAAATAATTATATTTTTTTATTAATTGATATAAAGAAGTAGTACCATATAAAATTTGTGATATTTGTGATAGAAAAGTCTATAACATATAAAATTTTATAGAGTAAAACTAATTTTTTTTAATCTTATAAACTCTTAGGATATAGATAATGATAAAGAGGATTATTAATGCCAATGAATTAATGGCCAAGGATATGCCCTACTATTATGTTGATTAAGGAACTAATTTTTATTTTGTTATTCTTTATATAATTGTATTTTTGTCTTTGTACTGTTTGTGTTTGAAAGTAGTGACTTATTATCACTAATTTGTTAGTGGTTGTTAAAATTAGCTCAAGATGGATTTGAATGGATGTTATAGCAAAGTCATAACAAGTGGTTATGTTTAATTTTAGCTTTTAATTTTGTGGTTATAGCATATTATGATGTTTAAATACAAGTTTTTTATTTAAATATTAGATTTTAGCAGCGGTATAGTAGAGATATTTTTTACAAAATGAATTAATAGGTTTTTTGGACATAAAATAGCTGGATTCGTTGTGTACCCATTAAGGACCTGATTACCTGACGAACCCGATAGGTCTTGGTTTGGGTCTGGGTCCGGGTCCAAAATTTTGAGACCTGGAGGGTCTGGACTTAGTCTAGATCTCTTAAAATAAACAAATCTGGGTTTGGGTTTTGTTGGACCCAGCCTAGAATTAACCTATTGCCATCCCTACTACCGAGTCTTCTCTTCAATCATCTCATGTCCATGTACAATAGTCCCATTGATGTCACTCCAGTATAAAGGAGTCCAGCACTTGCATCCATATAATGCCTCAAAGGGTACCTTCCCTACGCTAGCATGATAATTGTTATTGTATGAGAACTCAATCAAATGTAGATGATCCTCCTAACTACCTCAGAAATTTAAAACATTAGCCCATAGAATATCCATAAGTGTTTGAATCATCCTCTTCGTATATGCGCCTATAGTTAGGTGAAAGGCAGTACTCATCCTCAACTTTTTGCCCATATGATAAACTGAATATTTTTCATTTTTTTACCTTACTTTGCCTTCATTTTTGTAACTTTGTTTGACACAAACTATAACAATTATCATAGTTCAAGTCTCTTATTTTTGTTAATACTCACTTGATAATAATTTTTCAAAAAAAATACACATAAACATACAAATCAAAGGAATTGGGGGAAAAATCAACTATGAAAGGTATTAAAGGAAGATAATCAACCCTATATGATTTTGCAAAAGTCAAGAACGTTAAGGAGCCGAAAAGAGGAGGAAAGAAATCAAGAGGAGCAAGGAAAAGGTGTTGCAAAACTATAGCACAAGTAGCTGCACAACTGTGTAACCTTTAGACCACTAACACACGAACAATTGTGTTGCATGGTTGGAACATAACCTGCTGCACAACCATGCAAACAATTACCCAAAAGTTGCGTGTAAATGTTTTGCACAGCCTCAGCGCACCCTCCCTAAACAACCATGTGGAAGTTGAAAGTACCGAAAGTATAAATGTTGCACATCCATTTTATGCACCCTTGCATGACCGTGTAATATGCAGTTAACACTACCCACATTCTTCTTTTCCCACATCTTTTTCTACCTCTTTTTCCATTGATGGGAAGATGTCAGCTAAAAGATATTTTCCTTTGATAATTCGGATGGGAAAAGGGCATATTTTGTTTTCTTTTCTCCATTTCTCCTTAGTAAAGAACTCCGTGTAATCTATTTTAGTTCATACAATTTTATTTTTCCAAGTTAAGAAGTAGAACGTTGTATATCACAATTTTGCAGTCAACTTATTTTATCTTCAATTCATAGCTTGATCTATCTACTCTCTCTTTTGTTATTTATTGTATCTACAATATGTGTGTTGTTTATTTTTACTCTCCACATTTCTTCATCATTGTGAGTGATTAATTCCTTTTTCTAGGATTGAATTTGGCTTGATTTGGTATGAATATGATGAGTTAAAGTATATGTTGTATGTATGGTATATATATGTTATTTCATATGGTAGGAATCATTGTTATGAGTCGGGTTTAATAGAATTTAACTTATATAGACATTGACTGTAAATAAAAGGTTGAGATCAATGTTGGAAATTAATATACAAACAAAAATTCAAATGATCACAAAAGTATATGTTTGATATTCAGGGAATATTGAATAGGTGGTACTTAATGGATTTAATTTAATTTGTTAGTCACGAAATTAGTTAATAAATTAGGTTAAATATGTTCTTAAACGTTAAAATAGGCTAGGAAATCACATTAAACCAATTGTTCACTACCATTTGGTCTATACTACAACATATTGTTAATTCATTATTGAATACCAAGAATAAGACTGAAGTTCAATCCTAGGCTTTATATCTATCATTTCATAATCTATTATTAGTTAGCCATTGCATTCGTGTTCATTATCTACTCCTATATTCTCATTCCATAGTGATCTAGATAGCTAAAATGATGAAAATCGATAATCAATTGTGAAGTCCCTATGAGATACGACCTCGAAGTTCTACAATTAAGCTATGTGCTTGCAGATTAGCACTCATCAAGTTTTTGGTACCATTGCCAGGAACTTCAACCAATTGATATTGATTCTTTTTTATTAATCTAGACTAGATGATTATTTTCTTATTTTTATTTGCTTTTGTGTTTTTCCTTTCCTCCTTGATAGTTTGTCATTTTCTACCTTCAGGCACCTTATATGAAACGATCTCTTCGTTTAGGACCTCTAATTGCATTGAATCCTGAAATCGAAAGAACTTTGAGTGAATTGAGAACTTGGGTATGTGAGACAAAATTAAGCACAAGATTCGAAATTATGCTAAAATAGATGGAGGAGAAGAGAAAAGCCACTCTCTTAGGGAGATTGCATCTCTTAATGCATATGGAACGCAATCCAGTATTAGAAAGCCAAATGTCACCACCAATAATTTTGAGGTAAAGGTTACACCCCTTAATATGGTGCAGCAAAATCAATTTGGTGGAAGCCCAATGGAAGATCCAAATTTGCACAACTCTATTTTCCTTAAGTATTGCGATACTTTAAAAATGAATGGGGTTATGAATGATGCAATCAAGCTATGGTTATTTTTGTTTTCATTAAGGGACAAGGCAAGAGTTTGGTTGCAATCGCTTCCTTTGGGTTTTTTCACCAACTGGGAACAATTCTCATGGGCTTTCTTTAAAAAGTAATTTGCCCCATTTAAGATGGTTCAATTGAGAAATATAATTACAAGAATCGGTCAGAAGGATGGTAAATATCTATATGACTCATGGGAACTTTATAAGGACATGTTGTGAATGTGTTCACATCATGGGTTGGAAAAATGATTATTAGTTCACACATTTTACAATAGTCTCCTTTATAACACAAGGTTGACCATAGATGTAGTAGCAAGAGGCATTCTTATGAACAAAAGCATACCCGAAGCCAAGAAATTGATCAAGGGCATGGCTCAAAATACTACCAATGGTTGAGTGAGCGCTCTTCTACTAAGAAGAGAAGTAAGTATGACATTGATGCTCTTGATCATCTTTATTCTATAGTTGATGCAGTATTTTAGAAATTTGACAAAGTAAGTGTGAATTCATTGACATCTACATCTATTGCTTGTGAGAATTATGGTATTGTAGTACACTCATCATTTGAATGTCAATTTGTTGCTCCTCCACCTCCTAAAGCAACCCGTACTAACCATGTGAATTTTGTGACAACTTCAACCAAAAGGGAGACTCGTTTGCTTCTACCTATAATATAGGATGGTGAAATCATCCAAATATCTCCTACAGGAACCTGCCACTTATCCCCATTCCTCAATCAAACTTTAGGCTTTTAGGGTTTCAAAACCCTAGACTACCATTGCCTAACCCCCCTAAAGTACAATATTGAGTTAATTTTGGAGAACTTTATGGCCTCTCAAAACAAGTAAGCTAAGGATTGAGGAACTCACTTAAGAACTTAAATTCTAAGGTTGAATCCATAGCCACCTAAATAAGATGCTAGAATACCAAATCATTTAGGTGGCCCAACAATTTAGATCTTCTTCTATGCCCTTAGAATGCTTCTGAGGCAACCAAAAACTAATCCTAAGGGATATGTCAATGCCACAACCCTTAGAAGTGGGAAGGAACTAGAAGACCTTGTTTTCAGAAAGGAAATTGAGGATTTAGATGAAAAGGTTGAGGATGTTACAAAAGGGGATGATGAACTTATGAGAACTGAGAAAGAGATCACCCTAGGAAAGGATTATGAAGTTGAGAAGTATGATGCCCTACCACCATACAAGCCTCATATCCCTTACCCTCAAAGGTTAGTGAAAGCTAAGTTGGAAAAACAATTTGGGTAATTCTTGGACATGTTGAAGAAACTTCACATGAATATCCCATTTATTGAAGTTGTGGCCCAAATGCTAACATATGCCAAATTCCTCAAAGAGATTTTATCCTACAAGTGCAAGTTAGAAGAGTATGAAGCCACAGCCTTAACAGAAGAGTGCAACACTCTAATTCAAAACAAATTGTAACATCCCCAAATTTTGAGACTGAAAGTTTTTGCTTTAAAGAGTTAATAGTGGAAGCCAAAACACAAAACGTAGGGGTATCACTCCGCATCCAACATATAAGAGGCACTCTCTATGCCCAGTCTATGTGGGTGTAAGGCAAAAGTAACCTTATACCTAGGAATCAGGTGTGGGAAGGCACTTGATTTCACCGCGATATAGGATATAAAATAGATAGAAGGGAATAAGTAGTGAAAAAAGAGGACTAAGAGTCCAAATAGAGATAGAGATATCCAGATAACCATACCCATTATTAATTCATTTAGCACTCACCCAAGGTGAGCACATCAAGCTAATAATCATCAATCACTTGCAAAATAGGGTATATTTGCTCATTGGATTGAGCAGCACCCATGAAAAGGATGATCAGTACGCTACGTACTGAGTAAGGTAACAATATAGTCAGAATCAAGAAAATATATCATTACGCACATTCATAGTGGTAAGTAGTACACATGCGAGATACAAGAATCAACACAAGGTAATTATTGGTTCGGATTCATATTATTAGAATATATCGAGATCCATTCTTTTATTTACATTGAGTTCAGTGACCCCACTATTCTCAACCGGTGGAACAGTTATCCCACCCCAGGGCAAAATACTCTTGGCAACTATTCTTACCAATGGAACAATTAATAATATACAATCTCAGGAAAATACATCTGGCCACTATTCTTACCCGTTGAATGCTTAATAATATACATTCTCAAAGAAGAATGCTCCTAGATAATGTTCTCATCCGATAGAATGGACATATACAACTGGTCAAACTCACGTAGTATTCCACTTTACGCTATTAGTATCTTATAGATGATTATAATCATTCTCGGGATTTATTTTAAATTGAGTTTAGGGACCCACTATTCTCAACCAGTGGAACGGTTATCCCACCCTAGGGAAAAATGCTCCTAGCCATTATTCTTACCGGTGGAACGGTTAATAATATACAATCTCGGGGCAAAACACACCCGGTTAATATTCCCATCCGGTGGAACAGACATATACAGTCGATCTTGACTCATGATCTTTCACTATAAATGCTTAGTGTCTTATTCATGATTGGTTTATAAGTACAAGAAATGATTAAGGCAAGCAAAGACATCAACATACAGATAAAAAGACCGTTCTCAAATATTAACATACTTATTTTCCCCAAAAACCCTAAATTCACAATTTAAGCATAACATCCCCCATATTCATCATTTATCCACCAAATTTAGTATGTATTCCTCAAATATTAGTAAAATTAAAATACCCAAATTTAAAATTCTAACTCCCATCTCTTACACATGTGATAATAGACCCGTCTCAAAAGTTACTATTCATAAGGCTCCCAAAACCCTAATTTTACAAGTAAGCCATAACTTCTCCCATAAGGCTCATGTAATTACCAAATTAAATATAAATCCTCAAAATACCCATATTAACAACATATGTGAAATTCATGGCCTAAATATAATGTTTTACACATGCGATAATAGCCCTATCTTAGAAGTTACTATTTATAAGGCTCCTAAAACCCTAATTTCACAGTTAAGTCATAAATTTTCCCAGAAGACTCATATAATTACCAAATTTAATATACAACCCTAAAATACCAATATTAAAAACATATCCTAAATTCTTGGCCTAACTCTAACATTTTACACATGTGATAATAACATTACCATTTTAAGGAAATTATTGCCAAATTTGGCTATTTTCTCATCTAAAGAACTTATGACCTTCATAATCACTCCCAAAAACTTCATGTGATATTATTAGCATATTTTAATCCATATAAAACATTAAAATACCAAAATTCTCATATTAACCCATATTGACAAAAATGCCCTTAAAAGTAGCTGATAACCCTTATTTTACGAAAATCTCATATCCTTAATATCATTATTTCCAAATCCTCCTTTTATCAACATACATCTTAAATATAATTATTTTCCACTTATAATAATTTATTAGGCCCATAATTCTCTCCCACAATTTATACTTATCCATAAAAATATATCGTAGCATAATATCATCGTATCAACATATTTATTCTCACTTCCTTCTATCATATAATTCATATTAATATATCATATCATCAAAAAGATGCATTGTAATAGTGTAATAAAAATAAAATGATAAAACACATAATTATATAAACATTTAACACAAAATCCGAAACACTGACTAGTATCCTTACAAATAAAGGCTCTGGTCTCTAAGCACACTTATCCTAATCCACTTCTTCCAAAACTTCGGGAATGTTACCTAATAATAATTAACAAAATATAATTAGAATTAATAATATAATTAATGAAGGCTTAAGGTAATTGAAAGGAAAAATAATGGGAAAAACCAAACTAGGTTCGAAGAAGGTATCGGCCAAAAATTATGTAACAATGGAGGGATCAGTTAGGGTTTGTTGAGCATGGGAGTCTAGCAAGGGAACAACCTGTCGTTGCTAGGGATATTGCAACATCAAGGGATTATAAAAGGAGGGGGTAGGATTGGTGGAATTTGCCAAAGGGAGGGGGTGAGCAACGGTGGAAAATGGTGCAACACACAGGCGAGCTTTGGTTGTTATGGCCAAATGTGGGTGTGTTGGGCTTTGGTGGATATTTCTGCATGTTGGGGAGGGGTTACAACAAATATTTCTATAGCTAGGGGTAGGAACAGTAGCTCTTGCTGCAGAAAAAGGTGGGGAATAAAAGAAATAAAATGGTGTGGCTGATATTACCGTAGGTAGTGGGTGTTTTGGTGGATTTTGCCAAAGGGTAGGGGAGGTTTTGGAGAGTTTTGTTGTAGCTAGGGGGTTGGAATGGTGATTTTTGCTACAGATAGAGGTGAAGGAATGGAAGGTTTTTTTGGTGGTGGTGGATGAGGTGCGGCAATGGTTGCCGAAGGTGAGTTCTTGGGGGTCTTTTTGGGCAGTTTTGGCGATGGTAAGGAGGGTTGTTTTTTTGACAAAAAATTAGAGGGATAAGGAGCTAGTTTTTTTTAATATTTATATATATATATATATACACATAGAGAGAGGAAGAGGAGGGGGCTACAATCGGGCAAAATTTTCAAACCCCAACCCACAATTGTAGGAGCTGGGAATTGATGGGTTAGGGGTATGGTATGAGGGTGGCACAAGGGGTATGGTGTGCCAAGAAGAGGGAGAGTAGGGTGAGGTAAAAAAATAGAATAGGGTAGGGGTAATTTATTTATGCATAAAACTGAGTAAAGTATCCGAGTAAGAATTATCCAGTTACCAGAATAGCTTTATTTGACGAAATAGATACCGATAACAACCTAAACCTAGATTTAAATTTTAATACGCACCCTATAGCATATTTTAGCCTAATTAAATTTTGTAACTAATAATTCCTAATGATATTACACATATTAATAATATTTTTAGTACAAACACCCTATAATAATTATTATAACTAATACATATAATTACCGATTATAATTGTTAGGGTTTTCTAAAAATGGGGTATTACACAAATTGCCACCTAAACTTAAGGATCTTGGTTTATTCTCTATACCTTATTATATTGGAAATGTGGTCATTAATCATGATTTATGTGACTTAGGTGCAAGTGTAAGCCTAATGCCTTTATCCATATGTAAGAAACTTGAAACATGTGAATTGACAACCACTACAACATCTCTTTTGTTGGCAAAATGATCGGTGAAGTATTCAGTAGGTTTTCTTGATAATGTTCCCATAAAGGTTAGTAATGTTTTCATTCCTATTCATTTTGTTAGATTGGAGATGGAAGAGGATTCTCAAATCCCCATCATCTTAGAAAGATCATTCCTAGCAACTACAGGAGCTATCATTGATGTGAAAAATGGAAGGTTATCCTTGAATGTCGGAGAAGAAAAGGTTGAGTTTGATTTATCTAAAACTATGAAATCTTCTAACTTTGATGATGAATGCTACAAAATTGGCATAATTGAGTAGGATGTACGAGGAGAAATACCTAGGCAGTTCTCTAAAGATCCACTCAAGAAATGCCTAGTACATGGAGACCTTGATGGGAGCAATGAAGATGATGTTTGGAAATAAAAAAGGCATTGAAGTGGCCCCTCTCCTACCTAAAGCAAAAGATGTAATGGAAGTGCTAAAAATAGACTCAAAACCCATCCAAGAGGAGAAGGATAAAACACCAAAGGTAAAACTTAAACCACTTTCTCCCTCTCTAAGGTATGAATTTCTCAATTCTAATTCTAACTACCCAGTCATTGTTAATTCTAACCTAAGGAAAAATGAAACTGAGAAATTGTTTAGAGTTGTTAGGTTGCATAAGAAGTCCATTCGCTACACCATTAATGACATAAAGGGTCTAAGCCCTCTTTAGGCATGCATCACATTTTACTAGAGGAGGGATATAAACCTTCCATAGAGCATTAAAAACAATTGAACCCTAACATGAAGAGGTTGTTAAGAAAGAAGTCATTAAGTTGTTGAATGTAGGAGTAATATATCCGATATCGGATAGTGAATGGGTAAGCCCCATTTAAGAGGTACCAAAGAAGGGATGGATGAATCTTGTAAGGAATGACAATAATGAACTTATTCCAACTAGGACGGTAACGAGGTGGAGAATGTATATTGACTATAGGAAGTTAAATAAAGCCACTCACAAAAGACCACTTTTCGCTTCCATTCATTAATCAAATGTTGGAAATACTTTTCAAGCATTCACATTTCTATCATTCAGATGGATATTCAGGATTTTTCTAAATCCCTACTCAACCTAGTGACCAAGAGAAAACAACATTCACATGCCCTTTATGGCACATTTGAATACCATAGAATGCCTTTTGGTTTATGTAATGCTCTTGGCACTTTTTAGAGATGCATGATGGGTATTTTCTCTAAATTCATTGAGGATATAATGGTAGTGTTCGGGGATTTTTTTCTATTTATGGCACCTCTTTCAAGTCTTATTTAGCTAAATTGGATAGGGTATTGAAGAGATGTGAGGGGATAAACCTCGTGCTTAATTAGGAGAAGTGGCATTTAATGGTACAAGAAGATATTACGCTTGGTCATCTAATCTCAAACCAAGGCATTGAGATTTATCGAGCTAAAATCAAAATCATTGACAAACTTTCTCCTCTCGAGTCGGTAAAGGAAGTGAGGAGCTTCTTAGGGAACACTAGTTTCTACCAACATTTCAATAAATACTTCTCTAAAAGTGCTAAAGCTCTCACCAATCTTCTTATTAAATATGTGCCTTTTATGTTTGATGATACTTGTCTTGATGCCTTTTGCAGCTTAAAGAAATCATTGTCATCTACTCTAGTGATTCAACAGCTTGATTGGAATCTTCCATTTGAGATTATGACTGATGCAAGAGACTATGTAGATGAGGTATTTCTTGGCCAAAAGGAGGATGGTAAATCATATGCCATATACTATGCAAGTCGCACATTAGGAAGTGCTCTAGTGCACTATGCCATAATAGACAAGGAGTTGTTAGCTTTGGTGTTTTTCCTCGATAAGTTTCAGCAATACCTAGTTGGTTTGAAAGTGATTATCTATACCAATCATGTAGCCATCAAGTATCTATTGAGCAAGAAGGATTCAAAACCAAGGTTGATTCGATAAGTGCTACTACTTCAAGAATTATATCTAGATATCAAAGACAAGAAGGGAATCGATAATACTATAGCAGATCATCTTTCTCATATCAAATTGGAGTTCAAAGAAGAGGAAGAGGAAATACTAGATGACTCATTCCCAATGATCATTTGTTTGCAATCACTACAACTCTTAGGGTTCCACGTTTCACTAATTTTGTCAATTATAAAGTACTAAGGTTATACCTCCAGAGTTATCCTACCATCAAAGGAAGAAATTCCATTCGAATTGTAAGCATACTATTGGGATGATCCATAACTTTATAATCTTTTCCCTAATGATATCTACAGAAGATGTTTTCCGGAAGAAGAGGTCAACAACATCATTTTTCATTGTTATTCACTGCTTTGTTGTGGTCATGCTAGCTCTAACAAGACCATAACCAAGATCCTTCATGCCTGGTTTCATTGGCCAACAATATTTAGAGATGTTTGACAATTTATGTTATCTTGTGACCCATGCAAAAGAATAGGAATTATTTTACAAAAGCAAAAGATGCCTCAGTACTACATCCTTGAGGTTAAAGTGATTGATCTATGGGGAATTGATTACATGGGACCTTTTCCCTTGTCATATGGTAACACATATATATTGGTTAAGGTAGGTTATGTCTCCAAGTAGGCTGAAGCATTATCATCCCCTGCAAATGATTCATGGGTGGTTATGAGGTTGGTCAAGAATGTTATCTTTCCAAGATTCAATGTTCCTAGATTAGTCATTAGTGATGGAGGAATGCATTTCACGGAGCAACAATTTGAAAGTCTTTTGAGGAGATATGGAGTGACTTATAAAATTGCTACTCCATATCATACTCAAACAAGTGGTCAAGTAGAGATAACCAACCAAGAAATCAAGTCTATCCTTGAAAAGACTATAAATCTCTTGAGAAAATATTGGTCATTGAAGCTTAATGATGCATTATAGGCATACCCGACCACATTCAAAATACCAATTGGGACCACACCCTTTCGTTTGATTTATAGGAAGCATTGTCATTTACCTGTGGAGATTGAGCACAAAGCACATTGGGAAATCAAGTTGCTCAACTTTGACCTTAAAACTACTGGGGAGAGAAGGCTACTTTAACTCAATGAGCTTGATGAGATCAACCTAGATTCTTATGAGAATATTCAGATTTACAAGAAAAGAATGAAGCAATGACATAATAAGAACCTAACTCCAAGGGAGTTTCATGATGGCAAAGAAGTACTCCTCTTTGACTCTAGATTGAAATTATTTCTGGGTAATATGAGATCGCATTGGTTGGGTCCCTTTTAAATCTAAAATGTATATCCTTCTGATGCCAATGAAATTTGGAGCGAGTGTATGGAATTTTTAAAGTTAATGGCCAGAATTTAAAGCATTACATTACCATTTCTCCGGTAGAAAAGATTAGCACGCTTGCTTTTCCTAATCTGCCATTGAATTGAAATAGTGTGGTCAAGCTAAAAGCTAAGGACCCTAAATAAGCACTCCATGAGAGGCAACCCATGCTCTTATGTGATTTTTGATTGCTACTTATTTTCTTCTAGCATTTTGTTCTTATCTTCAATTTTATGTACAATGAATTGGCAGATCTTACTATAATACAAGATGAGGAGGAACCAATTGGGGATGGGGAATCAAAATCATGGCAAAAAGCACCAGAAACGTGCTAAAAAGAAGAGTCAACGACCTTAGCATAGCCTCTTGCACAACCTTGCATCCCTGTGCTGATTTTCACAAAACTCGATCTTGTGCACAGTCAGGGTATGCCAAATCAGCACACTTGTGCACACCTATGCTGATTTACATGATATTGAGCCCTATACATGGTCGAACCATGCCTATTCCACACACCTATGCCTCCACACTTATCTTTTTCGAGATTCAAATTTGTGCACAATCAATCCATATAATGCTTGCACGACCATGCACCTCACTAAATATAAATGTTGCATGCTCATGAATTCATGGGCTGGTCGTGTGAAATTATAAATTGGAAAGTCAAGGCTAAATATATTTCACGGTTGTTCAATGTTGGAATTTATAAATTGCTAAGAGTTTAGAAATTGCACAACCAGTCTATGCAAGGGCCGCACGACCGTGTAGCAGCAATTCTCCCCACGAACTACGTGTGCGACATGGTCGGCGTGATGGGGATTTTGTGGCACGCCTTGGGGACTTCTTAAGGATAGAGAGAGAGAGAATATTTTAGAGAGTCGGAGACCCCTCATTACCGATCATAGATTCATGTAATATCTTGTTTCTTTAGTTTTAATCTTTCAGGAGATTCAATTATGTAATTTGTGACGGTCGGTTCGAATCAACATTGCACTCTTCCAAATTATGGTTATTTCAATTTAATTCTTCTTCCTTTTATCTATTTCATTGTTATTATACTCATCATGCTATTTATTTTTTTCATTTTATTTGCAAGTATGAGTGAGTAGTCTCTTTTCTAGGATTGGACTTAGGTACCGTTTTAGTAATCGATATGATGAAATAAAGTGTTATGTCGTATGATTGATTCATTGATATTGTTATACATGCTAGATTTAATTGTTGTAAAGTGGATTTGATGAAATCTAACCTCCATAGATGTAATCTACAACTGAAAGGCAGAGATTGTTATCATAAATTAGCATATATATAGGAATTTAAGCAATCACGAAGGTAGATGTTTAATTATTAGGGAATCTATAATTGGTGGCGCTTAATGGGTTTAACTTAATTTGTGAGTCATGAAAGTAGTCAGAAAATTAGATTAAATACATTATTAGACCTTGAAAGAGGCTAAAGAATACATTTGACCAATTGTCCATAGTTAGTGAATTAATCTGCGATATAAGTATTGTTTCATTATTGATTATTAATCCGAAGAGCGAAGTTCGATCCTAGGTTTCATTCCTATTGTTTGGTATCTTCAAGTTAGAATGATTTTCGTAATTATTCTTTTCATCCAAACACATACCTCTACTTTTTGTAGATGTAGATAGTTAAAATAGTAAAAAAAAGTGTATATAAAGTGAATTTTTCCCATATTTTTTCCTCTCTTTTCCTTACCTTTGGGACTTCATTTAATCACTTTTACATATTTTGCTATGGTTTTGGTCTATTATTTGCACTACCGTTTTCTTAAGCCTTATTTTGTGGGATTTCCTGTAAAAACACTAAGACCAAGAAAGAATTACTTATTTTTAGAGCTAAGGACCTAGCAAGGAAAGCTTGGGAGGAGAGTGCATCAACCCAACATGCTTATGGAGGTGAATTGAAGCTATGAGAGCCAAAAGATATGCCAAGATATCTCCAAGAAGACTCAAAACTGGAGTGCACGGTTGGCCACACACCTAGCTGCATAGTTGAAGAAGAAGAATTAGATTGAAATAACCGTAATCCAGAAGAGTGCAATGTTGACTTGAACTAACCGTCACAAATTACACAATTGAATCTCCTAAAAGATTAAAACTAAATAAATAAGCTATTACATGAATCTATGATCGGTAATGAGGGGTCTCCGACTCTCTAAAACATCCTCTCTATCTCCTTAACAAGTCCCCAAAGCGTGCCACAAAATTGCCCATCACGTCGGACATGTCACGCACGTAGATTGTGGGGAGAACCGCTGTTGCACGGCCATGAGACCCTTGCACGACCTGGCCGTGTAATTTCTTAGCTCTCAGCAATTTGGAAATTCTGACATTGCACGGCTTAGCCTGCAAATTTTTTAGCCTTGACTTTTCAGTTCATAATTTCGCATGACCATGTAGGTCTAGCATGGGCTAGCCGTGAGATTATTTTTTCTTCTATAAATACACGGGAGTGTTGCACGCTTGTGTAGTTGGGTATGTGGCCGACCGTGCACTCCCCTTTTTAGTCTTCTTGGAGATATCTTGGCATATCTTTTGGCTCTCATAGCTTCAATGCACCTCTATAAGCATGTTGGATTGATGTACTCTCTTCCCAAGCTTTCCTTGTTAGGTCCTTAGCTCCAAAAATAAGCAATTCTTTCTTAGTCTTAGTGTTTTTGCAGGAAATCCTGCAACACAAGGCTCAAGAAAATGGTAGTGCAAATAATAGGCGAAGACCATAGAAAAATATGTAAAAGAGATTAAATGAAGTCCCAAAGCTAAGGGAAAGAGAGGTAAAAATATGGGAAAAATTCACTTTATCAACTCCCCTATGCTTATATTTTGATTTTCCTCATGCAAACACAGAAACACAGAAATATAACAAGCAAAATGATAACAAAGCCTTAGATGATAGGACCAACAACATAAACATGGCATATAAAGTCTAGTTTGACCCATATTGCGAGCGGAAATACTAGTACAGAAAATAAAGTGAGACAACCCTTCAGCGTGAACACACAAATCATAATTATTATGACACTCTAAGGCGGTTTAGGGTCATGTAAATGCCATCCCTACAAAACATAGGTCAAACAAGGATGCAAACTTACTCTCTTTAGTTAAGTGTAGACATTATACGCTCATGTGTGTTTGCAAGGATAATAATGTCACTTAATACTCTCCTATCTAATGATGATTGACCATATGCTTGCAGAAACTCTTCTTCTTCACCGCTAAAAGACATTATGCATTACAAAAATCAAGAGGTCTTTATAGGGTTGTAAAGGGGCTAGGGTGAAAAGGTAGGGCAGATCTAGGAATGTAGCTATGGGCCTAAAACTAGAAGAGCAATATCTACTAATCCAAATAAGAATTGGGAACTTTCTAATCACAGTTAATTACACACCAAGGCTCCCTTTCTTTTTAGATAAAAAGAAGAAGAATTAGATGATACAAATGGAAATAATGCAACTTTTCAATTTTTCTTTTTCTCTTCTTTTTTTTGAAATGAAGAAGATACCCCCATGCTTGTCTTTTAATCCTATATATCATAATAAAATCCATTAGCTACCGCTCCTTAGTTTTTGGACTAAGGTAGAGTAGTTTCTTGGAAAAAAAAACTAGTATGTAGGTAAATGGAGGAAAGGCGTAGGCTCAAAGTGGTTGAACAAAAGGAAAAAAAGTGTTATTTGGTGGCTTATGGCTAAAGTAGCTAACAAAGAAAATACATGCCTCTATCACGCTAATGTATGCATAAGTCGTATGTAGTTTCGAAGAGAGTGTCTACAAGTTCTAGTTTCTTATATTAGAGGAGAGAACACACAATTAGAAGAAGTAAGACTTCATAAAGGTGGACAGTCTCTAAGGCTCAAAGTCTCACTGGTTCCTTGCCATGAGCCTTATCTTCTAAATCTTAGTTGAGATGGGTAAGTCTATAATTGGTTTGAGAGTCTATCACTTTGGGGGTCTACGCTATAAGCAATTTTCAAAAAATAATAGTTGTAATAGCTCGCAATTCATGAGTCTTATAGTGCATTATCAGGTTATATAGAAGGTTCTATCATTTAGTCATCATAGGCATTCATTTCGTAAAGCAATACATGTAATAGAAAAAAAAAACGGAAAATAGAATAGAAAAGGAAAACAAGAAAACAAGAAACAATAGAAAATAGGCAACAGCTAAGGTAGAAAGAAAAATGACTCCCCCATGCTTGAATACCACATTGTCCACAATATGGAAGTAAGGAACGAGGGGAGGGAAAACTCAATTACTAGGGCGGTGGTGGAGGTGGGTATCCATGCTCAAAATGCCATTGATACATTTATTGTATCATGGAGTTCATTTGGTCTATAGGAGCGACAACCTCCCGGAGCAACTTGGGCATTCAACATATCGAATCAGTCATCGATGTACTGGAAGTGGGCATCCTAAGAAGTGCCTGAGGAATAAAAACCAAAATTGGCACCAAATGAAGGAGGCGCTGGAAGATTAAGCAATGGTAAATGAAGGCCTTCTTCCAAGATGTTAGGGTTTTCATTCGAGGGAGATGGCGTAGCCTGACATGGGAGTGGTGTATGAGGAGAGGGTAACCAGTTGGTGCACCCGGTCCTGATAAGAGTGGTAAAGATGGGTTTGGGAAGCGGTTACCACACCTCCTAGTTATAATACAATCTATATCAATGCCTATCCTACACAATTAACTTTATATTTGTGCAGGCTATCAGCCTAAGGTAGGTTGGTGGGAAGTCCTCATGGATGTCATCTAGGTATAACCGAGCCTAGTGGCATGTATATGGTGATACCACCTATGATGATATCACCGGTGAGATTGGCGTTCATCGTGCTAAGATGTTCAGCAAGATAATATTCGGCGTCAAGAGCACTATCCTGGAGCATACAACGAAAAATGAAGAGCTCTAATTTTCGTACACTTCCCTAGCTCTCCCCTCGATCGAAAATTGAACCGGCCAAAAGCTGTTGGACATAAAATAAAGCCAAATTATAAATTAGGGTGGCCTTTGCATGGTGTCCACTATATTGCTTAGGGGGCCATCCTTTCTTAGGTAAGGCAATTCCTCATCCAAAATCTTAAGGATCCCACATTTTGGAACCCTCGAAAAGTCGCCGACCATAAGAGGGCAGGTGAAGCAATGATGAGAACCTAGAGAACAACATTTGATGAGATTTATTAAATAGCTGAAACATGATGGACTTTTTAGAACGATCAAAAATAAAGGAACTTTGGAACTCAAGTGTGAGCCTCTATGTGTTGGAAAAGAAACGGTAAAGACCAATACGAGAAAGCAAATACACAACCTCTTCCTAGTGCCTTAAGACAATCCCAATCAACAAATAGAGTTAGGGTAATGTTCCAGTTCACTAGTCCTTTTTAGACATCCTTGTCATTAGGGTAGGCAAAGGTAATCCCGTAAGGATTCAACGGTTGTGTATTTGCAGCCTTACCTCACCCTTTTGATTAGTGTGGCTGCGGTCGAGAGGAATCACCTTCCTCTTGGGTGGATTTTGAACACTTGGGGGCCATTGTTACTTTTATATACAAAATCAAAGCGTTAGAAAATAGTTCATGCAGAACACACACCATAATTAAGTTGGAGAAATATAAAGTAGAAATTGAGCCAGAATAATAGAAGAACTAAAAGCATAAAGAATGGAACCAGGAAATGAAAAATCAAACCGAGAAAAAGGCATGTGTGCACAACCAGTGTAGAAACAATGAGCAGGATGAGTGGTGTGTGGTGGTGCATAGGTAGGTGGTGCAAAATAAGACTTGTACAAATAGGGTGTGCAAAGATGGTGGAAAAATGTTGATTAAATGGTAAATGGTGGTGGAAGTCGTGGTGAAAGTGGTGTTTGTGTAGGTGAAATAGGTGTTGCAAAGGGTGGTGTGCAGAGATGAGGTGGTTGGTTCTGCACGGTTGAGGAAAAGGGTGGAAAAAAGAGTGTGCAATATGTGCACTGCCTAGTTTTGCAGGGGTGGAATGGTTATGAGGAGGTTAATGTGGTGGAAGAGGTGGTGGATGGTGTTGATTAGGCAGATCTAGGAGGAAAGAGGACGAAGAAGAGGTTGGAGAGGGTTAGGGTTTGAAAGGGATGGGAGGCGACAATGAGAGAGAGAAAAAGAAGGGGTCATAGGTGTGCGTATATAAGGACAGACGGGGTTGCATGGCCTGCGCCATTTGCAGAGGTAGGTTGTGCTGAGAAGGAAGTGGTTGTGCACAGGTGTGCAGGTCTGGCACGAGAAGATGATGCAAACATTTTCCTCGCAGTCTGATAGATTATGGATTGGCATGGCCATATAGGTTTAGCACGGCCTAGCCGTGTAAAATTTTTGCTCTTGGGTTTTCTCCATTTTTTTAGTGATAGGGTCATGCACGGTCGTGTAGTGGCTATGCTTAGGTCATGCAACCCTGTATCCTCAATTTCTCTTACTCGTTTTTGTCATGTAATACATTATATCCTCCTATTATCCATTGGAGAGCTTTGATAAGCCATCTTTCCTGGAAAAAAGTGACAACACAGAAAGAAAAACAAAGAAAACAAGAAACAAAAGAAAAGGAAGAACACAAAACAAAAGAAACACGCGATATAAAAGAAACGTAACAAAGGAAAACATGAAACATGGGTTGCCTCCCATAAAGTGCTTGTGTAGGGTCATTAGCTTGACCTCTATGCTCTTCAGATGGATGATAACTTAAGAATGGCGATGGAGCCTACCTTCTCTACTAGATACCTAGCAATATAATATTTTAAACGTTGCCCATTAACTTTGAACCTTCCTGTAGGTTCACTCCAAACTTCCACTACCCTATAAGGATATACTTTAAGCACTTGGAATGGACCCGACCACCTTGATCAAAGTTTTCCTGGAAAAAGATTCAGACAGGAGTTGAACAAGAGTACCAGATCTCCCTCCTTGAACTCTTTTTGGAGAATACATCGGTTATGCCACCTCTTCGTTCTTTCCTTATATATTTTGGCATTTTCATACGCATCGAATGCAACTCATCAAACTTGTTGAGTTGAAGCATTCTCCGCTAGCCTGCTTCCTTCAAACCTAGGTGAATAGTTTTTATGGCCCAATATGCCTTGTATTCAATCTCAACAGATAGATGACATGATTTTCCGTATACCAAAAGGAATGGCGTGGTGTCGATAGGGGTCTTATAGGTTGTCCGGTAGGCCCAAAGAACGTCATACAGCCAGGAGGACTAATCTTTCCTTAACCTAGATACGGTCTTTTCTAGGATCCCTTTTATTTCTCTGTTAGTAATCTCCACTTGACCACTTGTTTGAGGATGATATGGAGTGGCCATTTTGTGAGCTACACTATATTTCCTCAAGAGCTAGCTTAAGATCTTGTTGGTAAAGTGGGATCCTCCATCACTGATCACAGCCCTCAGAACTCCAAAATGGGGGAAAATAGCCTTCTAAAAAAGCTAAGGAAAAGAGAGGTAAAAATATGGAAAATTTTCACTTTATTACCCTGTGCTCTTCAAATTCTATAAAATCCATGTCACCTTCCTCGACCTTCAAACCCTACAAATCTACACCCCTCCCTCCCTTCTCACCACCGGTTTCCACGCTTCATTTCCTTTCCTTTGCACTATATTCTCTCTAGCACTACCCCATGCATTCACAACAATAGCATCATAGCCCCTGGCATTCCTAGTAGTAGCAGCATAGCATAGCCACAGCTGAACAAGCTCACGCACAGGCCATATATTTTGGTTTGATTTCCAATTTTCCTCTAATTTCTTAATTTAAATTGTATTTCATCAGTGTGTAGTATAGTAATAGATTTAGAATTTTTTCTAATTTATATTGCATGATCCTTAACATTTGGTAAATTAGTCTCTAATTTGCATGTTTTGCACCATAATGGCATCTAAAAAGCTCATAAAGGAAAGTACAATAGAAAATGAAGGTGAATCTTTACGACAACAACAACGTTAATTTTGAGGAAAAGGTAAAGCATCAAATACTTAACTATCTAATCCCCATGGAATTATGTTTGCAAACTCAATTCACCACGATGACGACTCCTACTAATACCACGTGTCTCAAAAATGCAACCTCCTAAAGCCATAACTTACACTTAAAGAGTTTAGCATACAACTTATGCTCTCTTAGAAGTGAGAAAATCGTCCGTAGATGCTGCTCATGCTCCTTTCTACTTCAAGAATAAACTAAAACATCGTTAATGAAAAACATAACAAATTGATTGAGGAATGGCCGAAAAATCATCATCATAAAGTTCATAAAAACGGCAGGCACATTAGTGAGCCCAAAAGGCATCACCATAAACTTGTAGTGTCTGTACCGTGTTCTAAAGGTTGTCTTCATGATGTCTACCTCAACTATACGCAACTAATGATAACTCGACCTCAATTCAACCTTCGAGAAGGTCGAAGCACCCCAAAGCTAATCAAAGAAGTCGTCGATCCTTAGAAGCTGATAGTGGTTCTTCCCTTCAACTGATTTAACCCTTAGTAATCTACACACAAGCGAAGGCTCCCATCCTTCTTCTTCATAAACAACACAGGTGCTCCCTATAGAGACATACTCGACCAGATATACCCATGAGCCAACAAGTCCTGCAACTGAGTCTTCAACTCTCTCAATTCCACCAATGCCATCTGATATGGTGCCTTAGAAATAGGTTTAGCCCCTAGCACCAACTCAATGGTGAAATTTATCTCCTATATTGGCGACATACCTATAATCTCTTCAAGAAACATGTCTAGAAACTCTTGGATAACTGGAATGCCCTCCAATGCTGTCATATCCTTGTTAAGCCTCTAAACTCTGTACAAAAACATAGGGTAACCTCTCTACACCAAAGAATATAACATATGGGCATATACGACCTTTGTCGTAGGCCGAGCCCTGCATTTTCGGTAAGAGACCCTAGCACCTTGAGGTCTCCACAACACGATTCTCTCCTATGAACAATCTATCACTACTTTATACCTCCATAACATATCCATCCCAAGGATAGCGTCGAAATCATAAAGGTTCATCTCAACCAAGTCTACTAGGAAGTCTACCCCACCTATCTCTAAGGCTACATCTGAGTAGAGCTTACTTTAGTCCAATCTATCCCCAAAAGGCGACATGATAGATAAAGATATAGAACAATATGAAGACAACACGACTTTAAGTGCCATGATGACTAACTAGCTGGAAGATAAAAAATGTGTTAGGGCCTAACCTTCCTAGATAACTAACACATAATGCACATAATTCACATTTCAAGGCCACTTAGGCTACCCCGTCCTCGAATCCTCACAAGTTAATCCGAGTTTTCGAAAAGAAAAACTAGTTTTCTAACAAACGAGGGATCGTTGAAAATAAAATTTTGAAAACCAAAACATGGTAATCAAAATAATATGGGTTTTCTTAAATGTGAAATAGATCATTAAAAATCATATGAGGGATTGTTGAAAACCAAATTTTGAAAACCAAAATATGATAATTAAAGCCAAAATTTTTGTTTTGCAATATAAGTAATTAAGTAAAATATTAGATGTTACTTATGTGATCGACATAATTCTGGCTTATGCAACAAGCCTTACATCAATCACAAGGCTAAAACACTTAAAGCAACATAAGGAAATTAGAAACAAAAGATCATTTATAGTATAATAATGAGTTTGGAGCCTAACTCCAAGTTTAAGAATACAAAATACAAAAGAAGGGATACCATGGATCAAGAGTCCAAAAAGGGTATTAGATGTAATAATTATTTAAGGATATTTGATATTAAATATATTATTGATATATATAATATTATTAAAACTTATTGATTATAGAATTTAATTAGGCTAAAATATGCTAGAGGGTGCGTATTAAAATTTAAACCTAGGTTAGATTGTAACCAGTATCTTTTTCATCAAATAAACCTATTTTGGTAACTGAATAATTTTTGCTTGAATATTTTACCATAAATATTAACTTAAATAATTTACCCTTACCCTATAATAAATTTACTAAACTCACCCTACCCATCCTCTCCGATGCAACCATCCATCACGCTACTCTCCTACCATGCATGATTCCCTCCCCTTTGTTTTGCTTCTCCTTTCCTTACATGCCATGCTCTTTTTAACCAGTGGACCCCTTCATTTTTGTGTCGTAAATTAATCCCCAAAATGGCCCACAGTTTCTCTCTTTACATGAGCTCCTATAAGCAAGAAAAAAACTCCATCATCATTCTTGTTTTCCACCATTTTTACCCCATCAAAAGCTCACACTAAACCTCCTATCCTTAGTGAATATTTCCTTATCGGAGCCCTCCCCTTTGCTTCAGCAATAACTATCATTCCCTGCCTCCAATATGCAGCAAAATTATCCAAAACAACCCCCCAAGCTACACACAAAATCACCATCACCCCCACCCCCTTTTCAGTCATTTTTGCCGATCCCTTTCCCTTAGCTTCAACCAAACTTGCCAACCCTTCCCCCTTGCTAGAACTTCCTTTTCTATAGACCCTACCCGTGCTTCAACATTTCCAACTGTTCCTATCCCCAAGCAACACACAACACCACCGTTGTCCCTCCTTTCCTTCATGGCAACTTCTGCCGGTTACTCCTTCTTTGTTTCATGAGTTTTGATTAGTTTCTTCCTACCTTATTTTAGCCAGTTATTGTTCTTAAGTTAGTTTGATTAATTTTGAGTTAATTTTATGTTATATTAAACACTAATATTTATTATTGGATATTAATTGATTAGGTAATATTTGTGGAACTCGGAGAAGACGATTTTTGGTGTTTTTTGTGTAAGCTTGGATTTAGGTAAATTCAATCACTCATAAGGCAGTAGAATTTATGTGTGAGCATGCTAGGATTTTTTAGACCTATGACCATGCTATTTTTTTATATTCTTCAAGTATTATGATACGCATAATAAAATTATAACATGTTACATAAATGATAACCATGATTATCGAAAATAGAGTATATGCATGAGTAACATATTTTGTGGTTTACCTATGCATGCCTAGGATTTTAATTGGGTTGTATGCTTGTAAAGTAATGATTTAAATGCCATGATAATTACTACATGATAATCATTACATGGTATTTAGGGTTTATATAAAAAGCATAAAAACATATACACACGATTAGGGTTAAAATATGATAATTATTATTCGCATGTTCTAGGATTAAAGATTTTTCTCTACATGCACTATGATGAAAATTACCTTATTAAATGTCATATTATGCTTAAAATATATACGTGCACGCTGTATGGAATATGTGACATGTGAAGAATGCATGATTAGGGTTTTTAGGGGTGCAACTCAATAAATGCATGAAAAGTGAAAAATATAGTCAATCTCTAAATCATAAAAAGTACATTTGTGCTAAAATATTGTGAGTAATTATCTTTTAACCTTTTCATGATAAATTGCTCATAATAATAACGTTTGGCATGAAATTGGATAAAAATGACAAAATTAGGGTTTTGGAGGCATTTTTGTCATTTTTGACCTAATGCACTTAATGTGAATGACTGGATATAGGGCTACCTTAGACTTTTTAAAGGTTGACCTTAGTATTGATTTTAACTTTGACATAGACTAATGACCTTAGGGTTTGTCCAAATAATTGGAAATAATGAAAAATGGTTAAGTATGGAAATGAAAATGATTGTGCGGTATGAAATGTTTGTGATCACCTCATAAAATACTAATACTTAATGTGAAAGATCTCAAGTTTAGGAATGGTTTCTCTCTAGGGTTAGCAACCCTAGAGATGAGGTGTTAGCCCTCATTTGAGTTGGTTTGCTGGTGTGCCTCTGTGCCCCAAGAAGGCTCATATCTAGTCTATAGGTGACCTACGGGCCCTATAGTGGATATCGATACTTAAAGATTAAGTGACTGAAGTTGGAGGATACTATATTAACTATGTGTGCTGGTATGACCAGGTGTACCGCTGTGTCCCTGGGTTCTAAAGTACGAGTATTATGTTGATTATGGTTGATTGTTGATCATAAGACTCTAATGGTATATAATTATATGTATGTATTAATCTATGATTTATTATATATTATTATGGTATGAGCTTGTGTTTGATCATATTTTGGATCATTGCGTGATTATGTGCAACGTGGGTATGCTACCTCTTATGAAGTATTGTGATTTACTCAGTACAAGAAAGTCATACTAACATTACATTTGTATATGACAATGTGAAGGCCATGGAGTGGCATGAAGCTTATAAGAGTGGTCAGGATAAATGGAGCCCTTGAGAAGAGGTTTCATTCTCAGAATGGGCATTTAGGTATAAGAGTTAGGGCAAACTAGTGCTGTACTTATGGGTACTAGTTTTTATTATATCGGTTTTCCTTTGGACTCTTATGTCACTAGTTGTATTTTGATTATCGTTGTTGTATGGAAAATACTTATCTGTAACCTTTATTTATGTAATCTCTCTTATTTCCGCTGATTTGGTTTTTTGTTTGGTTGGTTTTAGCCTTAGCACTTGGCATAAAAAAGACAAGGGAACCGGACTTATGTTAGGTGTGGTGGTAATATCCATTATCTTTGGTAATTAACTCTTCTACAAAATGAAATTTTAAAGTACTAAATATGGGGGTGTTATAAATAGTTACTCTTCACCCAATGATAAGTTCATATTTTGACATATTTTATACCCTTATAATCTTAGTTTTTAGTCTTTTATTTAAGTAATATAGGTGAATAATTATAATTTTATACTTAAGTGGTAATAATTGCATAAATGTTATTATTTGAGTTAAAATGATAATAATTAAATAAATTTAGAGTATAATATTGTTTATTAATTTTATTTTGTAGGTATTGTTTTTAAATAAAAGAAAATTAAAAAAAGAATCAGACCCTTGGACTAATAACCCAAGGGCTGAAGGCCCAAATGCCACGAAACAAAGACTGAGCAAATAGAAGGATACCAAAGAAAATAAAGGAAAGGAGCATGAGGCTCATTCGAGGCATAGGAGAGACGGGCAAAGAAGTCAGCAGGGTTGATGTGGAAGAAGCCGTAGAAAGATAGTCATCAGGGGAGGCACAAACAAAGAAGAAAAAAATTCTTCCAGGGAGCCGCAATAATTAAAAGAAAAAAAGTAGGAAAGGCTCTACCATTAGGAACAGAAACAGTAGAGGGTAGAAGCACACAAAACAAAAGGAGGCATTATAGGCTGCATGCAAATACAAATAACGAGCGGCATGAGAAGTAAATTAAAGAAACAGTAAGCATCCGGAAGATCGAGGCCAAAAGAGCGGAGGGAGAAAGTAACCTACATCAAAAGAAAAAAAGGAAAATAAAAGAAAATTAATTTCACAAAAATCAATACTACCAAGAGAAGAAGAAATAGATATAAAATTTATCTGGTAGAATTTACTTTAGATGAAATTAATTTTTCATCTGAACAAATTCTTGATTTTCTTCCATAATTAATTTAGATTATTTCTTTCTCTATTTTTAATTTATATTTTGGACATATATTTTTGTGTAATTAATTTGATAACTATGGTTGGTTGATTATTGATTGTTAAGGAATAGATTAAAACCTTAGATTAGGGTTTGAGCTATGATTTTATTTTTATTTGTTTCATGAGATTGTTCTTGGACTTTATTTTAATTGATATCGTGTATATATATAATTCTTTCATGTATAATTTATTTGGTGCATACCATGTTCTGATTTCCTCATAAGTGGCAGTATGTAGGATTATTTACCTGTTAGCTGGCCATTTAAATATACTAGAATTTATATGTATAAATTGAAGCTATATTAGATAATAATTCACCTAATAGTTTTGTGATTCTAACCGAAGTAGTAAAACGTTTAGATACATGTGGGTCAAAGAAAAGAAATACAGCTAGACATGCTTAATATACTAGTTTAGGTACTTAGATTGACATCTTTCCAGTTATACTTAATGCATTAAATATAGTTAAATATAGGAGTCGTTTGTTGCTGCTATACTACTAGTATTTAATAGGCTTAATATTGGCATTTATCGTATTAATTCATGAAGAGAAGTAATATAAGGTGTATGGACCTGTTTTTGGTGTACAACTTGGTTGATCTCTTTCTTATGATTAAATATTGACTTAGAAATTAATATTCCTAACATATTTATCATCTCTACGGTTTTCCATTATTTCTATTATTATTTTATTTTATTTATTATTTTATCATTTTATTATTTTTCTAATTTTATAACTCCCATTAGTATTTTTCTTATTTATTTATTTTGTGTTATTTAAGATTTATTTTTTATTTATTTATTTTTAAGCTAGTTAAATAGAGGTGGGCATTTTCAATTCGTAGTTTAGAATGATACCCTTATTTATCAATACTACAATTATCAACAATAGGGTTTAAATTGCATGCCGGCTACAGCCACACCACCTAATATCTAACATAGATGAAATCATTTATCCCCACATAAGGCATCATAGGCAGCATGATCATCTAGTTGACCTTCCGAGACCTCCACTGTAATACCCCAAAATGTTAAAAACCGATAATTTAATAAATAGACTTTATTTGGGATAAATTAACTTTTAAATTTATTTAATTTAATTATTTCATAGATTTTGAGTATATAAAATTGGATATGAATATTTAATAAATTAAAATAAATATGTTGTTATTTTATCATACTCATTTTATTTAAATAATTTTCCAAACCAATATTTTACTAAAATTATCCTTTTTAAACCAATATATTAAATTATATTAAATTAAATTATTAAATTAATTTATCTATAAAAAATATTACATTATATTATTCCATAAATTATTTTATCTTATTTCTCTCCATTTTCCGTTTTCCGTTTTCCCTTTTTTCCCATTTTCTTTCTCCTTTTTCTTCTTTTTCTCCCTTCCTTCTTTTTCCTTTTTCTTCTCCTAAAGCTGCTTATTGTTCTCGGCTTTTCCCGTCCTTTTCAGATCTAGGCTCGATGGGTGAAGGTGCAAATTCCAGATCTGCTGCTATGTAGCGTGAAGAGCACCGTTCGAACCTTGCATCCCCTGTTCCAGATATGGATCCTGAAAAATACCCCAATGGTGAGTTTAATTTAGTGTAGGAAATTAAGTCCAGCCGGTTGTCCAACCAGCCATGTGAACTGGTCGAAGAATAGGTCCTACGACCTGCTGCTATCAGCGTTGACCCTTCCTATTCAGCGCAGCAGGTCTAGCGTGCCCCGGGCCATGTGCAACGGCCAGATTCGTCCCCTAAGCCAACATTCACCTGTAGGCCCTACGATGGAGGATGCACAACAGGTCCCTGTTGTTGTAGATAATTCAAAAGGTATTATTCCTACTATTCATTGGTTGAAAAAATTTCTAAGTGCTAGGATCACTTATGCAAAATTATTTGATGTTGCTCCTACTATGAGATGCGATTATGTGCCACCTCCTGAAAATTCTGTTTTCATTTAGTCGAAAAATATCGACAAAATTGAGGCTGCATGGGGCACTTGTGTTCTTGGTAGATTTGTTAGTGTGTAGGTTGACAAATTTTTGATCAATGCAGCAAAATCGATTATAGCACAGCCTTTCAAGTACATGATACACTGTTTAGGGTGGGTTTTCCTCAAGTTTGAATCTGAGCATGACAAGAACAAAGCTCTAGTTGGAGGACCCTATTCCGTGCAAAGCAAAGCTCTATTTTTGAAAGAATTCCCGAGGTTCTTTTCCTTTGGCTTGAAAGAGGTTACGAAAATTCCTGTGTGGGTAAGGTTAAAAAATTTGCCTCTTGAATTATGGAATGCAGGGACCATAAGTACCATTGCTTCCTTTGTGGGTTGGCTGATACAAGTTGATGATTTTACCGCACAAAAAATGAAGATTGAATATACACGTGTTTTGGTTGAAGTTGATTTAGGGACTGATTTTCCCTCTTCGGTTGAAGTTAAAAGTGATGTTCGTAGCTTTATGCAGGGTATTGAATATGAAGACTCACCCTCCTTTTGCAGGAAATGTAATATGTTGGGGTATGTTTTGACTGATTGTGACAACCATAGACATGCACCGGGAAGTGATAAATTGGTGAATCATATTTCTATCTGGAAACCAGTGGACAAAGTTAAACCACCAGCCTCTAAGCCTCGGGAGCAGAGACCTGTTAGCCGAGGCCGTGTGGATGTTTAGGGTGATAAGCAAAACATGTCTGAGGATTGTGACGCTTATGCTCCCTCTTCGGGTAATGCTCCTGTCATGTACCAACCAAATGTTTTGGTTCGTGACCCTATCAAGGGGAAGGCTCTTCTTTTTGATGATGGTCCTAGTGTCCCACCTTTTTCAAGGTCACCTAGGATGATTCAGTCCAAGCAACGGCATTTGAGAGTTATTCCCCCGCTCGATTACAGCAATCTTCAAGGGAAGGTGATTATAAGATGATCAAAGGTGATGAGAAAAATGGGAGTTGGCACACTATTAGAAAGAAGGGTCGTGCACCAAAGAAGAGACCAACTATTTCATTGAAGAGGTCAGCTTTGGGGATTATTGGGAAGCATAAATCTTCTCGGCCTCCAGCCGATTCTTTGGCATGAATATTCTTGTTTGGAATATAATGGGAGGGAGCTCTCCCCTAAAACAAAAAGCTCTTGCTAAGATTCAAAGGGACTGTCATTGTTCTAATATTGGTTTTTTGGAAACCAAGATGGACGATGGTAAAGTTAAAAAAATAGTTGACTTATATTTTACTGGCTGGAAGCACCTTGATAGTTTCGCTCTCCACCCCAATGGGCGTATCTTACTTCTGTGGAACCCCTATTTGGTGAATGTGGCCATTCTTGAAGCTTCTCCACAATCTCTTTCAAGTATGGTCACTAGCTTGGTTGGTAATGCTGGCTTCTGCATCACGGTGGTTTATGAGTTGTATAGTGTTGGAGACAGAAAACCTCTTTAGAATAACTTGAGGTCATTATCGTCTATTATTGATTGCCCATGGATTGTTTGTGGGGACTTTAATGCACCCCTTAACGCCATTGACAGAGTGGGTATTCGAACAGTGACAGACTTCAAGGAATGTTGTTTACTGACTCAGTTATCGGATGTTCCTTTCTTTGGTTGTTTCTACTCCTTTTTGGCAAAAAGCGTTAAATGCAAGTTGGATAGAGTTCTTATGAATACTGCAGGGTTTACCGCTAACCTTTCTGTTATGGCTCAGTTTCTACCTCCAGATTCTATATCAGATCATTGCCCCTGTTTGATCTCCCTTGGTGCCCCTAAATGCACTCAGAGGCCGTTTCTTTTCTTCAATATGTGGAGTGATCATCCTGATTTCCTTCGTGTGGTATACTCTGTGTGGCGCTTTAATTTTTGTGGGTCCCGGCAGTTTAACTTCTGTTAGAAGCTTTCAGGTTTAAAACCAAGCCTCAAGCAGTTGAACAAGCTACACTTTTCCCATATTGTCTCGAGATCTGAAGAGGTTGAGGCCAAGCTTATGCAAGAGAAAGAGGCAATCTTATCGAGTACAGGTGGTTCTGGTTCCTCGTGTTTGGATGTTCTTCGATTGGTTACATTCCTAAATAAGGCAGCCTCAAGTTCTGTGGCACAGAAAAACAAGAAAAAGTTCCTATTCCAGGGGGATTCGAATTCCCGCTTCTTCTATGATATGTTGAAAGCTTGCCAGGCCAAGTCAGTTGTTCTTTGGGTGAAGAGAAGTGATGGATCGTGGACCCAGACGAATTCTGACTTAGAGAGGGAATTTCTTTCAGTCTACTTGAACCTACTTGGAACTGCTTCTGAGTATGCTCCTCCTGATGACTAGGTTTTCTTACAGGGCCATGTGTTGACCACTGAATTGCAGGAGGAATTGTTGAAGCCTATAACGGTGGAGGAAATCAAATCCATGGTGTTCTTTCTTGGGGATAATAAAGCCTCGGTCCCGGATGGATACTCTGCACGTTTCTTTAAGTGTGCTTGGGATATTGTTGGCGAGGATTTCTATGATGATGTCCTAGAATTCTTCCACTCTGGTAAGCTTCTCAAACGCATTAACCATACGGCCCTGGCAATGATCCCTAAATGCTCCCATCCAGAAAGAGTTTCTGATTTCCAACCTATATCTTTTTATTCTACCATTTATAAAGTTATCTCTAAATTGCTTGCTCAGATATTGTCCAGAGTTCTGGGTAGCATAATTAGTCTTGAATAGGGCGCTTTTGTGAATGGGCGCTTGATGTCTGAGAACATTCTGCTGGTTCAGGAGCTGCTCAAGTATTATTCTCGCAAAAGAACCTCTCCTAGGTGTTTGTTGATGGTGGACATTAAGAAAGCATATGATTCCCTCTCCTGGTCTTTTCTGAAAGCTATTCTCCAGGGTATGAAGTTTCCAGACCAGTTTGTGAACCTATTGATGGAATGTGTTTCTACGGCTTTGTTCTCTCTAAAAATTAATGGTCAGCTTATGGGTTTTTCTATGGTGCTTGTGGGCTAAGGCAAGGTGACCCGGTTTCCCCATATTTATTTGTGCTTTGCATTGAATACTTCTCCTGCCTTCTCCGCCTGAGAGCAGTGGGACAAAGGGGATTCTCTTTTCATCCAAAGTACAAACAATTAGGTATTTCTCATCTTACTTTTGCTGATGATCTTGTTCTCTTAAGTAGAGGGGATCTTCCTTCTGTGCAGACACTTTTGCATGCCCTTTCGGAGTTTAGCTTTGTCTCAGGGCTAGTGGCAAACCCTCTCAAATCTCAAATTTACTTGGCTGGAGTGGACCCGACCACCAGAGCCCAAATTCACATGTCCCAAGGCTCATTTCTGTTTCGTTATCTGGGGGTTCCTCTCAATCTGAGTAAGTTAAGAGCTGTGGACTATGAAGTCTTGATAAATGATGTCTATGATCACTTGAAGTTATGGTAGTCTCAATTATTTTCTTTTATAGGGAGGCTTGAATTACTTAATTCGGTTATTCAAGGGATTATGAGTTTCTGGTTTGGAATATTTCCTTTGCCAAAGTTCGTGTTAAATCGGATTATTAATCTCTGTCAAAGTTTCCTTTGGTAAGGTAAACAACCTTCTGTTGCTTGGTCCAAGATTTTCCTCCCTAAACGAGAAGGGGTTCTTGGTTTGAAAAATCTTTTAGCCTAGAATAACGATTTTCTGTGCAAGTATATTTGGTTCCTTTAGGATGAGAAGGAATCCCTCTAGACTAAGTGGATTCATGTCAATTACCTTCAATCCCAGGGTTGGAGTCATTTTAGACCCCCCATGATTCATCTCATTTTATGAAGAAGATTTGGTAGGTCTACTACTGTGTTTTGGAGAAATCGGGAACTCATGATGAGGCTATGAGTCTTATATCTTCTAGGGGCTCTAGCGGGAGTTTTTCCACTAAGAAAGCATATGATTTCCATCATCCTAGGGCTGAACCTTGGAGGGACTTCTCTATAGCTTAGAGGGGTTGCTGAACGGAGAGGTATTCCTTCTTTCTGTGGCTCACTCTTCTGAAAAAGCTCAACACTCGTGATTGACTATCTTATCTATATGGGCCTTTGGTGTGTCCCTTTTGTGACTTGGAAAACGAAAACCACGACCACATCTTCTTCAAATGTCCCCAAGTTTGTCAACTCTTGTTAACTATCAGATCTTGGTTGGGGATTACCAGAGGGTGCCAAACATTGACGAGTTCAAATAGATTCTTGAGAGGACAGCGCAAAGATCATGTTTTTGCTTCTAAAGACTGTCGAAGTGCCCTGGCGGCCACTATCTATTTTGTCTGGCGTGCTCAAAATGCTGCTATTTTTGAGTCTAAGCATCTAGATGTACAAGGCCTAAGTCTCCAAATTAAAATTTATGTGTATAAGTCCTTGTATTTTGAAGCTTCTTTGAAGTAGAGTTTTGTTACGCCAAACGTTGGTCCTAGCTACCACCCTGAAAAAGTGGTTAGCTCATTTTTGACCTAGGTATGCCCAGTGTATTTGTACAGTTTCTTATCATGCAGTTTACCTGTTACCTGACAAATATGGTATTATCATAACAAAATCATAACATAACGGTACCCCTCTCCCATTCTTTCTATCTTTCAACATAATATTCATATCATCAAAAAATATCATGATCAACACATGTCACATCATATATCAACAATATCATAAAAAACACATATAACTATACAAACAAATAACACCAAAAACCCTAAACATCATATAGTATCCTTACCAACTAGGACACCATGCTCTAAGCACACAAATCCTAGACTTCCTCCTCTGAAGCCACTAGATTACCAACTATGAAAAATAACAAAATTCATGGTTAATCTCAAAGAGTTAAATTGAAGGAAAAATCAAGGTAAATAGGGTAAAAATAGAAATAACCATAGTTAATTGGGAGATTGAAATTTGTGGATATATAGAGGAATGTGTGGTGGAGCTATGGTAAAATTTTGGTGGTGTTTGGATAAGGTTTAGGGGTGAAAATAGGGGTGCATGGCCAAAAATGGGAAGTTCCATGGCTGTGCAATATGCGGTGCAGCCCTAGTCGATAGAAAATGTAGTGCAGGGTTAAGCGGTGCAAAAGGTTGCACGGTTATACAGCACCAGGCCAAGAGAAAATATCATACACAACCAGGCTGTGCAAAGGTTGCACGGTTATGCAGAAGGAGATTTTAAGTGTATTATGGTTGTGCATTAGGCGGTGCAAAGGCCGTGCACTCTACAAAAATGCGACGGAGGAGGGAAAGAAGAAGGGAAAAGAGGTAGTGGTTGGCGATGATGGCTGACGACGGTGTTAGGGAAGGTTGGGGTGACCTTGGTGATCGATCCACCAGCTAATGGGTGGCGATTGGTGGCCTAGGTGGTGCATGGTGGGGGAATGGGTGTTGTGTAGGCCAAAAACAGGGAGGGAAGGAAGAAGAAGAAGAAGAAGAAGAAGAAGAAGAAGAAGAAGAAGAAGAAGAAGAAGAAGAAGAAGAAGAAGAAGAAGAAGAAGAAGAAGAAGAAGAAGAAGAAGAAGAAGAAGAAGAAGAAGAAGAAGAAGAAGAAGAAGAAGAAGAAGAAGAAGAAGAAGAAGAAGAAGAAGAAGAAGAAGAAGAAGAAGAAGAAGAAGAAGAAGAAGGAAGAGGGAGCTTAGGCAATGGCTTTTTGACATAGAAAGGATAGAGTGTAGTCCAAACAAAGAGGGAGAAGGAGAGTATAGAGTGTGTGTGTGTGTGTGTGTAGGGTCATGTGTGTGTGTGTGGAGTGGATCGGGGAGGAATAAAGGAAGAAAGGTAGGGGAGACATGTAATGATGATTGTAACACCCCCAAAATTCACTCCTGAAATATATTTTTTTAAAGAATAAAGCGAAAGCCAGAATAGAATTTGGGAAATGTTACCGCCACATCTAACACAAGATAAATGTCCATCATCTATCTCATGCTAGATGCAAGGCTAAAACCTGTCAAAAAAAATTTCAAACATATATGTCCTGAGGATAAACTCCCATAAGGAGATATCCATAGGCAGATGGCAAGTGAATAAATTCACTAAATAAAATCATCGCTGAATTAATCAGTGGAACTTGTGAAATAAATCTGAATTTTAAAAGCTTATCAGAGTACGAGAAATTGAAAGTTAATTACAATACCCTAGAAATTTTAAATACAACACTTGTAACTTCTAAAGATGAATACAGTTAAACAAGATAAAACCCGACAGATCAAATTACGGATTGCCTACTCTCTCTCAAGTCAAGCCTTCCACCCCAAAACAGTATCCGATCTTAAACCTGCACAAGAGGTCTGCTCCCCACCATCAGTAGATCATCACAGGACCCATTCAACCAAGGTAGCATCAGTACGGGTCCGGTACTGAGTAAATCAAGACCACCCAACTCATGGAAGGAAATATGAAACACATAAGATATGAAAGACTCTAGCTTACAATTCTCATGCTCAATTATACATTTATTACATACAAATAAACATAGGGTCACGGATTCATACTTACAGGTACATTACTAGACATGACGGCACATAAGATACAAGCATACAAGAAATCACGATCGCATGCTAAGCAACACCAATCCAATGATCCAACAATAATCATTACTACATCTGATTTTATTTATTTACGATGAGTTTAGGGACCCCACTATTCTTAAACTGGTGGAACGGTCTAAAGCACCTCTCGGGGACAACACACCCAAGCCACTATTATCATCCGGTGGAATGGATCCTACACCTCTCAGGGCAAAACGCTCCTAAGCCACTATTTTGAACCGGTGGAACGGCTTGAATCACCTCTCAGGGACAAGACACCTAAGCCACTATTATCGTCCGGTGGAACGGACACTACACTTGGTCCCGACTCACGTAATCTTCCACTTTAAATAATTAGTTTCTTATTCATTACTTAATTCATATCATATTCTTATTTACGTTGAGTATAGGGCCCCACTATTCTTAATCCGGTGGACGGACTGAAGCACCTCTCAGGGACAACACACCCGAGCCACTATTATCATCCGGTGGAACGAATCCTACACCTCTCAGGGCAAAACGCTCCTGAGCCACTATTCTGAACCAGTGGAACGGCTTGAATCACCTCTCAGGGACAAGACACCTGAGCCACTATTATCGTCCGGTGGAACGGACCCTACACTTGGTCCCGACTCACGTAATCTTCCACTTTAAATAATTAGTGTCTTATTCATTACTTAATTCATATCATATTCTTATTCACGTTGAGTATAGGGCCCCACTATTCTGAATCTGAGACTAATTTAAAAGTATATAAGAAAATATTTAACTCAAATTCTAATAAACCAAGACTAATTTAAATAATTTCCGAAATCGGTTTTCCGCAAACCAAAAAGGGTAAAACTAAAGAAAATTAATTTTGGAAAGAAATTCATAAAGAAGTTCCGAAAATCTTTTTAATTTAAAACTTCCCAAAATATTAACGATTTTAGAAACGAAGAAATTCAAAGTCAAAAATATTGTCTGCGGATAAAATCATTAAAATAAATTTAACTATTTAAACAGAAATTCTATAATTTAAATAATATATTTCGTTAACGAAATATAACTCCAAAATAAAGGCGTAATCACACGACGAAATTATAATAAAAAACGAATCTAAAATATTAAAAATCAAAATACGAGAAAGAACGGGAATATATATTTTTAACCAAAAATCAAAATCATATGAATATAATAAAATCATGGTCGTGAACGGATTCATCTAGAATGGTCCGCAACGACAATGATTAATTAAATTCAAATATGAAGTCAAAATCGTCGATAAATCCATAAAATGAATCAAAATTAAAATAATTAATTATTTACATCAAATTACGCTAATAAAATCATTAAACTTAATAAATTTGGATTTAAAAAATACGGGGTCTTACAATGATCATGGTGATGGAGCAGTTGTAAGGTGATGACGATGATGATAATGGTTGCAAAGAATGGTGAGGAGTAGGGTAGTAGTTGCAAGGTGAGGGTGGTGATGGTTATATGTATATGTTGTGAGAGAAGTAAAATGGCAGGGGGAGTGTGCAGGGTATGTAGGTCTGAAAAGATAGAAGAAGGTGAAGAAGAAGGAGAAAGGTGATGGGTGATGGATGATGGATGATGGATGAGGGTGCAAAAAGGTGTTGGGTGATGGTGTAAGTGGGGGGTGCAAGTTGCAACAATTTCAGATGTGTGCAGCTTAAGGTTGACGGAAGGAGGAGAAGAAAAAAAGAAAAGAAAAGGAGAAAGAAAAGGAAAAAGAGAAGGGTTGGGGGGTTAATTTATATGATTTTAGATTAGCCATAAGTAATTAGGATTAGTGGAAATTTTAGCGGGTTTTGATTTTAGTTTATGAATTATGGTTTATCCAAGTCAAGGTTTCAGTTTTGGTTAAAGTTTTGGGATTAAGAATTAGGTTAAGGCTAACATAAGATTTATTAATATTAGAATCAAATTAGGGCACTAATGACACGGGATAAGGCTAAATAATTTTTTGGGGTTTTACAATCATTGTCAGAAATTAATATATGAACATGAATTCAAATGATCACAAAAGTAGACGTTTGATTCTTATGACTATTGAATCAGCGGAACTTAATGGATTTAATTTAATTTGTTAGTCATGAAAGTATTCAATTAATTTGGTTAAATATGTTCTTAGACCTTGAAAGAGGTTAGCAAATCACATTAGACCATTATTTATAATTAGTCAACATCTACTTCCACCTTGGAATGTCTAAGGGCTAGACTAACCATGCAGGTCTCTAGTGCTCAATTTTGACCTATTGACAGGTCAAACATCTTGACACGAAATCCTTTACTTCTTGCTTCATGTGGGGCATAGGTATATTCTCTTGTAGTCCTTATACAAATTATCCCCTCCTAGGTGGATGGAATACAGAATATAGTGACTCCCCTTAATATTTAGTGCTTCCGATTAATGTAACTATAAGGTACACACCAACAAACTCTATAGCAAATGCTACCATCTTTGTTAATCTAAAAACCCTCAGCTTAACCATCTTGATAGATGTTGAATTCTCTCAAGTTTAATATCCCTGAGATGTCCTACTCAAATCTCATAAAAAATCATCGGTGTAATCATCAATCTCTTATCTAGACATCTATATTGCCATGTTGGATCAACTCAACCCCCATCTCAGTGAGCTTCTCAAGTAACTGATTAGACAACACAAAAGCACTTCAGAAGTGTGATGTTTTCATACTTGAGGCATCTGCAACGAAGTTGGCCTTACCCTTGTGGTAGGTCAACTCGATATCATAGTCATTCACTACCTCTAACCATATTCTCTGCCTTATATTCAAGGCCTTCTAAGTAAATATATACCTGAGGCTCTTATCTTTAGCACGAAGACCACTAATACCAACTCTAAGTTATGTGTCGAGTAGTTATACTCAAGTTTCTTTAACAAAAAAGAAGCATAAGTCACTAATTTACCATGTTGCATCAATATATAACCCAGTCTGTGCTTCGATACGTCGTTATAGACCTCGAACCCATCTGATCCCAATAGCAGAGTCAAATTTAGTGTTGTATTTAAATGCCACTTTTAACTCTCTCTCTTACACTTATCTCACTAAAATCTGGTTGTCTTCTTTAGATGGTTCATTAAGGGGTAAGCTACCTTCTAGAAGTCCTTAAAAAGCATTTATAATACCCAACCAAACACAGGAAACTACGAACCTTAGGGACACTAGTGGGTGTCTTCCACTCAGTTGCTACTAAACTCTTCACTAGATCTACGACAACTCCTCTTGCTGATAGCACATGACCAAAAATACAACCTCCTAAAGTCAAAACTCACACTTAGAGAGTTTAACATACAACCAGTGCTTTATAAATAGTGACAATATAGTGCAAAGATGATGCTCGTGGTCTTCTCCAATTTGAGAGTATATCAAAATATCTTCTATTAAAACTACCAAAAACTAATCGATGAATGGCCAAAAAATCCTCTCTATCAAATCTATAAACACTTCAAATACATTAGTGGGCCCAAAAGGTATCACATTGAACTCATAATGCCCATGCCTAATCTTGAATGGTATCTTCATAATATCTGCCTCGATGATGCGTAGCTCATGATAACCCGACCTCAAGTCAATCATTGAGAAGATCAAAACACCCCAAAGTTGATCAAACAAGTCATTAATCCTTAGAAGGGGATAGTGTTCTTCATAATCAACTAGTTTAGACCCTAATAATCAATACATAGATAAATGATTCCATCCCTCTTCTTTACAAACAAAATTGGTGCTCTCCATGGAGACATACTCGAGTAAATGTACCAATATACCACTAAATCCTCCAATTAATTCTTCAATTCCCACAACTCTACCAATATCATCTGGTAAGGTGCCTTCAAAACTAGCTCCACTCTCTGGTACTAACTCAATGGTGAAGTCTATCTCACATATCTGTGGCATGCCTGGTATATCCTTGAGGAACACTTTAGGAAACATCTAGTTAACTAGAATATTTTCCAATGCCGACACATTCTTGTTCAGCTATTAAACTCCAAACAAATACATGGGGTAACCTATCTACACTAAGGGCTTGTTTGGTATGGGAGTAATAGGGGTGGAAAAAATTTCCCCCTATTTTATGTCTTTTATATTAAGTATTTAATAATAATAAATATATTTTAATAAAATACTCATTTTAGATCAAATTAAGATCTAAAATGTGTATTCATTAGAACAAAAATATTTAACTTTAATTATATTATACAAGATATATAAAATATAGGGGTAATTTTTACGCTCCTATTACCCCCTAACCAAACAAGCACTAAAGAATAAAATGTATGGGAAGTTATGACATTCATCGTAGACCTATGTTTACATATCTTATAGGAAACCCTAGCACCCTAAGGTCCCCATAAGACAATTCGCTCCCATGCTTAGTCTATCACTGCTTCATATATCCCTAACATATCCATCCCTAGGATAATGTTGAATTCTAGTATTTCCAACTCAACCAACAGTACTAAGAAGTCTACCCACCTATCATTAAGACTGCATCTGAGTATATCCTAATGCAATACAATCTATCCCAAAAGGAAACATCATAGATATACACACACTAGCGGATAGAGAAAATGCAGCTCTCGCAATAAATAAAGTAGATGCAAACGAAAAAGATGCTCCCGAATCAAACAACACATATACTAATAACAAAAGGATGAAAAATGTACCACTAACCACATTTAGCTACCACTCAACCTCTGCCTAACTGATAACATTCAGATACCCATTTGACGCTCGACCCTAATATCCTTCACAATACCCTCTAGTTCCCTAAGTTTGTCATCCTTTATAAGAGAAAGGAAAATGCCTATGTGGTCTCCACTTAGCCTCTATAGGCTATACACTAGCTAGGGCACATTGTCATGCCCTGAATTCTTCCTAAGCCAATTGCGTGCGACACTTAGCCTTTTTCCACTTCCCTGGATGACTAAGTCAGCCTTCACTTCAAGAGAAATCACTCTTGAATAAGAGAACTTTGCTTAGCACAAAGCCTTAAGCACTCACAAAGAAACACACAAAAGAGAGTGTGAGAGAATAAGAGCTTTATTGAGAGAATTTTTGAGAGCTTCCAACTTGTGGATGGTGGAAATGAGACCCCTCACCCCCTATTTATAGTTGAGGCCTCCTCCACCCTCCATCCCGAGGAACATTCTAGAGTGGGCTAGATTATGATCCCTCTAGAATGCTCCATTGGAATACACTAGGATAATCTAGAGGGTTCCATACAAGTGTGTACAAAAGAGGATGGTTCTAGAGACATCCCCCTCTAGAAACATCTATAGAAGCCTCCTACATCTTCTACATATATCCACATTATTCTAGAATGTTCTAGAATATTCTTCAAAAAAATAAGAGTACTCAAAGTGGGCCATGAAAACCTCCCCCACCTGAGCCATCATCGTCCTCGATGATGAGAGAAGACAAGTATTGCTCAATTTCATCCTTGAACTATCACAAGTCTTCTGCCTTTTCCCAGCTATCCTAACTTTTGGGTAGCCTCTTCCATCGAACCAGATATTCTTTGTAGTTGGGCATGCCACACCTCTTGACTATCTGATCGTTTAGGATCTTCTCAACCTCCCGATCAAAGGAAGTCACATTTGTGGGAGGAGCGCGCTTGGACTCCTTTCTCGAAGGATCTTCCGTGTCTTCATGATAAGGCTTAAGTAAGCTCACATCGAAGACTGGGTGTGCCTTGAGCTTGGATGGTAACTCCAGCTGATGGGACACCTTTGCTACCTTCTTTGTGATAGGATAGGGCCTTTCATATCTCCTCATCAAGCCTTTGTGGACTTGGCGATATGCCTTGAACACCTGTGGTGACAACTTCACCATCACCAAGTCTCCCTCCTTAAACTCCAAAGGCCTTCGATCCTTGTCTACCCAATTTTTCATCTTCCTCAAAGCCTTCTCTAGGTGTGCCTTGGCTAGGTCAAGCTGCTCCTGCCATCTATGCGTAAAGGAGTGTGCCACTGAACTACTCCCCTTGTAGCTCTTAGCCACCATGTGCGGAGTGAAGGGTTGGTGCCCCATAACAAACTCAAATGGACTATGCCCAGTGGACTCACTCCTTTGAAGGTTGTAAGAGAATTGAGCCACATCAATCAACTTGTCCCAATCCCTTTGATTGGCACTCACAAAGTGCCTTAGGTACATCTCCACTAAGGGATTCACCCTTTCAGTTTGCCCATCTGTCTACAGGTGAAAGCTCATAGAGAAGTGAAGCTCGGACCCCATCATCTTAAATAACTCCCTCCAGAACTTAGCAGTGAAGCGGGGATCCCTATCGTTGATGATGGACTGAGGCAACCCCCAATACTTCACCACATTGTTGAAGAACAACTGGGTGCACAAATCTGCTGTGCAATCCCTTGAGGTAGGGATGAACGTCCCATATTTGCTTAGCCTATAAACCACCACCATTATCGATCCATATCCTTCAGATGTTGGGAGTGCCAAGATGAATTCCATCGAGACACTCTCCCAAGGTCTTTCAGGAATGGGTAAGGGCTCCAGTAATCCTACGGGACATCTCTGCTCATTCTTATCTTGTTGACAAACAAGGCAAGTACTCACATAGCCTTCCACATCATCCCGCATATGTGGCTAATAGTAAGCATCTTCAATAAGAGCGAGGGTGTATTTCATACCTAGGTGTCTGGCCCATTTAGAATCGTGGCACTCCTTCATTAAGTTCCTTCGCAAGTTTCTCCACCTGGGTATCTAGAGACGGTTTCCCATGATGTATAGTACTCCATTTTATTCCCAGAATATTCAAGTCCTCCCTTCCTTTGCCATCTCCATTAAGCTCTTGGGAAAGGCGGCATGCACCATTCCTTCCTTGACTCATTCTAGGATGTCTCCTGTAGGACCGCTCATACTAGCAAGCATCACCTTGTGACTTAGTGCATCAGTCACAACGTTAGCACTTCCATATTTGTACTCCATCTTGTAGTCAAATTCCGCTAGGAAGTCCCGCCAACGGGCTTGCTTGGGACACGGCTTCTTTTGGTTCTAGAAGTAGCTTGTTCCCACATTATCCATTTTGATCACGAACCTACTTCCAAGAAGGTAATACCTCCATACTCGCAAGCAGTGAATGATGGTGGTCATCTCTTTATCATGCACCGGATACCGTCTTTCAGTATCATTTAGCTTACGGCTCTCAAAAGCGATCAGATGCCTTTCCTACATAAGAACTCCCCTAATAGCATAATCGGAGGCATCCGTGTGTACCTAAAAATCCTTAGAGTAGTCGGGGAGGCTCAAGACTGGCTCTTCCATCACGACCTTCTTTAGATCTTCAAAAGCCTTCACACACTCCTCGTCCCAACTCCATGGGACCTTCTTCTTTAATCTGTTTATGAGGGGTGTGGCCCTTCCCGAATACCCTTGAATGAACCTCTGATAGTAGTTTACTAGGCCAAGGAAGCTTCAGAGTTCAGACACATTCTTCGGGGCTTCCCATTCTTGGACAGCCTGAACCTTGGCCGTATCCATCCCAATCTTTCCATCCTTGATATAGCGGCCCAGAAACTTCACCATAGTGAGAACGAAGGAGCACTTCTCCATTAGAAGTTGGAAGACCTTCCTCAAGTGCTCAACAGGGTCTTCCAAGGTCTCACTGTAGACCACTATATCATCCAGATATACCACCACAAACGTATCCAAGTAGGAATGGAAAATCTTATTCATAAGAGTGCAAAAAGTTGCGAGGGCATTCGTAAGATCGAAAGGCATAACAAGGAGTTCATAAGAGCCATACCTTGTTACACATGCAATCTTAGTCTCGTCTCCTTTGGCAATTCTCACTTGCCAATACCCAGATCGCAGGTCCATTTTGGTGAAGTACCTTACCTTCCCAAGCCAATCAAACAAGTCGTCTATTAAGGGCAGGGGATACTTGTTCCTTGTTAAGTGCCCGGTAGTCCACACACATTCGAAGAGAGCCATCTTGCTTCTTCTGGAATAGCACGGGGGGACCATTGGGAGCTTTTGAGGGATAAACGAACCCAGCATCAAGTAGATCCTTTAGCTGCTTCCTCAATTCCTCCAACTCGGGCGGGCTCATTCGGTAAGGACTTCTTGAGGGTGGCTTGGCTCCCGGTTCCAACTCAATAGCATGGTCCACCTCTCTCCTTGGTGGAAGCTTCTTGGGTAGCTTAGCAGGCATCATGTCCTTAAATTCATGAAGGACCTGTTGTACTTCTTTAGGCACCTCCATGGGTGTTGGGGACTCCTCCTCAACCACCGAAGCCAAGTAGCAGACTTCTCTCCTTTTGAATCCCTTAGAAAATTGCATAGTAGAAAGAGAGCGGAACTCTACCTTAGCTCGTGCTAGGGGCACCACATGGCTTTGCTTCCCTTTCATGATGTGCATGGTGCTATCCCTTGAGAATGTAAGTGGAGCTGCCACATCTATGAACTCCATCCCGAGCACCATGTCATAGTCATCCATCTTGGTCACAGTGAAGTTCACCCTTCCTTCCTATGAGCTGAGGGTTATGGGAACTCCATATGCTACCCCAAGAATGGGCCTAGCATTTGAGTTCACTGCCTTCATTCTTCCTGGCTCCTTGGTGACCTTGAGATCCATCATTTGTGCTTCCTTAGGACTAAGGAAGTTTTGTGATGCTCCGATGTCAACTAAAGCCCTACTTGTGACACCCTTCACCAGGACCTCTGCATACATCAGCCCCTTAGCCTACTCCTTTAGCTTGGAGTTGATGGAGTTGAATAGGGTTAGAGACCCCACGTGAGTCTCGCCCTTATCATCTTTCTCCCTCTCGGTGGAAGCCATAGCACTCAAGGCTTTCTTTTGCGGGCAATCTCGCAAGAAATGGTTTCCACCACACATAAAGAATTCACATTTGTACTTAGAAAAATCCTTACCTCTATGCTCCTTCTCCTTGTCTTTGCCCTTGGAGTCATGGTGCTTAGGACCGGTCTTGTGGGGCTTACCTCCCCCACCTTTGTTTGAACTATCCTTCCGGCCCTTGTCTTTTCTCTCGAACTTGTACTCGATCAAGGACTCCGCTTCCCAATAAGCTGCGGGGAGGTCTTGAACATTTCTCCTCCTTAGCTCTTACTCAACCCACGATTGTAGCCCGTCCATGAAGTATAACAACCTTTCCTTTTCGGGCATGTTGGATATCTCAAGCATCAACGAGCTATATGCCTTGATGTACTCCTTGATAGCTCCTGTGTGCTTGAGATTCCTTAGTCTCCTTATGGCATCTAACTCGGCATTAGTCGGGTATAAGTGCCTCTTGAGGTCCGCCTGGAACTCTTCCCATGTGTTTATAGCACAAGACCCCTCTCAATATCTCGGTGGTGGGCACGCCACCATAACATGGCATCATCCTCAAGATAGAGAGTGGCTTGGGTAATTTGTATACTATCATTAAGTAAATGAGTGGCGAAAAAGTACCTTTCAATGCCGTAAAGGAAATTGTCAATTTCCTTTGCATCCCTCGAGCCCTTGTATTTGTGAGGCCAGGGTGTATCCAACATAGGAATAGACCCCCTTGAGCTTCCTGCACCGACCGAGATTGCCTCCTTACAACGAGCACAATCCGCCTCAACACTTGTGAGCCTTTCCTTTAGTTCAAAGTTCTCGGCTAAAAGTTGATGGATTCGGTCCAACATCTCATCCATAAGTCTCTTGTCGGACTCTACCATTTCTTCACGGTGTCTGGTGGCAAAAGCATTCACCAACTCGTGTACATCCTCTTGGTTGGGTAAAGCCTCCACTTCCTTCTCCAACCCATCCACCCTTCCCTCCAAGGTGGATACATCATCTTGGCAGGCTTAGATGGATCTATCCATACTCTCCATGATATCCTCTAAGTTGGTAGAAGGACCCTTAGAGGTGCCCTTGCCTTTCCTTTTTTTCTCAACATCAGCAACTTGAGTGACCTGTGAGCTAGCAGGGACTTGTGCCATAGCAACACCTCTTGGTTACTCTTCGCGTAACCTAGCTCTGATACCACCTGCCATGCCCTGACTTCTTCCTAAGCCAACTATGTGTGACACTTAGCCTTTTTACACTTCCTTGGATGACTAAGTCAGCCTTCACTTCAAGATAACTCACTCTTGAATAAGAGAACTTTGCTTAGCACAAAGCCTTAAGCACTCACAAGGAAACACACAAAAGAGAGTTTGAGAGAATAAAAGCTTTATTGAGAGAATTGTTGAGAGCTTCCAACTTATGGATGGTGGAAATGAGACCCCTCACCCCTATTTATAGTTGAGGCATCCTCCTCCCTCCATCCCGAGGAACATTCTAGAGTGGGCTAGATTATGATCCCTTTAGAATGATCCATTGGAATACACTAATATAATCTAGAGGGTTCCATACAATTGTGTACAAAAGAGGATGGTTCTAGAGACATCCCCCTGTAAAAACATCTATAGAAGCCTCCTACATCTTCTACAAATATCTACACATATCCACATTATTCTAGAATATTCCGTAAAAAAAAACAAGAGTGCTCAAAGTGGGTCGTGACAACATGCCCTTTTATGTTGATGTTATTATTGTTATGGTTGACAGTGTTGCTATTAAAAGGCTTACTATTAAGGTACGAGTGGTCCTTACTATTGAAATTGGCACTCAAATGGTTGGTGACCTAACTATCTATAAGCCCTATGATGAAGAGGAGTGCACTAATAGTCTCACATTTCATGATCTCAGTTGTAAAAATAGCACATAAAGCCCCTCGGCTTTCCCACAAAGCTTCTATAACCACTTGTGTGACCCTAGTGTCAATAGTGACCACCTTATGTCTATAACTAACCTAGATGCTGGAACCCTAGAAGTCTACCTCCTTAATATTGGATCTTGCCTCCAAATTCCTGTATTTCTAGCGTCCCTTTATCCAGAATGAAAGCTTGCTTTTAAACCATCGTAGCGGTAACCGAAGCTCATTCATACAATGTGGATAGGTCTTAGAATGCCACAACACCCATCATCCTTTAGATTCTAAAATGGAGCCCCTACACAAGTTGGTATACCATAGTCGAATTGCTAGCTGCTACACACAACTCAAACATCAGCAACTCCGTGAACTACATATGATACTACCTAACTGTTATGACCTTAACTACATCTTATCCTTTTTAAGACTCTTAGGGTAAAACTTAGTATGAATCACCATCTTAAAGTCCTCCTAGGACATTGAGGGTCCTCCTTGTGCACGATGACCTATCCACCAGGTGTCTGTAGTTCCACTAAGAAATAAGGTTGCAATGCTCTCCTTCTAAGCAAGTGGATAGTCGACCACCTTATAAGTCCTATCCATGTCCCAAATCAATCCCTCTAGGATGACAAGGTCATCGTTACTAACGTAGATTAGTAGTTGATGTCTTGTGACCCTCTAGAGTCAATTCTCTTTGATACCCTCCTATGGTGAATGTGGGGGGGTTGTGGTTGAGGCTGAGGTGGCAGTAGTGGAGACCTTAAAAACTTGATGAAGGCCTCAAAAGCCTCCTCTAAATGACTAATGTGACTATTAAAGGTCATGGTGAGTTAATTAGCTATAAGATAGAAAATGTATCAGGATAATCATCCCTACCTTACTAGCAAACATTGTGCATATGCACAATAAAAGGCCACCTAGACCGATAAAATCAAATGAGGGATCATTAGAAAATTGAATTTTTGAAAACAAACCACCTTAATCAATAACCAAGTCTCTAATACCAACTTATAACACCCTAAAATTTACTGCTAGAAAATTTTATTTTTAACGAAAGTATAATACTAAAATAATTGGGTTTTATCATCATTATCGACTTAAGTCTAGTTTACCATACCATCATTATGTCAACCACAAGGTAAATTGATTATACATAAAACATGATAAATAGAAATCAAATTGGAGATTAAATTCGTGCACAATATCCAAAAATATAAAAGGGGATACCATGGAACTAAGAGTCTAAAAAGTATTTGGGTAAATATAACATCCGGATAACATGAATCTATATCCAAAACCCCAATACATAATATCACTCCTCCACACATAGAGTATCATAAGTAGTAAAATATCTACTAGGACATCATCAATCTGCACAAAGGCATTAGGGTCATCTTCTCATGGAAATGAGCAACACCTATGAAATGGATGATCGGTATACTATGTATTGAGTAAGGTAACAATACGGTCGAGTAAGGGAAAAAGAGAATTACATGAGTTCACATTGGAGAATAAGCATACATGCATGATAAATAAATCAATGCAAAGTAATTACTAATTCCACATCTCACTATTAGATATAACAAATTCCATTCTTTCATTTATGTCGAGTTTAGGGACACCACTACTATTAACCCGATGGAACTGGCTGAAGCCTCCTTTAGGGAAAAATACACCTGAGTCATTATTATCGTCTGATGGAATGAACCAAATATATATCAAAACACACACTCCTAACCACTATTTCAAACTAGTGGAATGGTCTAAAAAACCTCACAAGGAACAGTAACCCGAGACACTATTATCGTCCAATGGAATGGAAACAACCCCTTGGTTTTAAATCACATAATATTTTACTTTAAATAATTAACGCCTTATACATTAGTTACTTATATCAAATCATATTCTCATTTATGTTTATGTTAGGGCCCTAGTATTCTTAATTCAATGGAATAGACTGATACACCTCTTAAGAAAAAGTACACTTGAGCTACTATTATCGTTAGTGGAAGGGACCCATAAAATACATCAACCCAACTCATGTGATCTCTCACTTTAAGTGATTAATATCTTATTCATGATTGGTTTGATATGAAAAACACACAATTGAAGAAATTAAATCACAACCACATAGATATCAAAGTCGTTCTCAAGGATTAGGTCCATAAATTTCATAAGAAAATCTAATTTCATATTTTAGGCATAACTTATTCTCTATTGCTCTTTTATCCACCAAATTTAGTACCTCTTCCTCAAACATTTTATCATCAACATACCCAAAAATTAATTTCTAACTCCAACAACTTATAGATGCAATAACAACCCTATCTCAATAGTTACTATTCATAATACTTATAAAACTCTAATTTCATAGGTACGTCACAAATTTTTCCATAAGACTTCTATGATTACACAAATTCAATATGTCTTTCAAAAATACCAATATTAACGATGTATCCAAAAATCATGGTCTGAATCTACATTTTACACATGGAATAATAACATTGCCCTTTTAGAATTATTATTCCCAAATTAAGACATTTCCTCATTTTGTGGAACTTATGACATTTATAATTACTCTAAACATTTCACATAATAATCTTAGAATGTTTGAGCCCATATAACACATTAAAGGACCATAATTTCTATATTAGACCCATATTGATCAAAATGCCATTAAAGATATCCAAATTTCCTTATTTCATGAAAATCTTATATGTTTGGAGTCATTATTTTCAAATCCTTCATTTATCAATATACATATTAAACACTCATTTCCCACTTATCATAATTATTTAACCCACATACAATACCATATATCATACCAATTATCTTAGGGTTTTCAATTTAGAAATTATCATAATGATATTACATGCTTCTCGACCTTCTCACTTTTCATTATATAATACCATATTACCACATCATAATATTAATCAAGATGAAATTAACAAAATAATCACAATAACATAATAATCCACAATGCATACATAATAATAAGAACAAACCCCTAACTATGACTAGTATCCTTACAGAAAAAGGCATGGGTCTTGAAGCACATATCTCCTATTCTGCCTTCTCCAAAATTGCCAGAAAATCACCTAAAAAACAATAACAAAACACCATAAGAACTTAATGATTATTAAGGAATATTTAGTATACATAGTGAAAAGATTAGATCAAAACCAAAATATGGCTTGAAGATGTGATCGGCAAAACTTTGCATTAGAAAATTGGGATGAGCATCAACAAGTGTTGAAGTCAAGGGGGTGGAAATAATAAGGAGGGTTGGAGGTAGGAGTGTGCAATGGTGGAGGAGGCTGAATGGAAATGGGGGTTTTAGTTTTTTTGGCATAAATAAGAGGAGGGGGAATGATAATTTTTGCTAAAGGTGTTACGGGTTGTTTGGTGGTTTTTGTCAAAGGGGGATGGGGGCTTCGATGGGTTGTTCCAAAGATAGGGAAGTGTTTCAGTGATTTTGGTTGATGTTTGGGGGGAGAAAACGAATCTGGTTGCTAAAGGTGGTGGGTGGTGAAGAAGAGGAGGAGACTTTGGTGGAACTTGCTGAAGCAAAGGGAAATGCAACGATGGGGATGGTCGATGGTATGGGGTGAGATGCAGTGTTGATGGTTGTTGCTAGGGTGTGAGCTGTGATGTTAAGTGATGTTGTTGGGATGGTATAGAGCTTTTGATGATGGTGAGGTAAGCATAAAGGATGAGGAGGAAGAAAGGAAGAAGGCTTTGGTCTAGGTGCTATATTTTGACAGAAAATAGAGGGATGAAGGAAGGTGGTTTGGGGCATTTATTTAACTATATATACACATAAATGCTCACAGTAGAGAGGGGAGGTGATAGGTGAGGCAATTGGGGCAATGTTTTCAAGGTAAAACCATAATTGTAGGGCATGGGTGATGATAAGGGTAGGGTTGTCATCTGTGATTATAAGGGTGGAGTATGGGTGATGGTGTAACACCCTGATTTTTACTTCTAAAAATTTTTATTTTACAACGGAAGTATATAAGTAAAATATTAGGGGTTACCCCTGTAATTAACATAAGTCTGGTTTATTCAACTATCCTTACATCAATCATAAGGCTAAAACATTTAAAATAACATAAGAAAATGAGTTTAGAGTTTAACTTTGAGTTACACTACAAAATACAAAAGATGGGATACCATGGATCAAGAGTCCAAATAGGTATCCACGTAAATATAACTACCAAATAACATTAATCTACACCCAAATACCTAATATAGAGAAGGCCACTCATCCTCACATAAGGCATCATAGGCAACATAATCATCTAGGGAATCTTCTGAGACCTACATATAAAAATTAGGGTCTCCTATTTGTGGGGATGAGTAGCACCTATAAAATAGGTGGTTAGTGCGCTACGTACCGAGTAAGGGAACATTACTATAGAAATAGGGATACAATTAACATATGCTTTCATAATAGATTATAAGTATACAAGCAATTAGTTGAAACATCTCATAAGACAAACAATGATCCAAATCTCTTTATTAGATATAATCCATTTTCATTCTTCTATATACATTGAGTGTAGGAACACCATTATTATTAAACTAGTGGAATGGTCTGAAACACCTTCTTAGGGACAATACACATGAGCTACTATCATCATCTGGTGGAATAGATATGAAAATATTACCTTCTTAGGGTAGAATGTTCCCAAGCCACTATTCTCTCCCATTGGACAGAATATATATATAAATATCACCTTGGTTCTGACTCGCATATTCTTCCACTTTAAATCATTAGTGTCTTTTCCATAGGTTATACTGTTATATTTTCATTTCACGGTGAGGAGGGCCCCCACTATTCTTAATCTAGTAAAACGGACTAAAACACCTTCTTGGAGCAAAACGCTCCCGAGCTACTCTTTTTTCTTGTGGAACAAAGATTAAAAACATTACATTCTCAGGGCAAAATACTCATAAGCGACTATTCTCCCCGATGGAACGGGATATATATAAATAAAAACATCACCTTGTCTCTACTCACGTGCTCTTTTACTTTAAGTGATTATTATCTTATTCGAGTTAAATTTTTAGGCAATTAACACATTAAAGTAGATAAATACACCATGCAGGTTAAAGTCTTTAATCTACTCGCACCCCAATAGCACAATTCTTAGCATTCATTCTCCCATATTAAATATTCAACCACAATTTACAATATATCAATCTCAAATATCATCATTATTATTATTTCCGAAATTTGCGGTCTAACTACCATGTCATACACATACAATAAAAATCTTATTCCATGGTATTACTCACAGAAATATCCAAAAACCTTACTCTCACATATTAGCCATAATTTACCCCATGAGACTCTTATAAGTACTTAGTTCAATAAACATCCTCATAAGGTCACTCAATAGCAACCTATCCAAAATTCGAATAACCTCTAGATTTTACACATGGAATGATAACATTATCATTTTGAGTTATTATGCCCTAATAAGACCATTATTTCATTGAAGGACCCCAAATAAACAATAATACCTCTAAACATTTCACATGATATCATTATCATATTTTAATCCACCTAACACATAAAATACCACAATTTTCTCATTATTCCATAATGACCAAAATACCTTTAAGAACAGCAATATACTTTATTTTATAAATTCTTATACCTTCCACACACATTATTTTTCCAAATCCACCAATCATCATCATACCTCTTAAGAATGCTTATGTCTATTTATCATATCTTATTTAGTTCATATTTCATGCCATAAGATATATTCCTACAATTTTATCATTATCACAACAAAATCATAACTATACCTCTTACCTATTCTTTCTTTATTTCAAACATAATATTCACATCATCACAAAATATCATGACTAATATATATTAAATCATATAGCAACGATATCATGAAAAACACATAGCCATAATAGCAAATAACACAAAAAATTTAAAAATTGATTAGTATCCTTACCAACTAGAATACTGGCTCTAAGCAAGTAAATCCTAGACTTCCTCCTCTAAGATTACTGAAACACCACCTACGAAAAACAATAAAACACTCGGTTAGGCTCGAAAAGCATAACCGAGGGAGAAATTAAGGCAAAGTGGGTAAAAATGGAAATAACCGTAGTCAAATAGAAGCTTGAGATATGTGGATGTGTAGTGGAATGTGTGGTGGAGCTATGGTAAAATTTTAGTGGTATTTATATGAGATTTGGGGGTGAAAATAGGAGTGTACGACCAAAAATGGAGCCTATATGTGTGTGTAACGGTGGTGCACACCTAGGTCGAGAGGTAGGATCGAGAATAGCTAGGCAATGTAAAGTGGCATGACTGTGCTTGATCACTGGCAAATAGGTTGCAAGAGGAACAAATGTGCACGAGCATGCGACTAGACCATGTGCAGGCATGTGAAGGTGCATGACAGGCTGTGTTGGGTTGCACGAGCATGCGATAGGAAATTTTAGTGTTGCACGACCATGAATTTCTCAAAAATGAGATGAGTAAGAGAAAGAAGAAGGAAAAAGAGGTGGTGGTTGGCGGTAATGACCAGCGACGGTGCTGAGGAAGGTTAAGGTGACATTTGTGGTCGGTCCACCGGTCGATGGATGGTGTGTGGTGGTTGTGGTGGTGCACAATGGTGATGGGAGGTATGTGGTAGAACAATAGTGTAAAACCCCCAAATTTACTACTGAAAAATTTTGTTTAAATCAAAAGGTTTAGCGGAAGCGAAAGATAAAACCGTAAACTCGGGGGCGTTACCGCCACACTTAGTACCGGACCGGTACACTTCTACTGTTCCAGTACTAAGTGCTAAGGCTAAAACCAAACAACATCAAGTGCGAAACATTAAAACATGAGTCGACATTTGACATAAATCATTAACGAAACACAAGTCAGACAGTAATTAGAATACAGTTTAGGATTACAACTTAAGAGTACGATTTCCAAAACATGAAGCGTAGTACGAAATATAGCTAAATAAGGAAATACGAAATCCGATGATAGCAATGGAGTCTGGCCAACTCGCTCTCGGTCCCCAAGTCAGGTTAGGCTCAACACTCTGCCCCACCTGATGCCTCGTAGGTATCGTAGGCATCGAAGACATGGTCTCCTACCTACACAAGATCAAAGGGGTCTTCTGCTCGTGGGAATGAGAAGGACCCATGAAACGGGTGATCAGTACGCTACGTACTGATTAAAGTAACAGACGAGCTAAGGCCAACACATAGAACATATGATACAAGGATAAGCACATAGGCAACATACGATAGCACACATGATAAGGCCTGATTACTTTCCCGGTGACTTATTCTTTATTCTCATTAATAATATGTCCATTCCACACATATTCTTTAATAGTCCATGTGAGTGCGAGAACCCCACTATTATAGCCGGTGGACCGGAAGTAAACACACAGGACAGAACGCACCTGACCACTATTATTTGCCGGTGAACCGGACTGGCCCCGACTCACATGGTGTTTCGCTGTAAGTATTTAGTATTTTTTCCATGGATTAACTTATTTACTTTGGTTTATCGAGCAAAAAATCCCCCACTATTATAGTCGGTGGACCGGAAGGTAAACACACAGGGCAGAACGCCTCTTACCACTATTATTGCCGGTGGACCGGAAGGTAAACACACAGGGCAGAACGCCTCTGACCACTATTATTGCTGGTGGACCAGAAGGTAAACACACAGGGCAGAACGCCTCTAACCACTATTATTGCCGGTGGACCAGAAGGTAAACACACAGGGCAGAACGCACCTGACCACTATTATTTGTCAGTGGACCGGACTGGGCTCGGCTCAACAATCTTTCACTTTACATGATTAGTGTCTTATCCATGTCTTATTAAATAACATTCCACCCTTGACATGCATGTCATCAATGTTCTACCGCTTTTCTTTCAAGAGGGCCCGTCCCATATTTTGAGACTCCTGCACCCCTTATCACACCCCGACATTCTCTTCCCTATGGTCACACCTAATGAAAGACCAACCCCTGAGAGTGTAGGTTAAGCCCAACGCCCGATGACATCGATCTTGCCCATTCTCGACCTCTAGGGTTTTCCCCCTTGGAAACCCTAGTTGGACCTATGTGGCCCAACTTCTTTTCACTTACCTTACCATCACTTGTTCCTCACCCCACATCTCACCCTTATTAGGTCAAACCCCAAGGCATGTCACTTTATTCCTCGATCTTACATGTGATCGTCATAACCCTAGTTGGCCACATCAAACCCTAGCACCTTACTTCTTCCACAAGTAATCTCTCTCTTTTCATCCCAAAGTCTCTTCTTTCACATAGAAACCCATACTCATCTTTTATATAAGTGAATTATCACTCTCAACCCATACTCCACCCTTAATCATTCTTACTTTTGTACTCCCCAAATATCCACTTTCTTCCAAACCCTAATCGGGTCCCTTATCCACCCTTGCACCAATCTACGTACTATTTTTCATCCTAAGTCTCCAATCGCTCCACAACTCTCCCATTCTCTTATTTACACCCTAATTCAACTTTTCTCACGTAAGATTCACCCCCATGCAAGATTTAGCCATCCCATGCAAACACCCCAAGTCACCATGCAGATTCTAAGACTCCCATGCATGGTTCCCAACTCTCGTTTATTTTGGACATTCCTCCCACTTGAATCTTCTCTCATGGATCATGAGGTACTCAGGTCAACCTCATATCCCCCTTAGTGAACTCACTTCCCATTCCTTTCTTGTTATCCTTTTATTCCCAATTCATATTACCAATTACCCTAACATGCATGTCCTAGAGGGCCGTATCATAACACATCCAAAACATCATACGTATACATGTCATGCTCATGTCATAGAAAGCACATACAACATACCTCGATCTCCAAGTTGCGCTACACATAAGACAAGTTATCCACAAATCATATAATACAGGGCATAGCATGGCATTCACAACATTCAACACATCCATGTCACACATAGCACAAGGCCATAGCTTCGTCCTTACCTAAGATGACGCCGGGCTTGGAGCACGCTCCTCTAACTCCTTAGGGCTTTGGTTAGGATTACCTATAAAAAGGGAAAAATACTAAGTATTAGTTTCCCTCGAAAGTACCATCATCCCTTATTCTAGTTTAAGATTAGGGTTCTTATTACTAAAGAGGGTATTATACAAAAACTAGGGTTTTTATCTTAAATTTAGTATACTAAATATTACTAGTCAAAAAGTATTTATTTTTGATACTTATTGTTAACCTTATATTATTAGACCCGTTAGCTCTACTCTTATGGTAATAGTGTTCATGCTAACTATAGGAAAATAGTGATAATAGTAATAATAGTAATAGTTGATAATGATACCATAGTAATGATGTTAGTGTTAAAGGCGTTAGGGATAATATTAAATGGTAAGGTACTAAGATTTAAGTATTCTTCTTATTTAACAACAAAATGATAACACACCAACTTTGAGTTAAATAACATTGATAATAATAAAAGTAGTGGTAATAATAACAATAATGATAAAGATGTTAAGTATAATAATAATAATAATAATAATAATAATAATAGTAATAATAATCAAATAAGGTTAGGTCAAGTAGTAATAATAATAATAATGATAATAATAATAATAATAATAATAATAATAATAATAATAATGATAATAATAACAATAATCGTAATAATGTTAAGTATATTAGAAGATAACAATCGAAAAGTAATATAAGAGTCCCAATATTTACACTAACAGTGGTAATGGTCAAGTTAATACTAGTAAGAAAATAATAATATTAAGGATACAGATAATAATAGTAATAATAATAATAATAATAATAATAATAATAATAATAAAAAGTAATAATAATAAGTATAATATCATTAATAGTAGTTAAAACTAATAATAGTTACATAAAAGAGATATTAGGGTTTGGGTAAGTGGGAAACCACCTAGGGTCGGTGGTGGTCTGGCGGCGGCGCGTGGCGGCGACGGCGCTGGCGGAGGAGGAAGAGAAAGGAAAGAATCAAGGTGGAGGTTGGATGGGAGGAGGAAAAGAGAAGTTTGAGGTGGGGGAAGAAGCAGCAGGTGAATAGGAGGGGAATGAGGGTGGTGGCGTGGCAAGGGGTGGCGGCGCGCGGTGGCTGACGCGGCGGCCGAAGGTGGTGGAGGGTGGTGGAAGATGTTGGAGGTAGGAGGAGAAGAAGGTAAGGGACGATGAGGGTATGGGAAGGTAGGGGAGAGTCTGCTAGTTATATTGGTGGGTGGTAGGAGGGCTGGTTGCGGCGAGGGTGGCGGTAGGAGGCGGCACGAGGGTCGGCGAAGGGCTGAAGGTGGTGGTTCGGGATGGAAACTTTGCACGGCTAGGGTGGCACGTGCAAGGCAAGGAGGAGGGTGGTGGCGGCTTGGTTTTGTCAAGGGAGGTGCAGGGAAGGTTCCGGTGGGCTGCGATGGCGGCGGCGGTCACCGGTGGCGGCGGAAAGCTTAACTTTTTGAGGCGGCGGAGAGGCAGGGTTTCGGGGCAAAATCAAAAAGGGGAGCTGGCTATGGCTGCTAATGGGGGTATTTATAGGCAATTGGGGGTAGGAAAACGACGAAGGAGGGAGAGGACACGCGGGGCAGGTGCGGCAGGTCGTCGTCCGGTGGTGGCAGCCGACGCATGCCCTGTAGGTTTGTAGGGTGTGTTTGGCTTGGTGCGGAAAAAAGGAAAGAGGGCAGGACGTGTGAGGGGTAGGACGGACATGCTGGGTCAAAATGGGGAAAGAAAGGGATGGAAATGGCAGGGAAGGACGGCGGGACGGAAGGCGGCTGTCGGTGGTGGCAGACTGCGAGTTGTAGGCCTGACGCGAGGAGGAAGACGACGGCGTGGGGGTGGATTGGCAGTCCAAGAAAAAGGAAAAGAGGGAGAGCCAGCCGGTTTGGCAACGGTTATAAAGTTCATAAACCAAACGCGGCGTTTCAGTGGTTAGAGGGACAAAACGCGGCATCGCGTCGCTGGATGGGCAATGGTCATAAGGTTCATTTAACGCGACGCGACACTTCGGCGGATTAAAGGATAAAACGCTGCATCGCACCTAGGTGACGGCCAGCGAACGGCGTTGGGCCGCAGGGAAGGAGAAAAAGAAGGGGGAGGAGGTTGGGCCGCGGGAAAGGCCAATTGGCGGAGGGAGGAAGGAAAAAAAGTAAGAAAAGAAAATGAAAAAGGATTAAATAAGGATTTAAATGTTTTGGGTCCACATAATTATTTTGAGTATTTTTATTGGGTGTTTAGAATAAAAATATTTAAATATTTTAATTAAAATATTAAACCTCCTCTTTAGGATAGTTTTAGGCCCCTTTAAAAATATATTTTTCCTAAATTCCTTTTTAACCACACAAGGCCCAAATTCTCTCCCTTATAAAATATTTATAATTTCCTATTAAATTTCCCTACATAATCCCTCTTAACCTACATAAATTAATGAATTAATTTAATTCCCCAATAAATTCTTGTTTAATGACATATTTATGAAATAATCAATTTTTGGGGTATTACAAATAGGGCACGAAACAGGTGGAAGAAGAGGAAGAAAAGAGAAAGAAGAAGAGAAAAAAAGGAGAGGGGCTCAAATAGTGGCTCTTTAACATACAAATGGCAGAGTGGAGACAAAACAAAGTGGAAAAAGGAGAGTGTGGTACATGTATATATATATATATACATATATATATATATATATATATATATATATATATATATATATATATATATATATACATACACACACACACACACACACACACACATGTGTGTGTGTGTGGTGCGAATGGGGAAATGAAACAGAGAGGGAGGAGTGCGAGCAAGGGTGCAGGGGGTGGTGTAGGTTACGAGGGGTGGTAGTGGAGATAATGGTTGTGTGTTATGGTGAAAATGTAGATGATGGTGATGGTGAGTGTATATGTTGCATAAAGATGAGGAAGAAAAAGGAAGAAGGCGGGGAGTAGGTGGTGTGGTTGTGTGCAGTCAAGCAATAAAGGTAAGAAAAGAAGAAGAGTGGTGGAGGATGGATGGCTGTAGAGAAGATGATGGGAGATGGTGCAAGTGGGGAGGGATGCAAGTTGCAACAAAATTAAATATTACAGCTTAAGTTGATGAGAGAAAGGAGAAAATAGAAAAATGTTGGGGATTATTTTAGGTGATTTTGAATTAGTTAAAATAAATAGAATTAGTGGTAATTTTATTAGGTTTAAGCTTGGGATACAAAATACAACTTATCTGGGTCCGGTTAAAGTTTCGGAATAAAGAAATTGGGTTAAGGCTAAAATAAAATTTTCTCAAAATTATAATCAAATTAGGGTGTTAATGATATAGTATTAGACTAAGCAAAATTTAGAGTATCATATATTATCATATGTACGAGACGTTGGAGTTAGACCTTGATTTTTGGGTATGTTGTTAATAATAATAATAATTGAAGAAGATGCACTAAATTTAGTAGATAAATGATCAATATGAAAGAAGTTATACTTATAATGTGAAATTAGGGTTTCTTAGGAAGATTATGGACCTATTCCTTGAGAATAGTCTTGATAACTATGTGGTTGTACTTTATATGTCTCAATTATGAATTTTACATATCAAATCAATTATGAATAATATATTAATCACTTAAAGTGGAATATCGTGTGAGTTGGCCCGAGGTGTTTTATGGGTCCATTCTATTAGACAATAACAGTGGCTCAGGTGTGTTTACCTGAGAGGTGTATTAGTGTGTTCCACCTAAATTCAACGTAAATGAGAATATGATTTGAGATAAGTAACTAATGGATAAGACATTAATTTTTTAAAGTGAAAGATTACATGAGTTATGACCGAGGGGTTGTATCCATTCCTCTAGATGATAATAGTAGCTTAGATTTGTTCTTCCCTGAGAGGTGTTTTAGTCCGTTCCATCGGATTAAGAATAGTGGAATTATTAAACTCAACATAAATAAAATAATATAATATGTTATATTTAATAATAAGATATTAAATCAGTAATTACCTTACATTGTTTTATGTATCATGCATATCCATTTATTCTTTAATGTGAACTCATGTAATTCTTTCCATCCCTTACTTAGGTATTGCAATACCCCATCTTTTTCTAAATGTGTTGAATGCAAAATTATGCCATTTTTTGGTGTTTGACTTTGATTTGAAACTATGATTAGATTTGAGGTAAAGTTGGATTTAAAATGAGGTTGGAAAACTAAATTAAGTAAGTTTTCAGATAGATCGATTGATTGGTTTCATGAACCGATCAACTGGTTCATCGTTTCAGCAAAATGGTTTTTACTTGACCAAATCAATCGATTGGTTGAGGAATTGATTGAATGGTCTGAAGAATAATTAACTGGTAGGCCAAATCAATTGACTGGTTTGTCAATGTGAGTATATTTTTGAAACTCAATTTTTTAAGAAAATTTCTTATACTAAAATGGAACCTTGATAACCCATTCCAAATTATTCCTAAAATATTCTTAGCCTTTTTCATGAAGCATTTGGCCAAAAAATAGTACCTTAGATTGATTTAAGGTGTCAATTGAGATAATTGGGGAGGGAGAGGATATCATCTTTGTCTTCTTTCAACTCTCTCCTCTACACATTTATAGGATCCTTACTTCAATTTTAGACTCAATTCTACTTAGCTGGGAGATTCCTTCCACGTTGACTGTAATACCCCCAAAATTACAGTTGAAAATTTTCATTTAATCAAAACTATACACCAAGATGGGGGTGCTACTACCGCGATCAACACAAGCCTGGCCCTCGGCCAGTCTCGCACCACCATAAGGCTAGAAATTTCACAAGTCATAAAATTGATTAGGACATAAAATCATAATGATTTGAATAATTCATATCTGAAAGAGAAATCAAAGTGCACAATTAAAGAGTTATTATAGAAACCAAAATATGATACAGAGTTAAAGCCCTATAGGGGAAAACAGTACGAACAACAAAATAGAGTACGATAGGAAAATATGAGTCCAAAAAATACTCACTCTTGAGCCCTATGCTAAGTCCAGCAAGTCATCACTTAGCCTTGCCCAACACATCAAATGTGTCAAACACAACATCTCCTACCTACACCAACTCAGAAGGGACCTCTGCTTGTGGGAATGAGAAACACCTATGAAACGGGTGATCAGTACACTACATATTGAGTAAAGTAACCATGCGGCTAAGATTATACATAAAAGATAGATAATACACATAGGTAACCAAGCAGATAAGGCCATACATGAAATATGGATAATACAAGTAGTGAATCAGTCCGGTTAAACATAAGCATTAGTCCTTTGGTCATTATTCCCATTTTACACCATTCTCATTTTAAGTCTATGCGAGTATGGAAACTCACTTTTATAGCTAGTGGACCAGAAAACACCTAGGGCAGAACGTACCTTACCACTATTATTCGCTAGTGGAACGGTCTCTAGGGCACAAGACACCTGGCCACTATTATCGCTAGTGGACCGGTTTAGCCTCGATTATCATGGTGATTCACTATAAGTAATTAGTATTTTTTCCCATGGCTTATTATCATTAGGTTTGGTTTATTAAGCTCGGGATCCCCCACTATTATAGCTAGTGGACCGAAAACATATAGGGTAGAACACATCTAGCCACTATTCTTACTGATGGATCGGTCTAGGCCTTACTCAATAATCTTTCTCTTTAAATGGTTAGTGTCTTATTCATATCTTATTCAATAGATACTTTCATATTAGAAATGCATGCCCATTGGACTTTCTGCTCACACCCCATTCACACCTACTCTCCCGAAAAGCCCCGTCCCATATCTTAAGACTTTTATGCCTCCTAGAATACCCAAACATCCTTCCCCCTTTCTTTACTTACCATGAAAGCCCAACTCCTATGTATGTCGGTCAAGGCCTACTCAACCATATCTCTGGTTTAACTCAATATCGCCCTATAGGGTTTTCCCTTAGAAACCCTAATCTGGCCTATATGGCCTAACCTCTCCCTATTATACATGGCTCATGCCACCTTTGTTCCCAACTCATCACCCCACTCTATCCACACCCAACATCCTAACTTTACATCCCATTCTACACGTGTGACCACGAAACCCTAGTTGGCCACACCAAACCCTAGCACCTTCTCCTTTCTCATATGTTGTCTCTTCATCATCCTCCCTCACCATTTTCCTTTTCATATGACACATTTATTCCCCCATGAGACACCCCCACTCCAACCTCTTCCATTATTTCTCCTATACATAATTTTCCCACTTAGGGTTTCCTCCCAAACCCTAATTAAGTCCCTCATGCACCTTTAAACCATCCTATGCACTATTTTTCATATATAGACTCCAATCACCCCAACTACTCTTCCCTCACCTTACTCATCCCCCAAGTTAACTTTTTCCATGTAAGAATCATCCCCATGTAAAGACAAACCATCCCATGCAAGCCTTATACTCCCCATGTAAGATTTAGTCCATCCTCTTGATTTGTTCACAGTATCCCTTTATTTGTCCACCCATGAGTCATGAGATACTTAGGCCATTCTTACTTCCCTCTAGTCAACTCACTTTCTTTACTCCTATAATCTTCTTACAACCACATTATACTACTTAAAGCCTCATAGCTGCATGTCATATAGGGCCATATTACATAAGCAAAACACAAGTACAATCACAACACGATATTACACATGCCATAGAAACACATACAACTCACCTTAGCTCCCTGCTTAGAAAGCTACACTAAAAGTGCATAATCCATAAACACATAAGATACATACATATAATCAACACACAGAAACACATAATGCACATATTAGGCCTTAATCATATTCTTAATTAAAACAACACCAAGATTGGAGCACGTTCCTAAGCCTCCTTAGGGGTTGGACTTGATTCACCTATAAGAGGGAAACACTAGGGTTAATTTCCCTCTTATTACTTTCATTATACCTTAATTTACCTTTAGTAACAACTAGTATTAGTGATGATGATGATGATGATGACGATAATAATAGTTTTAGTAATATTAATAAGGTTATTATTATTAAAGTGGTTAATAAATATATTAGTGGTAGTATTAACCAAAATAGGGCTATTAGTTGTGATAATAATGATGATGATGATAATGGTAGAATAATAATAATAGTAATAGTACTAATAGTAGTAGTAGTAGTAATACTAATAAGGCTAAAATAATAATTATACCAAAATAATTTATACTTAAGTGCTAGCAAGGGTTAGGGTACAACCTAAGTGAAGGTGGTAGCTCGGGTGGCAGGCGGTGGCAACAGTGGTGGAAGTGTTGGTTGTTTTGGGAAAGGTTGGTCTTTTGGGGCTGGAAGATAGAGGGGGAGGTGGTAGTTGTGAGTGGTGGACTCATTAGACTAGGAGGGTTGCAGTGGTGGTGGTGGCACAATAGGGTGGCGGTGCAGGTTGTGGTGGCTAAGAGTGGTGGAGAAGGAGGGAGGGGGAAGGAGAGGGAGAAAGGTAGAAGGAAGGGCAAGGGAAGGTAAAGGAGGTTTTTTTGGGTTGAGAGGGAGGTAGTGGAGGTGGTGATTGTGGCGAAGGAGGCTGCACACGGTGGCAAAAGGGGTAGTGATGGGGTGTAAAAAGCAACTCAAGCTGCCCACTTTGCACGATTGGGGTGAGCTATGTAAAGGGACTTAAGGGTAGTAAGTGGCTTGGTTTGGTGGAGGGTGATATAGGGAAGGGATTGGGCGGTGTTTCGAACGGTAGCATTGCACGGCGACGGCTAGGGCGACGTTTAAAGGCACGATGGCAAAAAGGGTCAAAATTTTCTAGGCAGAGCAAAAGAGGAGAATGAGGGCATTGATGGGGTATTTATAGGTTGAGGGAGGGAGAAGAGGACAAAGGGGGAAGATGACAAGGGGGTAGGAGAGGCAGAAGCTTGCTAGCCAACTGTGGTAGGCTGGTAGGAGCCTGCGATGGTGTAGGGATATAGATGGGGAAAATGAAGGGAATAGGCATGCGGGGGAGGCAGGTACAAGGCAGGTTGGGCTCAAATCGAAAAGGAAAGGGACGGGGGAGAGAGAAGTGAGCAGGTCGGGGTGGTACGGTGGTAGGGAAGGACGATCGGTGGCAGTTTTGCAGGCTCAACCTACGGCGTGAGGGAAGGATAGGGGATTAGGAAGAAGAAGGGGTTAGGCCAGCAGGTGGGAGAAAAAGAAAAGAAAGAAAAGAAAGGGAGAATCGGGCAAGCAAGGAAAAAAAATAAAAGAAGGGGAAGTAGGGTGGGCTCCGCACATGGAAGGGAAGAGAGGGGGAGAGGAGTTGGGTCGCACGATGAGGCTCAATTAGGGAAAGAAGAGAAGAAAGATAAGAAAGAAGGAGAAAAAGGAAGAAAAGGGGAAAAAAGAAAAATGAGGTAGTTGGGGTACTTAAGGTCTTTTTGGAAATAATTAAATTCATTTTTATATTATTTTAGAAAATTTTGGGTAATTCTTCCTAAATTATGTTTTAGTTAGCAAAATTTCCCAATCTTCCCTAATTTAATCCTATATTATTTATCTTTTTCTTTTGTCTTAATTACTCCCACTATTTTATTAAAATTGTTATATTTAATTATCTCACATATTAATCTCTATTTTATTATAAATTTCTAAGTTAGGGTTTTGGGATATTATACTGACCTTCCATTTCCCCTATAATGTTTTGCATTTCCAGACCGATTGACTTGCACTTCTCTAAAACTACCATTTGAGCTCTAGAGGATATCTCAGCATATCTTGGATGAAATATGTCCTTTTAACTCTAATTCAAATGGTAAGAATTAGGGTTTTCAATGTGTTCCTGACCACACTTATGTTTTGTGTTGATTTGTTAGCTATAAATAACCTTACTCGCCCTTTCTGTTCATCTTTCTTTCAGCCACTGAAATACTCTAACTCTCTTGCACTCAACTTCTCCCTCTTCACTTTGAGCCTAGCATTTGAATTCCTTTTGTTATTATGATTCTTTCTTTAGATCCCTCTTATTTTAATTGTTAAGTAAGAAATAGTTAGATTTAGGAAAAATGTTGAGTGATTCAGCAAAATTATCCTCTATTTTCCTTTAGTTGTAGTATGTTCATTTTTCCCTTACTATTTCAAGATCGGATTTATAAAATTTAACTTATTTTTTTAAGGCTTTAAAAGTTGAGGATTTCACAAGTTGAGTTTTCTTGTTTGAGGAAGTTTTACAAGGAACTCATTCTTACTGCTAAATTGTGTTATGATTAAGCTTACATGTTATGAAACTCTTAACGATTGATGTTATATGTTGGTATGCATATATAGCTTTACATAAATGGAATTGAATGGTTTTTAAAGAAAAGCATGAATCTTGAGGAAAGATTAGGGTGTGATGATTAATGGTGAAACAGGCAACTATTATAGGCTATAAATGTGTTATATGAGGTTAGAACATGTTTTAATGTGGTATGATAAAGAATTATAAGCATGATATGCATGAAAATGACTATTTGGTGTTGTTTGAAGGAAAATCAATAGATTGGTTAAGTCAAACAAATTAACTGGTTCCTATAACAATTAATTGGTAGGCTTGCAAGGACCTTGGTCTTCCTCTCTGCTTAAACCCATCGATTAGTTGGACGAATCGATCAACTATTCTATGAGCAATCGATTGGTTTTCCCAAACTGATCGACCAGTTTGAGGAAAGTTTGGTCTGGTTAAGCTAAATAGATCAATTGCTCAACCTGAATCGATTGATTGGTTCAACTGGTTTGTGTAATTTTGTTCTTCTCGGTTTGGATATGCTTTAAAATTTTGCATGGGATTTTTATGTAACTATTTAATGGATAAAATACATATATTACCATGAATCAATGACCTAATGAATGGATTAAATGAACCATGATTCATGAGATACTCAATGGGTGATGTAAAGGCCTTACGGGTGAACCACATATGAAATGTGACGGTTCTTGGAAAATAGGGTGATGAAATATGAAATGTGTTTGACTAATATAATGGATATGGTTAATGTTGAACTAGCATAAATGGGAATCCCACACATGGTTGGGGATGGAAAAGATAAATATGGAAGAAATATGTGAATATCTTGCTTATTCTTTGTATAGGTCTTGTATGATCATGTGACTTCATGAATAACATAAAAATCATGTAAACCGGAAGACAATTTAGTTGTGTATAGGTTTGGGTTACCCAATCCTTGATTAGCTACCAAGGGTTAGTCTGCCTTCAAGCAGAATCCTAATAGATACCAATACCTTACCTACTCTAGATATTGGATGATATACTAAGGGGTATCAGTACTAAAATGTTTGCTTACCTAGGTGGTTGGCTTCAGCTTAGACTTATGTCTATATTGCTTGGCTTCTGCTTAGACTTATGTCCATTTTTGTTGTCTTCAGCATTTTTGTTGTCTTCAGCATAGACTTTATGCCCCTTAGTTTGGATAGACTTCCATGGTATGTGAGACTATAGGGTGGTGCATAGTCCATTGCTCAATGATGAATAATTAGATAATGATTGGAATGAAAGGCTAAACGATGATAATGAATTTTGGAATGAATACTTATATAATGATTTGAATGAATGGCTGGATGATGATAATAATGATAAAAGTTGGAATGAATACTTGGATAATGATTTGAATGAATAATTGGATATTGATTAGAAGGAATGACTGGATGATAAACTGGATAAGAATGTGGATAAGAAATGGAATAAGCAACTAGAATGAGAATAAAATAGGGATGTGGTAGAATTAGAAGTTAAAGAAAAGGATCGGAAAAGAGGTATAATGAACAATAAGGGAATAACCTAATTGAATGAGCAAGTTAGAAAATAAAACCCAGTGTTAATTGGGATAACCTACTTAGTATGAGTGTGTGACTACCTATAATATTGTACTATAAAAATGAGCATAACATATTTTAAGTTGCTTGAGTTATGTCTGATAGTAAATCCTGATGCATTACATGATCATAATAGAGTAGGTACACTTAATTATATGGCTTTGGTATGATGCATGTTAAGTATGATTTCCATGATATGATAGAACCTTATATACTTGTGACTTCTATTGAGGAGGTAACTTGACTTACTCAGTATAGCGTACTGATGTGTCTGTTTATTCGGTCACCTACTCATTCCCATAAGTAGATAGCCATGGACAAGTATTTGGAGATGACTAGTAATGGACATACCTCATCGTGGGTTTAGTGCTTGAGAGTGTGGATATCTGGAGGTTTTCGTGCAGTCTATAAATTACCATGGTCTTGGTATTATGCCCTAACTTGTTTTCTACTATAATAGTCTTATATTCTTAGTTAATCATTCTCCCTGTATTTGCTTATGTTAGGGGTCGTCAATGTCCTATGTTGTCAATGTTTCTTATAAAAATTTATGTAACTTGATCTTGTGCACCCTACTTTAATTGGTTGGTTTGGTTTTTAGCCTTGTATCTAATAAGGGACTAGCGATTGACGTCTCTCTTCTATTAGGTACGGCGGTAACACTCATTTTTTTTAAGTATGTTTAGTATTTTCCATTTCTGCACCGTTTTAAAATGAACTTTTTTGGTAGTGAAAAATAGAGGGTGTTACGTGTATATTGTTACCTTACTCAGTACATAGTATATTGATCATCTTTTTATAAGTATTGTTTATTCCTATGAGCACACGATCAGAATATTCATGTGTAGATCGATAGGACATGTTGGATAACTTTGCTACATATAATACCTTATGTGTGGATGAATGACTTTATGCATTGAGATTTTGGACGTATAGTTATGTTATTTATATGTTAGATTTATACGGATGCCTTTTTAGACTCTTAACTCCATGATATTTCTTTATATATTTTGGATATTATCTCAAAATTAATCTCCAATGCGTATTTATGTTTATGAAACTCATATCATTTTTTATTTATCATATTCTACATTTTAATTATTTTATTTTGTGATTGATGTAAGAATGATATGGTAAACTAGACTTATGCCAATTATAGTGGTAATACCAAACTATTTTAGTATTATACTTTTGCTAAAAAATAAAAATTTTCGATAATAAATTTTAAAGTATTATAGTTAGGTCCTAAAAAATTACAGGTTTTTTATAGTGAAATAGAACATTAATAATTATTATAATAAATAACAATAAAGATTATCAATTATTATATTAATACATTATTGACAATAATAATAATAATGATAACAAGAATCATCATCGTCGTCATCCAAAATGAAGCGACTAGGCTTATTTGGGAATGTAGATCCAACTACATCTAGGCTGTCATCGGCAGATCTCTCCCCCTTTTCACTTCTTATGTCTCGATCTATCCTTGGACTTCGTTACTGACTAGTGACCGCTTCATCTCCATCGTCGATGGAAAAAAATGTAAAAATGCAGAGAAATCGAAACAGACACCAGAAAGGAGAAGAAAGAAAAAGAGGAAATAGATGGGGTTGGGAACCGAGACGCCAGATCATGAGTCGTCCCTTCTAAAGCTACAAAACTTATACGAGCAGCGATTAGGGAAAGAATTAGGCAAAGCGACCTCTTATGACGAGAAAACGTCAATCACTATTTTCCAATCACAACCCATCTTACTGAATCGGCTTCAATTGTAACATGTCCTCTCCCATGCTATTGCTCCCCCTTCACGATTCCTAGTCTTATATTCTTTCTTTCTTTCTCCATGGCGCAAACGGAAGTCTATGCGCCTAAGTCGTTGTATCTATGGAAGACCGTGTTAAATTGGTTAGCTTTCCTTGTTCAGATCTTTGTGCAGGTCGTTAGAGGCACCCCGTCGTTTGCTCAGGTCTTCTCTGACGTTGGTTTCAGTCAGGGATCGTTGCTCTCACCTCCGTCACCGGCGTTTAAGCCGCTTCCGGTTGTCGAAATCCCCTTGCAGCAGCACCAGCAGGAGCTCACTAGTGCTGCCGTCGATATAGGCGGGGGTATAATTTCGGATGTGGAAGCAGAGGCGGGTAATAGTGGCGGTCAATTGAAGAAGCTTACCGTATGTCATTTTTTAGTGTAGCGTTAAATTCTGAAACATTATCGTTTGTTATCGGTGAAAACTTTAGTTCGGAGCTGAATATTTTTGATTTGGTTTGCCGTTGTTAATTTAGATTGATTGTTGATTGCTCTTATCTGAGTGGTGGTCCTGACATGACTTTGGGACCTTAACCAAACCAAACTAAACTATACTTTTGCTTTTGGTTTTTCGTTATTAACCAAAACGAACTATAACTTGTAAGCAAGTGATGTAGATCTTCTGCTCAAACACCCATAAACGCGATCATCATAATCAACTATCAAATAGCCACTCTAAGTAGTCGAATGAAGATGGGATTAATGTTGAATGTAATGAAATGGAAGATGGATGGTGATAAATGCTGAATTATAACTTCTAGAACCTCAGAATGATAGCCCCTACAAGGATCTTAAAAAAGAACTTACACAGAAAACCCTTTGAATAAAATCTAGAAAAGAACACACAAAGAATCCTCTCAAGACCACTCTCAACTCTGCAAAATAATTGAAAGATTTAATTGCTCATAAAGAGACTTTACTTCTTTACTCAATATTGCACACATACAAGTGTCGAATGAATGCCATATATATAGGCATACACCCATGAAATAACCAGCCCATTAGCCCTATAATACACGTTGGGATAGGGGTAGTTGGTTAAAAAAAAATTGTAACTAACTAGGAAGCCCTAGTTAATAATTATCAAATCCTAGTTGACTTGGTCTCCACATTGCATGGCTGACTTTCCACATCCAAACCCTTCAAATTTTTATCTTGACATGGTCCAACTCCTTGCATGACATTTGAGGTTGTGTTTGGAACATTATCTTACACAAACTCTTAATTTATGGCTTAATCTTCAAGAAAGTGTTTTAGGACTTCGAAGCACCTTCAAGATTGCCAATAACCATTCCAAACATATTCAAGAAATATGTTTAGATGCAAAAACAAGGATACACCACATCATTCTCCCCCTCTTGAAGAATTTGACCTCAAACTCAAGCATTGGAGAATAAATAGTAAAAAATCTAAATATACTCTTAAAGGTGATGCTTGTTCTTGAATGTCTTCTAATATCTTCTTAAGAACACCATGGGATCATTAAAAAAAAAATAGTAATCCAAGTAAGGCACCGAATACATGATCATCAAACGCTGCATATGGCTTCGAATCAACCTTCAACTCTGTGCATTCTTTACGTATTGATATCGAACCACACCAACTTTGTTTTCCAAGCTTCAAATCATCAATGGAGCTCCTAGAATAATGACCATGAAACTTTGAATCATACAATGGCTGAATCATCAAATTAGAACCATATAAACTCAAAGAAACCCTAGGATTATATTGCACATTATCCTTAAGTACTTAAATCTTTCACATCACAAAGCAAGGTTCTCTTTCTTCTTCTCCATCTTCACTTTCATACTCACTTGGATCAAACATATGGCCTCCATTCTTTTTGTCTTCAATCTCTTCTCCTTTTCACAATTCTTTATCTCTTCAATTTTTGAGTCAGGACTCTCTTGTTAGGGTATTCCCTAGCAATATGACCATACCCTCTACATTTGTAGCATTGCCTCTTAGTATCTTCATTCAACTTCTCTTTTTCAATTAGAGGCAAAATAACTTCTTCTTCCACCTTTGAAGTTGAAATAGGAGGGTGATCACTCGAACTTGAAGAAGATGGCTTGGAGAATACACTTGACTTCTTGAGTTGGTGTTCAAACTTGATTGCTAGCTTTATCATGTCGTCAAGTGTATCATATAAAGAAACTTCTACTTTGTCACAAATGTTGAAATTCAAGCCACCACGGTACCTTGTACAAGTTTGTTCCTTTCTTTTTTGAATATAAAAAATCAGGGAAAGTTTTTCAAAGTCACTTGTGTACTCCTCAACACTCGAATTCCCTTGCCTCAAGGAGATCATCTTAATGAAGCTGTCTTGCTCAAATTCTTTTGGGATGAACTTCCTCTTCATATGGTTTTTAAATTTTTCCCAAGACTTGATCTTAGGTTTGCCTTCTCTTTCTCTTGATCTTTTGAGATTGTCAAACCAAGTTCTTGCAAACTTTCTAAATTTGAGAATGGCAAGCTTACATCTCATGGCATCATCATACTCCTTGAAGTTAAAATTAGCCTCCATTGTTTGCAACCACTCAATAAAATCCTCGGCATCAAGCTCTCCAAAAAATTTTGGAAAACCAATGTTGAATCTCCTTTCTTCATCATGATCTTGCCTCTTTTCTCTTCGACGTGTGCTGCCACTTGAAGTACTTGTATGATCTTCAATGTACTCAAGTTTATCATTCATTCGACCTCTTTTCATTTGTATGATAAGCCTTACCATTCCATCAACTTTGTCGTTTTGAGCCTCCAACATATTCTCCATCTTTGTCTCAAGATGTTGGAATTGAAAGTTTATGGTCTCAAGAAGGGACTTCATAAACTCTTCACTAGCCATGATGAATATTGAATGGGGTATACTCAAAGAAAAATGGTTCGAATAGAGAAGAATGGGAGAAAATTGAAGAAAGAATGGATCTTGATGAGATTTATCAATATCTTGATGAAGATCTTGATGGAATATGCATAAAAAAGATTGAAAATCAACTAATGCATGAGATCATACAATATTGCTGAATTCTTGAACGAGAAAGAAAGGATAACGAAATCAAGATCTTGATGAGTTTCTTAATTGGAGATGTACTAGAAAGATGAATATATGCTAATGAATGGTTTCTTGGTGGAATTCAAGAAAAACAATAAGACGAAATGAAGAGAAAAACGGTGTAGATTTTGTGTAGAAAATTGAAAGAAAAATTAGCAAAATGAGTGGAACAAAAGGCTTAGAAAAGTGATTACCTTTAATAAGGATAAATCACGAGGCTCTAATACCAAAATGATGTGGATCTTCTACTCAAACACCCACAAATGTGATCATCATAATCCACTCTCAAATAGCCACTCAAAGTAATCGAATGATGATTGTATTAATGGCATTGTATCGAATGAAATGGAAGATGGATGGTGATAAATGTTGAATTATAACTTCTAGGAACCTCACAAAGATAGCCCCTACAAGGATCTTAAAAAAGAACTTACATAGAAAACCCTTTGAATAAAACCTAGAGAAGAGCACACAAAGAATCCTCTCAAGACCACTCAAAGAATCCTCTCAAGACCACTCTCAACTCTGCAAATTAATTGAAAGATTTAATTGCTCACAAATAGACTTTACTTATTTACTCAATATTGCACACATACAAGTGTCGAATGAATGCCATATGTATAGGCATACACCCATGAAAATGACGAGCCCATTAGCACTGTAATACATGTTGGGATAGGGGGAATTAGTTAAAAACAAATCGTAACTAACTAGGAAATAATTATCAAATCCTAGTTGACTTGGTATCCACATTGTATGGCTGACTTTCCAGGTCCAAACCCATCAAATTTTTATCTTGACATGATCCAACTCCTTGCATGACATTTGAGGTTGTGTTTGGAACATTATCTTAGACAAACTCTTCACTTATGGCTTAATCTTCAAGAAAGTGTTGTAGGACTTCAAAACACCTTCAAGATTGCCAAGAACCATTCCAAACATGTTCAATAAATATGTTTAGATGCAAAAACAAGGATGCACCACATCAGTAAGTTAATTAAACTAGATCATAATTTTGTTGTTTTGTTTGGTTCGGTTCTATTATCCATTTTATACTCCATTTGATTTTTCTTTTTTAAAATTGTTGTTCAAGAAATTGCAAGCTACAAGGCTACAAGCCGTTTTGATGAAATTAACATTAAAAGGTTCACGTAGGTTTATATTTTAGAACATTCATGAATAACAGAAAAACATAGAAGTGAAAAAAACATTACAGCATGGTTCATAAAGTGACATGCTGGCAAGTGAGGAGTGAGTGAGTGATGAGAGAATAAGGAAAGTGATGGGCTGATTTATTACAATATATATATATATATATATATATATATATATATATATATATTATTAAGTAAGAATTAAGTTTGGTTCAAGGTTTAACTGTTAATTAACCATAATTTTGTTTCTTTAACCTTGTCCAAATCAGTTTTAAATTTTCTAACCAAACCATAATTCATAATTGTTTTACATGTTACCCAAACCAAACCCTAAAATTACAGATTTGCCTAACTTGGTTGAGACCATGTTATGAACATTCCTAAATTGTGTATGACTACTGGTTTAGCTCTTAATGACGTGACATTTTTCTTTCATAAATTGATATTCACTTGATTTCTGGTGATTTAGTGCTTCTTTCTTGAGAGAAGATTGTCTCTTAAGACTTGGAATTTTCTGTTATCAATCAGAATCTAGAATTAGGCTCTATACAGGTAGCATTGTGAAAGAATCTAATAGGGATGACAAATAAGTTAAGCAAGAAGCTGAAGTTAGCTTGGCATGATCATGTGTTGATGGTTTAATCCTCTTATTAGATGGAACTCTTGACAGTTGAAAATTCCTTGATCATGCTTCTTTTAACATAACCGCTAATAGCCAACTGATCATATTTTTGGGTTTAAATCTCGCTGCATTTGCTTTATAAACTGATATGCTCTTTTGTATGGTGATCTAATCACCAAGGAAAAACAATGTTTGCCATAGACTTTTCTGTTTACAGGTGCATGCCTTAAAATAAAAGGCAAGTGGCATGTTCCGCTACTCTTACTTGATAACTGTTGGATGACATGAACTTATTCTTTGAGGCATGCATCTCCTTTGAGGAATATTTCTTATTACCTTGCCTTTGTCAGCATATGTTGAGTACATTTTCTTGGCAAAGTATTCCCTCTACCTTAGGCTATTGCATTGGTTAAGTGAAAAAACTAATGCTTGTGAATAGGAAAAATGTCTTCTAAACTTTCTACATATGGCTGCTGTTTCTTTGGCTGGATCTTTTCAGTTACTTGAAAAGTATGTTGAGTAAATCTCCAATTAATGCTGTTGGTATCTCGGATATCGCTCTTACTCTTCCATTCCCATGTTTGAGTCTTTCTGTGAGCATATAGATCAAACTAAAATGGCCCGAGCATTCTGTCACAGGTGGTTCTTGATTTGGATGAAACCCTTGTGTGTTCTTATGAGACATCTAGTTTGCCTGCTATTGTTCTCACACAGGCCACAGAAGCCGGCTTATCTTGGTTTGATCTCAAATGTATTTCTTCAGACAAGGTTAACCTCATCTCTTTTTCAACTTTTGTACAACAGTCCTACTTATCTGAAAGAGATGTGACTTTACCCTTTTAAAATGAAGGAATCTGATGGGAATTCTAAAATTAGCTACGTTACGGTTTTTGAGCGTCCGGGTCTGCGTGAATTCTTGAAACAGTTAAGTAGGTTTGCTGATCTTGTGCTTTTTACTGCTGGTCTTGAAGGTATGTAAATTTCTACACCCTTCTTTGTCTCGTTATAATACTGTTTGACTTGTATCCCATGAATCATTTCACAGGTATTTCTATTTTCTTGATTCTGATAGGGTATGCTAGGCCTCTAGTTGACAGAATTGATGCGGAGAACCAATTTAGTTATCGACTATATCGACCTTCGACTATCAGCACGTAAGTGCCAGATCATTAGTTTCTATCATCTCTGGGATTTGTGCTATTCCAATTACTCTAGTTGTTCTTGGACATTGGATTATTTTGTTTGTAATTTGCATTGGACTGGTGAACTGGTGCATTTTTGGTCCAGCCTGAGTTTTGAGCTGTCCTCTGCACATCAATTGGTCAAAATCGGTAAGCCAAGAACCATAAATATCCGGCTGGTTTTAACAAAGATACTCCCTCTGTCCTACAAAGATACTCCACCATTCCTTTTCACAAAGATTAAAAAAATCAATTATTATTATTAGGAAGTGAAGGTTTATAGTCACTTTTCCTACTATGCCCTTATTTATTTAGTGTACTTAGATTTATTTGTTAATGATTCTAAGATAAAAGGGCACATTAAATAAGAGCATATTTGTAAACAAATATATTGATTTTAGTTTGAGTAAGGTAATTGAACTATAATTTGGGATGATCAAAAAAGGAATACCGAACCACTTTTGTGGGATGGAGGGTGTTAAACATTTGTCCCAATTTGTTTTTTAAGTTTATGTCCATGAGACTATCAAATTCTAAAGTTATTTGAATAGTTTCCATTTTTGGGTATGCCATGGATTTTTATGGAACTGTTTCATGGCATATACAACTTTTGCAGTTTTTCTCACTTCTATTGTATGTTTGGCCCTAATGTTTTTATATCTTCTCTACCATTAAAGAAGCTATTGGTAGGAAAAACTAATTTCTTAAAAGCTGTAACCAGTTAAGCAACCTTTTATTATTATTATTATTATTATTATTATTATTATTATTATTATTATTATTATCATCATCATCATCATCATCATCATCATCATTTTTATGATCTATAAAAGAGCTTTTTCAAAACAGAAAAATGAGCTTAGTCCATAAGCTTCGCATGAATTTGGTTCATATTCTTAAAAGATCCCTTTTTTATTGAAGAAAATTTCAGCCATGTACTTGCTTTAGTATTAAAGTAATAGTATTATTTTTCCATTTCTACAATGTATAAAATAAATTTTTATTTTATATTAAAACTTATTGTTTAATCATAAATGCTATCTTATCGAAGAAATAAGATTGGCCAACTCTAATAATCTAAGTAAATGTGATAGTTTCAGAAATATAGTATCAATTTCTTTTAAAAAAAAAATAACTGTTAATTAGTTAAAAAATAGTAATTTATCAAATATAATAAGTATGGAAGGTAAAGAAGGATTATAATTATTTAGTAGTTATTATATTGCTTAAAAAAACATGTATTAAATGGAGTGGAATTGTTTTATGAAAAATGGGTGTTGATTATTTTATAAATATTATTTAGATAATAGTTTATACTATATAGAGCAATATTAATTTTTGAAGTGAGTAATATTTAAGTAGTAATTATGCACAAATTAAATCTTTCATTGTTAAATTATTATTTACTAAAAATATATTATTTTATAAAATAGTTTGTTGTATAAAAGAGTTATTGATTGATGATATTAATGTGATAATTTTAAATTATTAAGAATACTAATTTAATAAATGAGACTAATTATTTTTCTTTGAATGGAAAATGGAAATTGATAATGATTTAGTTAAAATTATAGAATAATATGTTTTTATTTGTAACATTTCAATATTTTCCCATTATTTATTTTTATTCAAAATAAATATTCACATTTATTACATATTGTTGATTTATTTTATATGTTGAAAGTTAACATATCTTTTTATTAATTGTTGTTGTATGAGTTTTGTAAACTGAGATGTTCTTGAGGATTAAAATAGAGAGCAACACTAACAAGGTGTTCAGGTGATTCAAAATAATTTACACATTTATTGCATGTCGTTGATTTATTTTATTTGTTGAAAGTGAACATATCTTTTATTAATTGTTGTTGTATGAGTTTTGTAAACCGAGATTTTCTTGAGGATTAAAGTAGAGAGCAACACTAACAAGGTGTTAAGGGGTAAACAAGGAGGAGAAAGCAAAAATAGAAAATAGATATGATAATTTCTTATGCCCAAAATGGCTGTAAGACTCTGTGTAGAGTTGAAATGAGGGAAGGGAGAAATATGATGCAATAAGGAGTAGAAATGTTATGAGTGTCGCAAGGTTTGCCAGCCTAGAAGTGAAGTTTTATGGGCTAGTAGCTTGAGGTTGCCCAAGGGCACATTCACGACCGGTTTAGGGTTCTTTGGGGCTAGTCTTCTTCTTTGGGCCGGTGCTTTAGGGCCTGACAACTTAGTTAAGAAAATACCCATATCATTACTCCATTCAAAGTTCAATCCACCACGTTAGCAGCTTTCTGTAGGTAGATAAGTTGTACAACAATCTTATGGGCAATGACCAAGACTATACTATATTTAAAGGACGATAATCAAAACCTATACATTGGTGATAACGATTAAAATTATACTTTGGGACGTTGGCCAAAATTATATATTAAGGACGACATCTGAAACTTATGCATTAGGGCTGATGGTCAAAATTATTCATTAAGGGCAGCGGCTAAAAGTTATGCATTAGGACTAATGGCCAAAACTTGTACAAGAAAAGTCCCAAAGCGAAACATGAAATGCGTTGGAGTGGCAATTAACAAATCTATAGAAGTGTACTAGGATATGTGTGGAGTTGATCAATCCTGCACGAAGATAACCAAGTTGTAGGAGTTTAATCAAATTTTAAAATTTGAATTTGAATAATACTAAGGTAATGTAAAAAGTGGTTTGGCGAGCAAGATTTAGCTCTTCTATTGCCACGTGTTAACGGGGAACATATTCTTTGGCCATAAAGCCTACATAATCCTTGTTTCCGCAATATTGTATAAGAAAGGTCATGATTAAGGTTATGATTTGATGTTCCGTCTTCTCAAGAAAATACACCAGCCGACTTATTATTTTATAATCTTGGGAGCACACCCTCATTAATGATTACACCCATCCAAGAAAACTTTTTGTCTTTTGAATTGAAATCTTGGTAGTTTTGATTGTCTTTTACGACTATATATACCCTTGCGATTGTCCTCTTCTCCCTATCTGAGTTTCTTACTTTCTGAATTCTTCTACTTTTGTGCTTTCTTTTCTAGTAGAAATCTCAATTCTTTTGCTTCAATTTCAAGCTAAAAATCTGTGAACTCCAATTTTGCTTTCTTTTAACTAAATCTCCCACTTTTTGATTATTCTTTATGGTTAGGGTGCCATTTACACTACTTTTGCCACGATTTTTGTGAAACCCCTCCAAGCGTTGCTGTGAGTGGAGGAGTGCAAAGGAACAAGCTTCTTGATGACATCCAAACTTGTAAAGTTAATGTTGTTGTCGTGCCAAACAATAGTTCTCTTGAGAAACCTGGTAAATCCTTTACTTGTTTGAAAGTTTTCTATCTTGAGCATCTTGCTTGTTCCCCTTATTCCTCTTCAAACACCTCGACTGTACTTTCAACTGTGAACTCCTCATCCTTACTTTGCACGAGCCTGTCGGCCACTTTGTCCTCTTTAAATTTTCCTCATTCCTCATCATATGGCCAATTTTCAATCCCAAGACTTGGACATTCTTCCTCAGAGCAATATTATTGACCGGTAGCTTAACCAATATCACATTCAATTCCACTTCCTACTCTGATCTAGCCTTCTTTGATCTATTAGTCCCTCGGATAGATATATGACCCTATATGTTGAGGCTCTATTCATTAGGGTGCGTCTACCTATGCACTTATTTATTATAGAATTTCTTCATGTTTGTTATCTAATTCTTGCCCAATTTGTCCTCAATGCCTATTGGATAGTGGTCAAGTTCTTATATGGGTGTTACGTCTGACCGACTATAGAGCTATTCAAGACACTTCTTCAAATTTGTAAGTCACCGTTCTACACTGGACTCCTATTCCATTCGAACAAGGGGCGATCATATATTCATAAAAAAACCCTATCCTTTATAAAGAGGCGAAAGCTTCGATACTCTTCTGTTCAAGGAGATGTAGAGTGGGATCTGTCTAAATGTTTCACCTCAATACTTTTTTATTCAAGGATATGCAGAGTGGGATTTGTCCAAATGGAGCTAACTTAATTTTGACATTAGGATGGAACCATTCTTCTCGTTGGACTTGGAAGCCAACATTAATAGGTTTGAGGAGCTCGTATAGGATGGTTGCATAATTAATAATAGCGAGGCCGTGAGTGACTTGGTCAGCCTTTAAAAGATTGGGCTGGTATCTAATGCTAGTAAGTAATTTCCTCTAGCCCCATCACTTTTGTTTATTTGTTAATTTTCATCCACTAATTGAGATTCATTTTTTTATTGTAGAATGCGATGAGTGGAAAGTTTAACAATAGGCTGTTCCCCCTTCCCTACCTTTTTGGGGAATTAGAAGGCCCACAATCTGTTCCCTCGGGCCTCTACCCTGGATGCCTCGGTTACCACGGTTAAAGCATCCAAATGTGAAGTATGTTTTTCCATCTATCTTTCAAAACCCCCCTACTATAGTGCCCCATCTGTAAACATAGCTGAAGAGACCTTTATATCATTATTTGCTCAGGAAGCAAAGGGCATTGCTAAAATCGGTCCTAAAAAGAAGAAAGCAAGACCGAATAAGGTTTGTGGTACCAACCCTGACTTTTTCATTCGCCCTATTGTTGTTAAGCCTTTTGGCTACCGTCGTAGCCTAGCCAGGGGCAAACTTACTAAAGCTCTCATCTACTTGGCTGGGAGGGACTTCATGTATATTATGATAAATTCTCCACTTTTGATTGGATTTCCAGTTTTGGCAGGCCCAAACCACAAACATAGCCTTAGATTTTGAATTTATCACTCTTGTAATATGTGATTCCCCCTTTCTTCATATTATTTAAGTCCTTTTCCACCTTTTTTCTAGCAAACTCAACTTTATCTATTGCCAAGTATCCAACTAATGCAGCTCTAAAATTTCCTCCTAGAATCTCGTCACCTAATGACTTATGAAAAGAAAGACGATCCTTCTGAGTCGCTTCAAAAGGAAATTCAAAGAAAGGGGAAAGTTTTGTCAACCTCTTATTGAAGGTGTCCATAAACCAAAGTAGGGTTTGATTTAGAGCTTAGTGGCCTTGGCGCATCAGTGCGAGTGTGCACCTTGGGAACCTAGGTTTAGTGGATGAAATTGCATTGGTCTTTTAGCTCGCTAGATGTGCCTATCTTTTTTCTTCTATGGTCAACGGCCTCAACGCATCTGTCTGAGGGCACACCTTGGGAGCTTGGGCTTAGTGGCTGAAAGCATGTCAGTCTTTTGGCTCACCAGGTGTGCCCATCTTTTTTCTAGGTTCAATGGCCTCAATGCATCAATTTGAGGCAAGAATGTTTGCAACAAAGATATATCCTAGTGAATATGCTAGCATTTATTGCCAAAAAAAAAATCCATTCCTTTACCAACATCTATATGTAACTAGAATTTGCATTCATATAAGTCTGAAAAAAGTTAAATTACAAATAGTATTTTTTCATGTGTTTTGCATTCTATCCCTTTGTTGAATATGTTCTCTTTTCATTCGCTAATGTGAATGTGGCTAGCCCAACTTATTTTATAATTTGATATGGACCTTCCCATTTAGCAACTAATTAGCCTCGACCCCCACTGCTTAGAAACTTAACCTTCCTTAATTCCCTATCTCCTATCTTTAATTGCATAGGTCTTACTCTTTTGTTGTAGTACTTAGTTACTTGTTGTGTGTACTTAGCAAGCTACATTTGTACTACATCTATTAGTTTTTTCACTAGATCTTTCTCAATTTTGAGGGCCTTCTTGTTGACTCTAGGATCATAATGGCTGGTTCTATATGAACTTGTTTTGATTTCTATGGGTATACTTGCCTTAAACCGAAAGTTACGCTGAAGGGTGTCTCATCCATTGGGTTTTTTTACAATCGTCTTGGCGGTGCACAGTATTCATGGTAACTCATCCGCCCAACCTTGTCCAGCCTTGTTCAACCGGCGCCTCAACACTCCTAGTATTTCTTTGTTTTCATGGCCTGGTTGTTACACTACATAAGAACTAGTGAGGAATTCGTTCTCAAAGTACAAAATGTTCTAACGAAAAAGTGCTCAATTCAACTTACCTATGGATGAGCTACTAAGGTGAACCTCCAATCAATTCTTCAATTTTCATAGAATTGCTTATATTTATTGTTGTCGAATTGTCGGCTATTATTGGTTATTATTGCCTAAGGGACTTCAAACATCCATGCTTCTGGTTAGTTCTATTTGGAGGATGTTGGATTGTAATCCCACATTTTATCAACAATCACTCTTCGTTTTATATTTTCAAACGAAGAATAAAATTCTGTTATTTGGTTTTCAATGATGAGTGCTAAATTAATTGCTACTATCACAAATCTCTTTAGACGGACACCTGCACCTAATGTGCTAGCTTGAGGGATAACACAAGTATGCCGTTACATTAAACTTTAAATAATGGGTGATAAACTTTAAATTGTTATAATTACCGGGACTAAGAAGTCTAAAAATATCCACCATCCGCATGGCAAATGGCCACGGGCTTACAATAGGTTGCAGTTTTAGGGCTTTCTGTGCTGGGGAAATTATTTACATCCTTAGCATTAGGGCACTATTGCCTCGATATCTTGGTACACAATTTTCTAGTAATAACCCCGGTGTAAGGGTTTTGCCGAGAGAGATCTAGCGTCTTGGTGTAGTTCACATATCTCTGCATGAACTTCATTTAAAATCTCTTTCCCTACTACCCAAGGCACACAGTATTAGCATAGGCATGGTCTATGAGCATCTATGTAATTGCCCTTAGTCATGAAGAATTTTGTTTCCCTTCTTAGCTCAATTGTCTTATTTTTGTCCGTTGGCTAAGTCTTAGCTAAATAATCCATAAATTCTTTCATCCACTCATCCATCGCTAACCATTGACGTAACTCAGCCCCAATTTCATTCAGATGGGTCGAGCGCCTTGTCGTGTACTCAACTTTGATTGTTCGGGATGAGGAAGAAGTGTTGATGATGCCAACTTTGCTAAAGTTTTGGTCATCGAATTAGCTGATCGTGGTACTTATGCAATTTCAGCTAAGGATAAATGATTTGTTGTTTCAATCTGCTTCCCTAAATATTTCTATATATTAGGCTCCCTCTTCATCCTATTCATTGTACTGACCCAAAACCAATGCCGTTACACTATATATTTTTATCTTTTCTGCCTTCAAGCCTTAAGCTATTCTGAGACCAATCAATGCAGCTTCCTATCCAGCTTCATTATTGGTTGTAGCAAATCCTTATTGAAGTGCATATTCCATTGTTATGTCATAAGAGTTAATCAAAACCACTCTAGCTTCAAAGCCCAAGCTGTCACAAACCTCATCAATATATGAAGTCTATTCTCTCTGTACCATAGGAATTAGTAAGTGATTCAGCTTAGCTTCAAATGAGCATTAGACACAATAAAATTGGCTAAGGCTTGACCCTTAATTGTAGGTTGTGGGCGGTATTGAATGTCATATCTGCTTAATGTAGGGACTCATACCATCATCTGCCTCAAATTCTCAAGCTTATGCAAGATTGGGCTGAGGGAAACATTACCACGATTGAATGAGAATCAAAATAAGGCTTTTGTTTTTTGGAAGCAATGAGTGAGGCATAGGTCATCTTTTCCATGTTTGTGTATTGTTACTTGATGTCATTTAGCATTTTGCTGGGGTGGTAAATAAGCTTTTGTGTTTTAGTTTCTGTGTCTTCTTGAACTAGAATGGAAGAAATATCTGACGTCGATGCTGCCAAATATAAGAATAGTATCTTGCCTTCCATTTGATAGGTGACTTTTTAAATCATCAAATGCCTCGTAGCAATCCCCGCACATTGATGATTATCTTTTGCCTGTAAGAGTCTAGAAAAAAGGCAAGCTCGTGTAACCTCCCTAAATAATAACCTATGTAATGTGGCCATTTTTTCCCTAGGGGAGCTTGTATGCTCAAAATGGCTGCCACCTTTTCAGGATTTACATGTATGCCTCTTTTAAAACCATGAAGCCCACAAACTTGCCTGCATTAACTCCGAAAACGCACTTAGTGGGATTCAGCTTCATTTATATATTTTGAGAGTATCAACAACAATCTAGAGTTCTTGTATGTGGGCTTCCTTTTACTTACTTTTAACTATCATATCGTCCACATAAGTCTCTATTCGATCACCAATCTGTCCTTGGAATATTGTGTTAACTAACCCTTGAAAGGTTGCCCCAGCATTCTAATGCCGAATGACATTACCTTTACGTTCCTAATGAATGTAGTTTTATCCTATTAGCCTTAGCTATTTTTATTTGATGCTAACCTAAAAACGCATAAATAAAACTTAGCATTTCATGTCCCGCTATTGAGTTAATTAGCCGTTTAATCTAAGATAGTGGATAGCTGTCTTTAGGATATGCCTTATTTAGGTCTGTGAAGTCCGCACAAATCCTCCATTTGCCATTGGGTCTCTTTACCAGGATTGGATTGCTAATCTAATTCGCATATTTCATGTCCTTAATAGACTCCGAATTGAGCAATTTCTACACCTTTTCTTGAATGGCCTTATACTTTTTAGCGTCGGATATCCTATTATTTTGTTTAATGGGCTTATATCTTTCCACTATGTCCAAGTAGTGTTCGATAATTTCAGAAGGGATTCCCTCTAGGTCTGCTGTTGTCCAGACAAAAAACGTCCTTTTTTTTTGGTAGAAATTTTAGCAATTCCTACTTATCAACCTTACTTAGATCTTTTCCTATTATTAGTGTGTTCCTGATCTCCCATTGTTTTTATTTTGTTTCAATGGCGTCATGTATTCCCTCCCTAGATGTATTTAGATCTCATAGGACTATAGTTTCTCGTGCCTTCTTAGCATTGGATAGGCTTGGGGCTCCTCTTACTTCTATAGTATAACATTGCAGTGTCATTCTTCTGTTGCCATGACTTTTCTCCAACTGCCACTTACTAGGAACTTCATTAGTAACCCAACCATATAAATGTTTGCTTGAAGCTTGTTGAGGGATGGCTGTCCCAATATCATATTACATGCCAATGGGCAATCAACAACCACGAAATCTATCTTAATGCTCTTTAGAGCCCTTAGCAGACGGATTGTCAAAAGAAGGTTGACTGTTTCCTTCGATCTTATAGTGTTATCAGTGAATCTAACTAGATGTAAAACCTTATTTATCAAACACTTCTTCAACAATTCTAATTGCGTATAAGCTTCCTCGAAAATAACATCTCGTATTTATAAGGATCCTCTTCATCCTCTAATTGGCAATCTTGACTTCAATAACTACACGGTCATCATGATGTTCTAGTGTACTTTGCCTTTTGTCTTAATTTGTGAAACTGAATTCTCATTTGCTCCTCTGTGGTCTTTTATTCATTTCATGGAATTTAGCTTTTCTTACACATGCCTTTAGGGCTGATTTTTTGGCCTTGACCAAGGAATCCCCAGCAATCATATGAATAATTTATTTATTATTATTATTATTCCTTGCCCTGAGGGGATGTTGGCTTGTTCCTTTTCTGGCCGGGGCTGCATGTGTGTATCGCCTTGGCTCTTACGTACCAACTCTTCTACAATATCCCTTAATGCCTAACACTCCCTTGTTTTGTGTCCGATATCTTCATGATATGCATACCACCTGTTGGAATTTCTATAGTTTGAGTCGGTTTGTAGGGGAATGTATGTTGGAAATGCCATTCTTTGGCAATCAATAGAGTGTATTTATCATATCTGTCCAATGAGCCCCATTGGACGACTGGGTTTGCTGCTAGTCTATGACCTTCTTGATCTCTTTCTTGTCTATACATTTCTTTATCGAGTCTTAGCTTTAGGATTGATGGTATCTCTACCTTTCTTCCCATTGGGCACATGGCTTTACTCATTTGCTTGGCATCAATCCTCTCTTGTACATCGCTTCTAAGAGAAGTATAAGATTTATGTTTCGTCAAGTATAGAGTCTCCACTAGCTCTTTATCAGTCGATATCTAAGGAGGGATGATCTAGAAATGGCATTATCTAATTCATTAATTTGTCGGACCTCTTTGTCAAATCTATTCAAGAATGACTGAATTGACTCTGACGACCCTTAGGTAAATCCCATCAATCCTCTTGGGGACATCTACATGAGTCAAATTGTTCAACAAGAGTTGTCGCAAGCTGGGAGAATGAATCCATTGATTCACCCTTTAACTTTCCAAACCACTTCAATGCTGCTCCCTTCAAAGTGCTTAGAAATACTTTCCATAATGTTTTTTCTTTGGCCCTAGCTAACAATATGAAGTTCTTGAAGGTGCTCAAATAGTCTTCTGAATAGGTTGAGCCATCAAATGCTTCAAAAGCTGGCTTTCATAACTTTTGTGTTGGTGCCTCAAAGATGTCCTTGGTGAAAGATGTTTGAACCCACTGAACCTAGTATTATTCTTGATCTTTGTTTCTTGTGTCGGTCTATCACCCCTAAGACTCGAACTCTAATCCTTTCCATGTTTGCTTTGTCTCGGAGGGCAAAAGGACTCTTGTGACCTGTTACTTTTGATTCTCTTACCTTACACATCTTTTGTAGAGTTTGCATCATCTTCTTTCAAGTTAGCATTGCGGAGTCTAGTTGTGGGTTCTTTTTCAGGAGGGTCATGAGCCTTGGATGTGCTGATGTTGGTCTATGAGGTGAGGTAATTGTCCGAAGTTGTGATTAAGAGGGGCCAACATATCCTACATCATCTCTTGAATAGAAGTGTGAAGCTCAACGTTAGGAGCCTGGAGTTGAGCAATGTTGACTAAATGGTCTTCCCTTTGGAGATTACTAGTGTTTGGATCGAGTTGGTGAGAAGTGTGGGAGACATATCTTTTTGTAAGCGATCCCACAACAATGCCTATTGTTGTATGAGTTTAATAATCGAGCTGTTCTTAAATATTAAAATAGAGAGTAACACTAGCAAGGTGTTGAGGGGAAAATAAGGAGGAGAGGGGAGAGAAAAAAATAAGAAAGATGTATAATGATTTCTTATGTCCAAAATTAACTATATGACCTCATATATATAGAGGAGTAGGAATGTTATCCTGAGTGTAGCAAGGTTTGCTAGCTGAGAAATGAAACTTTATGTGCTAGCAGCTTGAAGTCGGTCCAAGGCCAAGTAAGATCAGTTGGGGCACATCTTGGACCAGTTTAGGGTCTTTTTGGAGCTAATCTTGTCCTTTGGGTCGGTGTCTAAGGGCCTGGTAGTTGAGTTAAGAAAATATCCATCTTAGTTGTTATCGGAACTTTTTCAAACAACACTTTTGTCATATCTATCTTTTTATTGATACAGAAGGTTTAGTCTTTTGACAATAATAAAAGGAATATTAAAATAATGATGATAATTATAATAATTGTAATGATAATAATAGTAATAGTAGTAATAAAAAAAATATTAATTATGATGCTAGCATTAATGAAATAATTATAATTACACATTTAATTTCTTTTAGTAAGATCCGATCCTTGAGCAACCATCAATTCCAACAGGCGGTAGTGATAATTCGTTTTCTTAGTGAACTGTATGTATCCTTTTCAGCTTTACCTATGCCTTTGTGTTTGCGAATGACATTATCCAATGAGGCTTGGTTTTTACCAGAACATATAAGTTAGTTATACATTGGGATGTCATAGGTATGATGGAAAACATATTGCTGCTACTTGAAGTTTCACTGCACTTATAGTATATCTCTCCACTTGGAAAGTAAGTTAAATGTCCTTGGCTTCCTAGCACCATTGCATGGAAATCCAAACCACCTGCAATTTACATTTCGGAAATAAGGTGAGAATAAGGATGGTAACGGGGTGGGGCCGGGTCGGGGACGGGGACCCCATCCCCATCCTCGAACCCGATAAGGAAAATAATCCTCAAACCTCACCCGATCCCCAATATTTTTTTATCGGGGATTCCCCGACCCGATCCCCGCAGGGATCAAATCCCCATACCTGACCCGATCCCCGATCTATTTTCCATTTCCGATTTATTCCCTGTTCTTAAAACCCGACCCGATCCCCGAAACCCGATCCCATCCCCGATCCTCAAGACTATTTTTTTTATATTATATTTTTAATTTATATTCTATAAAAAAAATTATATATATTATATATATATAATTATATAAAAATATATATAAAAAAAATTTTGGGGCAGGTTTGGGGATGGGGACCCCAAACCCGTCCCCGAAAAAAATCCCCGAACCCAAACCCGAACGGGGAATTCTCGACGGGCCCCCGAATCCGCGGGGAAAATTGCCATCCCTAGGTGAGAATTGGCTGAGTATGTTTATGCTTAAAGAAATAAAAAAGAGAGAAAATCAAAATCTAGATTATCAGAGCATTCATAGTTCTTGTCACTCGTAATTGCTTTTATTTCAAGAAAATCTATGTCCAGAGTTTAAACTTAATAGGCCCATTTCTTAAAGGACTATTATTTTGCCCTCTTAACAGAATTGGACTAACAAGTAAAATTGACCCATACTCTCCTGCATCATCCTCCCTCGAAAAACATTTGTTCTCAAATCTTCATCGGCCAGTCATCCTTCCTTGAAAAACATTTGTTCTCAAATCTTCATCAAATAGGTATGATGAAAGATGTTCCACATGGAATGTAGTACTCACTCCCCCATAGTCATCAGGAATATCAAACATGTAAGCACCATCTCTATACTTATCTACTTCTCTAAAACTTTGAATGGTCTATATTCTCTTGGCATTAGCTTGTTCTTGCATTTGTCGGGAAGCTTTTCTTCCTCTAATGCAGCCATACAAGAACTCCTAGCTTGAAATCATGTTGTGTTTGATCCTTGTTGGACTTCTCCTTGTAGCATGCATTACTTTTTATCAGCTTGGATCTGGTCATGCATCTTTTGAAACATCTCAACTCTCTCTTAAGTGTTAAAACTCATCAAGTTCTTAGCACTAGGGACTAAATCAATACGTAAGTGAACACCATACATGACCTCAAATGGATGAGAACCCTTTGAAGTGATACAGGTTCGTATCTGCAGGAACTTCTTATCGATTTTCATTGTTTTCAACTGTCTAAACCAATCAAATAACATGGTTTTATGATTATGGTAGAGAATAACGAATATGATAGATAATGCTAATAACGAATTCAATTTCTAAAAAGAGTAGGATTAGACTTCAATTACAACCCTGGTATGAATAAATAGATTAATCAATTGTTTAATGAATTGCTCAATTCATTAGGAATGATTTGCTTATGATAACTATTAGCTTCTTTCAAGTTCATAAAGTGTAACACCTTTATTTTTCCTACTTAAAAATTTTGGTTTGTGGAAGCTTAATTTACAAAAATACTGCCATACTTAGCATGAACTCGTTTTCCTTACCTTTTTTATACCAGGTGCTAAGGCTAAACAAGTTGTGACCAAAAATGAAGCAACGAAAAAAAGAAAAATAAAGGTTTGTTGTTTATACAACCTCCCTAAACTAGAATACAATAGGGAAAAAAGAGTTTTAAGGGAAAATTGACTACAAAAGAGCATACAACAGTGCGACATCGGTTTGTCTTTACACGGAACCCTATTACAAGCCATAATATAACCTATAAAGATCACAACAACAAGTACCCTTAGTCTCCCGATCATCCTGATCCTTAAGATAATGCTCTTGAAAATCCTTCAATCATTACATATTGATTACTTACTTATCTGAAAAGTGATAGTATTAGTACGACTTTCTTGTACCGAGTAAAATAATAATGCCTTTGAATAGGTAGTATGCTCACATTGTACATAGCACACCAAAACAAACATGCTTTAACAATAGTATCCACATGCAATTACAATTAATAAGGTAAACGCGCTTCCATAATTTCCGCACGTAATGGTCATCAAATAAGCAATCAACAATCACAATACAACCATTTCTGAAATGAAACCCTAATTTTATTATTTCTTGAGAGGAATATGATTCCATAATCCAAAGCAATGATTGCTAGGGATAACAATAATTCAACAAATTAAATCACTAACCTCTAGACATCACATCAGAGGGTCACATGACATCAAGTTATGTATAATAACTAACTTCTTGACATTATGTCACATAAGTCACACGAACTAAGTCGTGTGTGCACAACCTTGGCACACAAGTCCTTAATTATGCATATTCTGTATAGGGTTTGTGATTAGGAATGGGTCCTTTGACCCGGAGGTCTAACTATGCACTCAGTGTCTTAACCATGCATAATATCCTTTTCCAAATCCTTAAGTCTTTTACTTTAAGTAATTAGTATCTTATTCAAGTCAAGATTTTTATTCCTAAAAGGAAAATGAGATCCATCACAACACTCAAATCAACTAAAGACCACATGGGCCGCCACAATCAATTCCATCATGGGCTAGGGTTAGGCTTCACGCTGTAGCTCGAATGATCCATTCAACTCATTCCACTTCAATCCTTATTAACCATTTATTCCAAATTATTCCATGGCTAGGTCAACTAAAGCAAACAAGTTGTACATTCATATTGATAACATGTCCAAACAAGGCCCAAAGGAAAGTGGGTTAACCCTATAAACCAAGAATTTAAAAAGTTCTAGGAGTAAAATATATAAGAAAATGAAAGCATTCTGTCCATCGTTATAACATATCAGTCGACTAGTTTTTAACCTCAGCTAGTCGACTAATAGACTGTGGCAGTCTACTAAATATCCACCACACTTGCTGAATAAGTATGAACAATTAGTCGACCAAAGTTACATAAGCCAAGTACTCATTAGTCAATCAAGAACAAGTATCGGTTGATGGTACACAAGGACACATCAACTGCTATGTCTTAATAGTTGACTAAACATCCAAACACAAACTTGCAAATATGAACAATCAGTTGACCAACAGAAGCCAAGTATCAATTCAAACAATTGAGAACACACATTGGTTGATGGTACACATGAACACAACGATTGACATGGCCTATTAGTCAATCGAAGTCTTCTGAAACTCAATTCCCAAAAACAACACATATGAAATTCAAAATTTCAAACCATAAGACCCTTGGAAAAACACATTGTAACAGCTTCACTTAAATTCTAACATGCTCAACACTTATTCATGCTTACATATCAAATCAATCATAGGATTGAAATTTAAAGTATGCTCTCTAATTTACTACTTTACACACATATATCATCATATTTTAAACATAGTAAAAGCATGCTTGATAATTACACTCCACCATACTAACATACATAACATTTCTCATAAAAATATAATATCGCATGCTTTCACTTTCTAACACAAGAACACCAAAATCACCATACATAAGCTTAGCTTGATTTACTCTAAAACAACCTAACATGCTTAGGACCAAACTCTCTCACCTACGGATATAGCTGTAAATAAACAGAGTCGACTCGCGAGTTTTTTGGGCTCGACTATTTTATTTAGTTAAACAAGTTGAGTTTGAGCTTTATTTTTAGGCTCTTTTAATAAATGAGCTGAACTTGAGCATGAAAAATTTGGGCTTGAGCTAGTTTACGGGGCAAAAGTTCCCGCACTTGACTTGTTTATAAATGAGTTGAGCCTGAGCCTCATCTTTTTGGCTCATTTATTAAATGAATTGAGCCTAAGTCCACCCTAGCTTGACTCATTTACAGCCCTAACTACGGAGTAGTTGGATTTACTTCTAAGCTATATAAAAATGCACAACCCATAAGCCTTCTCCAAGGCACCTCAAGCAATATTGGGACCGACTTAAAAAAATACTAGAAATAACAAAATAAGAACAACAATAACCAACAATTATAATTTAAATAACAAAATCGAAAATCAAAGCGAAGGGAAGATTAGCACCTCGCAAAAAAGAGAGGGAAGCAAGAGATCAACAGAGGTAAAAAATAACCACAAATTTAACCTCCTTTATTTAAAAGTAAGTAGATACTAGATAAGATAATTGTAGAAGAGAAAAATCAAAGGAGCAAAGAGAGAAGGAAGGGGAAGGAGTAAAAAATGGGCTGCCACAAGAGGTGTTTTTGGGAGTGAAAAACATTTTCAACTCACAGAAGAAGAGGAGAGAGGAGGGAGAAAAATAAAGAAAAGGCTAAAGTGTTGCAAACTAATGAAATCCTAGCAACCTTAACAATAAAGAGGTATAAGGAGGGGGTTGGGTTTCAACCATTAGCTAATCAAGAGGGGGTTTGCCTTGTGACACACTTGAATGTAAAGCAATCAAGTGGAGGGTGGAGTGCATAGTGGTTGATTGAAATATGACAAACCAAACAAGAAAGGAGTGTGGGTGTTGAAAAACTTGGCAAGGGCGGGGGAGGTTTGCTTGGTAGAGGTAAGGTGAGGGGAAGAGAGAGAAAAGAGGTTGGAGTGCTAGTAAGACCTAAAAGAGATAAACGAGCATAGGTAGGAAGTTCTCAATAGGGTACAATGATCATGTTACAAGTCATAATTTGATCAAGGGAGTCGAAAGGAACTTTTTGTGGCCTAAACAGTAGTTTTCCCATTTTTAGATTATTTTTAATCCAATAGGGATAAATAAATAGGCGAAAAATACCAAACAAATCCCAAAAATCACAAAAATTTATGGGAAGGTTTCAAATGATGGTAGAAATCCAAATATGCTAAAATATTTGGCCTAGGAACAACACACAAGCCATAACAAATTAAACCTCACAAAACACGAAGAATCGCACAGCATTGGTCGATGAATGCCACCCTTGGTCGACTGAAAGACTCCCTGGACAAACCCTGTGACTAGATGAACAACCGATCAACCAAAGGCCCTAGCATGTTGACTGAATGTCCAAAAAGAAAACTCTATTCTAGCATATTTATTGTAATTAATTTATAATCTATTCCCCCTTATTAATAAACATAGTATTAACACATTCTAAATAAACTACCCAACAATACTCCTTATAAGTAAGTACACATAATTAATCCAGTTTATAACTAGGGTTATTACGAACAGGGTATTACAAAAAGCCTTGCTTAATTCAATCCTTTAAGCTGGTGCTAGACTAAATTAAACACATCAAGCTCAAGGCAATTCATTAGGGTGCCAAGAAATATTGTTCTACTTTTGTGATTTGATGTTTCTTGCTCAATTGTTAATATTCGGTGTCAACTGCAACCTTTTGGTCCTAATTGATGACCTATGTGGATTAATTCAATGATCAATTAAATTAACCCTAAGCATTTAAATAAGCAGCAACAATTGAAAAATGAAAATTGAGCAGTTAGTGAAGGCAACTAAATCAATCCATCAATTTGACACTGAAATCAAACGTAATTAAATCATAGAGTAAATGACTGCTCACACATAGTAAAGGTAATAGGGATGATAATCATATGAGAAAGCATAATCATGGTGGAAAAAGAGATAGATCAGAAGTTAGTATTGAATTTCAATGTTTGCGAGGTTGGATGATTACAAATCCTAAGGAATCCTTATCTAAGAGTTTGATACATGGAAAAAATGGAAGAGTAGGGAGTGGAGAAAAGGATTGGAAAGATGTAGAGAAAAATAGCCTAAATATGTCTAATGAATTTTGTTTCGATGTAACCACGCTTATGGCCTTTAAATCATGTGAAAAACTCAACTGCTGATACCAACAAAACCATGTTGCATGCAAAAATGTGACCCTTATTTTGAATACAGCTGTGTTGAGCAAAGTGGCTCAGTTATATTTAGCTTCGTTTCTCCATTTTTCAACTACAATGTGCATAAGCTCCTAAATACTAGGGGCGGGTTCTCCTCTTTTTATGCTTCTTAGCTTTGTCTTTGTTCCAAATCCATGCTTAGCTTTGAACATTACCTACAATTCACAAAGAAGCAGTAAACATGAATGAGGGAGATAAACACATCCAAAAACACAATAAATCAAATAAAATGTCAAACAAAAATTGGATGAAACACAATTGAAAGATAGAAAATAATTATGCCAAGTTTGAGGGCACTACATCCTCTCCGCTTAGCTTTTAGAGTGTAGTTCTATACCCCGCAATAGTGGCCTAAGCAAGGGGGTAGAAGAAACATGCATTTGCAATACTTGTGCATACTTTCTGTGTGGCGGTAAGACTAATGTAAAAGATGACCTAGGAAGCTATTGAATGTGTAGACTACTAAATCGAACATTTATCATCCCTTTATGGGTTACAATATAAATAGGGATGGAAAATGTTAAACAAATACAGAGAGAAACACAGAATGCTAATTCTTGGAAAAATTAGAAATTAAAATGTTGGGGAACATCGATTAAAATAACATTTCTGTGTGTACAACTCCATAGCTATATCAATATTGTGCTAAAATGTTCTATAATGAAATGTAACCACTTTAAAAACGTGAATTTTTTCCAAGAATTATTATCGGAAGATAGCTTGTGCATTATCATGAGTTTACATTATTATTATAAGAAGATTGAGTACTCAGTTTGATAATTAGAGATATAACCATATAAGGTGTATTTTTTGGTTTACACAAAGAAGATAGGTTTTTTCGGACTTAGAAGATGAGAGAAGGTATGTTCCCAAGGAATTATAGATAAGAAGTAATTGAAGGAGGTTTCATAGATATAAGCCCTCATAACATATTTGAAATGAAAATTTTTAGCTTTTTGAAGTTTACTTGCAATTGAGATTTGAAGTCTCCGTTTTTATCAAGAGAAACTAGTTATAATTATTTGCTAGTTCACCTTTTTGAAATTTTCTTTTGAAGTTGCAAGACTAGGGCTAAAATGCATTTTTTTCTCATTGGGTGCAAGATTAGGGCTAAAGTAATGGATCTGCTTTCTATTTTGGACTTTTGTTGATTGAGAAAGATGGGATCTAGAAAGTCCAAGGGTTATTCCCCAAGACACGTTAGGATCAATTGAACAAGGGAAAAATGTCTTTATTTTTTCCTTCCCTTTTACTGGTGGGGGTGTTTTCACCTTCTATGTGGTATGACGAGATCTAGACACATAATGCTTCTAAGAGGAAAGCCTGTAGGTGACTTATAAGTTTGTGGGGAGAGGAGAAATAAGCAAGGGCTTGTGTGTCGAGAGGGGTGTGACAACGGGGGCTTGCAATGCACATTCGTTGTGTTGGGAAAAGGGAAGGTAGGATCTAGTAGATTGGTGGCATACAATAAAATATCGGTTCCGTGATTCTGTATTGGCTAATATTTTGTGGATTCTAGATCACCCGATATGGAAATTGTCTGAAACACAACCATTTCAAAAAATCATAAACTTATTGTCGACGTATTGGCATAATATATGATATCAGTCAATATTTTAATAAATTGTTGATATTTGCCTATATTTGTCGATATTTATTGTGAAAAGAAAACAAAATCATGCTAAAACAATTGTGACGTATAAAATGTTGTTCACAATAACCCGATACTATGACATTGTGACCTCAATTGCAATTACAACCATAATTTTATTGCTTGGTTGGTAGCTGAATGGTGATTGCAAGTAATAAAACTGCAGTCGTGATTACGGTTGCAGTGGTGGTGTTGCAAACGATATTTTTTATATTGTGGTTGTTGCAGCGTGATATTTTTAATTCTTTTTCACAACAAATATTGGCAAATATTGGCCAATATTAGTAAATATTGGTCGATATATGAAATTTTGCCAATATTGTGATGATGAATAAGTGATTTTCTGAAGCTGTTTAGGAATTTTGCATTGCGTTTGAACCAAAAACCATGAAATTGCTGCCGATAAACAATTGCGGTACTGATATTTCATTATATGGGTGATTGGTCGCATTTTTTCCCCCCTACATCTATTTTAAACACAAATCATGTTTACATCTCAAGGCACACCTAATAGGGGTGAAAATGGATTTGGGACCTAACCTAGGGTTTGAGTTTTTTTGGATCTAACATGTTAGATTTAGGTTCATATATATCTAAATTAGTCTGGGTTAAATAATTTTAGATCTAGACCTAACATGCAAACCCTCTTGGCTATATATATGCACCGACTAATTGTATTATTTTTTAATTTTAGTTTATTGTTTCTTATCTTTATGGTCATCTTCTTCCAGATTTTAGTTCATTTGTTCAATTTTATTTCTTTCTATTTACTTTATACATATAAGTAGTTTATAAGGTCTTTTCAATAATAAACTAACCAATTTTATACTTTGAGTTTAGAGGGGTCAATATGTCCTTTGGAGGAATTGTTATAATAAAAGATTTCATAAAAGCAAAAATATATCAATATTTAGATAATTTTTTAAAACAGAAATAGTTGGGCCTATTCATGACCTGTTTATAAACTCGTCAAGCTTGGTGGGTCTAGGTCAAGTTTGAGTTTAGTTACTATAAACGGGTCTAAGTATTGTCATTTCTTCCCCTTAGCCACCATAGAGGCTTTGTTGACAATGTTTAGAAAGGTATGCTTGTGCTAGCGCTTTTGATGCCTTTTTTTCTCTTATTTATCCTAGGTGAGGTAACATTGGCATGGCATTATTAAGGAGTACTAAGGCATTGGGGTAAGTAAGGTTCTAAGCTCATTCTTTACTAAAAGTTTGCTATTTTTAGATTGTAGTTTCTTTCAAAAAAATAATAATTTACAATCAATATGGTAATCGAATCTCATGTTTAGAAAGGGAAGAGGGAAAAGGGTCATAGGAAGATCAAATTTTGACATGAAAAGGAAAGAAAGGTATTTATTGATTAGCTATATTTAGGTCTATCTTCATAAATGCAGCAACTATATCTCACGCTTGCTAGGAAAAAGAGACGGAAAAAAGGTCATGGAAGGACTAATAGATATAATTTTAGTGGAAAAGGAAAAGAAAATATTTACTGTAGAGAAGGAAAGAAAAGCGCACATATTTTTAGGAAGATAAAAGTAGTATCAAACTATGGAATTTTGGGATCTCACTTGCCTTGTGCCTAAGTTCTAGGATCTGTATATCCTTGGTGTGCCTCAGGCCTTTCCAAACGCTGCTTGTTGATAAAGATCAAATCTAGCCACATTGAATGTGGAAGAAATAGGAAGAGGCTTGTTGGGTCTTGTAGGTTTGTGGGGAGAGGAAAATGAGATGAGGGCTTGCGAGTGAGATAGAGAGGGAAGAGAGGGGAGGGAGGTGGTGGTGTGGTATTGTAGGGCTTGGTAGGCTTGTTTAGACTTGACAAAATTGATCCAACCGCGATAACCCAATCTGAATAAGCTGAACCCAATTTTGACCCAAAACAATCTAATCGATATGAAAATTGACCCAAAGTTAATTAATTTGTCTCAAGACTTACCCAATTTGAAAACTTGAAAAGAGCTTAACCCAAATCTAATCCATATTCAAATATAAACTTGAAGTTCATCCAAACTAATATAACTTTAATTCACAAATGTAACACTTCCTAGACATCAATAAATTTTCTTATTAGCAAAATGGTGTAAAATAATATGATACTCTGCCTGTACAACGGATAAAACTAAAATAGTAAGTCTTTGTTCTCCCCACTGTATTTTGAATAGCATATCTGATTAGATTCGATCATACCTGGTGTGGATGTGGGTTGAAAGAACTCAAGACAACCGAATTTATCTTCTTTAGCATTCGTGTAACACACCAACACACACAAGATAGAACTTTGATACTCCACAAAGATAGTAATCAAAAGAATTTTAATGAGAACTCACAAAGAATCACTCACTAAAGACAATCAAAAGAAACAACACAGTAATTTTCCAATGATCAAACAAACAAACTCACAGAGAATTTTAAAATTCAACTCAACTTCCCACCTCATACAACCCACGAAATTAATCCATATTTATAGGCTATAACCCACACCAACCATCCCTCTAATACTCGTGGAAAGTAGGGTTTAGTTACAAAAGTTGTTACATAAAATCATTACCAACAGCCAAAACTCTAGTTAATTACAACTGACTTCCTAGCTGTCATTATACACATGACATGGCTGTAGTTGACTTATTGTAGCTATTATTTTGTCACTTCTGACTGGCCAACCCATTGTCCTACTCAACAAGGCTTTATTTGGTTGTACAAAAATCGCCTATTTGCAAGATTCCTCATATTTGAACCAAATCTTTAACAAAGAGTTTTCAACTTGGAGAACACTTTCTAGACCCTCGAGAAACATCTTAAACATGTCAAAGAAACAAGTTTTGATGTATGAACAAATATGCACTTGCATCAATACTGATTATAATTATAATTATAATTATAAATAATAATTAATATTATTATAACCATGAAGTTATAATCAAATATAATTTTTATTATTAATTGTAAATATAATAAATAATATTATGATTATTATAATGTATTATTATTATTATTATTATTATTATAGTTATAATAATAAAATTTATATTTTTACAAAAGTGATAATAATAACAATATTTATTATGAAAATTATAGTTATTAAAACAATCATAACAATAATTATACTTATATTTATAATAAAATTATAATTATATTTATATTATAATTATAATATGTTATTATTACATATATAATGATTATGATAATAATAATTATTATAAGTATAACAATAATAAATAATCATAAAATTCAATTTTATTTGATATAATAAATGATTAATAGTCAACGTTAATATAAACTTTGAACTACCAAACCCGATTTGATTTGGAGTTCTTAGGCTAGAATCGAGCCCATGTGAAAAATTCATGGTCGTGAATACGACCGCTATTGGATTGTCGTAGTATTAGAGCCTTGCAGACGATACATAATGTGACGTAATTGTTGCGGCTTGAATTTTTATTTTCTCACAATTTGTTTCTAATTTTTATTTATTGATCATATAAAAAACTTCAATAATCTAGTTTTCTATAATATTAATTAAAGTTATTGATAATAAATTATTATTATATTCCTTTTATACAAATTTAATATAAATTAAATTATATCGGGTAATGGCAATAATTCTTATATATATATTTATAAAATCGTTGTATTTTAGTTGTGTTGCATGTCAGCTGACCATAATCCACAAAATATTAGCTGATACGCAATATCAGATTGATATTTTATTGTATGCTTGAGTTCAACCCGACATTTGTCCCAAATCAGATCATTACATCTTAAAATACACACAAACTCAAAACGGCCCCAACTCCAACCCGATTGCATAACAAACTTAACTTTAACTTGACGGATTCTGACATAAACCTGACCCATAAGAACTGTTGTCCCTTTGTAGTCCTGTTGGAGTAGGGAAAGATGGGATCTAGTTATGGCGGGGTTGGAAGGTGGTGATTTTGTTAATATTTTTCCTTCTATTCTAATAAAAAATCGTATTCAACTTCCATGGGGCGTGTTCCCTCAACCACCATCTATCCCATCGGTGCTTGTTGATAAAGACCAGATGTAGTAACATTGAAGGCTTGTTGGGTCCTTTGAAGGTTTGTGGGGACAGGAGTAAGAGATGAGGGCTCTCAAGAGAGAGAGGATGTGGCTTTGGGGCCTTCTGGGCTTGTTGGTCTTGCTGGAACAGAGAAGATAGGATCTAGCGGTGGTGGCGGCTGGTCAATATTCATTTTTTTCTATTAAAAATACAAATTGATTTTTTTTTTCATAAAATATATTATCTTGATGTTGGACTGTTACGTATGGTATCCCTATGTTCTCTTTCCTGGTACCAAAAAAGTCCTTAGTTTTATAATTGAACACAAGCTGTCTGCATGTTGTGGGCTGGACAGGTCCGGATTTAGGGTTCTAGGGGACTTTGTTAATTTTGCGTCCCCTTCTGTTTCTTCGTTTCTAACTCATGGTGAGGATGAATAGGAATAGGAGTGGTTGAATAAATTGAAGTGAGATTGATGGGGAAGAGAGAGTGACAAGTAGGATGAGAGAGGAGCAGTGTTGCTTGATAACTAAGAATTAACTCTTTGTTGATTCCCCAACTTGTGTTACTGGAATAGGGGTTCCTTTATCTGGGGAATTACAGGGCTACCAGAAGCATACATATAGCCTTAAATGTTAACTAAGTATCATTCTTATTCTATAACATAATAATAATATCTTATTATATTTCTAGTTTGAGCCGAAAAGGACATTCTCTCTTCTGATATTTGACTAATATTTTATTAAATTTGATTTGATAGCATAATACTATTTCACTTAAGAATAATAATTTACCAAGGCATTCGGCCAAAATACTGTCTTGCTTAATATCTAATAAATGTATGATGGGCTTGATTTCAACCTTGCTCACCAAGGCATTCAGCCCCGGCCATAATACAGCGGTTGACATGGAGAGCTCATGGTACATTTGATAATCTGAATCCAACAGTTATTTCCTACATTTGTACCTTTGTGCTTGCCCTTAACATGTTCTAATCATGCTATACAATAAATGTCTGATACTTACCCTTCCACTATTGTGGTAGTAGTCCTTTTGTCTTTGTTGCTCACCTTCGCGATAATTTGTGGAATATGTTGTATTATCCTCTATGTGGTTATGCTCTGCCCTCGTAGATGAAATTTCTATTAGTTTAGCTGTTTCACATGCCTGTTTATGTTTCTGGCCTCTAAATTCTCTCACATTTCATTAGGGAATACCGGGATCATGTCAAGGATCTAAGCAGCCTATCAAAGGATCCGTGTCGCATTGTTATTGTTGACAACAATCCTTTCAGTTTCTTATTGCAGCCATTGAATGGGATCCCTTGTCTTCCGTTTTCTGCTGGGCAGCCACATGATGAACAGGTTTATATAATCCATTCACGGAATTCTGATTGTCTGCATTTTGTTGCATTGTCACCATCTTACTACTTGATTGCTGTTTTTTCAGCTTCTTGACGTCCTGCTTCCTCTGCTCAAGCACCTTGACCAGCAGAAGGATGTAAGACCTGTGCTCTATGAGAAGTTCCATATGCCTGAATGGTTTCAGAAGCATGGAATCCCTGCTTCATTTTGGCCATTATAGGACCAATATCGCTATTTGAGGTTGAAGACCGCTATTCTTTGAGAATCATGGCGGTTAAATTGTTCAAGGGATGCATGTGGACACTTTATTGTATAGTGAAATTTCCAAATGGGTGCAGCTCGCCTGATCCTCAAATTTCTCATGTCCCTATAAGCCTTGACTGCTGCATTTATGATCCTGCATGTGTATGTACATTGTTGAAACTAGATCCTTGTATGGCGTGACTGGGAACCCAGTCGAATAGTATTTATTTATTCAGTGTTTGTGCCACTGTTAATTTAATGAACATATTCAGTTAGTGGCTTATATTATCCTGGCCATTTCCTCCATTATGTGATGGAGACAGCGTTATCTATAATGCTGTCTGCAGAGTTCATGTATTGACCTTGGTATCCTGCTTAATTGGCTTTCCACCATATCCGAGACTGCATATGACTCTATTCTCGCCACAGCTGGTCTATTGTGATTTATGCTTGTTATGTATTACTTGTCCCAAGCCTCAGTCATCTTACGAAGAATAAGGGCACCTGGGAAGTGGGAACTGATTCTTTTGACGTTTGGTTTATTGGGAGGGTAGTATTCTGAACCGAACCCCAGGCGAGGTTGGTCCCTTAGATGTTCAGATTTCATTATAGGTACCCTAAAGGCCTACGGAAACGCGTACCATTTTGACGAAGTTAGTAGCTCTCCTTTTTGCCAATCTTTCCTTTTGCATGATTCAAGCCCGGTAAAAATCCCATTACTTCCATTCTATCCCTAACTACCTCATATTAACAAAGGTCTTGCTGAAGCTGAAGATAAAATGAAAAAGAAAGCGGCTCTTCGTTAGGATCCATTCCTGCGCTTGGAGTTGTAGGGTTCTCTCTTTTAATATTATTTCTTTAGGCGTCATTTTTAAATGATTCTTCCCTAAATTTAATAACTATTTCTAAGTGTGATTATCTTTGCTTTACATAATTTTGAGGCTGCGTATAAATGTATATGCATGTGTTATTTTGGATAAAAATATGGTATCAGAAAATTTCAATTATGTTTCAGAAATTAATGTAAATTATGTAATCCATGATCAGAATTGTGCACACCATGTCTTGATTTTTTAAACTAAAACTGTCTAAATAGACGTGGAGCAAGATTTGGATGTGTTTTTGTTCAATTTGGAAATTTAACATAAATTGTCTTTACAAATTAAATGCGACACTTGTTGCAAATGAATGCTTATTGAGCTTCAAACGTGTTATTTGGTTGGAAGTAGAGAAAGAAAGTGTACTTCTCAGAAAATAATAAAAGTTGGGTTTCTTGATTAGTGGGAATTAGAATTTAAAGGTGAGTACTCTTTTATTTGACCTTGTTTTTTATGGGCTTTTTAGGAAATAACTTACTCTAGTATATCCAAGTAAGTTATACTCTTTGAGTATTTTTTTAGACTCACTTTTATCAATAGAAAATAAATGTATTTATTATTAAGGATTGCTATTGTAATTTATATACCGCTTTCTTAAAAATATAATAGTAAACAAAACCTCAAATATTATTAATTTTTTTATAACAAAAATATACATATCAAACATAAAATTTTATTACTTCCAAGAAATTATTTTTCAACAATTAATTCAATGAAAGTACAACTTACTAAAGAAATTTCTTCACTTGTGCTAAACGATCCCAAAGTTGGTTTCTTATAAAATGGTGTTAAGGCGAAACAATTATGATCAAAATGCCCAATCAAAGCTGCATGTTTAGGAAGTTACTATAAATTTATACCTGGAGCTTTGGCCTAAGATTTATGTCCAAATAAATCTTAAGAAGTTTGGTTTTACACAAAATTTATGATATTTTATTTTGTCTTATTGATCAAGTTATGAATAAATTGTTGTAAGTTGTCAAATCTTGAATGTATTAGTTCTATTAAAATAGTTGAGAGTTAACTATATTACCATATTATTTTACTGTTTCCCTATATTTGTTTTTTATTAAATAACTCTTAGCTTATGAAATAGAGTTCATTGATTATCCATCAAATATGTAACTTTGTCTTGGCCAATCGTACAGTTGACTATTATGCTTGTACATACATATTACTTTTATTTGTAATACATAATTTTTTCATTCCAAACTATTATTATTTATTATCCTAATTTTGAAATAGGAACATTGTACATAAAAATGATTGGAAAATTGAGAAAAATTGAATATAGATTGATTATTAAAATATGATTATACCCCATAGTGGTAGGGCTTATACCTTATAGAAGCCCCAATAACAATACGAAAAAATGAAAATAAAACAAGAATAGCCTTATAAGGCCACAAATAATATAAAATGACTTGTGAGAGGGTTAAACTTGGCGGAGCTAACACACTACTGATGATAATTACTCAAATGAATACATAATATATAAAAGGTGGTTGGAGCCATTATATGGCAAAGGATTATACTTTTTTGAAACTCAAATGGACAGATTCCATCTTATATACGAGTGCATTGAATAATTAACCTAGGAAAATGTTAAATATAGATTGAGTTTGAATAAGTTCTTCACCTTTGGTAGTATGTGGATGCGTGAATCTTGAAATAAGATATTCAACATAAACCAAAAGATTATGTTATCCTAGAGTAATCTTAGAGTTTTCTACTCAAGGGACATGTTATATAGGTTAGCTTTGCTACTCCCAGATTATATTTTGATAGATTATGGCCTTCCAGCTTGTCTTTAGATTGATCTCCAAATCTACTTGGTTGTAGTTGTAGAAGATATGAACACTTACGGATTGGTGATAATTTGTTATGTAGGAAATTATCTTGAGTTTATCCCATATGATATTTTTTATGATCATTGTGTTCAGAACACTGAAAAAGGGCCATGAATTTAGTACCTACATGATACTCTTTTATGATCATTGTGTTCAGAACCCCGAAAAAGGGCCATGAATCTAGTACCTATAATAAATAACATGATGTTATGTGCTAAATTGCTACTAAGGCACCAGCATGAGAAGAGTATGTGGATATCCTTATATAATAATAATGGTGATAATACTGTAGGCATTGGAGCATAATAGTTTTCCTACCAAAAAGTGCAATTTATATGTATTCCTATATATATTTTAATAATAGGAAAAAATTGAAGGTCATTATTAGCATTTATTGTATGTTAATTTCACATAGTAAGTGCATGACTAGAAATCAGTAATAAAAGACATTTCACTCATCCACTTCATAAAAAAGTCACTTTGAAATACTATTTTTGACTAATGAATGAATAAGAAACACATTACAATGTATTTAATCTAAAGTCATATTTTTTTAGGGCAACAAAATCAGACAAATGAGCTAAGTTCTAAGGCTAAATATGTACAGATTCAATATATTTAGAAATTAATACAAGATTTAATTTGAAATATTTATATCAAAATTTTACTTTTTTTTTATCCAAAAAATAGTACTAACCATGTTGATTAATTAGCATAATTAAATATATTATGAACTTAGGGTTGTATTTATATTTATTATCTTATAAACCTAATTAACAATAATAATACCTATGTATCTATATACTTAGATTTAGGTAGAAAATAAAAAATTTATTTTGTTACTTATAAACCTGATTAGTATGATATGTATTGGAATCACACAATGCCAAACACAATATCATTAAAACATGCCACAAAAGAGTTAAACAATAAAAAAAGAATTTTGGGGTAGAATTTGTTAATTAGGGCTGATGTTGGGGTTAATCTTTAAAGATGTGATTGGATATGTTTTTAATTTTGTGATTAATGAATAATTATGGTGCATTAATGGAAGCTTAAAATTCAACTAAAATGGTATTAATTCTAGGGAGATATCATTGGGTATTAAAAAGGTTAGAGTTAGGGTTTTGGAATATGAAGATAATGAATTTGGGAATGAATTGGTGAATGACGATGGATGAATTGTGGGATATAAATATGCTTAACTTAACCACAAAAAGACTTTATCTATTCACACAAAAATTGAAAATAGAAAACTTTAATTTGAATTACACAAAATTAAACTTTAGAAAATAACTCACAAAGAGAACCAATAAATGAATCAAACTTTTAACTTGTAATCAACTATCATTCTCATCATTACAATCCCCATGATTTTATGTGTAAATTCTAACCTAATCAAATATGAATCCTCAATTAAATATAATCTAACAATCTAAAAGATAAATTCTCTCTTAATCTGCGCAAAAATTGACACACATGAATGAGTAAAAGATAAAACTTTGAACTAACAAGATTACGATTCTAATGGTATCTAATCAATTAGCTCTAATATCTAATAATATAGATTTCCTCCCTCTTCTTATTCTATACATGTCATGTTCCCAACATGTATATTCATTAAAAATTTCAATATTGACAATTAATTCCCTCTTTGATCCATAATTAAACAAGTAAGGCCCTTATTAGGCCTAATATTGCTAGTTTGGCGCAAATCTTCATACAAAGCTAAACTAATGGGATATGATATGAAATAAGCTAGCCCATGGCTTGTATAATTTATATCACATTCTCCCAATTCATTTTCCTATTTTTGGTAAAAAGTTTTCCTCAAATTTGCATCATCATAGTACAGAGAAAGATCACTCGTGTTGAACATCCTTGAAATGCCTATAGAAGAATATGACAACTTGATCTCGTAAGCACTTTCCTTGAACTTTTGAAAACCTTGAAAGGACCATATACTATTTACATGATTTTATTATTCCTTAAGTGAAGAAAATGTCACTTCTTAAGGTGTAACCACGCTAAATCTCTCGGAACACACACATGCTAACTTCTATGCTTGGTAGCTCTTTCTTGATAAGTAACGTTAGTATTCTTTATTTTTTGCTCTAATTTTCTCATGTAGGTGCTTGAAAAATTCCACTATCTCATAGGATTCATAGCTCTTCAAATATCCCTCCTTCAATGCTACTAAGTTAGCATGTAGGAATTAGTACCATGGGCAATCTCGAAAGGACTTAAACTTAGTAGATTGTGAAGAGCTTTGATTGTGAGAAAACTCCATTAGTGCTGGATTCACATTCCAATCCTTTGTGCTCTTACTCACCAACCCTCTTAGTAAGGTACTAATTATCTTATTAGTTACCTCTATTCAACCATTGGTTTATGGGGGATGAGAGATACTAAATAACAAATTAGTTCCTAACAATTGCCATAGAGTCTTCTTAATGTAGCTTAGGAGCTTTACGTCTCAATCAATCATGATGTTTCTTGGAACTCCATATACCTTCACCACTTCTCAAAAGTAGAGAACTAAAATATGAGTAGCATCATCTATCTTGTGGCATGGTATAAAATGTGCCATATTAGAAAAAATATAACACTCTAATTTTTACTCCTATAAAATTTCATTCAAATGAGTGGAAGCCAAAGCGAGAATTAGGGAGTTTTAGCACACACCTAAGATATGAAATATTCCCTTCATCTATCTCAGGATAGGTGCAAGGCTTACAACTAGTCTAAAGAACCCAAAAATATTTACAATATCAAGTCATTGAACTAATTCATTGCTGGTTAAAAGCTACAAAAACATCTTATAAAACCATTATTGATAAATCAAAGAAAATTTTGGATTTCAAAACCTTAAACTAAAAAATAGAAATATAAATGGTCATTTACACTAGGAGTGTAATACTCCCTCCCAAAATCCTTCAAATTATTTTTACAATTATGCTGATATAAAATAAATTAGTTTTGGTTTTGGAATGGGCTTAAAATTCTAACAAAAATGTGAATTTTAGGTGTACTAATCGATTGGTTTGGTTAACCAATCGGCTGGTGTACTAGAAAATTGTCAGTTTTGTTTTTGAAAAACCAGTTGACTGGTTTTCCCAAACCCATCAACTAGTTATCCTATGATTTCAGATCCATTTCTAATTTTTATTTGAATCTCTTTATAATGTTTATGAATACTTCTAGTTAGAATCCGATTGCACTAATAACCATATTTTGGTCTTCTTGGATTATTTTTACATTATTTAGATCATTTTATGATTTTCATAAGCCATATTTTCCCTAAAAAACACTTTTAAAGCAAGCCTCACCTTCTTTCTTCTCCCTTATCTATCCCTCTCTCTTTTGGCAACTGTGGTGCATGGTTGACTTCGTTCATCTCCCAACTCATGAAACCACTGCTATGTTCCTTCTTGACTAAATTTAGCCCCCATAACCCTATTAAGTCAACAATCACTTTTTTATTGCCCACCCTCAAGCTTACTAGTTTCATCTCCCTCTCTCCTATAAATGTTGACCAAGACTCAACTCCATACCCTTCATTCCTAATATCCATTTTCTTCTTCTAATCTTCGCTTTGGTTCTCTCTTATTTTCCTTAAGCAAGGAAGAGTTAAGGTATGAGAAAGGTTGAAGATTTTAGTTCTTCTTCTTCTTCTTATAATGAAGTTTTGAAAGGTGATTTTTTATGGTTTTGACCTTGATTCTATTAGAAATAGAGGCTATAATAGATAGACATCAATTAGGAGCTTCTAAAATAGAGGAATTGCTTCAAGGTAAAACATTAATATCTTTAACATAAATAGGGTTCTATTACTTATTGAGGTTCCATGTGTTTGGTGTGTTTATGTGAGCATGATATAATTTATATTCTAGAATTTAAGCATATGGTAGAATTTCTTCCTAATGTGGGCATTATTAAGTTTCTTTGATTTTATACATAAGTTATATTTACATTACCATGTATCATGTGATTCTATGTATGCAACATATATTTTTATGTGTTTTATGATATAGAAGCATGCTAGGATTAATATGGTAAAGTTTGGTAAAATTTGAGTGTGTGTATCGCAAGTCCGGGTAATGTTTTACCCAAACTAGTCGATCGGTTCATCGAACCCATCGACTAGTTGTGAGAGAAATCACATGGTTTAGAAATTTGGATCGATTGGTTATAGGATCAATCAATTGGTTTGTAAAATCCATTGACAGGTGACCCTGAAACTACAATGGTTTGGTCTCTGCTTAGACTCATTGATTGATTAGACTAAAACCATCAATTAGTTTCTATGACCAATCGACTGGTTTGTCAAACCCATCGACTAGTGACTCTACAACCCAAATTATTTGGTCAGTTCTTAGACCCAATGCTTGCTTAGACCAAACCCATCGAATGGTTCTTGTGAAGATTTAATCAATGAGACTAACCAATTGAATGGTCCTCTAGTGTTGTTTTGGTCTAGCTCTGGTATGATCAGACCAGTTCACTAGTCCTAGGGACCAGTTGATTGGTTCGGCTGAATGCCACTTAGTTCGTTTATAATTTTTTTTATTCTCTTGGCATTTAATGTTAATGCCTCCATGTAATTACAACATTTAAATTATGCTTTTAACTATGATTACCCTAAATTTAAGAAGAATTATAATGATGGTATTTGAGACTTGAAGTTAGGAAATTTTGGTGTCATCTCTAAGCACCCAATTGGTGGTTATTATACATTTTGTTGTGTTTGGTGTTATCACTTGGAACCACCCAATTTAGTTAATAATAAAATTTAATTGTGTTTGGTATTATAACTTGGAAACACCCATTTGGTTAATCATGGATTTGATCTATGATTTTTGATATCACTTGAAAATGTATAATAATGGAATATGATTTTCTTCAAGCCTTTTTCTCCGACTCACTAATAATTGATCAGGATTTAGTGGGCAGGTTGCCCTGTGGCTATATTTTTTACTCAGTACCTCTTTCCTTCTCTATCGGGTTGCGGTCAGTAGGGAGTATGCACATATTTTTGAGGTATAGGGTTATACTATGATAGGCCAACATGGCATTGGTGTCTAGTATGGGTGGATGAGGTATCCTAATAATTTCACCCTAGCACTTTGTAGTGTCCATTTCTTAGGCGGGTGTGGTATCCCAACTTTTTAGCCCTTGTGGTAGAGGCATTCAAGGTGTGGAGGGTGAGGTATCCTAGTATAATCTCCTTTGGTGTACTTCTACTATGTGTTGTGGGTGTGGCATCCTAATTGGTTTTAGCCCTCGCAATAGGTGTAGTTGATGTGTGGTGGGTGTGGTATCCCACTTTTTAGCCCTCATAGCAGGTGAACTCGATATATGGTGGTTGTGGTATCCTTGAAGAAAAGCCTTTTCGATGTATCCTAACCCCATGTGGTAGATATGGTATTCCACTATTATTATTTCTGCTGCAATGACTTTTGTTTATGGTGGAGAACTAGGTGGGGTCGAACAGACTATCTTATTAACTGGAAATTGTGTGGTCACCAAAGGGAGAATTCTAATATAGTTTATATTGTATGGATTGTGATGTAATCACTATATTGTTATCCTTTAGTGATTTTCTTGTAAGCATGTATTTTCATATTACAACAATGAGATTAAGTGTTAAATTGTATTGGTCTACTTATCACCATGCGATTATGTGACTTTAATATGATGCATGAGCCTTACCATATTTTAGGTAGTATATTTTATCAGTACTTCACTGTACTGATATTATACTTGTGTGGTCATTGTGATAATCCAGCTTTTGGTTCGGGGAGCAGATGAATATTTGTAGAGGTACGACTTCTAGAAGAAGTTATGATAATTTTCCCAAAAGTCGACAAATATTTTTACTTACTTGAGACACATAACCACTATTTGGGTTTGTTTTTGTATGTTTGAATTATTTTTCTTGTGTTTCAGGAATTTTAAATTTTTTATTGGTATTTTAATGATAAAATTCATATATAATATATTGTCATTTAGGTTAGTATAGACTATGTTATGATTGTTAGAATTTTGGTGAAGTTTAATAGAATATGAACATGTGGACATATTGAACTTATTATTCACTATTCATTAAAGATGCTCATGGTGGTATATACATTCTTGAGACCTTTGAATTTTTAATCACTAATCATGTCTTAATAACCCCTTAATAAAATACGTATCATTTAAGTATGATTAATACTGTTTTGACATAAAATGACCAAATTAGCTTCAAAATGGTAAAATGTGGAATAAGTGATTAGTGAAATTCAAACCTTAATTCAAACATTGAAAAATTCATGTCTTTCTATTTCTGTCAATTGTTTTGATTTTAACATTTTAATCTATTTTTTAATTATAAATTCGTCATGTGATTATAACTTTTTTTAGGGTTATACTTTATTAACAAAAATAAACTATTATAAATTATAAAATTACTTTGAACTAGTAAAATATTTTTAATGCTTTTTATCCATAGAAAATATTTCTATCTTTACATTTATTTGGTTTATGAGGTCGATAAGTTCTTTAATTTTTTTTTAAATCAAAGGTGTCCACAACTTATTTATGATTTTATTTCTAAAATTAATTTTCTTCCATTATCTCAGATTATGGGTTATGGAGGACTTTTGTAGAATTATTTTTCATACATCTTAACCCAACGGTTTTTATTAATAGAATTTAAGATAAAATCACCCTTTAACATATCTAGATATAAGTAATTTTTTAAAAAACAACCATGTTAGCACCAATAACCCCCACCTTTTCCTTTTTCTCTTATCTTCCTTCTTCCTCCTCCTCCTCCTCTTCTCTCTCATTCCACCTAATCCTGACTCCCCCTATCCTTCTCCTCAAAGATTTCTTATTCCCTACAACACCATATCACTGTTGTGCCACACCACCACTCCCTCCATTACTGTCCGCCTCGTTATTGACACTAACAACTTCTAGGTAATGTAGTAGTGATAACAACAATGTACGACACCAATTACAAGACTTGATATACTCTAGCACAATAATTTAGTTGCCACGAGCTAACCTGGTCACCAACGAGTAATGCTTAACCTCCAATGAAGCTCCATTACTTCTCACCTACTCTATTTTTCTTAGGTATAAGTTACCCTAAACTCTAACTTTTGTTTTGAATAATTTTGAATGATTTAGCCCTAATTAAGCTACATCAATTTAAATATAATAATAATAAATTTTAATTTAAATATAATAAGAAATTTTTAATGAATTATATTTTGATCCTAAAACATTAACTTTCAAAATAAAATTATGTAATTGGTATTTGTATAGTAGTTGCTTCTAAAATTAATTATATAGAATTTTTTTAAATGACCTTAGCTACTTTTTTACACCTTAAATTTGGGTTAATTGATTTTAATTCTCTAGTTTTATAATTTGGACGTCAAAACCCTAAATATTAGACATAGTTTTTGAAATTGAGTTGTGCTTAATTCTTTTACTTGTTGATTATTGTTTTTGATTTAAAATAAATAAAAAAAATGCTTCTAACTTGTTTTTTTGGATCAAATCTCTAAAATTGATAGGATTAACATTTTGGGTTCTAAACCCTAAATATATTAGCAGTTTTAATAAAAATTATTTTCTATTATTATATATTTTGGTTATTTTTCCCTAGGTTATTTCTATGATTTTTGAAGTTGATCTAGGAAGTGTTTCAGTAGATTCTATAAATCCAATGTTTTCTTCTTCATGTACTAGGTTTCTTGAAAGCTAGGTGAACCTCCTAAACTCATAGACAATAGGCCCTTATGTGTTGATGTGTGTTGTTTTATATTTAAGTTTTGCTAGGATCTTATTAGGGTTTGTTAAGGAAACATGTGTTTTGTGTTATGAGTATGCTAAGGTTTACATGAGCATTTCATATTAAGCATGATGGAATTTCTATTGTGTATTTTAAATGTTTCAAACCCATATGATATTATATAAAGTTGTATATCAATTGAGCAAGTATAACCATGCTTGTGTGTCTCGACCATTTGGCTATTTTGACATCCTTATGGTGTACTAACTTTGTGGTGTGATATTGTGTAGTTCTTTATTGATGTGAATCATGATTTTTCATAATCATATTTTATAAGTTATATCTACACCTTGGAAAATTTATGGTATATAAACAAGAAAGTGTATGCTTAATTAGAATACGATCTATTCTTCTTGGCATCATGTTTGTTAATGTGAACACAAAGTGTTAGAACTCATTATTGTTAATCATGTCTCATTTTTCCTGAAAACATTAGTGATGGGTTGTGTTTGATAAAAAAATAGCGGTTCTATGTATTCTACCTTAAGCAGCCTTGGAATGGCCTCTAAGGTAACGTCGTGTAGTAGACGCCTTCAAAGTGATTTTGTATAGGTTGTACTTGCATTGTGATAATGAGGCCCCTCTCTCTACTCTATAGATAACCAATGAGGCCTATAGAGGGTATCGATATTTAAAGATTAGGATATATTTGTAAAAACTGGCTTATCAAAAACTTCATTTTTATAAATATCAATGTTGATTTATGAGATAAAACCTTACATTTTATTTTGATTGAGTTATTTTATTTAAATCATGTTTCTTGTCAATATTTGTTAAAATTTTGATTCATTTTATGGTTTAATTAACAATTTTAAATTTATGAAAAAATTTCTTAAATTATTTGTTGTTACAGATTATTCTAAATAAATTCGTTAATGGTTTTGATTTTATTAAATTCACATGATTTAATTTAAAAAAAAATATATTTATGTTTTTATCACTTTTAATTTTAATATTTTAAATTCCTTTTAGAGTATAACTTTTTTATGTAATTATGATTCTATGTTAGGGTTATATTTTATTAACTAAAATAATTTGTATTTAAATTTAAAATCACTTTTATAGTGGTAAAATCATTTTAACAAAATTTATCCATAGTGTTGTGGAATTTGCGTGAATTTAGAGAGATTCAAACAAAATCGATAATAACAAAATTATGCACAATTGAGAATTCAATAACAAAAAATAACAATTGAGGAAAAATAGAGATATTTATTCATTCTATTGTGTTATTACATGATGATTAAACCAACCAATCAATCAATTGCACAAATCTAAAATTCTATTTGAATGGAGAATTCTTTGGATAAGAAGAAGATGTTGGGACACACGATTCTCGATGGCTAGGGTTTCAACATGTATCCTTTTATAGAAGAAAAAAAAATCCTATGAGGTAAAACAACGTGTTTTGGAAATAAGGAAAAACACAGTCCATATTTAGAAAATATAAGACCCTCGTATTTATTTCCTTACTTCTAACTTTTTTCCCAAAAATACATAAAAGATTCCACAGAGAAATACGGTCCGTGTTTGTTAACAAGGGACCCTTGTGTTTCTCACACAAACCTCCATACTGCACTAAGCTTCTCCAACTCCTGCACGAACCAACATCATGTTATTCTATGCTCAAATATACACTCAAAACTTACAATTCTCTACCTTGACATAATATTTGTGATGCATGACATGTAAAGACCTCTACAAAAAACCTTGGCCTAACAAAAGGACCTCATAGCCTATAAATACCAATTAAATCCAAGGAACACTCAAACTTACTCATAGTTGGTGGCTTTATTATCATATCAGCTGTATTATCCAAAGTAGCTATTTTCTTCAAAACAACTTTTCCTATAACAATAGTACCCTAGATAAAGTAATACCTGATGTTAATGTGCTTTGTTCGACGATGTAAAGAATTTTGATTCTTTGCTAAACAGATAACACTCTGGCTATCATCATAAACAATTGGATCACCATGACCAAACCCCAACTCTCATACTAAACCACCAAGCTATAAGACTTCTTGAAAAGCCTCTGTCAGAGCTAAAAACACAACCTTAGAACCTCTAAGTTTGAAGACTAGCAAACTAGTGTACCTTTGATCATTAGTACCACAACTAAGATCAAAGTCACTCGTCAACAGAATAATTGACAACACATACTCAATACAAGTTGATACTATATGCACCAAGTACCTTAGAACCTGTAGCACAACTAACCAAGGTGTTTTCAAGAGACTCACCACACACTTGTTAACCACACAAGAAATACAACTGTTAGTACTAATCACATAGTATATCAAGTATTTCACAATTGTAGAGTATGAACCGGTGACTAAGTAAGCCACTAAAACCTCTTTGGATTTGGCACATCCAAACTCTTTAGATTGTTCTCCTCAAACATTTCTTTTGCTATGACAAGCAAAAAATAAATGCACAACAATGGAATAATCATTAAAACATCACATACCAATGTTTGAGTCTGTCAAATATACCACATATCTTCCGCAACACTAGTATAATACCACAAGGTGGAATTAACACCCAAAATAACCTCTGAGTCTAACACTGGCTCCTGCACACCAAAACTACTCACAATATATAGTGCATAACCGGATCTGCCTAAAGCAATGAACACTTTCTCCACTTACTACCCAAATTCCTCCTCACTAGGTGAATTTATATCATCTAGATCAATAACAACCTCCACCTTACATGAAGCACCCAATAGACTCTCCTACTAAAGAGGAAATTTTGACTCACAAAAGGTAAAAAAAGTAGATGTAATTGAGTCACTCAAAAAGGACCCACCAATTGTGCCAATGACACTTCCATGTTTTAGTAGCATCAAACCATGTCTAGCAACATTTGAGTCACACTCTCTCAATGTTGCCTCAAATTCACCTCAATATTTGTTCTAGCAAGCTCATACAAAGTCCTAACCTAGTTGCCAACAATTTCTACTACACCCCCTTTAGCAACCTTCAATGTGCCATTCTCAATGACACATCTATAGCCTTTGCTGTCCATGAAGCACAACAAGATCAAGCACTTGGTCATGTAAGGATTATGATCAACACTAGATAGTGTCCTAATCACACCATCATGCATCCTCACCCTCACAGTTTCAATCCCAGCAACCCTACATGAAACATATTTCCTAAAACAACAACTTCACCTTTCGTAATGTCAAATGTTTGGAACCAACTTTTATTAGGATATACATGGTAGGACCACCTAGAATCTAGAATCTATCAATCAACTAATCTATTCTATCCATCTGTGGCAGTCAATACTTCACCATCACCATTATCCTTAGCAATAGAAGCATCACACTCATTAGATACACCATTAGCAATATCTGTTGATTTCCTATTAGATCAATATCTCCTGATATGGCCTTTCATGTGACAACCATAGCATGTCATATTCTTCTACCAACTCTTTGACTTAGATCTTGACATCTTCTTATCACCAAAACCCCACTCACGTGTCCTCCCCTAGTTATCAATCCCTTACTATATGAGTCACCAAAAGTATCATTGTGAGTCATCTAACTCTCAATCAACTCCCATTGTAGTAGAGTAGATTTATATCCTCAAGGACTAAGTCATCCTTCCCATACAAAATAGTCATACAAAAATGCTTAAAGCAAGTAGGCAAAGAGCATAACAACATAATAGCCAAATCGTCATCATGTAATTTAACATCTATATTACACAATCCATAACTATAGAGTCAAATTCATCTAATTAAAATTTTAAAGTTTATCCTCACCTAATTTCAAGTCATGAAGCTGACTCTTCAATAGAAGCCAATTTGCTACCAATTTTATCATATACAATGACTCCAACTTCAACCACTAGGTAGACATTGTTGATTCTTTTGCCACTTCTCACTATACCTTGTTCGACAAACACAACTGTATGGTAGAGAGGGCCTTTAGATCTAATTCTTCAAATGTCCCATTTTCATCAACTCTGGCTTCTTTGAATGACCGGATAAAGCATTTGCCAATTCAATTTGAATTAGAATTACCTAATTTTTTAATCTTCATGATTCTAAATTGACAAATTGATTAAATTTCTCAATATCGAATCTTATACCCATCCCGATAATCAGATCTCTTTAGTAACGCAACTTTGATACCAAATTATTGTAGCATTAGTGTGGATTTAGAGAGATCCAAATCAAATAAAAAATAACAAGATTATGAATAATTGAGAATTCAATCACAAAAAAGAATAATTGAGGAAAACATAGAGATACTTATTTTTTCTCTTGTGTAATTACAAGATGATTAAACCAATCAATAAATCAATTACACAAATTAATAATTCTCTTTGAATGGATAATTCTATGAAGAAGAAGAAGATGTTGGGACACAAGACTCTCAATCGCTATGGTTTCAATATGTACCCTTTTATAGAAGAAAAAAAATCTATAGGGTAAAACAAATTGTTTCGAAAATAAAGAAAACATGATATGCATTTAGGAAAAATGAGACCCCCATGTTTATTTCCTTAATTTCACCTTTTATCCAAAATACATAAAATATTCTACTAAGAAACACAATCCATGTTTATTAACACAGGACCTCCTTGTTTCTCAACAAACATTCATATTACACTAAACTTCTCTAATACCTACATGAACCTACACAATGTAATGATGTACTTAAATATCTAGTCAAAACTCACACTTAGAAAATATTTCTATCTTTGATATTATTTTTTTATATGAGGTCATTAATATATTCAAAAACTTTTATATACAATGTTTTTGCAACTTATTTATGATTTTCCTCTCGAAAATAATTTCTTCCATTTTTTCCATTATGGTTTATAGTTGAAATTTTTTTGAAATGTATTTAAATAATTTTTTTAAAAGAAGAGAAATTTTATAATCATAAAGATATATTATAACCAATTCTATATAATTGATCTATATACCTTACATACCCACTAAAATTAGCTATCCTATGTGGATTATTACAAATAGAGGATGAAGTAGGTAAATGTTTGTAATAATGCTTTGACAATTCCACTCAACACTTGAAAATAGATAAACATTTTTGGATTTTCATATCTCATAAAAGCCAATTGCATAAAGAGCATGAGTAATTTAGAGTTTTACACCACCTATTCTTCGTGGACGGGACAAATATTTTAGAATTCCACACCAATTGTTACCAAACCTTCTACCACCCATATTCTTCTTGATAAAATTCCAAACATGGCTCATAATAGGGCATTGGATAGTTAAGTGAAATATGCTCTCTACTTGATCATAGAAGCAGCATTGCACATTAAGAGAAGAAGTAAACTTAGACAAATTATCCTTAGTGGGCAAACGAGAATGAGCAACAAGCCAAAAAATAATCTTATGTCTCAGTGCTGCAGGACTGCACGAAATTGTTCTCCACCAAGAAACTCTTAGAGCCTTGAACTGTACAAACTCATATAAATCAGCAAGTCTGAATTGATAACCATCCTGTTGCAAACGAATCCATGGTAGGATAGTAGATCTTAGGGAAAAAATTCTCTGAATAATCTAGGAAGAAGTGCTAGGCAAATGGTAAATATCAAAAGCCTGCTGTTTGATATAATAAGCATGAACCCATTTAATCTAAAGAGAATCTTTCTTTTGACTGATATTCCAAAGATGCTTCCCCATAGTTGCAATGTTCCCTATAACATGAACCCATTTCTGTTGCTGCAATGTATTTAAATTTTATTAGTGGCATAAATTTTATAAAAATAATAATTTTTTTTATTGAATCTTTTACCCATTAGTTTTTATTAAATGAATTTTAGATAAAAACTCTCTTTATTATAATTTAAATCTTTTGGTATTTAAAGAAAAATTTTGGGTCTATACCTTTGACCTCCACCTTTATTTTTTCCCTCTCTTTCTTCCTTTCCCATTTCTTTTTCTTTCTACACTATAAACCTTAACCACGAAACCCCATGCCCCCTACTTTGACCATAACCAACCACCATCGCACCACATAATAGCTCCACCACTATGATCCTCCCTCCTCTTTATTATTCTCATGCCTCTATCATAGCAAATCGCTGCCAAGACACCAAATAATGTATGTTAGTAGCCATCGATACCAATGAGTAGTAGTGGCACACAACCACTAGCAATGAGTGGCCATCGTGAGCCTAACTGACCATTAATAATTGGTCCTCTAACTCTGATGAAGTTCCACCTATCCTTAATCACTTCGTTTCATTTCATTTCATTTCATGTGGTATAAATTGTCCAAAACCTAACTTCTAAATTAAATTGATTTTGTATTTACTAGGTTTAATTAACTAAATAAGTTGTTTAATTATGTATGTATTTGGTTAGGTTAGTTGTATGGTCTATGCTTGAGTTATGGAGAATTAGAATTCTTACCCATTTATGTCTGATTATCCCATTAAGATATTTTGGATAAATTTATTATACATGAAATATATTTAATTTCATGTTAGAAGTGTCAATTCGGAAAAATTATTTGAAATCAATCAAAAATGGATTTTTAGGTTAAAACTATTTTTAATTTAAATTAGAATGATCTATGAGTTATTTTATTAAATTGATTATATAATTTACATTAAAATACATTTAATTTCAATTTAAAAATATCAATTTAAACTTTTTAGTAAGATTTTATTGAATTTGCATTCAAGGTTGAAAATCCCTAGTTATGTTAGTTTATATCTTTCTTTTACTGCTTGTGATAGATTGATATACACAACATGTTATAAAATAGGTCTAAATGAATTTATAAACCTTCAATTTATATACATTAATAAAATTAGACCACAATGTAATTTTTGGCCTAGAAATCTAACTTTAAAATGAAATTATGACATTAATCATTTGTATACTTATTTCTTCCAAAATTAATTTTATAAAATTATTTGAAATGACCTTAATTGCATTCTAACACCTTTAATTTGGATTAATTGGTTTGAATCATCCAAAATTTTATTTTGGGCTTTAAAACTCTATTCTTTCTATATAGTTTTATGGATTTTAATTCTGTTTGATTGTTTCGCATATTAAGCAATTAGCTTTGATTTAAAATCAATTAAATGGAGTTTCTAACTTATCATTTGGATAAGTTTATTAAATTTTTTTTGTTATAAACCATAATTGTTCAAGTATATTTTGATAAATATAGTTTTCTATTAATCTATATTTCAATTAGTTTTTTCTAACTCATTCCAATGATTTTCAAAGTTATTTAAGGGAGGTGTGTTAGTGTATCGTGAAGCTAGGGGTTTCCTTCTTATTATTTTAGGATAGCTTGGAAGCTTGGTAATGTAACACCCTTAATTTTTAATACTATTTTTTTTTTGTTTTAAAACATTATGGAAGTAGAAGAATACAAAATACCTAGAAAAAAATGGGATATTACTACCACATCTAGTATAGGATAGGCATCTGCTACCCACCCCATCTCAAATATAAGGCTAATGAAACCAATCAATCCAAATATAATAATAAAGTGCACAAAAGTAAGCTATATAGATATTACAATAAAACATTTACAAATAAGACCTCAATGGGTCCCTAAGATGTTCAAATGTATAGGATAGAGCAAATAAAAAAATATAGAATTACAATAGAGGTAAAATGATAATAGAGCAAAGCCATAAAACTATGGTCCATTAAGGACTAAAAAATGGTCTCTAGATGTTGAATCTCTTAGAACTCCAAGCCCAACACAAGGTAGGCCACTACCAACCATTCTAAAAGACTTGCACATGGTCTTTTGCTTGTGGGATTAAGATGGGGATCAAACCCATGAGCATAATGATACACTATGTATTGAATAAGCCAAGGTACCTTCTCAAAGGAATTCAACAACACGAAAGTCCAAGACAACAATTGAGGTCATACTAAAACACCGTACCATGCTCACATGATACACTTAGATATAGATGTGCCATCGTTCTTATATGATGTATTAGAATTTCCTGCCATTCAACAAATTAAATAGCTCATAACTCATCATGCTTACCAATAAAACATAAATATCAAGGATAAAAACATATGATCAATAACATACTTATAAGAGTATTCCCATATATCCATTTTCCAAGTGTACATGATCCTTTAGATTAATTATTTACAAATAATTATTCCTTTTTCCTTTTTTATTGTCGAGAAATGGACTGATTACTACCCCATGGTCTTACATACAATGTAAACCTATCTAAACTAGAGGACATAAAGTCCAGTTGAAGCTAAGTAACCACCTAATGGATATAAAGTTTGGTCAAATCCAAAAACCACCAATAGACATAAAGTCCAACCAAAGCTAATAAACCACCTAGGTGTCTAGATCCTTTAGTATTGATAACCCCTAGTACATCATATGTGCCTAGTGTAGGTAAGGTAACAAGATCTACTAGAATCCCATTGGAAGGCATAAATAAATATTCAATGGTAGACTAACCACCACTAGCTAATCAAAGATCAATTAATCTAGATATGCACAACTTGATTTTTCTTTAAGTGGTTAGTGTTTTATTATTCAAAGTTATGCTATCATATAACTCCCATATGACAACTAAGAAACAAATCCACCAAATCATTCGGCATAACTATTATTACCCTCCAAACCATGTTGTGGGATTTTCATTAATTTTTATCTAATTTTAAGTTAACCAATTAAGATAACCCATTTAAGCTGAGAATTTGGATTACATTATTCCTTTGTAGCATCATAGCATACACATTCTAGTTTTCCATTAAATCATTCCAAAGGAACTTATTTTTAATACCATGAATTGTGAACCATTTAATCCATCTAATAGATTAGTTCATTCATGCTAAGATTTGTGTTCTCATCATTAAAGAATCATATTATAGCATAATATAAAGTATCAAATCATATTGAGTTAAAAATAGACAAAAATAGCATGCTCTAGCCAAACCCTAGAATTCCTCCAAACTAGTCGATGAGTATTGTCAAACCAATAAACTATTCTAGGACTAGTTGAACGGTTTTAACAAATTAGTTGATGGGTTTAAGTAGAGAACAAACAAGGTTACCACAAACAACCTAGTTGATCGGTTTAGGACAACCCACAAACAAAACATAACAAACATTTTAAATGCAATTAAAGTTGTAAAATCCTACCATGACCAAACCATAATATTCTCATAACATAGAACCAAGATTAAACATGCTCATTTACAGGATCATGCTTCATTTGCAAGAAATCAATACTATTTCTCATGAAATAAGCATTTTTTTCTTAGAAATATTAAGCACTTTAACATGCATCATTAAAATACAAAAATCTCATACATGCATATAAATATTAGAATTCCACATAGTACACTAATTCATATGCTTATTCATACCATATTTCAAAGGTAAGAATAACTTACTTGAAGCTTAGCAAAACTTTCACCAAAGAGGCAAAAACCTTAAGTTGAAAGATTTCAACTTCCAAAACCTTAAAATTAAGAGGTTAAAAATAAAAATCTTCAAATAATCTTTACAAATAAAGAAAATTGAATTAGAAAAGAAAATGAAGTTGCTACATTAAAGAGAGAACAAGCAAAGAATTTGGTCAGTGTAAACTCAAAATTTTCCTAAACCTAACTCTTTCTTACGTATGAGTAAAATAAGAGGGAGATAGAGAAAGGATGTATCACGTCCATTTTTCACTATTAATTTTTTTGTTGTCGTTTTTAACGCATTGCAGAAGCAAAAAACTAATAAACATACTTAGACAAAATGGGGTGCTACTGACTCTCCTAACAAAAGATAGACCACATGTTCCATATTAGATACAAGAGTGAAAAACTAAACCAAATAAAACTAAAGTACAATCAAACCATTTACAATAAATAGAGTGCACAACCTTAAAATTAAAGAAATATCAAAATTAATTGTTTACAAATGGGCCACATAGGATCCCAAAATGTTTAGAATATATTAGAACATGACTAGTTGGAAATAATGAAATATAACTAAGATAAAACAACAATATGGGAAAACCCCAAGCTCTGGTCCAATAGGGATCAAAAAAAATTTGCAAGAAGTCCACGCTCTCAAGCCTAAGCTTGAAATTAGGTAGGACACTACTGACCATCTCCAAAAACTAGCACATGGTCCTTTAATCATGAGAATGAGCAGGTGATCACAAATGGGCACATTAGTATACCTTTGTACTGAGTAAGTTAAGTTACCTCTTCAACGAAAGTCACGAGCATACAATGTCCTAGAATAATGTGGATATCATAATAACATATATTATGCTTGTGCTATATAATTAGATATACATGCTCTATCATGGTTATATACTGAATCAAAACTTCATACCATACAAGACTTAGATAATTCAAGAGTCATCATGCTTATCTATCTAACATTAACATCATTGATAGAAAAACTATGTAAGTAGGCTATTAGAATAACTTAATAGGGATTTTACCATCCATTCACAAGGTTTTCCATTAGATATATTTTCTAACTTACATAGTTAATTAGGTCATTTATTTAAAAGTTTTTATTACTCTTCTCCTATTTTTCTCTTTATCCATATCCATATTCTAATTCTTATCAAGCGATGGACTGTGCACTACCCTATGGTATCACACACCATGTAAATCTATACAAACCAAAGGACATATAGTCCAATCGATTCCAAAACCACCTAGGTGACTAGACCCTTTAGTAATGATACCCATAGTATATCATCATTTTCTAGACTAGGTAAGGCATAGGGATATACCAAGATTTCGCCAAGTGCACCAATAAATGCCTAAAGGTAGACCCTGGTAGTTAATTGAGGATCACGTAACCGAAACCCATTCATAGCTCGATCATCTTCCACTTTAAGTGATTAATGTGCTCTTTTACATGGTTATGTGATCACACAAGGCCCATATGACATCTAAGTAGCACATCTACATACTCATTCCATCATAACCATTTTTTTACCCTCCAACCATGTGGTGGAATTTTCATTAGTTCTTAACCAATATTAATCAATTCACTCCCTCAATTGTCAAAATCAAGCCCTCAAATCTATTTGAGGCAGTGACTAGGCTGAATAAATGATAAAAAGGGTTAATAATCACTCAATAATAGTTTAGAGTTAGATAATCAAGGTTCCATTTTGATATAAGAAATTTCCTAGGAAAATTGAGCTTAAAAATAAAAATAAAAATACTCAACCAGACCAACTAGTTGATTTGTTTGGCTACAAGTTGGCCGTTCTATCAACCAGTTGATCAGTTTGGTTGAAAAAAACACCTTGGCTAAAACAAAAAATCAGTCAATTGGTTCATAAAACTAGTAAATTGCTTTGCCTGAAACCTTATTTTATTCATTTTATAAAAATTTCCTCAAACCCTATTATAGTTCCAAACCAATATAAAAAATTATCAAATTTTATTAAACATTACACTTTTCCATTTAATAAATCTTACAAAAAAATGAGGTATTACAACACTGCCCCTTTAAAGAGGCTGCATCCTTGAAGCATTGTAATCAAGATATACACACATTATATTACACACTGTAATCAACAAATTACATTTAACAAGGAAAAAGGGGTTAGTATCCCCTTAAAATAAAAATTCATAGCTACAGTTGTCACACTAGGAGAACAAATTTGTGCACTTCGCTCAAATCTACTCCTCAACCTCTCAAGTGGCCGCCTTGGCACTATGATGTGACCAAATGGCCTTTAATAGCGGGACATCCTTTGTGTGCATCACTCGGGTATTTGTGTCTAGAATGCTTACTATCATTTCTTCAAAAGTTAGAGACTCATTAGGGTCTAACAACTCTAGCTGGATAACATGCGAAGGATTTGCTATATAATTGCTAAATCAAGATATGTGGAAGATATTATGCATACGTGATAATTCCATTGGTAGGGATAAATGATAAGCAACCTTGTCTACTTGATTTATGATCTCATATGGTTTAATATACCTTAGGTTAAGCTTTCCCTTCCTACTGAACCACATTAATACCTTGGTGGGAGAGGCCTAATCTATTATAAGTCCTTCGTCTGAGCATGACCAGAAAAGGACTTTGTTGCCCACGAAGTCCATACATATACTATCCTACTTTCCCTCTAGAACTTCTAGTGGTTGTATAAACCCTAATGGTCTCTTGTTCTTAATCTCGACCTTCTAACATGTCAAAAATTGGGAAGCAAACTCTACAACCTCCCACTTCATATGCGGGCGCCGATATACCTTATTCAAGTCTTTATACAACTTATTGTAGTACTCCAAAAATCTATTACTGAAAAATTTTATTTTATTAAAAGTTTAGTGAAAGAAAATATAGTAAGTTTTGGGGACGCTATTATCACACTTAGTACCAAACTGGTTTCCTTCCACCATTCTAGTACAAAGTGCTAAGGATTAAAATGATAAAACACAATTTACACAAATCTAAAATTACATTTAAATCAGATTAGTGTGTTAAAGACATTACAAAAGGATAAAACCCACTATTAATGGTTATAAGAATAAACTCATTAAACAAAGGTTAAAAGGGAAACCCTAAAAGCTTCCCTGATAATCCTTATGCTCTTAACCCAAAAGGAGACTCGAGTAACACCAACGAGATAACCTGTAAAGGACACTACCCATTGAATAGGAAGGGGTCCATGAAAGAAACCCTTCAATACTATATTATTGTGTAACCCTTTATACAAAACTAAAAGGTAGGATCCACATGCAACACATCATTCAAATGTAAGAACAATATCATACATAATGTATAGAAATAAACACAACAACATAGGATGGACTCGTACCACAAGAATCATTTATCATAAAGCCCATTTACTTAGCATTTCCATCACTCACTATGAGAGCATCAAAGTGAAGCCCTTTATAGTATAGTTATAAGTGTCCAACCACACACCTTCAACACTTACTACCACTCAATCCATGACATGCACCAAAGCCATAATCAATCCAACCATAGATCATAATGGTGATATAACCATTATCTAGACTTAAGCCATTAATTAAATATTATTCAATATTATCTCTTAAATTATATCTATGTGAGTATAGGAACCCAACTATTATAGTTGGCGGATTGGAAATGCACTCCAGGGAAGAATGCACCCAGCTAATATTATTTGTCTATGGATCAGTCTCTAGGGCAGAATGCTCCTGGCTAATATTATTGCTGGTGGATCGGTTTGGCCCCAACTCATGTGGTGTTCTACTATAAATGATTAGTATCTTTCCTATGATTTATTATCATCCAAGGTTTGGTTATTGAGCTTGAGATCCCCCACTATTATAGCTAGTGGATTGGAAATACCAATCCAGGGCAAAACGCAATTGGCCACTATTATTTGTTGGTGGATTGATTTCCAAGGTAAAATGATCCTAGCCACTATTCTCACTAGTGGATTGAACTGAGTCCGACTCAATAATCTTCCACTTTAAATGTTTAGTATCTTTCCATTTATTTAGCACATCAATTCCATTTATATAACTCAAGGAGGAGATCATGAACTTGGAGACACAAAGGTATACCCTTTATACTAGCACATACAAGTAGTACAATACCCTCCAACTATCAACCCAATAATGCAAATGTACCCTGGTCGCACTGGTGCATGAGGACACATAATATTCTACCGACCAGGATACTTAATCCATAAGTATGCATACCCCCTAAGTAGGTTCGTAGAGCTAAATAAAGTAAGATGTAGGGCTTGGCTGGGACACTAAGGCACACCAACAAAATCCAGTAGAATTGTGGACTAAACCACGTCTTTAGGGTAGCAATCCCTAAAGAGCTACTATTCTCGATCTCGAGGTCTTCCACTTTAATTATTAGTGTCTTAATTAAGTTGACCATGAGAAGCACAAATATTACATATTCGCTTTTATTTGTTTCCATTAGTCTTAAGTAATTGTTATTAGTATTACTATCAAGGTAAACTTTAATAGTCCACTAAGGCCATCCTAAGTTGTAATTCTTATTCTTAGGCGCCTTAAGTTAAAATGACCAAAATTCCTTTCTTATCATCTACTTTCATCACATACTTCATTTTTATTTAACCACATGCCATAATAGGTTGTTGTATCATAGCTAGACTATTGTCCATGGAATCAAGTACTCTACACACCAAATGATCATTGAACACACACCCCCTAACATGTACTTCTAGTACATCTAACACATGTTTCCATGCATAATTAACAACTAAGACACCTCTTGCATGATTATGAAATTAACATCATAACACACCCTTAATTATCCATTCAACCCTAAACCATACATTTTTTTGATACACACCTATTTACCTAAATACCCTCATATGTATAACATACATGTGTATACTTAAACAAGTGATACTAAGGCCATAGACCTTTATTCTATTATTTAATATCCCTTACGACTTACTATGGAGGTTTATTAGATCAATTACCATATTCTATGCAATTTAACGATTTACGCCTTCTTACTTACAAAATTACTAAAATACCCCTCTTAATTGTAAAATTACCAAGATACCCTTTTTTACTTTCCAAATTACCAAAATGCCCTTCTTAGTTGAGAAATTACCACTTACTCTTCTTGCTTACAAAAATTACTATAATACTCCTCTTAGTTGAAGAATTACCAAATTACCCTTATTAGTTGTTAAATTACCAAAGTACCCTTCATATTTGTGCTATTAACAAAATACCCTTCATACTTATATAATTACCAAAATACCCTTCATACTTGTATAATTACCAAAATACCCTTTTTAGTTGTATAGTTACCATAATACCCTTTTTGTTGTTAAATTACTGAAATACCATTCATCTATATGAAATTACCATAATACCCTTTTCTCATGAAAAATTACCAAACTACCCTTCTTACTTATGAATTTACCAATTTATCTCTTTCTCATGCAATTTACTAAAATACCATTCATACTTATTAATTTACCAAATTACCCTTTTTACTCATAAAATTATCAAGTTACCCCTTTTTCATGCACAATTACTAAAATACCCTTACATAAAATATTAACACCCATAGTCCATATGCATCATCTAACACCACCAACCATTATTATTTATTATTAATACCCACTATCACCTACCATGCACACTTATTTAGGCCACACCCTTTGTATAAGTAAAATTACTAAAATGCCCCTAGGACTCATATTAGCATTATCTCTACTACAAATGATCATATTTACTTATCATGACATATACATATATCTAATATCGTTATTAACAAGAAGGCTCCTTCCTTAACCAACATTTCTATAGACAACACGTTTCATAATATAGCATGCTTTTCATTCCAACTTCTAACATACATTACAATTCATGATATGCATAACATCACATAATATGCACACAAATATATTCCAAAACCCTTATGTGCTAGCATACGTATATCCACACATTTTAGCAGAGTAAAATGGTTACCTTATTTCTAGTAATAAATAAACTTTAATCAGTACCTCAATTAAAAGCTTAAGCTTGATTAATAAAAATTCATACATAGGAATAATATCAAAATCAGCACATTAGTGGTAAAAATTAAAAGGATACATTTGATCAAAAATTTTATTAAATACATATTAATACTAACTACATCATAACTTAAAAATTTTATTAATTAAACTTGTAATGTGCAACAATACTCATGCCGCATAGGTAGCGTGAGCTCTATGCGCATAAAGAAAGGGGGGAAATAGTAGAAAGGAAGGTGTTTGTATGAAAGGGGGTAAGGTTTTGGGTAAGGAATTTGAGGGAGTGGTGGAGGGGAATTGGGGTAGTGGTTGGGTGTAGGGAGAGTGCTAGGTTATAAGTAGTGGCTGGAGATTGGAGAGTGGTGGCTCAAGGTGGCGGAGACAGCGGTGGCAAGGGCTATACAGTAAGCGCAAGGAAGAGGGGAGAAGAAGATGTAATGAAAAAGAAGAGGAGAAAGGAGGGGTTGCAGGGGAGATCTCGGGTAGGTTGAGGTAGAGGGTGTAGGGGTGGTGTCTGGTGCTTGAGGGGTGTCTTCAGTGGTGCAGGGAGATGGGAGATGACAACACAAGGTGGTGGTGCAGGCTGGGGGTCAGGAAGGAGATGAAAAGAAAAGGAAGGAGTGGGTTGTAGGGGTTAGTGGTGGCTATTAGGTGGTGTAAGGAGGAAGTAGGGGAGGCTAGGGATTCGGTGTGGTGGTTAGTTGGGCGGTAGAGATGGTGGTTGGAGGTGGTAAAGAAAAAATAGGGCAGGAGAAGAAGAAGGAAAGAAGGGAGAAAAGAGGGCTTTTAGGGGGAGATGGAAGATCAAGGAGGGGAGAAAATGTGGAGAAAAGAAGGAGAAGAAAAAGAAGAGTGAAATGAGGGTAGTCAGGGTTGGGTTAGGTGGGGGGCGTAGGGAGTGTAGATGTTCGGTCGTGCAGGGTAGTAGGGAGAGGGAGAAAAAAAGGGAAAGGGTAAGGCATGTGAGAGGCTATGGAGGAGCAGTGTGGGGATAAAAATGGAAGGGAAAGGTATGGGAGAGAAGGCCAGGTGTAGGGCTACAATAATATGTGTAGGGGGAGAGTGATAGGCATGGGGGTAGAAGGGGGTTATTTTATTTGGTGTAGGGATGAAGAAAGACGAAGAATTAGAGGAGGGAGGAAGTTCGGTTGGGTAGGGGAGAAAGAAGAGGCAAGTCGGCCTGCACATGAGGGAGATGGAGAAAAAAAAAGAAGAAGGTTGGGTTGACCTAACTAGGGGAAAGAAAGAAGAAAAGAAAGAAGGAGTGGGTGCTGATGGGTAAGGAGAGGAAAGAAGGCCAGTGACCCAACAATGGAAGGACAAAGAAAGAAGAGGGCTAGGCACCCCAAGGAAGGAAAGAAAAGAATGAGAAGGAAAAAGGAAGGAAAAGAAAAAGAGAAAGAACAAGGAAAAAGGATAACGAAAAAGGAGAAAGGAAAAATAAAATAGTTTTTGAAATTATGGTTAGAAATTATTTAGATGGAGAAATTATTTTAATAACTTAATTTATTTAAAACTTATGGTATTAATTTAAGAGGATAATTTTTGTAAACTTATGGTTTAAAAAATTTTAAATAAAAAGAGTATGATAAAATAATAAAATATTTATTTTAATTTATTAACCAATCATATCCATTTTTATAAATCAAAAGTCCGCAAAATAATTAAATTAATAATTTAAAATTAAATTATTCTAAATAAGGATTATTCATTAAATTCTAGATTTTACATTTTTAGGGTATTACACTTATCCCCTCTTGGATGATCAGAATAAGGAGTATAATGTCCTTATCCAAGTATATTCCTCTTAATCTCAACACATCCTTGTGGTACATAGCCCTTACCATGTTGTCTAACAATAGAGTCCTTGTGAAACTGAAATCCCTACACTCTACCTTTTGGTATACTATGTCTAATCCTTTTAAGCTTGATGTTGCCCAATTGACTAGCTCAGATCTCCTCAAAGATAAAAGCTGTAAGAGTGAGGGCACTTATCCTTTCTTTCAAACTACCAACGATGATCAATTTAATCTCCATCTCCCTGAGCTCTTGACACAAATGATCCAGAAACACAATTATGTTCAAGGAATGCAACATCTTCCAGATAAGAGCATTAGCTACCACGTTGGCCTTAAGGTCATGGTAGGTAAACTCGAGGTTATACTCCTTGTCCAATTTCAACCATTGACATTATTTTAAATTCAACTTCCACTATGTTAATATGTGATTTAGGCTCTTATGATTTGGGTAGAATTGATATTGAACGCCATAGAGGTAATGCCTCCATATCTTAATGGAAAACACCACTACAACAAGCTTTAAATCATGTGTCAGGTAGTTCAATTCATGCTGCTTCAATTGTCGAGAAGCATAAGCCAATACTCTCATAGTTTATATTAGAATGCAACCTAATCCATGCTTAGAAGCATCGATATGCACCTCAAAACCATCTAATCCACTTGGTAACGTGAGCATTGGAGATAAAGTCAAATGCCTCTTCAACTCCTCAAAAGCCTCAACACACTTCTCATCTCATTGAAAATGAATAGCATTCTATAGTAAATTATTCAACTGACAAGATATCTTAGATAAGTCTGTGATAAACTTGTGGAGTAACTAGGTAATCCCAAAAAATTATACACCCCTTGGTAGAAGTTGGTGTTGACCAATCAGAAACTACTTGAACCTTGAAAGGATCTATTGCCACACCTTCCCTCAAAATCACATGCTCGAGAAAAGCTACTTGATCCAACCAAAACTCACACTTTGAAGGCTTACCATACAACTAGCGTGTCCTTAATAATGCTGAGATTTATCTTGAATTCCGTTCATGCTTCTCTGAATCACTGGAGTATATGAGGATGTTGTCAATGAATATTGAAGAAAACTACTAAAAAAATGGTAAAAAAATATGGTTCATGAGAGACATGAATGATGCTGGTGCATTAGTGAGTCTGAAAGGCATTACTCTAAACTTGTAATGGCCATATCTTTTTAAAATGCCATCTTTAGAGTATCTTGCTTTACTGTCCTTAGTTGATGGTAACCTAACTAAAGATCAATCTTGGAGAATACTATGGCTCCTTTGATGTGGTTGAAAGAATGTAAATCCTTAGTAATAGATAATGGTTCTTCATAGTGACCTAATTCAACCCTTGATAGTCAATGCATAGTCTCAAGCTCCTATCCTTCTTCTTAAATAATAAAACTGGCACTCCCTAAGGTGATATACTTAGTCGATTATAACCCTTCTCCAATAACTCTTCTAATTGAGCTTTAAGATCTTTCATCTCTTCATGTGGCATGGGGTATAAGGATTTAGATATAAGTTTCGTCCCGAGTAATTTGTCCATGGTATACTGAACATCTTGAATAGGCACCATATCCTAAATGTCATTGAATACATCTAAATACTCTTTAAAAACTAGGATTTACTTTTGTGGTGTCTCACTAGCTTCGATATCTTTAACACTACATAAGAATAATAGATATCCTTTATGAACAAATTTACTCATCACGATTGTTGATATAACCTTCATAGAGGGGTTAGGCTCATACTTCCAATACGAGACTAGTTCCTACACATAATCTATCATTTCTCAGTACTTCCCCAATATATATATACCAACAATGACATTGAAATTGATAAACTCAAGATTTAAGAGATCTAAGGGGAATTTCACTCTTCTAACTACTAAGGCTACCCCTTTTTAAAATTTAGATCATGCAATCCTATCCCATATAACACAATAGAAGTAGGAATACTATAGGCATTAGAAAAAACAACTATAGCTACAAATGTGGATGACACAAAATAAGGAGATGCATTAGAGTTAAATAGTAGGCATGTTGATAAAAAAGAAATAATAAGCATATCGGTCACCACACTAACTTGTGGCTTGACCATAGATTGGATAATCATGTTTAACCACTCAAATGAACTCTTGCAACACTAGTTGATCCCTAACCCGGAAGAAAGGTGTTGGGATTTTGACCTTTAGGATAAATATCTCTATTAGCAATACTAGCTGGTGATGGAGGAGCCCTCTGAGTCTGTAGGTGTGGCTATTGAATTGATTCGGTACTGTGAGCTCTAGAGCGACTCCTCTAAACACTACCACCTCCAATTCATCACTCATAAGAACTATGCCTTTTCATACCACATCCATTATAGGTTAACTTATTAAAAAAGTAATCTACCCTAGGTGTTCTGCTCTGCAACACTTGTAGTGGTAATTTCTCTCCTCAAGGTGTTCCCCGAATTGACCTACTAATTGGGGTGCTGGCCCCATACTCCCACCATGCTTAGGCAGTATACTTCCTCTAAAATACACCTTCTTCCTTCCACCAAGCTGCTAAAGACCCTCAAACTTTCTCTTGCTCTGCATTTGGACACTCTGGGACTGGATGACTCAAGAAGCCTCCAAGGCTTGCTCGTACATTTTGACCATGCCTAACGGGGTAACTCCCACCAACAACTCCTAATACTTGATCCCCAACACAATATTTAAATGGTGGACTTGCATTGCTTTGCTGGCCTCCACCTTAGGAGGAAACTAGGCCAAGTCCATCAACCTCATGTAATATTCCTCGACTAGCATGCCTCCCTACCAAAAGGCTATGAACTCATCCTACTTTCTTATGTGGAGATGAGTGGGGTAAAATCTAGCTTAAAGTTCCTTAAGGAAAGTCCCCAAGTAGTATACTTACTGCCTCTATGATGGACACTTCTCCAACAAGTGTCCACAAATCCCCTTAGGTAGTACACAATCACATCAACCCTCTTATCCAATGGGAAATTACAAGCAGCGAAGCTCTTCTCCATGTCCTTGAACTATCTCTCCATAATGCTAGGCCCCTCCTGACCCTTGAAGATTACTAGGTGATGATGTCTGGCATTATTGAGCTAATACTCTAGTACTGGTGCGGGTGTTGGCACGAGTAGCGGAGGCTAAGGTGCTTTAATCTAGCCTTCCATATAAGAACCAACAGTCTCCAAGAATGCCTTGATGCACTCATAATGGTGATTGGAAGCCATCGACTCCTAAATACTAGGATGAATTAAAATAACTAATTTAATGAGTACTAATACTCATAAAACAAATCAAGATCTACAATTCATTCCCATTCCACTCTCACTCACCGACATTCTAGGTTTTAAATACTTGAATTTTATTAGTTAAATGCTCAAATAGTTAGGAAAATGTTTAAAACAACATTTGGTATAATATTAAATAATTTAAAATTGGAGAATTATTTTTTAAAGATGCTTTGATAACAACTTGTAATACCCCCAATTTTCACCACTAAAAAAATTTATTTTTTAAAAATTTATGAAAGAGGAAAATATTAGATACACCTAGGAAAAATGGGGTTCTATTACCACACCTAAAATAGGATAGGTATAAGTCACCCATCTTATGTTAGATAGAAGGATGAGAAACCAATCTAAGAAAAATTTAAGTAGAGTCAAAATAATTACAATAAATAGAGGGTGCAACCTTAAAATGAAAGAAGTACCAAACTTAGGTGTTTACCAACGGGACACATTGGATACCAACAAATTTGGAATACATTAGAACATGAAAAGTTAGAAATACTGAAATATAAAAGAGATAAATTAATAATAGGGTAAAGGCCAAAACCCTGGTCTAGTAGGGATCGAACAACATTCTCTAGATGTCGAGGCTCTTAAACCCCAATCACAGAATGAGGTAGGATACTACCTTCCATCTCCAAAAACCTTCACATGGTCCTCTACTCATGGGAATGTGTAGGTGAATGAACAAATGGGCACATGAGTATGCTTTACATTGAGTAAGCCAAGTTACCTTCTCAATGAAATTCACAAGCATACAAGGTCCTCGCACAATGTAGAGATTATACTAACATATATTATGCTTATGCCATATAATTATATATACATGCTCTATCATGGTGATATAATGCATCATAAATTCATACCATACAAGAATCAAACAATTTAGGACTCATCTTTCTTATCCACCTAACATAAACATCATGGATAATAATAGACAGCTAAGTAAGCAAGTTATTGGAGTAACTTAATAGGATTTCACCATTCATTCACAATGTTTTATATTATATCTATTTTCCATCTTATAAAGTTTATTAGGTTATTTATTTTTCTTTTCCTATTCTTCCTTTTTATTTTTATTTTTATCTTTACCTACATCCTTATTTTGATTCTTATTGAATAATGGACTATGCACCATCCCATGTTCTCACATACCATGGAAATATATCCAAACCATGGGACACCAAATTTGTCTTAATTTAAGTAACCACAATGGACATAAAGTTTAAGAAAATCTATGTAAACACTAATGGACATATAGTGTGGCCAAAGCCAAAAATAGTCAATAAGTTTGACCTACCATTTGACTATTCTACTGACCTATTGATCGATTCTTCATACTAGTTGATCGGTTTGGTCAAACAAAAAAAATTGGCTTAAATGATGAACATTTGATCAATCCATTTGAAAACTTATTTTATCGACTTTCCTAAAGTTTATTTATATGTATATTTTCCTCAAACCCTATTATGGTTCCAAAACAAGAATAAACATTATCAATTTTTTTAAATACTATAATTTTTTATTCACTAAATCTTACAAAAATATGAGGTATTACAAAGTATTGGTAGAATGACTCAAATTATAATGAAAGTTCAAATTGGAGAAGAACTAGCACAGGTGTTCAAAAGGTCAGGGTATTTTAGTGGCTTCAAGAAAATTAAGGAAAAGAGATGATTAGTGTTATTTATGACCAACGAATCAGTAAAGGAATGAGTGAGGATATGCAATAGATCAAGAAACCTAATTTTACCATTAAAATTTGAGCTGAATGGAGAATTGATCAAGACTAGGTTGACTTTTATTTTAAAGCTCAAATGGTGATTTTCTAGAGGAAGTAGGTCAAGTTCATCTAGAAAAGATCAAACATAAGAAGGAAAATGGGATATTAGCATGGTAAGTAAATATCCTAGCTATGAAGTGATAGTTTGGAATGAATCATATGTGTTAGAGTCATAGAGAGAGAGAGAGAGAGAGAGGAAGAAGATGACAAAGGGTGAGGTCATCATGCCCATCTTTTATAGACATAAAATCTATGAATTGGATCAAGGAAAATTTAAAGATGGATATATAATCAAAAGGGGTAATGATTACCCAGGTATAACTTAGAGTTGGATTATCAAAGATCCATTTTAATGTAATAATTTTTCCAAAAAAAATAAAGCTTAAAAAATCACTTCACCTGACAAACAAGTTAATTAGTTTAGTCTGACCAATAAAATATTCTATAAACCTTTCAACTAGTTTTCACAAACTAGTCATTTGGTGCTATCAAATGAAAACCCTAGGTGAAACTATGGACATATTGATTGGTTTATAGAACTAGTTGACTAGTACTCCAAGAAAACTCATGTTACTCAAAATTTCCAAACATTTCTAATGTCATATTAAATTAAACCCAAACTATGGTTCCAAATTAAGATCTAATCTCATTTAAAATTCAATAAACACAAAAATGTTTCTATCTTATAAATCTTAAGAATGTGGGGGTATTACAAGTATACCTCTTAAACTCCTAGTTAATAGAATCTCATGTGTTGGTGAGTATTATTCTTTATTTTGGTTATGCTAATAGCATGCTAGGGTTTGTTAATAAGACATATAATGTGTTTATCTTAGCCATATGTCTATCCTGAAATTCTTATGTTCTACCAATCTTGTGGTGTGGTATCTTGTTGTTATATATATATATATGAATCACCATTCTTCGTAGTTGATAAGTTATTTTGCTATGTAAACTATATAAATTATTATGCTATGCAAGTTGATTATCATGTTGTTAATGCGAATGCAAGTGGTTGAATTCTTAATTGTTAATCATGTTTAATTTTTCTAAGAACATTACTGATGGGTTATGTATGATGGAATATAGGGTTAAGGGCATAAAGTATTAATAATTCAAGTGATATGCGAAATGAGTGAATTATGAAAAATTTTCTATGGCCCACATTAGTGTTCATACATGGTTGTTATATTGTAATACCCAAAAAATTAAAAATCAACAATTTAATAAATAACCCTCATTTAGGATAATTTAAAATTTAGTTTAATTTAATTTAATTATTTTGTGGATTTTTGAGTATATAAAATGAATATGAATATTTAATAAATTAAAATAAATATTTTGTTATTTTATCATACTCTTTTTATTTAAATAAATTTTCAAACCAATAGTTTACAAAAAAATTACCCTTTCTAAACCAATATATTAAATTCTAATAAATTAAATAATTAAATTAATTTATGTATCAAAAATATGAAATGCCATTATTTCAAAAAATATTTTATTTTATTTTTCCCCCTTTCCCTTTTTCCCTTTTTCCCCTTTTCCTTTTTCTTCTCCTTTTCCTCCTTTTCCTTTTCTTTTCTTTTTTCCTTCACGCTGCTCGACCTGCTTCCCTACCTCCCCACTTGTGCGGGTCACCGACCCACTTCCTTCCTCCCCTCCCTCCTCCCCATGCAGTCGCCCAACCTATTCCCCCCTCTTTTTTTCCTTTCTCCCCTCGGTTGGGCTAGCCCAACTACTTTTTTTTTCTCTCCCCTCTCCTTTACATGTAGGCTGACCCATCCTTTTATTTCTCCCCCACCCGACCGACCTACCTCTTCTTTCTTTCATGCTTCTTCTTCCCTCATTGTTCTTCTTCGACCACCACACGTCTACCCACAACTCCGCCATGCCTCTTACAGTTGCATGTCACTACCTACCTCCCCCTGCAGCCTTCTCTCTCCCATATCCCTTTCCTTTCATTTTTAGGCCATATAAGCCATTGCACCATAGCCCTCATTTGCCCTTAATTCCCTTTTCTACCCTTTGTTCTCCCTGCAACCCACCACCCTACTGCTTGTAACCACAACTACCTAGCCGGCGCCTTACCTCCCCTCCTCTCCCTCTCATTTTCTTCTTCTCCGCTGCTTCATTTCTACCCTGTTGAGCCCTCCTTCTCCCTCTACCGATCTCCCATTCTCCGATCTTTCCCTCTTCTCCCCCTCCCCTATTTTTACTTTGTTGCCTCTAACTGCCACTACTGCCGTCCAAACAACCATCCCGACCACCTCTCTAACACCCCATCACCCTCACATGCCCCTGCAACCTCCTTCTCTCCCTCTCTTTTCTTTCTCTCCTTCTCGGCCTCCACCTTGTACCACCACCGTCCGTTGCTATTCAGCCTCCACAACCACCAATCTACTCTCTGGAATCTCCCTTACTACCACCCTTCCTACCCTTTACCGAAATCTCCCCTGTAGGTATCCTTTATCTTCTTCTTTTCCCCTCCTTCTTCTCCTCTACCACCCTTGCATCCAATTTTTTAGTCTTACAGCCGCTGCCTCCACCTCCCTTAGCCACTGATCACTGACCCTCGACCACCACCTACACCCCTACTCCCTCCCTACACCCACGCACCATCCTAACTCCCCCACAAGCCCTCACCTAAACTAGCCCCCTCTTCCTTCCATCTACCCCTTCTTCAACCCCTGTGGCTTCGTGTAATGCATGTAGCTCATGCTGCTTATGCAGTGTGAGTTTGCTACCTCCCTTTAATAATCTTGGCTAATAAGTTTAAGGTATAATAATGGTGAATATTAGTATATATTTAATTAAGATTTTGATAAATATTATTCTTTTGAATTTCTACTTCTATTTTGCTAATTTTTGATATTGTTTTTAGGTATTAATTTTTACTAATCAAAGCTCAAACCTTTAACCGGGGTACCAGTAAGGTTTAATTTTTTATGGAAATAAGGTAACTATTATACCCTACTAAAATGCGTAGATATACGTATGCTAGTACATTAAGATTTTTAATATGTTTATATGCATCATATATGTTGCTAAGTATAATGTATTTAGTGGAATATGTTGGTTGATGAAAAGAAAAGCATGATAATTTACGTGCCATGTGTAGAAATAATTCTTAAGGGAAGGAGCCTTGTTATTAATGATAATGTTAAATGCATATGTATGATATGATATGCTAATGTAACACCCCAATTTTTATCACTGAAAAATTTTATTTTGTAGCAAAAGTAACTAAGTAAAATAGTGGGGGTTATGGCAGTGATCGACATAATTTTGGTTTATGCAACCATCCTTACATCAATCACAAGGCTAAAATATTTAAGGTAATACTAGGAAATTAGAAAATAAAAGCACATTTATAGTACAATACAAAGTTTGGAGTTTAACTCCGAGTTTTACAATACAAAATACAAAAGGAGGATACTATGGATCAAGAGTCTAAAAAGGGTATCCAGTTAAAGACATAATCCGAATAATATATACTCTTCAGCTAACCCCAATATAGATGGAGTCACTCATCCCTATATAAGGCGTCATAGGCCGCAAAGTCATCTATCTAATCCTTTGAGACCTACACATAAGATCCAGGGCTTTCTACTCATGGGAATGAGCAACACCCATAAAACGGGTGGTTAGTATGCCACGTACTAAGAAAGGGAACAATACTATCAAAATAGGAAAACAACTAGCACATGCTTCCCCATTAGATAATAAAGGAATATAACCAAGTAAATGAAATATCTCATAAGGCATATTAAGATCCAGATCCTTTTATTAACTATAGTCCATTTTCATTCTTTTATATATGTTGAGTGCAAGAACCCCAAAATCCTTAAACTTGTGGAACAGTTTGAAACTCTTAGGGACAACACACCCGAACCACTATTCTTTCCGGTGGAATGGAGGTTAAAAACAAGTCATTGGGGTAGAACGCTCCCAAGCTACTATTCTACCCGATAGAACGAGAATACATATACATATAGAAAATATATCACTCTGGTCCTGACTCACTTATTCTTCCACTATGAATCATTATTATATTTTCCATAGGATATGAAGATATGTTTCATTTTACAATGAGTAGGGACCCACTATTCTTAAACTGGTGGAATAGTCTAAAACTCTTGGTGATAACACACCTGAGCCACTATTCTTTCTGGTGGAATGGAGATTAAAAACATTCTCTCATTATAGAATGCTCCTAAGCTACTATTCTCCTAGGTGGAATGGGATATATATATATATATATATATATATATATATATATATATATATATATATATATATATATATATATAGATATAAATATAGAAACATAATCACCATGGCCCTACTCATGTGCTCTTTCACTTTAAGTGGTTAGTATCTTAATAAAGATTGATTCTCAGGTATAGGACACAATCAAACAGATATACATATAGCATAGGTGCAAGTCCTTAAGTCCTTTCAAACCCTAATTACACTCCCTTTAGTATTCATTCTCCTATGTTGATTGTTCTACAAAACTTATATTATATCATCTACCAAATCCCATCATTAGTATCATACCCAAAATGCACATACTAATTCCCATAAGTTTGCTTTAATAATCTCATCCCAATATGTTAATCATAGAAATATCCAAGACTCAAATTTCATAGAATTGTCATAACACTTCCCATGAAATTTTCATGATTACTAATTCCAATAGATAACCTCTAAACCTTGAATATAGTATAATGATATTAACATTACAAGATAGCTTGCCCCAAATTTACTATTAAAAACTTTAAGAACCCCAAATAAAGATAATCCTCCCATGAATTACTGAAGTTATTATTGTCATAATTTAAACCTCCTAATGCATAAACTTCTTATTATCCCATAATGACTAAGTTACCCTTTAAGCATAATTAAAATATTTATTTTATAAAATCTTATACCTTCCACACATATTATTTTTCTAAATCCCCATTTATCATCATACATCATGAGAATCCTTAAGTCCATTTACCACAACTCATTCAACCCATATTTCATACTATAAGATATATTTCCACAAATGTGATATTTTCATCATTCAACCCATATTTTATACCATAAGATGTATTTTCACAAATATGACATTATCATCATTCAACCCATATTCTATACCATAAGATATAATTTCACAAATATGATATTATCATCATTCAACCCATATTTGGTACGATAAGATATATTTTCAGAAATATGACATTATCGTCATAGATCATAGCATAATGATATCTCTTACCAATTCTTACTTTATTTTGACATAACATTCATATCATCATAAAATATCAATATCAACACATGTTACATCATGTATAAACAATATCATAAAAAAAACATATAACTATACAAGCAAATAACATCAAAAATCCTAAACATCAAATAATATCTTTACCAACTAGGACACCGGGCTCTAAGCATGCAAATCCTAGACTTCCTCCTCCGAAGCTACTGGAATACCACCTACAAAAATAATAAAATTTATAGTTAGGCTTGAGGAGTTAAATCGATGGAAAAATTAAGGTGAAGAGGGTAAAAATAGATATAACCATTGTCAAATGGGAGCTTGAAATGTGTAGATGTGTAGAGGAATATATGATAGAGCTATTGTTAAATTTAGGTGGTGTTTCATTGAGGTTTGGGGGTAAAAAGAGGGATGCACAGCTGTGTAGCTAGCGGTGGAGCTTCTGGTCTAGAGAAAATAAGGTGCACGGCCAGACGGTGCTAAATTTGCACAGTTGTGCAAAAACAGGTTGAGAGGAAAAATTATGCACAGTGAGATGGTGTAGGGGTTACACAACTGTGCAGTAGGGGATCTAAGTGGTGCACGACTGTGTAACAGCTGGTGCACTAGCCGTGCACTCTGTGACGCTACAACACACGAGAGGAAGAAGAAGGGAAAAGAGGTGGTGGTCAGTGATGATGGCCGAAAACGACGAGGGGGAAGGTTGGGGTGACCTTGGTGGTTGGTTCCCCAACCAAAAGGCGACGAGTGATGGCCGAGGTGGTGTACAGTGGGGGAGATGGTGGGGGTAAAAGCCAAAAATAGGGAGAGGAAAGAGAAGAAGAAGAAGAAGAAAAGGGAGAAGGAGGAAATGAGAAGGAAAAGGGATCTTGATAATGGCTCTTTTACACTAATATGAGCAGAGTAAGGTAAAGCCAAAGAGAAATAAGGAGAGTGTGAGGTGTATATATATATATATATATATATATATATATATATATATATATGTATATGTGTGCGTGTGTGGTGTGAGTCAAGAAAGAAGAAGGAGAACAAGGAGGTGTGCGATGGGGATGATGGTGATGGTGTAGCTGCAAGTGGATGATGATGGTGATGGTTGTAGAGGATAGTTAGGGTAGAGTAGTAGCTGCAATTGAGGGTGGTGATGGTTGATGTAAATGTTGCATAAAAAGGAAAAATAGCATGAGAAGATGGGTGTGTGTGGAGTGTGTGATGGTTGTGCAGTCAGGCAGGGATAAGGGTTTAGAAGGAGAAGGAGAAAAAGAAGAAAGGAGGTAAGGTGATGGGTGATAGATGTAGAAAGGTGATGGTGCAAGTTACAAGTGTAAGTTGCATAGATTCAGAAGTTGCAGCTTAAGTTTGGCGGGAGGAAGAGAAGAAGGAAAAGAAAAGGAGAAAGAAAAAAAAGAGAAATAAAAATAAAAGAAGAGGGTTAGGGGATTAGTTTAGGTTTATTTTAGATTAGCTAAAGGTAATTAGGATTAGTGAAAATTTTAGCAAGTTTTGACTTCGGTTTATGAATTACAGTTTAACAAAGTTAAGGTGTCAAAATTGGTTAAGGTTTCGGGATTAAGAAGTTAGGTTAATGCTAACATAAGATTTATTGATATTGGAATTAATTTAGGGAACTAATGATGTGGGATTAGGCTAAGCATATTTTTGGGGTATTATAGCTAATGTGGCCATTTGTTACATAAATAATGTTAATATAAGCCCTAGGGGCATTTTAGTAATATTTCTTGTATAAAGGTGTGGCCTAAATAAGTGTAGGTGCTAATGTGTATTAATGATAAATAATAATAGTTGGTGGTGTTGGATGATGTGTATGAAGCATGTATACCAATATTTTACGTAGTGAGGGTATTTTAGTAAAATGTGGATATTGAGGGAAAAATGGTATTTTATAAGAGTAAAGAGGGTAAAATGGTAAATGGATAAGTAAGGAGGGTATTTTAGCAATTTTACATGGAAAAGGGATAACTTGGTAAATCTGTAAAGTAAAGGGGTAAAATGGTAATTTGATAGAGAAAAAGGGTATTTTAGTAATTTGGCATAATGAAAGGATATATTGGTAATTTTGTAAAGTAAAGGGGTGAAATTGTGATTTAATAAAGGAGAAGGGTCTTTTAGTAATTTGGCATAAATGAAGGGCATTTTGATAATTTTGTAAAATTAAAGGGGTAAAATGGTGATTTAATAAAAAGAAGGGCATTTTAGTAATTTGGCATAAAGGAAGGATATTTTGGTAATTTTGTAAAAGTAAAAGGGTAAAATGGTGATTTAATAAAATAGAAGGGCATTTTAATAATTTGGCATAAAGGAAGGGCATTTTGGTAATTTTGTAAAAGTAAAGGGGTAAAATGGTGATTTAATAAAAAAGAAGGGCATTTTAGTAATTTGGGATAAAGGAAGGATATTTTGGTAATTTTGTAAAAGTAAAAGGGTAAAATGGTGATTTAATAAAATAGAAGGATATTTTAGTGATTTGGTATAAAGGAAGAATATTTTAGTAATCTGGTATAAAGGAAGGACATTTTGGTAATTTTGTGAAGTAAAGGGGTAAAAATGGTGATTTAATAAAGGAGAATGATATTTTGGTAATTTAGCATAAAGGAAAGGTAATTATGTAAGTAAAAGGGGCAAAATGGTAATTATAATAATTATGAAGGGCAATTTAGTAATTTAACCCACTAAAAGGGCAATTTGGTAATTTAATAAGTAAGAGGAGAGTTTGGTAATTTAACCAATCAAAGGGGCAATTTGGTAATTTAACCAACTAAATAGACAATTTGGTAATTTTAATAAATAAGAATGACAATTTGGTAATTTAACTAACCAAATGGGCAATCTAGTAAATGTAACAAGTATAAAGGGTGATTTGGTAACTTAATATGCCTAAGAGGCAATTTAGTAATTAAAATAACTATAAAGGGTAATATGGTAATTTAACCAACTGAAGGGTAAATTGGTAACTTAACAAGTATGAGGGGTAAAGTAGGTGATTGAATAAGTATGGAGGATAATTTGGTAATCTAAATAAATACAAGGGGTAATTTAGTAATTATGCAAACATGAAGGTAATATGGTGTGTGGGAAATAAAAAGTGAGGACTTGGTAATTTTACAAATTAGGGGTATTTTGGTAATTTTATAAAGTTGATAGGGGTAAATCAATAACTTGTATTTAATATGTTAATGGATTAAATGAGTTTCATAATCTAACATAAGTAATAGTGAATAATAAGGTAAGGGTATTCGGTAAGATAGTGAGTCTCATAAGAGAAGAGCATAACTTAGGGTTGGATCGATAATTAAGGGTGTGATATAGTGTTTATCTCATAATTATGCAAGACGTGCTTGGTTTGTAAGTATGCATGAAAATGTGATCTAGATATGTTTGAAGTATATGTTAGGGTTTTGTGTATGGAATGCTTGATTCTATGGCTAGTATATCTTTGTTTCTCTAGATTTGTGACCTTTTTCCTTCCCTCAAATTATATAAATGGACCTGTTGAATAATATATGAATAAAGTACTAATTACGTAAATTGAAAGATTATTGAGCCCGACCCAGACTGATCCGTCGACATAATAGTGGCCAGGTGCAAGATGCCCTAGATACTGATCTACTGGCAAATAATATTGGTCAGATGCTCGTTGCCCATTTTCTATAATAGTGGGGGATCCCAAGCTCAATGAACATAACGTGGGGTATTAATAAATTATAAGAAGACACTAATCACTTACAGTAGAACACCATACCGGTCCATCGGCAAATAATAGTGGCCAGGTGCAGGGAGCCCTAGAGACTGACCCACCGGTGAATAATAGTGGTCAGATGCGTGTTGTCTTATATGTTTCTAATCCACCGGATATAATAGCGAGGTTCCCACATTCACATGGGTATAATTAAAAGACGATGATAGAATAATGATTAATTAATGGCTTAAGACCAAAAGAGTTACTTTCATCCTCATGACCTATTATTTTAATATAAGTTCAGCTTTGGTGCCTGTCTCTCTTCGCATATGATGGAATTGTTAAGTCCATAGATGTTGTGTTATGCATTTCTTATTGTATGTGCTGTTGCCTTGTGTATTAGTCCGTATGTTATTTTATTATACTGTTTATGTATGATGTGTTGCATGCGGGCCTTGCCTTTCGGTTTGGTATAAAGAGTTACTCAGTACCATAGTACTGAAGGGTTTTATTCGTGGGCCCCTACCTATTAAATAGGTAGTGTCCCTTGTAGGTCTATTATAGGTGTTATTCAAGTGGGCATCGGGTACGAGCCTAAGGATTATTCGGAAAATTTTTAGGGTTTCACTCTCCAGCTCCTTCTTCCTTGCTTAAAATTATTTTACTCTTGTAACCACTAATAGTGGGGTTTTACCCTTTTGTAATGTCTTTACCACATCACTTTGATTTAAGAAAAAGTGAATTTGTGTGAATGGTATTTTGGTTCCTTTTCTAGCCTTAGCACTTAGTACTATAATGGTAGGAGTAAACTAGTTTGGTACTAAGTGTGGCGGTAACATCCCTGAAATTCACAGTTTTTGCCTTTTGCTTCTGCTATTTTTTTCAAATAAAACAAAATTTTTCAGTAGTAAATTTTAGGGGTGTTACATATATATACTCCACCTTGAATAGAATTGGGATGGCCTTTGAGGTAGGGTCGTGCAATAAATGCCTTCCCTAGGATTTTATATGGTGTTATCCATCTTAGTGAGGTAGCATATTTTGTGTTTGTTATTAGTTGTTGTGCCTTTTGTGAGGCTCTTATTTTTATTTTTAGGTGACTTAAAAGCCCTATAGGTGGTGTGCACACTAAAATAATTAAGGTACCAAGTGGTTTTTGTGGATGTTTTTGAGTCTTTTTGCTCTTGATAATTATTTTGTACGGTGATATCAGTCTTTGTGCAATAGCATATTCATGCATATCCTATAGGTTCTATGCTCTGGATGATTATTTTTTAGGTGACCCAAAGCCTCTATGCTTGGGATTTTTGTGAATAAAACAATATGGTATTATATGTATATATGGTTTAGTGGAATTGATTATCTAAGTAAACTGCCATATCATGTGAAATATAATGAATACATGAAAAAGTGGATTGTGATATCATATACAAGAAAATGAGTAATACTATAAATTAGAATGTGTGATGGAATATCTTTGAGTAGAATTGATAAATAAGTGGTTATATGAATCAAATTAGAATGTTTATATGGAAATTATTGAATGATGTAATTAAATTTAAAAACTAAATAGTGGTGTGCAAGTGAAAATGACATTCTTTTATGATGCCATAATTTTACTACAACAATATATTCTTCCGTTAATGTTATAATTCTACTACAACAACATGTTCTATTTTGAATTCATGCTTAATTAAGACTACATGTTTTTCTATAGGATATGCATGGATTTTGGGTCATGTTCTCCTACTACCCTCGTCAGTCAACATATTCTTTTCTTATGTTTTCCATGATCTTATGAGAGCAGCTCTTTCATGATTTATTAGTTATACCAAGTATGTTATTCTATGTGTGTCTGTTGTTGTTGTGATTTGGGTTATTTACTTAATATTTCATCGCATTAATACTATGCTCGTTTAGATCTCTATATCTAGGTACTTTAGCTTAGGCTCAAATATGATTTTCATTTGGGCTAAGAGTTAGAGCAACCCAAATCTTTATCCCTCGAGGAATATTGTGACTATTTGTAAATGCTTTGGAAGTTAAGTTATTGTATTGTAAAGTTAATTTTGTGTTGTAAACAATCATTTATATTTTGATGCTTGGTTCAGATTTTGAAAACCCAAATTCATATTATAGATTTTTTGCTGATATATCAGTATTGATTTTACATATCTATTCGCTAACTTTGTTAGTGAGGATTTTTTGTTTAATATCTATTTTAAGATTCAATAGATGTGTTTTTAGCCTTACACCTATCAAGGGATAGATGATGGACATTTATCTTATGGTAGGTGTAGTGCTAATACTCCCAATTTCTTGTGTTTACTTCTGCATTATATTCGTTTTTAAATGATTTTTTAGGAGTGAAAATGGGGGTGTTACAAATTTGTATGTTTGCATCCCAAATGTAATACTCCGAGTGGATACGACTAAGTGGGGGATACCCTAGAGCGCTTTCGAATTGATTGAATGGCCCCATAGATCAAAATGAGTCCTTCAGCGAGCTTTTTCCTCACTCATGTGCTTCTCGAGATATTTTTAGAAATTTTCTAAAATTTTCAAATAAGGTCACCGATCTTAAAAATTGCTCTAGGGCCAACACGCTTAACTATGGAGTTCTTAGGACAGAATCATTAAAAGGATTGTGTACCATACTGATATGAGTAGCTATATCAATCCTTATAACACTACCCTAAATTTAGGGGTGTTACGTTCAACCCTAGTCAAATAATGTAATATTTTAGTTATGCCTCAACCACTAATTATCTTAATTCAATATATCCCAACAATAATCCTATTAGGTGGCTGATTATCTTATCCATGTTTATATCATGGTTATAGTTTTGCTCTGATACTATTTTTAACACCCCGAGTTGATATAACCACTTAGGGGATACTTTGAAGCACTTTTGAATTGATCGGCTGTCCCATAGATCAACACGGGTCCTTTTAGTGAGCTTTTTCCTCACCCACGTGCTTCTCGAGATATTGTTAGAAAATTTATGAAACTTCCTAGGACGGTCACCCATCGTAAAAATTACTCCATAACTAATATGCTTAACTGTTGAGTTTATAGGATAGAATTGCCAAAATGATGGTATACCATGTTGATATAAGTAACCATATTAATCCTTACAATAGTCCTCTGAATTTAGGCCTACTACACCAAATATTTTATGTTTTAAAGTGGTTTTGTAGTATAATTTTCAATGGTTTTAGTTTGAATGTTTGTTTTGGAAACCCACACTTGCTTTTTGAGGAGTGTGCTTAGGTAGTGTAAGTGATTTTATATTAGTTGTTGTATCTAAGTTTTGTTCTTGTTGTGTATTAACTACTTGCATTATGCTTAACTTGTTTTAATTTATATCTTATATGAATGTGTTGTTAGCTTCCCTATGTTACTTCTTTTCAAAGGGGGTAATTATCTTATTAGATTACCTTTAGATTGCATATTTTCCATTTATTGGAATACTTTTGGAGTGAATCTTCACTAGTTGGTGCTTGATGCGAGAGATGTTGAATTGTTTAGGTAGAAAAAGTCACATACCTTTGGAATTTTAGAGAAGTTTGAGGAATGATTATGGTAATGATGTTTGTCTACGTGGCTTATACCATAAGTTGTATTTTTGGATGTAATCTGATAGGAATATTAGTGTAATACCTCATAATTGCGGAAGTTATAAATTGTGAAATTCTTGCATCGACTGGAATTTGGATGATGTTTGATCTTGATTTAGAACAATAGTTTGTGTTTGATTTAAAAAGGAATTGGAAAAGTTTGGGAAAATTGAGTAAAATGAGTTTCTTAGCATACCCGTCAATTGGTTCATTCTTTGAAAAGATTGATTGGTCAATCATTTTTAGCTTGAGTTTGGTTTTTCAGAATTGATCAACTAGTTTGGGGAACCAATTGACTAGTCTGTGGAACGGTCAACTAGTTTAACCAAACTAATTGACTAGTTTGTTAAGCTAAGTATTTTTTTAAGTTTGATTTGTTTTCTTCTAAAGAATGCTTTCATTAAATATAATCCTAATAATCGAAATTTGAGTAGTTCTTGAGTATTCCTTAACCCTTTAGACCATTTACCTATCTTAATTTTTTTTCCACAAGTGGATTCAAAGGTCTAATTTTGGCAGATAAGGGGAGGATGACCTCACCCTTTGTCTTCTTCTTCCTCTTTCATCTATACAAGTATCAAACAGATGATCTATTCTATGCTATCCATGTATGATTGGGATATTTACTCCCCATGACTATCTAGCCATTTCCTTTCTTATGTTCGACCATTCTCCACATAATCTTAACCCACCTTCTCTAGAAAATTTCCATTTGAGCTCTAGGAGGGAATTCAACATATTCTTGATAAATTTACCCATTAAACCCAAATTTAAATGGAAAAAATAGGTTTTTCGATTTTTTGCACTCTCTCACTCATTCCTTCATTGATTCATTATTTATCCTTTAGTAAAAAATAGTTCGATCCAGGAAAAAGTTGAGTTTCTTTTTGAATTGATATTCTTGGAATCTCCTTGGTGGTGGTAGATTCTATTTCCTTTCTCTTACTAAAATTATTTGGTTTATTATAATCATTTAGAGGGCCCCTATTTTTAACATCTTGTTTTAAGGTTTTGGAAGTTAGGATCTTTCAGCTAAATGTTTTGCTTTATAGGTGTGGAATTGTACTAAGATTTCTAGTAAGTCATTCTTGCATTTAAAATGTGGCATGACTAAGCATGTGAAATAATATACTTGTAAATTTTTGGCCTTATGTGCATAAATGATATTATGAGTAATATGGTTTCACATGATAGAAGATTTATGATTTATGAGAAAAGTATGATTTCATGATAAATTATGGTTAATTATATGTGGATACAACATGGTTAATATATGAGAATGTGTAACCTTTGTTCTCTGTAAATGGTGATGTTACGATGTGATGTGGTTTTTTTAGTGCCTCAATCACGTTTAGAATATTTGTTATGTGTCATTTGGGAGCACACTAATCTATTGGTTAAAAGCCAAATCGATCGACTAATTCTTAGAAAATGTTTCTAGTTGACTTATACCAATCTATTGAGTTATCTAAAGTAACACTTATTTCTCTGTCTTGAAACTCACCGGCTAGTCTAACCACATCAATTGACTAGTTTTAGAATAGTATATTGGTCTATCAAACTTGTCAACTGGTTTTATTTTCAATCATGACTTGATTGAGCCAAACCAATCGATTTTTTAATCTAAAATGATTGACTCGTCTGACTTAAGAGTGTTGTTTTATTTCTTTAAATCTTAATATGCTTTAAGATTTGATATCATGCTATAATATGATTCCTTAATGATGAAAAAATATATCTAAGCATGAATTAACTAACCTATTAGATGCATTAATTGATTCATAAATCATGGCATCTTTAATAAGTGCCTCTAGAAGGTTGTAATGTGAAATATTGGTTGTATATGCAATGATGCTACTAATGGGTGATGTAATCTAGATTCTTAGAGTAAATGGAATAACTTAATATATGGATTAAACTTACTTAAAAACTAATGAAAATCTCACCTTATGTTTTAGTGGGTAACAATGGTTAAGATGGAATGATTATGTGGAATGTATTATATTAGTTGTTATATGAGCTTTATGTGATATTCTAACCTTGAAGAATAACACACTAATCATTTAAAGTGGAAGATTATTGAGAAATGCATGGGTCTAGATTACCTAATCCTTGATTAGCTACTAGTGGTTATTCTTCCTTTAGGAATTTATTGGTGCCTTTGGGCTTTACAATAGGGTGAGATCTTAGTAGATCCCAGTGCCTTACCTATTCTAGATAATGATGATGTAATAAAGGGTATCAATACTAAAGGGTTTGATTTCCTAGGTGGTTTATTTGGCTTCAGCCAGAACATGATGTCCATTTTAGGTTATTTTAGTTTCAACCAGGGTTTGATTTCCATTAGTGGATACTTAGCATCAACTTGAATTTATGTCCCATTTTTTTATAGGCTTCCATGTTATGTGAGACTAGAGGGTAATCAATCATTCACTTGAAAAAGGAATAATGGCTTGTAAATAATGGATCTGATGGATTATACAAAATGTGGAAATGGATCTAATTATATACTTCAATAAGTGAATACTATAATAGCCATGTAAGATGTGGAATAACTTGTTATTTATTATAAATTATGATCCATCATATCTATACTGTGTTGATAAACATGATGAGTTATGAATTATTTAAGTCTTTGCATGGCAAGAAATTCTAATGCACTATATGATCATGATAATATGTATATATCTAAAAGTATCGTGTAAGTATGATAATTTTTTTAGTATGATCTCTATTGTTGCCTTAGGCCTTGCATGCTTGTGACTCTCTTTAAGGAGGTAGCTTGAATTACTTAGTATGTATCCTATTGATGTTTGTGTTTGTTTGGTTACCTTCTAAATTCCACAAGAAAAAGATCATGTGTATTTTTTTGAGGATGGGCGGTAGTTGGCCTACACTTTGTTGGGCTTTGGGGCTTAAGAGTGTGGATATCTAGAGATATTTTGTAGGTCTTTAATGGACAAGAGTTTTGGAGGTTTTCCCTACTATTATTTTATCTATATTATATTTCAATTCTTTTGGTTTACTCTCTCCTATGCATTTGAATATTTTAGGGACCCATTTTTTCTTATTTTGTAATTTTTTTTGCAGTATCTATGTTATATATATCTTACATACACTATCTTGTATTTAGTTTGGATGGTTTTCTTGGCCTTATACCTAACATAGGAAGGGAAATGGATGTCTTTCCTATTTTAGGTGCGACAGAAATAATCCATTTTTCCTAGATGTGTTTGGTGTTTTTCACTTCTGCAATGTTTTTAAATGAAATATTGTGGTGATGAAAAAAATGAGGGTGTTATGGGTTGGTATCAAAGCTTTATTTTCAATATTACTCCATTTAAAATATTTTTTTCAGCTGATGACATAGGTCGATATCAAAGTTTCATATAATTTTACTCAAATACTTTTAAACGTTGAGTCGATACCATAGGATTTCTTAAAGATTTCCCAAATACCTTAAGAATTTAAATAAAAGTTCAAGTGTTCCAAACCTGGAATGTCTATGAGTGAGAGTGGGTTGGGAATGTGCTATTGATCGCTTATGTGTTGAATTGTTGTGAGAGTCATAGTTCATGGTAAATTGGTTGTTTCTATGTAGCCCTAGTCTTTAAAAGTCAATGGTTAGCAATTGCTGTTATGATCGCATCAAGACATTTATGGAGTCTATTGATGTGTACATAGAAGGCCATATTTGGCACTAGTGTCGGTACCCACATAGGTTTTGGAGGATTGGCTTAAGAGAACTAGACATCATTACCTACCAATCTTCAATGATAAGGAGGATCTTGAAATCATTAAAATACGGGTTAAAGATATGGAGAATACCTTCACTGTGTGTGGTTATTTACTTGGAAATAGTGTCGATATAGCTGTGTATTACCTAAGGGGTTGGGCTGACATATGGTGGAGGAGCTTCAAGTGTAGAGATGGAGAGCCAACTTCTTGAGGACCTTTCCTTAAGGTGCTTTATGTAAGATTTTATCTCACTCATCTCTACATGAAGAAGTATGACGATTTTATGGCACTTCACTAGGGGAGCATGCCGGTAGAGGAGTATTATACATATTTATGAACTTGGTTGAGTTTGCTCTTGAGGTGAAAGCTAGTGAGACAATGAAGGTCCACCAATTCAAGATTTGCTTGAGGAACATATATTAGGAGTTGTTGGTTAAAGTTGCTCTGCAGACATGGTGGGGATGTATGAGCAAGCCTTGGAGGCTTCATGAGTCATCTAGGCCGAAATTCCTAGTAGAGAGGTTAAAGGAAGTTTGAAAGTTGCCATCATCTTAACTATATAAGAAAGGATTATTTTGGAGGTAGCATCTTAATCATATATGTTATAAAAGGAATTGACTACACAATCATATTTATGACTAAAAGTATTAAACATAATATTATATTTGTTACTAAAAACTATTGCCAACATATATATTGTTGGTTATACATATTTTACCTTATATATATATATATACATTTATATCTATTGGTAAAACCATTACCGAAACATACAATATTTATTGATAATACATGTTACCACAATATTCATCTGTGGTAACAATTTGTTCACATATAGTAGTAATTTATCCATATATAAATTTAACTAAACCATATATAAGTATTATTGTGTAGTATAAAATAGTTAGTTGTTGAGCTCCCAAAGCAAAAACAATCATGTCAATATAATTCTATATGTATAAATTTTAATATAAGATATTATACAAACCATCTTCATACCCTTATACACAAAAGTATCGAGCATCTTCGTAAGCTGACTAGTAAAAGCACCTAGCATCTTTATAAGCTAAATCACAAAAGTATCTTTATAAATGAATAAAACATCATCTTCAGCATTATCCTTTTCATTCTTTTCATCCTCCATTTGGTAATAATAACAAACATGTTTTCTCTAAAAATATAAATGCATTTAAATTAATCTAAATTCATATCAAGAAGCTATACAATGAGAGTATTTTAAAGCTTTCTAAAAATTATTATATTACCTCAAAAATTATATTTTATATAGCTGGAGATATAGAATGTGAAATCAATATTTTAGAGAGCCACATACTATATTCATAAGTGAAATAATCTAAAATATGTGTGAATGCTTGATACAAATGGAACATTTAGTAGCTATTCATGTCTTGATACCTTTACAAGTCATATGAAAAGTTTGATTACATCATAAAATCTATTCTTAGTTATTATGTTAATAATATATATATATATCTTCTCAATTATAATTATAGAAAATTCATAAATAATAGATTAGAAATTTAAGGCTGAACTTTCAACTCGATCGCTATTTTAGTAATGATTAATATTAATAGAGGTATAAATGTAATTAACTGTAGATAAATTAGGACAATTAGAAAAATTCGGTGAAATTTTTTTTGGTTGGATAGGATTAAGAGGTGTGGAATGGGCACAAAGGAGGGGATACATATATTGCTTCAACCAAGAAAAAATTCATTATAGTCAATAAAAAAAGGTCATCTATACACTTGTTAGAAATAAGACCATTTGAGAACTAATCAATTTAGAATACCTTTGATACTCCAATTAAATAAACTAATTGATGCATATGCTAGATCAGTTGACATATGCTTAACAAAAGATGGTGGCTTATGGGATAATTAACCATTGAAAGTTAAAAATAAAGTGGAGATGAGAAGTAAGATAATATTTGATCTAAGGTTGAGCTAAAGATCAAATACTCACATCAAGGTTTCAATACTTGAGATAAAAATTATGAGATTTTATACTAAAAAAAAAGGTTTTCACTTAACTTTCAAAAGAGGGAATGGAGGACCTTCAAAAATTAGATTTATCATTCAAAGGGGTAGTGTGTTGCATTTTGTTGAGGCTACCCATATTTATAGTGGCAGCCATGGCTATAAAAAGTCTATTATACCCTTCCCCCTTATATACCTAGTTACATTCCAACCATTCTTTGCTATATAGTTATATAATTCAAGCTAACAACTAGTTGGATGAGAACTAAAATGAGGTCAGCCCATGTGTGGTATTTTGACAGCTGTACCACAGCATGGAGTGCCTTATATGCTAAAATGGTAGGTAATAAATCAAAGTACAAATCACTCAATCATTCCCCATACCTAATAAATAATCTCCCATGCTTATACAATTAAAATAATTTGATTTGTTAACTTGGATGACTTTCCTCACCTACTCCACCATCTACTTATCTTCCTTTTTATTTTTCTCTTTCTTTATTTCATTTTTCAAAACTATGCCTTAAACTTGGGCTAATTTAGCTTCTCAGGTGGCATAATACTTGGAAATAATAATAAAATAGCTGGTTGGCCTTTGGCTCCCTGTGCCACGATAGTTGTTTGAGCTTGGGATAGACATGCTACTATAACTGATTGTGCTTGGGCTAGTATGTCCACTTATTTTCTTATATTTATCTAATTAATTTCATCCAAGTTAAGATTATTTTGTGAGCCTATAACTTAAAAAATTAATTAGTGAAATATTATTATGAGATGCTCCTACATCATCCTCCCCATCTAGGGAGGGCTCCGCCTCATCGGCATAGGGTTCATCATGAAGGTGAGGGAGTAGATCACCCACATTAAATGTGTGTTATATATTTCCCATGTCCAGTGGTATCTCAAGATGGTAAGCATTACTTCCAATCTTCTCAAGAACTTTAAATAGTCCATCACTTCTTGGCATAAGCTTGTTTTTTCTTCTAGAGGGAAATCTTTCCTTTTTAATATGTGGCCACATGAGATCTCCTAATTCTAAACCTTGTTCCCTCCGATGTTGGTTGGCCTTCCTTTCATTTATTTCATTGATCTTCTCGATTCTTGCTCAAACTTGCACAAGTAATTTCTTAAAGGCTTGAATTTTGTCTTTGGCTTCTAAATTTGTAAAGGCCTTGATAAGAAGTGAGATGATTTTGATGGGAGTGATAGGGTTGGCACCATACACAATCTATGAATGTGAATGGTTGGTGGCATATAAGGGGGTCTATTGTATGTGAATTCAGCATGAGGAAGCTTAAAATTCTAATCCCCTTAAGATGGGGGCCTCACTTAGCTTGCCCTTGATCACATCAAATGCTTCTTGGGCTCTAGATCTCCACTTAAGTTCTTCCTTCTTAAAACACTCTATGAAAGGGGCCAAAAGAGTGCTAACTCCTTTTATAAACCTCCGATAAAATGAGGCAAGTCCATAAAAATATTGAACGTGGGTAATAGATGTGGGTGTCGACAACAACCTTATTACCTACACCTTTAAATAATCCATTGAAATACCATCCTTAGATACAAAAAACCCTAGGAAGGTGACTTTTGGTACGTAAAAGTCACACTTCTCTAACTTTCTCTACAACTTGTTGTTCTCAAGGGTCTAAAAAACAAGCCTTAAATGCTTTACATGGTCTTCACTATTAGAGGAGTTTACAAGTTATCATCAAATTACAGTACACTAAATTTAGAGATAAGGCCCACACAACTTTTATGTTGAGAATAAGGAAAATATAGCTAATTTAAAAGTGCATCTAAAAATGTTATAGATTTAAAACAAGTAGCACCTTATTCGATGATGAAAATAAATGATTCAAAAAAGGAAAAATTAAAAGAAAATCAACAACACTCACTTGTAGAAATATATGAACCAAAAAATAACAAAATTATCAAGATTCAAGTATCAACTTTGTATAGTAATGTAATTCAGTTTCTAATTTAAAAAGAGTGAAGAAAATCAAATCTAGTGTTGTTGCTACTCTACCTAGACTTAGCAACCCTTTATGTCGGTAGATACTAATTCAAAAATAAAGGGGAAAAATGAAGGAAAATCTACTTTGAGTAAGATATCAACCAAAAAAATAAAAATTCATCAATATTTAAGCATCAACTATATATACTAATCTAATAAGTTCTTGACTTAAAAAGATTGGAGAAAATTGAGCCTTTTGTTGTTGCTACTTAACCTAGTTGAGGATTTGTAGTGCTGCTTCTCACCTTCTATTTTTGAGCTTGACTTGCTATCACTGAAGCTAGGAAAAGGAAGTGAAGGGTAGTCAATAATAAAGAGATGAGGCTGAAAATGGAAAACAAGAAGACAAGAAAGGAAATGAGAAGAATGATCAAATGTGAAGAAAGGTTGAAGATGATAATGGAAATGAGTAAAATGGGAAATAAAGGTTAGCCAAAAACATATCTAAACCTAATTGCAGCAATAGAAGAGTGGGAATCGCATCTAGTGTTTTGTTTTGGTGTAAAAAATTACCACCTTGGATGACCCAATAAAATAAAACCAAACTATAAATTAGTATATACATTAGGCTTTCAGGATCCACTAGAGCACCTTCCTAGATCACCCATAAAAAACTTAAAGACTAGATTAGAAAAACTATTTGAATAATAGACTAATAAAAAGTAAGTAAATTTTATCAAATATCAACCCCAAAATATCAAATCAAGCAGTTTTAGAGAATTGATCCAAACGATAAGTTAAAAACTCAATTTAATTGATTTTAAATCAAAGCTATTTGATTTTAACTATATATTATTGATTTCATAAACTATTCCCAAAAAGTATGGTTTTAAAGCCTAAAATACAAATATGAAAAATTCAAACCAATTAATCCAAAATGAAGGTGTTAAAATACAATTAATTTTGGTTCAAGTAATTCTATAAAATTAATTTTAAAAGAAATCACTATATAAATAACAATTTCCATAATTTTATTTGAACGTTAAGGTTTTTGGCCCAAAAATATAATTGGCTCAAATTTTATTAATTTATTTAAATGAAATGTTGAGAAATGAAATTAGACATATTTTATAACATATTGTATACTTAGTTGATTAAAAATAATAAATAAAATGTCTAATTTAATTTAATTAGGGGTTTTGAGCTTGGACTACAAATGTAGTAAAATCTTGCCAAAATATTTAAATTGATAGTTCAAATATGAAATTAAACATATTCTATTTCAAATTGTATAATCAATTACACAATCTAATTCAAATTCACAATAATATTAACCTAAAAATTCAAATTTTGATTAATTTCGCACAAACTTCTTAAATTAACAATTTCAATATGAACCTAAGTATATTTCAAAGTATACTGCACAATCAAATTATTCAAAATTGCTTAATTTAATGAATCCAGATATAACCAGGTCAAAAATCCCAAATTCCAAAAATAAACATATGCCACACAATTAGTCCATCCAAATCAATCATACAATATATATATATATACTCACTTAAAAAAATAATTTAGCCTCATTAAAGGTAATTCATTCAAAATTAATCAAAACAAAAGTTAGGGTTTAGGAAAAATATACCAAATGAATTTAGCAAAAAATAAAAAAGTAGGCAAAGGGTGGTGGAGCTTCGTTGGTGCATAAGGACCACTCATCGGTAGCCGTGTGAAGATGGAGGCGGCTAGGGTGGTGTACTGTTAGTGCTGCTCCACTGATGCTTGCATGCTGTCGTCAATGATGACAAATGGATGGAGTGGAGCTTGTGGTGGTGTGGTTGAGCGGCGGCGAGGTGGTGTGGTGGTGGTTTTGTGTTCAATAAAGCAGAGGACGAAGGGACCCACAGAGGTCAGGGGTTTGGGTTTCTTAGATAGAAAAAAAATCAGAATAACAGAAAGAGAAAGGAGCAAAAATAAGGAGGCGGTGGGGGTTGTTAGTACTATGTAACCAACAATTTTTTTAACTAAATGATTTTGTACACAACTTTTCGTGAATAAACAAAATATTTATCTGATAAAAGATTTATTTAAAATAAATCAGAATACTTATTAAAATATAAATATGATTTAAATTAAATAACCCAATTAAAAAAATTAAATATTAAAACTCTTAAATCAAGACTAATATTTATGAAAACTATGCGTTTAAGAAGTAAGGTGTTACACTATGCTGCCCTCAGATGCCCCAGCTAGGGGCGCTGTCCCTGGACCCTTGGCTAGCAAAATCTCCATCCTAGGTTATTAAAAATCTTACTTAACTATTTATTATTTTTGTTATGATATTTATTAAAATAATTCGTATAATAATAATAGTTATTTATTATTATTGCTATAAAATTATATTAATTTTCATAGTTATATTATAATAATATTAAGATATATATTCATATGATTTATTATAAATAAATTTATATATTAATATTATTAGTATTTATTATAAAAATAGGCAATTATGAGGATATAACACTAACTAAAATCATTGCCTTCTTCAGTTACCAATACCAACAAATATATGAGTGTGTATTTGTTTATATTGGTATAATGCCACAAATATCCATATATATAAACGTTGGCAGAGTACCTATATGAAAAACTTTGCTTATCACCCACAAAAAAATATCTATTGGTATAAACAACTTTTACCAGCTAAAACAAATTTGTGCCTAAATTTCTATTGCACATGTCAATTATTTTGTAGCAAAAATAATTTAATGTTTTCATCAAATTCCATTAATAAAATCATTAAGTTTAAGAAAATTGAATTTTTAAAATACAAGGATTTACAATAATTATATAAATAACTATAATAATATTTTGCTACAATATATCTAACAATAAGGGATACTATTCCCCAATATTGGGCCGATCAAGCAGTGAGACACCATCATATAGGTCATTTGAATCATGACTTGATTGATTATTACTTTTATTATAATTTTTTTTATTTTTAAATATATATTATTATTTTAATTATCATAGTTATATTATAATAATATTAATAATGACTATTATGTTAATACCAACATATATATTAGTGGGTATTAGTTTTGTTGGTATAATACTTTTAATTCCCTCATATATAAAAGTAGATAAAAGATCTATTTGCATAACATACTATTACCAATAGATTAAAAATTGCCGTAAGGAAAACTTTCTTCATTTTCCAAATAAATATATGCTTTGGTATTAGTCACTTTTTTCAACAAAAAAAAAATCTATTACTAAATTTTTTTAGGCACAAGTCATATATTTTTTTAGTGGGGGGAAGTTTTGAGGAGACACACTACCATTGCACTAGTTGCTGAGTAGATCAACTAGGGTGGATTATGAGAGCAACAAGGTGACTTGCAATAGTTGTAGTAGACATGACATAGGGATTATAAGTCTTGTATTGGATATGGAAGCATTTAGAGGAGTCAGCCTCATGCTCAAGGCACCAAATTGATTCAAGAACAACCATAAACTATGAGAGTTCCACCACTTGTTAGTGTTGTTAACCATAATAATTAGCTAAGGGGTCATTAGCCCCACATTTTCTAGTAAGGTTAAGGGTCAAGTAGTATTACAAGAGTTCCTTCAGGCGGACACCTAAACGTGATTAGCTAGCCAAAGTTCGTGCACTAGGCCATTGTGGTGACGTGTATGCTTATTGTGTCTACCTCTTCATCATGTGTGTTTTTTTAACTCTAGTGCATCATATGCTTTTATATCATCCACATTTGTAGCTGGCTTTATCTCCTTATTATAGTATTTCCAATTCTATTAATTTTCCTTTAAGGGATAGGATAGAATCCTCTAGGATTTATAAAGGGGTTCCTTGATAATTTAGGGAGTCAATTCTTCTTAGACCAAATGGAATTTAAGTTGCATGATTTTGGTTTGGTCATTGACATAGACGTCTTAGGGAATTATTAAGAGTTGATAGATTATGTATAAGAGCATGTAGCTCTTTAAGGACCAAGGGGTGTTAGGGTCTTCTATAGGAAGTGTGAGCCTAACCCCTCTATGATGATCGTGTTGGCTATAGTGATGAGTACCTTTGTTTATAAAGGGTATCCACTCTTCTTGTGTAGTGTTTACGATATTGAGGATAATGAGACTTAGCTAGAGCGAATACTAGTGATCTGAGAGTACACTGAAGTGTTTCCTAATGAGAGTTGGGGAAGACACCAGTTTAAGATGTTGAATTCATAATCAATTTGTTTCTAGGTACTATTGGTATACAAAGCACCATATGATACCTATAGAGATGAAGGACCTTCAGGATTAGCTAAAAGAGTTATTGTAGAAGGGATATATTCAACCACGTGTATTACTTTGGGGAACACTAGTTTTGTTCATAAAGAAGATGGATGAAATCTTAATGTTATGCATGGATTTTTGAGGATTGAATTAGGTTACATTAAATAACCATTATCCGTTTCCTTGAATTGATGATATATTTGAGAAGTGTAGATTATCCATAGTGTTCTCTAAGATTAATATTTGTTTAGGATACCATCAGATGAGGATCACAGAGTAAGACATTCTGAAGAGAACTTTTTGATCTATATACCACCATTATGAGTTCACAATGATGCCATTTGGAGTCACTAATGTGCCAAAAACATTCATGTTTCTTAATAACAAATTTTTTGATAGTTTTTGGATTAGTTCATTGTGGTAATCTTCAACAACATTCTAATAGTCATAAGGGGCATGAACAACATCTAAGGTAAACATGGATATTATTGAAAACACACCAAATATATGCCAAGATTTCAAAGTGTGAGTTTTGGCCAGATTAATTAGCTTTCCTTAGGCATATAATTTTGAAGGATGGTGTTTTAGTAAATCCTTTCAAGATTCAGGCAGTTTTTGAATGGCCAAGTATAATACCCTATCCTAAAATCCTTCAAATTGTATTTAACACTATATTGAAATAAGATTCATTAGTTTTTGTTTTGAAAAGGTATTGAAATTCTAAAGAAAATGTGAATTTTAAGCATTCTAATAGACTGGTTTACCTAACTGATCCACTCTTATGCTAAGAGATTAAAAATTTTATTCTTATTGAACCAATCAACTAGTTTGCTCAAACCGATTGTCTAGTTATCCTATAATTTTAGATCCTCTTTTAATTTTGATTCAAATATTTTTCTAATATTTATGAAAACTTCTAGTTAGAATCTATTTATGCTAGGGTATCTTACTAGAGATGCATGCCTAGGCCTTGATAAGGATGGCATCTCTGGTTGTGCTTAGTATGTTAGTACAAAAAAGGTACCCATTACTTATACCAAGTTTAGGATTTGGGCATTGAGGAACCATTGATTAAGGGTATCCTAGTGGTAAGGGATTTTGTAAACATATTTCCCGATGAGTTCTCAGGTAGGCTACTAGTACATGAGATATAATTTATGACAAACCTTATATTAGGAACTGAGATGGTAGAGTTGGACACTCAATTGGAGGAGTTATTAGAGAAAGGGCTCATTCAACCGAGTGTATTATCTTAAGGATTAATAATCCTTTTTGTGAGGAAAAAGGATGGTGGGTTGAGAAACTTAATTGATTATTGTGGATTGAACAAGGTTGCAATGAAGAACCATTATTCTTTACCTTATATCAATGACCTTTTTAATCAATTGCATGGGGCTAAAGTGTTTTTGAAGATAGATATCATATTAGGGTATCATCAATTGAGGATTTTTGAGGGGGAATACTGAAGAAAACTTTCAAGACAAGGTATGGCCATTATGAGTTCACTGTGATGTTCTTTTGGACTCACAAATAAGCCAACAATTTTCATGGATCTCATGAACTAAATATTCCAGTAACACCTTAATTAGTTCGTTGCGGTCTTCATAAAAATATCTTGATTTATTTAAGGACTAGTGAGGAGCACTTGCATCATTGGAGGAAGACTTTAGCCTTGTTGAGGACACATCAGTTGTTCACTAAGCTCTTAAAGTGTGAGTTATGGCTATACTGGGTAGCTTTACTTGGTCTTGTTATCTCAAATTAGGGTATTTTAGTGGATCATTTGATGATTTGATCCATATTAGAGTGGTAAAAATTGATAAATCTCTAAGAGATACGTAGTTTTTAAGAATAGTATGCTACTACAAAAGTTTTGTCCATAAAAATTCTAAAATGTCTCATCTATCGGCTTCCTTTTAATAAGATATTGTGCTTTCATCAGAATGAGAAGCGTGTCAAGGATTGTAAGAGCCTAAGAGGAGTTTGACTTCAACTCGAGCTTTTACCTCCCCTTTAAGCATGAAGGGATTTGTGGATTATAGAGATGCATCTATGTATGGTCTTGGGTGAGTGTTAATGTAGCATGAGAGAATAGTGGCATATGCTTCTTACCAGTTTAAGGAAGATACGAATAACTATCCTACTCATGACCTTGAGCTAGCTATGATGGTTTTTGTTTTGAAGATCTGGAGACATTACTTATATGGAGTGTAGTGTAAGTTCTATAGGGACCATAAGAGCCTCAAGTATATGTTCACTCAGTGTGAGCTAAACATGATAGAATAAAGGTGGCTAGAATTGGTTAAGGACTATGATTTGGAATTGACCTACGAGTGTAAGTATAATGTCATAGTGGATGTTATTATTAAGAAGAATTCACACTCCTTGGGTTTGCCTATTGTTTTGGATAAGATTTGGCAAGATCCCCAAGAGTTGAGCATAGAGTTAATTAGGTTAAAGGATCTTAAGACAAGGATAAGCACTCTATCAATCACAACAACCATCTTCAATGATATTCGAGCTACTCAACCATGTGATGTTAACTCAAGAGGATCAAGTAGGCTATATCAGGGGGTAGAGTAGTTGTGTTTTAGGTTTTTGAGGATGGTAGTATATATTTCTAGGGAAGAGTTGTGGGAAGCTTAAGAGGAAGATTCTGGAGGGAGGTCATTGTGCACCTTATTCTGTTTATCCTAGAGGAATAAGTTGTACAATGATTTGAAGCAGATATATTGGTGGCCTCATATGAAATAGGAGGTTGTAGACTTTATAGCAAGGTGCTCAACGTGTCAGAAGGTTAGGTTGAGCATAAGCATCTAAGAGGGTTTGTTCACCTATTAGAGGACCCTGAGTGAAAATGAGATAGTGTGTCAATGGATTTTTTGGTTGGATTAATAAAGACCTATGGTGGTTTGAATGAGATTTGGGTGGTAGATGACCAGTTAACTATGTTGTCGGTATTTATATAGATGAAGTCAACTTGGAGTATGGGGAAGATAGCTAGTACATACAAGAAGCTTATGATATGGGACCATGGGGTACCCAAAGATATTGCTTCAGACCAATGTTCTAGGTTCTTATCATACTTTTGGTAGAAGTTGTAAGCAAATTTTGAGGCACAAATTAAGATGGGTACTACTTTCCATCCGGCTACATGTGGTTAAACTCAGCGCACTATTCAAACATTGGAGGATATACCTTTTGCATGCATACTTGAGTTTTAAGGTAGTTCGCATGATTATCTAAACTTAGTAGAACTCTTCTATGATAGTAGTCATTATATGAGCATAGGAATTAAACCTTTTAAGACACTCTATAGACCAAAGTGCTATAGTCCCTTGTGCTCAAGTGACTCGAGCAAGATAGTTGTGTTGGGACTAGAGATGGTAGATGAATTACTAGGCATATCAAGCTGATTTGAGATCAGATGAAGGTTACCTAGGATAGAAAGAAGGTTATGTTGATTTGTGAAGGAGGAGATGGGTTTGAGGTGGGTGACCAAGTTCTTTTGAAGGCTTCTCCTACCAATGGATTATAGCATTATTGTTAGGAGGGAGAACTTAGCTTCAGGTATATTGGGCCATATGAGATTTTGGATTAGGTAGGAGAGGTTTCTTACATATTTTTCTTACCTATTGAGCTTTCATATTTACATAACGTGTTCCACATATCTTAGGTTAGGAGGTATATGGTACATCCATCACTTATCATTCATTTATAAATGATTGAGCTTAACGAGCCATTATCTTAAGAGGAGCGACCATCGAGGATCTTGGAAACCAAGACCCGAGAGATACATTTGAACGTTCTTAAGCTAGTGAAGGTCTTGTGGTCACGCCATAGAGACGAGCAAGCAAATTGGGATTCTGAAAAGGATATGAAGATGAATTGTTGTGTAGGTGCATTGAGTTGCTGACACCATCTCTTTTATGGGGGTAACACCCTTCTCCTATGTACTAACCCTTAGTTGTTTTATTTTAGTTGATGGCTTAGGGTTTTTTCATGTTTTAATCTTAAAACAAGGTTTCTTTTGTGGACTTTGGGGATAAAGTCTCTTTTAAGGGTGTAGTGCTATAATACCCCATCCTATGATCCTTCAAAACGTGTTTAACATTATGTTGATATAAGATAAATTAGTTTTGGTTTTCAAAAATGCTTGAGATTCTAACAAAAATTTGTATTTTATGTATACCGATAGACTATTTTGCCTAACTGATCTTGTAATACCCCATTTTTCAAAACCGTAATTATAAATTTATAGTCGTATAATTAATTATAATTATTATTCTAGAGGGCTTAATCTTAAAAGTGTTATTATTTTTCGTATTATTTCAACGGTTTAAGTATAAATTTAATTAGGTTAAAATTTTGATAGAGATTAGATTATTTAAATTAATCCTAATTTTACCCATAAATCTTATTTTAAATTATTTTATTAATAATCTTTTGAATTGTAATCTAAAAATAATTTTCTAAGAATTATTTTCGATTATTTTACTCTTTCCAATTATTTTTAAAATCTATCATGATTCGGATAATTTTTCCCAAACTATTTTTATATTCAATATTTTAATCTACCTAAATTAAATCTAAAACTAAATAAATAAACTCTACCCTACCCTCTGCCTTATCCGGACATTCTCCCAAAGATTTTTTTTTTCTGTCTCCTTCGTACATTTATACACACATATACAGTCCATCGTCACCTATCTGTCATTTATACACACTTACAGACTCTGCACATTATACACATATACACACGCACATGGCACAACACCTCACAACAACACCCCTCCTCCCCTCTCTTTTTGTTCGATTACTATCACCCCAAACACCCTTCTCCCATGCAAGCCCATCACCCTCACCCCAGCAGCTCCCCATGTACCCTTCCTGCCTTGTACAACAAACCACTTCCCCATTCTGAGTAGCACAACAGCTACCGTTCACAACCCTTCCCTCTCCTCCTGCGTCTTTCAACCACCGTAGCCCCAGTTCCTCCCTCATCTTCTTTCTCCTTCTCCCTGCTCCAGGCTCCCATCCAGCACACTCATCCATCGCAGCAGCACCAACCACCATTCCACCATCCCATCTCCCCTCCATTTTCGTCCGCCCGCACAACACCCCTCTCTGCATGCCCATCGCATAATCTTGCAGGCCTCCACCTCCCTCTCATCCCGTAACACCACCACAACCCATCGCAACCCTCTCTCTACATGCACACACTGCTTCCACCCTGCCTCCCAACAGCAGCCCATCGCAGCCCCTACTCCCAGCTCCCTCACCGCACAGCACCCTAGTGCAACAACTCCATCCTCGACCAGCTGCCGTCCTACCTTCCCCGCAACCCCAGCCCTCTACGCCACCCAAAACCCAACCCCTTCGACCTCTAGTGCAGCCTCCCAGCACCCCCGTCGAGCCAGCCTCCTCCCTCTGTGTTGTGTCATCGAGTGCCCCCTACCACTTCCATCCACCATTCTCGCAGCCAATCAGCCACCCCAATAACCGCCAGCCAGCCACTAGCAACTGCCGGCCAACCACCACCTCTGCCACCGTTTTTCCTTCCCTGCCTTGACCAGCCAACTCTCACTCGGCCAACCCCCGTTGCCTTCATTTCCTTTTCACGCGTGCATGGCTCACACTCCGCATGCAGCGTGAGTTGTGTATATTAAAAACAAGTATATATATAATATTGGTACCCATTTTAAGTGTAAGGGTATTTTAGTATTTTTTGAAAAATAAATATTTTTATATTATAATTGTTATTTTACTTGATAGATATTAATTCAATAATTTTGGTATTATTTTTAGGTACGAAAGGTTGATTAGCGGGATCCGATAAATTTAGTAGGATACCGCTATTTTTTTGTTTTTGCTGGAATTCAGGTAACTGTTATACCTTACTAAAATTATAAATATTGTGTGATAGCACATTAGGGTTTTTGGTTGATGAAATATGTTAAGCATGATTTATTTTGATATAATTATGTGTTAATTATTATTATTATAAAAACCGATAAAACGAGCATATTATCTAATGTACATTATGTTGGGTATGAAAGTATGATTAAAATGATGCTATTGATGGAAAAATAATTTGTATGATAGTTATGTATAAAATAATATATTGAGGATGCTTAGAAATAATTATAGAATAATTATTATGGATGTGTGCCCTAGAGGCAATTTAATCATTTTTGTGTGTCATGGTATTTGTCTTGAAAATCATGTATAATATGTATTAGCTATTGTTGAGTATGTGAGTATGGGTTTTGGATGGATTAAAGGTGTGGAAAAGGATTTTATGTGTAAAATTATGTATAAGGGCAAAATGGTCATTTGACATATTTGATAATTTAAATTGTGTAATTAATAATTTATTTATGGTGTTTTAGCCTTTTCATGGCAAATGAATAAATAAAATGGAATTATTATTTTATTAAGATGATAATCTGGAAATTTTTAGTCTGAGTGGTATTTTGGTCTTTTCGGCTTAAAGTATCCAGATGTGAATAATTGAGCCTAGGATGGCCTTAGTATATTTTAATGTTGGCTTAAGACTTGACCTTGATTATTGTTGTCTCGGATGATTGGAAATAAGTAAGAACGGTTAAGTATGCGAATTGAATTTATCTGTATTATATTCGATTTTGTGGTCACCTTAATAAAATACTAATAGTTAAAGTAAAAGACCTCGAGATCAGGAATGGTGGCTCCTAGGGTTCGCTACCCTAAGGTTTTCTGTGGTTTTGTTAATAGTCTTCCTGCCTACCTGGGGTTTTCTATGGTTTCGGTAGCAGCCTTTGTGCCTACCTATGGATTTGGTAGCGGCCTTCGTGCCTGCCTGTGTTGGTTTTATGTCTGTGAGCATACCTGTGATATTATGGATCTTATTATGTTGTATCTGTAAGTTTACTTGTGACATTATGGATTTATTATGTTGTACCTGTAAGTATGCCTGGGATGATATGAATCTTAGTAAATTATACCTGTGAACATGCATGCGATGTATGGGATTGTTTGGGATTTATGCTGAGACATGAATTATGCTGAAGTTGGGTTTTAATTATTACTCAGACAGTATTTCTAGGATGTTCAATAATAAGTTCGACTGTTTCAAATGAATGAAAATGAGTAGTATGTGGCCTTGATGGAAATTGATCATCTGAGTGATTATTGTATCTCAATCATCGTATTTATATGTATATATCTTACACTATGTTAATTGTATGCCTTGCATGTGTTCCATGCTGATTTATCGTATTAGTTTGGTATAAAGGGTTGCTCAGTAGCGTAGTACTGAAGGGTTCATTTTCGTGGGCCCTTGCCTATTCAATGGGTAGTGGACTTTGCAGGTTAGCCTCTAAGCTTAGTCAAATGCTGATAGTTCGGATTTGGGAGCATAGGACTATCCGGTGTTTCTTTTGTTGTCTTGCTTCCGGTTGTATTTGGACCCTTGTGTCCTCATATAATTTCTCTCTCGAGTTTCGTAAACTATTACTGTCGTTTTTAATTAGCAGTATTTATCTAATGTTCTCTCTATCCTTAGCACTTGGTATGAGAATGGTAGAGGAAACCAGACTTGTACCAAGTGTGGCGGTAACACCCTTTGTTTTTATTGTTTTTATCTTCCACACTTAACTCTATGAACGAAATTTTTCAGTTGTAAATTTTGGGGTGTTACAGATCTACTGATACTCTCAAAGATTGACAATTTTATTCCCGATGAACTAGTCAATTGGTCTGTTCAAAACAATCGATTGGTTATCCTACAATTTCAAATCCTTTTTTTGATTTTAATTAGAATATCTTTCTAATGTTTATAAAAACTTCTGAATATAATATATTTATGCTAATTATCATACTTTAGTACTTTGGGATTATTTTTACATTATTTAGATTATTATATGATATCATTTATTTAAATTTCCCCAAAAAGCACTTTTCGAGGCATACCTCACCTTTTCTCTTCTCCCTTACTTCCCTCTTTATCTCTTCTAGTAGTTGAGCTACGTGTTTGATTTCTTGCACATCTTTCTTGACTTAGAAACCTTATGAAAATATTTTCTATTGGCTACACTCAACCTCCCTCACATCATCATGTCTTCTTTGACACCTTGGTTTCCCACACTTAACCACACTCATTTTTTATTTTTTACCTATTATTCTTGTTCTATTGTTCCTTTACATTGGAGAAATATGGTAAGTATTAAGTATTCTCTATTTTTCTTCCTTTTTCCTCTATATCAAGAAAAAAATAGGTTTCTCTTATTTTCTTCACTAAATGGTTGAGTTATTAACTCTCTTTTCTTCTTTTAATCTTGGCTTTAGTTTTCTCTTGTTTCTCATAAGTAAGGAAGGATTAAAGTTGGAGAAAGGTTGAAGATTCTAGCTTCATTCTCTTTGGATTTTTTTATGAGAAATGGTTGAGTTATGTTATTGTCTTCTTCTTCTTCTTCTTCTTCTTCTTCTTCTTCTTCTTCTTCTTCTTCTTCTTCTTCTTCTTCTTCTTCTTCTTCTTCTTCTTCTTCTTCTTCTTCTACTTCTTCTTCTTCCTCCTCCTCTTCCTCCTCCTCCCCCTCCTCCTCCTCCCTTTAGTTTAATATAGTTATGGTTTTAATTTTAATTCTCATAGGAATTGTAGTCTTACTAGATAGCCATCAAGTTAGGAGTTTATGCTATAATATGAATGAGGTTTTTGTTTCTTATTGTGGTTCCTTGTTCTTGTTTTTTTTTGGCATAGGCTAATTATATTCTAGAATTAGACCATGCAGTAGAGGTTCTTCTTGTAATTTAAGTATTGTTGGTTTCTATGATTTTATGTATAATTGGTCAGCTTAAATTTGATTTTGTTAAGTGCTTACATTATCATGTATTTATGTGATTATATGTGTGTAGCATGTCTCTTTATGTGTTTTATGACATAGCATCATGCTAGGAGAAATATATTAAAGTTTAGTTAATTTTGGTGTGTCTATCACAAGTTTAGGTGTTGTTTTACCCGCAACGATTTGGAAATTTTGATTGATTGGTTTAATTGGTTCTATGAACCAGTCTACTAGTCCCTATGAAAATTTGATCTATTTATCAAACCCATAAACTAGTGAATATGTGGCTAAAGTGGTTTAGTCTCTCCTTAAACCCATAGACTAGTTAGACCAGTCTATTGTCTACTTTCTTATGAGTAGTCAATTGGTGAGACCGACCAATTGACTTGTCTACTAGTGTTAGTTTTGTTTGGGTCTAGTATAACTAGACTAATCGACTGGTCTTAGAGACCAATTGGATGGTTTATATATATTCCTCCATGATTAATGCTAATAGTTCTTCTTCTTTAGGGTATTTTTATATTAATACCTCCATGCAATTTCAACATTTAAATTATTATTACAAACATATTGACCCTCAAATTAATAATAATCATAATGATAACATTTGGTATTCAAATTTGTTAACTTTGGTGTCTTCTCTAACAACCTAATCGGTAGCTGTTATGTCTGGTGATATTTGATTTCCTTTCACTCAATACCTTTCCTGTACTATGAGGTTGTGGCCTATATGTGGGAGTATAAATAATATTATGGCAGACCGCCATGATGTCAGTGCTCATATAGAGGTTACACCATGATTGGTGAAGTTTCATCTTCTTTCACTCAATACCTTTCTTGTCCTATTAGGTTGTGGCTTGTATGTGGAAGTAGGAATAATACTATGGTAGAATGTCATAACATTGGTGCTCATATAGAGGGTATTCCATGATTGGTGGAGTTTTATCTCCTTTCCCTTAATACATGCCCTATTAAGTTGTGGCGTGTATGTGGGAGTAGGAATAATAATGTGGCCGACCATCTTGGTGTTGGTGCTCATCTAGAGGTTACACTATGATGGGTGGGTTTATCTCTTGTATTTGGTGTCATCGCCTAAACACGCATGAAGTTTGGATTGCTTCATATGCATTTGGTATCATTACCTAAACACCCAACTAGGAGGTTTGGATTGCCACATCTACATTTGGTGTCGTCGCCTAAACACCAAATTAGAGGTTTAGATTCCCTCCCATGTGTTTGGTGTCTTCCCCTAAACACCCATATTGGGATAAGTGTTTTGCTTTAGAGGGTATTTCCATGTTTGCATTTGGTGTCATCTCATAAACACCCATATTAGGATTAGTTCTCCAGTATTGGAAGGTATGCCCATGTTTTCATTTTATGTCATTACTTAAACACCCATACTGGGATAAATGCTCAGCTTTGGAGGTTATGCCCATGATAAGGACCTGCTTATCCTTGTGTTACTACCATACCTTTTATTCTTAGTGGAGAACTAGGAGCGGTCATACGAATTATCTTAATAACTGGAAGTTATGTGATCACTTAAGGAAGATTTATAATATGGTTTACATTGTGTGGTTGTGATGCATTTACCGTATTACTATTCTTCCATGATTACGATGGAAGTATACCTTGTTATATTGCTACCATGAGCTTAATTGTTAATTTATATTGGTATGCTTATACCATGCTGCTATATGACTTTAATATGCTGCATGTGCCTTACCATATTTTATATAGTCAGTTTTACCAGTATTATACCGTATTGATACTAAACTTGTATCATCACTGTGATGATCCAGAGAGTAGAAGATGATTTGAGGGGTATCATTCTCAGTTAGAGCTTGTTGAAGATGATGATGTGGACCAATGGCTTTCCATTACTTGGGGTTGGAGATTTATATTTTGTGATATTTATGCTAACTAGCTAGAGGTGGTTTCGTCCATTGCGTTGGGAAGTTTTTGTTCTTCTAGTTATTTAAACTCTTGGCTTTGATATCCTATGTCTAGATTTTGCAAAATTTCTAACCTCTCTTATCTATAAAATTTTTCTCATGTTTGTTATCATTAGTACTACTGTAATATTATTACGAGCATACATCTTTTTCGTTCATTGTTCTATTTTTCCTTACATCTAGCATAGGTTAGGTGATGATCATACCTCTCTCATGGTTGATGTGGTGGTAATATTTCCTAGTTTCCCTTTTCAAATATTTCCACAATATCTTCAAAATAATTTTTTTTGGTTCAAAAATTAGAGGTGCTACACCAACATCAACATCCATCAAAGAGGTGCATAGTTTTCTTGGATTGGCCAGTTATTACCATAGATTTATTGCTGACTACTTCAAGATGGCTCGCCCATTGACCTATTTGCTAAAGAAGGTTAGTAGTTTGTAGTTGGATGAGAAGTGTAGTGAGAGCTTTGAAGAATTGAAGAGATGTTTGACTTTGGCCCAATGCTCATATTACCCATTTGATTATTTTGTTTTGAAGTACATACTTAAGCTTCTAAGCATGGGATAGGATGTGTTTGATGCATCTTGATAGAGTTTTGGCTTATGGTTCTAGAAAATTGAAGTTGCATGAAAAAAACTATCCAACACATGTTTTAGAGGTTGCCACAATTGTGTTTTCTTATGGTTCTCGACAATTGAAGATTTGGAGAAATTATATTTATGGTGTTTAGTGTAAGTACTACACTGATTACAAGGGCCTCAAGTACAATTTCAAATAATGGGAGTTACATTTGAAATACTTCTAATGGTTGGAATTGGTTAAGGATTATGAACTAGAGTTGAACTAGCATGAGGGTAAGGCTAATGTAGTGGCAAATAATTTTATTTGGAAGATATCAGATTCCATGAACATGATGGTGTTATCTAATCAATTGTGTCAGGAGATTAGAGAGATGGAGATCAAGTTGATCATCACTGGTATTTTCTAAGGATGAGTTCACTCACCATCACACTTTTTTTTTTTATCTTTGATGATATTTAAGCTTGTAAACTTGGTGATGTGAAGCTTGAGAAAATCAACAGTGGTGTTACAAAAGGTAGATTTAAGGGGTACCAAATCCAAAAACATTGTGGTGTGAGATAATGTGGTAGGTAGTGCGTACCATAGGGATGTATTGAACTCAAAAAGAAAATCCTAGAGAAAGGATATACTCCCTATTTTGTTAATATAGGAAGGAATAGGTTGTATATGGATTTGAAAAAGGTGTATTATTGGCCTCATATGAAGTAGGATATTGTAGAATTTATCACTTAATGTTTGACTTGTCAAAAGGTTAAGATTGAGCATAATAGATCAGTTTGGCTAGAATAACCAATTGAAATTCTTGGGTGGAAATGGGATAGTACATTTATAGATTTTGTGGTTGGTCTTCAAAAGTTCCATGGTGGCTTTGATTCCATTTGGCTTATTATGGATTGTTTGACTAAGTCGATAGTGTTTACTTCGATGAAGATGACATGGAGTATGGAATAGTTAGAAAGTGCTTATTGGAAACACATTGTGAGGTTGTATAGAGTCCCAAAAGATATCATTTTAGATCGAGACTCTAAATTCTGTTAGCACTTTTTACAGAAATTACATCCAATATAGGGACTTATTGGAAGATGAGTAATGCTTTTAACCCAATTATGGATAGTCAAATAAAGAAGACCATTTAGACCTTAGAAGACATGCTTCAAGCTTGTATGTTAGAATTTGGAGGAAGTTGGAAGTATTGTTTAGACTTGATCAAGTTCACTGACAATAATAGTTACCATGCAAGTATCAGAATGACATCTTTTGAGGACTTTTAAGGGAGGAAGTGTCACAGTCCTTATTTGAAGTGATATTAGTGAGACTATTATATTGGGATTGTACATTGTCAAGAAGATGACGAGGAAAATAATAAAGATTCAAGACCATATGAGAGTATTCTAGGACTGGCATAAGAGCTATAGAGACCTAAAAATAATGGTTATGGGGTGGCGATAGAGTATTTTTGAGGGTAAGGGAGTAATGAGGTTAGGTTAGGAGGGTAAGCTCAATCTAAGGTACATTGGACCTTATAAGTTCATAAAATAGGTTGGGGAGGTTGGTTATCGGTTAGCCCTACAAATTAGGTTGTCATGTGTGCAAAACATCTTTCATGTTTCTTAGTTGAGGAAATACATGGTAGATCCTTTTACATGTTATCCAATTAGAGATTTTAGAGCTTGATTGTAATACCTTATCCCAAAATCCTTCAAATTATGTTTAAAATTATGTTGATAAAAAATAAATTAGTTTTGGTTTTAGAATGTGCTTGAAATTCTAATAAAAATGTGAATTTCATGCATACCAATTAACTAGTTTCCATAATTGATTGACTGGTGCATTGAGTAATTGACATTTTTGTTCTTTACAAACTATTTGACTAGTTTACCCAAATTCCTTGATTGGTTATCCTATAATTTTAGATTCATTTTTTATTTTGATTTGAATTTCTCTCGAATGTTTATGAAAACTTTTGATTAGAGTCCAACTATGATAATAAGTATGTTTTATTATTCTAGGATTATTTTCAAATTATTTGGATCATTATCTAATTTTAATTAGCTACTTTTTTTTTCCAAAAAGAACTTTTAAGGAGACTGTTATCTTCTCTCTTCTTCCTCACCTATCACTCTCTCTTCTAGTAGCTGGGGTGCAAAATTAACTTTTTGCACCATCTCTTGACTCACTAACCCACTGCCATGCTCATTCTTGACTACACTCAACCCTCCATCACCCCATCAAGTCAGCTCTCACTTCTTGGTTTCCCACTCTCAACCTTACTAGTCTCATCTCCCTCTCTCCTGTGAATTTCAACCCATCATTGCCTGTATACCTTTTATTTTTGATCCATTTTCATTTCTCCCATATTGTTCTTGCTCTTTTCCCCCTTTTCTTAATGAAAAATATTCCTAGTGTTGAATATCCCTTCATTTTTGCTTTTCTCCGCTCTATTGAGAAAAAAATAGAGACATGCTCTTATTTTCTCCCTTCTTTGTGTGAGAATTTTATTCCTTTCTCTTCATCTAATATTTGTTTTATTTCTCAGTTTCTTTCCTTAAGTAAGGAATAATTAAGGTTGAGAAAGGTTAAAGGTTTAAGCTCTTTTTTTACACCCTATTTTTGATAAAAAAAAGCGGTGTTTTGTGTTTTTATTCTTTTAATTTTCCTTGATTTTAATGAAATTTTGAAAGATGATTTTAATGGTTTTAAATTTTATTCTCTTAGGAATCGAGGTTCTAATAGATAGCTATCAAATTGAAGTTTTTATACAAGAAGAATTACTTCAAGGTAAGAAATTCTTATCTTTAATAAAAATGGGGTTCTTTTGTGCATTGGGGTTCCATGTATTTGGTGTATGTGTGAGCATAATATAATTTGTATTTTATGATCTAAGCATGTGGTATAATTCTTCCTAATTTAAAATTGCTAGATTTCTTTGATTTTAAGCATAAGTAGGCCATTTGATAATTATTTGTTTCAATATGTACATTACCATGTATCCATATGATTCAATGTGTGCAACTTGTATTTTTTTTTGTGTTACTACATAGAAGCATGCTAGGATTAATATGGTAAAGTATTGTAAATTTTGGTGTGTGTATCGCAAGTTTGGGTGATCAGTATGCTACGTACTAAGTAAGTTAACCGATGCACCAAGACCAACACATAAAATCACATAAACCATGTAGAAAAATAAAAAGAACATATATTCCATTATGATATCATAATATCCTACAATTATTCGGGTAATTACATAAAGGCCCAATTCTAGTCCGAATTAATTACTTAATTAATCTCTTATGGATACTCATTCCACACCATGCTCTTTATCAAGTCCATGCGAGTACGGAAGCCCCCACTATTATAGCTGGTGGAGTGGAGACAAACATGGCACAATGCACTTGCCCACTATTATTAGCCGGTGGATCAATCACGTATAAGGTAACATACCCTAACCACTATTTCTTACCAGTGGATCAATTGGTCCCGGCTCGCGTGGTGTTCCACTGTAAATACTTAATGTCTTTTATGTATCTTAACAAACTTTAGTGTTTGGTTTATTGAGCTCAGAATCTACCACTATTATAGCTAGTGGATTGGACATGAATAGGGTAACATACCCTAACCACTATTATAGCCGGCGGATCGGATACGCATAGGATGAAGCGTCGTAACCACTATTTCTAATCGGTGGATTGGTGGGACCCGACTCTATAATCTTCCACTTTACATGATTAATGTCTTAAGTGTCTTATTCTGAAATTTTCACCCTAGACATGCATGATTAACTCCCTCTATGCTTATCCTCCAAATGACCCAGACCATATCATGAGAACCCTGTACCTCTTAAACTTGCCCCAACATCCTTTCATCCATATCCTATATCACACTAGAAGTCCAACTCTTAAGTATATGGGTCAAGGCCCACTACCTTACACTTCCAAGTCCACTCCACATCTCACTCTAGTGTTTTGTCATGAAACCCTAATTTAGGCCTATGTGGCACATCCTACTCCACCTTACGCAACCTAAATCATTTTACACTTCATACATCACACCCTTTAGATTCAACTCTCATCATTACGCCTTACTCCTCAAGCACACGTGTGGTCACAAAACCATAGGTAACCACAAAAAAGCCTAACTAGAAATAACAAACCCTATCTTCCTCGTGTCCACATATCACCCTTCCATTTCACACATTCCACTTATTATTTTTCCATACAATTCATGCTCATCCTTAATTGATCATTTTTTTCATCCTCTTGTACTCCACTCATTGTCATTTATTTCTCTCTTTTTACCACCTCCTCAAATTAAGGTTCACTACAAAATAAATGATTTGTGACAACAGGGCCTTATCTGTTGGCAAAAGCTATTTTTCTGTTGGCAAAATCTTTTACCAACATATATTTTTTTTTGTGACAAAACTGTGGGTAAAAACTCTGTGCTTAAAAGTTTTACCCACAGATATGTATCATCTGTTGGGAATAATTGATAATGCCCACAGATATTTATCTGTTAGTAAAACTTATCCCCACACTTATATCTGTAAGTAAAAGTATTAACCACAAAATAATATCTGTGACTAAAAGTATTACCCACAAAACAATATCTGTAACTAAAACTATTACCCACAAAATAATATTTGTGACTAGCAGTATTAGGCACAAAATTATATCTGTGATAAAAAGAATTAACCACACAATCATATCTGTGTGTAAAAGTATTAAACACAATATTATATCTGTTACTAAAACTTATTGCCAACATATATATATTGTTGGATATACATATTAACCCTGTATGTGTGTGTGTGTGTGTGTGTGTGTGTGTGTGTGTATATATTGGTAAAACCTGTACCGACCAAAACGTACAAAATATCAAATATCCAATATCCACCTATAGTAACAATTTATGCTTATATATATATATAATTAACTACACTATATATAATTATCATTATGTAGTACAAAATAATTAGTTGCTTAGCTGCCAAAGGCATAACAGTCCTTTAAGTACAATACTATATAAACGACTTATAGCATAAGCTATTATACAAAAACATCTTCATACATTGATATACAAAATCATTGGCTATTATACAAAAACATCTTCATATGCTGATATACAAAATCATCGAGCATCTTCGTAAGCTTACGAGCAAAACCACCGAGCATCTTAATTCGTTAGCTAACATATATACAAAAACACCGGGCATCTTCATAATTTGATATAAAAAAATATCGATCATATTCGTAAGCTAACAAACAAAAGCATCAACTGTCTTCATAAGCCAACTCACAAAAGCGTTTTTATAAAAATGCATCAAACATCATCTTCTTCATTCTCCTCTTCAGTGTCATCCTTTTCATTCTTTTCATCCTCCATTTGATAATAATCGTCAACATGTTTTCCCTAAAAATATATATACAATTAACTTAATCATATTAATCTAAATTTATATCAAAAAGCTAGATGATGAGAGTTTGTACTCTTTAGGGAACCAATAATTTTTTTTAAAAATTTTTTATTGACATTAACGATAAAAAATTTGCCATCAAACACAAAAAAAATTTCTTCCTCATAATGTTAATTATTTATAGTGAACATAACGTAACTTACTGACTCTAATTATTTCTACTACAATTGCTTTTTTGTTTTCATTTGATTTATTATTTTCCATGTAATAAAATCTTGATGCCTAACTTACAGGAAAAATTATTGTTATATAAAAACATATATATTTTATCCTATGATATAAAAAAAAGTGTGTGTAATTTGCATTATGAGTATATAATATACGAATTATCTAAGATAAAATTTGATGTGGCAAGATAACCATCTCACGAAAAATCCTAATTAGCATGGATAAATTTCAATGTTATGGCTAAAGGGGATAAAAAAAATGAAAGGAGAAATAGAATTATACAAAGTAACAAAGTAACTCCACTATATTGAACCATGATTAAACAAAGTAACAAAATGAGACAACATCATACAAGTAACAAGAAGGTCAAAAAATGATAACAACCACTAAATATCAAAAACTCCAATTGATAGATATCTAGAACTATGTCTTAAAAGCCCAATTAACTTTTAGTAAAGAACTTCAATCAATAAATTCTGATAATAATCAAACTCCAATTAGACAAGTGTACAACAACTATATATCAAAAACAAATATAAAAGAGTACCATTATGCACATATAAAATTTTATTGTAAAAGAATAATCGTTTATAAAAAAAATATTATGTTGCATATTATGAACCAATAAAAAAAGATAATATAGCTACATTAACACAAAATCTTAGAGATAACCAAAAGAATGTTAGGCCATTATAGGCATAAAAGGGAAAAACCAAGTACATTGGGCTATAAAGCATTAGCTTTGAGCACTTGTAGCTCAAAAGCCCTAGAAAAGACCCATAAACCCACAAATCATACAAGCAACCTATCACCAAATCAAAACCTTAAGCAAAATGACCAAAGAGAAACCAAAAAACTATAAATTAACTAGTATACATATTGGGCTTTTCGGATCCATTACAGCGTCTTCCTAGATAACCGATAGAAAACGTAAACACTAAATTAGAAAAACTATTTCAAACATAAAAGAATAGAAAGTGAGTAAATTTTAATAAAAATCACTTCCACCATTAGGGCTTACAACCCCAAAATATCAAATCAATCAATTTCATAGAATTGATCCAAACGATAAGTTAAAAACTTCATTTAATTGATTTTAAATCAAAGCTAGCTGATTTTAACTCAATCTAATTGATTTCAGAATCTATTCCCAAAACTTAGGGTTTTAAAGCCCAAAATACAAATCCGGATCATTCAAACCAATTAATCCAAATTGAACGTGTTAAAATACAATTAAGGTCATTTTAAATAATTCTATAAAATCAATTTTAGAATGAACTATACAAATGATAATTTACATAATTTTATTTGAAAGTTAGGGTTTTAGGACAAAAAATACAACTCGGTCAAATTTTATTAATTTATTTAAATTAAATGTTTTGAAATGTAATAAGACCTATTTGATAACATATTATATACTCAATTGATTAAAAAAATATCCAATTTAACATAATTAGCGTTTTTGAGCCCTAACTATAAATTCGGTCAAATCTTGCCGAAATATTTAAATTGACGGTTCGGAAATGAAATTAAACATATTCTATTACAAAATGTATAATCAATTTAATAAAATAACTCAATTATACAATTCAATTTAAATCCGCAAGGATTTGACCTAAAAATCAAAATCCGAATAATTTCGCACAATTTTCTTAAATTGACAATTCCAGTATGAAATTAAGTATATTTTAAAGTATAATGCATAATCAAATTATCCCAAATAGCTTAATCGACCAAATCCAACATATCCGGACATAACTGAGTCAATAATCACAAATTCCAGAAATCAACATATATCACATAATTAGCATATCCAATTCAATCATACAATACATATATACTTAATTAAATAACTAATTTAACTTAATTAAAGACCATTCTTTCATAATTAATCAAAACAAAAAATAAGGGTTTTGGGAAATTATACCAAACGAAATCAGCCAAATCAATGCAGGTAAAGGGCGGCGGAGCTTTGTCGGTGGGAGAGGAGCAGTCGCCGGTGGACGATCGACGCTGGACCTATCCGGCAGTGGTGCGCCACTGCTGCCTTCTTGCCTTGCTGCTGTGCCGCTGCTGCCCTTCCACTGCTGCTGCTCCCCTGATGCTGCCGTGTGAGACGACACGGAGCTGTGGCGGCACGGTCGAGCGGCAGCAAGGCGGTGTGTGACGGTGGCTCGATCCTTACCTGCAGGCAGCAAACCACAGGAACCAAGGGAGGGAGGCGGAGGCGTCGAGACTCAGAAGAAATATGGCGACTGTGAAGACTCAAACAGGAAAGGGAATAAGGGGTGGGGGGTAGCTGCGTGCGTGTGTTAGGTTGACCGACCCTTTTTTTTCCTTTTTCAAATATTTAAAAGAATTTATGTAAAAAATATAATTTTAAATAGATTAAATTTAATCGAAATTAATATTTTATAATGTATTATTAAGATAATATTAATCATAATTTATAATAAAATAATAATTATTATTAAAAATAATTAATAATGGGAAATAAATACAAATATGAATAATATAAATATTAATCATAATTTCCAACAATTAGTAATAATATTTTTTTATTAAAATAATAATAATAATAATAATGTCCTAAAATAATTATTCTTAGTAATAATTAATAAAGAATTATATTAATAAGAATAATATGAATCATTATTTTAAATAAATTAATAATAGTATCTAATAATTACTAATATATTATTAATAATGTGAATGATTATTGATAATATTTATTATTGTTAAGATAATATATATTTGAATGATAATTGGTAGTATTTAATAATAAATTAATTTAATAGTAAATGGTAGTAGATATAATATATATTATTTCATTATAATTGTTAAAAGACACCATTATGAACAATATTAATATAAAAAATTAGAAATAAAATAATAATTAATAATAATATATGTAAACTATTATTTCTAATAATGACTAATGACTTAATTATTATTATTATTATTATTATATTATATTATATTAAAAAGAATATAATTAATCATTATTAAAATTATATAAAAATAAATATTATTTTTGAATTTCATAAACTATAATACCAACAGATGTAAAAGTGGGTATTAGTTCTGTTGGTATAATGCTACTAATAACCACAGATATAAGTGATGGTAAAAGATCTATTGGCATAACATATTAATACCAACAGATAAAAAATTTCTGTGGGAAAAACTACATTATTGCCCACAGAAAATTATCTGTCGGTATTAGTTACTTTTACCAACGTAAAAAGTATCTGTGCCTAAGTTTCTGTTGGCAAAAGTCAATTATTTTGTAGTGGTTTTCCCCCAGACCCTAGCTCAGCCTCCTATGTACCCTTATACTGTCCTACGTACTATTTTTCATCCAAAGGCTCCAAACACCCAAACAACTCATCCATTACCTTCTTTACATCCCAAATCAACTTTTCATACGTAAACTTTACTCCCATGCAGACACTAACCACCCAAGGCAAACCTTCAAACTTTTTCATGCAAAACCTAAAACTCACACATGAAACCCTAGATTCACCTATGCAAACCCTAGATCCATCCATAAAAAACCATATATTCCTCCATGCAAAACCCTAGATTCCTCCATGCAAACCCTAGATTCCTCCATGCAAACCCTAGATTCCTCCACGCAAAACTCTAGATTTCTCCATGCAAAACCCTAGATTTCTTCATGCAAAACCCAAGATTTATCCATACCAAACCCTAGATTCAATCCATACAAAACCTTAGATTCAATTCCCCCATACAAAACTATAGATTAGATTCTCCCATGAACCACCATATATTAGATTCTCCCTTGTAGAATCATAGATTCTCCCACTCTTTTATTTTATTTAAAACCTCCTTTTTATTCATCCATTCATGTATCATTAAAATATTTAGGACAACTCACATCCCTTGGTCAACTTATTCCCCTTTGGTCAACTTACTCACATTGGCCAACTTATTCCTCTTTTGTCATCTTATTCCCCTTGGTCAACCTCTTTCCCTTTTGGTCAACTTACCTCCCTTGGTCAACTTCTTTTCCCATTCTCCTTTTTCATCCTTTTCCCCCATACAATACCACATTAAACATCCTCACATGCATGTCTTAAAGGGTCACAACACATTACATCACATTCCAAATCATTTCACCACATATACGCATCAACATACACCATGAGAAGGCATATAAGCATACTATGACTCCAAGCTGCTCCATACATAAAATAGTCAACATAAAATAGTCCACTAATATCACATGATACTCATCACAACATTATACAAGGCATCAAAGGCATATAATACACACAACACACATAAGACCTTAGTTACACCCTTACCTAAAATGACACCGGTCTTGGAGCACGCTCTTACGCCTCCTTAGAACTTTAACTAGTCTCACCTGTATGAGAAAAAAACTAAAGATTAGATTTCCTCCTTCCAAAAATACTCTTATTTACTAATTTATTCAAAGACCAGGTTTTTCATAAAATAATAAAATAATAATAATAATAATAATAATAATAATAATAATAATAATAATAATAATAATCATTTATTAATTACTAATTTTGCTAACCATATAAGAAATAATAGTAATATTGTAAAAGTTGGTAATATAAGGGTTGAAGAATTAATTCCATTAATAATAATAATGAAAATAGAAATAATACTAATAATAATAACAATAACAATAACAATAATAATAATAATAATAATAATAATAATAATAATAGTATTATACTCGAAATAATGGAAATAAAATAAAATAAAATAAATAAAGCTTGTAAAAAATAGGGTAAAAGGGTTGAGAGGGTTTAGGGTTCAACCTTAGGTTGGTGGTGATAGGTGGCGCAGGTGGTGGTGCATGGCGGCAGTGGCGGTGGCCGAAAAAAGAGAAAGAAAGGGAAAATGTTGAAGGCTAGGAATAAGAGAGGAAGAAGGAGGGTGTAAGTAGGGGTGATTATGGTTGCCTAGAAGGAAAGGAACATAATACGGATGGTGGCATAGCCAAAGGTGGCGGCGGTGGTGGCTGAAAGTGGAAGATGAAGAGAAAGAGAGGAGGGAGAGAAAGAGGAAAATAAGATTAGGGGGAGATAGAGGAGAGTCTACAGTATAGTTTGGGGGGTGAAAGGAGCGGCGACAGTAGTTGAAGTGCTGGTTGATGGAGGCGTGAAGGGTGGTAGGGGCAGAGAAAGGGCTGCTCGAGGAGGTAACTTTGCATCGCCGAGGTGGCTCGTGCAAGGAGAATAGAGGGAGGGGGAAGGTATAGTTTGGTAGAGGACGATGTAGGGAAGACTTAGGTGGGTGGAGTGGGTGGTGTGGTTGGCTAAAGGCGTTAGCGTTGGCGTTTGAAAGGGCGATGGCGAAAAGGAATGATTTTTGGGTTTCAGGGAAAAAAAGCTTGAGCTCAGGTTAGTTTGGGGATATTTATAGGCTAAGGAAGGGGATAAGGTCGAAGTGAAGACAGGAGGATAGAGTAGGTGGGTGAGGCGCACCGGCCAGTAATGGTTGGCTGGCGACAAATTCAAATGTGGCAGAGGTTGTGCACAGGAAATAGAGAGGAGATCATGCAAGAATAGGGGAGAATTTGTCGACGAATCAACGGGAAAGAGAGGGGAAAATGGCCAATCAAATAGGTGTGGCCGGCGGCGTGGTTCTCGGACAGTTGCAGGTCGACGAAAATGGCAGGTGCAGTCGGTTGAGGAAGGAAAAAGAGGGTGATGTTGGGGTGCGTGCACGGACTGGCCAGTTGGGGGAAAAGAAAGAAAAGAAAAGAAAACTGTCCGGTAAAGGGAAAAAAACATAGCAAAATGCAGTGGAGGGGGCTGCCAAAGGAGAAAAGAAGGAAAGATGGTCTGGGCCGTAGGAACGCCAGGCCTGTTTTGGGGAAAGGTAAGAAAAAGAAAAGAAGAAGAAAGAAAAAGAAAGAAAAAGGAAAAAGGGAAAAAGGAAAAGAGAAAAATAGGCAGGTTGGGTATTTAAATTAATTTGGATATTTAAAAATAATAATATTTAAATAAAATAATATTTAATTTCCTTTTTAGGTCAATTTAGGGTTTTTGAAAGATTTTTCATAAATTCCATTTTAATTAGCAAATCACTCTAATTTTCTCTTATTAAATTATTTATAAAATTCCTATTAATTTGGAGCTACTTTCTCTTTCTTATTTTAAATAAAATAATTTATTTAATTTATTTCCAAAATAAAATCTTTAATTAGTTAAAATACCCAAATTTATTCCTAATTAAAATATTTCTAAATTTATTCTTGATCTACCCTAATTAATTCCTTTTTATTTTAATGAAAATTATTTATTTGATTAATTTTCATAATAAATTCTTAATTTTAATATTTTTGAGGCATTTCATAAAGATATCATGCATGTATTTAGTTTTATTAAATAATTTATCCCTATTGGAGTTTAGGCCAATTGTACCTTATTTGCATCTCTCAAATTATATCCACGTAGGTACGAGGACCCCACTATTATAACCAATGTATTAGAAATAACTACCCTAAGATAGAACGCGCATAGCCACTATTATAATTTGTGAACTAGTAAACATATACAACCCTAGGGTAAAATGCACTAGGCCACTATTATAAATAGTGGATTAATAGATATTATACATCCGATTTCAACCCACATGGTGTTCCACTGTAAGTGATTAGTGTATTTTCTATAGATTATTATCGTCCAAGGTTTTTACTTATTGAGCTTGGGACCCCCACTATTATAATTGGTGGACCAAAAAATACTACCCTAGAGCAAAATGCACCCGACCACTATTATAACTAGTGGACAGTTAAACATATACAATCCTAGGGCAAAACACACCCAGTGGACCGATAATCATTTTTCATCCAGTCCCATATCAATGATCTTCCACTTTAAGTGATTAGTATTTTTCTCGTATCTTATTTGTCAAGAACACACATCCATCCATGCCCAAACCAAGGGACACTCCCTACTTACTACCACTCAACCATCCCAGACTTCATGAAAAACCCTAATCCCTTGACCTAGAACATTCACACCCTCCAAAGACTCCAGTGACCCCAAAAATTTCCACCAACCTAATAGCAACCTTAGAAACCTTATATTCATAGGTCAAGGTCTTCTTTCCTTTTTCTCCACCCATGCTCACCATCACCCACTAGGGTTTCCCTTTGAAACCCTAATCTGGCCTATGCGCCCCTTACCTATTCTCTCTTTAATTATCCCGCATCTCTCCTGATTCAAGCATCATCACCATACTTAACCCAACTCCAAACCTAACTGCCAAACTCCTCAACTTATACATGTGATAATGATATCCTAGCTGCTCACCCTTGAAAACCCTAGTATTCCCCCATTTTCTTTTATATCCCCTTCTCTTACACCACTCTACCCTCTAATTGGTTTAGTCCACACCCTCCATGTGGTACACCCCTCATCACAACACCGATGTTCAACCAACTTCCTTATCCTTTCCCCACAACACACCTTATCATTAGGGTTAATTCTCCCAAAACCCTAGTTGATGTCTCCATGCACCTTCCTATTAACCCATGTAGTAAAACCTCCTTAAGTACACTAACCACCCAAAAAACAATTTCCTTCTTATGTTTAACCTCAAAAAAGACTTCCCCACATAATTATTTCCCCTATGCAAAGTAAACATCTTCCATGTAAGGCTCACACTCCCCATATAAGTTTTTACCCTAACCCCTCATATTATCATATCTCTTTTTATTTACTCCACCATTTTTCATGAGATAACTAGGACATTTTACACATAACACTTTACTCACTCCACCCTCTTTATTTTCAAAGTTTTCCCTTATCCACTCAAGTCCCACCTAAGGCATCTAGACATACATATATTAATATTTTAACTATACACAAGAATATGTCCACCTATAGTAAGTTTTAGCTATACATACAACAAACAATGAAAATCCTACTTACCATACCTTAGCTCCTTGTAAGCCAAGCTGCATCACACATACTTTGTTCATATACACATATATTTACACATAACACATAAATACACCTATTGCACACATAAGACTCATAAAACAACCTAAATAATAACTATATCCTTATCTAGTTTGGCTCTAAACTTGAAGCAATAATCCTACATCTCCTCATTGGGAAATGTTTGTTCAATGACTATAATCAGAGCATCAACTAGTTCATTTCACTTTCTTCCTACTTTTTTCCCTTATTATCATAATAATAATAATAATAATAATGATGATGATGATGATGATGATGATGATGATGATGATGTTGCTGTTGATGATGATGATAAAAATAATAATAATAAGTTATTAAAATAAAATACACTAAATAAGCAAGAGGGAAAAGGGTGTAACTAGAAAGGACTAGGTAGGTGAGGGTGGCAACAAAGTGGCAGTGGCGGTGGTGGTGATGTAAAGAAGAGGTTTTTAGGGTTAGAAAGTGGAGGGAAGGTATGGTTTCTTGGGTGGTGGATCTTTCTAGCTATAAGGTTAGTGGTGGTGGTGGTGTGGCAGCGGATCTTTCTATGTTGGAAGGGAGGTGGGGAGGGTAGTGAGACTGGCGATGGTGGCAAGGGGCACAAAAGGGTAACTTGAGCTACCCACTTTACACGAGTGGGGAAAGGAGAGTAAGGGGAAGGAAGGAAATAGGAGGGGCTTAGTGGATGTAAAGTGATGTAAGGAAGATGATAAGAGGGAGTGGAGATGGCAGCACGACCTGGTGGCAACTACGATAATATTTGTTTGGGAGACTGGAGTAAGGGGTACAAAGGGTGTATTAGATAGAATAAAAGGAGAGGGAAGAAGGTAATAGAGGGTTTTTATATGAATAGGGGAAGGAGGAAGTGGAAAAGAAAAGGAAGAAGGTAAAGGGGTTCTTGGCTGCCGGCCGGTGGCCAGGCCAATATAGCTACGTAGGGGGGACAATGAAAGGGGCAGGTTTGTTGGGGGTAGAGGAGTAGGTGAGGGAGAGGGGGCTCAGAGGGGAGGGGGTTGTGTTGGGGACGTGTTGGCTTTATGCTATGCAAGGTTGAAAAATGAAATGAGGGGGAGAGGGTAGGGAGAGGATGCAAAGTTGCAGCGTCTCCAGACGGAAGGTAAGAGATGAGGGCAGAAAAGGAAAGGAATAAAAAAGAGATGGAGAGAAAGGGAAAAGTGAGGGGGTCATACGGGTTGGGTTACCACCTGGGGGAGAGGAAAAAAAATAAAGGATAGGGGATAGGAGAACAAAGGAAAGAAGAGATGGAAAGGGGAAGGGGGAATTGAGAAGAAGAAAAAAAGAGAAAGGAAGAAGAGGAAGAAAAAGAGGAAAGATGGGGCAATAGGGTATTTTGGGGTTTTGGGAGTTTTGAGGACAATAAATAATAATAATAATAGTAATAATAATAATAATAGTTTTTATTAATTTAAAAATTATTATAAATTATTTTAGGATAGTTAATCAAATTAGTTTCCAATAATTATCTCCTTGTATCATTTTTTTCATTGCCATTGCTACTACTACTACTACTACTACTATTATTATAAAAATAGTACATATAATTAAATGTTATTCAATAATTCCTTATTTTATTCTTTAATCCTAAAATAAAAAGTATGGGGTATTACACCATTCAATTGGTTCTCATGAACATTCAATTAGTGAGGCTAACCAATCGACTAGTGTGCTGGTGTTGTCTTGGTTCAGATCTGGTACAACTAGACCAATTGACATCTCCTAGGAACTAATCGACTAGTCTTGCTGAATGTCGCTTGGTTTGTTATAAATTATTTTTATTCACTTGGGCCTTTTGTGTTGAAATATCCATGTGTTTACAACATTTCAATCATGATTTTAACTATGATTGGATTGATTTAATAATAATCATCATGATTGTATTTTGGAATGGAATTTAGTTAAGTTTGGTGTCATCTCTAAACATACAAATGGTGGTTTCTATGTCTTTTGGCATGTTTTGTATTATTATTTAGAAACATGTAATTTGGTTGATAAGAGAATTTAATTATGCTTTTTGTTGTCACTTGGAAACAACCATTTGGTTATGTGTGGATTTTATTTTTATTTGTGATATCACTTGAAAATACATCTATTAATGGTCATTCGAGATTTTTCGTCTAGCTCTTGGGGTAGCTGCTAGGAGTTAGTGGGCGGGTAAGCCTATAGTTATATTTCCACTCAATACCTATTTCATTCTCTATTGGGTTGTGGTTGGTAAGGGGTATGCACATATCTTTGATGTATAGGATTATACTATGGTAGGCCGATATGGAATTGGTGTCTAGTTCGTGTGGGTGAGGCATCCTAGTACAAGCCCCCTTGTATTTCGTATTGTCCATTTCTTAGGCAGATGTGGTATACTAACTTTTTCACCCACGTAGAGGAGACATTCAAGGTGTGATGGGTGCGGTATCCTAATACAAGCACCTTTGGTGTACTTCAACCACGTATGGTGTGTGTGGTATCCTAATTCGTGCAAGTGCACTCGATGTGTGGCTGGTGTAGTATCCATGAATAAAACCCCCTTTGATGTATCCTGACCTTGTGTGGTGGGTGTGGTATCCCATTGTAATTATTTATTCTACCATTATTTTTTTTCATGGTGGAGAGCTAGTGTAGCCGAAATAACCATCTTATTAACTTGAAATTGTGTGATCACTAAGGGAGGAATTCTAATACGGTTTATATTGTATGTTTTGTAATGTATTTACTAAATTTTTATACTTCCGTGATTTCCATGCAAGCATGTTTTGTAGCACTATAAGTTGAGATTAAATGTTGAGCTATCCGATGTGACATCACCACACTATTATGTGACTTTAATGTGCTGCAATAGGCTTATCATGTTTTAGGTAATATGTTTTGCTAGTAGTTCACCTTGTTGATACTACACTTGTGTGGTTACTGTGATGATTTGACTTCAACTCTAGGAAGCAGAGGACAATTTATAGGGTAACGATTTGTAATTAGAGTATACCGAGGGTGATAACGTGGGTCACCAATGGGCTACTGCTTGGGTTTGGAGGTTTATGTCTATGCTTAAGAGTTAGGCTAACAGATTAGAAGTTTTTTTCCCACTAATTTGGCAAGCTTATGTATTTTCAGTTATTGAAACTCTTAGCTTGATTACCTGTACTTAGTTTTGTAAAATATCATACTCATGTAATCTATAGTATGCTTCTCACCCTTATTATCTTTTATGTCATATTAATAATATGAGCATGCTTCTTTTTGTTCATTGTTGTGTTTTTCTTTGCATTGGGCATGAGTGTGGTGATGATCACACCTCTATCATGGTAGATTATGTTTTTCAAACACTTTAGTATTATCTTAAAAAATGAAATTATAAAGTTAAAAAATTAGGGGTGTTACATTGATGAGTTACTGGTACATGAGGAATGACCAATGAGCATTTCAGACACAAAGGCTAGAGAGAAACGTACATAGACTCTTCCGTTAGTGAATATCCTTTGGTTATGGCATGGTGCCGAGGAGGCAACATGGGTGACTGAAAAGGAGATTCAAGTGAAATGTCCTGATTTATTCCATTAGTGTGTTACCTAATTGTGACCCATTTTTCTAAGGAGGTAGTAACCCCTTTTGCTAATATGAATCTTCAAAGGGAAAGAGAGAATCCGAAGGTTATATTGATGGGTGGGCTTGATAGGTTTAAGATTAAGGAGAGGAATGTGAATTTTAAAGAAATATTCAACCAAGACTTAAAGAATACTATAAATCTTGAAATACAATTCATCAATAATTCAACAAGAATGTATCATTGAATGTTTCTCCAAGAATACATTTAAAGGCTCCAGCTAAGATTAATTCAAGTATTCTTAGGAAGAAATTTATTAGAAAGAGAGAAAGATAAACAATTATTAAACTTGCAATTTTCATTCAAGAATTTCGACTCCTTCCTCTTATGTGTTGAGTCATGCCTTCTATAGGTGGTTAAAATTTTACTAAATACCACACTAAGGCATCCACATTAATGCACACATGGCTAACTAACACACTAACATCTAATAGAAACATATTGCTAACCTATACAATATATGAATCGATCTACAAATTATTACAAACAAGAATAGCTATTTATTACAATGAAATAACTAAAAAAAATCCATAATTTACATAAGAACTATTACTAGGTTTTCTTTGACTTGAAATATTAACTTGTAACATAAGAAGTAATCTCAAGTGTGTTCACTTCTTGAATGCTCTCCTTGTATATTTGTTAAGAATCAATAAAAATATACTTATTATGGTTAGTTAAAGTTATATCATCAAATACACATATTTTAATAGGCTATATTATTAAGAATGCCAAATCATATTGTCATGAGAATCCTTAGATGCTTCTGCATCATTCTCCATAACATGAAAATAATTTTTCCTCAAATTAACATCACTGTAATATAGAGATAAATAATAAATATTTAATGTCCTTGAAACACTATCATATGATTTTGGAAGTTCAAGTTCCTAAGAACTTTCCCCAAACTTTACATGAATTTTAAATGGTCCATTTGCCCTTGGCATTATTTTATGTTTTCTTAGATTAGGAAATCTTTCTTTACACAAATGTAACCAAACTAAATCATCAGGATAAAATACATGTGGAGTGTGATGCTTATTAGATAGTTTTTGATACCTTTCATTAGCTCGTTCAATGTTTTCCTTGATTTGTTGATGAAGCTTTTGAAATAATTAAACTGTTCCTTGACATCATCATTTTTAAACAATGCTTTTTTAAGGGTACCATGTAAACTGGCTTGTATTGATTCACCTTATACACAATCTCGAATAGACTTGAGATAGTGGTACTTAAAAGAATTTAATTGTAAGTAACTCTGTATGAGCTAATTTAATATCCCAATCTTTAGTACTTTTACTTACCAATCCTCTTAAAAAAGTGCCAAGAGTATGATTTGTAACTTCTATTTATCCATCGGTTTGTAGATGATGTGAAGTACTAAATAACAACTTTGTTCCTAACATCTGCCATAATGTCTTCCAAAAGTAACTAAGAAACTTAATATCTCTATCCAACACAATACTTTAAGGGATGTCATGTAGGTTTAGAATTTCTTTAAAATAAAAATCGACATATGTAACATTATTAGTTTATCGCATTAAACAAAATAAGCCATTATAGAATATCTATATACCACAAACATAATAGAATCTTTACCTCATTGTATTCTATATAACCCTAAGATAAATTCCATACTAACTCCTTCCCATGGTTGATTAGGCATAGGTAATGGTGTATATAAACCTTTTTGAAATAAACTTTTGTTCTTTTTTGCATGTAACACATTGGTTTACTATAAGTTGTACACCCTTTATTATGCTTGGCTAAAGGAAATTCTCTTATAATAGTTATAATGTATTTTGAGTACCAAATTGTACTATTATAGATCCTTCATGTAGTTATTTGATAAGTAAATATCTAATATTTGATCCCAGTGCACAAAGTCTATTAAGTTTAAATAAAAATCCATCTTATAATGAATAATTTCCATAAGATCCAATATCTTTTCATTCTTTATATTCATCACTAAAATATTTGTATTTGGGGTATAATTTTATTAACATTAAAAAACCTATCAATTTAGTATCTAATATAACAAGTAATGTAAAGCTTCAAGAAAGAGTATCGGTTACTACATTTTCTTTCCCACCTAAAAGTTTGACAGAGAACACAAAAGATTATAAGAAGTTTATGTACTTTGCATGTCTTGGACTAATTTTCTTTTAACCATGTAAATATTTCAAACTCTCATAATTATAATGTAATACAAAGGGTTTAGGACTCAAATAATTATTCCATGTCACTAAACTACATATGATAGAAAAGAATTCATTGTCGTATGCCAAATAATTTAATTTAGCAACATTAAAATTTTTACTAAAGTATGATATAGTTATTCTTTTTGCAAAAGAACTACTCCTATACCTACCTCAATAGCATCACAAGTTACCTACAAAATTAGGCCAAAATTAGGAATAGCTAACATAGGAGCATTGCATAATTTATCCTTAAGAGTTTCAAAAGCTTTAATGGCTTCATTTCCCTAATTAAAATTTCCTCTTTTTTCATGAGTTGAGTTATAGGTGAAATTATAGTAGATAAATATCTAATTAATCTCGTATAAAAACTACCTTACCCATGAAAAATTCTTACTTGGTAAGAATCCTGAGGAATAGGCTACTCTTTAATAGCTTGTATTTCCACTTATAATATAACAAATAAAAACTATACTTGGAAGACTAAATTCACATTTTTCTAATTTTTCATATAGTTTTGTTTTCGTTAGGTTATCAAATAGTTTCCTTATATGCACAAGATTATCATGCTCATTCTTACTATATACAAGTATTTCATCCAAATAAACCACAATAAAGTTACCTAGGAAAGGATGAAGAATTTCATTTATTAGTCTTATGAAATAACTACATGCATTACATAACCTAAAAGGCATAACAATCCATTCATAAAGACTTTAGTTGTTTTAAAGGTTATTTTCCACTCATCTCCCTTCCCTAATTATCATTTGTGGGTATCCACTTCTTAGGTTAAGTTTGGAATACGCAAGTACACCACAAAGTTCATCACACTTGTCAACAAGTATAGGAATAGAAAATCTATACTTGATAGTTATATTATTTACAACTCTAGACATGCACCATATACCATCTTTTTTAGGAACTTGCAAAGCATGTACACAATAAGGTCTCATACTTTCTTTCACATAAACTTTATCTACTAGTTTCCCTTTCTAATTCCTTAAATTCTTCTGGATTACATCTATAAGCAGGTTTATTAGGCAAAGGCATTTTAGGAATTAAATCTATATAATGTTCTATGCCTCTAATAGGCGGCGATCTAGGAGGTAGTTCATTACGAAGTACATTATATTGATCAAGTAATCTCATAAGGTTTGAATTTTTAGAACTTTTCCCCTAAACTGATATTATCTTACTACTAAAGCATAGCAAATACCTTCATAGTCAATGCAATTTATCATATCTTTTTCATATAAGAACAAACTATTCTTAGTCTCAAAAAGTTGCATACAATAACATTGCGATGGTTTTAATATATATTTATTTTTACCACCATCATGAATTACTTTTCTATCATATTGCCATGGTATTCCTAGCAAAATACCATAATTAGCCATAGGTAGTACATCACATAATATTTCATTATGATAGTCACTAATATGAAAAGTAATTAGTAATTGCATATCTACTTTAGCACCTTTTTCTTTATTAAGCCATTGTAATGAATATGGTTTAGGAAGATTATAAATCACTAAAACTATTTTTTTAACCATAATTTCACTAGCAACATTAGTACATAAAACACTATCTATGATGACTCTTCAAACCTTATAACCAATTCCACATACTGTTTTAAAAATTTTATCGCTTTGTGTAGGTGGATTATTAGTTTTGATTTATGATATCCTTTGAAGTGCAAAGTTTGTATTACCATCTTTTTCATACGTACTCAAAGTTTCATCATTAGTTGTAGTATTTAGGTCATCATGATCATCATATGGTTCTATAGTATTTATTTCATTTAAGGTTAAAACTATTTGGTTAGGACATTACCTAGCCAAATTAACATATACCTTTCATTTGAAACATTATTTATTGGAAATTTCATTTAACTTGTTTTTAGCTTTTTCATCTTAGTTAAAGTTGAGTTTCTTATCATTAGTTGAAGATACATGTGTCTTATATTCTGAAGTAGATGCATTTGAATAGCTTTTGGTTTAAGTAGAAATTGAACCATTAACCTTGGTAGACTTAGTTTGTATTTCACATTTTAAAGATAATTTAGTTAAATCATGAAAAGAATTATAGGTAAAAATTTCAACCTTTTCTATTATCAAGTTATTAAAACCACCTAAGTATCTAGCACCTTTGTGTTCTTTTCTTTCTTACTTGTCACAAAAGAGTGATAGCATTTCAAATTCCCTAGTGTATTCCTCTACACTAAGTAATCCTTACTGAAGAGTAGTTAATTTAATATACATTTCTTATTCGTACTCTTTAGGAACAAATTTCTTCCTTAGTTAATTTTTTTTAATTTATCCTATGACTATATTTTAGTGTTTTCTTGCCATTCATGAGTTCCCTTAAGATTGTCATTGTAACACCCCGAGTCAATATGACCACACGGGAGCTACCTTGGAATGCTTTCGGATTGATCGGCTGGCCCCACAGATCAACACGAGTCCTTTCAGTACGCTTTGTCCTCACTCACCCACTTCACGAGAAATTTTCAAAAAATTTCTGAAACTTCCCAGAAGGTCACCCATCCTAAAATTGCTCCACGGCCAGCACGCTTAACTGTGGATTTCTTAGAATGGAATCACCAAAAAGATGGTATACTATGTTAATATAAGTAGCCAAATCAATCCTTATAACACTCCCCTCTATTTGGGGTATTGCAGTCATACCAAACCCTAGCAAAAATTTAAATTTGAGAGTTGATAACTCACATCTATACTCATCATCATACTCTCTAAATTCAAATATAGCTTCTATTTCATGCAACCATTCAATAATTAATACAACATCCAATTCACCATAAAAGTCAAAGAGGTCAAGCTTAATATTTTTATCTTTAATATATTTATATCTTTGTTAATAATTTTCATGGGATTTTATATTGTGGCTGAAATCATTGGATCTATTCTCATACATCATTTCTTAATATTCCATTTAGTTGTTGATGTAGCCTCCTCGTGCTTAGATGAATTTTCTCATAATGCCCTAAACTCAATCATGGATGACTTCTATGGTGTTGTCCATATGTTGAAGGTCTCTTGGTCCACTACCCTCATCTCTAGTCTTTGAAATTGGATTTGAATGGAATGGAGTTATTGTAGCCATGTTTTAGTAGCATTTACAATTGTTGCAAATTGTTAAAGGGTAGGAATGGAAGAAATTTTTTGAGAGGATTACCGCCAATTCTTGATGCACAAAAAGAAGTACTTTATGGAGAAGATAATCGAATGAGCACAAACAAGAATTAAGGAATGAAATTGAAGATGTCAAATGGAACCTAAAGAATTGTTCAAGTTTTATACTAATGAGTGAGCGAAAGTGAAGAAAAGAATAGGATAAAGAACACTCAAATAATTTTTGAATAGTTTTAGAAGAATTGAAGATTCCTCCCTCTTGAATAAAGAAACTCAATTGTAAAAAAAGACTCTCACTGATAACCTCTATTATTTGAATACATTTTGGGAGAAAGAATGAAGAATCAATTAATTTGAGTCCTCAAAATCAAGAGTCATGAAAATAGGATGAATATGCCTTGAATATCTAAATGACATTTCCACAAATTGAAGAAGAGCACACGAAAGATATATAAGATTCTACTTTGAATGTTGAAGATAAAAAGATGACTTGAAGATATACTATTTTCATGTAGGGAAGATGAAGATGAAGTTGGGTATTCAAAAGGAGGAAGTATACAACCTATATCTCATACCAAAAATGATGTGAATCTTTAAAGGGAAAGAGAGAATTTGAAGGTTATATTTAAGGGTGGGCTCGACAAGTTAAAGATTAAGGAGAAGAATGTGAATTGTTATGAAAGATTCAACTAAGAATTAAAGAAAAATATGAATCTTCAAAAACAATTCAAAAATAAATCAACAAGAATGTATCTTTTAATGCTCCTCCAAGAAGACATTTAAAGGATATAGCTAAAATTACTCCAAGTAGTGTTAGGAAGAAATTCTCTCAAAAGAGAGAAAGATAACCAAGTATTAAAGTTGTGATTTTCATTCAATAATTTTGGCTCCTTCTTCTCATGTGTTGAGTTATGCCTTAAATAGGCCGTGGAAAGTTTTCTAAGTGTCACACTAAGAGAGCCACATTAATACACATATGGCTAACTAGCACACTAACCTCAAATAGTAATATATTACTGACCTTTATAATACATGAAACAAAATACAAATTATTACAAACAAATGTAGCTAATTATTACATGGAAATAACTAACAAAAAGTCATAATTTACATAAAAATGATAACTAGATCTTCTTTAGCTTGAAAGTTTGATTTCCATGCATAATATTTCCTTTGTTTTGTAATAACTTATAACATAACACACAATCTCAAGTGTGTTCACTTCTTGAATCTTCTCGTTGAAAAGATGTTACACACTTACAACAATCACTTAACATATACTTATTATTGATGTAGGAGAATCTATAGATATTCAAAAAGATGATGATTTTGGCATACTTGATTATGGAACCGATCAAATTATATGTATTTGATAATAATGATATGACTAACCTTAATGATATTACTTTAATTCATTCTTACAGGTATGTAACATATTTGGAGGAAGAAGATCAAGCAATTTAAGAAGTCAAGATACAAAATATTTTATATGTTACGAGCTATAACAAATGGAGCTATTATACATGAAATTCAACTTTACAAGTTAAGAGGCTTAGTTAACATTTAATGTTAACATCATTATTTTGATTAGGATTCTTGTTAGTTGTTTTTATGTACTAATTAGGTTACTTTTTTTGTAATAGTGTTTCTTTATTCATGTATTATATAGGATATAATTACATTATTAATACTAGTTTATGTGCTAGTTAGCCATATATGTGTCATATGGTTAAATTAGTGTGTCAGCGAGCAATTTATGACTTGTATATAAGTATGGTGTTGACAACATTGGAACATATGGTTGAGTATATTGAAATCTAATACAAGTAAATCACATAGTTATTTTTCTCTTTATGATTGAATAATCCTACCTGAGAATACTTGGAGTAGTCTTAGATATGGTGAAATTCAAAGGTTGAATTCTTGTTAAGTTCTTTATCAATTCTTACTTAAATATCTTCATTCCTTCTTCTCCCTTAAGTAGACATCGATCCTCTGTTATTTTACAATCACATGAACTTTAATACCTTTAGAAGATTTGTGTCAATTATGGTCAGTCAAATTTATATCATCAAAGACATATATTATAATAGGCTTCATTATTAAAAATGCCAAATCTTCATTATCATAAGAATCCTTAGATTCATCATTAGAATCCATAGATGCTCCTGCATCATTCTCCCCAATATGAGAAAAATATTTCCTCAAATTAACATCATTATAATAAGGAGAAAAATCACCAATATTAAATGTCCCTGAAACACTACCATATGATTTTGGAAGTTCAAGTTCACCATATGCACTTTACCTAAATTTTCTAAGTATTTTATATGATCCATTTTCTCTTGGAATTAATTTATGTTTTATTATATTAGGAAATCTTTTCTTATGAAAATGTAACAAAACTAAATCACTAGGAGAAAATACTTATAGAGTGCGATGTTTATTAGCTTATTTTTGATACCTTTCACTAGCTTGTTCAATGTTTCCCTTCACATGTTGATGAATCTTTTAAAAGAATTAAAATCGTTCCTTGGCTTCATAATTTTTAAACTCACCTTTTTTCAAGAGTACCATATGAACTGGCATATATGAATTCACCCCATACATAATCATGAATGAACATGAGTGAGTAGTAGTTGAAGGAATTAAATTATAAGAAAACTCTGCATGAGCTAACGTATTATCCTAATTTTTAGTATTTTTAATTACTAATACTCTTAACAAAGTGCCAAGAGTCAGATTTGTAACTTTAATTCATTCATTGAATTGTGGAAAATGTGAAGTACTAACTAACAACTTAGTTATTAACATATGTTATAATCTCTTCCAAAAGTAATTAAGAAACTTAATATCTATATTTGAAAAATACATATAGGGATGGTCCTCAACTTTCTTTTTCTCTTTTTCCTCTTCCTTTCCCATATATTTTTTTCTTTTGTGCTAGAAACCCAAACACTCAAACCCTATGCACCACTATTTTTACACAATAATCCACCACTTTACCACACCATAGCTCAACAACCATTCTCCACCCTTCGCTTTCTCATTCTCTTGTCTTTGTTGTAGAAAACTATAGTTGAGCCACTATGTAACACCCCCAAAATTTACACATTTTTTTTAAAACAATACTTATAAATTAAAACCGTAAATTCTGGGGATGTTACTGCTACATTTAGTACCAGACTGGTTCATTCCTACCATTCCAGTACCAAGTACTAAGGCTAAGAAAACACTACATATAACATCATTAATAAGCCAAATTCATAAATACAGAAATCAGAGTACGCATAAGTCTTTACACAATCCAAAATGCAAGAATTAGTTTTTCAGGGAAAAGAGATAACTACAATAATAAAATTGTTTCTGAAGTGTTAATCATAAATAATGAAAATAGAAATAATAATCTCAAATGGAAAGTCAGCCACGTCACTCTGGGAACCGATCCAACCCAATCATCACTCGGCCCCACCTGATGTCCCATAGACATCGATAGCATCAAAATAAACATCTCCTACCTGCAGCAAGTCAGATAGGCCTTCTACTTGTGGGAATGAGCAACACCCATAAAAGGGGTGATCAGTACGCTACGTACTGAGTAAGTTAATCGAGCACTAAGGCCAACACATAATCACATAAAATCATGCACGATGATATTCAACTTACACTTTCAAGCCCACATATATAATGCATAAGGTCATACAAAAAAGTAAACAGCTTATGGATGATCAAGCTTACACATAAAGGCCCAATTAGTCCAGATTAATTATTTAATTAATCTTTTTATTAGAAGTTGATACACACCATGCCTTTTATCAAATCCATGTAAGTACAAGAACACCCCACTATTATTGCCGGTGGGCCGATCACTTGCGGGACAATAGTCCACACCACTATTTTTCGCCGATGGATCGGTCACTTATAGGACAATAGTCCACACCACTATTCCTTAGTAGTGGATCGGCTGGGTCCAGCTCACATGGTGTTCCACTGTAAGTAATTAATATCTTTTAAATGCCATAGCAAATTTAGTTTGTGATTATTGAGCTCGAGTCACCCCACTATTATTGATGGTGGGCCGGTCACTTGCGGGACAAAGTCCACACCACTATTTTTCGCCGGTGGATCGGTCACTTGCGGGACAATAGTCCACACCACTATTCCTAACCGGTGGATCGGCTGGACCTAGCTCAATAATATTTCACTTTAAGTGATTAATGTCTTAAGTAATTTATTCAAAACTTTCGCCCCGACATGCATGACTAACTCCTACTATTCTCATCCTCCAACCCTAATTAACCACACCAACCCATGGTAACCATAACACCCATGCAAACCCTAGATCCCATACAAACCCTAGCTCCACGTAAACCCCACTTCCATGCAAACCCTAACTCCATCATGCGAACATGAATTCCATGCAAGCCCTAATACCCCTATGCGAACCCTAACACCATGCAACATTAATACCACCATGCAAAACCCTAACACTATATTGTTACACTCCTCTTCATCATTTTACAACCCTATCATGCATGTCTTAGGGCCATATAATACCATAATAATAACACACTCATCCACATAATTCTCATGCCACAATTATTTACACCAAACATACCTCAACTCCATATCATGCTGCATTCATAATAATTATACAATATACATATAAGATACACAATAAATCATATCACATAGCATGCATGGCATATAAATCACATATTACACAAATGGCCTTAGCACTCCTTACCTGAAAATGTTACCGATCTTGGAGCACGCTCCTATACCACTTGAGGGCTTTGACTGGGCTCACCTATTATGGAAAAAATACTAGAATTCGGTTCCCTCCTAAAAAAACTATTAATTACTAACTTATCCTAAGACTTGATTTTTAATTAAAATAATACTATACTAAAATTACCATACAAAATACTACTAAAAAAATACTAATAATAATACTAATGTAATTTAAAACGAATAATGATATAAGGGTTTCTACCCTTCACCAAAATAATACTACTAATGATAATAATAATAATAATAATTTTAATAATAAAAAAATATTAGTAATAATAATAATAATAATAATAATAATAATAATAATAATAATAATAATAATAATAATAATATAAGCTTAAAATTACAAGGTGGGGTTTCCGACCCTACCTCCAAATAATGAAAGTACTATTCAATAATAGTAATAATAATATTAACATATATATTACTTATAATATTAAAAAAAATAAAGATAATAACAATAAAAAAAATAATAATAGTAAAAATAGTTATAAAAATACAAGGGTGTGAAACCTAATTAAAAATCTAGGTCTCGGCTCTCCTTAAATAATTACTAAAATAATAAAATAATTATACTACTACTACTACTTCTACTACTACTACTACTACTACTACTACTATACTAATAATAATAATAATAATAATAATAATAATAATAATAATAATAATAATAATAATAATAATGATAATAAACTTATAATAATTCAAATAAATTCCTAAAATTTGAAACTAACAATCTAATTAACTCAAGAATAATCTCAACCCTGCCAGCAAAATTTATCGATAATATAACATCTAATAACAATAATAATAATAATAATAATAATAATAATAATAATAATAATAATAATAATAATAATTGAATAAATATTGGAAATTAGAATAAAAACATAATAAATTTCAATAAATAGAAAGGAAGGGCTGATAGGGTCTAAGGTTTCACCTTCAGTCAGCGGAGATGGGTGGCACCAGCGGTGGTGTACGACGGCGGCGACGGTGGCTGGAAAAGAGGGCTAAAAGGGAAAAAGATGAAGTAAAAGAGGGGAGGAGAAGGGGAAAAGAGAAAATAAGGTTATGGCTAGGTGGAGGAGAATTAGCTGCAACTTTTGGGTGGTGTAGAAGGTAATAGAAGTGGCGGATGTGGTGTTGGGCGGTGGCTCGAAGGCTGCGGGGATAAAAATTCTAGTTTGATGGGCAGGGGACTTCACACGGTTATGGTGGCTCGTGCAAGAAGAATCGAGGGAGATGTTTGGCTGAGTTAGCTAGAGGGCAGTGCAGGGAAGATTTTAGTGGGTAGAGGTGGCAGTGAAGTTGGCTAATGGCGGCGGACGACTCGTTTGAAGTCACGGTGGTGCACGGTTAGATCTTAGGGTTTCAAGAAGAATAAATCTTGAAATTACACAAACCAAGGCTATTTATAGAGTTTAGAGGGAATAGTAAGGTTTTGGGGTCGGTAGGAGGGTATTTTATGTAGGGTTTGATGTAGCCGGCGACGGTAATCGGTTAGCAAAAGTTTTGGTCGGGTCGAACTTTCACGAAGGAAAAGGGAGAAAATGAGCGAGAGATGAGAAAAACCGAATATACCAAGTTGATCTGTGAGTCAAGGGAAAGATAATGAGGGGAGAAATAGCCAGTCAAAACCTACGTGGCCGGCGGCGCCATTTTCGGAGCTTACCGATGCAGGTCGACGACGGGTGCTAAAGGAGGAAGAAGGAAGGGGTGAACCGGCGTCCGGGAGAACGACAGAAAAAGAGAAGAACTGAGCCGGTCGGCGCTGGTTATTATGTGCATTAATGAGGCGGGGCGTTCCAGGGAAATAAAGCACAAAACACAGCGTTTGGCTGCTGCAGGAAAGAAGAACGATGCTAGGCCATGGGAGAAGGAAGGAAAAGAAGAAGAATTGGGTCGTGTCGCAGGCCCAATAAGAACAAGAGGAAAAGAAAAAGAAAGAAAAAGAAAGAAAAGAAAGAAAATGAAGGGAAGAAAAAGAAAAAGAAAAAGAAGAAAGGAAAATTTAAGTGGATTGGGGTTAAATAAATTAATTAGAGTATTTTGGGTATTTAGAATAAAATATTTAATTAAAATAATATTAAATTTCCTTTTTAGGCTAATTTAGGGTTTTTAAAGACTTTTCCTAAATTCCTTTTTAATTAAAAATAAGCCAAATTTTTTCATTATAAAAATATTTATAAATTATTATTAATTTGCCCTAAATAAATCCTTCCTATTCCAAATAAAATAAATAATTAAATTAATTCTCCAATAAATTCTTATTTAATTATATCTCTTAAAATAAATAATTTTGGGGCATTTCACACTATACGACGAATGCTAGTAGTCAATGACAATAGCAAGAGCAACAGTGCACAAGCAATGAAAAGTAGTGGCCACTACGAGCCCAAATGACCATTAGTGAGTGGTCCTCAACCTCTGACGAATTTCCATTGATCCTCAATCACTCTAATTTATTGTGTTTCATGAGAAATATATTATTCCAAACTTAACTTCAAAATTCAATTTATTTTGCACATATTGGGATTAATTAAGCTAAATTAGTTGTTTATTTATGTATTTATGTATTGTATGATTGATTTAGATAGGTTAGTTGTATTTTACATATTTAAAATATAGAAAATTAGATTTTTGTCTTGATTAAGTTTAGATTATTTAAATTTACACAATTAATCTATTTTGGATGGATTGAATGTATAATATGCTCTAAAATATATTTACTTTCATGTCGGAAATGTTAATTTTGGAAAATTACGTGAAATCAATTGTAATTAGATTTTTGAGTCAAAAATATTCCAGATCTAATTTAGAGAGAACTAAGAGTTATGTTTTAAATTAATTATACAATTTGCATTAAAATTCGTTTAACTTCATTTTTAAACTATCAATTTAATTTTTTTTGGCAAGATTTGATCCGATTTGCATTGTGAGTTGAAAAAACCTAATTATGTTAAATTAAATTGTTTAATTTCAACATAATACCTTTAATTTGGATCAATTGGTTTTAATTATCCAAATTTGTATTTTAGAGTTTAAAACCCTCTTTTTTGTGATTGGTTTTGTGGAATTTAATTGTGTTTTATTCTTTCACATATTAATCAACTAGTTTCGATTTAAAATCAAGTAATCGAGTCTCTAGCTTATTTTTTTGGATAAATTTTGTAAAATTGATTATTTTGACTCGCTGCATTGTTAAACTTAATTGATTTTAAAAAATACTTTTTTCTATTATTCTATATTTTGATTAGTTTTTTCTAACTTAGTTATATGATTTTCAAAGGTGATCAAGGGAGGTGTGTTGATGCTGGAGCTAGGGTTTTCCTTCTTCTCATTCTAGGATTGCTTGGAAGCTTGGTAAACCTCCTAAACTTTTAGTTTATAGAATCTTATGTGTTAATGTGTATTATTCTATACTTTTGTTATGTTAAGGGATTTTTTAATAAGTTATGTAATTTATGTGCCTTGTCTGCATAGATATCCTTACATTTTTATTTTGTACCAGTCTTGTGTTGTGGTATCTTGTATGTCTTCACACATATTAATCATAATTCTTCATAGTTGTATTTTATAAGTTATAATGCTACGTAAAGTTTACAAGTTATTATGCGATGTGAGTTGATTATCATATTGTTAATGGGAATGCAAGTGGTTGAATTATCTATTATTAATCATGTTTAATTTTGCTAAGAACAATAATGATTGGCTATGTATGATGGAATATGTGGTCATGGATATAAAGTATGAATAATTCAAGTGATAAGTAAAATGAGTGAATAATGAGAATTGTGTTATAGGTCGTGGACTTTGATTAGCCTCAGGATGACCTTCAATGTAGGGTCGTGTTGCAAATGCCTTCTCTATGATTAAGTGTACAAAGCATAGTTTGTAGATGCGGATCCTTTTATGAATATGTGACCTCTTTTGTGTTTTGTTTTAGTTAGTCCTTTATTTTCTTTTCTTCTAACAAACGCTTCACCAATTGTTTATTGTATTTTACCATGTTGAGTTTTTTTTTTTGCTTGAATCCTTTCAATTTAACCTCGATTTCTTATGTTTTGATTAACTTTGTTTTCTTCTTTCGTTTTTGTTGAACTTCGAGATGAAGCTACATTTAAGGTGGTAGAAATTTAACACCCCACTTCCCAAGAATATAAACTTTTTTTATAAATATCATTATTGTTTTTTGAGCTCAAATGTTAAATTTTATTTTAATTGGGTTATTTTATTTGAATTTTTTGCTAATGCTTGTATTCATTATATGGTTTTATTGATGGTTTCAAATTTATGTTTAAATTTATTTAATCACTTGTCATTATAAACTATTCTAAATATTTTTTTTATGACTATGATATTATTAATTTTACATGTTTCGATTTTCAATTAAAATATATTTCTAATTCTTTCACTTGTTTTGATTTTATTATTTTAATTTTTTTTCAAGTATAAATTTGTTTTATGATTTTGATTCTATTTTATGGTTATGTTTTGTTAATGAAACTAAATTATAGATCCTTTTAAAGTATTAAAATTATTTTAATAAATTTTATCCCTAGAAAATATTTTTTTTATTAAAAGTGTTTTTTATATAGTCGTTATTATTTTCATGAAATTTTATACTTAGGGTTTTTCAAATTATTTATGATTTAAGTTTTGAAAATAATTGTTTTTACCAAATTTGGTGTATGAAGGTCATCTTTGAATGTGTTAAATTATTATTATTCACTTAAACTTTTATAAAAGAAAATTGATTTTCCCAGAATTTTTACCTAATAGCTTTTTATTAAATGAATTTTAGATAAAATTCTCTTTATCATATTTTAGATATTTTGGGATGTAGAAAAAAAAATGTAGCCAGATGACCTACCCACCTTCCTCTTTCTCTTCCTTTCCCATTTTTTTTTTATTTCTACACAAGAAACCTGTACCCCATTCCGCCCGTGTTTCGACCATAGCCAACCACCACCGTAACACACCATAACTCCACCCTTCTCTTCATCATTATCTCGTCTTCATCGCAACAAACTGCCACTAAGCCATTGGTTAATGAATTCCAGCGGCAGTGACAATAGCGAGCAGTAGTGGCCAATCAATAACAGCAACCAACAGCCACTACGAGCCCTGCTGACCACCGACAAGTGTTCTTTCACCTACGACAAAGTTTTACCAATCCTCAATTACTCTTCGTTACATTTTGAGTACTATAAATTATCCAAACCATAACTTTTGAATTCAACTGATTTTGTATATATTGTGTTTAATTAAGCAAAAGTAAATGTTTAATTATGTATACATGTATGTAATGTATGAATAATTTGGATTGGTTGATTATATGGTATATGGTTTGAATTTTAGAAAATTAGATTTTTGATGTAGTTGTGTCAAGATTTTTTGTATTTATCCAATTAAAACACTTTAGATATATTGATTATACAATATGCTTTGAAATATGATTAATTTCATGTCAGAAGTGTTAATTTAAAAAAAAAATTGTGTGAAATTAATCGAAATTGGATATTTAGTTCAAAAATCTTTTGGATTTAAAAGAAAAATGTTCTACGAGTCGTTTTATTAAATTGATTATATAATTTACATTAAAATATGTTTAATTTCAGTTAAAAAATTGTTAATTTAAATATTTTGGCAATATATAATTAGATTTGTATTTCGGGCAAAAAATCAGTAATTATGTGAAGTTAGATCTTTCTTTTATTGCTTTTGATCAATTAATTATACAATATCTTATAAAATAGATCTAATCGCATTTATGGAGATTAAATTTAAAGAAATTAATAAAATTTAACTAAATTGTATTTTTTGGCTTAAAACCTTAACATTGAAATAAAGTATGAAATTGGTGTACAGTTGTTTCTTCTAAAATTGATATTATAGAATTATTTGAAATGACTTCAATTGCATTCTAACACCTGCAATTTTAATTAATTAGTTTGAGTTTTCTAAATTTGCATTTTGGGCTTTAAAACCCTAATTTTTAGGATTAGTTTTATAGAATTTAATTGTGTTGATTCTTTTAAATACTAATCAATTGGTTTTGATTTTAAATCAATTAATTTGAGTTTCTAACTTATTTTTTAGATCAATTCTCTGAAATTGATTGCTTTAAGATTTTGGGTTGTAAACTATAAATTTTCAAGTAAGTTTTGATAAATTTACTTATTTTCTATTATTCTATATTTGGATTAATTTTTCCTAACTTAGTCCTATGATTTTCAAAGGTAATCAAGAGAGGTGTGTTAGTGGTTTCCAAAGCTAGGATTTTCCTTATTCTTATGCTAGGACAACTTAGAAGATAGGTAATATGTAACACCTCAAAATTCACTACTTTTTTTTAAAGTGAAAGAATTTAAAATTTAAAACCCGTAAATTCTGGGGATGTTACCACCACACTTAGTACTATATCGGTTCTCTCCGACCGTTCTAGTACCAAGTGCTAAGGTTAAGAAAATATTGACATTAAACTCAAACCAACAGTTCATAAAAGAACTAGAAAGATCATACATCAAAAATCAGAGTACGCGCACATAATTATAATTCATATCCAAAAGAGAATTAAGCTTATAACCGATAAAATGCTCATTTAAAATACTCAATACAAGTAATAAATCACAAGAGGGCAAAACTGATACAAAAGAAATAGCAGAAGAAGACAAAATAACAAGAAGAGTGAATCCGGCCATACTACTCTCAAACTTGGAGCCAAAAATGCTCAATACACAGCTCCACCCGATGTTTTGCCCACCTGCACAAAGTTAGAAAGGCCAACTACTCGTGGGAATGAGCAACACCCATGAAAATGGTGATCAGTACGCTACGTACTGAGTAAGGTAACTGTGTACTAAGGCTAGCATACAAAATTCACAAAAACAATATATAATAATAAAGGAGCATAAAGTCTAATCCTAAAAGCACAAGATAAATAAATGCTTAGGTGAAATACCAAGATTCAAATACAGTTCATATTAAATACTTCATCAATCCTTTATCGAATTTATTTTCACACCATGCTTTTTATCAAATCCATGTAAGTACAGGAACACCACACTATTTTAGCCGGTGGGCCGGTCACTTGCAGGACAATAGTCCACACCACTATTTTTCGTCGGTGGATCGTTCACTTGCGGGACAATAGTCCACACCACTATTTCTGACCGGTGGATCTGTCTCATTCCTACTCACATGATGTTCCACTGTAAGTAATTAATATCTTTTAAGTGTCTTAGCAAACTATGGTCTGTATTTATTGAGCTCAAGGTCAACCCACTATTATTACCGGTGGGCCGATTACTTGCGGGACAATAGTCCATACCACTATTTTTTACCGGTGGATCGGTCACTTGCAGAACAATAGTCCACACCACTAATTCTGACCGGTGGATCGGTTTGAACCCGGCTCAATAATCTTTTACTTTAAATGATTAGTGTCTTAAGTATCTTATTCAGAAGCTTTCACCCTGGACATGCATGAATCATTCCCTTTACACTTCACAAATCACAAATCATAAATTCCACCCTCATAATTACACTTTAATCACCAAATACACATGATACCACAAAAACTCTAAGCAGCCACAACAAACCCTAATTATCCATACTAACCCTAGCTCGGTCTCCTACATACCCTTATATTACTCCATATACTATTTTTCATCCAAAGTGTTCAAACACCCAAACAACACTTACATTACCTTCCTCACATCCCAAACCAACGTTCCATACGTAAATTTCATGCCCATATAGACTTTACACATCCATGAAACCTTGCGAACTTTTCATGCAAACCCTAAAACTCCCACGTAAAAACCCTAGAATCACCCATGCAAACCCTAGATTCATCCATACAAAGCCCTAGATTCCTCCATGCAAAAACCCAAGATTTATTCATACAAAACCCTAAATTCAATCCACACAAAAAATAAGGTTTCTCCATATAAAACCCTAAATTCAATCCATACAAAAAATAAGGTTTCTCCATATAAAACCCTAAATTCAATCCATACAAACCATAGATTAGATTCTCCTATATTACACCATAGATTAGATTATCCCATGTCACACCATAGATTAAATTCTCCCATATAAAACAAAAAATTATATACTCCCATATAAAACCATAAATTAGATTCTCCTATACAAACCATAAATTAGATTCTCCTATACAAAAGCATAAATTAGACTCTCATATATAAAACCATAAATTAGATTCTCCCACACGAAACCATGCAAAACCATAAATTAGATTCTCCCATACAAACCCACAAATTAGACTCTCCCATATAATACCATAGATTAAATTCTCTCACACAAAACCATGCAAAACCATAAATTAGATTCTTCCATGCACAACCATAGATTCTCCCACTCTTTTATTTTATTTAAAATCCCCATTTTATTCTTCCACTCAAGGATCATTAAAATACTTAGATCAACTCACGTCCCTTAGTCAACTTAATTCCTCATTCTCCTTTTTCATCCTTTCCCCCACACAAACCATATTAACATCCTCACATGCATGTCTTATAGGGTCACAACACATAACACCACATTTGACAATATTTCATCACATATACATGATACACATGCCATACAAAAACATACTTCAACTCCACTTCATACCACATACAAAATAATTATAATGATAACCATAGGATGCATATAATGCACATCAACACATAATAGGTCTCAGTAACACCCTTACCTAAAACGCCACCAGTCTTGGAGTATGCTCCTACGCCTTCTTAGGGCTTTGACTGGTCTCACCTATATGAGGGAAGAACTGAAATTAGATTCCCTCCTACAAAAATACTATTAATTACTAACATATTATAATACTAGGCTTTTGATAAAATAATAAAATATTAATAATAAAAATGACATTAACTAATTACTATCTTGCTAAAGATATAGGAAATAATAGAAATATTATAAAAGTTGATAATATAATGTTGAAGACTTTACCCTAATAATAATAATAATGATATTAAAAAAAATAATACGAATGATAATATTAATAAGAATAAGAATAATAATAGTAACAATAATAATAAAAAAAGAATTACTCAAAAACAAAGTGAAATAAGGGCTTCAACCCCTTTACCAAAATAATACTAATAATAACATTAGTAAAATAAATAACAAAATTTAGTAATAATAATAATAATAATGAAATAGAAATAATAATAATGATAAAAACCATAATAATATTGCAAAAATGATAATAATCATAATAGTAAGGATAATATTTGAAGATAAAATTAAGTAGGGTTTCTACCCCACATTAAATAATAATAAACTTATTAAATAATAATAATAATAATAATAATAATAATAATAATAATAATAATAAAATTAATAATGATAAATTCTAATGATAAAAATAATGATAATATTAATAATAATATGAATTGATATTTATAATACCACTACTACAATTCAAAATAGGCATAATAGAGTTTCAGCCCTATATAGAATAATAATACCAACAATGATAATAATAATAATAATAATAATAATAATAATAATAATAATAATAATCGCATAACAATAATAACAATAATAATAATAATAATAACAACAACAATAACAACAACAACAACAATAATAATCATAATGGTAATAGTAATAATGATAATAATAATAATAATAATAACATATTAATATTAATAATAAAATAATTGCAATAATAAGAATAATAATAATAAAATTGAAATAAAAATATAATAGGGCTTCGGCCCTCAATAGAAATAATAATAAAAAAATAATAATATTATTAAAAATAGCAAAATTAATAAAAATAATAATAATAATAATAATAATAATAATAATAATAATAGTAATATATTTCAAATAAATGAAATAAAATAAATTAAAGCTTGTAAAAATATGGAAAAAGGGTTGAGAGGGTCTAGGGTTCAACCTTGGGTTGGTGGTGACAGGCAGCGCTGGCGGTGGTTCACGACGATGGTGGTGGTGGCTGGAAAAAGTGAAGAAAAAGGGGGAAAAGTTGAATGCTAGGAAAAGGAGAGGGAGAATGAAGCTGGGAGTTGGGGTGTTTAGAGTTGCCTAGAAGGAGAGGAACATAATAAGGGTGGTGGCGGCTCACGGCGGTGACGATGGTGGCCGAATGGGGAAGAAGAAAAAAAATAGAGGAGGAGAGGGAGGGAAAGGAAAAGAAAGGTAGGGGAAGGTAGAGGGTGGTCTGTAGTACATATTGGGAGGTGTAGGAGGCAGTGGTAGTGGCGGGATTGGTGGTTAAAGGTGGTGCGAAGGGTGGTGGAGGTGGAATAATGGGTTGGTTGAGGAGAAAACTTTGCACAGCCGAGGTTGCTTATGTAGGAATGATCGAGGGATGAGTGAGGTTAAGGTAGTGAGAGGGCAGAGCAAGGATGAGTTAGGTGGGCAAAGAGGGCGGTAAAGTTGGCTGATGGAGGTGGACGAGGCGTCTAAAGGGGTGATGGTGGCAAGGTAGGTTTTCTGGGGAAAACAACCAAAGCTTGATACAAAGCTCAATCCGGGGGTATTTATAAATTTTAGAAGGGAGGTTAGGGTTCTGTGGTTCGGCTAGGGGGTAAGCAAGTAGGGTTAGGGTTCACTGGCGGCGTCTAGCTAGCAAAGTTTAGGTCCAATATGGCAAGTTTGGTTGGCTAGGAGAGGGAGAAACGTGTGAGGAGAGGGGGAGTTAGATTGGTCCATGTGGTCGCTGAATTAGGGGGAAGAGAAAGGGAGAAAAACGACCGGTCAAATCGGGCGAGATCGGCTGCAAAAAACTAGGGCGATGGTGGTGGTGCAGGTGCAGGTCGGAGTCAACGAAGGAAGAAGGAAGAAGAAGATGGGGGAAGGGGTGGACCGGCGGTCCAGAAGAAAAAGAAAGAAAGGAAATAGGGGAAAGAACCGGCCGACGATGCTCGTTATATTTTTTTTAAACAAAACACCGTGTTTTGGGTCACTGAAAGAGGAAGGAAAAGGAAGAGAAGGATTGGGTCACGGGTAGGCAGGCCCAATCGGGAAGAAAGTAGAAAAAAAGAAGAAAAAGAAAGAAAAGAAAAGAAAAAGGAAGGAAAAGAAAGAAAGAAAAGGAAAAAGGAAAAAGAGAAAAAGAAAAATAGTAGGTTGGGTTAATTAAATTAATTAGGATATTTGGGATATTTAAAAATAATAATATTTAAATAAAATAATATTTAAATCCCTTTTTAGTCTAATTTAGGATTTTAAAGGATTTTTCATAAACTCCATTTTAATTAACAAATCACTCTAATTTTTTCCAATTAAATTATTTATAAAATTACTATTAATTTGGAATTATTTTATCCTCCTTATTTTAAATAAAATAATTTATTTAATTAATTTTCAAAATAAAATCCTTAATTAGCTAAAATACCCAAATTTCTCCTAATTAAAATACTTATAAAATTTCTTCTTAATTTGCCCTAACTAATTCCTTTTTATTTTAATGAAAATAATTTATTTAATTAATTTTTCCAATAAAATCTTATTTAACTATAATTTTTAAAATTAGAATGTTTTGGGCATTTTATAAGCATTCGAAACTCCTAGAGAATAGGATCTTATGTGTTGATATGTATATGCAATACCCCAAAATTTATTATTAAAAACAAACTATTTAATAATAAGAGTAATAAAAAAATAGTAGATGTTATTACCATACTCAACATAAGTTTGGCTTACCATACCATCTATACACCTAATATGTGGCAAAATAGTTAAACACTAGAGACATGATGAAACACAGAATAAGAGAAATCCATAAGTATAGACAAGAGTTTGGAGGTTGAACCTGAATACAATATTCAAAATAGATAAAAGGGATATATTAGATGAAGAGTCCCAAAATTTTTTCGTATCAAGCTAAGATTTGGATAACATGAATCTACAATCCAAGCCCTAAAGATAACATGGTCACTTTGTAGCAACCTCATTTTTAATAATGATTTTTTAATGAATTAATTGGAGAAGCCAAAACAATAAAAACATTGAGTGTTACCATCACACTTGGTGTAATTCTGATTTGCTCTACCATTCTCTTACGAAGTGATAAGGATAAAATCATTACTTCACTAAAATTAATAGCATAATTATAAGAATTAGAAAAGAGAGAAAAAAAAAGCTAATAATCATTTTGAGTAAAAAGAAACATGAATGGTTACAAAATCATAAGAGAGAAAATACAAAGGAATATATGTGTCTAAGAATAACTGAATCAAAGATACTAGATAGTCCTAACACTCAACCTAAACTACTACCTTTGTCTCATCTCGCAAGATAACTTGCAAAGTTCATTGTCTACTAAATAAGAAGGGGCCTACCAAATGAAACCCTTCTGTACAATATTATTGAGTAACCTAATATACATGACTAATATATAAAGCTTTCAAAGAACACATACATAATATAAACTATTGAAATATACATGAGATGATCAAAATATGATAATTAGATCAGAAAAATTAATATCACCATGCCACATACTACCGATATCCATTCATTTAGGACATAATGAAACTTACCAATCAAACATCCATGAAATGCTCCCTTAAGTAATGAAAAACCAATCTTAAGATAATAACCATATCCTTCACCACATATATCCTATCTCAATATTGAAGCCAAAAATATTCATAATATAAAAATTAAGGCTCAAAGGTATAATACTAATAGAAATTAATAATATCACAAGTAGGGCTGAAAGGCACAATACGAATAGAAATTCATATATCATATAAAAGTCTCAAAATGTAGAAAAACTAAATATAAGTAGATACAAAAGCTACTACCAAACCATAGGTAGATATAAAGGCTAGTACCATTCCACAAGTAGGCACAAAGTATAGCTCTAAACCACAAGTAGGTACAAAGGCTACTGCCAAACTATAGGTTAAAAAGCTACTATGGATTCATAGGTAGGTACAATAGCTATTGTCAAGCAAATTTAATAATTATTTTGATCTATTAATACTCATTTCTATTTTTATTTATTTAAGAGGAGATCATATCAGCCTAGAGACACTAAGGTAGTTTAATAATATTAGTGCACCAAGGTAACACAATTTGAAAATAAAATCACAATCATAGTTGCTTTTGAGGTTGGGGTCACGATTTTACAGTGTCGGAGTGTCACAAATGATAAATTATGTATCGTGATCATCCTAGCTTGAATTTATATTTTTATTTCACCATATACTCTAATTATTATTTATTAATCATTTGAATATACATATTTAATAAGCTAATGTTTTATATTATATTATAAGTATTTAAGTGAGTCATTATATGTCAAATTGTCCTAAGAACCTTAAATTTGCCTTAGAATGGAAATATATATGTTATTTAGTGGTATATAAGAAGGTAATCAATAACAATACTTTATTATAATTTAATATTAACTTATTCCCATATATATATATAGTAAATGAATGAGAAGAAATTTTCATACAAGTTTCTTTCAATATATTTAAGATTTTTTTAATAAATCTCTAATTTATTGGCAATTTATCTTCATTTATAACCAATAATTTTTTCATTTATTGGTAATTTATTGATGATTTATTGGTTAGTAAAGTTTTATAATTTTAAAATCACAACGTTTCATTCATTTTGTGTTGTAATTGACCTAAAACTAGCTAAATAACGACCGATACACAATAGTGTCACCACTATTTAATTATATGAATACAATATCTTACAGACTACCAACCTAAGGACAGGAAGGTACCCTAGTCATAATGTTACATGAAGGTAACATAATACCCAATTGAGAAGGACTAATCCATAAATATATATGCACTTTATAAGTCCGTAATGCTTAATAAAGTAAGATATATGGCCTAACTGATGCACTAAGGTGGGTTAAACCACATCTTTAGGGTAAACACCACTAAAGTGCCACCATTTCCAATCTCAAGATAGTTCACTTTAAATATTAATATTTTATTAAGGAGATCACATATATCACATAATACTAGATGAATTAAACTCCATATTCAACCACTTTCCTCACTTTCCAATTAATTTTATATAATCATAATAAAAGACAACACCAAGGTCAACAGTAGAAATCTACTAAGGCCATCCTAGGTTCAATTATTCATATTTGGGTGCATTAGGTTGCAAATGGCTAAAATGCCTCTGTAAGCCATAGTTACTAGATTTCCATCTATTTTAATACTAATTTTCATTTTATTTATTAGTTTATCATGAAAAGACTAAAACATAATAATTAAATTACTAGGCATATAATAAATTATTAGACACATGAAATGACCATTTTACTCTTACATATGATATAACATGTAAAACCCTAAAATGTCTATCTACTTAAATACAAATTCACATATTCCCACACCTAACAATAATATGGATTAGGCATGCTTATTGAATAAATCTCCTGGTACACTTAAAAATACCAAATTTCAGTTAGGGAACATATAAAAATTAATCATACCAAAATAAACCTAAACATGCACAACCTATCATTTTAGACATACATAATTTATTTCTTGTTATTAAACCAATAATTTATACCTATAATACTTTATACAATTCAACACACTCGATTTTGCCAAATTTCATCCTAACGTTATGATGTAGATAATTATAATTCAATAAACATGCTTAATACAATTTATACATCAAAATCTTAATGTGTTATCATACAATGTCGGACATTTTAGTAAATTATAAGAGTTACCATATAGCAAATATACTTAACATGGTTTGCACATCAAGAACCTAATGTCCTATCATGAAGTGTATGAAATTTTAGTAGAGTATAAGAACTACTTGAACTCTAGGAAAAGGCATAAATTATAAGCAATCTAATAAAATTCTAACCTCTAATAATCAATTTTTTTACTGAAAAATAATACCACACTAACCATATTAATATTTAATCTATAAAATAATCATTTATATTGAAATATTTATTAAGAAAAAAGTACCAAAATAACCTTAGTTTGTAAAAATGAAAAAAATGAAACGGTCATAGAATGGGCAGTGTGAGCCTATATACAAGGGAAGGGGATGTAATGGTTGGAGGAGGTTGGTTGGTTGGGAGTGTTGGGCTACAAGAATGCTAGAAAATGGCAACGAAGGAGGGATATACAATTTCTAATAAAATAATAATAATCATTATTATGGCGATAAAAGGAGAAAAATAATGTAGGGATCTAATTATTGGTGGCTAGAGTTATTTACTAAACTAAAATAAATCTTAAGTAAATAATAATAATAATAATTTCTAAATTAATAAAAAAATTATTTTATTATTACCACTAACTTTTATTATTCCTAAAATTCAAAAAAATCCCAAACCACCCTACCAACCATATTTTTCCTTTTCCTTTTCCTTTTTGTTGCCCTTATTTTCCTTTTCTTTCTCCTTTTACTCCTTTTCTTTTTTTTTCTTCCTTACCCCTTCCTTGCTCGAGTGGGCCACACTTAGCATAGGTCCAATCTGTCCTTTCCCCCTCCTCTTCTTTTCATTCCCTCTTTTGGCCAACTCTCTTCTTCTTCTTTTTTTTTTCTCTCTTCCTCAGCATTGCCTAGCAAGGGTGCCCATGCCCATTCTCCCCATCTTTCCCCCATTTTCCCTTCTTTATTTCTCTTCTTCTCTTTCTTCCCTAGTCTTCAACTTCCCATATATTAGAGCTACAACCATGGCTGCTTAGCAGCTTCATCCCTCGCTCTCCCCTCCCCTCTCTTTGTCTGTACCTACAGGGCATGCAGTTGGCACTACCCTCCACTAGTCCTCTCCCTCCTGTGACCCTAGCACCCCATCCAACCCCCTACAACCCTTGTAACCTCCCTTCCCTCTCCTCTTCTTGTGCAACTATGCTAGCCTGCTTGCCACTGGCAACCAACCACCTCTCCCCTTGTCTTCTTCCCTCATTTGTCCACTTCCTTAGCCATCTTCTCCTATAAATACATGTTCTACACCCTCAATTCACTCTTTTTATACCATTAAAAACCCCCAACCTTACATAGACCATTTATCCACTGCCACTACTGTAGTTGCACTGCCCTACTATCCCCACAACCTCCCTTCCTCCTCCTTGCATCACCCTCCACCCAATGAGACACTAACTTGCCCCTAACTCACCTTCATCTTCTCTCCCCACTCATGTAAAGTAGGCAGCTCGAGTTGCCCTTTGTACACCTATCTCCACCACCTGCGCTGCTCTGCATTGCCACTACTGCAACAACCATCACCCTCACTGCCTCCCTTCCAGCCTAGAAAAACTCTCTCCTACCTTACCACACCACCACTTCCTCTTTCCTTCCTCCTCCTTTTCTCACCTTTCTTATGGGTCACCACCATAGCCGCCACTTGCGCCACTGCTATAAGACACCACCACCACAACCACAAACCATGATGACCCAAAAACACTACCATCTAAGAAACCCTAACTCCTCTCCACTTTTCCAACCCCAAAACCCTTCCTTTCCAATCACCACCACCAGCACCGTTGTTTTCTCCCGCTGACACCCCTTAATATTTTTAATTAAGTTTTTTTTCTCAAAAAAAATAGGTTACTACATTACTAACCCCTTAAAAATAGACTTCGTCCCTAAAATCTACGCTGAACTACTCCAAAAACACGCTAGGATACACAAGGTACCTAGGGGAGCAACTGCTCCCATAAAAAAAAAGAAAACCCTACTAACAAGAGAATACCATGAAAACATACAAAGCATGAAACCAACGACTCAAATAATCCAAGGAAGAGGAGATGGCATACTAGAAGGAGAAACATTGGGATCAAGCACCAGTTGATATGCTTCGACTGGGTTAGCCAACCAGATAACTCCAAACATTGGGTCTTATGACACGTTCCTACCCACAAGTGCACGAGGTCAGAGTAGTAGTCAAGGTCGATCCCACAAGGATTGGTGAATGACCACTAGGACAATGATAGAACTTAACTATGTCTAGACTACGAGATGATTTGAAATAATAAATTGTAAGCTAAAATAACTAAATAAGCTAAAAAGAAAGGAAAATAGCACTCAAGTCACTCAAATAAATAGAAGAGCTAAGGTTCTAGTTTATCGGCCCCGATCCTCACATGTAATCGAAGATCACATCACAAAATAATTCAACAATCATAATCAATCATGCCAACAAGGATAGAAAGTGTTGTGCTTTCTCAAGCCACAACCACCCTATTACATATCTATGGCCCTAACTATCTCTAGCTTAGAGTATAATAGAATGTAATGCATTAAAGTCTATAAAGTTTCCTCCTTTATTGTTGAAGAGGTCAAATTGATCATCTTTCGACCTACAATTTAATCTCCCGTTGTGCTGTTGGGTCTAATACTGGATTATCTCTCGATCTCACCAGTATTTCCCACACCGAAAATCAGAACCCGGTCGTGGTTCAAAAATCCGTCAATCAATCAATAACACAACACATACATTATGAATTGAATAAAAAAGGGATGCAATAATTCAACACATTAGAATCGGGGAAAATTCCCCTTCACCTTAGCACAAGATCTAGCCCATCAAATTCATAGCAAGAATATTAAAAACAATAAGAGATTCCATAGATAAAGAAAATATCATTAGATAATACCCTTGATGTTCACAAATTCTTGCAAAAATTTAACTTCTTGAATCTCCGTCTCTAATTTACAAGAGAGATCTTGATGAATTGGAGAAGAGGATAGAGAAGAGAGAAAAGAGAGGGAGTGGAGGCTGCCTCGAGATATTAGAATGAGAGTTTTTATATTACCGCCTCGTGGATCGCTAGGGTTTCGGTAAAGATGGGCTTCCCATGTCAGCTTTGACAATGATGCGTATTTTAGCCATAACGTTCTCATCATAACTCCGATTAAGCTGATTTTGGATGCGTTGGAAAGCTATTAAAAAGATATAAAACTTGGATGTTGAAAGCTTCTCCAAATTCATACCTTTTCGTGGTCTAAATTCACTTCTTTCAGGCCTATATACTTTAAATATGCATTCTTTCTTTCATTTTATTCCAGAATTTACATTTTAGCTCTAAATCTCTTTCCACTTTAACTTTTGCTCCTCTTTGCTCCTTTCTTCTCCTTTCTTCTCCCTTTAAGGTTATCCTTCACGATGTTTTTGTTGCTTGAGACCCTGCAAATTTTCACAACACAAAGGCAGTAACAAGAACAAAAGGGAGAATTCTGAGTGAAATTAAAGGTAAAAACTCCTATAAACCTTAGGAATAAGATGTCAAAGTCACAGTTATCAACTCCCCCATGCTTAAACATTTGATTTTCCCCAAGTAAAGTAATACAAGAAACCCACCATGAAGAAAAAGAAAAGTAGTAGGATCCCTTTCTCAGAAAAGTGTGTTTAGCCCTTTAATAGCACAAGAGTCAAGTAAGGAGCAATAAGACCCAAAAATATAACAATTAAAAGCTTAAAATCCTTTTTCAAAAGATATTTAGGTTTCCCCCACATGTGAGAAATGTAATCGTGCTATCGAGCTCTAGGGACATGCCATGCAACAAAAGACATCCAACAGTGGACAGTAGGCAGCCATATACCAACTCACTCGTCCTTCAAAGTTTCGAATTAGAATTCTCACTTTAGGTCTTGTGGACACACCTCTCATGTGTTTTATTTTATTTGAAGGTTCCGCTCTAGTCCTCTCACTCATGATCAAGATCATCCATATGCTTGGAATGCTTTTCGATTCTCCACCACTAGAAAGACTTAGAACACACAACAATCAAGAGGTCTTATTAGGGTTGTAATGGGGCCATGGGTTAAAAGGTTAGGACGGAATTTGTTTTTGGAAGTGGATTTAAAAGTCTAGTACCAATGAGATATGTTTGTTTTTTTTAATAACATATATTTTACCATCCCAACTTTTCATCACGAAACACTAGCACCCCAAACTTCTTATTGATTCTTCTTCTTCTTCTTCTTTTTTTTTTGAGAGATATATCAATTTGCTCTTCATCATACACAACCATTTACTCTTTCACACCTCCCCATGCTTAGATTACATCATACTCCCAACTTTCTTTCTTTTTTTTTTTTTAAAATTACGCAACAACCATTGACTCTAGAATTAGGGAGGGATAAAGGAAATTGGGTTACATGTGTGTTTAGATCAAGAAAAGTGGCCATAAGCACAACGGGGTTAGCAAAGGATAAAACATGAAGGTCAGGCTATTTGGCTAATGTAGGTTATGACAAAAAAAACAAGTGCCTCTATCATTTTAATGCACGTCTAAGTCATATGTGGCTTTGAAGAAAACCATTACAAGTTCTAGTTTCCCAAGTCATGGTGGGAGATACACATAAAAGAAAAAATAAGAGACTGTAGTGATGTATCAGTCTAAAGGCTCAAAGTCTCACTAGGTCCAAAATTCTCTAATTCTAACTCCTTTTGGCAAAGAGTAAATCAACATAAGTCAAACTACAATACCACAAGAATGTTAAGGCATATCTAACCCTAAAGTTCTCAAACACAATTACACTTGTCTCATAACAATGCAACCAAAACATTTAAGCACATAGAAATCCATTTTCAAAAGATGATTTAAAGGGTCTTATCACACCAAACTAAACACTCATGCCATTGCAAGACAAAACACACTCTTTAATATCATAAATGAACGACCATTTCCTTTTCTTTTCTTTATTTGTTTTATTTTTTTATTTTTAGATAAAAATCCAAAAGAAATTACCAAGGAAAAAGATAGCAACACTCATCAAAATAAAATAGGGAAGAATAGAATACTAACCAAATGACAAGGATAGGCCATCTTCTCCCCCATGCTTATGTATCACATTGTCCTCAATGTGAAATAAGAAGCACAAAAGAAAAGAGGAAAAAAAATCCATAAGGAAACAAAGAGCAAACAAACCAAGCAAACCAAAATAAGAAAAATAAATTAATTAAATAGAATAAAAAAAAATTGGGTTGCCTCCCAAGAAGCGCTTATTTATAGTCATTAGCTTGACTTTCTCACTTCACTTAGTATCATCCAGAAGAATGGTGGTTTTGAGGGATGCAACCTCACCATCTTCATACACCTTCAACCTTTGCCCATTCACTTTGAATGGTTCTTTATCAAGGCTAGAGATTTCGACTGCTCCGGATGGAAAAACTTGTCTGATTGTGACTGGTCCTGACAATCGGGATCTAAGCTTTCCAGGGAACAATCGCAAACGAGAATTAAATAGAAGCACTTGTTGCCCCACTTCAAATGCTCATTTGGTGATGTGTTGATCATGAATCCTTTTCGTGCTCTCTTTGTATAGCCTAGCACTCTCATATGCCTTAAGCCGGAATTCATCGAGTTCATTCAATTGAAGGAGCCTCTTCTCACCTGCAGCTTGCATATCAAAGTTAAGGAGACGGGTAGCCCAAAATGATTTATGCTCAATTTCTACAGGGAGATGAAAATATTTTCAAAAAACTAGATTATAAGGGGACATTCCAATAGGAGTTTTAAAAGCTGTTCGGTAAGCCGACAGAGCATCGTCAAGTTTTAAGGACCAATCCGTTCTAGAAGAGCTAACCATTTTCTCAAGAATTATCTTAAGCTCAAGGTTTGACACCTCCACTTGGCCGCTAGTTTGAGGATGGTATGGGGTAGAAACCTTATGGTTAACTCCATACTTACTCAAAAAAGCATTAAATGCTCCATTGCAAAAATGAGAACCCCCATCACTAATGATAGTCTTAGGTATCTCAAACCTTGAAAAGATATTCTTTTTAAAAAATTTTGGTGATGACTTTTGCATCATTTGTGGGAGTGGCTATAGCCTCTACCCACTTAGATACAGAATCAACTGCCACAAGAATATATTCATTCACCATAGACTTAGGAAATTGTCCCATAAAATTGATTCCCCAAACATCAAATAACTCCACTACAAGAATGTTTGTGAGGGGCATCTCTTGTTTTCTAGAAATATTTCCTATTCTTTGACACCTATCACAAGTCTTAGCAAAGGAGTATGCATCATGAAATAAGGTAGGCCAATAGAATCCACATTGCAAGACTTTTGCAGCAGTTTTGGTGGGGCCAAAATGGCCACCACACTCTTTACTATGACAATGAGATAGTATAAAATGCATTTCATGCTCAGGGATGCATCTTCTAATGACATGATCAGCACAAATCCTATAGAGGTAGGGATCATCCCAAAGTAATACCTCAGATCATGTAAGAACTTCTTCCTTTGATGAAAGGAAAGATCATTGGGTAAGATTCCACTTACAAGATAGTTTGCAATATCAGCATACCAAGGATGATTTGTAACAGCGTAGAGTGTCTCATCGGGAAATGCGTCTTGAATAGGTGTAGCTTCCTAATTAATCTCATAGGTAGAGGGTAAACGAGAAAGATGATCAGCTACTTGATTCTCACTTCCCTTCCTATCCCTGATTTCCAAGTCAAACTCTTGCAACAATAAAATCCACCGAATGATTCTGGGCTTTGCATCGTGCTTACTAAAAAGATACTTCAAGGCCGCATGGTCAGTATAGACAATGACCTTGTTAAGCAATAGATAAGAACGGAACTTGTCAAAGGAGAAAACCACAGCTAGCAATTCTTTTTCAGTTGTTGCATAATTCATTTGTGCAAAATTCAAAGTCTTGCTAGCATAATAGATAATATGAAAAAAAAAATTCCTTACGCTGCCCCAAGACTGCTCCTATAGCAACATCACTAGCATCACACATAATCTCGAAAGGTAAATTCTAGTCAGGAGTAACAATAATCGGAGCATCTACAAGTTTTGCCTTTAAAGTGTTAAAGGCAGCCATACATGCATCAGAAAAGTGAAAGGGCAGATTTTTAGCCAACAGATCACAAAGACGCTTTGAAATTTTTGAAAAATCTTTAATGAAGCATCTATAGAAACCTGCATGACCAAGCAAACTAAGTATATCTTTAACACATGTAGGGGGTGGCAATTTCTCAATGACTTCAATTTTGGCTTTGTCTACCTCTATCCCTTTGCATGAAATCTTATGCCCTAAAACTATTCCTTCCTGGACCATTAAATGACACTTTTCCCAATTTAAAACCAAATTTGTATCCTCACAACGCTTAATAACAAGTTCAAGATTATTTAAGCATGCATCAAATGACGACCCAAAGACCGAAAAATCATCCATAAAAATTTCCATAAATTTTTCAATCATATCATGAAATAAAGCCATTATACATCTTTGAAAAGTGGCTGGGGCATTACAAAGACCAAATGGCATCCGTCTATATGCGAAGGTGCCATAAGGACAAGTAAAGGTTGTCTTCTCTTGGTCCTCAGGGGAAATAGGTATTTGCATATAACCAGAATACCCATCAAGAAAGCAATAATAGTCATGCCCCGCCAAGTGTTCAAGCATCTGGTCAATGAAGGGAAGGGGGAAGTGGTCTTTTCTAGTGGCATCATTCAACTTTCTAAAATCAATGCAGACACGCCAACCTGTAATAGTTCTAGTAGGCACCAATTCGTTATTATCATTCTTGACTATCATGATTCCCCCTTTCTTGGGAACCACTCGGACAGGACTAACCCAAGAGCTATTAGAGATTGGATAGATCATACCTGCATCTAATAGCTTAATTACCTCCTTCTTCACCACCTCTTGCATTGTTGGGTTCAATCGCCTTTGAGGTTGGATCACTTTCTTGTGGTTGTCTTCCATGAGAATTTTGTGCATGCACATAGAAGGGATAATCCCTCTAATATCAGCAATGGTCCATCCGAAGGCCTTCTTTCATTCCTTAAGCACTCTCATTAATTTTTCTTCCTGCAAATTAGTCAAAGATGAAGAAATAATGATGGTAAGTGTATCATTATGACCAAGAAATGCATATTTCAAATGCTGAGGTAGTGGCTTGAGCTCTAGTGTGGGAGGTTCCTCAATAGATGACTTCAATTTTGGAATCTGGGCCCTCTCTAGCCCTTATAAGGGGGCCATAGTGTGACGACCATATGGTGGATGTGCATTCAAGTATCGGACAACCTCTTCTTCTTTCTGTTCGTTCTCCCACTCTCTTTGTTGAACCAAACACCTTTCCAAGGGATCCTGCACAACACTTGCTTGAAAAAAATCATCAATTACATTATCTAAGATATCAATACAATAGCAAGTGTTATCATCTAAGGGGTATTTCATGCTCTTAAATACATTAAAAGTGACTTCTTCGCCTTGGAAACGAAGAATGAGCTTACCCTCTTGGACATCTATAAGAGTACGTCCTGTTGCTAAGAAAGGCCTACCAATAATTAGGGGGACTTTGTGGTCTTCCTCTATATCTAGCACAACAAAGTCAACAGGGAAGATAAATTTGTCCACTTTAACTAAAACATCTTCAATAATGCCCCTAGGATATTTGATAGATCGATCAGCCAACTGAAGGGACATATTGGTGGGTTTTGGTTCCCCTAGACCTAGACGCTTGAAAACAGAGAAGGGCATCAAATTAATGCTAGCACCAAGATCACATAATACCTTCTCAAATTTTAAATCCCCAATTACACATGGGATAGTGAAACTTCCTAGATCCTTAAGCTTAGGAGGAAGTTTGTTCTGCAAGATTGCAGAGCATTCCTCATTCAAACTTACTGTTTCAAAATCATCCAGTTTCCTCTTGTGAGAGATTATGTCCTTTAGAAACTTCCCATAACTGGGCATTTGTCTCACAATGTCAAGCAACGGCAAGTTAATGTGCACTTTCTTAAGCATATCAAGAAATTTTACAAATTGAGCATCTAACTTGCGTTGTACAATCCTACCTGGAAACGGAGGAGGAGGAACATATGCATTTACCTCTTGAGGTGAAGTGTGGATTGTCTCAGGTTGTGATTCAGGCACTTTCTCTTCAGGAGATTTTTCTTTATCTTCCTTGGGTTCTTGAGGGTATGGTTCAGGTAGTGGTTTCCCACTCCTCAAGGCTATTGCATTAATTTTCTCGTTGGGGTTGATGATTGTATCACTAGGCAAAGTGTTAGGTGCTCTCGCTGAAATGGCATTAGCAAGTTGTCCAATCTGTGCCTCTAGGTTCTTGATGGATGCATCCTGATTTTAGAGGCGGGCTTCTTGTTTCTGAAGATGAGCTTGAATTTGAGCATCATGTTTTTGAAGGGTGCTCTCGGTGCGAGTGATGAACTTGGACATCATCTCTTCAAGGGAAGAAGATTGAGGTTGTTGGGGCAGTAAAGGAGCTGGAGGTGTTGGTTGTTGTTGTGTGAATCCCGGAGGCTTTGTAGGAACTTCATTTCTCCAACTAAAGTTTGGATGGTTTTTCCATCCAGGATTGTACACATTGGAGTAGGGATTGTTCGGTCTCCTATAACTATTTCCCATGTAGTTCACTTGATCATAAAATTATTGGAAGGGATTCCCAACTTGACATTCTGTACTTAAGTGTGATCCAGCACATAACTCTCACATAGGTGCATTAGCTTGTACCTGCATACAAGAAGTACTACCAATTTTGTCAAATTTTTTAGCAAGCAAATCAATCTTAGCCTCTAATGCCGTGATGGAATCTAAAGAGTGAATTCCTGGAGTCCTTTGTATCGGGGCACGTTCAGAGTGCCATTGGTGGGAATTCGAAGCTAGCTCCTCAATGAACTCATAAACCTACTCTAGAGTCTTGTTCATAATGGTACCTCCTGTAGCTGCATCTATCATAGAACGGTTAGTAGCAGAGATACCATTATAAAAAGTTTACATCTAAAGCCACATAGGCAGGCCATGATGTGGACACTTCTTAAGAAAATCCTTAAACCATTCCCATGCATCATAAAGTGATTCAAGGTCATTTTGCATAAAGGTAGTGATGTTATTCCGTAATTTTGCAGTTTTTAATGGTGGAAAATATCTAGAAAGGAAAGGCTTCATCAAATCGTCCCAAGTAGTTATAGACCCTGGGGCTAATGAGTGTAACCAACTCTTAGCCTTATCACGTAAAGAAAAAGGGAACAATCTAAGCTTAATTGCATCATTAGAAACACCATTTAGCTTAAAAGTGTCACAGATTTCTATAAAGTTAGCCATATGGGAGTGGGGATCTTCATTAAGGTTACCTCCAAATTGAACTGATGTTTGTAGCATTTGGATAATGGCAGGCTTGATCTCAAAATTATTAGCTTGTACGACCGGTCTTCGTATGCTTGAGGTTGAGCCATCAAGGCTTGGTGTAGCATAGTCCTGAAGTGACCTAGGAATGGGAGCTTGCTCTTGGATAGGAGCTTGTTCTTGGAGTAAGATGTGCCCTTGTGGTGGGATTTGTCCATCATGGGGTGGAGTATTGGTTTCCATTTCAATGTTTGTGGTGTGTGACCTGCGTAAATGTGAGATGGTCCTCTCAATCTCGAGATCAAGTGGCACTAGATCACCCCCACTAGCGCGGGTCATGCACTAATGCACCTGCACTAAATCAAGAACTCCTAAACCCAAGATTAGTCAACCACAACAAAAAGAATGTAAAAAGAAAAAAAAATAAATGTCTAGATCAAAATAAATTCCTTGAGTCCTAATGTCACTCGCTGCTAATCCCCGGCAACGGCGCCAAAAACTTGACACGCTCCTACCCACAAGTGCACGGGGTCAGAGTAGTAGTCAAGGTCGATCCCACAAGGATTGGTGAATGACCACTAGGACAATGATAGAACTTAACTATGTCTAGACTATGAGATGATATGAAATAATAAATTGTAAGCTAAAGTAACTAAATAAGCTAAAAAGAAAGGAAAATAGCACTCAAGTCACTCAAATAAATAGAAGAGCTAAGGTTCTGGTTTATCGGCCCCGATCCTCACATGTAATCGAAGATCACATCACAAAATAATTCAACAATCATAATCAATCATGCCAACAAGGATAGAAAGTGTTGTGCTTTCTCAAGCCACAACCACCCTATTACATATCTATGGCCCTAACTATCTCTAGCTTAGAGTCTAATAGAATGTAATGCATTAAAGTCTATAAATTTTCCTCCTTTATTGTTGAAGAGGTCAAATCGATCATCTTTCGACCTACAATTTAATCTCCCGTTGTTCTATTGGGTCTAATACTGGATTATCTCTCGATCTCACCGGTATTTCCCACACCGAAAATCAGAACCCGGCCGTGGTTCAAAAATCCGTCAATCAATTAATAACACAACACATACATTATGAATTGAATAAAAAAGGGATGAAATAATTCAACACATTAGGATCGAGGAAAATTCCCCTTCACCTTAGCACAAGATCTAGCCCATCAAATTCATAGCAAGAATATTAAAAACAATAAGAGATTCCATAGATAAAGAAAATATCATTAGATAATACCCTTGATGTTCACAAATTCTTGCAAAAATTTAACTTCTTGAACCTCCGTCTCTAATTTACAAGAGAGATCTTGATGAATTGGAGAAGAGGATGGAGAAGAGAGAAAGGAGAGGGAGTGGAGGCTGCCCCGAGATATTAGAATGAGAGTTTTTATATTACCGCCTCGTGGATCGCTAGGGTTTCGGTAAAGATGGGCTTCTCGTGTCAGCTTTGACAATGATGCGTATTGTGACCATAACTTTCTCATCATAACTCCGATTAAGCTGATTTTGGATGCTTTGGAAAGATATTAAAAAGATATAAAACTTGGATGTTGAAAGAGTGTCCAAATTCATACCTTTTCTTGGTCTAAATTTCACTTCTTTCAGGCCCATATACTTTAAATATGCATTCTTTCTTTCATTTTATTCGAGAATTTACATTTTAGCTCTAAATCTCTTTCCACTTTAACTTTTGCTCCTCTTTGCTCCTTTCTTCTCCTTTCTTCTCCCTTTAAGGTTATCCTTCATGATTTTTTTGTTGCTTGAGACCTTGCAAATTTTCACAACACAAAGGTAGTAACAAGAACAAAAAGGGAGAATTCCGACTGAAATTAAAGGTAAAAACTACTATAAACCTTAGGAATAAGATGTAAAAGTCACACTTATCATCTTACTAAACTCTATCATGGGGCGTGTTCTAGCACATGAAGCTCCTGTTCCCAAGTTGACTGCAGTCATGACACTAAATCAAATTCCCTATATAATCCTTGCTTGGATGATTTCATTATAGTGGTAGTGTGCGTCGGTCTCTAACTACTTCTGTTATGGGATCCATTCTAACGTTTTTGGCATCAACTAGAAGCCTAATGCTGAATGCTGGAAAGTCTTGTACTATGGTGCTGACTCTTTTGTCTAGAATCCTACACATCGGGTTTCCTCTTACCCAAAATCAAAGTCTGCTCCTAAACCAAAGTGGCAGTGACATAAGCCCACTCATACAATGTACCCATCATCTTTCGGATGCTGAAATGGATTCCTTGCTTGAACTAAAGGATAATAGTAGCCTCACTAGTGGCTATGCCTAGAGCAAACATTAGCAACTCTGTAAACCATGCGTGGTACTCTGGAACTGTCAGGCTTCCCAAATTCAACCGCATAAACTTCTTGAGCTTTTTCTTTTTTAAAATTTTATGTAGAAACACGTATGAAGTGTTATCTTAGAGTCTTCCCAGGACATCGGCAGTGCTCCTCGAACACGAAAACCTACCTACCAGGCATCTGTGGGTCCTTAGAGAAATACGCAGCTATGCTCACCTTTCACTCTTCTAGATAATTGGCTGCCTAAAAAGACCTATCAAAATTGTAAATCCATCCTTCTAGGATGACAGGGTCTTCTTCTCCGGCATATGTCGGCGGATGATGATTCGAAACTCTTTGAAGCCAATCCTCTCTAATACCCTCTTGTGGGTAATACGGAGGCAATGGAGGCTAAGGCTGAGATGGAGGAAGATGCTAAGTGAATTCCATGAAAGCCTCAAATGCTCTTTCCAAATGGCCGACATGTCCATTCAAGGCCATGGTGAACTAGTTGCAGAATAGTAAACCCGTTAAGTAAGGTCCTATCTTACTAGCACATAACACATAAGCACAATTCAAAGACCACTTAGTCTACCCACACTTGAATACTCGCAAGACTAATTCGGGTTTAAAATCACTAAGAGAAGATAAATACATTTTTCGGTTAAAACATTTAGGATCGAGGGGATCAAATGTCTAACCAAAACCCAATTCTCAACAATCAATCCCTAATACTAACTTGTAACACCTCAAAATTTACTACTGATAAATTTTGTTTGCAGTGTTAAGTGCGGAAGCAAAAACAATAAAAACAAAGGGTGTTACTGCCACACTTGATACAAGTTCGGTTTCCTCTACCATTCTCATACCAAGTGCTAAGGATGAAATCATTACTCCGCGTATATTGATAATATGATTACAGAAATCAGAATAGAGAGAATGTTAGATAAATGCCATGCTAATTAAAAACAACATCAATAGTTTACAAAACTCAAGAGAGGAATTATAAGAGGACATAAAGGTCCAAATACAATAAGAAATAAGATAGCAAAAGAGACACTAGATAGTCTTACGCTCTTAAATCTAAACTACTAGCATTTGACTGAACTCAAAGGCTGACTTGCAAAGTTCACTACCCATTGAATAGGTAGGGGCCCACGAAAATGAACCCTTCAGTACTATAGTATTGAGCAACCCTTTATACCAAACTAATATGATAAAAAAACATGGAAAACATTCAAGGCATACAACTAACATGATATAAGACCTATACATACACATACGAGGATTGAGATACAATAATCATTTAGATAATCAAATTCCATCAAGGTCACATACTACTCACATTCATTCATTTGAAACAACTGAATTTGTTAATGAACATCATAGAGATACTCTCTAAAGTAATAATTAAAAAATCAACTCTACACTATAATTTTAACCTTCACAACATAGTTCATGTCCCAACATCAATCCCAACCAATTACATACATCATAGGTATACTTACAGGAACATCATAATAAAATCCATAACATCACAAATATACTTACAAGCACAGCATAATAAAATCCATGACATCATAGGTATGCTCACAAACATGATACCAACATAGGCAGGCACAAAGACTGCCACCGAAACCACAAGAAACCATAGGTATGCACAAAGTTTGCTATCAAAACCACGGGTAGGCACAAAGGCTAATACCAAAATCACAGATAGGCATGAAGGCTACTATAGAAACCATAGATAGGCATGAAAGCTGCTACCAAAACCATAGGCTACAGGTAGGCACAACGGCTGCTACTAAAACCATAGGTAGGCATAATGGCTGCTACCGAAACCATATATAGGCACAAAGGCTGCTATTGAAACCATAGGTAGGTATAAAGGCTCCTACCAAGCAATCTAATAATTTAACAATCATTATTTCAATCAAATCATATCATTTCTATTTTTATTTACTTTCTCGAGGGGAGATCAATCAACCTGAAGATAAAAAGGTATTCTAGTTATACTAGTGTAAAAGGCAACACAATATCTGGCCGACTATCAACTCAAGGACGCAAAGGTACCCCGGTCGCACTGGTACACGAAGGTAAAACAATACCCTAACAATAAGGACACCTAATCCATAAGTATGCATACCTCCTATTAGTCTGTAGAACATAATAGAGTAAGATGTAGGGCCTGACTGGGGCACTAAGGCACACCAGCAAAAATCCATAATATCAACCGTAGGCTAAACCACGTCCTTAGGGTCGTGACCCTTGAGGAGCGACCATTCTTAATCTTAAGGTCTTTCAATTTAAGTATTATCATTTTATTAAGTTGACCACGAAATCGTATACAATACAGATAAATTCCATTTCCCATACTTAACCATTTTTGCTTATTTCCAATCATTCGAGACAACCATAATCAAGGTCAACATCATGGCTAACATTAAAATATATTATGGTCATCCTAGGTTCAATTATTCACATCTAGACACTTTAAGCCAAAAAAGACCAAAATACCCTTGAGACCAAAATTTCCAAATTATCATCTATCTAAATACTAATTCTATTTTATTTATTATTTTTTCATAAAAAGGCTAAAAAACCATAAATAAAATTATTTATTATGTGATTTAAATTATCAGATATGCCAAATAACCATTTTTCCCTTATACATAATTTTGCACATAAAATCCTTTTTTCGCACCTTTAATCCACCCAAAATACATGCTCACATACTCGATAACAGCTAATACACATTAAACATATTTTTCTGGATAAAAATTATAACATACTCAAAATGACCAATTTACCCCTAGGGCACTTATCCATATTAATTATTCTAGAATTATGTTCAAGCATGCTCAACTTATTTTTTTTATACATACCTATTATACGAAATATTTTTCATACATAATAATCATTTTGATCACACATTCGTACACGATATATTTTATATCAGATAAAATGCTTATTTTTCTAATTTTTATGACAACAATTAATAATACATAATTATATCATAACGAATCATGCTCAACACATTTCATGTATAGAAACCTTAATATGTAATCACACAATATTTATTATTTTAATAGAATATAATGATTACTTGAATTCCAACCAAAATACGAAAATAGTAGTATCCCACTAAATTTATCGGATCCCACTAATCAACCCTTCGCACCTAAAAATAATACCAAAATTAATGAATCAATATCCACCATGTAAAATAATAATTATAATAATAAAATATTTATTTTTTGAAAATTATCAAAATACCCTTACATTTAAAATAGGTACCAATATTTTATAAACTCAAACATTTATCACGCTGTGCATGTAGCATGAGCCTTAGGAAAAAATAGGGGAGGGTTGCGAGGGTAAGGTAGGGAAATAGGTGTAGGGTGGCAGTTAGTGGCGATGGTTGGGCTAGGTGACGATGGTGGTTGGTTGTGATTGGGTGGTGCTGGCTATTGTTGTGGTGGCTCGGTTGGGGGTTGGCAGTCAGTGGTTGAGGGTTGATTGCACTAGACTACTCGGTGGTGATGTGAAAGGGGAGAAGAGGAGGTTGTGGGGTGTTAGATGGTGGCTGGGTCAGGGGATAAAGGTAGGGTTTTGTGAAGGGATAAGGAGAAACGTGCATGGGAGAAGGCAGCAGGGAGTTGTGGTGATGTGTAGGATGGTGGGTGGTGTGGCTGGTGGTATAGGGGCTATGGTGGATGAGAGCTGAGATAGGTGGTACTGCCATTTGGCAGTGGTTGGAGCTATGGCTAAATGGCTAGGAAAACTAAAAGAAGCCGAAAGGAGAGAGGGAGTAGGGGGCTAGGTGATGGTTTGGGAAGTTGTGGGTAGGCGATGGGGTGGTGCTGTAGGGTTGGTGAAGGTCGAATGAAACAGAGAGAAATAGAAGGGGTTGGGATATTGGTGATGGTGAAGGTTGGTTGTGGTGATCTGGGGATGCTATTGGTAGACGAAAATAAAGGAAAAGGAGGGTTAGATGGATAAGGGCTATTAGTGAAGGTAGTGAGTATGTGTGTTTATGGTGCGATGTGCATGTGTATATGTATAATGCAAGGGGTTTGTTTGGTTGGAGGCTTGATGAATGGTGTGGAAAAGTAATAGTGGGGGAGGGCTGTGAGGGTGTATGCATGCGTGAGTGTATGTAGCGTGTATATATATATATAAATGTTGAAAGCTGGGTTGAGTGAGGTAAGGAATTGAGGGAGATAAGGAAAGTGTTTAGGGGAAGGGACTACAAATGACATAGAATTGCGAGGGAGAGAGAGAGGGTAGGAAAATATATTATATATTTTTATTTTAGATTTAGTTCTGGTAGATTAGGGTTCCAGGTAGAAAAATAATTCAGAAAAAATTATATAGATTTGGATAGGTTTAAAAAGGGTTGGAAAGAGTAAAATAATCAGGAATAAATTTTAAGAAATTTTTTTTGGGTTATGAATCAAAAGATTTTTAATAAAATAATTTAGGATAATATTTATGGGTAAAAACTAGGATCAAATTAAATAACTTAATTTGTATCAAATTTTAACCTGATTAAATTTATATCTAAACTATCATAATAATATGAATAATAATAACACTTTTAATATTAAACCACGTAAAATAATAGTTATAAATAATCATACAATTATTAATTTATAATTAAGGTTTTTTTTTAAAACGGGGTATTACATTGTGCCCTTATCCCTTTTACTTACTTAGTATATTTTATTATTATTAACATTACTACTACTACTACTACTACTACTACTACTACTACTACTACTACTACTACTACTAATATTTAGTTCGGTAAATAAAGGAAAAGAAGATAGGAGTAGGAAGAAGGTTAAATGACTAGTATTCCACTTTTTATAGGTTGTGAGCAAAACATTTTTTGTGAGGAGCATTCGTGCTCTAAGACTGGTATCCTATTGGGTAAGGATATGATCAAGGCTTGGATTTGTTATGATTTATATGCATATGGGTGTGCTGGTATGTGTTGTGTATTTATATGTGAATGTGAGCTAAATATCTATGTAGTGCAGCTTGACTTGCAAGCAGCTAAGGTATGTTGTGTGTGATTTATATTATGTGCAATATGGGTGATATGACTTGTTATGTATGAGGTGCTCTTATGTATGGTTGTTATGGTATAAAATTCATGATTATAGGCCTTAGATGGATTTGAGTGGTTGTGGGGAACTAAAATAAATAAGGAGGGTGGAGTGAGTAAGAAGAAGTGGGGAAAAAGCATAAGTTTATTATGACATATTAGTGGTAAAATAAGGGAAGAAAGAAATAAAATGAAGGGTTCGCATAAAATCTCCCATGGGGAGTGTGAAGCTTGAATGGGTTGTTTAGTCTTTGCATGGGGGAAAAATTATGCGGGAATTTTTTTTTTGAGGGTTAAAAATGGAGAGGAAAGAGTATTTTCAGTGATTGGAGTGCTTGGGGAAGAGATAATAGTATGCATAAGAGCATAACTAGGGTTTTTGGGGCAAAACCCTAAGTATAGGGGTATTATGAGAAGTTTTAAAGAGTTTAGTTGGATTTTGGGTTATGATTAGGATGGTATCACATAAAGGGTGTGAGTCAAGTGGAAAGGGGGTGGAGCTTGAGTATATAGAAAGGAGTAAAAGAAAAGTATTGTCTTAAGGTTTTCATGATGTCCAACTAGGGTTCTTTATCATATGTGGAAGTTGGAGAGTGGGGCTGTGATGTTTGGAGTGGGTTGAGTGGTGTGATGGTGTTGGAATCAAGAAGGAGTATAGGTTATATAGGTAAAGGAGACACTAGGACCATATAGGCCAGATTAGAGTTTTAAGGGAAAACCCTTGTTAGCGATGGTGAGCCTAGTTGAAGAAATGGGAAAGTTGGCCTTCACCTATATGGGTGGGGGATTTTGGATTCATGATGGGTAGGGTGGAAGGGGAAAAAGGGGTCCTAGAGTCTTAGGGGTTGTAGAGGTCTAAAGCTATGGGATAGGGTCATTTAGGAAGTCTTGGGTGGAAGAGTGATAATGAGTCGGGGATGTCCCTTAGGGGCATGCATGTCTAGCTGGGGGTTATTTGTAGAATAAGACACGAATAAAACACTAATTACTTAAAGTGAAAGAGTATTGATCTAGGCCTAGGTTAAGATGATTTTATTTCTACTCACTATAATAGTAGCCGGAGCATTATTTCCCTAGAGACCGGTTCACCGGCTATAATAGTGTCGAGGTATATTCTATCCTGGAGTAGTATTTCCATTCCATTGGCAATAATAGTGGGGTTTCTAAGCTTGGTTAAAAAAACCTTGGATGATAATAAATAATGGAAACAACACTAATTACTTATAGTGTAAACCCCTATGGGTTGGGTAAGATTAGGATGATTTCCGATCCACTAGCTATAATAGTGGCCAGAATCATTTTTTAACTTGAGATTATTCCATTGGCTAAAATAGTGTCCAGGTGTGTTATGTTTGGAGTAGTTATTTCCATTGCACTGGCCATAATAGTGGGATTTCCACACTCATCTAGATATAACTTGAGAGATGTGTAAATACGGAATTAATGGCTAAAATTCTATTAATGGTGATTAATCTAATTAACTTGCTGCTGGCATTATTTACCTTCTATATGATATGCCCTGTATTAACTATATGGTTACCTTACTTAGTAGTGTCCCTTCTTGAGTCTATGTAGATAGGGGATGATGTCCTTGTTGATTTTGATGCGTATGATGCCTTGAATGGGGTAGAGTGATGATATAATGTACCTGTTGTGGGGGTGTGAGAGGGTGTTCTTTAGACTTATTTTTTTCTGTTATTATTTCCCTTTTTACTTCCCTCTAGCAGGAGTTGTTTTGCATCTTATTTCAGTTCTATTTTAACTGTGACATTTGCGTACTCTAATTTTATTAATGAATGCTAAACTATTATAGTTTTTATTAATCATTCGTGTTAATTTATTTATAGCTTTACACTTGTGGTTAGTATGAGATTGGCTAGGGTTAATTCTCTTATCCTTCACGACTATAACACCCCCTAATTTTTAGTGCATGGTTTTCCATAACAAACAAACATTTTTAGCTGTAAATTTTAGGGGTGTAACAAGTTGGTATCAAAAATTTAGTTCTTATAACCATGCTTTATTTTTTTGAAAATTTTTAGAATAACAATTTTTTCTCTTGTTTTAAAAATGTTTTATTCTCTAAAATGGTTTTTTCCATTTTAAAAATCCTAATTTTGGGTTCACTAGTGAGGAAACGAAATGGTAGCTTAAGAATTCCTAGAGAGGAAAATAATGTACTTTATATATATCGAACCAATAGGTTCTCTCCTAATATGTATTTTCCCTTGTAGTGCAACTATATGATGAGTGAAAGGGTCGGGAATCTAGAGGTGGCCTTTAAGGATTTCATGGAGTTCATCTAGCACCAACCACAAGTGTATCTTCCACTCCCACCCCCACAGCCTCAATCTAGATGTAGAGGGTCACCGGGCATCACCCTCCATTGTACAAGGATGAGGAGGACCCCATGATTCTAGAAGGGTCGATCCGAGACATGGATCACACCTTTGAGGCCACGGACTACCCTTCAGCTAGGTAGATTAGCATTGCAGCTTTCTTTCTGAGGGGAGTAGCAGATACTTGGTGGGTTTAGTAGCACACTTGGGACAATCCCTAGATGGCATGGGAATATTTTAATGCTGCCTTATGCACCAAATTTTACTTGGAGAGCTTGAATAGGGATAGGCTCAAGAAGTTCATATAGCTCACCCAAGATAACATGATGGTCCGGTAATACTATGCTCACTTCACGAAACTGCTTAGGTTTGCTCTTGGGATTGCTGCCAATGAGTCTATGGTAGTGTACTAGTTTGACCAGGGGTTACACTTCAGTATTCACCACATGATGGGAGTAGTGGCCTTCTCAGACTTTTCCACCCTATACGAGTACACTTGCATTGCCGCCACTCTAATCTAGGAGCAGGCAACCACCATAGGAAAGAGGAGACTAGAGAGCCAGAGCTCTGGGAGTAGGACCAAACCCTAAGTAGGAGGACCCTTACGAAATTAGCAAAGGGGTCAGTTCAGAGGTTAAGGACCATCAAGGGGATCCTCATTCAAGCGTTGTGGTAGGAGACACCCAGGTAGAGATAGTGAGGGAAGATTTGTGACTTGTATGAACTGTGGTGAGTTGGGATAAAATTCTTTTAATTTTTAGAATGGTAGGAGACACCCAAGTAGAGATTGTGAGGGCTGATTTGTGACTTGTATGAACTATGGTAAGTTGGGATACCATTTTTTTAATTCGTAGAGGTTACAACACTTCCAGCAGCCTAGGGTTAGAAGTTCCAATAGAGGGGGCCCTTGATGCCCTAGTAGCAGCATGTTTAGAATTCATTCCGGCAGATCTAGTATAGAGCACCTTCATCAACTGGTGCACTAGTTTGGGATTTCAAGGGAAGACCTTAGGGACCACAGCCTTTCCCTTAGAGGGGAGATTAGACTCAAGGCTCCAGAGGATACTGAGGGGCCTACCAGGGAGGCTAATCAGGTGGGTGCCAGAATGTTATCAGCCAAGCTAAGGCTAATCGTCACCCGGACGTCGTCATTAGTATGTACACCATACTGTCTTTGCTAGTGCATGTTCTATTTGATTCAGATGCATCCTTGTCATTCGTGTCCACTTCTTTTGTTACTAAAGCTGAGCTATCATCATCTGCTAGCGTAGTATTATCTATGATGGTGCCTTTGGGTGATAGGATGAACTGTACTAAACTTTACTTAGATGAGGCCTTAGTCATAGGCAGGGTAAAATTCTAAGTGGACTTGATCATTATGAACTTATGAAATTTTGATGTTATTCTAGGGATGGATATCATTGGGAGGTATTAGAGGGTGAATGAGTATGCTCAAGAGAGCGTGTTGTTACTAGGCTGAAGGGTATTAGGGTTTCATACTAAAGGACCAAACCTAAGTCCACCACTAAAGTGGTGTTTGTAGTTGCATTGCACTTTTTGCAGTGTGAAAGAGCTGAATAAGGACTTGAAAGCTTTAGATGAAAATCCAATAGTTAGGGAATTTTTAAATGTATTCCTAGAGGAAATACCAAGTATACCCCTAGTACATGAGATTGACTTCACGATTGAGCTAGTACCAGGAGCTAAGCCTGGGTCAAGGGCACCTGACTTGATGGCACCCATTAAATTGAAGGAACTTAAGACTTAGCTGGAAGAGTTGTTGGACCATGGGTACATTCCACCAAGTGTGCCACCTAGGGGAGCCCCGGTATTTTTTTTAATAAAGAAAGAAAGGAGTCTCCATCTTTGTATTGAATGTAGGGGGTTGAACAAGTTGATAGTAACGTGTGTCTGCTCTTGAGGATTGATGATCTCTTCGATCAGTTGTGGGGTGCCACAGTTTTTTCTATGTTTTACTTGAGATCAAGATACGACCAGTTGTGCATAGTAGATGAAGATATCATGAAGACTGCATTCTGGACTCTTTATGGACACTATGAGTCCATGGTGATGCCTTTTGGCCTCACTGACACTTATACTATGTATATGGATTTAGTGACAAGGATCTTTATGCCCTTCCTTAATTATTTTGTGGTGGTATTGATTGACGACATATTAGTGTACTCCCGAGGGAATGAAGAGCACGAGTAGCATCTCTGCACCATATTGTCCCTCTACGAGAACATCGTATGTGTATGAAGTTGTCCAAGTGTGGATTGTGGCTTCAAGAAATGGTCTTCCTTGGGAATATAGTGTCATACAGGGGAGTATCTTTTGACCCAGCTAAGATTATGGCTATCAAAGAATGGAAGCCTCTCACAACCATGTCAAAGGTTCAGAGTTTTGTAGGACTGGATGGATATTACTGCTATTTTGTGTAGAATTTCTTAAAGTTTTCCTATCCCCTAACTAACCCCATGAAGAATACCACCAAGTTCTAGTGGAATGAATCTTTTGATAGGCTTTCTAGGAACTAAAGAGATATTTGATAACTACACCTATCCCGATTCTACCAAAGGTTTTTGAGGGTTTTGAGTTCTACAGTGACACATCTAAGCATGGACTCGAGTGTGTGTAGATGCAGAATGGCAGAGTGAGTGCATATGCCTCCCAATAGTTGAAGTAGAATTAGAAAAACTATCTGACTCATGATTTGGTGTTAGCTGTAGTGGTTTTTTCCTTGAAGATCTAGAGGCACTACCTATATATGACCAAGTGCAAGTTCTTCATAGATCACAAGAGCCTCAAGTACATCTTCACACAAAAGGAGCTGAACATGAGGTAAAGAAGGTGGATGGAGCTAGTCAAGGACTATGACATTGAGTCAACTTACTATGAGGGTATGGCCAATGTGGTTGTAGATGCACTAAGTAAAAAGAGCATATACTTTGTTAACTTCTATGTGGTTGCCAATCGGATGCTGGAGGATTTGTCTGACCTGGAGATTGAGCTAATTTAGTAGGGTGACCTCAAGTTTTGTATGAGTGCCTTGAAAATCACCCCACATTATTTGAGGAGATTCGGGGCTGCTATGCCAGAGATGCCAAGCTTGAGAGGATTCATCAAAATTTACAGGAAGGCTGGGCTAAAGGCTTTTAGATACAAGAGGAAAGTAGCTTCGGCTATAAAGGTCGTTGGTGCATACCATAAGGTTGTTTAGAGATAAAGCATCGGATCTTCGAAGTGGGACACCAAATCCCATAATCTATCCACCTAGGAGAGGATAAAATATATAATTATCTCAAGAAGGTGTACTGGTGGCCCCCTATGAAGAGAGAGGTAGCTGAATTTGTGCCCATATGTTTATCCTATCAAAAGGTCAAGATCGAGCACCGGGGATACATAGGACTACTTCAGCCTCTTGAAGTGCCAAGGTGGAAGTGGGATTTGATCTCCGTGGACTTTGTCAATGAGTTACTAAGGACTCAGAGTGGCTATAACACTATTTGGGCCATTGTGGATAGATTAACCAAGTTGGCCGTGTTCATTCCAATGAAGTCAACCAGGAGCATGGATCAGTTGGCTAGTGCAAACATAAAGTTCGTGGTTAGTCAACATGGGGTTCTTGAGGATATTGTCTCTGATAGGGACTCGAGGTTCCTCTCTCATTTTTGTTGAAAAGTGTAGAAGGTCCTGCGGATAAAGTTGAAAATGAGCATAGCTTTCCATCCCACCACATATGAGCAAATCGAGAGGACTATAAAAACCCTAGAGGACATGTTGAGGCCTGTGTCTTAGACTCTAAGGGTTGTTGGGAAAAGCATCTACATTTGATAGAATTATCTTACAACAATAGTTACCATGCCAGCATATGGATGGCTCCTTTCAGAGCATTATATGGGAAAAAGTGTATGACCCCTTTGTGTGGAGTGATATAAGTGAGATGGTGATGTTAGGACCCAAGATGATCGGAGAGATGACTAGGCAGATCTGATAGATTCAAGTGCAAATGAGATCTTCTCTTTCTTCTTCCTTCTTAATTTTTATTATTAATTTCCAATTAATAAAACATTATTATTATTAATTTTTATTTTTCCTACTATTCAAAAAAATACCAAGCCAACATACCAACCTCATTTTTCATTTTTTATTTCCCTTTCTTCTTCTTTCTTCTTCCTCCTTTTCTTCCATTTTTTTTCCTTTCCCCTCGCTTTCTTGAATTAGCCACACCTAATGCAGGCCTAGTCCCTCATTTCCCCTCCTCTCTTTTCCTTCCCCCCAACCTACTATCTTATTCTTTTTTCCTTTTCCTCTGTGTGGGCCAACATGGGCTCCCACGTTGTTCTGCCCTAATTTTCTTCTTTTCTCCCTTCTTTCCTTTCCTTCTTCCCTTTTTCCCTTATCTTCAACCTCCCCCTTGATTGGATCCATCCATCACTTTCCCCTCTCTTTCTCCTCATTCGAACCTATAGGGTATCCAACTAATAATGCCCTACACTATTCCCCTCCCTCTTGTGACCCCAACACCCACAAAACCCCCTACAACCCTTGGAAATTCCCTATCCTGTCCCCTTATTTTGCAACTACTCCAGCCTACATGCCAACAAGTAGCCAAGTACCCCCTTCCCTCTTTTATCCACTTCCCCAACAATCATACCCTTTAAATACAACCCCATGTGCCCTAAATTCACTCATTTTCTACTATTTAAAAACCCCTAGCCTTACTCGCACAACCCCTTCATTTTCTACTGTCGGCATTGTCGAGATACAGTACCATTGTTACACCATCCCTTCCTCTTCCATTTATCACCCTCCACCCAATGAGACACTCACATGCCCCAAATTCCCCTTTCTCTTCTTTCCTTACTTGTGCAAAGTGGGCTGCTCGAGCTTCCCTTTTTACACACATCTCTGCCGCCTATTCTGCCCTACGTCGCCACTATCACATAAAACATTAGCATCACTACCTCCCTTCCTACCCAAAAAACTCTCCACTACCTTGCCACACCACCACTTCCCCTTTCCTTACAGTATTTCTTCCTTTTCTCACCATTCCTCTCAGCCACCACCATAACCGCCACCTTGAGACACCACCATCACCACTACCACTGTAATAACCGATAATTTTGATATAATAATAATAATAATAATAATAATAATAATAATAATAATAATAATAATAATAATAATAATAATAATAATAATAATAATTTATTTGATAATAATAGGCAGTGGGATTTGACCAATATAAGGTTGTTGTAGGTTTACCCATTAAAATTAAATTTATTTAATAAAATGTTACTGCTGGTAAATTTTAGTAACTAACTATTTGTAAGGTATAATAATTATTTTTAATAAAAATTTTTTTTTTCGAAACTTGGGGTAAAAAGGGAATTAACTCTGGAACCCTAATAATCTCTACTAGTATATAATAGCCTGTTGCTCGATAAAACAAGTCATGCGATTGGGAGAAAACAAAAGCTATAGCCGCTGGCCACTTCCACAGGGTTGATATCGCTAATAAGTACCAAGCCGATTTCTTTTGTTTCGCGTACTCAGGTAATACAAATTTGTAGTTCTTGTATCATTGTCAGTAAACATCACTTCCAAATTTACTTTATACTATTGCATGGTACAACCTATTAATTTTTTTGAAGCCTTCATGCTTCGGTGTTTGTGATATGTGGTTGTCGGAGACTGTTTGCACGAGTCCGCAACACTATCCTCATTATGTGTATATATATATAGAATACCAGTCAAAGGCGGGTGCCTTTTGCGGAAGAAATTTCTTTTAGTTGGGAAACCTACGTAAGTATGACCATCTAATATATAAAACTTGGTATGATAACTTTTAGAATATAAGACAGGAGGTGACTGGAAAATTCTACGCAATTGTTGGGTGGGCAGCTTGCTACGTGACTTGGGTTTAAATGTATACATATATTTACGTGACTTTTACGTGGTTTAACTATAATTTAGTTAATTACATATTCATACTCTAGCATAAATACTTATAACTATTTTAGGGGCCGAATATATTTATTAGTTAATAAACTTTGAGCACTAAATTAAATTTCATCGGTAGGAAATATGTACGAATTCTGATTAATATTACTAGTAGATTAATTTCAACTTAGGGTTATTCTATTAATTTATTTAATCGAACCAATTGTAAGTATTTTTCCACACACACACACACACACACACACACACACACACACACACATATATATATATATATAATTTTTTTTTGAGTAATCTTATAGTTACATAATTATTGTAGGAGTTGGGGTTTATATATAAATATTATGCGGTAAATTAAAATATTGGCAAATGTAAGAATTGTGATAAGTTAGATCTAAGTCATTTATAATATTTTTACCTAATATATTTCGTTTAGAGTTAATATTATTGGTGTAAACTATAGGTTTAGCGACTAGTGAGCATTGTGATCAGATCGCAATTCAGGTAACATTATTTTCAACCTTTTATATGTAGATATATATGTGTATGTGCGTTCATGTATATTTTAATTATGCACTCGTTAATATAATGGTCTTATCAGGTTATAAAGAGTTGATTTTATACAAGCGTTCCTTTATTATGTACATATCACAAGGCTCATAGCTTATATGACTAAATAAATTTTTTATATTTATGTTAGCGTATAATTGGACCCTAAGAAACTTTGACTATTATTTATTTATTTATTTGAAGTGCTGGTTGGATAATTATTTTATTCAGTTCTATTCCAACTGGTTAATTGAGTGGTGACTCTAAGTGGTATATTTCTATGTAATTTGATAAAGTTACCTAATATAAAAAGTGTATAAAGTGAAGTTTATATGGTGGATTGTGTGACTTTATTTAATTAATATACCATAACTTAAAGTGAAACATAAAGTGGGCTTTGGGTCCTTCAGGTTTGGCCTCCTGAAGTTGGGGATCAGCAATAGCCTTTCCTTTTCTATTGTGGATATTTATCTATTTGCCAGTTGTGTCTGGTAAAGGCTCCTTGTCTACTCTATAGGCTTCTCCGGACCCTATTAGGGGGTGTGCACACTTAAGGACAGGATGACCGAGGTGGTAGGTCTTTAGACTTTTATTATCTCCTTTGGACTATGTCCATTGGGATGGCCCAGGTGTGATTTGTATTCCTCCTGTGGTTGGTGGTAGGTCTTCGGACTTTTGATTTGCCAGGTGACCCCCTGGTTGGTTTTCCCCACTAAAAAAAAATATAAGTAAATAAATAAATTAGATGTTATGGTTACCTAAATAAAGATTAATAATTGGGTGGTTTTCTTATGTGATTCGAGTGTATGTCTATAAATTATACGCTTATATAAATGTGAATATATATAATATTATTCCTTCGTATTTAAGTGTTACTTAGCTGTTCCCCTGGCTAACTTGTTACATGTTTTAAACGGGGCTGTGATGATCCATGATGTACATGGTGAGCAGATGATCTAGTGCAGGTTGGGTACGAACCTACTCAAGGTTTTGATGGCATGCATGACGGGAAATATTGAGAGTGGTGGTGACTTTCAGAGTTTTATTTATTATATTAATTTTAGTAGATACTTTTCATGGTTTCTTTTGTAGTAACAATTTCGGTTCGGTTAGTTTGAATTAATAAATATGTTTCGTGTGTTTTCTTATTTTACACAGCCTTAGCATCTATTGTGAATGGCATTAGGGTGCTAATTTACACTAGATGTGGCGGTGATGCCCTCATTGTTTTAGCTTCCGCGCATACTTTTTAATGAGTTTTTGGTTTTGAAAATGGGGGTGTTACAACCACAACCTCTTTTAATCCAGAAACCTCACTACCTAAGAAACACTAACTCCTCTCCTCTTTTCCAACCCCAAAACCCTTCCTTTTAAATCACCACCACTAGGGTTGTAAACGAGCCGAGTTGAGCCGAATACCCCTAGACTTGAGCTTGGCTCATTTAACTAAACAAGCCTAAAATAAGGTTTGGGCTCGGCTCGTTTAGCTAAACCAACAAGTCAAACTGAGCTTTTAATGATCCAATCCTAATCAAACTCACGAGTCAAAGCCAAAAAATGAACCGAGACTCACTTTTTTGAGTTCGGGCTCAGCTAGTTTAATAAAAGAGCCAGAAAGTAAGGCTAGTGATTGACTCATTTAACTAAATGAATGAGCCAAACTGACCTTTTAACTAGCTGAACCAAGCCGAATACCAAACTAGCTTAGCTCATTTATAGCCCTAACCACCACAACTATTGTAGTGTGACACCGCCGTCTCCCCTTGCCTACTCTCCATTCTAGTTGTGCCCTGGATCCCTTTTACTTACTTAGTATATTTTATTTTAAATATTTTATTATTATTAACTACTACTACTACTACTACTACTACTACTACTAATATTTAGTTAGGGAAATAAAGGAAAAGGAAAAGGAAAAGGAAAAAAGGAGTAGGAAAAAGGTTAAATGACTAGTATTCCATTTTTTTATAGGTTTTGAGAAAAAACCTTATTGCGAGGAGGCATAGGATTCATGCTCTAAGCTCGATTTCCTATTAGGTAAGGTTATGGTTAAGGCTTGGGTTTGTTATGGTTTATGTACTTATGGGTGTGATGGTATGTGTTGTGTGCTTAGATATGAATATGAACTAAATATGTGAGTAGTGTAGCTTGGCATGCACAGAGCTAAGGTATGTTGTGTGTGATTTTTATTCTATGTAATATAGGTGATATGACTTGTTATGTATGACATGCTCTTATGAATATTTGTTATGGTATGACATGCATGGTTAGAATCCTTAGGTGGATTTTAGTGGTTTTGGGGATCTAAAAGAAATAAGGAGGGTGGAGTGAGTAAGAAGAAGTGTAGAAAGACCATAAGTTTATTGTGACATATATATGGGCGATAAAATAAAGGAAGAGAGTAATAAAACAAAGGGTTTGGGTAAAATCTTGTATGGGGATTGTGAGGCTTGCATGAGGTGTTTAGTCTTTACATGGAGGAAAATCATACATGGGAAAAGTTTTTTTAAGGGTTAAACATGGGGAGGAAAGAGTATTTTGGGTGACTAGAGTGCTTGGGTAAGAGATAGTAAGTGGGTTGGTGGAAGTACGGATTGGAGCCTAATTAGGGTTTTTTTGGGGAAACCTTAAGTATAGGGGTATTATGAGAGGGTTTAAAGAAGTCTGTTGGATTTTTGGTTATGATTAGGAGGGTGTCACATAAAGGGTGTGAGTCAAGTGGAAAGGAGGGTGGAGTTTGTGTATGAAGGGAAGGTGTAAAAGAAAAGTGGCGTATTAGGGTTTTGAGATGACCAATAAAGGTTCTTTATCATATGTGGAAGTTAGAGAGTAGGATTGTGATATTTGGGGTGGATTGCGTGGGATGATGGTGTTGGAGTTAAGGGGGAGTATGGAGTGTTATAGGAAAAGGAGAGGATAGGTCCACATAGGCCAAATTAGGGTTTTACGGAAAAAATCATAGATGGCGATGGTTAACCTTAGTGGAGAAATGGGAAAGTGGGCCTTAACCCATATGTGTTGGGGCTTTTGGATTTACGATGAGTAGGGTGGAAGGAGAGAAGAGGTCCTAGAGTCTTAGGGAGTGTAGAGGTCCTAAGCTATGGGATAGGGTCATTTAGGAAGTCTTAGGTGGAAGAGTGATAATGAGTAGGGGATGTCCCTTAGGGGCATGCATGTCGAGTTGGAATTTATTTGTAGAATAAGACATGAATAAAATACTAATTACTTAAAGTGAAAGAGTATTGAGCTAGGCGTAGGTTAAGATGATTTTTTTTCTACTGACTATAATAGTATCTGGAGAATTATTTCCCTAGATACCGATTCACCAACTATAGTAGTGGCCATGTACATTCTGCCCTAGAGTAGTATTTCTATTCCATCGGCTATAATAGTGGGGGTTATGAGCTTGATAAACCAAACCTTGGATGATAATAAATCATGGAAAAGACACTAATTACTTATAGTGTAACAACACATGGGTCGGTGCAAGGTAAGGATTATTTCAATCCATCAGCTATAATAGTGGCCCAACTCATTTTGCACTAGACACTGTTCCATCGCTAAAAGAGTGTCTAGGTGTATTTTACTCTAGTATAGTAATTTCTGTTCCGTTGGCCATAATAGTGGGGTCCTATTCTCACCTCGATATAATTTAAGAGATGTGCAAAGACGGAACTAATGGCTAAAATTCTATTAATGATATTTAATCTAATTAACTTACTACTAATATTATCCGCCTTGTATATGATATGTCCTGTATTAGCTATGTGGTTACCCTATTTAGTACATTGCGTATTGATCATCCCTTTCATGGGTGCTATTCATTCCCATAAGTAGTGTCCTCTCTTGAGTCTATGCAGGTAAGAGATGATGTCTTTGTTGATTTGATGTACCTGGTGTGGGGTCTGAGAGGGTGTTCTTTGGACTTTTTTTTTCTTATTATTTCTACCTTTTTTATTTTTCTGTAGCAGGAGTTTTTTTATACCTTATTTTAGTTCATTATTAACCCTAAAATTTGCATACTCTGGTTTTATTAATGATTATTGAACTATTATGGTTTTTTATTGATCATTTGTGTTAATAATTTTTATACCTTGACCCTTGTGGTTAGTATGAGAATGGGGTTAATCTTGTACCGATCATGATGGTAACACCCCCACTTTTAGTGTATAGTTCTCCATAATAAAAAAAAAATTGAAATATATATTTTGGTGTGTTATAGGGGTAGTGGTGGAGGTTGTCGATCGAGGGGGCTATAATGGAGGTATTTGACATTAGAGAGGAGAGGGTTGTGGTGGTAGTTATCTTGGGGTTATTGTTATGATGATGACATGAGATATAAGGAGGATGGTGGTGGCCAGGGAAAAGAAGCCATAGGTAGGGGAAGGTCAAAACAAAGAAGGTGAGGATGTGGGAGAAATGGAGTTATTGGTGTGAGGTGAGGGTGATGGTGTTTGTTGGAGTGATCATGGTGAATGGAGAGGGTAATAAACAATGCTATAAGGAAGGAAGTCTTGGAATGGTGGTTGGACTCATGGCTATAGTGTAGAGGAAAAGGATACATGGATTGGCACACTATTAGGTTGAGAAGGTCCATTGGTTAGGGTGATGTCGTGCATTTTTGTGTGAGAGGGGCATAGGTAGGGAGTATGAGAAGGTCCTGATTATATGAGGCATGCACAATTGTGCATAATTTGGTGCATGACCATGGACATCATAAAAAAATGAATAGGGTATCTCGAGGAGGGGGTAATAAGTGTGGCTTGGGTTAGGGATGGTGAGGTGACAACAAGGGAAGGTGATGACATCATGCATTAAAGAGCAAGACCATGTAGAGGAATTAGTGAAGGGTAGACGGTAAAGAAAGAAGAAGAGGAAGAAGAAGTGAAGGGAGTTAGGTTTTTTTTTTCCTGTGAACCCAAATGAACATAATAGAGAGGGAAGATTATAGTATATATGTATACATGCAGAAGGTTGAGTGAAAATGGTTTGAATAGAAATGTGAGGTGTGAAACATGAGAAGTTAAAGGAGATAAGGGTATGTTTAGGGGAGTAAAAAGTGGCATGCCAAAGGGAGTTTAAATAAGAGAGGGAGATGGTAGGGAAAAGTAGGCTAGGAGTAGAAAAACATTATTTTTTTATATTTAGTTTGGTTAGGTTAGAGTACCCCATCTGGAAAAAGAAATTGGTTTAGGATAGATTTAATAAAAAGAAAAGTAGCAAAAATAATTAGGGAGATTATTAAAAAATTTATGTGGGTTATGGGTTAAAGGATAACAATAAAATAACTATTCCAAGCTATAAGGGTTAGGTTTTGAATAAAACGTTAGACATCTAAAAATGAAGGTTATGAAATTATAAGGTTTCACACACCCCTCCCCAAGTGGAGCATCATACGTAACAAAGTCATCCAAAGTGTCATTAATGACCTATATAAACTCAACTAGGTCCTTTGCTCGTGGGAATGAGTAACTTAAGCAAATGATAATTAGTAAACTATATAGTGAGTAAAGTGATAATACAATCATAACAAGGCTACAAAGAATATATAAGGATAAATAAAAAAATTAAGCAAGTAGAATAATGTGATGGAAGATGATAGCCCATTATTAGATACAATCATAAATAATATTATTATATATGCTAAGTTCAGGGAATTCACTATTCTTAATTTGGTGGAACAGCTTGAAGCACCTCTCACGAAAAAAGGCTTTTGATCCATAATAATTCTTCGGTGGAATAGACCTAACATATATCATGGTAACACACTCTTAACAAACATTTTTAAACTTGTGGATTGGTCTAAATCACTTCCTAGAGAAAAACGGTCCAAATCTAATATTATCGTCTAGTGGACCTAACATAACACTTAGGTCCTGACTTAAAAATCATTGACTTTAAGTGTAATCCCCCCAAATTTTAGAAAACTTATAATTTAATAAATAGTTTTATTTGAAATAAATTAGCTTTTAAAATTATTTAGTTTAATTATTATATGGATTTTCGAGTATATAAATGTGGATAGGAGTTTTTAATAAATTAAAAATAAATATTTTGTTATTTTATCATATTATTTTTATTTAAATAATTTTTCAAACTAATATTTTACTAAAATTATCCTTTTGAACCAATATATTAATTTATATTGAATTAAAATTTTAAATTAAATAATTTATCAAAAATATATATCTCATTATTTTCTAAATTAAATTAAATTATTTTCTCCTATTTTCCCTTTTCCCTCTCTTTCCTTTTCTTTTCCTTCTCCTTTTCTCCTTTTCCTACTTCCTTACTTTTTCCTTTCTTTCTTTTCCTGGCTTGGGCTGCCAGGCTTTCCCCTCTCCCCCGCGCGACTGGGCCTCGGGCCATCTCTCCCCCCTTCCTTCCTCCCTCTCCCGCGTGGCCCGTGTGACGCAGCCCAAACATTCCTTCTTCTTTTTTCCAGACTGGACCTGCCGGCCTCCCCTTCTTTCCTGCTTCGCACTTCCTCCCCCTTCCTTTCTCCCTTCTTCCACACTCGACCACCATTGTCTGCCATGATCGAGCACGCCGGCCGCCTGCAACTGCCATACCCGGCCACCACCTACCTCCCTGCTACTCCCTCTCCCTTCCCCGCCATTTTCTTTCCTATTTCGAACAAACCAACTCCTGGACCACAACTCATGTGCCCCGTTTCCTTTCCCTCTTCTTCTCTTCACCTCCCTATCACCCAACCACCATCTGCCACCCTACAACCTGCCCCGACCGCCCACTTACTCCCCCTGCCTCTCCCTCTTCTTTTCTTACCCTCACCAACCCTTCATTCCCCATAATTTCGAGCCCTCTTCTCCTTCCCCGAGCTCCTTCTCTCATTTTCTCCTCCTCCCATTTTTCCCCCGGTTTTTGCTCGCCGCCGCCAGCCGCCGCTCCAACCACTGCACCAAGCCCCTACGCCACCCTTTGCCACCACCTCCTACTGCGATGCACCATCATGCCACCCCCCTCGAGATCCTGCACTTCCTCCCTTCTCCCCCTCTTCTTTTCCTCCCCACTTTTCTCCCTTATCGGCAGGCCACTTGCAACCACTCCTTCCGCTGCCATCCAGCCGCCACCATTTGACACTCTGCAACCTCCTCTACAATCCCCATACATTGGTTGGCCAAAAGAAGTCCTTGAACCCCTTCATTTTTCCCTCCTCTTTTCCTTCCTTCTCAACCTCTCCACCTCGACCCACCTCAGCAACCATCTTTGCCGCCGCTGTCTCTGCCACCTTTGGCCGCCAACAACCCATCCTTAACCTCCACCTACACTCCCTCTTCACTCCTGCACCCTTACCTTGCCTCCAATCCTCCCCCATCTACCTCCTTGTCTAGCCTAAAGACCCCAAACCGAACCATCTCCCCCTCCCTTCTACCTCACCACCTTTGATCCCTTTCTCCCCCTTAATCTGCTTGTGACTCACGTTGTTCATGCAGCGTGAGCTCCCCCCCTTTGTTTTGGAATTTATTTGGCTAAATTTTGAGGTATATTAATAGTTAATTAAAGTGTATTATTATTAAATAATTTTTATAAAGTTTTATTCATTTTTATTTTTAATTCTAATATAATAATTATTGATATTATTTTTAGGTGTTGAGTTGCTAATTAAGCTTTGAATCTTTAATCGGGATACCGGTAAGGTTCAATTTTTGCGGGATTAAGGTAATCGTTAAACCTCACTTAAATGCATGGAAAAACATATGCTAGCACATTAGGGATTTTAGTATGATTTTATGCATGTTTTGTGTTGCCTAGTATGATATATATATGGTTGCTTATATTGATTGATAAAAAGAAAAGAAAAGAAAAGAAAATTATGATAGCTTTTGTGCCATGTGTAGAGATGATACTTAAGGACTAAGTTTGATATTTGATGGAAATGTTAAATGTTTGTCTATGATGTATTATGTTGCTAATGCATGAATAATATTATTGTCTAAGGGTATTTTAGTAATATGCCTATGTAAGTATGTGATCTAATATATGTAGTTGCTAATGAGTATTATGTTGAATAATGACAAGTTGGTGGAGTTAAATGATAAGAATGAAGTGCTAATATTAGTATTTTATGTAGTGGTGATAAATTCATAAAAGTGGTGTAATAAAGGGGTTAAGTGGTAATTTTGTAAGTCAAAAGTGTATTTTGGTAATTTAAAAAAAAGGGTAAAATGGTAATTTTGTAAGTCAAAGGGTATTTTGGTAATTTTGAAAGAAAAGGGTAAAATGGTAATTTTGTAAGTCAAAGGGTATTTTGGTAATTTCGAAAGAAAAGGGTGAAATGATAATTTTATAAGTAAAAAGATAAAATTGTAAGTTGTAAGAAAAGGGATATTATGGTAATTTTTGAGGCAAAAGGGCAATATGGTAATTTTATGATTAAATGGCAAAGTAAGTAAAGGGGTATTATGGTAATTTTTGGCGAAAAGGGGTAAAGTGGTAATTTTGGAGTCAAAGGGCAATATAGTAATTTATAAGTGGTAAGAATGGTAATTTTGGAAGTAAGGGGTAAAATAGTAATTTTGGATGAAGGAGGGTATTATGGTAATTTGCAAGCAAAAGGGGTAATATGGTAAAATTGGATGTAAGGGGTAAAATGGTAATTTTTATAAATAAAGGATATTATGGTAATTTGGAAGTAAGGGATAGAAGGATAACTTTTATAAATAAAAGGATATTATGGTAATTTGGAAGTAAGGGGTAGAGGAGTAATTTTGTAAATAAAAGGATATTATGGTAAACTTGGGAGTAAGGGGTAACTTGGTAATTATGATAATGACGAAAGATAATTTGGTAATTAAATTATGATTATAGAAGGGCAATTGGATAATTATGATACTAGAGAAGGGTAATTTAGTAAATTAACCAATTAAAGGGCATTATGGTAATTTTAATAATGGAGAAGGGTAATATAATAATTATAAAAATGGAGAAGGGTAAATTAATAATTATAAATATGGAGAAGGATAAATTGGTAATTATAATTATGAAGAAGGGTAAATTAATAATTGTAACTATGAAGAAGGGTAATTTGGGATTTATGTTAATTGAAAAGGGTAATTTGGTAATTTAACCAACTAAGGGGCAATTCGGTAATTATGATGATGGAAAAGGGCAATTCGGTAATTTAATCGACTAAAGGGTGAGTTAGTAATTATTTAACCTACTAAAGGGACAAATTGGTAATCATGATAGCAAAGATGGGTAATTTGGTAATTTATCCAACTAAAGGGCAAGTTGTTGATTGTAATAAAAGAAAAGGGCAAATTGGTAATCTAACCAACCAAATGGGAGACATGTTAAGTGTAGCAATTATGAGGGGTGAATGGTGATCTAAAAAGCGTAGGAGATAACTTGGTAACCTAAATCGGATAAGGGGTAATTTGGTAATTATACAACCTGAAGGGTAATATGGTAATTTGTCAAGTAAGGAAGGGATGACTTGGTAATCGTATAAGTAAGGGGTAAATAAGTAATCTGCATCTAACATGTCATTGTGATTGTGGAATTTCATAATATGATTCAAGTAATGCTAGTTAGTAATCGTATAATTACGAGAAAGAATCCTAATTCGGAATCAGATGAGATTATGATGGCTTTAATGGTTTTTCTGTGATATCTTGGATAACCGTCTGAATAAGAAATGACAAATGATATCAGAACGATTGAAAGCAAATAAGTATCTGCTTATTGTGCTTTTTGTGATCACCTTAATTAAGACATTAATACTTAAAGTGAAAGACCTCGAGATCGGGAATGGTGGCTCTTTAAGAGTCGCTACCCTAATGACGTGGTTTAGCCCACGATTATTCTAGTATTTGTTGGTGTGCCTTTGTGCCCCAGCCAAGCCCTATATCTTACTCTATCTAGCTCTACGGACCTATTTAGGAGGTATGCATACTTATGGATTAGGTGTCCTTGTCGGTAGGGTACTAGGTAGCTTTATGCACCAGTACGACCAGGGTACCTTTGCGTCCCTGGGTTCGTGGTTGAAGAGTACTGAGTAGCTTGTATGCACCAGTACGACCGGTGTACCTTTGTGTCCCAGGTTCTTGATCTCTCATCCGAGGCAAATAAATAGAATTGTTGTGCTGATCAAGGAAAGGAAAAATACTAATAATGAAAGTGAAATATTAATAAGCCGGGCCTAGATGACTTATCATATTGAGTAGCGATCCACCGGTTATAATAGTGGCCCAGGAGCGTGTTGCCCTGGCAAGTGATTATGAGTACCGATCCACTGGATATAATAGTGGCCTAGGAGTGTGTTTCCCTAGCAAGTGATTATGAGTACCGATCCACCGGATATAATAGTGGCCCAGGAGCGTGTTGCCTTAGCAAGTGATTATGAGTACTGATCCACCAGCTAAAATAGTGGGGGTCTCGAGCTCAATAAAACAAGTATTGGATGTGAATAAATTATGGAAAGATATTAAGCAATTATAGTGGAACACCTTGTGAGTCGGGGCTAGACCGGTCCACCGGCGAATAATAGTGGCCAGGAGCGTTCTGCCCTAGAGACCGATCCATCGGTAATAATAGTGGTCAGGAGCGTTCTGCCCTGTATGTATTCCGGTCCACCGGCTATAATAGTGGGGTTCCCGCACTCACTTGGATATAACCAAAGAGATGATTGAATAATGATGGACTAATGGCTTAAGGCCCAAAAGTATCGATCGTGACTTATAACTTGTTATATATGTGATTGTTATGTATGCACCTCTTATTCATATGTATATAGCGTGCATTGTGTTGCACTGCGGGCTTGTTTTTAAGTGTGGTATTAAAGGGTTACTCAGTACCATAGTACTGAAGGGATTCCCTTCGTGGGGCCCCTGCCTATTCAATGGGCAGTGCCCCTTGCAGGTCTTTTCAGGTGCTACTCAAGTGGGCAACGGGAAAGAGAGTAAGGAATTATCCGGTACCGTTAGGGTTTTTCTCTTTCCTTTTTAAATTCCTGGTTTTAATGTTAATGTTGTTAAAGTAACCATCATTGGTGGATTTTATTCTTGTAAATGATTTGATGCACTACTCTGATTTGAAAATGGATTGTAAATTGTGTTTTAAACTTTTAGCCTTAGCACTTAGTACGGAAACGGTAGGAGTGAATCAGTCTCGTACTAAGTGTAGCGGTAATATCCCCAGCATTCATGCTTTTATAATTTGCTTCCGCTAACTCTTTCAAATAAAACGAAAATCTTTCACTTTAAGTACTTAGTGTCTTATTCATGGTATTGTATCTCAAGGTCATCATGTAGACACATAGTAAGGTATGAAATTCATATAATTCGTGAGGATATTGATATATTTCCTATGGAAAAATGTCATATTCCCTCTAAGAAATCCTAATTTCTTAAGTTAAGCATAACTTTTTCACTTATACTCATTTTATCACAAAATTCAATAATCATCGTTATAATATTATTATCAACATGTTTAAAAATAAATGTCTAACTAGAATATCTTATACATGTGATAATAGACTAAATTTGGGGTTACTATTCATAATTCCCTACAAAACCCTAATTTCACAAATTCAACATAACATTTCTCATTGGAAACATATAGCCATAAAATTTAATACACATTCCTAAAATGCCAATAATAAAAACTTATCAGGAAATTAAGGTATAACTCTAATATTTCACACATGTAATGATGGCCCTACCTTTAGGGTTATTATTCCTAATATAAGCTATTTTCTTATTTTCTTGGACTCCAACTATTCATAAACACTTCAAAGATTCCACATTATAGGTTTAGCATATTTTTACCAATTACCCTTTAAAATAACCAACATTTCATATTTGTAACACCCCCAAATTTACTACGGAAAAATTTCGTTTAAGACAAAGGTTTTAGCGGAAGTGAAAGAATTAAAACCATAAACTTGGGGGTATTACCGCCACACTTAGTACCAGACCGGTTCACTCCTACCGTTCCGATACTAAGTGCTAAGGCTAAACTAAACAATCATTAAGTAAGAGTCATCAAAACATAGGTCCATAGTTAACATAGACCATTCACGAAAACCACGAGTCAACAACAGTTAAAATATCGTTTAGGAATACAACTTAGAGTACGGTTTCAAAGCAAGGAGCGTAGTACAAAATATAGCCAATAAAACAGATCCCAAGGGACCAATATCCGGATCGCCTACTCGCTTAAGCCAAGCCTTCCACCCCACAATTTGTAACCGATCAAACCTGCATAGGAGGTCTGCTCCCCACCATTAGTGGATCATCACAGGACCCATTCAATCAATGTAGTATCAATACGGGTCCAATACTGAGTAAGGGCGCTGGTGCGCTAAGGCCAAGCATACAGTCATACCACATAGCACGTATAACACAATCATGTAGAAAACATGCGAAGATAAGGTATGAACACTTTTTTGGTGACTTATTCTTTATTCTCATTGATGATAATAAGTCCATTTCCACACATTTCTTCAATAACCCATGTGAGCGCGGGAGCCCCACTATTATAGCCGGTGGACCGGAAGATATACGCACAGGGCAGAACGCCTCTGATCCACTATTATAGCCGGTGGACCAGAAAATAAACGCACAGGGCAAAACGCCTCTGATCCACTATTATAGCCGGCGGACCGGATCACAACCCCGACTCACATGGTGTTTCACTGTAAGTACTTAGTATTTTCCCATGGATTACTTCATTCATTTTCATTCAAAGCATTCTTCATTAATCCATGTGAGCGCGGGAGCCCCACTATTATAGCTGGTGGACCGGAAGATATCGCACAGGGCAGAACGCCTCTGATCCACTATTATAGCCGGTGGACCGGAAAAATAAACGCACAGGGCAAAACGCCTCTGATCCACTATTATAGCCGGTGGACCGGATCACAGCCCCGACTCACATGGTGTTTCGCTTTAAGTACTTAGTATCTTTCCCATGGATTAACTTATACGTTTGGTTTGTCGAGCACGAGATCCCCCACTATTATAGCCAGTGGACCGAAAGATATCGCACAGGCAGAACGCCTCTGATCCACTATTATAGCCGGTGGACCGAAAATAAACGCATAGGGTAAAACGCCTCTAATCCACTATTATAGCTGGTGGACCGGATCACAAGCTCAGCTCGACATCTTTCGCTTTACGTGATTAATGTCTTATCGGTGTCTTATTAAATCACATCACACCCTAACATGCATGCCCACTACATTCCATTGCTTTCCCTTCCAAGAGGGCTCATCCCATATGTTGAGACTCGTAACTCTTCTCACACCCGACATCCATCCCTCGTAGACTTAGGCATAGTGGCATATAGTAAGGCACAATCTCCAAGAATATAGGCCATCCCATTACATATGATGTCGACCCCGCATGTCCTAATCCCTCTAAGGTTCCTCCTCGGAGACCCTAATCGGACCTATGTGGCCCAACTCTTTCTTACTTACCCAAACGTTACTTTATTCTCTATCTTACACCTCATTCTTTTATTAGGAAATTCCCCAAATGTGTTACTTTATCTCCCAAGTTCACGTGTGACCGACAAAACCCTAGTTGGCCATTCAAAACCCTATCTGACCACGCCAACCCTAGTTGGCCGCACCAAACCCTAGCACTTTACTTCTTCAACAAGTAACCTCCCTCTTTCACCCCAAAATCTCTTCTCTCCTTTAGAAACCCCCGCTCATCTTTTATATAAGTGAGTTCTCACTCTCAACCCCATACTCCACCATGCAAACCCTAGTACCACCCTACAACATTAATACCACCACACAAACCACAACCACCATGCAAACCCTAATACCACCATACAACATTAATACCTCCATAAAATCATAAATACCACCATACAAACATTAATACCTCCATAAAATCATAAATACCATCATACAAACCCGAATACCACCATAAGCCATTAGTACCACTATGCAATCATTAGTACCACCATACGAACGTTTATGCCACCATACAAACCCTAATTCCACCATACAAACTTCAAGACTCCCATGATGGTTCCCAACTCATATTACCATTTATCCTAACATGCATGTCCTAGTGGGTCATAACATAATACATCATAAACATCATACATATAAATGTCATGCTCATGTCACGGAATCACATACAACATACCTCAATCTCCAAGCTGCGCTACACATAAGACAAGTTTTCCACAAATCAGATAATACATGGCATAGCATGGCTTAACTGCTATTATGACCCAATTAGGTTTGATAATATTTTTATGGAATTTAATTGTGTTTGATTCTTTCACGTAAAAATCAATTAGGTTTTATTTAAAATAAATTAAATTCATATTTGAACTTGTTATTATGATTACATTTGTGAAATTGACTGTTTTAGCATTTAGAAAACCTTAACTGCTCAAGTAGGCTTTGAAAAAAAATTGATTATTTTATATTATTCTGTATTTCAACTATTTTTACTAACCTAGTCTTGTCATTTTCAGCGATGTTCAAGGGAGGCATCTTAATGGATCCCAAAGCTAGGGTTTTCCTGCTCTTTGTGCTAGGATAGCTTAGAAGCTAGATAAAACTCCTAAACTCCTAGTTAATAGATCAAGGGTATTATCTAATGATCTTTTCTCTATCTATGGAATCTCTTGTTGTTTTTAATATTCTTGCTATGAATTTGATAGGCTAGATCTTGTGCTAAGGTGAAGGGGAATTTTCCCTGACTCGAATGCGTTAAATTATTGCATCTTTTTTTATTCAATTCATAATCTATGTGTTGTGTTATTGATTGATTGACGAAAATCAGAACCCGGCCATGGTTCATCATTCCGTCAATCAATCAATAACACAACACATAGATCATGAATTAAATAAAAGAGGATGCAATAATTCAACACATTCGGATCGGGGGAAATTCCCCTTCACCTTAGCACAAGATCTATCCTATCAAATTCATAGTAAGAATATTAAAAACAACAAGAGATTCCATAGATAGAGAAAAGATCATTAGATAATACCCTTCATGTTCACAAATTTTTGCAAAAATTAACCTTCTTGCACCTTAGTCTCTAATTTACAAGAGAGATCTTGATGAATTGGGGAAGAGGATAGAGAAGAGAGAACAGAGAAGAGAGAGGGATTAAAGGCTACTTGGAGAAATTAGAATGAGAGTTTTTATATTATTGCCTCACGGATCCCTAGGGTATTGATAAAGATGGGCTTCCTATGTCAACCTTGACAATGATGCGTATTTCGACTATAATGTTTTCATCATAACTCCGATTAAGAGGGTTTTAGATGCGTTAGAAAGCTATTAAAATTATCTACAACTTTTATGTTGAAAGCTTCTCCAAATCCAGACTTTTTTCCAGTATAAATTCCATTTCTTTGAAGCCCATATACTTTGAATATGCATTATTGCTTCCATTTTATTCTAGAATTTACATTTTAGCTCTAAATCTCTTTTCGCTTTAACTTTTGCTCCTCTTTGTTCCTCTTTTTATGCTTTCTTCTCCCTTTAAGCTTATTCTTTTTTCCATCCTTCATGATTTTTTTTGCTTGAGACCCTGCAAAATTTCACAACACAAAGGCAGTAACAAGAACAAAAAGGGAGAATTCCAACTAAAATTAGAGGTAAAAACTCTTATAAACCTTAGGAATAAGATGCAAAAGTTACACTTAACAAATCCCCCATGCTGAAAAATTTTCTTTTCCCCAAGCAAAGTAATACAAGAAACCCACCATGGGTAAAAAGAAAAGTAGTAGGATCCCTTTCTTAGAAAAGAGTGTTTAGCCCTTTAATAGCACAAGAGTCAAGTAAGAAGCAATAAGACCCAAAAATATAACAATTAAAAGCTCCATTTTTGAAAGATATTTAGGTTTCCCTTTATGTGAGAAATGTAACTGTACTATCAAGCTCTAGGAACTTGCCATGCAACAAAGGATATCCAATAGTGGACAACAGGTAACCATATACCAACTCACTCATTCCTTAAAGTTTCGAATTAGAATTTTCACTTTAGGTCTTGTGGACACACCTCTCATATGTTTTATTGTATTTAAAGGTTCCGCTCTATTCCTCTAACTCATGATCATGATCATCCATATGCTTGGAATGCTTTTCGATTCTCCACCACTAGAAAGACTTAGAACACACAAAAATCAAGAGGTCTTATTAGGGTTGTAATAGGGCCATGGGTTAAAAGGTTAGGAAGTAATTTTTTTTAAAGTGGATTTAAAATTCTAGTATCAATGAGATATGGTATTATTTTTTTTAATAACATATATTTTACCATCCCAACTTTTCATCATAAAACACAAGCACTCCAAAGTTATTATTGATTCTTTTTTTTTAAATGAGAGATATATCGATTTGATTTTCATAATACACAACCATTCACTCTTTCACACCTCCCCCATGCTTAGCTTACATCACACTTCCAACTCCTTTTTTCAAATTTCGCAACAACCATTGATTATAGATTTACGGGGGGTAAAGGAAATTGGGTTAAATGTGTGGTTAGATCAAGAAAAATGGCCATAAGCTTAATAGGGTTAGTAAAGGATAAAATATGAAGGTCAGGATCTTTGGCTAATGTAGTTTATGACAAAAAAAAACAAGTGCCTCTATCATTTTAATGCACGTCTAAGTCATATGTGGTTTTGAAGAAAACCATCGCAAGTTCTAATTTCCCAAGTCATGGTGGGAGACACAAGAAAAAGAAAAATAAGAGACTATAGTGATGTATCAGTCTAAAGGCTCAAAGTCTCACTGGATCCAAAATTCTCTAATTCTAACCCCTTTGGCAAAGAGTAAATTAGTATAAGTCAAACTACAATACGACAAGAATGTTAAGGCATACGTAACCCTAAAGCTCTCAAACACAATTACACTTGTCTCATAACAATGCAACCAAAACATTCAAGAACATAGAAATCTATTTTCAAAAGATTATTCAAAGGGTTTTAACATATCAAACTAAACACTCATGCCATTGCAAGAAAAAACACACTCTTTAATATCATCAATGAAGGGTCACTTCCTTTTCTTTTCTTTGTTTGTTATTTTTTATAGATAAATATCCAAAAGAAATAACCAAGGAAAAAGACAATAACACTCATCAAAATAAAATAGGGAAGAACATAATACTAACCAATTGATAAGGATAGGCCATCTTCTCCCCCATGCTTATGTATCACATTGTCCTCAATGTCAAACAAGAAGCGCAAAAGAAAAGAGAGGAAAAAAAATCCATGGATCAATCTAATGGAGGAGGTGGCGGAGGTTAGTGGATGATGTTTTGGTGGTTGTGGTGGTGGCGGGATGGCGACAGCGTTATGCAATTATGGCGGTGGAGAATTTGGTGGAAGTGCAAAGAATTTGCTTGGTTAATTTCACTCCTTCACACTCAAATAATTTGACCATGGTCACCATTTGAATTAGAATTTCCACGTCACCACCTACAAATCCATTAAACAAAAGCCATAAGGAAACAAAGAGAAAAAAAACCAAGTGAACAAAAATAAGAAAAATAAATAATAATAAAAACTTGGGTTGCCTCCCAAGTAGCACTTGTTTATAGTATTAGCTCGACTTTCTCGTTTCACTCGGGATAATCTAGAAGAATGGTGGTTTTGAGGGCTGTAACCTCACCACCTTTATACACCTTCAACCTTTGTCCATTCACTTTTAATGGTTCTTTATTGGGGCTAGAGATTTCGATTGCTCCAGATGGAAAAACTTGCATGATTGTGAATGGTCCTGACCATTGGGATCTAAGCTTTCTAGGGAACAATCGCAAACGAGAATTAAATAGAAGAACTTATTGCCCCAATTCAAATTCTCGTTTGGTGATGCATTGATCATGAATCCTTTTTGTGCGCTCCTTGTATAGTTTTGCACTCTCATATACCTTAAGCTGGAATTCATCGAGTTCATTCAATTGAAGGAGCCTCTTCTCACCTGTAGCTTGCATATCAAAGTTAAGGAAATAAGTAGCCCAAAATGATTTATGCTCAAGTTCTATAGGGAGGTGACATGATTTTCTGAAAACAAGATTATAACTGGACATTCCAATGAGGGTTTTAATAGCGGTACGGTAAGCCCATAGAGCATTGTCAAGTTTCAAGGACCAATCCTTTCTAGAGGAGTTAATCATTTTCTCAAGAATTCTCTTAAGCCCACGGTTTGACACCTCCACTTGACCGCTAGTTTGAGGATGATATGGGGTAGAAACCTTATGGTTAACTCCATACTTACTTAAAAGAGCATTAAATTCTCTATGGCAAAAATGAGAACCCCCATCACTAATGATAGTCTTAGGTATCACAAATCTTGAAAATATATTCTTTTTCAAAAATTTGGTGATGACTTTTGCATCGTTTGTGGGAGTGGCTATAGCCTCTACCCACTTAGATACATAATCAACTGCCACAAGAATATATTCATTAAGCATAAACGTAGGAAACAGTCTTATAAAATTGATTCCCCAAACGTCGAATAACTCCACTACAAGAATGTTTTTGAGGGGCATCTCTTATTTTCTAGAAATATTTCTCATTCTTTGACACCTATCACAAGTCTTAGCAAAGGAGTATGCATCATGAAATAAGGTAGGCTAATAGAATCCACATTGCAAGACTTTTGTAGCCAGTTTGGTGGGGCCAAAATGGCCACCATACTCTTTACTATGACAATGAGATAGTGTAGAATGCATTTCGTGCTCGGGGATGAATCTTCTAATGACATGATCAGCACAAATCCTATAGAGGTAGGGATCGTCCCAAAAGTAATACCTTAGATCATGTAAGAACTTCTTCCTTTGATGAAAGGAAAGATCATTGGGTAAGATTCCACTTACAAGATAGTTCACAATATCAGCATACCAAGGATGATTTGTAACCGCGTAGAGTGTCTCATCGGGAAATATGTCTCGAATAGGTGTAGGTTCCTGATTTACCTCGTCGGCAGAGGGTAAATGAGAAAGATGATCAGCTACTTGATTCTCGCTACCCTTCCTATCCTTTATTTCCAAGTCAAACTCTTACAACAATAAAATCCATCGAATGATTCTGGGCTTTGCATCCTGCTTAACAAAAAGATACTTCAAGGTGGCATGGTCAGTATAGACAGTGACCTTGTTAAGCAATAGATAAGGACGCAACTTGTCAAAGGAGAAAACCACAACTAGCAATTCTTTTTCAGCTGTTGCATAATTCATTTGTGCTAAATTCAAAGTCTTGCTAACATAATAGATAGTATGAAAAAGTTTGTCCTTACGCTACCCCAAGACTGCTCCTATAGCAACATCACTGGCATCACACATAATCTAAAAAGGTAAATTCTAGTTAGGAGTAACAATAATCGAAGCATCCTCAATTTTTTCCTTTAAAGTGTTAAAGGCAACCAGATAGGCATTAGAAAAGTGAAAGGGCACATCTTTATCCAACAAATCACAAAGAGGTTTTGAAGTTTTTGAAAAATCTTTAATGAAACGTCTATAGAAACCTGCATGGCCAAGGAAACTACGTATATCTTTAACACATGCAAGGGGTGGCAGTTTCTCGAAGAATTTAATTTTGGCTTTGTCTACCTCTATCCCTTTGCATGAAATCTTATGCCCTAAAACTATTCCTTCCTAGACCATCAACTGACACTTTTCCCAATTGAGAACCAAATTTGTATCCTCACAATGCTTAAGAACAAGCTCAAGATTATTTATGCATGCATCAAATGATGACCCAAAGATTGAAAAATCATCCATAAAAATTTCCATAAAAATTTTCAATCATATCATGTAACAAAGCCATCATAAACCTTTGAAATGTGGCAAGGGCATTACAAAGACCAAATGGCATCCGTCTATATGCAAAGGTGCCATAAGGACAAGTGAAGGTAGTCTTCTCTTGGTCCTCAAGGGAAATAGGTATTTGCATATAACCAGAATACCCATCAAGAAAGCAATAATAGTCATGCCCCGCCAAGCGTTCAAGCATCTGATTAATGAAGAGAAGGGGGAAGTGGTTTTTTCTAGTGGCATCATTCAGCTTTCTAAAATCAATGCAGACACGCCAACCTGTAACAGTTTTAGTAGGAACCAATTCATTATTATCATTATTGACTACTGTTATTCCCCCTTTCTTGGGAACCACTTATACAGGACTAACCCAAGAGCTATTAAAGATTGGATAGATCATACCTGCATCTAATAGCTTAATTACACCTTCTTCACCACCTCTTACATTGTTGGGTTCAATCGCCTTTGCGGTTGGATCACTTTCTTGTGGTTGTCTTCCATGAGAATTTTGTGTATGCACATGGAAAGGCTAATCCCTTTAATATCAGCAATGGTCCATCTAAAGGCCTTCTTTCGTTCCTTAAGCACTCTCATCAATTTTTCTTCCTGCAAATTAGTCAAAGATGAAGATATAATAATGGAAAGTGTATAATTATGACCAAGAAATGCATATTTCAAATGTTGAGGTAGTGGCTTGAGCTCTAGCGTGGGAGGTTCCTTAATAGATGACTTCAATTTTGGAATTTGGGCCCTCTTTAGCCCTCATAAGGGGACCATAGTGTGACGACCATATGGTGGATGTGCATTCAAGTACTGGACAACCTCTTCTTCTTTCTCTTTGTTCTCCCACTCTCTTTGTTAAGCCAAACACCTTTCCAGGGGATCCTGCACAATACTTGCTTGAAAACAATCATCAATTACATTATCTAAGATATCAATGCGATAGCAAGTGTTATCATCTAAGGGGTATTTCATGCTTTTAAATACATTAAAAGTGACTTCTTTGCCTTGGAAATGAAGAATGAGCTTACCCTCTTGGACATCTATGAGAGTGCGTCATGTTGCAAAGAAAGGCCTACCAAGAATTAGGGGGACTTTATGGTCTTCCTCCATATCTAGCACAACAAAGTCAACAGGGAAGATAAATTTGTCTAATTTAACTAAAAAGTCTTCAATAATACCCCTAGGATATTTGATAGATCAATCAGCCAACTAAAGGAACATATTGGTGGGTTTTGGTTCCTATAGACCTAGACGCTTGAAAACAGAGAAAATCATCAAATTAATGCTCGCACCATGATCACACAACACCTCCTCGAATTTTAGATCCCCAATTACACATGGGATAGTGAAACTTCCTAGATCCTTAAGCTTAGGAGGAATTTTGTTCTGTAAGATTACACAACATTCTTCATTCAAACTTACTGTTTCAAACTCTTCCAGTTCCCTCTTGTGAGTGATTATGTCCTTTAGAAACTTCCCATAACTAGGCATCTGTATCACAATGTCAAGTAAAGGTAAGTTAATGTGCACTTTCTTAAGTATATCAAGAAATTTTGAAAATTGAGCATCTAACTTGCGTTGTACAATCCTACCTGGAAATAGAGGAGGGGGAACATATGCTTTTACCTCTTGAGGTGAAGTGTGGATCGCCTTTGGTTGTACTTCAGGTGCTTTCTCTTCAGGAGCTTTTTCTTCAACTTCTTTGGGCTCTTGAGGGCATGGTTCAGGTAGTGGTTTCCCACTCCTCAAGGCTATTGCATTGATTTACTCTTTGGGGTTAATGACTGTATCACTAGGCAAAGTGTTAGGTGCTCTACTAGAAATGGCATTAACAAGTTGCCCAATCTGTGCCTCTAGGTTCTTGATGGATGCATCCTAATTTTGGAGGCGGGCGTCTTGTTTTCTGAAGGCGAGCTTAAATTTGAGAGTCATGTTTTTGAAGGGTGCTCTCGGTGCGAGTGATGAACTTGGACATCATCTCTTCAAGGGAAGAAGATTGAGGTTGTTGGGGCGGTAAAGGAGCTGGAGGTGTTGGTTGTTGTTGTGTGAATCTCGGAGGCTTTGTAGGAACTTCATTTCTCCAACTGAAGTTTGGATGGTTTCTCCATCCAGGATTGTACACATTGGAGTAGGGATTGTTCGGTCTCCCATAACTATTTCCCATGTAGTTCACTTGATCATAAGACTATTGGAAGGGATTCCTAACTTGACATTCTGTGCTCAAGTGTGATCCACCACAAAACTCACACATAGCTGCATTAGCCTGTACCTGCATACAAGAAGTACTACCAATTTTGTCAAATTTTTTAGCAAGTAAATCAATCTTAGCCTCTAATGCCATGATGGAATCTAAAGAGTGAATTCATGGAGTTCTTTTGTCTTGGGGCACGTTCAGAGTGCCATTAGTGGGAATTCGAGGCTAGATCCTCAATGAACTCATAAACCTGCTCTGGAATCTTGTTCATAATGGTACCTCCTGTAGCTGCATCTATCATAGAACGGTTAGTAGCAGAGATACCATTATAAAAAGTTTACATCTAAAGCCACATAGGCAGGCCATGATGTGGACACTTCTTAAGCAAATCCTTAAACCATTCCCATGCATCATAAAGTGATTCAAGGTCATTTTGCATAAAGGTAGTGATGTCATTCCCTAATTTTGCAGTTTTTTATTATGGAAAATATCTAGAAAGGAAAGACTTCATCAAATTGTCCCAAGTAGTAGTATACCTTGGGGTTAATGAGTGTAACCAACTTTTATCCTTATCACATAAAGAAAAAGGGAACAATCTAAGCCTAATTGCATCATTAGAAACACCATTTAGCTTAAAAGTGTCACAGATTTCTACAAAGTTAGCAATGTGGGAGTGGGGATCTTCATTAAGGTTACCTCCAAACTGAACTGATGTTTGTAGCATCTGGATGATGGGAGGCTTGATCTCAAAATTATTAGCTTGTAAGATCGGTCTTTGTATGCTTGAGGTTGAGCCATCAAGGCTCGGTGTAGCATATTCCTGAAGCGACCTAGGAATGGGAGCGTGCTCTTGGATAGGAGCTTGTTCTTGGAGTAGGTGGTGGGATCTGTCCATCATGGGGTGGAGGATTGGTTTCCATTTCAATGCATGTGGTCTCTGACCTGCGTAAATGTGAGATGGTTCTCTCGAGCTCGGGATCAAGTGGCAATAACTTACCCCCACTAGCATGGGTCATGCACTAGTGTACCTGCACTAAATCCAAAACTCCTACACCCAAGATTAGTCAACCACAACAAAAAAAATGCAAGAATAAAATTAAATAAAATAAAATGTCTAGATCACAATAAATTCCTTGAGTCCTAATGTCACTCGCTACCAAATCCCCAGCAACGACGCCAAAAACTTGACACATTCCTACCACAAGTGCACGGGGTTGGAGTAGTAGTCAAGGTCGATCCCATAAGGATTGGTGAATGACCACTAGGACAATGATAGGACATAGATATGTCTAGACTATGAGATTATATGAAATAATAAATTTTAAGCTAAAATAACTAAAATAACTATCTAAGCTAAAAGGAAAGGAAAATAGCACTCAAGTGACTCAAATAAATAGAAGAGCTAATGTTCCGATTCATCGCCCCCGATCCTCACATGTAATCGAATATCACATCACAAAATAATTCAACAATCATAATCAATCATGCCAACAAGGATAGAAAGTGTTGTGCTTTCTCAAGCCACAACCACCCTATTACATATCTATGGCCCTAACTATCTCTAGCTTAGAGTATAATAGAATGTAATGCATTATAGTCCATAAAGTTTCCTCCTTTATTGTTGTAGAGGTCAAATTAATCATCTCTTGACCTACAATTTAATCTCCCGTTGTGCTATTGGGTTTAATACTAGATTATCTCTCAATCTCACAGGTATTTTCCACACCGAAAATCTGAACCCGGCCATGGTTCATTAATCCGTCAATCAATCAATAATACAACACATAGATCGTGAATTGAATGAAAAAGGATGCAATAATTCAACATATTCAAATCGGGGGAAATTCCCCTTCACCTTAGCACAAGATCTAGCCTATAAAATTCATAGCAAGACTATTAAAAAAAACAAGAGATTCCATAGATAGAGAAAAGATCATTAGATAATACCCTTGATATTCACAAATTCTTGCAAAAATTAAACTTCTTGCACCTCGGTCTCTTATTTACAAGAGAGATCTTGATGAATTAGGGAAGAGGATAGAGAAGAGAGAAGAGAGAGGGAGTGGAGGCTGCTTCGAGAAATTAAAATGAGAGTTTTTATATTATCGCCTCATGAATCCCTAGGGTATTGATAAAGACGGGCTTCCCATATCAGCTTTGACTATGATGCGTATTTTGACCATAACGTTTTCATCATAACTCCGAATAAGATGATTTTGGATGATTTAGAAAGATATTAAAAATATATAAAACTTTGATGCTGAAATATTCTCCAAATTAAAACCTTTTCTTGGTATAAATTCCACTCCTTTTAGGACCATATATTTTGAATATGCATTCTTGCTATTATTTTATTCCAGAATTTATATTTTAGCTCTAAATCTCCTTCCACTTTAACTTTTGCTCCTCTTTGCTCATTTTTTCTCCTTTATTCTCCCTTTAAGCTTATTCTTTTTTCCATCCTTTATGAATTTATTATTTCTTGAGACCCTACAAAATTTCACAACACAAAGGCAATAACAAGAACAAAAAGGGAGAATTCCAACTGAAATTAGAGGTAAAAACTCTTATTAACCTTAGGAATAAGATGCAAATGTTACACTTATCAGATAGCTTAGAAGCTAGATAAAACTCTTAAACTCCTAGTTAATAGAATCTTATATTTTGATGTGTATTTTATATTTTAGTTATGCTGTGAGCATGCTGGGGATTATTAATAAGGCGTATAATTTGTGTGTCCTATCAATATGGCCATCCTAGAATTCTAATGTTGTACTTAACTTGTGGTACTATGTAAACTATATAAGTTATTATGCTATGTAAACTATATAATTTTATATTATTTTCATGTTTTTAATGAGAATGCAAGTGGTTGAATTCATTATTTTCAATCATGTTTAATATTACCAAGAACATTAGTGATGGTCATGTATGATAGAATATGTGACCATGGGAATAAAGTATAAAAAATTCAAGTGATAAGTGAAAGGAGTGAATTATGGGAATCGTACTATAGGTCACATTAGTATTCATAGCTAGGGGTTGTACATAGTCCATCTTAAGAAGTCTTGGGATGGCTTCTAATGAAGGCTCATGAAATATATGCCTACCTTATGATTTCATATGGTGTCATCCTTCGTAATGCTATAGCTTAGTTCATATTAGTTATTTATCTCTATTCCATTAGCAAAGTGTCTCTTTATACTCTAGTCCATTTAGGACCTAGAAAAGATCTTTGGGTATCCACACTCTAAAGCTCCCAAGCTCAACACAAGGTAGACTAACTATCACCCATCCTCAAAAACCTATAAATCGTCTTTTGTTCATTGGAATGAGTAGGTGACCAAATAAACAGGAACATTTGTAAGGCTATGTATTGAATAAGTCAAGTTACCTCCTTAATGGGAGTCATAGGCATGAAAGGCCTAATGCAATAATAGAGATCATAATAAAACATAATATCATACTTATATGATACTTTTAGGTGTACAAGTATTATCATGATTGTATAATGCATTAGGATTTAATGCTATGGAAAGACTTAGATAGTTCATAACTGATCCTTCTCATCAACACAACATAGATATCATGGATAACAATGTCTAATTAATAACAAGGTATTCCACATCTCGCTAGGCTATTCTATTATTCACTTATAAGAGTATCCTATTAGGTTCATTTTCTAAGTTTACATAATCTATTAGATTAATTATTTACAATCCATTATTCCTTATTTGAGAAATGGATTTATTTCCACTCATGGTCTCAAATACCATAGAAGTCTATCCAAACCAGATGATATAAAGTCTCATTGACGCTAAGTAACAACCAATGGACATCAAGTTTTAGCTAAAGAAAAAATACTACAAATGAACGTCAAGTCTTGGTAGAAACTACATAAATAATCTATGTAACCAATTCATTTAGTATCAATATTCCCTAGTATATAAAAATTTCCAGACTAGATAAGGTACTAGGATCTGACCCAAATGCACGAATAAATGTCCAAAGGCATACTAGCCATAGATAAATAATTGAGGATTGGTTAATCTAGACCCATGCACCACTTGATCATCTTTCACTTTAAACAATTAGCCTGTTCCTCTCCATGGTTAGGTTATCACATAAGGCTCACATAATAACCAAGACAACAAATCCACATAATCATTCCATATTAACCATTGTTACCCTCCAAACCAAGAGGTGGGATTTTCATTAGTTCTTATCCAAGTTTAATCCATTTATTTAGATATTCCAATCATGCTAAGAATTTGGATTACATAATCAATTAGTAGCATCATAGCATATAGGCTCAAATTTTCCCATTAAAACTTTGTAAAGGCATTTATTAAATACACCATGAATTATAAATTGATTAATCCATCTAATAAGTTAGTTAATTCATTCTAAGATTTGTGTTTTCATCATTAAAGAATCATATTATAGCATAACATAAAATCTCAAATCATATTGAGAATCATAGAAACAAGACAATACACTCTAGTAGAAATAGTTGGTTAATATGGTATAACTGGTCGATTAGTTTGGCCTAGCTCAACCCCTGAGTTACCTTGGAACCAATTGATTAGTTTTTTTAGACTAGTTGACTATTCTATGACTATTCGATCAATCTTTTCAAAATAGTCAATGGGTTTAACCAAGGAGCAACTAGTGTTACTGCAAATAATTAGGTCTATCGGTTTAGGTTAACAAGTTAACTGCTCTAAGGACTAGTTGAACGGTTTGGCTTAACCAGTCAAATAATTTGCTCATTGATAGAAAATAACATGTATTATTAATGTCATTAAGGATCCAAAATCAAAAACAACATATCATAACATCACCATTTACAAAAAATAGTGCTTATACATGGCTATATAATAGTCATGTTATATCCATTTATAATTAACCATAGTTTCTCATGAATTCATACTTTTCTCATAAATCTTAAATCTTCTACATAAAACACCAAATTACTCATAATATCATTTATTCATAAAAAGATTAGAAATTTACATAGTACACCACTTCACATGTTTAATCATGCCACATTTCAAAGAAATAATGACTTACTTAAAATCTTGGCATAATTCCACACCAAGAAAGCAAAATGAAAGATTTTAACTTCAAAAACATTAAAATAGGAAATTAAAACATAGGGGCCTCAAAATAGTTATTGTAAATCAAGAAATATCAAGGAGAGAAAGGAAACATAATCTACCATCTTTAAGGAGTTTATAAGAAAATTAGGTAAAAAAAGAAACTCATCTTTTCCCTAAATCTAAATCTTTTTTTCCTTAAGGACAAAATAAGAGGAATCTAGAGAAATGATCATAAAAGGTACATGAATTAAAGTGAAATCTTAAAGTGGGGAAGAGTGGAACATAAGTGTTGAGAAAAATTTGAACATTTTGGTGGTTGAAAAGAGGTAAAGGTAAGAGATGAAATCTCAAAGTGGGGAAGAGTGGAGCATAAGCATTGAGAAAACTCTAAACATTTTGGTGGTTGAAAAGAGGTAAAGGTAAGAGATGAGTAGTGGTATTTATAACCAATGAATCAATCAAGGAATGAGTGAGAGAGTGCAACATATCAAAAACCTTAATTTTACTATTCAAATTTAGGCTAAATGGGTGAGTTTATCAAGGAAAAGTTAGCTAATCTCCCAGAGCTAAAATAATGATTCTTTAGAGAAGGGAGATCGAGATTCTTAAGGGAATGGTCAAACATATGAAAGGAAATGGGAAGATCAACATGAGAAAAAAAACTCTTAGCCTCGTAGTGATAGCCTGGAACAAGTCATCTTTTCTAGGGTTGTACAAATGATAGAGGAAGAATAAGACAAAGTGTGACATCATCCTCCACCTTTTATATAAAAACAAAACCTTCAAATTTTCCCAAGGCAATAATTAAAGCTGCGTAAATGATCAAAAACGTTAGGGCTAATTAAGGAGTCCCTTTATGTTGGATCAATTGGGTTCCATTTCATGAAATTATTCATTAGATAAAAATCAAAGTCTAGAACTTCTAGTGGTTGTACTAACCCAGCTAGCCTCTTATGCTTGATCTTGAATTTTTTACGAGTCAAACATTGGGAAAAAAATTCTATAACTTGCTGCTTCATACAAGGCAACCTTCTTCACGTCCTTATTCAACATATTACCTTTTAAATGGGAGAAATAAGAAGTATAAGGACCTTACACAAGGATTTTCCTTTTGAGCTGAAAAAATCTTTATAGTACACACCACCTATAATGGTATTTAACACTACCATCTTCATGGATTTGGAATCCCTCATCTCTACATTTTATAGTAATACATTTTATCTTTTTATGCTTGATATTACCAAGTTAACTAGCTTAGATCTCATTAAAGATAAAAGGTGTGATGGTGAGTGCACTCATCCTTGATTCTAAATTACCAATGGTGATTAACTTGATCTCCATCTTTATGAAACCATGGCACTATTGATTAGACAATATAATCACGCTTAAGGAATGTAATGTGTTTTGACCAAGAGAATCTACCACTACATTAGCATTACCCTCATGGTACGTCACCTCTAGGTCATAATCCTTGATAACGTCTAACCATTGTCATTGTCTCAAATTCAACTCCCACTATGTGAAAATGTACCCGAGTTTCTTGTGATCAGTGTAGAACTTGACATGAACACATTAGAGATAATTCCTCCCAATCTTCAAAGTGATTACTACTATGATAAGCTCTAAATTATGCACTATATAGTTCAACTCATGTAACTCATAAGTCGCTACACTCCAATGTTGCATTAACACACAACATAATCTATTCTTAGAAGTGTTGCTATACAATTCAAAACCTTATGATCCACTAGATAACTCAAAGGCCTTACTACATTCCTTATCCCACTAGAAATATGTAGCCTTCTTTAGCAAATAGGTCAATGGGTGAGCTATCTTGGAGAGGTTTGTGACAACACTATGGTAATAGCTAACCAATCCTTGAAAATTATGCACTTCCTTATAGACATTATCACTGGCCATTCAAAAGTTACTTAGATCTTGGAAGGATCTACCAACACACCACCATTTAAAATTAAATGTCCAAGGAAAGCCTCTTCATCTAGCTAAAACATAGACTTTGAAATCTTGGCATATAACTTGTGTGTTCTCAACAATGTTAATGTTTGCCTTGGATGTCATTCTTACACCTCACAATTACAGGAGCAGATGACAATGTCATCGATGAACATCATAATGAATTGATCAAAAAACTATCAAAAAATGTGGTTCATGAGATATATGAATGATGTTGGTACATTAGTGAGTCCAAAAGGCATAATTATGAACTCATAATGGCTATATTTGGACAGAAAAGTAATCTTTGGAATGTTTTTCTCCATGATTGTCAACTGATGGTAGACTAAATGAAGATCAATCATGGAGAACAATGTGGCACCTATGAGCTATTGAAATCAATCATCAATTTTAGGCAATGGATAATGATTCTTCACTATAACTTGCTCCAATCCTTGGTAGTTGATGTAAGGCCTCCGGATTCCATCCTTCTTCTTACTGAACATAACTAGAGCTCTCTACGGATATACACTTGGTTGAATGTAACCTCTTTCCAACAACACTTCTAGCTAAGCCTTAAGCTCCTTCATCTCAATAGGTGCCATATAATATTGTATTTTAGATATTAGCTCCATTCTTGGCAAAAAATCAATTTTAAATTCAACATCTTTAACTAGTGACATGCCTAAAATCTCTAGAAAACATACTTGGGATTCTCTCAAATTACTACTATTTTCTTTAGCAGTGCCTCATCAGCTATGATATCATGAACACTATATAAGATGAGAAGATACCCTTTATGATCAAGGATACTCATCACTATAGCTAACATAGTATTCACCAAGGGTTTAGGCTTGAATTTAAGATAGGAGACACTAACACCCCTTGGCTGTCGAAGAAGGACACACTTCTATGCATAATTTATCAACTCTCAATACTTCACTAACATTTTAAGGCCAAAAATCACATCAAAATTGTGTAACTCCAGTACCATGAGGTTTAGGGGGAATTCTACTCGCATAGTTATTAATACAATCTCCTTATAAAGTCTAGACCATACAATCCTATTCCCTAAAGGCAATTTAATAGAAGTGGAAACACTATAGGAAGAAGATAAAGCACCACTAGCAACGAATGTAGATGATGTAAAAGAGATTGATGCACTAGAGTCAAACAACACACTTGCTAAAGAGGTAGATATACAGTAAGAATATTGATCACCACACTGGATTGGCACACAACCTCGGAGTAACTAACCATGTTCAACTGCTAGCTTAAAGGAACTCTTATAGCACCGCCTCACTTGTTATCTTTCTTAAAATTGTGGGGCTTTTAACTTATAGGATGACTGGTATAGTTAACAACACTAAAGGGTGATAGAGGAACTCTCTAAGTATTTGGTTGGTCCTAAATTGATCTAGTGCTCTGATTTTGAGAGTGACTCATCTGAACACTACCACCTACAACACTATGGTCATAAGCCCTATGTCCTATAATACCACAACCATAAAAATTCACCTTGGCAACTCTATAATACACCGTTGGATAATATCATCCATAATGAATATAATGGTAATGCCTCTCCTCAAGACATCCCCAAGAATGTCCTCTCAATTATGGTGCTAACCCCATACTCCTACCATACCTAGATGGTATGCTACCTTTTGAATAAACCTTCTTTCTATCATTTGGATGATATGTACTCTTAAACTTCCTTTTGTCCCCAAGTGGGCACTTCAGGCCTAAATGACTTAGGAAGCCTCTAAGTCTTTGTTGTACATCCCAACCATTTCTAATGGAGCAACACCCACTAATAACTCTTAATACATCATTCTAGGGTAATCTTAAAATGACCAACTTACATCTCCTTACTAGCTTTTATCTTAGAAGCAAATTAGACCAACTCCATGAATTTCGTATAGTACTCCTCTACCAACATTCTCCCCCAACAAAGCATCATAAATTCATTGCAATTCTTCATTTGGAGATGAGTTGGGTAAAATATAGCTTGAAGCTCCTCACCTCTATATTGGACACTCCTCCACCATATATTTACCCAGTCCTTTAGGTCATACATAACTACATTGAACCTTTTATCAAATAGAAAACCAAAAGAGGTAAAAGTATTCCAAACGTCTTTGACCCATCTCTCTATGATATCAGGGGCCTCTTGATATCAAAGATTGGTGGGTGATGATTTCAAGCTTCCTTGAGCAAATCCTCTAGAGCAAGTGCTAGTACTGCCGCTAGTGCCCAAATCAGGACTTCCATGTAAGCACCTTTTATCTCCATGAATACCTTAATGCACTCATAATAGTGGTTGGAAACCATCAAATCCTAAATAAAAGGAGTAATAAAAAATAAATAATTTACCAAGCACTAAGTGTCGCAAAACAATTCAACATATAAGCTATCTAAAATATACTCTAAACCTACTCTCACTCATGGAAATTTTGGGTTTGAAAACACTTGAACTTTTATTTAAGTACGCAAGGTAGTCAAGAAATAGTTAAGATAACCTATGGTATCAGGTAACTGTTTAAAATTACTAAAGTTTTAAAATCAAACATTAATATTAACTTGTGACAATAGTTGAAAATAATTTTTTAAATGGAGCAGTTTTAAAAACAAAAATCTAATACTAACCTAAAACACCCCCATTTTTCAATGCCAATAATTTTTTTAAAAAATATTGTAGAAGAAGAAGATACCAAATAAATTTAGAAAAAAATAGGGTGTTACTGCCATGCCCTATATAATATAAACGTTTGTAACCAATCCTATGTTATATATAAGGATAAGAAAAACAACAAAACAAAATGCAAGAATATATTGCACAAGTGATATATCATATAGATAAAACAAAGAAAATTTTTACAAAACCAGACCATAAGGAGTCCACAAAATATTCAAATGCATGGGAGAGGGTAAACTGAAAGTACTAAAATATAATAGAGATAAAATAATAGTAAGGCAAAGCCCAAAACTATGGTCCATTAATGCCCTAAAAAAATATCTCTAGATGTCCATACTCTCAAGTGCACAAGCCTAAGACAAGGTAGGATAACTACCGACCATCTTCAAAAATCTACACATGGTCTTCTCCTTGTGGGATTAAGCATGTAATTAAATAAATGGGCACATCAGTATGCTAAGCAATAAGTCAAGTTACCTCCTTAATGGGAGTTACAAGTATGTAAGGCCTAAGGAAACAATAGAGATCATACTAAAACATAATATCATACTTACATAATACTATAATAGCTATTCTATAAGTTATAGGTGGCTCTTATTCGGTCTTGAATCAAAAAGATGTGTTGATATATCTTTTCAATCATCTTAGGTCCTACTCATTAATGTCATTCTAACATAGGAACTACGACACTTTTTCCAGTACTAGTATTAATGTCACATCCTGAAGCTGGCATGATAACTATTATTACAGGAGAATCCGATCGAATAGAGATGATCTCCCCAATGTCTCGCAAAATCTAGCACACATGCTCGACACATATATCTTAGATTCTTAATGGTCCTCTCTGTCTAACCATCTATAGCTTGGTGAAAAGCTGTATTCATCTTCTATTGAGTACAGAAGATGTCTTTCTATTTATGCTGACAAGAGCTTAGAGTCTTAAGAGAACATATTGTCCTTAGGAACTCCATGAAGTCTCAGCACATTCTTTCTATAGGCATTAGCTAGTTGCTCCATGCTCCATGCTCCATGTCACCTTCATTGGTATGAATATGACCAAATTAGTAAACTAATCCATAATGACCTAGAAAGAGTCAAAAAAACTTTGGATCCTTGAATGACCAACCACAAAGTCCATTGATATGCTATCTCACTTTTACTCGAGAACTTCTAGTGGTTATACTAACCCTATAGATCTATTAAGCACAATCTTAACCTTTTAATAGGTTAGACACTGATCAATGAACTCTCCTAGTACCTAGTTCATATGGACCACTAATATACCCATTTCAAATCCTTATATAACTTGTCCCCTCTAGGGTGAATAGAATAAAGAGTGTAATGTCCTTCCTCAAAGATAATATTCTCATGCTCTTAGCACTCCTATGGTATACACTACCTACTATAGTGTCTAATACTACCATCCTTATGGATCTAAAATCCTTCAACTCTATCTTCTACAATACTTGTCTGAATTCTCTCGAGCTTGACACCACCAACTTAGTTAGCTCAAATCTCCTCAAAGATTGAAGGTGTGATGGTAAGTGCACTCATCCTTTCCTTTAGACTTCATACATGATCAATTCAATCTCTATCTTCCTGATCTCTTGCATAGATGATTTGAAATTAGATGATTTGATAATACAATATTGCCCAAAGAATGTGATGTCTTCAGGTTAAATGTAGCTGCCACCACATTGGCTCTACCCTCATGGTAAGGCATTTCTATCTCATAGTCCTTGAATAATTCTAACCATTGCCATTATCTTAGGTTCAAATCCCACTTAATGAAGATATACTCGAGGCTCTTATGGTTAATGTAAAACTTGCCCTGAACTCTATAGTGATAGTGCCTATAAATCTTATGAGTGAACACTACTATAATATGTTCAAAATCATGAGTCGGGTAATTCTATTTATGCAGATTTAGTTATCGTGAGGCATAAGCCATCAGTCTTCCATGGTGCATCAGCAGACAACCTAACCTAAACTTAGAAGCATCACTGTACACCTCAAAATCAACAGTCCCACTTTGTAATATGTGCACTAGGGGTGAAGTCAAATTCTTCTTTAACTCTTCAAAAGGTTCACCACATTTCCCATCCTACTAGAAATTTATACCCTTCTTCAAAAGTTGGGTCAATAGTTGAGGAATCTTGGAAAAGTCTGCCAGGAATAGATGGTTGTAACTGGCTAACCCTAGAAAAGTGCACACCACCTTCATAGAAATGGGCCCTAAACAAATGCATCTAATTCAAAACATGTTAAAAATATATTATTAACCAATTATAAGAAACTTAGACCTAACCTGGATGAAAAAGGTAAAAACAAGGAAAATGAAATTTTTGATAAAAAAATGTTTTAAATGTAAAGGATATTATCATTTTTCTATGGAATTTCCTAACTAAAGATTTTTGACCTTACATAAATTATTAACTATAGAACAAAGTGATGATCATGATGACCTGGATAGTGAATATAACAAATGATACTTTAAGTATGTGTGAAGAAGATGGTAATCCATGCTTTTTACTTCAAAGGGTATGAAAATCCCAACCTAATAACAGATCTACACAAAGGCATAAAATTTTAAAACTAAGTGTAGAATTCATGATAAGGTTTTAAGAGTCCTCATAGATAGTGGTTTATGTACTAATATTTCTAGTTAAATGATGGTCAAACAATTAGGTTTAGTAACTAATAATCATTCTACACTAGATTAATTATAGTAGCTTAATAAAGATAAAGGTGCTAAATTAGATAAGCAACCCGTAATTACTTTCCTTATTAGTGACTATGATGATAAAGTATTAAGTGATATATTACCTATGGATATTTGTGGTATTTTACTAGGATGACTATGGAAATATTATAGAAATGAAATTGATGATGGTGTAAATAATGAATACATTGTGCTTAAAAGTAAAAAAGAAATATAAATTTAAACCATCTTAATATGATCATATGTAACTTGTTGAGACTAATAATACTTTATTATTATGTGAAATGTATATGATTAATTACATTGAGGGTGAGGATACTTTCTATGATTGGGTAGTAAAAGAATCTCAATTTGGGGAGAACAATTCAAAAAATTCAATCCTTACTAGATTACTCGATGAATATAATGATATATTTCCTGATGACTTATCTCCTACACTACCATCTATTACAGGCATGGATAATGTTATAGATTAAATTCCTTGAATGCCTTTACCTAATAAACCTACTTATAGATGTAATCTAGAAGAAGCTAATGAATTTAAAACACTTTCTTGAAGGTGTAAATTACTTGTTGTATTAGATGTTAACTTGCTAGATTTTGAAATGTTCAAAGAATTATATCCTAAATTTGAAGACTTTAGTGATGAATATAAAGCATGTAAAGAAAATGGATATTATTGAAATTAATCATAACAATATAGATTTTTATTTTAACTAAGTAATCTTTGTGTACCGAGATCAAGCATAACATATCTACTTATCAAAGAAGTACATGAAGGAGCTATATTAGGACATTTTGATACTTAGAGGAAGTTAGTACTATTACAATAGAATTTATATTACCCACGTATGATAAAAGGTGTACAAATTATAGTAAATCAATGTATTACTTGTGAAAAGGTTAAAATTTTCTTTCACAAAGGTTTATATACACTATTACCTTTGCCAAGTCATCAATGGGAAGGAGTTGGTATGGAATATATCGTAGGGTTTCCTAGAACACAAAGAGGTAAAGATTTTATTATTTTTGTGGTAGATATATTTTCCAAAATAGCTCATTTTATTCCATGTAATAAAACTTATGGAGTTACGCATGCCGGTTATTTATATTTCAAATAAAATTTGAAACTACATGGCATCCTGAAATGTATTATTTCAGAAAGGCATGTCAAGTTTCTTTGTTACTGTTGGAAGACATTATCACACATGTTAGGAATTAAGTAGTTATTTAGTACTTCACATCATCCATAAACTGATAGACAAACCGAATATACAAATCATACTCTTAGAACATTGTTAAGAGGATTAGTAAGTAAAGTATCAAATATTTGTTTATTTAGTTAGCTAATGTAGAGTTTGCTTATAATCAAAGTCCTTCAAGTATTGTTCCCTCAACTCCATTTGACTTTGTCTATTAGGTGAATTTGTACATGCTATTTCATATGGTACCCTTGAGAAAAGGCAAGTTAAAAAATTATGAAGCCATGGAAAGAGTTGAATTCTTTCAAAATATTCTTCAATAAATCAAGGCAAACATTGAACGAGCAAATGAAAGGTATCAAAAACAAGCTAATAAACACTGCTCTCCATAGGTATTTTCTTTTGGTGATTTCATTTGTTTACATTTCCATAAAGAAATATTTCCAGACTAAGAAAACATAAAATAATGCCAAGAGAATATGGATAATTTAAAATCCTTAGAAATTTTGAAGTGTTTATGAACATAAATTTCTAAAATCCTATGGTGATGTTTCAAGGACATTTAATATTGGTGACATGTCTCCTTATTATAGTGATGTGATTTTGAGGAAGAATTATTCTCAAGTTAGGGAGAATGATGTAGGAGCATCTATGGATTCTCACGATGCATCTAAGGATTCTCTTGCAAATGAAGATTTAGCATTTTTAATAATAGAACCTATTACATTATGTGTCTTTGATGATATAGCTTTAACTAATCCTAATAAGTATATTTGAAGTTATTCTTGTAAGTATGTAACATATTTTCATGGTGAAGATTCGTGAAGTCAATACACTTAATATTGATTCTTATGTTACACGTTATTACAAGTCAAAGAAGCTATTATGCAAAGAAGTCAAACTTTCAAATTAAAAAATACAATTATCATTTTTTTTATGTAATATAGGACATTTTGTGTAATATGAGGTTTTTAGAATACTCTAATATAACAAGTAATAATGTGTATTATTTTTAATAAGTATTGAATGATATTTGATAATAAATAATGTTAATATGTTTAATATTATTGTGCATTATTAAGTATGGAATTTAATTAGGTTAAAATATACTAGAGAGCGTGTATTAAATTTTTAAACATAGGTTGGATCCTAACCAGTATCCGTTTGTTGAATAAACCTAGCCGGGTATTATTGTATATTTTATTCTAATTTTTTACCTAGATATTTACCTTAACCTATTATAATACTCAAACCTTTTAAAATCTTAAAATTTATTCATCAACATATTAGTTTAACATAATTTTTTATTTTTACTTTTTAAAGATCATAAATTAATTATATCTAATTTATAATAACTTTACTTATTTATTAGCACTAATTTAAAATTTTACTCTAAAATCCTAAGCCACACCTGACACCCTAAAATATCCTTTCACTCTTATCCATTTGTTCCTTTATTTTTCTTTTCTTCCTTTCTTTTTTCTTCTTCCTCATTTTATTTGTAGGTTGCGTTATCCCTAGCCCACACCTTTTTTTTTTTACTTTTCTTTCTTCTTCCTCGTATAGCTAGGCTTGTCTCATACCTTTTATTTTCCTTTGCCCCTTTTTTCTTTTTCTTTTCTTCTTTTCCTTTTTTCTCCCTTTCTTCTTCTTCCACCCACTAGTCTCCATCCTCGCATCTCTGTCTTCTTCCATCTCTGTGCCTGTCTTGCGCCCCTACAAATCAGCCCATCCTTCTCATATTTCCTCTCTTGGCCATTTTTAACTATACACACTGTCTTGCACCCTGCACCTGTACCCTACGACTCTTCCCTTACACCTGCTGCCTGCAACTATCTTCCCCTAGTAGCCATGCATGCCATGCTTACAAACCACACTACCATCTTCCCCTCTCCATCAACCTCACCCCCATCTACAAATACCCCCCTCGAGTTGAAACTATGGTAGAGGAGATATCTAGAGCTAGTAAAGGATAAAAACAAATAGTTGACCTAACTCGAGGGTAAGGCCAATGTTGTTGTAGATTGTTTAAGTAGGAAGATATCAAACACTATGAATTCTTGCATTTTGGCTAATCAACTACTAACAAAATTTGGTGATATGGGAGTAGAGATAATTCAATAGGGTGACCTAGAGGTTCTAATTAGTGCCTTGTTAATTTAATAGACATTGTTTGATGAGATTCAAGCCGGGCATCCTAGAGAAATAAAACTATAAAGGATCTCACAAAAGATATAAGAGGGTTGGGCTGAAGGATTTAGATACATGATGGTTGTAGCATTCCCTACAAGGGGTGTTGGTGTGTACCCTAGAGTTGTGCTAATCTGAAGCACCAACATTAGGAGAAGGATATTGTACTCCCTATTGCATCCACTTAAGAGGGGAAAAGTTGTACAAGGACCTTAAGTGGAGGTACTAGAGGTCGTGGCAAGATGCTTGACCTATCAGAAGGTTAAGTTTGACCAACATAGAATTACAAGGTTTTTCTAGTCTCTTGAGGTGCAAGGATGGAAATGGGATGCCATCTCCATGGATTTTGTGAGTGGTTTACCAAGGACTCTTAGTGAGTGTGACACCATCTAGGTCACTATGGAAAGACTTACTAAATTGTTAGTTTTTGTATCAAAGAAAGCGACTTGGAGCATAGATCAATTTGCCAATGTCTACATGAAGTTTTTTGTTAGCAGGAAAGGTACACCTACAGATATTATAGTTGAAGGGGACTAGAGGTTTCTCTCCTATTTATAGGAAAATTTGCAAGAGGTTCTAGATGAAGCTAAAAATGAGTATCATCTTTCACTTAGCTACAAATGGATAGACCTAGAGAACGATCCTGACACTTAAGGATATGTTGCAGGCTTGTGTTATAGTTTTTAAGGCTATTAGGAGGCTAATTTGTATTTGGTAAAGTTTTCATACAGCAATAGCTACCATACCAGCATAGGGATGTCACCCTTTGAGGCATTTTATGGACATAGATGTCGGACACCCGCTTGTTGGAATGACATAAGCAAGACTATTATGTTGGGGCTTGAGATGAATAAAGAAATGACCCAATAGGTTATATTGATCCAAGAGAGAATAAGAGTGGCTCTGATTCATCAGAATATTTATGCTAATTAGAGAGGCCTTAGTGATAGTTTTTAGTTGAGGGACAAGGTTTTGTTGACCCACTAAGGGAGTATATAGGTTTCCTAGGAAGGGTATGTTGAGCTTAAGGTATATTGGCCCTTACGAGGATCTTGATAGAGTTATCAAGGTTACTTACTGTTTGGTGCTGCAACCAAAGTTAACACAAGTCCATAACATCTTCCACATCTCATAACTAAAAAATTACATTGTATATCTTTCTCACATGATCTTATCTGGGGAGGTCGATCTCGACGACTCATTAACGTATGAGGAGAGGACCTTGCAAATTGTCTATACTAAGATACGACAAACCTAGGTAAGCTCTATAATACCCCATTTTCTTAAAAAAAATGATGAATGAGAATTGTGCCAATTTTGGGGCATTTGATTTTGATTAAATGTTATGATATGGTTAGACAAGAAGTTGGTTTTGGAACAAGGTTGAAAAATTGAGTTTATTTAGTTTTCTAGGTGAACCATTGACTTGTTCTATAAACAAATCAATTGGTCCAACATTATAATGATCAATGTTTTCTTGACTAAATCGATTAACTTGTTGGGGAAACCATATACCTGGTTTGTACATAAGTCGACTTGTAGGGCCAAACCAATCGACTAGTTTGTCAAGATGAGCACATTTTTTGAACTCAAGTGTTTGAAAACTTTCTTATACTGAAAGGAACCTTAATAACCCACACTAAATTATCACTAAGAGATTCTTGGCCATTTTCATAACGCATTTATCCCAAAATAACACCTTAGATCAATTTAGAGGTCGATTGGGACAATTGAGGAGGAGAAAGGACCTCAGCCTTGTCTTCTCCACCCTTCTCCTTTCCAAAATTATAAAATCAATGCTATCTCAAGCATGATTCTGAGCAGCTAGAAGATTCCTTCCATGCCGACCTTCCATTACCCGTCTTATAAATTCCAATTCTTTCCTAATTAGCTTACATTCTCCAAAAATACCATTTGAGCTCTAGAGAATAGATCAACATGTCTTAGACAAAATTCATTCATTTAGGTTAAATTAAAATGGTAATTTTTAATGTTTTTGAATTATTTCTAAACCCTCTATTATTTCTATCAATTTGTTAACTATAAATAACCACAATCATCCCTTTTGTGCACATTTCTTTCAACCATAGAAATCCTTAAGTCTCTGTATTCACCTTTTTCCTTATCTACTCTTTGAACATTCTGGTTAAATTTCTAACATTCTTCTCATCCTTTCTCTAACTCTCTATTATTTGAATTTTTAATCAAGGAAGAGTTAGATTTAGGAAAAATATTATGTGGTTCAGCTGAGCATTTCCCATTTTTACCTTAAGTATTGTATGTTTTTATTTTCCCTTCTATTTCAAGTTCAAAATTATTAAGATTTATTGTTTGAAGTTATTAAATGAAGATATTTTCACTTATTGGAATTTTTGGTTTAAGGGGAATTTTGCTTGCATCAAGTTAGTGATTCTTCCTTATAAAATATTTTATGAGTATTCTTGCATGATATGAGTTCCTTTTAGTTAATTTTTTATGTTGGCATGAATGTATCTATCCTGCATAAGTGATTTGGATAGATAGAATGTTTACTTTGAGCAAAAAGTTTAAAAATTGATAAAACTAGGATATGATGAGTTAATGTTGAGAAATGCAAGTTAACTCTGTTGAAAATGTGTTAGTTTGTGTTGATACATATTGTAGTGTGGTTAAGGAGGATTTATAAGTATCAATCCTTGTGAAATTAATGGTTTGATGCTATTATAGGGCAAATCAATCGACTAATTAGGTTAAATTGATCGATTTGTTCCTGGAATAGTCAACCAATTGACCCAACCCATCAAGTAGTAAGCTTGAAGAGACCTTAGTCTTGCTCCCTACCTAAACCCATCCATGTTTTTTGTAGAATTGATCAATTTTCCAAAAATCATTGTTCGGTCAAGTCAAACCAGTAGACTAGTCTATCCAAACCGATTAATGAGTTGGTGCAACTAATCGACTAGTTCAACTAGTTTGTGAAGTATGTTTCCTTTTGTTTTGGCAATGATTTGAGACTATGTTTGGGATTAACCTATGATTATTAATGCATTGAAATACATATCTTATCAAAGATTAATGGCCTATTGAAAAAGTTAAATGATCATGATGTATGACCTACTCTATGAGTATTGCAAGCTCTAAGTGGGCAATTCCACTTATAAAATGTGAATGTTCTTGAGAAAAGAGCAATGGTGCAAAAAATTTGCTCGACTAAAATAACTTGATAGGCTTGAATAATATTGGAAAATGGTAAATGGAAACCCCACATGGTTGGGAAGATGGGAAGAAAAGGATTGCTATGGAATAAATATGGAAACTGGTTTGATTTATTTTGTATCAACCTTGAGTGATTAATTATCATTATAAATAAAATATTATTCATGTAAAGAAAAATATAATCAAGTTGTGTATAGGTTTGGGTTACTTGATTCTCAATTAGCTACCATGTATTACTTTACCTTTGGGCGTTTATTGGTGCCTTCAGGCCGGATCCTGAGAGGTTCCAATGGCTTACCGACTCTAGACACTGATGATATAGGGGGTATCCATACTAAAGGGTATTGTTACCTAGGTACTTAGATTTGAATTGGGATTATGTCCATATTAGCTAGCTTTAACATCAACTTATGTCCATTTTGGTGGTTAGCTTTTTCCTGGACATGTCTGCTTTAGCGATTGGCTTTGGCTTGGACTTTATGTCCTTTATTTGGATAGGTTTCTGAGGTATATGAGATCATGTGGTGGTACACAATCTATTGCTCAATAATAAAATATGGATGATAAGTAAGTAGATGATAAAATATGAATGATGACTAAGTGAAGGCTTAATATTTGTATATTTAAGGGAATAATGGTTGGAATGACAAAAAAGGATAAATGCTAGTATGTATACTTGGCATTCGCTTAATTGACTAATTAACTACTGATTGAAATGTTGCTTAGATGATTTACCTAAGTCATATATGTAAATGGTTTAATCTAAAGGATCGAGTAATTGAAAATAAACCCTAGTTATTTGTTAGATTACTCTATTTAGTACATTTATGAATACCAATGTGATGATGATATGAAATGAAGCATGATATATTCTCTTTTTTCTAAGTACAACATAAATATTATAACCATGTGTGATATAAGTTCCATATTGCGTTTTCATTAAGGGAACAACGTGGCTTACTTAATACAAAGTGTACTAATGTGACCATTTTCTTGGTCACTTGATCATTCTTATGAGTAAAGGGCTATGTGCATGTTTTTGGCAATAACCAATAAAGGGCCTACCTCAGCATTGATTTGGGGCTTGAGATAATGGACATCTAGAGATTTTGTGTGGTTCGTGGTAGACCATGGTTAATTTTTTGGGGCTCACACCCATATCTAATTTAAATGTAGCTCCATACTCATATCTACTTGTATTTTTGTAATGATTTGGTTGAAGTTCATTAAGTTCCTTTGATTTTAACAATCTTTCAAAGTGTATTCATTAATTTTAGCCATGCATCTGATACAAGGTAGGTGGGAACATCTGTTTTGTGGCAGGTATGGCCGTAACACGCCACTTTTCTTAGGTGTAATTTAGTTTTTGTACTAATTTAAGCAAAAAGTTTTTGTAATAAAAATGAGGGTGTTACATGTTGGTATTAGAGCCTTTTTGAAAATAATTTAGCTAATACCCTAAGTTTTATCAAAGTCTTTCTTAAAAAAATGTACAGCTACTAATAATTTTTAAAACGATATCATAGAATGGTATTTCTAACCCTTTCCCTTGATTTTACTATAAGTTTAATTTTTTCAATCCCGAAATGTTTGTGAGAGAGATTGGGGTTAGGAATATGTTATAGATAGCATTTGTGATTATTGTTATGCGATTCTTAGTACTCAATTAGTTAATCTTTATCCCTAATTGCTTTTATTACTTAGGGATAAATGGCTGCTAACCGCTACTACAAGTACATTGAATCTTTCATGGGGACTGCCAGAACCTGTATGTAAGTCTAAATTCTAGCACCTCAACCACCACTGATGCCACCATCTATAGTAGTTTCAGAGGATTGGCTTAGGATGGCTGGACAACATCAGCCACAAATCTTTGAGGGCTAGATGCACCTCAACATCATGGAACGATGGGTTGAGGATATGAAGAAGATCTTTGCCACTTACAATTACCCTAGAGATAGGAGGGTTATCGTAGTGGTGTACTACTTCGTAGGAAGGGCAAACGCATTATGAATGAGCATCAATGTAGGGGTGGAGGACCATTCCCAAAGGCATTGTGAGCTCATTTCTATCAAACTCACCTCTACATGAAGAAGTATAATGAGTCCATGATGCTTTGGTAAGGGGGCATGTCCATCGAGTAGTACTACACTTGAACCATAGGCTTGGTCCAATTTTCCCTAGAAGTGGAGGCTAATAAGGTAATGTAAGTTCATCATTTCATGATTAGACATGGGATCCAATATCTAGAGCTGTTGGTGGAAGTTACTCCATCTAATATGGTAGGGATGTATGAGTAGGCTTTGAAGGTATCTTGAGTCATATAGACCCAGAGTACTTAACTAGATAGCAAGAGGAAGTTTGAAGGTTGCCACCTTTCTTGGGATAGAAAGAAGACCTTTTCGGGATGTAGCTTTCCGCCTAGATATGGATACAGGATAGGGTTGGTACCCAGAGTTACAGGTCTGTCCGGGGTTCATGCCGAGTAGAGGCACTACTACTACAAATAATGTAGGATAGATCACCTAGGGGTGGACTTCAAAGGTAATAAGGTAACGTGCCACCGACGTAGCATGGTGGGGCATAGAGCATATGAATTTTGAGTTGGCATTGGGAGCATCTAGAGAAGAGCTTAGAGTACTAAATCTATCTAGCAGCCACAACTATATATTTAGAGAGTTTCTCCATCGCAAGCTAGCTAGCTTAGAGGTTTGAGGCCTTGCCTTTTCCAAAAGCTAAGGATCAGCTAATGCTATGGGATTTCTATTAGTAGGATGCCTAAATGCAATGAGTCAAGAAAAGGTAGAGCATAAGGTTGGTGTGGTGATCGATATACTTGTTGTATCATCCTTATTTACTTGTGTATTATTCAACTCTTGTGTATCGCATGTTTTTATAATATCTACATTTGTAGATATAAATGCCTTATCTCCTTCTAGTAGTATTTCTACTTTTGACATGTTAGCTTTTAGGGATAAGATTGTACGCTCTAGGTTCTATCAAGGAGTTATTTTGGTTGTGAGAGGAATAGAACTCCTATTGAACCTCAAAGAACTTGAACTTTGTGATTTCGATGCGATCATCAGGGTGGATAAGCTGGTTTAGTACCAAGTGTTGATCTATTGTGCATAAGAATGTGTGGTTCCTCAAGGGCCAAGGGTATTAGGGTTTCATACTAGAAGTGTGAACCTAATCCCTTTAAAAAGATTGTGTTAGCGATTATGTTCACTAACCTCGTATGTAAGGGTTATCCTCTCTACTTGTGTAGTGTCAGAGACATCGAAGCAATTGAGATGCCCTTGGAGTAGATAACCGGGGTAGACTAAGTTTCCTAACTTATTCCCTGAGGAGATCTCCAGAATACCACCCATTTAAGAAGTGGAGTTGACTATAGATGTATTACATGGTATAGAGCCAATATCTAAGGCTCCACACCGTGTGGTATCTATGGAGATGTAAGAACTCAAGGCTCAGTTAGAGGAGCTTTTAAAGAAGAGTTATATCCAACAAAGATTATTGTTATAGGGAGCACTAGTGCTATTTGTAAAGAAGAAGGATGGGATAATGAGGTTGTGCTTTGCTTAGTGAGGGTTGAACTAGGTGACGGTGAAGAATCGTCAGTTTCTAAGGATCGATCACTTCTTTGATCAACTCAAGGGATCCAAGGTGTTCTCTGAGATTGATCTTCATCAGGCTACCATCAATTGAGGATAGTAGAGCAAGACATCCCTAAGCTTTTTTGGATAAGGTATGAATATTATGAGTTTATAGTAATGCCTTTTCCATTCACTAATGCATAAGAAACTTTCATATCCTTTATGAACCACATCTTCCATTCATTTTTGGACTAGTTTGTCATAGTAATCATCAACAACATCCTCATCTACTCAAGTAAATGAGAGATGTATGGGCAACATTTGAGGCACTCTAACCTTGCTGAGATCACATTGTCTATATCCTAAACTCTCAAAGCAAGAGTTCTTGTTAGAGCATGTGGCATTCCTTGGACATGTGATTTCTAAGTATGGAGTGACAGTGGATCTTTCCAATATTAAAGCTATTTTTGAATGTCTAGCACCCACTTTAATTAAGAAGGTACATAGTTTTCTAGGGTTAGCCAATTACTACTGTAAGCTCATGGCAGATTTATCCAAGATAGCATGATGATTAACTTAAATATTTAAGAAGGCTACACATTTCTAGTTGGATGAAAAGTGTAATAAAGCCTTTTAGGAGTTGAAGAGGCACTAACTTTAGCCCCAATGCTCACATTGCCAAATGGGTTTAGTGGTTTTTAGGTTTAAAGTGATGCTTCTAAGCATGGGCTAGGTTGTATGCTGATGCAACATGGAATGGTAGTGGCTTATGCCTCTCAATAACTAAAGCCTCATGAAAAGAACTACCCAATGCATAAGTTAGAGCTTGTTGCAATAGTGTGTGCCCTTAAGATCTGCTGGCATTATCTCTATGGTGTTCAATATAAATTCTACACTAACCATAAGAGTGTTAAGTAAATCTTTACCGAGAGAGAGATGAACTTTAGACAATGCCGATTGTTGGATTTGGTTAAGGATTATAACTTATAATTGACCTACCATGAGGGTGAGGCCAATGTGGTGGTAGATGCAATCAGCCAAAAGATATCACATTCCTTTGGCTCAATCATGTAGTTATATCATCTATGTTGAGAAGTTAAGATGTCTTAGATTGAACTGATCACTATTAGTAATATAGAGGCAGAATGAGTGCACTCGACATTACACCTTCAATGCTGGAGGAGTTACAAGCTAGTAGTGTTGGTGATGTCAACCTTGAGAGAATCTGGACTAGTATTGAGAAGGCAGAGTTGAAGGATTTTAGATCCATGAGGATGGTCTTATTAGATACCGTTGTAGGTGGTGTATACAATAGGGGTGCGTTCATCTTAAGAGGACTATCCTTGACGAAAAACATTGTACTACTTATTTTTTCCACTTAGGAGGGTAAAATCTATACAAGGACCTAAAGAAGGTATAGTGGTGGCCTCGAATAAAGTAAAAAGTGGCAGAATTCAATACTCAACGTTTGACTTGCCAAAAGGTTAAGATCAAGCAAAGAGACCAGCAACGTTAATGTAACCACTTAAATTTTAGTAGTAGAAGTCAGACACCATATCAATGGACTTCGTGGTTTTTGTTCCAAGGACCTATAATGTTTATGATTCAATTTGGGTCATTGTGGATCATCTAACTAAGTCGGTCATGTTCATACTTATGAAGGTGACATTCAACATAGAACAACTATCCAACACCTATATAAAGCATGTGGTGAGACTACATGGAGTCACTTAGTACATTATGTTTGATTGAGACTCCATAATCTTCTCACATTTTTGGTAGAATTTACAAGCCTCCTTTGGTACTCAACTAAGTATGAGTACAACTTTTCACCCAACTATAGATGGTCAGACTGAAAGGACCATTTAAACTCTTGATGACATGGTTTGAGCATGTGTGTTAAAGTTTGGGGGTAATTAGAAGGATTGACTTTACTTGATCAAGTTCTCCTACAATAATAGTTACCATGTTTGTATCAAGATGGCACTTTTTAAGGCCTTGTATGCGAAGAAGTATCGTAGTTGCTCTTATTAGAACAACATTAGTGAGATACTTGTGTGGGGACCTAAAATGATCAAGTCAATAACTAGGCACATCTGTTCAGTTCAAGACCAGGTGAGAGTATCCCTAGACAGGAAGAAGAGCTACATAGATCTAAAAATATAGACTGGTGGTTATGTGGTGGGAAATAGAGTCCTTTTGAGGGTTTCTTCTAGCAAATGAGTGATGAGGTTTAGTAAGAAGGGTAAGCTTAGTCAAAAGTACATTGGACCGTCTAAGAATATATACTATATCAGTGAATTTGCCTATCGCTTATCCCTACTAATGGAATTATTGGGTGTGCACATCATCTTTGACATAACATAACCTAAGGAAGTACATAGTGGATCCTTCACATGTTATCTAACTGGAGTCATTAGAGCTTGATGAATCCTTGATGTATGAACAGAAATCAATGAGCATTTTGGACACAAAGACGAGATAGAAACATATGAAGACTGTCGTAATTGTAAAGATTTTTTGGTCATGGTATTGTATAAAGGAGGCTACTTGAGAAGTCAAGGAGGAAATTAGATCTAGGTACCCATAGTTATTTTCTTAGCTTGCCTCCTTAATGTAAAAATTTTTCCTTTTAGTCAGTAGCAACCCTTGTTCTTGAACGTGATATTTGATGTATGTATTATTATGTGATAATTAATGTGATTTGATTGTTATACGCTTCACCAATGGAGACTCTTTAAGGGTGTAGTGTTGTAATACCGCATATTTTTTTTAAATGTTAAATGAGAATTGTAAAAATTTTTGGGAAATTGATTTTGATTTAATGTTATGATTTGTTTTGAGGTAAAGTTGGTTTGGAATAAGGTTAAAAAATTGAGTTTATTATGTTTTTCTGGCGAATTGATATAGTAGTTCCATAAACTGATCAACTTGTTCATCCTTATAAAAAAATGGGTTTTCTCAACAAAACCAATTGACTGGCTAGGAGAACCAATTGACTAAGTTGTAAAACACTTGACTAGTAGGACTAAATTGATCAACTGGTTTGTCGAGTTGGGCATTTTTTTCATACTTTATTTTTTGAAAATTTTCTTATACTAAAATGGAACCTTACCAGCGTATGCTAAATTATCCCTAAGAGATACTTAACAATTTTCATGATGTATCTAGCTTGAAACATTATCTTAGATAAAATTAGAGGTTGACTGGGACAATTGCGGAGGACAGATTAACTAAGCCTTATTTTCTTCCACCTCTCTCCTCTACTCATTTTTGAGATCAATGCTTCGATATCAGGTATAATTTTGAGTAGCTAGAAGATTCCTTGTTGAACTTCCATTATCCATAATGTGAATTCCAATTGTGGCATAATTGACCTGCATTCTCTAGAAACACCATTTGAGCTCTATAGAATAGGTCAGCATATCTTGGATAAAATCTATTCATTTAGCCCGAATTTAGATAGGCAATTTCTAGGGTATTTACACTATTCCCCAACCTTCAATTATTCCTCTCTATTTATTGGATATAAATAGCCCCAATCATCCCTTTTGTGCACCATTCTAGTATCCACCTAAATCCTTAAGTCTCTATATTCACTTTACCTCTTCTCTACAGTTCACACATTGTGGTCGAATTTGTTACACTCTTTTGATCCTTTCTTTAGTTCTCTCTTATTTTAAATCTTAAGTAGGGGTGAGTTAGATTAGGGAAAGACATTAAGTTGTTCAGCTAAAAATTTCCCAGTTTTATCTTAAGTGTGGTATATCTTTCTTTTCCCTTATTTTTCAAGTCAAATTTATTAATATTTTGTACAAATTTTTAAGTTTAAGATTTTTTTATTTATGGTTTTAAAATTTGAGTTTTAACATATTTGAATTTCTAATTTAAGGGAATTTTTCTTGCATCAAATAAGTGATTCTTGCTCCTAAAATAGTTTTGAGTATTCCTGAATGATATGAGTCCCGTAAATTTGGTTCTATATGTTAGCATGAATTTATATGGCCTGCATAAGTTATTAGGCTGGATAGATTGTATACTTTGAGCAAAAAGCATGAAAATTCATAAAACAAGGATACGCTAATTCAATGTGAAGATATGCAGATTTTTTCGGTTGAAAATGTATTAGACTATATTAATTCATGTTATACTATGGTTAAGGATGATTTATATGTATGAATTATCATGAAATTAAAGCTTTTATACTACTATAGGGAAAACCCATCTACTAGTTAGTTCAAACTGATCAATTGGTTCCTAGAACAATCGTTGGTTGTCCCAACCTATTGACTAGTAGGCCTATAAATACCCTAGTCTTGCTCTTTACTTAAATAAATCTATTGGTTTGGCAGAAACAATTGACTTGTATATGAACATTTAGCTAGTTCACCTATACCGATCGGCCTATTTGATAAAACGGAGGCTTTGATTGAGTCAAATCAATTGACTGGTCGACCCAAACCAATAGACTACAACTAATCTACAGGTTTGGCTAAATTGTGTAGTTTATTTCCTTTTCATTTTGGTTATGCTTTGAAGCTATTTTTGGGGCTATCTTATGAATATTATTGAAATGAAATATAGATCTTATCATATATTTATAGCTTGATGAAATAATTAATTAGATCTTGATGTATGACCTACTTTATGAGTATTGTAAAGGCTAAATGGGTAATTCCACAAATGAAATGTGAAGGTCCTAGAGAAAAGGGTAATGAAGAACAACTTGTGCTTAACTAATATAACATAATGATGGAAACCCTACATGGTTGAGAAGATGGAATGAAATGGATTAATACAGAATAAACATGGAAAATGCTTTACTTGCTTTTTTGTGGGCCTTGTCTGATCACTTATCCTTATGAACAATATACTAATCACATAAATATGTGGTTAAGGTAAAAAATAATAATTACTTTTAAGGTATATCGTTATGTATATATATGTTCCAACATATAGCTTGTTGTGCAACAATATGTATAGTATAGACCAATTTAGTTTAAATAATAACCTAATTATATAGGCAAATCATTATATATGGATACATGCCAAAATTTATGCTACATATATGCAAGAATAACTTAAATTAATATCATCAAGTCTAATCAAAGTATTATTATTAAAGACACATAAAGTGATCAGTTACATAGTTAAGGATGTCAAATTATTATCATCTTGAGGATCATCTATGGATGCTCTTGCATTATATTAGGTACATCCAATTATATGGCAATGCCATGACTTACATTGAGCATGATTCCAAAAATATGTTAGAATACTATATACTTGTGACTTTTGTTGAGGAGGAAATTTAGCTTATTATGTACGTAGCATACTGATTAGAAGTTCCTACTATGTATGATGAAACTTGACATACATAAAGGTTATGACTCTTTTGATTGAAATTTCCTCCAATAAAATCTTCTTACAATTAGGTTCCCTATTCATCTTGTTTATATCATTATGGTGTGTGTTACTACTATAACATATTACATCTCTATGAGTGGTACATACTTAGAATCCTTTGAAGGAAAAAAAGCCTTTGTCAAGGAGATTCCTTATCTCCCTATCTTTTTATTTTGGTAATTGAGTACCTTAAAAGTTTGTTGAAAGGTTTATTGGATGATAAAAAATTTATAGGTCACCATAAATGTAAAAGTGTCTTGGTATTATCAATATGTCATTTGTGAACAACTTCCTTGTTTTTTGTAAGGGTGATGTTGATTCTATGGGAAGCCTTATAAATTCCCTAAAGAACCTTTTTTGCATGTTTGAGCCTCACTTTCAGCCCATAAAAATGTATTTCTTACTGCGATGGTGTAAATTTAGTTACTCTTTTTCACATAATTGTATTGATTGGCATCCAACAAGGTTCCTTTCTTATATGCTATCTTTGTATTCCTCTATTGGGCTCTAGTATCACAACTAGTTGGATGCAATCTTTATTTGATAAAATGACTTCAAGGTTAAAGCATTATTCCACCAAATTCCTATCGTATATGGAATGGCTACAACTTCTCAAGTTATTCCATTTTAAAATCTAAATATTTAGGTCTTAAGTCTTCCTCCTTCCCAACAAGGTGGCCAACAGATTAAATAATCTATTATGGATTTTCTTTTAGTTGGGTGGAATTAGTACTAGTAACAAAAGGCTAAATTCTTGGAATAAAGTTTTCCTTCCAAAAGCTTGAGGTGGGCTTTGAGTGATCAATTTACTACTCTAGAGTAAGTGTGTGTTTCCTAGATTTTTATGGAATATCCACAACAAGAAGGATAGCTTATGGGTTCAATGTATTTGTTATAGATGCTTATTGTATTTTTCTAGGAAGACCATGGTAATATGATAGAAATGTAATTCATGATGGAGTGACTAATGAATGCATTGTACTTGAAGGTAAAAAGAAATATAAATTAAAACCTTCTTAATATGATCATATACAACTTGTTGAGACCAACAATACTTTATTATTATGTGAAAAAGATAAGGTTAATTACATTGAGGATGATGGCGTTTTCTATGCTTTGGTAGTAAATAAATCTCAATTTGGGGAGAACGATTCTAACAATTTGAACCTTACTATATTTCTTGATGAATATAAAGATGTATTCCTTGATGACTTACCTCCTAGACTACTGCGTATTAGAGGTATAGAGCATGCTATATAATAAATTCCTAGATTGCCTATACCAAATAAACTTGCTTATAGATGTAATTTAAGATAAGCTAAGGAATTTGAAACTCTTTGTCAAAGGTCTAAATTACTTTTATATTAGATTGTAAAGTTATAGGTTTTTAAATAATAAAAGTGTTATATCATAAATATGAAGACTTAAGTGATGAATATAAAGCATGTAAGGAAAATGGATGTTACTGAAATTATTCATTATAAGATAGATTTTTATTTAAAACATAATAGACTTTGTGTACCAAGATCAAGTATAAAATATTTACTTATAAAAGAAATGCATGAAGGAGTTATAGGGGGAAATTTTTGTACACAAAAGACATCAGAACTATTACAAGAAATTTTCTATTGGCCATGTATGATAAAAGGTGTACCAATTATTGTAAACAGATGTGTTGTAAAAATAGTAAACATTTCTTTCACAAAGGTTTATATACACAATTACATATGCCTAATAAACTATGGGAAGATGTTAGTATGGACTTTATCTTAGGGTTGCCCAAAACACAATGAGGTAATGATTCAATTAATATTATGGTAGATAGAATTTCCAAAATGGTTATGTTTATTCCATGTAATAAAACTTATGATGCTACAGTTACCATTGATTTATATTTCAAATAAATTGTGAAACTAAATGGCATCCCAAAAATTATTATTTCGAATATACATGTCAAGTTTCTTAGTTACTTTAGGAAGACATTATAGAACATGTTAGGAACTAAATTGTTATTTATTATTTCACGTCACCCATAAACCAATGGACAAATTGAAGTTACAAATCAAACTCTTGGAACTTTTTTAAGAGGATCGGTAAGTAAAAGTACTAAAGATTGGGTTATTAAGTTAGCTTATGTAGAGTTTGCTTACACTCAAATCCTTCAAGTAATGCTCACTCAATTCCTTCAAGTAATATGTGTGGGGTGAATCCATACATTCTATTTGACATGGTACCCTTGAACAAAGGTGAGTTTAAAAATTATAAAGCCCTATAAAGAGTTGAATTCTTTCAAAAGCTTCTTCAACAAATCAAAGGAAACATTTAACAATCCAATGAAAGATATCAAAAACAAGCTAAGAAACATGCACTCCATAGGTATTTTCTTCTAGTAGTTTAGTTTAGTTACATTTGCATAAAGAAAAAATTATCTAATCCATGAAAACATAAACTAATTCTAAAAGAAGATGGAGCATGAAAAATCCACATAAACCTTGGAGAAAGTGCTTGTGAACATAAATTTCTAGATTCCTATGGCAGTGTTTCAAGGACATTTAATATAGTGATTTTTCTCCTTATAATGAGGTTGATTTGACAAAAAATTACTATCAAGTTGTGGAGAATAATGTAGGATCATCTATGGAATCTCATGATGCATATAAGGATTCTCAAGCAAATGAGAAGTTAGTATTATTATTAATGGAGCCCATTACAATATATGTCTTTGATGATATAACTTTGACTGACCATTATAAGTATATTTTAAGTGATTCTTTTAGGTATCTAACATAGTTGTAAGGTAAAGATTCATGAAGTCAACACACTTAATATTGCTTCTTATGCTACAAGTTATTACAAGTCAAAGGAGAGTGTATGCATGGAAGTCAAACTTTCAACTCAAAGAAGACCTAGTTATCATTTTTTTTTTGTAAAATAGGACATTTTGTGTAATATAGGTTTTCTAAAATACTCTAATTATGACAAGTAATTATGTGTATTAGTTGAAATATTTATTTTAAGATATTTTATACTAAATATATTGTTAATATGCTTAATATTATCACAATATGTGAAAATATACTAGAGGGTGCATATTAAATTTTTAAACTTAGATTGAGTATTAACTGATTTTTTTTGTCTATTAAACCTAGCCTATTAACTAAATAAATTCCACCTGATATTGTATCATAATTCTATACCTAGATATTTACCATAACCCATTGTAATACTAAAAAAAATTTAAAATCTAAAAATTTATTTACCAACATATTAATTTTACTTTATTTCATAATCCTCAATTAGTTATAGGCAAATTCTATTAATTTTTTATATTTATTAGTACAAATTTAAAATTTTACTCTAAAAGTCTAAACTATATCCTACAAGAAAAAAATTTCCTTTTCCCCTTTTCTTTTTTTTTCTTTTTCCTTCCTTTCGTTTTTCTTCCTATCTTTTTGTCTCTCTCCTTTATTTTCTCTTCTTCCCTTTTTTCTTCTTAGGATGCGTTGTCCTTAGTCTAACACTTATATTTTTTTTTTCTTTACTTTTCCTTCCCCATTTGGCTACACCTATCTCCTTTCATTTTTTTCCCTTTTTCTCCTTGTTTCTCTTTTATCTTCTTCTTTTCCCTTTTTCTCCCTTTCATCTTCCTCCCACCTTGTTTCCTTCCTCATGTCACCATCTGCTTCCATTTCTATGCCTCTCCTATTCCCCTACACATCGGCTTGTCCTTCTTAGCTTTCCTTTCATGGCCATGTTGGGATGTACATGCTTGCATGCACCCTTCAACTATACCTTGCTACCTACACCTACCTTCCATCTACAACCGTGCACACCAAGGCTACAAACCACTCTATCATCGTCTCCTCTCCCTTAACCCTAACCCCATCTATAAGTATCCCCTTGAGGTTAATATAAGGTAGAGGAGAAGGCTAGAGCTAGTAAAGGACTACAACATTGAGTGTCCTACCATGATGGTAAGGCTAATAATGTTATATATACTTTAAGAGGAAGACATTTGACTCTGTTAATTCTCATGTTTGTGAAAAATGGGGGAGTTAGGATTCAATATTAGAGTTGATGGTTTTACATAACATTATATGCATTGGTATAGAAATTGAGGGTTAGATAACCAATAGAGGAGGGGCTATACAACCTAGGAGAAATTAGGGGTTTGAGAGGTAACCCTAGAGGCTAGTTATTATCATATATGGAAAATGGGGGTAACTATCCATGACCTTTGACCATGGGTTTCTAATGTTATGTTAGGATTTATTGGGTAGATTGGAAACTCAAAAGGGACACTGGAGGTGAGGATATGCCATGATTATGAAATTAGGATTTTAAAAGGGAATAAGGTTTTCTTATAGTAGTATCAAGGAAGGTTCCATGCATGTAGTAGGTGCAGATGTTTGTGTGATGAACCTAAAATAAATAAAACATGAATAACACACTAATCACTTAAAATGGAAGATCATTTGGGTTGGACCTAGTTGTATCTACCAATCCGTAACAGAGTCTTACCTTAGAAGTGGGTAGCCATAATTTTGCATAGATCAATCGGTCGCTTTGCTATAACCAATTTCTTCGTTATGTGAATAGTTGCATAGGTTGTTAGCCTCAATTGGCTAGTTTCTTAAATAGTCAATTGGTTTCCTAAACTAATCAATTGGTTTCCTAAACTAATCTATTGGTCTTTATGAGTTGTTGATTGGTTTACTTAACCCATCAACTTGTTACTTTATAACCAAAGTGGTTAGCCTATATTTAAACCCATCGACTTGTCTTGCTAAACCCATCTTCTTTCTATGAAAATTTGATTGATATGACCAACTAGCCAATTTGTATTTTAGTGTGTTTGTTTTTCAAGTCTAGTGCAACCAGAAAAGTCGATTGCTCTTAATAACTAATTGAAAACTTTGCCTAAGTTCCCCATGTTTATTTGTTATTTGATAATTTTACTTTGGGCCTTCTATCTGACTTTTTCTATGTACTTAGAACATTTTAATCATAATTTTAACAATGCTTTACCTGAATTTAATGGGAACCAAAAAGATAAATAGTGGGAAGTGTCTTGGATGCCTTGTGTGATTAAGTTTGGTGTCACCTTTAAACACCTAATTGGTGGAGTGTATTTCTTTTTTGTGTTTAACATTATCACTTGGAAATAACTAATTGGTCATTAATTGAATTAATTATGATATGTTATATCATCGAATAATAGAATTAAGAGTTTGTTTAAGTGTATTTCTCGAACTCTCAGGGTAGCTAACCACGAGTTAGTAGGTAGATCACTAAGAGTTTTTATCTTTTCACTCAAGACATTTTTTTCTCTACCTAGTGATGGTCATTTTAGAGTATGTGCATATCTTTGAGGTATATAATAATACTATGCCAGGAAGGCGAGTACAAGCCCCCTAGCACAGTTTATGCCCATTACTTACATAAGCGTGGCTTTTGTAGCCCTTATGACAAATGGTGTTATGCGCGAGTTATCCTAGTATAACACGGTTTGGTATATCAATATATGTTTGCCCTTATAATAACTGCACTTGATTTGTGGTGGGTGAGGTATCCCCTAAGAAAAACCCCTTTCACGTATTTTAACCCTTCATGGTGGGTATGGTATCTCATTCTATGTGTTATGCCTCCATAACTTTTTTCCATTATGAAGAATTTGGTTTGCTCAAACCAAATATCTTAATAACCAAAAAGTATATGGTTATTAAATGAATAATTATAATATGGTTGTTGTTATGTGAATCTAATGCATGTTCTGTATTATTATCCTTCCATAATTTTTATGTGAGCATATCTTATTTTATTAAAATCATTAGCTTAGATGTTATATTGTTAAATATTCTTATTAATATGCTACTATGTGACCTTAAAGTATAGCATGAGCCTTTTCTAACTTCTTGATAGATTATTTTACCAGCATTTCACTATATTAATACTATATTTTTGTGATCACTATAATGATCTAGATCTTGGTTCAATGAGAAGAGCACGCATTATAGATCTATGATGCTTAACTATATTATGTTAAGGATGATCTAGTGGGCTAGTAGCTAACCATTACTTGGGGATTAAGATTTTATATTTATGTTAAGTTATGGGTTAGGCTAATCAGTTTAGATTATTCTTTCCCACTATTTTGGGATGTGTTTTTGTTCTTTCTTATTAATTGAACTCTTAAAAATGGTTCTTGTATTTGGAATTTGTAATCTCTCTCCTACCTATATTATTCTCATTTTTGTTATCATTATTATTGTTCTAGTAGTTTATGAATTCCTTTCTTATTTATTCCATCAAACTTATGTTAGTTGCTGACCACACCTCTCCCTTTATTGATATGGTGATAATATTCCTTGGTTTTATTTTTAATATAATTCTAAATCTTCTTTAAAATAAAATTTTTGGTTTAGAATTTTGAGGTGTCACAAGTTGGTAACCAAGCCTATGTTTTAAATCCTAATGTTACTTTGTAAAAACAAATTTCATCTAAGCTTGTAGAATTTAGTGTAGTCTATGAGCATGTGTTGGTTTGGTATAGGAGTTAGCCTTTATTTTTCAATTGAGCTGATTTTTAGCCTTGTGTAATGTTCTACAATAATGTAAACTAACTCAGTAGTTGACAGTTGATCCTTTGGTTTAGTATTTTAGGATTTGATGGCAAAAACTAGTAACTAAATCATTTCATGGAGACAATTTGGGCTTATAGGGAGAAGAAAATTTAGTGTGAGGGGGCTCTATAGTTTCCTTAGCAAGATCCTTTCATGATACCAACACGAGAGGGTTGGCTTCATACCCACTAAACATTGAGGATAATGTTGACCCTAGATGTTTTGGAACACTTGCTAAGGGATAATCTTATAAAGATTTGATACTCTAAGAAAGAATACGTGACACCGTTGAAGGAAATAAAGGAAGGGGTAGAGTGGGCTAAGAAGAATGAATTGTCATATGAGGAACCTAAAATTGAGATGGTGAAAAGGGATCTATTTGGGAAATAATTCGGTTTAACAAAATATATTTGTAATAGATTGGATATCCTCTCATGCCTTTGAGTTGTATAAGGTGATTTGCAAACAAAACTAGAAAGAACTATTTGACTACTTAGATGTCTACTACCTTAAAGAGGTTTCCCAATTTTACTTCAAGTTTACATACAATAAAGGTGTTATTGAATATGAAGTAAATGGAACCATATCAAGTTTATGGTGAACCACTTAAGATCAATCTTGGATGTGTCAAACAATGGATTTTACAATATAGTGAAAAGTAAGTGGGCAGCCAGTAGATGAGCCAATTCACTATTAATGTTTATGAATTTATTTTTCAAAGGAACATAGAAGGCAACAAAGAAACTAAATAACAAGGTTTTGATTCCTCCAAAAAATGTTCTACACATTATTACCTATTCCAACATACTTCCTAGGGGCTAAAGATGAAATGAGGCCAGCTTCATGGATTTAAGTCTTATGTATATGATGTCAAAGGATTAGTCTATTAAATTCTAGGTCTAATGGTTTAGCATATGCGAGAAATGGATGAGAATTTAATTCACATATTACCCTATGGGTTATAGCTTACCAAAGTTTTTTAGCATTTCAAGGTTGATCTTACAATAGGAGAAAAGAGTTTAGGAGTAGGAGATCATTTTTACACAACTATGATAAAAAGAAAAAAATAAAAAAGAAGATGGTTCAGGAATTGGTTTATGGAAGTATAGTAAGAAAGGAGGATGTAATGAAGTCCAAGAAGAAGAGGAAGGTCAGAGCTATAAAGAAACCTAATGAGTTTGATGGAATTCACTTTAGTGGGTTGTTCCAAAGAAATAGCTACATTAGGAGTGGTGATGTTAAAATGAAAATCGTATTGTCTCGTATACCCACAAACCAGACTGACATTGTGAAGTGGCTAATACATTGTAATGTTGTAGTTTTAAACATGGTGGAACTCTTTAGTACTCAAAATGCACATCTAATGAAGAAGTTTAATGCTTCACCATCATACAAGTGTTAGCTCCTTCAACATCATGAAATGAAATTGTTTATGTTTTTAATCATCTATGAGGATATGAAACATAATTATTATTTTTTTTTTGCATCCATTATTTCTAATTTTATAATCAAAACCTTTTTACTACAGACTTGATCATGTGCCCTCCTATGTTATTTTCTATATGTAATAATGTCAGTAGCCGGAGAAGCTAGCATAATGCCCAATATTATTTATTGTTTAAACTTGAGCTAACTACTACATATTTTTATGTATATTGATTTAAAGCTTAGTTAGCTAATTGGTATTTCTTATATTATAGTACTATCTATATAACTATTTTAATGATGACAAAAAGGGTATTGGGATGAAGCAAACGCAACTAAACAAAATTGAAATCAATTAAATAAGGAGGAACTCTAAAAATTCAAAAGTTTCATTAGGAGTAGGTGTGTTAACTTCAAAGTATTATATATTTGTTTGGAATTAGTGCTCTATTGAGTTTTTGTTGATAAATTTTAGTTAAAAAAACTATGACTATAAGTGGGTATATGCTTTAAGAAAGAACGTTCACTTATATTCAATAATGTAATATTTTTTGTGATATCAATATACATTTGTAGAAATAATTTATCACTTTAACTATTTTTACATGAATTGTGTTTGTGAATATTTGAGTTATAGGTCGAAAGAAATTAGGTAATAGTTTATTCACTATGTTTGAACTTTGAAAAGCATCATTTTTTTTCATCATAAAAAAAGGGGAATTTTTTGAGTTCTTGATGGTTTGAGTTGAAGAACTAAGCAAAGGAACCAAACAAGCATAAATATCTTGAATCTTGGAAGAGGATCTAACTTTTAGGTCATGGCGTAACATAATGCAGTACTCTTTTTGCATTAGAAAACACCAAGAAAATACTTTTCTCAATTTTTTATTAGTTTTAAACTTTTGGAGGATGCTTAGGAGGAGTTTCTTTTTGAGTTCCCTATTTTCATATGACAAAAACACTCTAAAAAAGAGGAGATTATTTTCCAACATGTATTTAAGCTCAGTTTAAGATTGAGTTAAATGAAAATTATTTCAAATATCTTGTCTCATATTTTTTTTATATACATCATATTTATTTTTAAAATGGGATAATTAATTGGTTAAAGTTATTTTAATAGAAAATTTGAAGTTCTTGTGCCAACCTAGATTGTTGAGTTTATCTTATGGATTATTTATGGCAAAGCAAGCTTGGTTGTAGCTAACTTTAGTTCTCTAGGTTGTTTTAGTTTAGTAAATATTTTTTTTCCAACTTAGTTAATAGACTTTTAGCAAATAAATCTAGATTTTATGAGTTCTTTCCTGAGCATCTTTGGGTGTTGAAGTGATTTTTTTTATTATTATGTAATAAAAACTCTTTTATGTAAACTATGAGCGGTTTTCAAGAGGATTTGAAGAGAACCTCTTGAGCATATATTTTATGGAGAAAGAATTTTAAAGAGCTTCAATGTTTTGATATATATGTTGTGGTAAAATTGCTAAATTTCTTATAGTGTTGTTATTGAATTTCTTTTAAGCATTTTTTCATTATCATCTTATATTTTTAGTTATAATTCAATTACTAATCATCAAGGGAAAGGATCATAAGTAAACTAGAGTTTTTAAGTTTGTGTGCACCTTGAGTGTGATGAATTTTATTCTAAAGTTAGAATTGTGTTTGAACTTAGAGTTAAGTTGATGACTTTTCGAGAGCTCATCCAGAAAAAGTGTTTTACTATATATTATTAATTATTGTAAGAGATAAGAGAAGTAGTTAAGATTGAGGATATATGCTACATGATAGACGAGTATCTCTTAAATAGATGAACCATGTAATATCTAGTGTGCCATTTTTTGTTATTTTTCTATCTATGGAATTATTACCCTCAACACAAGGAACTAAATATTACAAAAGCCATTCCACACTATCTAAGGAGAAATGTAATAGGAGTTACTTTCCCTCTTTTCTCTTTCCACTTTATTTATTCATTTCACCATGGCTTTTGCTCATTCTTTTCCAATTTTTTGCCACATCTTCTTGCCTTCTTAATCTTTATTTTAACTTTATTTTTTTAGTATATGGATTTTATGTTATAGAAAGAGTTAAGGGTTATTTGACTCTTTAATCTAAGTATAAATTGAATTGATAATGTCCCATTTCTTCCTCTACTTATATTTTTTATGAAATGATTTTAATTTGTTAGGTTTCATTGAATTCCTTGCTCATATAAGGTAATCAAGGGCCTTTCCGGTAGTTTTTCCAAGATAGAAGGAATTGTGTTATTAGTTGCTTGAAATTTTGCTAGCTAACGTAAGTTGAGCTTATCTAGTGGCTAGGTCATTATGTCCATATGTGTTTTATGTATTTTCATGCATATTAGACCATTAATTTCTTTAAATTTGAGTAAAAGATGTGTAAACATACTAATTATGCTCTAAAATTATGGAACGAAGTATATGTAAGGATTTTTATGTTTATACTCATGTTTGAACTATTTGGACATTTAATGGGTTTTGAGAATAAACATGATTTAATTTCTTTTATTCAATCTTGAAATATGTATTGCGTGCTTCAATATAATAAGAAAGAGTTTATTAAGGATTTGCATGCATGAAAGCTTAATGGGAATGTTCAGTTTGAAGTTGGGTCATAATTGTGTTTTAAGTATTAATTGTGTCAGTTTAAGCAAAACCAGACTATTGGTTCTTTGTGTGCTATCATAGACACTCAAAATTAAACCCTAACCACAAAAAAAAAATAGAAAGTAGCGAGTAAGGGTTGATCCAATGAAGACCATAATTTAGTTCATAGATTCATATTATCAAATAAACTCCTCTAGTTATCAAATTAGGAAAAACTAATCATTAATAATGAAAAGAATAAAAACTAAAAATTAACAAAATAACTAAATAATAATGAGAAAATAGGGGTTAGAAGATATATTTAGAATAGAGATATTGATCGATCATTAAATAAAATGGATATGTAGTATTTTTATTTTAAATGTTAATATGTAGAAGCTAGCATGCGCCTCATTCCTAGCATCTTTTTATGTAAATAAACGAATGTTTGCTTATGATATATTATCTAAAAAATTTATAACCTATGATAAGATCTATTGATTTAATTAATGGCATCATTAACAAATAGGGAGCAGCTAACTATAACCATCATTAAAATCAACTAGAATTATGTAGTTCTAAAGATTAATAAATATAGATTAAATCAATAAACTATTTTCTAAATGTGGATGTGTATGTTAACACTTATGAATTAAGTATAATATCCTAGCATCTGATTAGCACTTCAATTAACAAGGTTTCCAAGCTATATTATCAAGTCCTTACCTTAGATTAGTTATCATTAAACTTGTCTTATTAATCTAAGAAAAGATATACACAACAATTTAATCCAATTCACATCTCATAATTAATTATCGCATAACCTTCAATTATCCTCCTACCCCATACTAATCTAGCCTAGAATATTGATAACACAACAAAATAAAGAAGAAAAATACATAAAAAATCATAATTTTCATGAACATAGAGAAACCAAATAATAAAGATTTAATTAAACTACACAGAATCACAAACTCAATTATTTATACCAACAACGAGAATAGCATTAAACATAATAAAAAGTTTGAGATAAATAAATAAATAAGAAAAAGGAAAAAAAGAACTTAGGATATTGTAGAATTGCCAACATCATATGATCTCCAAACCTTCAATTACAATAATTAACTAACTAAATCTAAAGAAAAAAAAAGAAGCTAATTGGTCGAGAAATAATGAAAAAAAATTCAATGTTCTAATGATAATCTCTTCAATGGTTTATTCGACCTAATATATTTTCTATTTATAGAAAGAGAGCTATATAAATTTTATCAAAATTATGATAAAAATACAAACCATATTAGTAAATATAAGGCACCATTATTTTTGCTCTAACATGATGTGCATGAGATGAATTAATAGAGCATGCGGAAAGAGAACCAGGGAAATATGGATTATATTTCCATAAATATAGAGGGTCCATATTTTCTCTCTCTTCAATATCTTCTTTTCATTTTTCTTCACATAACTTCTCTTTTACGGTCTTGCATGGTGGTACATCTAAATTTCCATCACTCCAAGATTTCATCCTCATGTTGTGCTTCTTTTCCTTAGTTATCAACCTAAATTATTTTAACTTTATCTTTTCCTACAAACTTGGCCAACAGAGAAAATTCAAGGAAGAGGGTGAAATTATCACAACAAATAAAAAATCTAGGTCAAGATACATCAAATAATTCCATAAAATATGTACCTATAATTTCTAGTGAACCACCACATTAGTTAGATAAGATTTCTAATGTAGTTACCTTCAACCTATAACCAACCACCTTATTAGTTCGTTAACAATCCAGCTAATTAATACCATTCGACTTGTTATGGAAAACTAATCAACTAGTTATCAAGGATATGTAGTTCTGTTATCTTTGACATGTAATCTATTAAGTGGTTCATTCGATAACCAATTAGCTATTTCATACCAATTGACTAGTTATGGACAATAATTTAACTTAATTATCTATTTGACATGTTTCATTTCCTATTTTGGTTCCTCAAGCATCAAACTAGTTTTGTTCATGTTTGTGAGCTTATTTTGGGGTATAATATTTGAGGTTCACCATAGGTTTTGTTATAAAATGCCTTAGTTTACAACCTCACTTGCTATAGCATCTTGAATAATCAAAACTCATAATTGATAGCTTGGATACCTTGGTTGTAATTAATTAGACCTTAAGATATCATTTAAGCCTAATTTCTCCATCTCTTTAGGAGGTAATTGTATGTTAGTGGGGGGTTTCCCTTTATTTTTTTCTTTAACTATTTACTCAATATCTCTGGATATTGTCGTAAGCCATCATGTCATGCCATCTTAACTAAGCTAATCTAACCACATAAGGCCAGTTGGGTTGGGCTTGCTTAGTGAAGGGTAGACTAAGGCCTATGGGTGGATATATATATATATGTAATGTTGACTTTTACCTTCATAACATCAAGTGGAATAAGGTTTATGAATTTAAAATCTTCTTTTCTCTTCAAGTGAATATTCTTGAGAGTTTAGGTATTGTTCTCTAAATAAAACTTTTTGATTTTGCTATAGAAGTGAGTTTTCTTGTTGAAGATCCAACCCTAAAATAAGAGCATTGTTAAGCACAACACATAATATTCAATCATCCTTCCTAAATCCAAGGAACATAAGAAAGATCTTACATTGTTAAATAATAAATCCTCTATTATCTTCCACATCAATTTCCCTTTTCCATAAAACTTCTAAATAGTAAGTGCTTAGTGGCCTATAGGTATAGGTATACCATCAATCCTCTATGTGTAAGGCTTTAATAATAGATATTACTTTGAGATATTCCATCAATAAATGGATTAATTTTTACAAGAAAAGCTCTAAAAATTATTTAGGAGTTAGTAGTTATTATAACACCCCAAAAACATGAGCCATACAATTTTATTTAAAAGATAATGTAGAATCATATTAAAATAAATTAAGAGGATGTTACCATTGCAACAACCATTGGAGAGGCTTGATTATCACCTAATACATGCTTAATGTAAGGAAAAATGGAACAAATGAATAAAAGATGCATGCAATAACAATATAATAGTAATGAAGATGAAAATAACATGGAAGGGAAATATACACAAAATCCAAATATATGAACCAAAGATAAGAGTTTAAATAACTAGAAAGAATAAATGTAATACCCCACAGTTTTTTGTAAGGGATCGATGAGAAAGTTTGACAAATTTTAAGCATGTGATTTAATTCAATATTATGATTTGATTTAGAAAAAAAATTGATTTGAAATCATGTTGGAAAATTGAGGTTTAATGAGTTTTATAGGTAAACCAATTAATTGGTTTTATGAAATAATCGACTAGTTTGTTGTTTTAGCCAAATTGAGTTCCTCAATAAAACTATTTAACTAGTTTAGGGTAATCGATCAATTGGTGGATGAATAGTCAAATGGTAAACCCAAACCGATCGACTGGCTCATCGAGCTGGTCTTATTTTTTTAAGTTTGATTTTCTAAAAAATCCTTTATAAAAAATGGAACCTTACCAAATCATATCGATTATCCCTAAAAGATTCCTAACCATTATCATGATGCGTTTAACCTAAAATATTACCTTAATTTGATCCGAAGGTCAATTGAGACACATGAGAGAGAGATTACCTCAGCCAATAATCTTCTTCCTCCTCTCTCCTCTACCAGATTCTACATGCTTCTAAACATCTGGAATATTCCTTCCACACTGACCTCCCATTCATTCTTCCATGTTAGAGAATTCTAATCTATTTGACCTAAGCTCCCTAGGGTAATAAATTAAGCTCGGGAGACTAGCTCAACAAATCCCAAGAAAATCCATCTATTATAATTTAATTAATATGGTCACAAGTAGGGTTAGAGTTGCCTTTTGATCGCTTTGTGATGCGTGTACGGTTAGAGTCTCGGGCTTGGGTGTAAGATAAATGGTGGTTTAGGGTTAGGAAAGGTGGAAGGCAGTTTAGGGTTGATGGAAAGATAGAAGGGCGGTGAAAAGGGTTTGGATGGATGAATGGAGTGACGGTTTGGAGTAGGGTTTTCAGTGGAAAAGATAGAGGTGGTGAAGTAAAAAAAAAAGAAGGATAGATTAATCTTTAAGCTACAAAGAAATAAAGATTAAAGTTTTTTGAAACAAATCGTTCACACAAATTTGACTTGTTACGAGATGAATCCACACAGAATTCGGGTTTAAGCAAGCTTAAGGTTTTTCTTCTCACTCAAATTGTGTTCTTTCTCTCGGTTTCTATGGCTTTAAATAGCCAAAATTTGTCGAGCCTCCCTTCAAAGATTACAATAATCTTGCCACTAATCTTTCCTAGAAACATTGAATTCTCTAAGACTAGCTTGAAGATATTAAATGATCTAGCTACTAACAACCTTATTTGACTCAAAATAAAAATAATAATAAATGACTTAAGACTAGCTACTAAAAACCTTATTTGACTCAAAATAAAAATAATAATAAATGACTTAATAATAAACGTTACGCTAATTAAAGAACGTTGCATGCAACATATGCATGCACCTCCATGTTCATGTATCTGCGTGGAGTAGCGTAACCATCTTAGTAGGTTCTATGTCATGCAACTCTGTTCTTGCATCACTTTGTGTTTTCCTTTTATTTGTTGGCTATAAATAGCCCCAATCCTTCATGCATTGTACTTTCTTTCAGACACTAAAATTACCTATAGTTCTACATTCTCTTTATTTCTTCCACACTTCGAGCGTATGCCAAATTATTTTTCATACTCTTCTCATCCTCCTTTTAGATCTATCTTGTTTTAATTGTTAAGCATGGTAGATTTATATCTTTGGAAAAGATTTAGAGGTCTAGTTGATCTTTTCCCTATTTTATTCTAGTGGTATGCTCTTTTCTCTTTTTGTTTTCTTGTTTGAAATTTTATGAAGTTTCGGTATAATACCTGAGTTAAGATTTTGATTTTTAAGGTTATAAGAGTTGAATTTCTCACAAATTTGGAAATCCTAATTTTAAGGAGATTTAGCCTAGATCAAGTTAGTAGTTATTGCTCTTGAAATGTTAGGATATATTCTTGCATGGAAGGTGATGCCTTTTATTAGATTATATATGTTGGTATAAAGAAATGCAGTGGTATGCATGATTTACATGTTTAAATGAATTAAATTAAAAAAGAGAGCATGGAAATGAAGAAAATAGGCTATGGTAATGCTATGGTAAGAAATGTATGATAATATAGTTTGATATATGTAGGTTGATGTTGATATATATCCCAATGTTAGTAGAAATGATTTTTATGCAAGAATCTACATGGAATTTATGAATTGATGTTGTGTTAGGGTAAATAGATTGATTGGTTAGCTTAAACCAATCGAATGGTTCCTAGAACATTAGATTGGTTGACCCAACCCACCGACTAGTTTGCTAGTAGAGACCTTGGTCTTACTCTTTACTTAAAACCATCAACTGGTTTAGCAAAATCGATTGACTAGTCATTGAATAGTTAAATTGTTTGACTAAATCAATAAACCAGTTTAAAGGAATCATGGTATGGTTTGGTTGAACTAATCAACTAGTCAACCCAAATTGATCAACTAGTTGGTGTAATTGATCGACTGGTTGGTCTAGATTGATCGACTAGTTCAGTTGGTTTGTATGAATTATTACTTTATGGTTTGGTTATGTTTGGGGGTTATATTTTAGAATATATTATGATTATTAATGGGATGAAATGAAAATTTTAAAATGGATTACTGGCTTAATTAAAGGATTAAAATGGATCATAACTTATGGCATACATTATGAGTAATATAAATGATAAAGGTGTAATTCACTTATAATTAATGATAAAATGGAAATAAAAGTAATGGAAATTAGTAAGGGCTTGGATTAAACCCTATGATGGATATAAATCTCATTAGCTAAGGATAAATGGTAAACCCACATGGTTGGAGAAAAAGGAAGTAAAAAAAAGATTAATACGATTTAGTATAATAATTACCTTGTTTGCATGTATGGGCCTTGTATGATCACCCATCATTGTGAATAAAATACTAATCACTTAAAGAGAAAGAAAGTAGAGTTGAGTATGGGTCAGGGTTATTGGATACTCAATTAACTATCAGGGGTTATTCTACCTTTGGGTCTTTCTAGTACCTTTGGGTGGCATCCTAAGAAGTCCCGTGGCTTACCTACTTTAGACATTGATGATGTACTAGGGGATATTGATACTAACTAGTATAGATACCAAGGTGGTTGGCTTCGTCCTGGACTTATGTCCATTATGGTGATTGGCTTTGGCTTGGACTTATGTCCACTCAATGATTAGATTCAGCCTGGACTTTAAGTCCCTTTTTGGATAGGCTTTAATGGTAATAAAATATGGTTTGGAAATATTGGTTAACAATTATGAATGATTATTGAATGAATGGTTGATACTTGGCTATGAAATGGAATTAATGATATGGTTAACTGAATGGTTCTATTTTGTTGATTAGTCTATACCTTACATAGATAAATGGAAATAACCCTAGGGGTTGTTGGATTATTCCCTACTATAACTCATGAAAGTGGTTATGTGAAAGTGCTATGGTTTCCTAAGCATGATGTTTCTACTGTGATGATATTATATATGATAGCATATGTTATGCACTTTTACTTCTATGAATAAATTCCTATCATGATGCATGTCATATATTATGAAAATTAGCATACTTGTATATATTAAGGGAGAAACTTGGCTTACTCAATATGTAGTGTACTGATGTGTTTGTTTGCTCAATCACCTAATCATTCCCACGAGTAGAGGACCATGTGCAGATTGTTGGGGATGGCCATTAAAGGGACTACCTCAGTTGGGTTGGGACTTGTGGGCGAGGACACCCGGAATGTCTTTATGGGGTCTGTGGAGGACCATGGTATTCGTTTTGGGCCTCGTGCCCCAATCCATGTTTTATAATCTCGTACTTTAATGTGTACTCTATAATGATTTGAACAAAACTAGTTAGGGTCATTTGTTGTAAACATTTTGAAATCATTTCAATTAAATTATTATTTGTGTAATATATTATTTTAGTATTTTGGTGGTTTAGCCTTGTATCTAATATAAGGTAGGCGATGGGCATCTAATCTGTGTCAGGTGCAGTAGTAACACCCTGTTTCTTAAAGTGTTTTCTGCTTTGACACAATGTTTTTAATGAAATTATTTGGTAGTGAAAAATAGAGTTATTACAACAAAAGAATCCAAAAAAGTGATAAAAATAATATAAACTGGTTAACCAAATAGAAATGTAAATCTCGATCCCCAAGCAATGACCAACCAGTAACCCGCATCATTATCCTTAACATACTCATGCTAAAAATCATAACCCTATAAATTATTCTTTTCTCACCAAAACAAAAGTCATATATATAATCACAGTGACCACAAAAATTTTATATTATCAAGGAGATATATTGGCAAAATAAAGTACTAAAAACATGCTAAAAGATCATGCTAAACATTATGCTCATATAAAACACAATATAAGACATATTTAGGAATTATAACTTCTATGATCAAGGTTATCATGTAATAAGGCCTACTCACATGTGAATCAGTAAATTAATAATAAAAAAAATGTAACAAATTCACTTAGATCCTATAGATTAAACCATATTATTAATTCTCTATTTAATGACTACATACTTCCTGATTATTATGGTGTTTATTTTTGCCACAGCTAGTTCTCCACCATGAAAAAAAGTCATGGCAACATAATACACATAATGGGATACCGCACCCAAAATATAGGGCCATAATAGATCAAAAGGGATTTCTCAAGATATACTATACCTACCCTCCTTGAGTACATTTGATGTGATAGCTAACACATTTTGGGATCCCACACTTGCCAAAGCTATGGATATATAAAGTAATTAGAGGCTTATATAAGGATACCATAGTCACCTAAACTAAACATCAATGTTATTTTAGTCTACTATAATATTGATCCTATACCTTATAAATATGTGCATTACCATATTAACTGCAACCAAAAAGATAATGAAAATAGGTACTCATGAAAAGGATAAAACCACAAGAGTGACCTACCTACTAACTGTTGGTTAGTTACATTAAGAGTTATAGAAAAATACTAAAATGAACTCTTAATTTCATTATTAATATTTATTAGGTGGTATCACAAATCACAACTCAGTTCCATTAATAATCAATTGGGTGTTTCCAAGTGATAACACCAAACACTAGCTAAGTCATCAAAGACACACCACGACATTCATCATTTTAAATTTTCTATTAGTTTCAATTATTTATAATTAAAGCCATATTGAAAATCTAAGACTAAAGATCAAACCCATACCATATTCTCAAGAGAAAACACCGAGATCACTAAGGATAAAAAGTAAGAAAAGCTAGCAAAATAAACCAAATAGTCTACCAAAAGCCCTAGTAGGCTGACCACTTAAAACTCACAAACAATCTAAAATTACAACGCCTTAGCTGATCAAAGTAGTGGTTTAGTTAATCAATTAATCATATATAAATAAATAATAAAAACTGTACCCATCAATTATTGGTTGGACTCAGTTAACTAAACAAGTGGTACCATCGACTACTGAGGTAAATCAGTAAACCAAACTAGTGGAATCTTCGACTAATGGATCAGAGTGATTGACCAAGAACACAATACAAAACATGTATTAATTTTCCATAATTCATCATATTAAATGGAAACTAAGATTTTTCAATTGAAGTACCATTTTAGTCAACTCATGTGGCCCTTCGGCCAATGACTTCCTAGGCTAGAAAACATGTAAAACAAAAAGGCAAAAATAAACAAAATAACTATAACTCCAATCATGCTTCTAAAACCATCAAAAAACATAAAAATCATTCTAGAAAACAAAGAACATTGATTTAAGCTATCAAATTAAATGTCACACCTTTTTATGCTTAAAATCACATAATCATGAGAAAATGACCTAAACGCCTAAAATATGCTTAAACTACCAAAGTAAACATGAATCATGATACATTCTTGAAATTTAGAGATCTAATTAACACATGAACAACATGGAACATATGAAGGTCATAAAATCACCCTATATACCACAAACACTTAAACATATTAAAGATAAGATTGTCTTACTTTCAAGAAAAATACTCTATCAGAAGAGAAAATCTCCTAACTTGATGGATTTCTATGAATAATCTTGATTAAATTAAAAAATAAAGACTAAAAAAGGTAATAAAAGGAGAATAAGTATACCTAACCTACTACTGAAAGAATGTTCATAAAAACCTTAAATCCTTTCTCTCTACCTTAATCATCATTTTTTTTCATTTTGGAGAAATAAAAAAATATTAATTTCAATACTAGAGAAGTAAATGAAGGATTTGCTCAAGAGAAAAGAAAGGGAAGAGAAGAAGAACAAGGGGAACCACTTAGATTTGTTTGCCCAAGGAAAAAACATAAAAGAGAATAAAGAGTTTGGGGAGAGTGAGAATGAATTAGGACGGAGGTTCCAACCTCTCCAAATGCAGAAAAATTAGAAGGATGAGAGAAGGAGCTAGTTGACTTAGTGAAAATGATGTCGGAGTAAGAGGAAAATAGTGTAAGGTTTGAAATGATGAAGCATGAGGTTGGTGGAATGCATATCTGATAAAGGTAGGTCAAGTAGGCTGAGGAAATTATCCCCAAAGGCCTACACACATAGATTAAGGACAATTAAGAGAGGGGAGGAAATAAAGAAGAAAATAGGTAGGAAAAAGGTACTAAAATTTTTTAAGGGGTTTTTAATTAAATATATATTATTAAATAATATAAATAATATGAATTTATTTCCTAAATACCTTACAATTATTAATGACACAAATAAATCATAATTAAAAAGTTTTAAATTCATTTGAGTAATAATCGAAGCAAAAATAAAAATAGACCTATGAAATTGTAGGCATTAATAGGCCAATTGAATTAGTTATTCAATTGTTGTATGTTAGGTAAGATGCCAATTGTCTAGAGTTTCCCCCATTAACTTGCACTAACTAACCGAGAAGCACTCATCGACTTATCTATACTATCATTTGACCATGCATAAAAAAATATCCACTTAAAAATAGTTTCCATGTCCAAACCAAAAAAAAAAAATCCTTTTTATATAGTATTAAGGTAACTTTGAACATATTTTGAAAGATGTTTAGGCTAGGTTATTTTAGTTATGATTGCTACTAAGGATGAATCATCAAATTAGATGATTTGAAGCTTTAGTATAGATTTACTCTATTAGTGTTAGCTTGCTTCTAGACTCTTCATTTAGCTCAATATTTTCCTTATATGGTGTTCATCAATAGAGAAATATGTAAGTCTTTCTCCTCTAGTGATTTTAAATGTTTAATTATTACATTCATCATTTTTACCATTTGTTCCCCCACAATTGGGTTAGTTGTTGATTGAGCAACCATTAATTCCCTCAATCTCCTTGACATATGATGAATCATTAGATGATGAATTCTTTGGTGATGAGATGGATCAAGGGTTATACTCCTTGACATGTGACATTCAAGGTTCCTAGATGATAATTCCCTCAATCTCCCTTAAAGGTAGTGCCTTGGTTTTACACTATTTGATATGGGAGTCATTTTTAGCATATATGATAGTAGTGAATGTCTTTCTTGTTGATTGACAGTCCAATTCATAGCCTAGAGAATTAATTTTCAAACTCTTAAATGGAGGAACAAATAGAGATAAAGAGTGTCCTAGTTGGTGTACAAAATTTGTTAGCATGGCGTTAGCATCTAAAGTAAAAGGTAAAAAAAATGCACAAACATATATAATTTAAATTTAAAATGTTCATAATATAGATATATATATATATATATATATTTAATTGCATAAGAAAATATATTATCTAAGTCCATCTCATCATGACGGTGAACTTTAAAATTTAATTGTTATTCAACTCTTAATCGTTAACTAAGATTGGAATCCATGGTACAAATGTTTTGATTTTTGATATAACTAAGAGGCTTCAATCTTTGTTTGTAGCTTGGGAGCATCATTATTGATGTAGCTTGAGAGCTCTAATCTTGAAATTACAAGAGCTTTGATATATATGTAGCTTCAGAACTTAAGTTATTTTAGTAGCTTGCGAGCTTGAATCTTGAGTGCTTGACAACTTTAGAGTGCCATTTATCTAGACTTTAGTGGGTATATTATTTCATTATTCTACCTTTATCTTCTTCAATTTTTAAATCACTGCTCTTCAATTATTTAAACTTTGAAGTGTCAATATTCAATGGTCTAATGAGTTTTTTCTGTGCGAGATTTTGTATTTGAACATTGTTGTGCATTGAAACGAGGATAAAAAAACCCTCAATTATAGAGGTAAAGGCACCATTGGATATTAAACTTCAGCCCTTAAGATTTCCTCTTACACCTATAGTTTTAGGTTGATTAGGCTTTTTTCAAGACTTATTGTCCACTATGCATAATTAAACTCAACCCTTATTTATTTAACTTAAGGCAAATTTATTGATTTTACCTAATTTAGTCAAATACAAATTTATATTGAAAAAATATATATATATTTGATTTAGTTTTTAAATTTCAAAAGAAATTGAAGAACATTATGAAGTTGACTCAATAGGGCATCGAAATAATCAGGCAAACTCTTAATAAAGATTTTTACAATAAAAACATGAGTTACGAATATATTTTTTAGTTTTCATAAATGAGATTATTTTTTTATATATTCATAAATAACGTACAATGAATTAATTCTTTTTCTTTTTTTTTACCATTTTTTAAAACTCTCTCTCTCACTCAAAACAGAAGTTGTTTATTCCCATCAACCAATACATTCAGTAATGTTTAATATTTAAAAATATATTCATCCATATTTTTAGAGATTGGGTGAAAATATTTTTGTGATTTCATAAATGAAAATATCTAAACTAATTAAATAATAGCATGCAACTAATTGAAAACATAATACTAGTGTAACAAAAGAGATGTATAGATTGTATCGAGAGAAAAAAAAAATACACATTTTTTTTCACAACACTTTATGTTTTGATTCAAAACAAAATTATAAGTAGCGGAAAGACAAAGGCCTACATGGCTTTGGTAATGCTTCTGAACAATATGGGGGATAGGTAACAAAACCATTAACGAATGCGTACGACTTGGGTGCGCCAACTTTTGGTATTCGTCTTAAGAGGGCTAAGAGAATCCTCCGCATCACCAAAAACCAGTTCAAAATAATGGTGACTATTGTATATGAGAACTCACTCGTTTTATGTCTCACTCTCACATTAAAAAAATACAAAATAAAGAAATCTTCTTTTTGTCATTAAGGTACTATTTGATTTTAAAAAAGTTTAAGAAAAAAAAAATTTAAAATTAAAATACTTTCCTTCAAATTTTCTTCAAAAAAAAATAGATAGTTAATCTTTATCAATTTTATATTACATTCTTTTTCTATTTCATTATTTCATGTAAATCAAATACTGAAAACTATTTTCCTCATCAACTTTTTTCTTTTCCGTAAAACTTTTCATAAACTAAATGGAGCATAAGTGAATAGAAGGCAAGATATAATGTGATTGATGCATTGATTCCTTATATTTAATGCAATACATAATTCAATCATATGAGATTTAGTCTAATATTAAAAACCAGCTCCTAAGGAATTCTTCTCTTTTATAACATATTTAAAGTATTGCTACTTATATAATAATTTATACTTATTTGTATGGATCCACATTATGAATCTAAAAAAAATTAATATATAATTAAAATAATAATGCCATTATTGTAATAGTAAATATTTTATTTATAATTGCGTCAAATAAATATATTAATTATAATTATAGTAACCGTAATTATTATAGTTGAATACAGCTTCAGCAACAGCCAAAATGAATTCAGCTGATACTATAATCTAGAAGCTAATAGAGATATTTTATTGTTACAGATCTTCATCGCTACAATCAATTTTACATGAACAAGTAGATGATCTGGAATACAAATGTGCTAGCTACTAGCTAGCTAATCCCGTAGATATCGTAGCAATGCTTTTATAGTGGTATTGGGTGCTTTTTATTGGTTCGCTTTAATCAAAGCATTAGATATTCATCCCAGCTATTGTGGTGATTTTAACGATTCAACTTGGGATTTTCCACTCGGACCCCTCAACCTTATGAAAAGCCTATATTCATCGAAAGTCATTGGGTTGTACAGAGGCGGCGTCTCTTTGCTTACGAGATCTTTAATTGGTCCAATTAGCCGGTCGCCTCTAGGATTGTAGAAGCAAGCAAGGGAAATTCGTTCTGCATTTGGATTTACTATCACTCTGTGCTCTACGCTCTTGTATATTGCATTGCTTAGCACCTGAACCATGAAAAGTTAGTTAACGCGTTTAATTTTTACACGTGTTCTAATGAACTCATAATCCAGGGATATAAACGAAGAATCAAAATAAAATAAAACATCAATCCCAGGAAGTATACCTGTCGAATGAATCATAGTTTATTATTGATGAATCATAGTTACAAAACTTTGGGAATACTCATGTTTTGGCATATTTATTCTAAGTATAAATTAAAATGAGTTGTTATAATTTTTGATACTTTAAGATAAATTTTCTATTTGAGGCATAATTAGCCCTCAAAATTCTGCTTTCTCAAAAATAATACCTATCTTTCTAAAAAATATCTTAAATAATGTTGGACACCTCATTTATCCTTTAATTTCTATTGAAATAAGAATCCCTCTTATATTCATATTTTTGTTATTAAATCATTAAAATATTACAAAATGTCTTACCTTTACCATTTTATCTTCCAACCTTATTTCCTCCTCATTTCTCCTCCATCAATTATGTCCAAGATCCCCCTAAAATCTGCCACTTTTCTATACTTTTATGCCCTTTTATTTCATGGTTACAACCCTTATTTTTCCTCATATATTATTTCTTTTAGTTTCTTGATCGTTTTGGTGATTTTTGCAAGTTGTAGTCATTTTTCTGCGTATATTTCAACAAAAGGTATTATTCTCGAGGGAGGATGTTCTCTATCTTATTATGAAGCTTTTGAATTATGTTAAACATAACCTCAAAAACATGTTGATGTTGTTGAATATGCTATTTTGGCTACTTTTATGGATTTTTTATTTTTGTGGTTGATATATGTAGCTTTATTTTTTTTTATTGATTTATAGAATTTACAGTCATGTTCTTGACCCTTTTTTTTGTTGAAGATCATGTTAGGATTTGACAATGTTTAGGGTATGTACAACTTAAATGAAGTTTTGGAGTATTTTAGGGTAATTTAGGCCTCTTGCTAGAAAATCGTGTTCTTTTTTGTACTTTTATGGAGTCTTGATGCTTACAATGTATATTTTAGAATTTTTTGGTATAACTTCATATATTAAAAGTATTCATTTGGATATATATATTTAATGTTATGAGTTAATGATGTTTCTGCATAAATAGAGGCATTTTTGTCCATTTACATGAGACTAAATTTCTAGAACTCTTGTGTGTTCTATTGTTTTAAGAATGTATTCAATGAATAGTATGTAAAGTTTCACATGTTAGATATTTGTATGTTAATTGTTATAGCATGGTTTTGTTTGTAAGGTTTTCAAGGTAAAACCATCTGTTTACTTGGTTTTAAAGTTTTTAGAAGTAATGCTGAAGGTGTAAGGTGTTTTATTTGATATAAAAATATTTTTTTATGAATATTTAGTACTTTCAAAGTGTATTTAAAGATTAATTATTTTAAAATGTGTTTATTAATTTAATTTAATTTTATATTTTCATAAATAATTAGAACGCGAGGGTTATTTTATTAATTTCTGAGATATTTTGTTAAGTTAGTATATTTTGAGATATTTATGAAGATTTGGATTCTTGTTTTTTTCAAATATGACCTAATAATGGATAGTACCTCTTGTTAATAGTGTTTTGATGCTTTTGAGCTTTAATAGTGTGTTTTGGTAATATTTTGTTTTTACTTTTAAATACAAACTCCTTAATACATCTGTGCATTTTTCAATTTATGTGAACAGAGTTTTATAAATATTAAATTTATCTAAAATTGGTGTGTAGGTTTATTTATTGGTGGTGATCAATAATATATATGTATTTTGAGTATTTTAAATAATAAGTGAAATAAATGGGTTTAAGGGTATTTTGTGCTAACTAAGAGTTAGTTACTGGTTTTAGTTTAAGTATGTTTATTAGCTATAACAGATTTGATGATAGTTTGTAACTCACCTCAAGTAGCCTCAAAATGGCCTCCAATGTTGGGTCGTATAATACACTCCTTCCTTGTGATATTTTGTGTATTATCACCATCGAGAATTAGTAAGATCCCTCTCTCCAATTTATAGGTGTTCTATAAGCCTTATAAGAGGTGTTGATACTTAAAGGCTAGAGTATCCTACGTTGTTTTGTTCCTCGTAGCCAATAGGGCTATTGTTGTGGGTTCCTTAGCCTAGGATTATGACTTTACTTATATCAAAGAATGAGTAAATATAAGAAATGTGTTGAGTGATATCATAATATGGATTAGAATAATCACTAGATATGACATGTGTATGAATTCTATCCTTTTAGTGTTTGATATTTTATAGTAAGTGATTAGGTGATTTTATAGTTTTGATGAATAGTAGTGAATGGTCTAAATAGTAGCATTTAAGTAAATTTTCCATTTTTCACGTGTTAGTATGATGTCTTGTATTCTTCATTGTAAGCATATTTCTGTATGGCTTATGTGAGTGCATGTTATCTCTTTTTAATAGGCTATATATATAATAAATACTTATATCACACTCATACTACACATTTTAAATATTTGGACTACATATAATGGTTTTATTTTTACAACTTTCTATTTAGGATTGGGTTGAGATTAGAGTTATTCGATAATAGTTAGGGTATATGACCATGTTTCCTAAGGATCTTGATGTAAAAAGAAAAAATCCAAGATTTTGAAGATTGTCTTATGCATCACAAAAGAAGGAAGTAAGGGTAAAATTTAAAGATAATTATTTATCCCAAAATATGGATATCATTGGAAATATTATTAAATCAGGAGTTCAACACATCTTTTGGATCTCAAATCTATGTTTTTTACACAAAGTTATGATTGTTTTACCATATATGTGTCCAACTGAATTTTTACACACTAATGGATAAAGTGTCATAATTAGCATTATGGATGCCATTATCTTTTCATATTTATTAGCTAGGTTGTTATTGATTTATTTGATAATTATGTTAGGATATTAGTTAGTTAATTTTTTCCTTAATCACTAAGAAAATATTCACATGAATAGTGATTTAATTAGTGTTTATGATATTTAGATTTATTTTATCTTGTTATTAAGGAGGTTATATGAGGAGGTGGATATTATTTTATAAATATCGCATGTAAACTCATTATTTGAGGGGGATAGTTGAATTGAGTTAATAAATAGAGTTTTCTCTCGTCAAAATCCTGCGTGAGTTTTTTTCTTCTATATTTATGTTAATTGTGTGATTCATAAAATATATTTATCTCTAAATTATCTTATTTGTATGAGTGATAATTTAGAAACCCTCTATACCTTTCCTATGTGGGTTATCTAGTGAAGTTTATTGTGTGTTTCTTCATTAGAGATCCTTTGAAAGTTATCTATGTGAGGCTTTCAAAGTTCATTTGAAGAATTACTTTGTATGATCCTTCATCTATATCCTCAATTTAGAATTCATCCTTAGTTTATTATTATAAAACTACATAAAAGTGGAGAATTTTGAAACCACTCGTTCCGCTACACATCAAATCTTCCATTTCTTATGATTATAAATCTTTACTTAGTTTTTTAACCTTGTAGCATTTGGGATTACGTGACAACCTTGCATGATCACAATGTATGAGTTTACTTTTTAGAGCTGCATCCAACATATATTGATTATGGGTTATACTTTCTCTATATTGGATCTGGCATTAACACTCTATTTTCTTATTTGGCTCTATTAAACCTTCTTCAAAATTAAACATTTGTACATGTGAAAAGCATAATGCTAATAATAATTCCATATCATTACGAGCTATAGTGCTTCCTACATATGATGTCCAGGTACAAGTTTTTTTTAGGCATAGAGAATACCTTTCTAATGTTACTTGTGACGTAACACCAATCATTTTGTTATTATTATTTTTACAAAAACAAAATCAATGGTAAATTGATGGATTAGTACATAAATATATTCATTATATTTGTCATTATAGGCTCTTTCTAAATGTTAATAGAAAAATATCAACTATCTATTGCAAAAGCCTATCAATGTGTGGTTAATATATGTGAGTTTTGTATTTTACATAAATGATAAAAAGTAGGTATATAGATTGCACTTAAAAATGGTACATGAGTGGATTCTAGCTAAAGAAAAATAGTAATATTTTGTGAAATGTCACCTTAGACAAATAAATGAAGTTTTTCTCATATATATGTTTTTTATAGATTTTTTTTTGAAGACATGTAATAAATAGTTGTGTGTAAATGTTGAGTACTATTAATATTGTAATTAAAGAGATAAATATTCATTTTCTTTATAAGATAAGGAAATTATTGCAAATCCCAACCTAGGGAAAATCAAAATATGTTACCTGAATTTGGTCTCCAATGTTGACAATAAAAGCATGTGGGGAAGGCTTAACAGTAACCCATTTGTCATTTCTTCGGACTTGAAGACCAGCAACATCAGGATCAGGAAGGAGAAGGGTCATACCACCTGGATCTGAGTGAGATGAAAGACCAAGGGTGAGTTCGGGCTGTGGACACTTTGGATAAAAGTTAACCCTAAGGCAAACACCAATATCCTCTTTATTCCCACCGAATGCATTTTGAAGCTCCTCCTCCTCTAGTCCTAGGTTAATTGAGAATATTTTCATTAGCCTTCCACCTAGCTTCACCACTTCCTCAAGGTATTCCTCGATCACTTCCCTACATTTGATAACACATGGTTATTAGCATTGTTAACAAACATATGTTTTAAAATGCACACTATATATATATATATATATATATATATATATAGAGAGAGAGAGAGAGAGAGAGAGAGAGAGAGAGTTATATATTTAGCAAAGATTGAACTTAGGTCACCTATGATGATAGAAAATAAAAATTTGTGAGAAATTATCTAGTTTATTTTTAATCTTTATATACATTTTCATTTTTTTTTTACTTGGCTAGTAAAATACTATATTTATATCAATTTTCTATCTAAATAAGTAGTAGCTTATTACAACATATTATTTGCTAGTGTGATGTTGATCCTATATCATGTTATGGTTGTTTAGTATTTAATTCTCATGTCAATATGTAATCCTCCAAATGAAATTATTCGGCCAATTAATTTTTCATTCTCACCTATTATTAACAATCTTGGTAAATTTATTTTGAACATTAGCTTTAGGATAAACATCTATTTCTCAAATTTGTCACACATGTGCCATTTTATCCCTAGTTTTCCCTAATCATTTTCTCCTTCCTTTATTTGCTCTCTCTTTCTTCTACATTCCTTTTCTCTTACTTCTTTGTAGATTTTTTATAATCCCTTCATCAAAACAACTTATTTTATTCATCTAATACATGATATGTTTGTATGAATTTATTTAAGATGTCATTTTATTTGCCTTTGTTGATTTTTGCTCTGAATGGGGAAAGTTCTATTACTTCCATCTTTTCTTTAATTTATCTTTAATATTTTTCACTTTCTTTTGCTTTTGTATGATCTAATAATATAAATTAATAGATTAGGTCTCTAGGAATCTATAATGATGGTTTTTAGTTAAGTTTTATTTAATACAAGATAAATATTTTTCATAAATAGGGGTGAGGGGGTGACCTATCAACCTCAAATTAGTGGGAGTACCACTTGATACTTATGCCAAATGACAAATGGTGTCATTTATATGGGGGTCAAATTGAGGATGGTGCGATTTCCTTATGCACGTATAGTGTATTTATGGTTCACCATGAATATAACAATAATTTATCCATAACTAATTATGTTATGTTTATTATTATTTAGGTATAAGGAAAAATATATAATGTAAATGAAATATGATTATAGTGTGTCAATAATTAATTGTTTAATACCATACAACTAAAATTGTTAAGGCTACATCTAAAATATACTACGTGTTTAAGGATCATCCCTCTATAGCCGGCAAAAATCCTAAACCTAAAAATCTCCTTATAGCTAGAGTACCTTAGATTAGTTAACTTTGGTAAGTTAGGTCCTCCTCACTTCTTAGGTTAGATAATTGGGGTCTTGAGCTTTTTCTCTCTACTCTTTTTTTGCTCCATTTTAGATATTTGTTTATTTAGATTGAATATACTCAAATATTTATTAGTAATTTCTTTGCTAATATTTTTTAAAAAATATATTGTTGGGAAAAATTGAATAAAAATTAGATGGTGGCAATAAATGAAAAAAAATGGATGAAATAATGGGACACAATTGGAAGAATAGAAAAAGAAATAAGGGTTGTCAATTAATAGGAGTGTGTCACTAACAATCCTCTTATAAATTGTATCCTAATTAAAAAAATATTTCACGTCTATATAATATTTAATTTTAAAACAAATATTTTCTTAAATGCACACAAAAATGCCTAATAATTTAAATGTTATATGCTTTGATTTCCTAATGTATTAATACAAAATATTTAGTCACATTTTATAAAATTAATACATATTGTTAAAAAATTAATTATTTTAACTATTAAAATAAGGATTATAGTGACTTATATTGCATGTAAATTCCTACGTAATTTGAGGGTGTAATAAATCATTTCAATCACCATGGGTTTTTATATACTTATATTACTACACCAAATAAAATTGATGAAAATTAATTATGTCAATAATATAAAATGTATACTTTAAACTTGTTTTTCTATAGGGCTTCATCCTATATAGGATACAACTTTGATCGACCACAATGCAGTGCCTTGCACTAGTAATGCAAAATCACAATAGTTCTTTAAACTTAACTGCATAGTATATTTACTCTTTATATCATTATAATTTTTATTACATATTTCCCTATAAATAGTAAATTTAATATTTAAGTTCCAATATATATATATATATATATATGTGCACATAGAAATATATATACAGATATATATGCATATTCTTACACACACACACATACATACATATCTATAGGGGATATCCAATAAGAACTAGCTTTCTTTGTGAGAACTAAGATCTAGTACTCTTAATTGAGGATACCACCCATATTAGTTAGTAAAAATTACTCTTAGTATGCAGAGAAAAATCCCTATAGTTAGCTCAAAAACTATAATATTTTAGTGTTAAATAAAAGTTGGTTACATTTTTGTTAATATTGTATATTTATGTTTTAAGTTTGAAAACTGGTTATAGAAGGTAATTTTCCCTATTGTATATTTATTTTTTATCCCTCTTTATCATCACATTTTGTTTTATTATTTTATTTATAATTTTTTCTAAGATATTTTTATTTTAAAGCTATATATTATTTTTGAAATATAGTAACTAAATTTTTCCATATATATCCATATATATAATATCAAATTAATTTTTCTCAAAAATCATTATCATCTTAATTTAATTGAATTATTATTATGTGCATTTTTATTTCATGAATATTTGTTCATGAAAATTATATCTTCTAAAATTATATAAAATATTTTGAAGAAATATATTGTGATTACATATTGTGGTATTGAATAACTATATATGATGCCCCTTATAAACCTTAGCCTCTAATGTGTATTTATTCATGTGTTTGATGATAATTTTGGCATATATGATCATGTTTTGGAAGGTATTTTTGGTTTGGTTTGCAATGGATCTAGAGAAAGATTAGGAAATATGGGCTTGGAGATGTGTTTCAAGACCATTAGTCTTTAGGTTATCCCCATTGGTTGATGTTCAAAATGTTTTATAGAGTCTATCAATTGATGAAAAAGTAATCATATGATAGAGCAAATCACTTGACTAATGTTGAGTTTAACCTTATATCAGTTTTTTTCATTCATAATTATTTCTAAATGATTTAGAGGCTTAATTTTAATGTTGTGAATCATTTATAAATGATTTATACAAGTTTAGCGAATCAATTAAATAAGATTTAACAAACTAAAATTAGATTTGAGGGGTGTGTTTCCAAATAGTTATTTGATAACCATCTCCTATATGCGCTTCTCTCCTAAATCGCTCATAATGGATAATTTCATCCTCTGAATCACCATCTGTTCTTTCAATATTGTATTACATTCTTTTAAAACACTTGACCCTTCATTTGTTTCCAATTTTTTATGTTACATCACAAAAAAAATACCCTAATAAGCGTCATATAGGTTCTTAAGCGTGCTAACTCATCTTTTACCTCATACACAAGTCCACACTAACCTAAATTAAAGCTAGGAGTTAGGTTTTGGATTTATATAACCCTTCCACTTCATTTTCCACAATATCACTACAAAAATTTCAACCATACCCTCTTTTATTTCCTTTTTTCCCCTCAACAACAAAAATTTCATCTTTTTCCACTCTTCTACCATCACTATCTTTCTCCTCTTTTGCTCTTAATTTTTATTCATCTATTCTTCATCTAAATTATAACAAACCATTTATTAACCTTTAGGTTATTCAATATTTATTCAAACTATAACAAAACTATTTTTCTTTTACATATAGTGTATCATTTAATAAAATTGAAACCCTTATTTAATTCTTAAAATATTTCATTCCCAAATTCTAACCCTTTCTCACAAAATAACTTCTATATGATCTTTTGGACAACTTTATCATCTTTAATCCAAATTATTCTTACTTATCCATATTTTTATTTCTTATTTTTTTCTAAGTCTCTTAGACTATTTCTAAATATTAACTAGAGATGCCTACAAAAAGTACTATTTGTATCTCAATTACACCTATTTCAATACCTTAAGCCCCAAAAAGCCCTTTAAAGATATCAAAATTTCATAAATATATTTGACTCGTCTTATTCATGTGTTATTGAGATAAATATAATCTAAAAGAATTTAATTATTTTTGATATCATATTTGAATTAATTCACATACTTTTGGACTATAAAAGTCATCATATTTGAATTTTCTTCTTGTAAACCTCACCTAATCATGCAAGGATTGATATAATCCATTAAATATTGTGTGTTATGGATAATAACCTCTTATATTTGTTTGCTCAATTTTGTGACTTTCCCCATGGTTTTTTGTTAACATTTTTATTTTCGCTACCTCGGAGAAATTTACCCTTTATATATTATCACACCACCTTAATTTAGCTAATTTTTATTCCAATTTTATAACCTTTCCATGCATTTCAGATCCATGAAATTCACTCATTTTTTCCTCCATTATGTGTTAAGATTTTGGTCTTTCACTCCTTATCCTTTTCGGATATTTTTATGACAAAACTTGTTAAGGTAAGTTTGTTCATCTCTACTTTTACTCCAAATTTTAACCTTCTACCCTCTGTCACTCTTTCTCCTCTTCCTCATCTCATTTACACCACTTCTACCTTCTTCTTTTGCTTCATTTTTGTGGCTTGATGCTTCCTCTTCCTCCAATGATGAGGCTAAATCTTACTTCCAAAGGTTGATGAGAAGTTTTTTTAATATTTTTCCTTTAATCATTTCTCCTTTGTTATAATTTTATGAGTTTCTTTATTCATTGTTTTATATGGTTTGTATGGGTTTAATCTTGGTCATATATTAGTTTTGGAGCTAAAAGGATTAAAGATAAACATAATACATACTAAAAGTAGATAGATTTTTGTGTTAGCATGATTTTTTTGTTAAGGATTGATTATGCCCTGTTTTGACTTATCTCAGGATTTTATTCTTGAATCCTTGATTATAATATTTTCTTTTGTTTTTCTAACTCATTTTTACCATATTTTTGTTTTTACATTACAAATGAATTTTGATATATAATATGCCTCAATTTTAGCTTATTCTAGTGATTTAATTTAAAAATGAAATATTTGAAAGTGTTCTTGCTGTTCTTGAGAGTTAATAATTTTGTTATATATTTTTGTTAAACTCATTAACACCTTCATAATATTTTCATTTTTTAAATAAACTTTGATGTATATTATGCATGATAAAAAATATGATTAATGGTCTTTAATTTTGGTTGAATGTTTTGAGTGTTCTTGGTATGTTCTTAAAGTCTTTAATATGTTTTTGAGTGAACTATCCTCTAATTACCTTAAGTAGTATTAAAGGAAGATTAATCATGGTTATGAAAAGGACTTTTACTAAAAGAAATATTTAATACTAAAATACTTTATGAGTTTTGTTAGGGATAAATGGTCAACTATTAACCGTTGATCACTGACTTTCACCTTGGTAATAGTTTTGAGCATAAATAATGATTTAATAGCTTTCTTTCATAAATAGTAATTTTTAGTGATGAATTTTTGATAGATTTTTTATTGAAATTTCCTGACCTAAATAACATTTTCTTGTCACCTATAAACAATATTTTCGAGAAAAAGCTCCTATTTAAACTATTTTGGCATTTTGAGTGGTTTTTTACCATTAGCCTTTTCACAACCTTAAAAGTGATTATTTCTATTGTAAAGCATTTTTTGAGTGTTTCACTCCAAAATGGGTTTTCCTTATTTGTCTTGTTGAGCTTATATGCCTCTATTTTTAATGTTTTTGGCTTCTCCCTTGAGCATCTTCTTATAGATAGTATACCTTTTTAATTTGTTAGTTTGTTTTGTCTTTTAGGCATTATAAAGTTTTACTATGATTTTAGAATTTTATTAATACGGCTCTTATGCTATTCAAAGTTTGCTGGTTTACTATCTTTTATAATGTTATAGGGATTCATATCTTGGATTGATGCTTGATCTTTGGGATACTTTTAGACATTTGATGTTTGATGAGATGTGACTTACCTTATGATTTTTTACATTATGTGTTCATATTTAGGCATTATATGTTGTATGGTGAGTTATTTGAATATTGATCTCCAACTCTCAGAATTTATTAACCGAAAGGTAATGAGTTGTGTACAAGCTTTTTATTAACCATAGTACACTTATATCTATTCCCCTAAAGTAAGAAATTAAGTTGGAATCGATGTTGCTCCTACTCTCATAAACATATTTGCATTTCAAGGGTGAGACACATAAGGGATTAGAACCTAACTAATAATTTGCCATAGGGGTCGAATCTTATATCCAATCTTTAAATTCTATTTATAGTCTACTCTACACAGACATGAAGTTTATTGTTGCTATGTCGTATTTTCATAGTGCGGAACTAGGGTGTTCATTTTTATCTTTTATAAAATGTTCTTCTCTATTGAGCAAAATCATTAAGGTTATATCATATGAGCATGTTATGGTGAGTAAGTATTTCCTAGTTTAATTCATGTAGGATATCAAATGTGTGTGCATTATTTTATTTTTATGTACTTGGTACCTCATTCTAAGGTTTTAGATACCCATATGATTTTCATATCATATTGGGGTTTAGCATGTGTAGCATAACTAAAATGAATATTTTCTTTTGGTGGATTTAACCATTGGACTTCTGATAGCATGTCTTGAAGTGTTCTTCAACATGAGCATGATTTTATGTGCCTTACATGTTGCAAGTTTTTTCTTTTAATAGATCATGTTTTCTCAATATGGTTATTGCACTAATACTATATTTTTCTATAGTTTTTTGGAATTCATTAATAGTATGTTGTTTGGCAAGCATTTTGGGTTGAGTTCTATATTATTTTTTTGGTTTACTATATCTTTAGGCCAATTAAATTCAGCCTAACACTATTTATATATAAATAAATATTTCCTTATGTTATTAACTTATGCCTCAATTAATTATTTTAGTATTATTTTATCCCTTTTATCTTTGAGATCAAGTGCTAACCATACTTCATCTCTAAATGTGAGTTATTTTAACATTACATCCAACATAGGTTAGGTGTAGGAAGCTTCTTCCATATGTTGGATTTGGAATTAACTTCCAATTATCTTTTTATTTTCTTTTGAATAATATTTTTAAAATAGAAAATTTTCTATTATGAAAATATGAGTGTTATAAAATGGCATAAAAAACACTTTTATTTGTTAAGAATCATATTTTGTTTTTACATGCAATCTTTATGGAATAAAATTCTTCAAAGTTTTCTCTTTGATTAAAAAATATAATTTTTGGGTAAATAGTGAGAGACTATTAGTGGGTTTTGGGATTTGGTCTTTCACTCTTATGTTGTTATATGTTGACTTTGTGTGTTAACTTTTCTTTGTTGTTGTTTATGTTCCCTTTTCCTGTTCTAATTGTTGTAGGGTGTCTTGTAAATTATTATGTGATCATGGTGAGGTTCGTGAATTTATGAATATGTTACATTGTTTGGTTATTTACTAGGGGAAGGATTACTTTGGATTTTAAGAGTTTATGGTTTTACCTTAGATATGAGCAAATGCGGTGTGCTATATAAATAAGTTTTAGGGTGAAACAATTTGGATAACAAGCTAAAAATGAGGTTATAAGTTATTGGTTAGAGTAATATATGTCTTAAAGTAAGGGAAATATAATGGTGAAGTTGATAGGACCTTTGTAGAAGTTAGTAAGGGCCCTTACACTTGGATAGAAATGTGGTCAAGGTGATGTATGTTTAGCAGTGAGTTATCTACCTTTTAGGAGATACTGGTACTTACTGACAAAAAGATACATTAAGGTTTGGATTTGGTGAGTCCATTAGTGTATATTGTATGCCAATCTTTTATTCTATAACCACTAATTAGTGCATGCCCTTAGGGTGTTATAAATTATACCTATTAAAGATGGGTGGGATTTCTTTGCCAAGTTTAATGTTGGGTGATGGTGCTTGAGGATATGGTAAATCCTAATTTTGGTTGTGCATCCCAAGAAACTCTAGTTGTATCATCTCCACTACAAGATTGTTCTTGGGGTATCTTTATGATGTCATGAGGTAATAATATTATAGTTCATGTGAGATGGTTATAGGATGAACTAAATAAATTATAGGAGGATGGTTAATGTGTAGAGCCTTATTTGTTTAAGTTGTACCATTTATTTTTTTTATTATGGCTGTGTTCATATAATACCTCATAAATTAGGGTTATAATGTGTAAAAATTCATGTGCTTCATGATGAATAGATGATGTTTGATCTTATTTCAAAATGTATATTGGATGTCATTTGTCAAGGAATTCAAAAAGTTTGGAAATAAGGCAGAAAATGATTCTTGGGTGCATTTGTTGATAGGTCTATTAGTCTTATCTTGGTTTTCATTTAGGCTAACCAACTACCTACTTCTAGGAAAATTAATCAATCATTGGAATAGGTCAATGGATGCACTAAAAAGATCCACCAATTTTCTTGACTCATGTGATTAAAAAAAAATTATTTTGATGAGAAAAGTCTTACAATAATCTTGAATCTTTATAATCAAGATCCAAATTGTTTTCAAACTCTTTGAAAAATTGTGACCATTAATCTAAGATTTTTTCCTACCTTAAATAGAATCGTTGACTAAAGTTGATGAAAGGAGGATGATGAGCTTATACTTTGTCACCTTCTTCCTTTCTCTTCTAGGCATTCTTGAATGAAATAATTCATTCTAGATAATTCCTACATTGCCTATTGTTTTTTTCCATGCCTTTTTTTTCCTATTTACCCTTCTTATGTCTAGATTTATTTGAGGCCTATTGCACTAAAATAATCCATCCATCACCATTTGAGCCATGGAAGAAGTTATCCTATTTCTTGATAAACTTTCTTAGATTTTCTCAAATTTGAGTTGGAGAGTTAAGGTTTTGATGTTGTGTACCTCTCCCCTTCTTTTCCAATCACATAGTGGGTATATTAGTAATCTCAACGCCTTGTTTGCCTCATTCTCTCTCAACTACCAAAATCACTCTATTTTTTTTAATCCACTGATTCTCTACTATTTTCTCCTTTTTTTCCCATTTTTTAGCTTCTTTAACAATTTTAATCCTTTCTCTATCTCTTTCTCATACTACTCTAAAGTAAAATAGGGTTAGGTTTAGGAAGATATTAAGGACCGAGTTAGTTTTCTTTGGTCTCCAATTTGGTGAGATAGTATATTCTATTTTTCCCAATCTCATGCTATGTTTGGTTTTATATGATTTTCAGTAGATTTTTCTAAGTAGAATAATTCTTTTAAGGTGTTTAAATTTTGGGATTTTTAGCTAAAGTGTTCCTTACTTAGTGTGGATTTTGCAAAGTTTCTTTAGAAAAGTCATTCTTGTATTGCGGTATAGAGTGAATGAGCATGTGGATTAGTGTATATATAGAAATTATGATTTTTTGCATTACTACATTATTTTAGTGGTATGGTAGTGATTTATTCCTTTATTTGTGTCATCTTGATGAAATATAAGCTTATGCACATGTTTTGACAATTCTTTGGAGATGTAGCATGATTTAGAAATTGATCATGTTGAATCATAGTTTTTGTAACCTCTATTGATATAGATATGTTATGGATGGTAGTTAAGGTTTTTGTAATGTATTGAGATGGATGTGTATGCATTTTATTTTGTGTAGACCACTCAACTAATTTGACCAAACAAGTCAAATCATCTTTAGAATAATCAAACATTTAACCAAACAAACTAATTAGCTCACGTGTGACAATTTTTTTGTTGGTCCCAATTTTAATCCATTGAATTGTATGGTTGAACTAATCAATTAGTCTTTAGAACAATCAACTCGTTTGGAAAATGAATTAAATGGTTTCGAGAGGGACACTAAGGTTTGGGTTTTGCCACACCGACCAACTAGTTTATGTAGCTAATTGACTAGTTTCAGCAATAATATTTAATTTCTTTCTTTAAATCTTGTAATGGTTTGGAACTTCATACAATGTTATTCAATGATTCTTGGATGATGGAAATTTAGTTTTTAGCATGAATTAATTAACTTAATTACTAGATCAAATCAATCAAGTATTGATGATATTATCATTAAGTTCCCCTTGAAGGGTTTTGATGGATAATTATGAATGATTATATGATTATGGTTGATCTGGTATGTTATGTGAGCCTTGTTTGGCATATGAAATGGTTAATAAAATATTAATCACATAAAGTATAAGATCATGGAGAATCGTAAGGGTCTTGGTTATCCGATCTTTAATTAGCTACCAAGATTAGTGTGTCTTCGATCATTTATTATATTTGCCTTTAGGTAGTATACTAGTTGATCTCAGTGCATTTCCTACTCTAAAAAATAACGATGTATGAGGGGGTAATGTTACTAAAGGGAATGTTCACTTAGGTGGCTTATGTGATTTTGGCCGAACATTATGTCATTAGTGTTTCTATTGGCTTCTATTGAACTTTATATGTAATACCCCATATTTATAAGATTTATAAATGGAAAATTATTTTATATTTAATGAAATTTGGATGATGTTTGATTCTGATTTGGAACTATATTCTGGATTTAATTTAATAAGGCATTAGAAAAGTTAGAAAAATTGAATAAAATAAGTTTTTTTTGGCATACTAGTTGACTAATTCTATGAATTGGTTAACTAGTTTGTCAATTTTAGCACTAGATTTTGTTTGACAAAACTAGTCGACTAGCTTAAGGGAAATAACAACCGGTTTATTGAGCTAAGTTATTTTCAAAGCTTGATTTTTCTAGAATTTTTTTTTTTGCATCAAAATATAGCCTTCATAATCCAACCTCAAGTTATTCCTAAGTAATCCTTAACCCTTTTTTATCAATTATCTAGAATTAATTTTTCTCAAGCATATTTAAAGGTTTGATTTCAATAGAATATGTGGAGGATGACCTTAACCTTTGTCTTCTTTTTCCTATCATTTCATGGTTAGGAAATTTGCTTCCTATGTCAATCTATCATTTCCTCTAATGTGTTTGATCTTTTCCAAATGAACTCTATTAGCATTCTGCAAAAAAAAACACCATTTGATCTGTTGAACGGAGGTCGACCTATTCTTGAAAAATTGATCCACTTAGCGTAGATTTTAATTATAATATTAGGGTTTTTTATTTATTTCATACCCTTACTCAATCCTTAACCAATTCATTAGCTATAAATAACCCTAATAATCTTACCTTTTTTTAGCCATCAAAATATCATGAACTTCTTAACACTTGCACTGTCTCTTCTCTACTTTGATTTTTCACTCTTTTGGACCTTTCTCTTGCTTCTTCTTGTTTTATTCTTAACCAATAGAGAGTTATATTTAGGAAAATGTTGAGTATTACATTCATCTAATTCTTTCCTTTGTTTTTCCTTAGAGGTGGTAATTTTATTTTGTTCCCCAATTTGAGTTTCTTGATTTATAAAGATTATTTGATGATTTCAAAGTATTAAACTTGTATTTTTAAGATTTTTGAAGTTTAAATCTTTGAACTTAAGGTTTTTTCTCCTTGGTGGAAAATTTTTCTAAGCTTCAAGTAATTAATTCTTACCATTGAAATGTTCATGATTAAGCATGTGACTTAGTATGCTCTGTAAAAATTCTAACCTTTATATTCTTATATAAGACATTGGTATTTTAATAATGCATGTTTGAGTGCTTAAGAATTATAAGAAAAATGCATGATTCATAAGAAATAGGGTTGATTTCTTGTAAATGAAGCATGATTTTGTATATAAGCATATTAAATTTTGATCTTATGTAATGATAAGGTTATGGTAGGATATTATAGCTTTAAGTGTTACTAGAGAATAAAAACAAATTAACTTGTTAAGCCAAACCAATTGATTAATGATTTCGGTCAATACTATAAGATGTTTTAAATGATTTTCCTACTATTTGAGTATTTAACTAGATGTTCTAGTATTGCTAAAGTCGGAATGTTCGTAAGTGATAGTGGGTTGGGATTGTGATATAGATAGCCTCTATGTCAATGTGTTGTGGGATTCTTAGTACTTAGTAAATTGGTTGATCTAATTACTCTTAGTCTATAGGAATCAATGGATATTAATAACTGTTACAAGCATATTAAGGCATTCATGGAGACTATCGATGCCTTCATGGAATACTAGATCCGAGCACCACAACCACCACAGGTGCTAATGCCCAGACTAGTTTTGGAAGATTGGGTGAGGGCTAGGCATCTTCACCCATCGATCTTTAATGGTTAGAATGACCCTATCATTATAGTAAGATAGGTCAAAGAAGTGGAGATGACCTACACCACATGTGGTTGCCTTACGGGCAGGAGAGTTGACGCTACAATGTACTACCTAAGGAGAAGAGATGCTTGGTGGAGGAGAATCTAGAATAGGGGTAAATAGCATATGGGTTAGGGACCATTCCATGAGGTGCTTTATGCCCATTTTTACCCCACTCACCTCGTATGAAGAAGAACGATGAGTTCATATTCCTTCAGTAAGGAAGCATGACAATAGAGAAGGATTACATGAGATTCATGGACTTGGACTAGCTTATTTTAAAGTTAGAGGCCAATGAGGCGATGCAAATCTATCGTTTAAAGATTGACTTAGGAATCAGATATTAAGAACTACTAGCAGGAGTCACTTTACCTAACATGGTGGGACTATGTGAGCAAGCGTTATAGGCTTCCTAAGTTATCCAAGCCCATATTGCTCAATTTGGGGGCAAAAGAGTAATTTCGATGGTTGGAAGAAGCCTTATTTAGGAGGAAGCATGCCACCTAAGTACGATAGGAGCATGGGGTCAACACCCCGAATTGGAGATCAATCTAGAGGATGTGCCAAGGAGAGGCACTATAACTACACACGTTGTAGAGTAGATCACTAAGGAGTAGATTGTAGAGTCAACAAGTTAACTTGCCATGGGTGTGGCATGATGGGACACATAGCTTATGAGTGCCGAGTTAAAGGTGGTAATGTTTAGAGGAGCTAATCTAAGGCTTATAGTACTAGATCAATTTAGCAGCCACAACCACAAACTTAGAGAGTTCCTCTATCACTAGCAAGTGTCACTAGTCGAGCTAGTTAGCCAAAACATTAGAGGCCTCACACGTTACAGTACGGGCAGGGATCATCTAGTACCATCGGAGTTCCTTCAAAGGGTGCCTGAATGTGATGAGCTAGTCAGAGGTAGAGTGTCAGGCTGGTGTGGTGACCAATATGCTTAGTGTCTCTACCTTTTCAACATGTGTATTGTTTGACTCTAGTGCATCAACCTCTTTTGTGTCATCTGCATTCGTATCTAGAGATGCCTCATCTCCTTCCACTAATATTTCCACTTCTGTTATGTTGCCCTCAAAGGATAGGGTTGCATGCTCTAGCTTCTATAATGGATTATCCTTGACAGCTAGGGGTTAGAATTTTCCTTATATCTCATTGAGCTAGAATTGTGTGACTTTGATGTAGTCATCAAAATGGAGATGTTGGGGAGGTACTGAGTATTAATTGATTGTGTGTAAGAACATGTGGTTTTGTAAGGACCAAAGGGCGTTAGGATATCATATTAGAAGTGTGAACCTAATTCCTCTATAAGGATCATGTTAGCAATCATGATGATCAACCATGTTCGTAAAGGGTATCTACTCTTCATGTGCAATGTTTGAGATACCAAAGCAATAAAGACTCCATTAGAGTAGATTATAGTGTTCCATGACTATTATGACGTATTTATTGAGAGGATTCCAAGATTTCCATTCATTCAAGAGGTTAATTTTACAATAGATGTATTGCTAGGGATGGAACTAGTGTCTAAAGCCCCATACTCTATGGCACCTGCTGAGATGAAAGAGCTCAAGGATAAGTTGGAGAAGTAATTGGGGGATTACATCTGACCTAGTATATCACCATGGGGAGCATCAACCCTATTTGTGAAGAATGAGGATGGGAGCTTAAGGCTGTGTATCATTGATTATTGAGGGTTAAATTAGGTTACAATAAAGAACCATTATCCGTTGCTAAGGATCAATGTCCTATTTGACCAACTCAAGGGAGCTAAGGTATTTTACAAGATTAATCTTTGGTTATGATACCATCAATTGACGATAGTAGAGTAGGACATCCATAAGACATGATATGGCAATTATAAGTTCACAATAATGTCTTTTGAACTCACTATTATGCTAACAACATTCATTTCCCTCATGAACCAAATATTTCAAGTGTTCTTGGATCAGTTTTTTATCTTGTTCATCAATGACATCCTCATGTACTTCAGTGATCGATAAATGTATAAGCAACATTTAAAGCATAAATTTTATGCCAATCTTTCAAAGTGTGATTTTTGCTTAGATCAAGTGGCTTTTCTTGGGAATATAATCTCTAATAATGGAGTAGCAATGGATCCTTCTAAGGTTCAAGTAGTTTCTAAATGGCCAGCAACAACTTCTGTCAAGGAGGTGCACAATTTTTTGGGATTTGATGATTACTTATGGTAGAATTTTCTAAGATGGCACACCCGTTGATTAACTTAATAAAGAAGGCTATAAGTTTTCAGTGGGATGAGAAGTGTGGGGAAGCTTTTGAGGAGTTGAAGAAGCATTTGAATATAGCCCTAGTACTCACATTGCTAAGTGGGTCTAACAATTTTGAAGTATACGGTGTCACATCCAAGTATGGGTTAGGTTGTGTGCTGATGAAATATGGTAAGGTTGTGGCATATGCTTCTCGACAACACATGACTTAGAGCATATCATAGTAGTGTTCACCCTTAAGATTTGGAGACACTATCTCTATGGTGTTTGATTCAAATTGTACACCAACCATAAGAGCCTTAAGCACATCTTCACACAATGGGAGTTAAATTTGAGATAGCTCCGATGGTTGGAGTTGGTCAAGAATTACAACATGGAATTGATCTAGAATAAGGGTAAGGCCAATGTAGTGGTCAACACACTTAGTTAGATGATTTTGCATTCCTTAGACATGATTCTATTTTTAGATCATCTATGCTAAGATTTTGGGAAGATGGTGATCAAAATGATGACTACAATATTCTTAAGGAAAGAATGAGTGCACTCACCACCCCTTCAATCTGTAAGGAGGTTAAAGTTAGCTAACTTGGTAGTGTTAAGCTCAAGAGAATCAAGAGATGTATTATAGAAGGTAGAGCCAAGGGATTTGAGATCCATGAGGATGATAGTGTTAGATATCATGGTAGGTGGTGTATTCCTCAGAAATATGTTAACCTTAAAAGGAGTATCCTTGAATAAGAACATTATACTCCTTATTATGTTTACCTTGGAGGGGATAAATTGTATAAGGATTTAATGAATGTATATCAATGGCCCCATATGAAGTAAAAGGTTGTAGAGTTTGTTGTTCGATGTTTAACCTACTAGAAGGTTAAGATTTAATGTAAGAGACTAGTAGGGTTGGTACAACAACTAGGTCTTTTAGAGTGGAATAGGGATAGCATATCTATGGAATTTGTTGTTGGTTTTCCAAGGACCTATAGTGGACCCTACAATATTCATTTGAAACCCTAACCATCTATACCAACCAAACACCATCTTATTTCCTCTTTTTTGAACCAAACCTTAACCCTAACCCTAAACCATGACTCTAACCATCATCTAAACACTAACTATTGAAACCTCATCATCATCATCATCATCATCATCATCATCTCATCATATTTAAATCACATTCATCACCATGAAATCATCATCACCATCAACGAATTACCATCATCATTTTTTCACCATAATTTGAACCACCATCATCTTATTTGCATAAATTTAAAAAATTTAGTCTTTAAACTCACTATCACCAAACCTTTATCATCTCATCCAAACTCCATTTGAACCATTATATCCACATAATTGAATATTACACTCTCCCACACACATGAATTTTGGTATTAGAGCTTAGGTTGGTGGAATTGCAATCAAGATTCAATCTTTCTTTCAAGATTCATCAAGATTCATCATGAAAGAGTATTATCTTCAAGAATCTCCAAGAATTCATAAAAAAAAAAGAAAAAGAAAAAGAAAATAGAGGGTTGTGTGATTAGGGCTTGTTTGGGAGAGTAATAATCAGTTGATAAGAAAAAGAATGTTGAACTAAGGAGAAAACTTGAGAAATTTGCTCAAGACCTTGATGGATGAAATTAAGGAGGTAAAATTTTAAGTAGGAACAATAGAAATTTCCCAATCCCATGAGTCCCATGTGTAGTCACAAAATCAAAGGGATCAAGTACATGAAGGACACGTGAGAAGAGCACAAAACCTAGTGTAAGAAGAAGAAGAGAGTGTGGGAAATTACGTAAGGGCACATGAAACTTTGAGGAGAACTTATGATGATGTGGAAAAGGGAATCAGCTTTGATTTTTGTGACTTTGAGGGTAATCTAGACTCAAAATCATTTCTTGAATGGTTGTAAATAGTTGAGTTGATTTTTGAATATAAGGAAATTGATGATGAGAAACGATGTTGAATAGCGATATTAAAATTTAAAAAGTTTTCTAGAATGTGGTACAATATTTTAAAATGGAGATGAGAGAGAGAAGGAAAAATAAAAATGACTACGTTAAGGTATGCCTCTGGAATACGAGCAAGAAAATTTTATAAAAATGACTACGTTAAGGTAAGGGTTACTTAGAGGTAAAGAATACATTTGGGAGTTCAAAAGGCTATCTCTAATATATAATGTCCAAGAGTAAGAAGAATAAAGGTGTGCACGATTCATCAAGGGTTTAAATAAGAATCTTCAGGAGATTGTAGAGGTGTACTTGTATAAAGTGTTTGAAGACCTAACTAAGTTAGCCATCAAGTTTAAGAAATAGTTGAAGAAGACCAAGCCACCAAGCAAGTCAACCAATGCTTTATATGGTTTGACTTTTAAGGGTGTGTCAAAGCCACCAATTTCTTAAGCCTCAAGTTAAGACCATGCTAGGATATTCACTCGTGAAGAAAAGGGAAAAGATTAAGTGGTTGATAAGGTAAACAACCAATGCTTCAAGTTCAGAGGATATGGCCATTTTGCTTGAGATTATCCAAACTAAAGGGAGTTAACTTCGAAGGAGATAGAAATTATGGAGGCTTGTGAAGAGAATGAAGATATTGATGAGGATTTGGAAGAGGAGAGTGATATCCTAGAGGATTATTAAGAAGAAGGCTAAGTGGATTGCTACATGTTACAAAGGATGCTTCAAGTACAACCACAACCTTTACTTACTTAACCGGAGAAGATTTTTAAGGCCAAATTTAGAATTGGTGATAAAGTGTGTGAATTCATCATTGTTAGTGGCTCATGCACTAATGTTGCAAGTAAGAAGATGGTGAAAAAGATCGTTTTAGAGACCAAGGGTTATCCCAAACCATATTCAATCCAACGACTTAACAAAGATAAAGGCGCAAGGGTAACCAAACAAACTCTTATCTCTTTTAAGATTAGAAATTATTTTGATGATGTTTTCTGCAATATTCTGCCTATGGATGATTTTCACATTTTGTTAGGGAGTCAGTGGCAATTTGATAGGAAGGTTGTGCCTGACAGGGTCCTTAATGAGTATGTGATGTATAAGGGCCAAAATAAGTTTAGGCTCAAGCCTAATCTAGATGGGGAGGATTCGGTTTTGAGGAATGAAAAAAAGGAGCATGTAAAGTGTAGGAAGGGAAAAAAGAAGAGCAGCATGAAGATGTTGATCATTAAGGAGTGTGAGATGAATAAAGCCATCAAAGATGAAAATATATGTTATTCCATAGTTATAAAAGAGGTCCAATGAGGGGAGAAAGCTAATATGGATCCGAAATTGCAACAAGTATTGAAAGGGTTTGCCGATGTGTTTTTGGAAGAGTTTCCTAGTGGGCTACCTCCTTTGAGAGGTAGTGAGCATGCTATTGATCTTATGCCAAGATTTACATTACTAAATAATTCAGCTTATAGATGCAATCCAAACGAGGCTAAGGAGCTACAAAAATAAGTATAAGAGTTGTTAGACTGTAGTTATATTTGGGAAAGTATGAGTCCATGTGATGTTCCAAACTTGTTAGTGCCTAAGAAGGATGGTACATGGAGGATGTGTATTGACTCGAGATCCACTAACAACATCACAATCAAGTATAGATTTTCAATGCTGAGATTAGATAACATGTTAGATGAGTTACATGGTGCAAAGGTGTTCTCAAAGATTAATCTTAGAAGCAGTTATCATTAAATGAGGGTATAGGAAGGGCATGAGTGGAAGAAAGCTTTCAAGACTAGGTATGGGTTGTATAAGTGGTTGGTGATGCCATTTGGGCTATGTAATGCACCAAGTTCCTTCATGAGGTTGATGACAGAGGTACATAGACCATTACTTGGGGTCTTTGTTCTTGTTTACCTCGATGATATCTTGGCATATAGCAAGAGTGAGTTTGAGCACATATAATACTTGAAGAGGATATTTGATAAGTTAAGAGAGGTGAAGCTCCATGGTAAGATGGAGAAGTGTGATTTCATAATGGAAAGGGTGATCTTTCTGGGTTATATTGTGAGTGGAGATGGTATTCGAGTTGATCTATTGACGGTAGAAGCTATACAATCATGGCATATTCCTCCTAATGTCCAGGAAGTTCAAAGTTTCTATGGGTTGGCTTCATTCTATAAGAGGTTCATCATGGACTTCTATATCATTGTAGCACCTATCACATAGTTAAGGAAGAAATAGGAGTTCCATTGGAATGATCAAGCGACACAGGCTTTTGAAAATTTGAAGATAACAAGTTCTAGTCTATTTGAGATAGTATACAATACTAATCCATATGTGTTGATTGATATGATACCATTGAAGAAGGGTGAAGTGAAGAGTTATGATGCACAAGAGAGAGTGGATTTGTTTCAAAAACTAAATCAACAAATCAAGCACAATATTGAGTAGGCAAATGAAGCGTACAAGATAAGAGCAAACAAGCATACAAGCCAATATGTTTTTCAATTGGGAGATTTGGTATGGTTACACTTGAGGAAGGAGAGATTTCCTAATCTAAGTAAACATAAGCTTATTCCAAGGGTGGATGTCCTTTCAAAGTACTTTGAAAGTTTAGAGAGAGTGCTTATGAGCTTGATTTGCTAGATTCATATGGTAGGGTATCAAGGACATTCAATGTTGAACATGTTAGCCCATACTATGGAGATGAAAATTTAAGGGCAAATTCAAATGAACAAGGGGAGAATGATGTAGGAGAAAACACTCAAGAATTGGCTTTCATAATTATGGAACGAATTATTCTTCACTCAAAAAGTGTCTCCCGCAAATTTGAAGACCAACAGATGGTTATGTTGCTCGAAATGTAACAAGCAAGTAATTAAATGTCTACGTACATGTGCATGGCATGCAAGGAGGGTGTAACCATGGGCATGAGAAGGATGTCGGCAGGATTTTCAAGCACTATAAAGTTATTTAGCTAATTTATTAATTAAGTAATAAAGAAGGAGAATAAAGTTAGCATAAAGGTAGCATAATATCTTTTAGCTTGGAATATTTTGGAATATGCTTTAGCTAGTAGTAGAAAGGTTAAATTATTCTTAAATGTCAATCATATGGAATGTATTATGATTATTAAATGAAAAATTAAAGTTGAGATAAACAATGAATGAATTATGTGTGAGTTCAAGCTTAAGCATATCGAATCTGTGTGAATGGTTTGACTTGAAAGTTTTAATCTCTTCGTCAATGTGAATTAGAGATTAATCCATATCTTTTCTAATATTCTTAATCCATGTTTTACTGCCCTAATCACCAACAAATTCCTATTATATTTCGTGGCTAAACAAAACCTTAAATTGGTATAACAAAATTGAAACCCTAAAACATTCATTCGAAACCCTAACCATCCATACCAACCGAACACCACCTTGTTTCCTCTTCTTTGAACCAAACCTTAACCTTCACCCTAAACCACGACTCTAACCAGAAATTATGTCATTTGCTTATTTGGTTTTGGCCTAAAATTTATGTCATTTGGTATGGATATGTGTCCATGGTATATGAGACCATAGGATGGTGCACAATCCATTACTCAATGATAATGATAAAAAAAAAGTTAGAAAGAATACTTAGATGATAAGTGGAATAAGTATTTGGATAATGATTGGAATAAGTAACTTGATGATAAGTTAGATAAGTATGTGGATAAGAGTTGAATAAATATTTGAATAAGACTAAAATAAGGATGTGGTTGAATTACACAATAAAAAGAGAAGGAACGGGAATGAGAAATAATGATTATAAATGAATGATCTAATTGATTGTCCATGTTGGAAAATAAATCTAATGATAACTATGTGAATGAATGGTAGAAACCCTACTTTTCATTTGAATAACCTACTTATTATTTGTATGTCACTATCTATGATGTTGTATTATGAGGGCAAGCATAATGCATCATGAATTTCCTAATTTGTGCACGGTATTAAGTTTTGATGCATTACCTAAAAAAGCTGGAGAAGGTACATCTAATTATATAGCATCAGCATGACTCATGTTAATTATGATTTCCACAATATGATAGAATCTTATATGATTGCAATTCCCGCCGAGGAGGTAACTTGGCCTAATAAATACATATAGCATACTGGTGTGTCCATTTTCTTGTCACCTACTCATTACCATAAGTAAAGGACCATGTGTAGTTTTTTAGGGATGAACAATAGTGGGCCTATGTTGTTTTGGGTTCAAGGTATTAGAATGTGGACATCCGAAGACTTTTTCATAGTCCATGATGGACCAAGGTTTTAAGGCCACACCTTACCTTTATTTTTACCGTAATAGCCATGTATTTTAATATAATCTACCTTCTTGTATTTGATTATATAAGGGACCATCGAGGTTAATTTGTGTAGATATTTTCTTTAAATATTTATATAGCTTGTTATTGTGCACTCTACTTTAGTTTTTGTTGGTTTGGTTTTTCATCTTTTTATATAATATGAGACGATCAATTGGTGTATATTCTTTGTTAGATATATTAGTTGCACCAAATTTTGTCCTAAGTGTGTTTGGTATTTCTCTGCTTCTATAATATTATAATAAAAAATTCGGTAGTGAAAAATGAAGGTGTTATAGGGTAACATTAGGCATGATATAGGCTAATCACATTATTTTCATATATTATTTTTTATCTACTTTTCAAATTTGTTATGATGATTAAATGTTTAAAAATATTCTATTTATATTCTTTTTTATTCGATTTAAAGAGTTTTTCTCACACTCTAATTCATTATATGTTGAGTTGTACATTAATCTAAAATTAGGTGCCAACCATACCTAATCTCTTAAGGTATAAGCATACTTTACTTTACACCTAGCATAGGGTATGGATTAGCTATACCTTCTTCATATTAAATGCAACAATTTCATCCAAATTTTCTTTGTAGCTTCCACAAACTCTTACAAGGATAAAAAAAAATTGTGACAATAGGGTGTTATAATGTGGTATTAGAGATTTGTTTTAAAGGTCCTTAGTTTTCAATTTTTTTTTGTGATGCTACTAGCTAGTATCAAATTTTTTTAGCTAAAAAAATTCTTAAGTTTTAGGTTCTGACCTATTTCTTCTCTCAAAATTCTTTAACTTTGTTCTATTTTGAGCTGATGGTACGAGTTTGTAATAGAGTTTTTAGATTTTGGACTTAAAATTTAAATGATGAAAATTAATTTCTTAAACTTAACTGAGTTGTTACACTAATATATCTTGTGAGTGGTCATTGGTTTTTGATTTGGGAGTCGAATTTCCTTATTATGGTATATGTAATGTATTGTGTTATATGTATTTTATTATTATGTAATAACATTTTTATTATTCTAATGTATGTACTTGTGATTCCTGAGAGACTAGTTTGTTTGACTTCAATTATGGAGATATTTTGATGTTTTTTTAACTTATTTTAGTACTTAGAATGATCTTTGTTAAGTGAATTCTAAGGATGTTAATTTAGAAAGTGGCTATATGGGATAACTTTATATGACATGACCTAATAATTTAGTGTCTTATATGTTTTGGGGCTAGGGAAAGTGTGGAATTACAAGTTAATATTGAGTGTTTACTGTTATGATTTGAGTGGACCCTTATAGATTCTACCATTTCTTTGGGACTTTCCTTAGTAAAGGGATTTTCTAGTGTTTTGAGGAAGGAAATAAATCAAACCCTTGAAGAAGTATAATGAAATATTGAGTATTTGGTAATTATATTTAGTTGGGGTTACATGAATTTTGAACTTAATATTGCAAGGAGATCTTGATACTTTTGGATGGTGATATGATTGGAAGGTAATGTTGGTGTATATATTTGTAATGATTTAACCAATAACTTGTTATGGATGGAGGACTTGCTTATTTTGGAATAATTGAGGGAAGCAGGTTACTTCATAGAGTAGAAGGTTGGATCTAACAAATTATATGAGCACTAAGGTTAAGTATAAGCTAATATGCTTAATGATAGTATGTTGTGCTAGAATCAAAGGCTAATGTCAAATGTTAAGTGTGATGATAAGGGTTATAAGATTGTTATGTGACTATTATTGGGCATAGTTGGAGTTGTTGTTTTTCCTAGGCCATTTTTTAAGGGGGTCATTATCACTAGGATCAAAATGTGATGATTTTGAAGAATATGATAATAATATGTAAATTTTATGGAGGCTATGAAAATTAGAATATAATAAATTTATCTTATTTATTATCAAATAATGATTATAGGTGTTATAATTTTCATATTAATGAAAATAAGTGTTATCCTAGTATTGTAATCTACGACTATGTTCGAATGTGTTGATAATAATGTATTACTTTGTTAAGGCTTAGATGATACTTAGGAGCATGTCATGATATGAGCTAAATGAACTGGGGCATTTTTTTAATGATATGGTAGAGTCAATACTGTTAAAAGATGATGAGATTTGTTAGGCATGATAGAGATGATGATGAAGAAGTTGATAAGGATATGTTTTTAGGTTGCTAAGTTATAGAGAAAAGTGTTATTAGGTTTGACATTAATTTTTGATGAGATGGTAGATGGATACAAAGAATGTGGTAATAGAATTCAAAAAATGTATTAGCTCATATTAGATGCTCTGATAGTCAAGTATAGTATCAGTACTATCATAGATAGATACAGTTACAGTATTTTTGGCCTCATTTATTTCTTTAGGATTATATGTTTATTATGAGCATGTTAACTATATAATACATGATTTTTTTGTAGATAATATGCTACTTTTGATGGTTGTTATCTGTTATTTCTCTATTTTCCATACCTTATGCTTCATTCTTTAATGGTTGGTTACAAAACCCTTTTTCCTTAGTGTTAGCTTTACCAAGAACTTTTTTTTCTTCCAAATGATCAAGGATGAAGAATATTTTTAGGGGGTATTAATTTAATATCTAAAATTTCAAAAACCACATCTATTCAAGATCATTGTTATCTTAAAATAAATTTATTATTTTCACAAAATTTATTACATCCCTTAAGATTTGAAATGCCTAGTTATATTTTAAAAAGGTCTCATTCTCACTTCTTTGACCCTTCTTACAATTATACATCTCGTAAACCTTGTGAGTCACTTTTGACTATCTAATTTTTATTTAATAATTCAAATCAATCCATATTTGAATTCCTTATCTTTTTCTAAGTCTCTAAGTGATGTTCAAAATGATAAATAGGCGTTATGACAAAAAATACTATTCATGTCTTATTTTACATTTCTTTACATTTTAAGCCATAAATTAGCCCTCTCATTATTTAAAAAACTTACAACGCTTAAAGGATGAATATATTTTCATTTTTTAAGAAAATAAATGAATTAAAAATGTTTCACTTTTATTTATTATAATTTTGAACATTACCCTCCATTCTTTAGTAAAATTGTTTATCAAAACTTGCATTTATTAACTCCAAATATTTTAGATTGTTGTGGAACCTAATATCATCCTTTAGTTCCCATCAAGATCTAATCCTAAAACTTGATCTAGCCTTACTTTTACCCTATGATAGCAAGTGTCATGGCATAAAAATAGCATAGAGAATATTTCCTAGACCATCCTTTACCAATAGTTTATCTATCATCCTAAACAAGTGTCACTAATCTACTCCATTGATCTCCCTTATCTCTCTTTTCTCCCATCCATAACCTATTCACATGGTATTAATAATTTGTTGGTTCAAGAATACCCACAAGGTAGCTCACTTGCTTGCCACTTATTCTTAAAATATTCCAACCTTAACTCTAAAATCTTCCTCAAACAACTATGAACTTCCATTTATTATCATTAATCCCTCATCCTACCTTCTTGTAGCACCATATAAACCTCCCAAACATTATTCCCTTAAATGGTGAACAAAGCCTTAAATGCTCCTAATCATTTCCCCAACATAAGTAACAAATTCATCATGATTTTTAGTGCACAAATCTCACAAGTTAAGTTTGCCATTTTGTGTTTGTGTGTGTGAGTTTGTTCCTAACCAAAAACCACCTCCTATGCTGCCTCTACTTTTTAATTTTATTCATATTCTTCATCTTTGTGTTCTTAAATTATTCAACTCATTTCTCCATTGAGACACCCCTTGGAAGCTCTCAATCATCATCATCATCAGCATAGTTTGGTTAACTCTTCTTCCATCCTTTACTTCTCATTCTCTCTTCATATGATTTTGTGCATTACATTATTTTATTTTGCATTTATTTTCTAATTTTGGATCTTTTTGTAAATTCTAATATAAGGTAGATTTTAATTTGGTTAGGTTAAAACATAGTTTGTGTTTGAATCACATGAGTTTGAATGAATCATGGTGTTGTTTGTTTGTTTATCATGTTAATCTATTTTTTACATATAGTACTTATAAGATTATTTGAGGTTGGATATTTGAATCCAGGATTATTAAGGCATATTTTAATTACTATAATTATCATAAGCTTTTTCTTGAAAGATTTTATACATGATATATTAAGTAACTCATGAAATATGGAAGTTGTATGTTTATGAATAGGGGTTGACTCTTGTGTCATACAGCTATCATCTAGCAATTATTTAAAAGACCCATTTGATATAATATTGTGGTTCTAGGTGTTTAATTTCTAACTCAAATTTTGGATCTAAAAATGGTTTAATATCAAATAATTTATGATCATTTTCTCATAATTGTTAAAATTTGATCCCAAAAGCTTAAAAGACATAGTCTCGGACTATGTTTGCTTTTGTGTGTTAGAGTTTTTTTATCTTGTGTTTTAGGTATTTGAAATTTTTTATTAGTACTATTTGGATAAATTTCATGCATAATATTTTGTCATTTTGATTAGTATAGCTTATGTTATAATTATTGAAAGTTTAGAGAAGATTAGACGATTATGTTCATGTGTGTCCATGAACATATTCAAATTGTTATTCATTATTCCTTTAAGTATTCTTATGTGGTCTTGAGACCTACAAATTTTTTATCACAAATCATGTATTAATTACTCATTAATGATATCAATAGGGGTAAAAGAAGAGTAATCATTTTTAGACATAAAATTACCAAAGAATGTTTAAAATATTAAAATATGAAATATGTGAGTATTGAAAATCAAACCTTAACCATCGACCATAACATTTAATATTGATTATGACTTTTATTTTCCAATAACATTGATCCAAAATTTGAATTTCTATCCTTTTCTCAATGACTAGTATTTTTTCAAAAATGGCATATGACATTATTATGTGTTTTTAAACTCAAACACAGATGTAGTTTTTTGTTTATTTAGCTCTTAAATGGTTTTGTGATTAATAAATATCACTCTTTTGAAATGTTTTAATTAGTGCAATTATAAAGCCAGTTTAGTGCAACCTATAAACACTAACATGTTAATTTATGAAAATCTAGAAACACTTATGTGAACATATAATATCATCTATGAATTCATGACATGTTTAGTGTTAGCATTTGAAACTCCCATTTTATGTTAGTGTGTAAACACTTGGGACTGTTAGATTTAGTGTGTTAAAACCTCAACCATGACAAAGCTAAATGATTTTAAACCTTAGTCTTTGAAATTTATGATTTTTCTAGTTAAGATGGCTATGTAGTACTATGTTGTTTTCTAGATAAGATGGCCATAATTTTTAGCATTTTTTCCTACCTTAGATGGTCATAATTTTTAGTTTTTCTACCTATGTAAGACAATGATGTATTAATGTGTTGTTTCCTAGCAAAGATATATGAGGCTAAATATTCCCATATCCTATCCAATACCCTAAGGCTATCTCTTAACTAAGTAGCTTTGGACATGACGTATGGAATTTGGTCTTCAATCATTTGTATTGTTTAAGCATTGAACATGACCTATAGGTTTCACTATCTTTGCTACAACTTTTGACATAACCTTTAGGTTTCAATTTGCTAGCTCTGGTATGAGTTAGACTTGGAAATGACCTATGGTTTTTAATATTTTGGAAACAATACATCCTAATAGAGATGGTTGGGGTTGAACATCCCTTATGTATAATTAAGGGTTGAGTATTCCCCTTAGAGCCTACTCATGATGAACATCCCATATGAGGCCATTATTAGATAAATAATCTTTTAGCCTTGTTTAGCTCTTTTCAAGGGTGACTTAGCTGTGACCTTAGTTAGTAGATATATAACCCTAATTGAAGATGTTTTCATAAAATCTCTTTTAAATGTATGTAACAAATCACATGTGTAAATCTTCTATGCTAGTCTTCTTAAAAGTTTGAACATGTGTAGATGTATAATATGATATTGTGTGATTGCTTGAATTATATTTTATGTGATCATAACAGATATATTTTAATAAATTCTTAACCTTACTAAGGTTTTTTATGGCATTATGATGAACTTGGCATATACAAGGAACTAGTTAGACTTATTTAGCAAGCTATCAATCTTTATGAACTCTTATCTGGCGAAGTGACATTATGCCTAGTGTAGGCTAGCCATAGTATTTTTCTTATATATATATATATTAAATTTTTTTTGTGATGATTAAATGTTTAAAACTCTCCTATTTATATCATTATCTAGTTCATTTAAAGAGGTTTCTCTCACTATTATTTATTTTCTAGTAAGTATTATGTTTATCTCTTGTTAGGTGTTAACCACGCATATTCCACCGAGATATAAGGACTATTATTTGTTCATATAGTATAGGGTAGGTATATGTTGTACCTTCTCCTTGTTAGGTGTGATGATTTTCATCCCTAAATTTTTGGTAGCTTCTGCAAAAACTTTCAAGGAAAAAAAAACACTTCTTTATATGAAAATGGTTATGTGACATTTAGCCTTAAATGTGTGTTAATTCCTATGTTTGATGATGATTTGGGTGTGTTTCATATTGTTTTATAAGTTTTTTTTAATTTGCTAAGGATTTGAAAAATATTAGGAAAAAGGGGAGGAAAATGTATTTTAAGGTCATTGGTTGATGTGCACTATGTTTTTCAATATATATCACTTGATGGATAATTGATTGATTTATGCTTTATTTAATGTAGTATAATTTCTATTTTAATTTTAAAATCCTTCTTTATGATTTGAGGATAAAATAATAATGCTAAGAATAAATTATAAATGACCAATACAACTTTAATGAACCATTTAAACATGACCTACCAAATTAAAGTTCAATTAGAGGTGTGATACTCTAATAAATTATTTGATGATCTTTCCTATTTTTTGTTTCTTTATCTATACTATAGAAAACTCAAAAAGGATTATTTTATCCATAGAAACACCAAAAAAATCTTTGGGTATTTTATCCTATGTTTTTTTTTTCTCTTATGCTCTTGTGTTTATAATTTTATTAGATCCCACACCCTAAAAATTCCCCAAAGGCATTGTATCAACTCTTGAAGGAAATAACTCTACGTTTCCCTCTAAAAGTATCCTATCGCAACCTAAATTTTAGATGTGGTCTAGGGTTTTGAGTTATATAACATCTCCCCACTTTATCTCCCACCAAATCATTGCTACATTTTCAACCTTAGCCTCTCTTTTTGTTTCCACAACCACAAATACACTATATTTTCTCTCTTTTAGATCATCACTTGCTCCCTCCTCTATTTCTTGTAACTTTTAATTATATATTCCTCTTCAAATACTTCCTCTAGCTTCTTCTTGTTTTTTTCCTTAGACAAAGAGAGTTTGATTTAGGAAAAGATCATTGGTTTGAATTCTTCATTTTTTTGCCTATTTCTAGAAGTTTTTCTTTCTAATTTAACCCCTCATATCCTTTTATTTTTTTAGTTGGGATATTTAAGATTTTATTTTATTTTATTGCCCCTTTATTTTTTTTTTTGGTATTCAAGATCAAGAATTTTCAAGGTTGAATTTTCTCTATTATTCTTGTTATCTTACTAGATTGGTTGACGTAAGACATTCTTACCTTATTATGTGTGGTGAATGGGCATGTATTGTTGTGCAAGGTGTATGATTATGAGTCATGTGCAAGCATATGTGATAATGTTTTGTGGATGTGATCATGTCATTATGAAATATATGCAAGCATGAATTAGAGAGAATGTAATACGAGTTTTCAAGTTCTGATCATGATTTTAGTCTATGAGCATGATCTTTTTTGGTTGATGAGTTCTTCATTATATATAGATGATAAGCATGTCGGAAATGTTGATTTTGAGATGTTGAAATTATTAAATGATGATGTAGTTGTTTCTTGACTTTTTTGGAAATTTCATATTGAGGTTTTGAATTTACTTACGAGTATTATGTCCATTGGTCAATGAAATTTCATTATCGATCGATGTGTCTCTAGTGGTCCACCAACTAGCGTGGACATTTGATCAACTGATTGCGCTTTCCCCATTGGCCGACTAATGTGCCCCATTAGTATACCAGTTACGCTTATTTTCCAAGTAACTATTTTTGTTAAATGCTCGACTCACATGACTTACCACTTGACAGACTATGCCATTTCGTTGGTCAACTAATAAACCTATCTAGTCCATCGATTTCCCTTTTTTAGACTAGATTCAAATTCCTAATTTTATGGGGCTAATGCACTATTTTTTAGGCTTATTTAGTTATATTGACCTATCCGAATTTGTTATTTTACTTAGTTTACCATAGTTTGATCTTAGCATTAGGTTTTCACCTTGGCTTCAACTCTCAAATTTAAAGGAAGAATAATTGGAAATAAAAGGAGGTCTTGGATTTCCTTAGACATAATAAGATATTATATTTACCTTTTTTGGAACAACTTGGGTAAAGTGATGATTTGAGTACCTATGATTGGATTCATATGACCTTGACCTATTTTAGAATATAAAGGATAAATAATGGTGAAGTTCACATTTAATTACCCTTGATGGGAATGTTGGAAACTATGAAATAATTATGCCATGGTTATCGCACATGTTTTAGTATGATAAAACATTGATCAATTAAAGATATATTATGGTGCATTACATGGGTTTATATTTTATGATCATTGATTAGCTAATGGGGTTAGTCTTCCTTCAAGCATTCTTATTATCATTTTTCATCAAATGAGATCCAAGCTAATCCCGAAACCTTTGCAAAATTAGACACTAATGATGTATATAAGACCCTAAATTTTTAAACCCTAATTACTATGTAATTTGGCTCATAACCGACTTAAAGAATTTATACTATGGATTTTCAAGCCATTTATATTAAATTTAATTTTCTCAAAACTTATTTTAATCTTTTGCGGAAAATTTTGCTTTTACAAAATTCACTGGCCATGTCGTTTTCACTCAATTTGATTCATTCTAAACTTGTAACTCATTCATAAAAATATTTCCAAGCTTATTATTTCATTCTAATTGTTTCCACATCATTTCTCAACTTTATGCTGATTAGTTATTAACTTGTAGAAAAATGTTAGTCATTTGCCAAAAATCACAATTTGTTTGATTTTTTTATTCTATGTTGTTTCTTATTCATTTGGCTCTTCCAAAAATTCTTCTTATAACTAAAAAATATTCTAAACTTATATGAGTCCATGACATTTTTAAGTTCATTAATTCCTTTTGAATAGTACAGTCATAGAAAATCCTATTTTTTGGGAGAAATGATTTTGGCCAATTTTACCATTTTAATTCATTTAAGCTCTAAATATATTCTAAAATTAACATATTTGGCTCTCTAAAATTATTCCATATCCATCAGTACCCATTTACGAGAGAAAAATGTGTTTTTACGGATTATTACATTTTGTTTTCTTCTCCTATTTTCCATTTATTGAGCTTCAAAACAACTTTAATGTCCAATATTTTTATATATTCTGGTTCCTAAATTAATTTCTCACCTTTTGATAAATTTTTATAACTTTTTGGATTCATTTGCTATTTTTTCCTCTATTAAATTCATATTCTCTAACCTTTTTACCTAGTTAATTTTCTTTTGAAAATGTGAGATACCTATCCTTTACCTCTTCTTTTTGGCACATGAATGTCACATGTTAGGAAATTAGATCTCAAATTTGGATCCCTATAATCAAATAAAAGTCATGCTATTAACTAATAACACTAAATTCCTAAGCCTCCTACAACTTCTATCCTCTTTTTGTATTATTAGAGCTTTCAAGCAAGATCCCCTTTTTCTATCTAATATATGTCATATCTGGGCAATTAAAGAGGGATGTGGTTGACTAAAAATAACCCTAACCTTATATGTTTAATTACAATACTTAAAACACATGCTTTAGCCATTTTCTTCTCCCTCATATGGCTAAATTCTTTGCTACTTTAAAGACCTCATTCCTTCTCCTATTGTTCTTTATTTTTGGTCTTTATTTCTTTTTTGATCTTGCATTGCATATTGAAATTACCAAATATTTTAATCCTATTTCCTAGCTTTATCCCCCTAAAATAAGCCATGACTTATACTTCTTGGCAATCTAGTGTTGTTGGTGTTGTGGACTAGGTTGTTCTTTTTACCAAATCTGATCACTACCATGGCTTCAATTATGGGCTTTCATCCTCTTCTCTTGCCTTGTTTCATTCCTTACATGCCATACTCCATCTATATGCCCATTTTTCCTAGCAAATTGTACCTAATCCCTCTTCTTTTTCCTCTCCTTATTGCCTTGCCCGTCAACTTTATTTTTTTTGTTGATGTTGTGTATGTTGTCTATACATTTTTGTGGGTTTTTTTCCTTTATTTATCCTTTTCTCCCCTTCCCATTAACATTCTAACACCCTGATATGTCATTCCTTGGTGGTTGTTATTAGTTATCATTGTAGTTTCCAAGCCTCCATATCTAAGAATAATTATTCTTTTTCAATTCTTTCCTTTCAATTCCATTCCATAGTTAATTTTTTATGCTAACTTATTTTGTGCTATTCTTATTTTAGGTCATCAAGTAGTATAAGGAGAAGATTAAGAGTATTTTGTACTTAGAGACTAGAGGGCATTTTTTTAAGGTACATAAATGTAGATCTGGGCTCTTGGTGGCTATATGTTAATTTACTATAATTCATTTAGCATTTTTTTTATTACTATAAGTCATGGCTAAGGTTTTTTGTATGGTGTTCTTGCATTCTACATTAGCATCATGTTTTTAGGTGTTATTATATTTTATGAGATGTAAGAGTGAAGTCATAACCTATATGTAGATTATATGGAATTATTTGACATAGGTGCATATTATATGGAATTATTTGACATATCTTCACCCAACATTCTATATTTGTTATAATAATTTAACCATTTTCCTTGAGTTTTGTCTATTGGCCTAGTTTTGTAGAAAAAGATAAAATCAAGGTAATTTAGGTTGATAACCAAGGAAGAGAAGCATAATACGAGAAGCAGGCTTGGAGTCATAGAAAATTGGATGCACCATCTTATAAGACCTTAAAAGATAACTCATGTGAAGAAAAACCAAGTTAATCAATAGATAGGAAATATGGGTGCCCCATATTTATATAAATATGGTTCATTTTTCCTTGGTTCTCCTTCCATGTGATCCATTGATTACAATCACATGCATAGTGTTACTCCAAAAATACAGATGCCTTGTATTTATAAATACATACCATAGTTTTGACATATGTTTGATCTAATTCTTATGGCCTTTTGTTTATATATATAACTTATATTAGGTCAAACAAAATATCAAAGAGAACCACCATTGGAACTTCGACTTTGTATTTCATTATTTCTAAACCATTAGGATTATTTAGTTAGATTTAGTTAATTAATTTATGTAATTGAAGGATTGAAGATCATATGGTGTTTGTGGCTCTACAATCTCCTAAGTTCTTTCTTTCTTTTGTTTTATTTATTCATTTCGTACTTATTATTGTGTTAAAAGCAATTCCCGTTATTTTTTATTTAATTAAATTTGTGATTTTGTGTAGTTTAATTTAATATTTATTATTTTATTTCCCTATATTTATTAAAGTTATGATTTTTTATATTTTTAGATTATGCACTTTCTTGTTTTATTAATATGCTAGGCTCGATTAATATAGGGTAGGAGGATAATTAAAGGTTATGGGATAATTAATCATGAGATGTGAATTAGACTTAATTGTTATATGTATTTTTTGTTAGACTAATAAATTGAGTTTAGAGATCGCTAATCAAAGATTAGGAGTTTATTATATAGATTGGCTACTTGGGTAATTTCAATGTTAATTATATGTTAGGATAGTATAGTTAATCTATAATTGTTAACATATACATCCGCAAGTGAAAAAATAGGCTATTAACTTAATCTATGTTTGTTAATCTTTAGAATTACATAATTTGAGTAGACTAAAATTATGGTTCTAGTTAACGCCTCTCTAATCATTAATACTACCATTAATTACATCTAGTGATCTTATCATAGGTTATTACTTGGTTAGACAATAACTCATAACCAAAATTTAGTTTATTTGCATAAGGGGATGCTAGAAAAATAAGCCACGTGTGAGCTTCTTTAGGTTAACATTAGAAATACTACATAACCATTTTGTTCGAATATCAATTGTTATCCCTATGCTAAAAATGTCTCCTGACCCCTATTATTCCATTATTATTATTCGGTTATTTTCTTAATTGTTACTTTATTCTTTTCAATTTTAGTACTTAGTTTTTAAATAATTAACAACCGGGGTAATTTATATGATAATATAAATTTATGAATTGAATTACACTCTTTGTGGGATCAACTCCTACTCACTACTTGCTACTTGATTTTATGTTTAGGGTTTAATATGGATTATCTACGACAACACATCACGTTGTACTCAAAGTTGATCTTTAAACCCTCATATTTTTTTGTATGATATTCCTCTTGTTTTCTTTTATCATATTGAAAATGTCCTAACATTTTATCATGTACTTAGTATGAAAATGAAATGGTAAATTAGACTCATATTAGTTATAATAATAACACAATAATTTTATGTTTAGCTTTTGTGAAAAAATATTGATAGCACATTTTGAGATGTTACATAATACTCGGAGGCATAGACATTAAGGGGTTGAGACTCCTAAGTTGATTGTTTAGATTTTCTTGGAATTTATGCCCATCGGTAATCTCTTGGTTTAGCTAGACTTATGTCCTATAGCAATTAGTTTGACTTCCAAGTGTATTGAGAGATCATGAGGGATAACTAAGCACATGACTCAAAGATAATTGGTTGTATAATATTACTGTCATAAATCTTGTAAATAACTAAATGGAATGATTATTACAGTCATCCTAAGTAGCCTACATCCTTAATAAGAGAAATATATTTTTATCTATGATTCCTTAGTATTATGCTTTGTATGATCATCCATAAGTGTATAACTATGTTTGAACATGTTCTCTAATTGCCTTTGCATGCATTTGGATGTCATGCTAAGAATAACATGCTAGCGTAGTATGTAAGTTGTGGTATGTTAATGTATAAGAATTTTGAATGTATGACTTGTGTACCTATCATGACCTTATGTGCAACATTAACTTTTATAATTGGGTAACTTAACTTACTTACCACACAATTACTAATTTGCCAATTTAATTGACCATATGTCCTATCCTACAAGTAAAGGATGTTGTGTATGTTAATGAGGATGGTCAGTAGCTGACCATATGCTTGCTTGGACCAAGGCATTGAGTTAAGACAATTCAAAGTTCCATTTCTCTTTTAAGGGTCCACAGATATCAATGTTCCATAATAATTATATTTCTTTGTATTTTTTTCTTTTTTTTTAATTATTATTAGGCCCCATATAACCTTGGTTTGTAAGTCCTAACTCTCTTATCGTTCATATTATTTGACTTGCAAGCTCTAATTCTGATCGTGACTGTTTTATTTTGCATACATAATCTTATGTCTAGCATAAGACAACAATATCTCATCTTATATTAGATAAGATTGTAGCACATGCCAATTGCTAGAAGCTGAGATAATGCCAAATGCTATTGGCTACGGCCTCCATACAGTTTACGGTGCTATTCGCTAGTGAAAGAATCTCGGAACTCTGATAAATAAAGGTATATATATAGCTGTTGATATTTTATTTTATACTAATAACGAACTTCTTAAATTTTAACTTAATCATTGTAAATCGTAATTGAAAAAACTCAAATAAATAAACTGAAACAGGAAAATTGTTGCTGGACAGTTTGATATTTTAAATATAAATAATAATAATAATATATTCATAATGTAAACACGAGCTAAGATCGTTTACCTAGGAAGGGACCACCGACGAGTCACTCGATCAACCTATTCGGCTAAGATTGTTGCATTTTAAGACGTAGTGGCGATATTGGGCCCACGTTAGAGTCCAAATGATTGCCGACGAGAAATTCTTTGTGAAGTACGATCACGTTGTTCATTCGTATTTTCTGATTCAAAGTCTTTGATGTAATCGTTTAAAAAACACAGGGAAAGAAATTTGTGGCCATAAACATCAGACTAATAGGACAGATATATATTATTATTACTGCTTTGACAATTGGAAAGCAGAAGTTGACTATCCACATGCGGGATGAAGTTAAATTATCTGATTACCATTAGGTGCTAATCTAGCTTACATGACGTACTGGGTGCCTTTAAACATTCAACGAGTACGTGGCAAACAGTTTTTTATATATTTATTTATTTGCCGGCCAATCTATTATCTATTATATATAGGAAAATAGAAGTCAATCATCGAAACGCTTTTCTATCTAAATACGTGTATTGCTTATTGGATGTCCGAGTTCGTCATGTTACTACACGCGCGCGCGCGCTTTTTACTAATCCGTCGTCTCTTATCTGATTAACGAATACTTTTAGGCCAAAATCAACACCTTCGCTACATCCTGCTCGGCACTGTTTTGACCGGATAATTTCTTATATTGGTTGTAATAATTTTAATCTGTTTAATTTTTATTATTATTATTATTTGTTGTTACTGTAAAGAGCAACATATAGTTGTAGATTCAATGAAATCCAAAGCTTAGTATGGTATAATTATTTTGTTTCTTATTATATTAATATCCGTATTTTTAAAAAATAATCTAAAATTTATATTTCTGCAAATTTATATTAATCTCTCTCTATTAATATTGTTGGGGATATAAATTATGGGTATCAAAAATTATGGATATAAAGTATGAGTACTTATGAACTCATATTTATAGCTCCGTAATAAATATTGTGGACTAAGTGTATATTTGGTTCAATGGTTTTCAAAATTAATGTTTTTTTTAATATATTACTTAATAAATAAGGTAAATAATTTGCAAATACCTTTGACTTTATTACCCAAACAATCTTATTTCAAACTTACCCGTCCGTCTCAAAAAAAAAAAAAATCTAATAGTTAATAAAGATTTCATGTTCTAACCAACTATGTTAAAATCTAGCCTTTATGGGTGGATATCTAATAAAGATTTGCTCTCTTAATGAGAACTAAGAAATATCTCTATAATTTGCAAAAACCAATATAAATAACCGAAGAAACTATAATATTTAAGTGTCAACAAAATAAGAGTGATAGTTTTATAAATATTAACTAGTTATGTTTTATGTTTGAAGAACCAACAACAGTATGTGGTAGAATTTATTCTTAGTATATGGAGGAAACTATTATAAACCTTTTAGAAAAATATAATATTTGAGTGCAAAGAAAAGAAGCGGCGTCAATTTTATAAACATTAGACTAAAAATAAACTATAGTAAGTTGTATAAACTAATTTTAATGAGTGGAGAAAAACATCTATCAAGTATTTTTTTTTTAAAGTATAGTATTTGAGTGTTAAAAAAAAATCGATGTTATTTTTATAAATATTAAATATTTATATTTTAAATTAAAAAATTATCAACAGTATTTGATACAAATTACTCTAAAAAAGTAGTATAAACTGTTTTAACTAGCTATTCAAACAATAATGATTCCAAATTCTCACTATAAATAATGATTTTCATTATATAAGTCCCATATATATTTATATAGATAAGGATTCCGTAAATTACAAGGGTATAGGGAGTTATGAAAAAAAAAAACTAATAGAAATATCTTCAAAAGTTTAGATCTATGGACTTCATTCAAATAGGAATGATCAGTATCTATGCTCATAGCTATTGGTTAATACAGGCAGGTCAATTTCCACCAAGTTTGTCTACTTATAGCAAAATTCTCAAAAGCGATACTCAGAAGGAAAAGGCAAAAAAAAAAACAAAAAAGAAAAAAGATAAAATAGCGAACGGATCCGATGAAAGCCATTCTGATCCAGCGATAAGGCATGCATGACCCACTACTAGTGTCCAGGACAGAACTACATATGACTAATGAGGAAGAAAATAAGACGTGGTGTTCTAGTGGGAAAGTAGTCGCTGATAAATTACGTACGTACCTGTGGTAATGGGGCTGAGCAGGCCACTTTTTGTGATCTTTGAGATGTGGAGGAAGATAGTGAAGGAAATAGTAATCACTCCAATCAAGAACGGCGCCTTTATCAACTCCCAACCTACTTCCGTACCCTTCGTAAGTCTTTGGAGAATTAGCATAGCTTTGTTTCACTTCCATAGGCAAATGGAAGAAATCTCTCCACACTTCTCTGGCTCGATCCATCAACTCCGGCTTAACACCATGATTCACTATCTGAAAGAAGCCCCATCCCCTACAAGCCTCCGATATCTTGTTCATAGTCTCCGACACCCGACCCTGATCATCTTTTTCCTTGCTGGTAGCCATTAGTCCACTAAGATCAACGAATGGTATATTCGTGTCATCAGCTGCAGCATCCGAAATAGGTCTATCGGATTCCCGCTTTATGTAGCGGCTAGGGATTGCCGGGATCCCGCTTTCCGACAGGGATTGAACGCGGATTATGGGTTCCGGCCAATCTTCAGGGCAGTTCATTATTATTATTATGATTGTTATTTTGGGTTTCTGCTTAGTGATAAAACAGAGCCTTGTGGATGTAACGGAGTACTCTGCGTTTGAGAATTTATAACGACCATGTGAACGTAGAGATCTCTAGGGAACTTTTTTTTTTCTTTTTTTCTTTTTTTAATAATGGAAAGTGCTTTGTGGTCACTACCATTACTTAGCCACTATAGAATTGATGTTTTAGGAACGTGTTAATTGTGGCCATTGTAATAATACCGCTGTACCCTTTTTCCTCCTTTATTTTTATGTTTATTAAAATTATCTTGCTTATTTTATTTTGTGATGAAAACATTAAGCAGAAGTGCTTATGCTGTGTCGTCTATATCATGGGAAAAAAAAAAAGAAATTAGACCTTACCCAATGGTGATGGCGGTTCAACCAAGTATTGAAAGGTCATCTGGTACAAAATTATCTGATATTTGAATTTGTATATCAACAAAATGAACTGTGAAAAGCAGTTAAAATGGTTGGATTGATTTTACCTTGATAAAACAAAAACTAATATTTTTTAGCACTTAGCGTAAACAAAGTTATACTTGATTGAACTATATGTAGAATCAATTGGACCATGGCTCTTACAAGGTCAAAAATAAATAAAAAAATTATCAAGACAAGTCAATTTCTAGTCAAAATGTGGCCAGATCGGTCGAACCGATGGAATTAGATATTGACCACTTCATTGAGTCAAATTTCTGTCCAATTTTTAAACTAACTTCATAAATAAAAATTCAACATAACAAATATAATTAGGATACCACATCCCTACACCATACCTAGAAATAATACATTAAGACACTTTTCTCAAGGGATACCACATCCTCAACAACTTGAGTACATATAGTGTGAAGGATAACACAAATTTGGATAAGCTATGGACATAAGAAGTGTTAGAAGACTTGTACATGAATATCACACCTAACAAAATTGGACTGATGGCATGCTAGTCTATCACATTATTAATCCAATTGCATGTTTCTAAGTATTGACACAAAACACAATTCAAGGCATCTAAGGCACAAAAGTGTTTAGGAGATAACACAAATTTACCAACAAGGCTTTCAATCCACAACTACACATTTAACCATTTAAACATTTCCTTATTTTTAATTACAGAAATAAATTAGAAGCCAAAGGCTAAGTAATAGTTAGATGGTTAGATCTCTAGAATGCCACAACATTTTTAAGTGAACTAGTTAATTGGTCCCATAAAAAAGATGACGTGTTTGGGACTCAAATAGAATACAATAATCGAAACAACAAGAAACTAGTTGATTGGTATTAATGCAATACTTTATTCATAGAAACCTTAAAAAAGAATATATGATGATGTGCAATTAAATATAGAAATATTGTAGGGTTGAATGTTATATTATTATTATTATTATTATTATTATTATTATTATTATTATTATTATTATTATGTGCTAGTTATATTTAGTGGTAGATTATAATTTTAATATTGGGCAAAGTTTTTATATTTATTAATCTCTTAATTTTTTATTTGTACTTAATCCTTTATAATTAATCCTTAAACCTAGTTCTCTAACCTCATTATACTACTTCCCACATAACATCCTCCCTTACTCCTTCACTATTTCCATTAAGATGAACCTATCTCGACACAACCAAACTAAGCCTATCTAGTCGAAGCATACATAGTCCCAATTTATTTAGCCTAACACTAATCACAGCTAAGTTCACCAGGCAGCTACCTAACCCCAATTATATGCTACAATTTTTATTTTTTTTGTGTCACTTTCACAATGTGTTTACTTTTCTGTAACACCAACTTGCTCTTTCCAAATGCACCTTTTCTTGTACTACAAATCCAACCTTTCACTCCTATCCTTTCACATCCATACAACCATGCATCATCCTACAACAATCTAGTTCTCATGAATTATCTCCACACCTAACATCATTCTTCTTCTACATAGAGCCACTTCACCCTATACTACGTGTTTTGGTTTGTACACTACCAATCCTATAATATCCCTCCTTCTGTTTTGTCCCTTTTCTATTGTTGACCCTAGAAACCCTCTCTAACCATCCTCCCTTTTGTCGAGTAGCCCTAGTTAGCCTATTATCCTCAGCTCCATGCTTTTTTTTTCCAAATGCCCTTAATAACCCTTAGCCTCCCTCATTTCTCTTCATGCTTATCTCATCCTTTAATTTCCCTAACAAAATCTCCCTTTCTCTTCCCTATTTGTGGGCCTTGTTTTCCGTTAATTTCCCCTCTATTTATTATAGCTAGCCACCACATTTTTTCTATTTCTTAGAACAACACTGTTCATATCACAAGCAACCATCACTATTGTTTCCTCTTAATGTAACACACCTATTTAGCTTTGTAAAGCATATAATCACCATAGGCCTTATCACTATAGACCTTCACCACCACCTATAATCCTTCATGCATGACCTTGCAACACTTGTCCCTACTATGGGCAACAACATACAGCAACCACCTTTGTAGTGTAGATCAACTAGCCTAACCTTACCGCTCTCTAATATGAGTAGTTTTCATCATGCATCTCATCCTCCAGCAAAGCAATCCCCCTATGTGAGTATTATCGTTGCTAGCCACATTTTTTAGCCACATTTTTCTATGTGTGAAAAATCACATGCTACTAGGAATTTACAACATGAGTTGGTGCTCTTGAAATTTTTGTGGTAGCCTTGCTTAGTTTTCCTCATAATATTTTTATATTATAATTTGGTGTAATATATAATTGTATTGGGTATATTGTTGGCATTAGGTGGTCAAAATATTTTTTGAGGTGGCCTTGAAAGAGGTATTTTGTGGCACATTTTTGTTTAACTTGAAGCTAATCTAACTACTTCATTGATTATATAATTTGGTTGTAAGCATGCTAGGTTATTTTAGAATATAATCATGCTATGATTATATAATGATATTTTTGTGTTAGAAAGTGAAGGTCTACAATATTATGCTTTTATGAGTAATTTTATAATTTATACACTAATGAATAAAAGAATATTAGAATTTAATTATCATGTATGCTTTTGTAGTATTCAAAATATAAGGATATATGCATGTGGTAATATATAAATTATTAATTGAATATTACCTATGTCTCTACTTTAGGTTTCATATAGTTTTTATCCTTTTCAACCCATTTCGTTATATGCTATATATGTTATTATATGTTTGAATATTTTAGTTAGGTTGTGATATAATCTATGGTGATATTTAAGCATGAATAGGATTAGTTTAAATAAATATCTGTTATAAGCCTTAGGGGTAGAAATATCCTTTTCTTATGCCATGTTTTTATTTGTCACCGTGAATGTCAATGTGTAATATAAATTAATTATGAATGAATAGCATGAAATTCCTACAAAGTTGTAATACAACCTTTTTCCATAGGGAAAAATGGTTTTTTGATAGAGTATTTGTATTTATTATATTTTATCCAATTCTTGAGAAATATCTATTGACCTCATATGTTAATCAAACTTTATTTTGGTGATAACAAACTTAATTATGAATTTCACTTATCTTGTTAAGTGTGCATATGTACCATAGCAAAAATTAAAGTATTCAATGCTTTACTAAGCTAAGGAATACTAAGGAAATCAAGTTTGCAACTCATATCCCAAGCACAAGCCAAATACCATCAAAGAGAACAAAATAATAATCTACCCTCAATTACTTTAATTTCATATGTAGAATACACAAACCATGAAGGGACAAACAAGTGTGCTCAAGAAACCATGACTCAAGTTTTGAAGAGTGTGTTATGATCTAAGATTTTATATAGAAATGGTTTACATATTGAGCACTTATATTTTCAATGATTTTATATTTCTAATCCTATTCAAAAATTTGTTTTGAAAAATCTTAAATTTATTTGACGTACAAATTTTTTTTCTTGTATTAGTGTAAAAGGTTATCCTAAATTGATTTTATTTTAATTAATTTTATATATGATTGGGCTTACAAAATTCACCATAAATTATATAAAAATTATATTGTATTAATAATATATCTTTACAAATCTTGATATTTCTACTTTACAACAGAAAAGGTGGCACTTAATTTCGAGAATTATAGCTCAAGATATGGTCTTTTTATTTTTAATAAATGTGTGTTGTGTTAAAAACTTGTTTACCCATCCACTTGTTTCCAAATGAGTCATCTAGTTTGGAAACTAAATAACTGATTTACTCTATAGAAAAATATATTTAGGATATGATTCAACACATGGACTAGTTAGTCAAGCTAGTTTACTATTTTATCAAACCATCCGACTTAGTTAAATACCGATCATTTGGCCCCAACCATTTTTAGATTTTTCCCCTTAGAATTTGACTAATGGAATATTTTTTTTACACCAAGTGGTTATTGTCTACTTCTTTCATCTTTTAGAAGTATGAATAACACCTTCTATAATTTAACAAACATGAATCAAGCTAGCAAAACTCTTCTACAATCACCATTTCTGCATTGTACAAAGAATAAAAGAGAATTTTGATTTCACATTTTCAAATCCAAATTAAATTTATTTAGTGCTCAATTTATTCTTCATGTTTAGCTAGAGTGCTCATACACTTTTAATTATTATTTCATTATCTAGATCAAAATCTTCACTAGTGATTATTGACTTTTGTATGCTATTTAGTGAAGATTCTTATTGTATTCATTCAAAATTATCATCTCAAATTCACGTGAAGAGTGGTGTGTTTTTTCATATTCTTATGAGAGGTCATTGAGAATGTAATCTTATAAACCTAGAGAGGATAAAATAGAAAAATATGAATTATCTTTTAAATGGTCATTGAAACTGTAGGCTCATAAACCAAGAAAGGAGTAATCGTCATCAAACATCCATTATAAATAAAGAGAGATTCAAATCCTAAAAGAAAATCAATTTAGTAGTGGATGTAGAGAAACTTTGTAAATTGTTTTAAGCCATCATAAATCATGTGTTTATTCCTTACCCTCCTTTTACTTATTTATCACAAAATATTAATTTGGCTTCTTTTTTACAAAATACTCTATTCCCCATTCTAGTATATGCATAGAAACTTACAATATCCTTTAAAGTAAAGTCTAGCGATAAATTAGAAAATAGGCAAAGACTAGGTTTTTTAAGGGAATTTTTTTCTTTTGCAAATAAATATACCAACTTTAAATAATTAGGCTATGATGAATATTAGTTGGCTATTGACTTTTCTTTTGATAGATTAATTTAAGGTTGACCTTAGAATAGTTTGTAATGAATGGTTAATAAGAGATAAAATGGGATGAGTTAAATTGATTGTCGAGGTTATAGTGTGATGCCTAACCGTAGACCATGATGGCATAGATTGTAGTGACTCATATGATCCTTAAAGACTTTATTATTTGTTGGTGTCAATTGTAAAAATAAGATGCTAATCACTTAATAAGAAAGACTTAAGAGTTGGAAAAGGATATTGTACTTTGAGAAGGCCATTGAGTGCATATTTGGTTCTTTGAGTCAAAGGGATAATTTACATTCATAGGGAATCAAAAATTCTAAAGAGGGTGTGCATACTTGAGGCTTTGAGTTTTGAGGATGTTTATATACAACTTAGTTCGTGTGACTTATGTGATATGGTATTAACAAGTTAGTTGTTATTCATGACATGATTTTATGTGGCCTCATTGACATGATATCAAGAGTTTAGTAGTTTTATTTGTTAGGTTATTGCCATCCATAGAGAAAATTATTTTGAAATATAGGATTGAAAGACTATATGGATATTCTGAAGGGGCTGAAAAGAGTAATTTGAAACAAGAATGCCAGTTCAAAATTTTGTAAGAAATTTGTAGAAGGATGGCAATGAATAAACAAGTGATTTATAATGGTTTTAGAAACTCTACAAAGTTTCTTTGCACCTAAAAACAAAAGGTTTTGTCTTTTAGATTTGAATATCTCTTTATTTAGAGTGTGTGTTTGATCATGATCACTCTTCTCTTGGTTTATGAGCTTACAATTTTAATGACCTTCTAGGAGATGATTTACGCTTTGCCTAGTTATTCCCTATAGGTTTATGAAACTATAATCTTAATAACCTATGTTAGGAATTCTAGACAACACACCACTCTTCACTTATGTTTGAGATGATGAGTTTGAATGAATACCATAAGAATCTTTACTACATAGCATATGAAAGTGAGTAATTACTAGTGAAGATTTTTACCTAGCTATAGAATAAATAATTATAATTTTATGAGCACTCTAGCTAAATATGAATAAAAAATTGGGTACTAGAGAAGTTAAATTTTGATTTGAAAGTGTAATCAAAACTTTGTTTGATTCTTTGTAAGATGTGAAAATGATGATTTTAGAAGAGTTGTACTAGCCTGATTGATCTTTATTAAAGTTTAATAACTCTTATTAATAATTCTAAAAGATTTAAAAAATGGGCACTAGCCATTAGGTGTAAACAACACTAAAATGATTAAATTACAATGGGAAAAATAGCTTAGAAATACCCAGTCCAATCGATGGGTTTAAACCACTCAATCGGTCGACTAGTTTTCAACATTACGCACCTTTACAAAAAAGAGCATAACTTGAGCTACAAAGCTCAAAATTGAGTGTTGTCTTTATTTTTTTATTTTTTGTAAATTATAAATCTTAATCTTTATAATAAATATTATTCATCCAAAAATAATGTCTATGTAATTTATGGTAAATTTTACATATTAGATCATATGAAAAATTACTTAATATAAAATAAATTTAAGATAACCTTTTTCACAAATAATTGGAAATAGTTTTGGTGCATGAAATCACTTTAAGATCTTTCAAAATTATTTTTTAATAGGATTATAATTTTCATATCATTAAAACATCTAGGTGCTCAATATATAAATCATATGTATATAAAAACTAAGACTGTAACATCCTCTTTGAAGCTTGAGTCTTGGAATCTTGAGCACACTTGCTTATTCCTTCATGGTTTGTGTATTACATATATAAAATTGAATTACTTGAAGCTAGAGTATTATTTTGAACTCCTTTATCTTGTGCTTGGGAAATGATTTGTAAACTTGTTCTCCTTAGTACTCCTTGACTTTATTAAGTGTTGAATACTTCGCTTTTTGCTATGATAGACTTGCAGAATTAAAAAGATAAGTCAAATTTATAATTGAGTTTGTTATCATCAAAACAAAGGTTTATTGACCTATAAAGTCAACAATCTCCCCCTTTTTGATGATAACAAATGAAAAGATGCCAATATATTGAGAGATGATGTATAAAGATGTGAAAGCAAAATTTAATATTTTTCACGAACTATATGGATCATATATTAGCCATTTTATAATAAATTCACGAAAGTATCATATGATTGGTAATATAATGATACAAAGAGTCAGTATATTGCTTCTTTTCACCTTTTCTCCACCTTTTGTCATCTACAAAATTAAAGAGCTCCAGTAAATAAGATCTACAATCAAAAGGTAAGTGCATAAGAAATTAAATGCATATGGAGTGAAACTCCCCCTTTAAACATGGACATTCTCAATTGAAACACAAAAGTTTGGTCATACTCAAAGCTAAGTGGAATAAAATATGATAATGATATCTTGAGAAATGTTGGAGGTATTATCATTTGTTTTGGGGTCCTGTAATGAAAATAATATTTAATTAGGGTATAATAACTTATAATGATAATGTTAACATTCCATGGGTAAAATATAGAGGTTATTTAGATTCTAGATATGTTACTAATGACTAGCCTTATGAGGTTGTTATTGGACTTGGTAATGAAGTGAATCTTATAAGAGGAATTATGAATACTTATAAAATTAGGGTTCTTAGTAACTCTATGAATATCCCCTTGGATAAGATTATTAATTTATGTATATGATGTGAGTGTTAGACCTTGCATTCTGGGTATGATAATAATGATTATTTTTGAGGAGGAGATAACACAATTTGTGGTGGAGTAATCAATATGGGAGAATGAATTCTAGGGGGTGTGTAATTAGGGTTTGAAAAGATTTAAGGATGGTGACTTAAGTTATGTGTTTATCTTCCTTAATGTGTTCAATGCCTGAGAATAAATCATAAATAAGATACTAATCACTTAAAGCACACCAACCACCCATTTTGTGGGTGTTGCTCACTCCCACTAGTAGAAGATCCTAAGATTGAGGATGGTAGAGTTGAGGGTTTATAGATTCACGAGGACATTATCATTTTCTATAGAGCTTATTAGTGTGTACCTTAGAGTTGCATTGATCAGAAGCATCAGATTTTGGAAGAAGGTCACTATACTCCATATTTAGTCAACCATGGAGGGATAAGAGATATAAGGACCTTAAGAGGATCTACTGGTGGCCTTGAATGAAGTGAGAGGTAGTAGAGTTAGTGTTGAGGCATTGACTTGTTAGAAGGTCAAGACTCAGCATCAGAGACCTACAGGGTTGGTTCAGCCTTTAGATGTTCCAAAGTGGGTATGGGGCTCCATATCGATGGATTTTGTGAGTGGATTACCAAGGAATCATTACAAAAATTAGGTTATCGTCAATAGGTTAACTAAGTCTTCTATATTTACCGCCTTTCACCTAGCAATCGATAGACAAACTAAGAGGATGATTCAAAATCTAGAGGATATGCTTTAGCTTGTGTTTTTTAATTTCTAAGATAGTTGGGAATATTGTCTTTATTTGGTGAGTTCCTGTACAACAATAATTATCATGCTAGTATAGAGATGACACCTTTTGATGCATTGTATGGACATAAATGTCAAACACCATTATGTTAGAGTGAAATTAGTGTGATTTTTGTACTTGGGCCGGAGTTTATTGAGGAGACGACTTAGTAGGTTTAGTTGACTCAAAACAAGATGAGAGTAGCTTAGAGTCCTTAGAAGAGCTACATAGATTAGAGAGATCGTAGTGATGCATTTGAGTCAGGAGAAAATTTTTTGTTAAAGGTTCCACCTATAAAACGAACTTATAGATTTTGTCAGAAGCTAAGTTATACCCAAGGTATATTAGTCCATAAGAGGTTCTTGATAGGGTTGGTGAGGTTGCATACCACCTAGCTCTTGCACTAGAGTTAGATCAAGTTCAAAATGTCTTTCACATCTCTCAGCTAAGGAAGTATGTCGTAGATCCTTCACACGTGATACCAAAAGATGAGATCGAGCTTGATGATTTATTTTCCTACGATGAGAGGCCTTTGGGTATTCTTGAGACCAACATTTGATGGATTGAAAAAAGCTTAGTTCCGCTAGTGAAGATTCTTTAGAGCCATTATATGGTAGAAGAAGCAACACGGGAGACTAAGAAGGATATGCGTGAAGCTTATCCAAAGATTTTTAGCTCAGATTTGTTAGAGTTTGGGGTTTTATATCTTTTAAGGGGGTAGTCTCCGGTAGTATAGTAGTAACTCTGATAGGGTTTGACCACCAGGATCATTTCCTTACATCCTTTTTCTCATTTTCCCTAACCAAGATATGTTAACTTTGAGGACAAAGTTTCTCTTGAGGGTGTAGAGATGTAATATGCCAAAAATTTACTAGCCTAATCCCATATTATTAACACCCTAATTTGATTATAATCTCAAGAAATCTTATTTTATCCTTCACCCAATTTATTAATTTAAAACTTTAAGTGAATCCGAACCTTTCACCTGGAAAAATCATATTGTGTAAATTAAACTTAAACTACCTAAGATTTTCACTAATCTTAACTATCTTTGGCTAATCCAAAATTTCCTAAACCAATCCCCAATATTTTTTATCTTTTTCCTCTTTCTTTCACCATTTCTTTTCTTTCTTCTCCATCTCCTACCACAATGTTTGATTGTTGTAATTTACCTTGCACCTTGATTTCCTTTCTCCACTTGCACAATCACCCATCACCTTTTCTACAATCATCCATCATCAATCACCTTACCTTCTTCTTCTTCTTCTTCTTCTTCTTCTTCTTCTTCTTCTTCTTCTTCTTCTTCTTCTTCTTCTTCTTCTTCTTCTTCTTCTTCTTCTTCTTCTTCTTCTTCTTCTTCTTCTTCTTCTTCTTCTTCTTCTTCTTCTTCTTCTTCTTCTTCTTCTTCTTCTTCTTCTTCTTCTTTTCTTCTTCTTCTTCTTCTTCTTCTTCTTCTTCTTCTTCTTCTTCTTCTTCTTCTTCTTCTTCTTCTTCTTCTTCTTCTTCTTCTTCTTCTTCTTCTTCTTCTTCTTCTTCTTCTTCTTCTTCTTCTTCTTCTTCTTCTTCTTCTTCTTCTTCTTCTTCTTCTCCTTCTTCTTCTTCTCTTATCCCTACCTGATCTACACCACCATCACCCCTGCCATTTCTCATTCTTCCTTATCCTTACACAATACATAAACACAACCATACCATCCCTACTGCACCCTTTGCCATTTTTCACCACAACACACAACCATCATATCTACTGCTACCCTTGTGACATGCATCACCACCCTACACCATTACATGCACCCCTCCCCCTCTGTCTCCTCTTTCCCATTTGCTTCACACACACACACACATGTGTATATATATGTATGTATGTATGTATGTATGTATATGCCATACTCTCCTTTTCTTTCTCTTTTGATTTGCCTTACCTTCTACACATTTTCGTGTCCAAAATTCTCCCCTAGCTCCCCTTCTTTATTCTCCTTTCTTCCTTCTTCTTTTCCTTCCCTTCTCTACCTATTTTTCTTACGCACCACTATTTCCACCACCAACACCATCATGCACCATCATATGCCACCCAAAGTCGGTGGGCAGATCACCCAAGGTCACCCTAACCTTCCCCAAAATCATCGCAGCTGGCCACTACTTCTTTTTCCTCCTTCTCCTTGCCCATTGCATTTTAAGGAACATACGGTCTAAGCACCGCTGTGCAACACAAAAAATTTCCATTACACACCTATCAAATGCAGCATAGTCTGCCCATCTAACCTTGCATGCCCGCGCACGACCCAAACACACACCCATGCATTTCTATTTGACTTACGACCTATTTTCCCAATGATTGAGCATAGTTGTACTACTTTGCACTACCTGGCCATGCATGATCCTAACTCTTGAACAAGGTTGCACTACCTATAACATAATCATGCACCCATCCTATTTTTGGTTGTACACCCCTATTTTCACCCCTAAACCTTATCTAAACACTACCAAAATTTTACCATAGCTCTACCACATATTTAACTGCAGATCCACATATCTCAAGCTTCTATTTGAGTACATTTCTTTCCATTTGATCATATTTACCTTAATTTCTCCTTTACTAAAACTCTTCTAGTCTCAGAAAGTTTAGGATTTACATACTTAGAGCCTAGTATCCTAGTCGGTAATGATAGTAATCAATGTTTAGGTATTTTTGTTATTTTCTTACATGGTTATGTGTGCTTCTCATGACATCGTTGCTTAATAATTTAATATATATTGATCATGATATATGGTGATGATATGAATATTATATTGGAAGAAAGTGAGAATGGGTAAGGGGGTATCATTATGGTTTTGTTGTGATAGTGACATATTTATTGGAATATATTTTGAATCATGAAATATGCGATAAATGAGCTTTGATAAATGGGCATAAGTATTTTTATGAGGTATGATGATTATTGGTGGATTTGAAAAATAATGAGTGTGGAAGGTATAAGATTTTATAAAATAAAGGTTATTATTTATCCTTAAGGGTATATTGGTCATTATGGAATGCTAAGAAAATTGTGGTATTTTATGTGCTAAGTGGATTAAAATATGATAATGATATCCTGAGAAATGTTTGGAGGTATTATCATTTGTTTTGGGGTCGTTTAACAAGAATAATGGTTAATTAGGGCATAATAACTTATAACAATAATGTCATAATTCCATGGGTAAAATCTAGTGGTTATTTGGATTCTAGATATATTACTAATGATTGGCCTTAGGAGGTTGTTATTGGACTTGGTAATGACATAAATCTTATGGAAGGAATTATGACTACTTATGAAATTAGTGTTTTTGATAATTCTATGAATAGAACCTTAGATAAGATTATTAATATATGTGTACAATGTGAGTGTTAAACCATGCATTATGGGTAGGATAATAATGATGATATTAGAGGATGATATAACACAATTTGTGGTGAATAATCAATATGGGAGAATGAATGCTAAGGGGTGTGTAATTAGGGTTTGAAAAGATTTATGGATGTTGACTTGAGTTAAGTGTCTATATACCTTAATGTTTTTTATTCTTGAAAATTAATCATGAATGAGATACTAATCATATAAAGTGAAAGACCATATGAGTAAGACCAAGGTGATATTTTATATATATATATATTTATATATCCCATTTCACTAGGAAGAATAGTGGCTCGAGAGCATTTTGCTCTGAGAAGGTGATATTTTTAATCTTCATTTAACCAAAAATAATAGTGGCTTAGAAGGTGTCTTAGTCTGTTCCACCGAATTAAGAATAGGGTTCCTTTGCTCCTCATGAAATGAAAATTTAATAGTATAACCTATGGAAAATATACTAATGATTTAAAGTAGAATAGTATGTGAGTCAGGACTAAGGTGTTATTTTTATATATATCATATTCCATTAGGAAGAATAGTGGCTCAGGAGTGTTTTACCCCAAGAAGATGATTTTTTTAGATCCATTCCATAAATGATAATAGTGACTCAAGTGTTTTACCCTAATAAGGTGTTTCTGACCACTATACTGGTTTAAGAATATTGGGTTCCTATACTTAACATAAATAAAAGAACAGAAATCTATTATATCTAATAAATAAATCTAGATCATTAACTACCTTATGAGATGTTTCATTTATCTACTTGTGTACTTAATATTTTTGTGAAAGCGTGTGCTGCTTTTATCCCTATTTTAATAGTAATGTTCCCTTACTTATTATGTAGCATACTAACTACCCATTTTATAGGTTTTTCTCATTCTCACTAGCAGGATACCTTAATTCTTATGTGTAGGTCTCAAAAGATCCACTAGATGATCACAGTGCCTATGATGCACTAGTTGGAGATGAGTGATTTTATTTGTACTTGGTATTCGGTAAAGAGTGATGTTTTTTGTTAACTGTGTTTATCCGGATACCTTTTTGGACTCTATTTCCATTGCATTCCTTACATTGTATTTTGTGTATTGTAACTTAAAGTTAAACTCTAAACTCATTTATCTGCTCTTTATTGTACTATAAACATAGCATTTTGATGACCCTTATTATGGGTGCTACTCATTTTCACATGTAGTGGCCCCTCTTGATTGTGTGTAGGTAGGTGATGAGCCTTAGAGGACTATGATACCTATGATGACTTGATCGGGGTAGAGTGATACCTTGGTATTCTAGGTCAAGGCTTGAGGGAGTGTATCCTGGACTACTTCTACCTTAGTACCTTATTTTTTTCCTCATTAATGGTATTCTAGGTCCCTATCATGAATTTTCCATTCTTATTATGTTCTAACATTTGAATCTCGCTTGTTCCAATATTTCTATATTTTAATGTCAGACACTTACAAGTTTTAATCTATGTTTGATATGGTTGTGTATTTATGTTGACCCTTTTCGACTTAAAGTTAGTATATGGCGGGCAAGGGACTAGGCTTATACTAATCACAATAGTAGAACCCCCTTATTTTTGTGTGTGATTTTTGAAACACACAAAATTATCAAATTTGATTTTTTGGGGGTGTTATAGTTTTCTTGTTCAAAAATCCTATTTTTGAGGGTTTTTATCTTGTATCAAGTAAGCAACTCTTACACCTAAAATGTTAGTACACATTCTTATATGAAAAGAAATTAATTTTATTGGATTATACATATTAGTATGAAAAAATATAGTTGTATTCATGATTTATATGTAAAGATCATGAAAATGGAGGAAAATAGGCTATGATACTGTTATAGTAATAAATATATGATAATATGCTTAGGAATATATATAGTTTGATGTTAGTACATGTTCTAATTTTGAGTAGATATGATTTTTATTCAAGAATATGCTTGGAATTAGTGAATTGATGCTTTGTTAGGGTAAATTGATCAACCACTTAGGTCTAACTGATAGACTAATTCCTAAAATAGTTGACTGGTTAATCTAACCTATCGATTGGTTTGGATGTAGAGACCATGGTCTTACTCTGTGCTTAAACCCATCGATTGGTTTGAAAAAATTGATTGACTAGTTTATGAACAGTCAACTAGTTTGCCTAAACCAATCAATCGATTTGAAGGAAGCATGGTTTGGTTGAAGTTGAACTAATGGACTCATTAGGCCAGACTGATCAATTAGTTCGGCTAGTTTACATAAATTATTGCTTTGTGCTTTGGTAATGTTTAGGGTTTATATTTGGGGGTATATAATGATAATTAATGGGATGAAATAGAGATTTTAACTTGAATTATTAACCTAATTAAGGGATTAAAATGGGTCATAACTTATCGCATACATTATGAGTAATGTAAAGGCTAAAGGTATTATTCACTTGTAATTAGGGATAAAATGGAAACAATAGTAGTGGAAATTAGTAAGGTATTGGATTAAACCTTATGATGTATACGAAACTCATTGACCAATGATAAATGATAAACCCACATGGTTTGGGAAAATGGAAATAAAAAGGTTCAATATGGTTAGTATAAGATTTACCTTTGTTGCTTGTATGAGCCTTTTAAGATCATGCATCCTTATGAATAAAATACTAATAACTTAAAGTGAAATAAAGTAAAGTTGAGTATGGGTATAGGTTCCCGATCCTTAATTAGCTACCGGGAAGTAGTCTAGCTTTGGGTCTTTTTGGTGCCTTCGGGCTTTACCTTCGGGTGGGATTCTAAAATCTCCCAGTGCCTCACCTACTCTAGATGTTAATAATGTACTAGGGTGTATCGATACTAAAGGGTCTGGTTACCTAGGTTGTTTTATTCAGCCTTGACCTATCTCCATATCTATTGGCTTTGGGGTGGGCTTATGTCTATTGTAGTGATTGGCTTCGGCCTAGACTTATGTCAACTTGGTTAATGGCTTTGGCCTTAACTTTATGTCCCTTTTTAGATAGGGTTCCATGGCATGTGAGACTATAGGGTGGATTGCATTCCATCACTTTATGATAATAAAATATGGTTATTAAGGAATTAATTGATCAAATATAAATTATGATCAAGAGAATGACTAATATTTGGTAAGAATGGAAGTAATGGTATTCTGGGTCAAAAATGAGTAAAGCTAGTTATTACACGTGGATAATGGTTGACCTGAATACTTGGTTATGAAATGGAATATTGATGGGTTGGCTCACTATTCTCTTAAATAAATGAACTAATGGCATAACTAGAGGTTGTTTATTTATCCTTGCCAGTAAGTGTGTATATGCTTATATGGATGTAGTGAGCCTATGCATGAAGTATTCTACTTGTTGGAATTATACTTATATATATATATATATATATATATGGCCTTATCATGATGCTTATTATAATTTATATTGTGTATGATAAACTGGTATACATATATACAATGAGGAAGCAACTTGAATTACTCAGTATGAAGCATACTGATACGCCGGTTTGCTCCATCACCCACTCATTCCCATGAGTAGAGGACCTTATGCAAATTTTCAAGGATGGTAGTGAAGTGCTTACTTCTGTTGGGTTAGGGTTGTGAGTGAGGACATCCGGAAGGTTTTTTGGAGTCTGTGGATGACCATGACATTTGTTTTGGGCCTCATGTCCCAACCTATGTTTTGTAATATCTTACTTCAATGTGTATTCTATAACGATTTGAATAGAACCTGTTAGGATTGCTTATTGTAAACATTTTGGAATTGTTTCCATTAAATTATTATTTTTGCACTCTACTATTTTTAGTATTTTGTTAGTTTAGCCTTGTATATGATATGGGGTAGGTAGTGGACATCTAATGTGTGTTAGGTATAGTGGTAACACTCTATTATTAAAAGGGATTTATGCTTCTGTAACATGTTTTCATTGAAATTTTCGGTAGTGAAAAATGGGGGTATTATAGTAGGATTGTGACTCCCATCACCGCATCACATTGGTTCCAAGAGGCTTTTCTCAAGGAGCTTCAATATCCACCGCACTTGGTATCCTACGTGAGGGGGCACACACTAAATTTTAGGTCTACCTCAGCAGAAGTACATAATCATAGAATTAGAACATTGCCAATATACCATGATGGGATGAATGTAGGACTACATCTCCCACCACTGCATCATAGTAGTGCCAATGGGATTTTTTTAGGGATCTTCAACATCCACCGTACTTGGTAGCCTAGATGAGTTGGGATTCACTTAATTTTCTATCTACCTCACCCACCACACCTATGCTAGTGCAAAGGGGCTTTTGTTAGGGATCTATAAATCCACCACACTTAGTCACCTAGGCTATAGGAGCAAAATATAACCAAACCCTAAGTATGAGTGTTTAGAGATGGCACCAAACTCATCATACTAATTGGGTGTTTAAGGATAGCACCAAATTCCATATAACAATTGGGTGTTTAAGGATAACACCAAAATCAACCAAAAGCAAGTCTCAAATACCATCATATGGGTTCATGTTAACTTAGGTCAGTTATGGTTGAAATCATAATTAAAATATTGTAAATACAAGGCTAGACAAATTGATCAGTCCTCAAACCAATCAACTAGTTTGGTCATACCAAACCTAGACCAAACAAAACCAGTGCACCGGCTAACAAGTTAGCCTCATTGGTTAACTATTCATGAGAATCAGTTGACTAGTTTGGTCCAACCGATCGATGGGTCTAAGCAGAGACCAAACTATTATGTCCTATAATATAATCAATTGATAGGTTTTACTAACCAATTGACTAATTTAGTCTAACCAGTCGATGGGTCTAAGCAATGACCAAACCACCCTGGCTTAGAGGGATACTCATCTATGGGTTGAACAACTGATTGACTAATCATTATGACCAGTTGACTGGTTTACCGAACTAGCTGACCAATCTCATGACCAACTAATCCCAAACTCCAAATCATTCAACTACTTGCATACCTTGTAGAGTGATTAGAGGAACCAATTGAATGGTTTGGGTACAACACAACCCATACTTGCAAAACACAGCCCAAAGTTTTACCACAAAGTAGCATATTAATCTTAGGATGCTTCTTTGTCAAAACAGATATAAAATACATGCTTTACACATATAATCACATGGACACATAGTGATATAAATACTTAATCAAATCTTGCTAAATAATCAATTTCATGCTTAAAATTAGGAAACTCAACTATACTTACTTGGAAGGAGTTAAACATGGATTGTAATATGATTTTAACTCATATAAATACTAACACATCAAACCCTGATGTACCATGTAAATCTAAGTACTTTAAAGATAAGAATGCCTTACCTTAAAGAAATTATTCTAGCAGAGAACTCTTATTGGATGGCCTATCTAGTAGAACTTTGATTTTTAAGAGAATCTAAGGAAAGCCATAAAAATCCACTTTCAAAACTTCATTAAAAATTTAGAAAATCAAAAGAAGAAAAGAAACACAAAACACTATCTTTTGACTCAAAACAGGGTGTTAAAGATAAGCTAAAATCTCCAACTTTTCTCAACCTTAATTCTTACTTGCATGCATAATCAATAGAGAAATTTAGAGAGGATCTCTATTTCTCATCAAAAGGAAGAAGAGGGGAAAATGGAAAGGTGTTCAACACTTAGTGAGATTTTTACAAGAATAAGGGAGAAGAGAGCATGAACACAAGTATAGAATGATGATAGATCAGTAGAATGAGAGGTGTAAGAGTAAGCTAGTCGACGTCCTTAAGGAAAATAGGGATGAGATAGGTGAGGTTGAGTGTTGGAGAGATAAGGAGTGAAAAGTGACTTGATGGGGTGGTTAGGGGTTGAGTGCAATTATAGATGAGTGTGCTAGTGGGTTAGTAGGTTAGCAGAAAGTGCATAAGGTCAGAAATTGCTGCCCTAGCTACCAGAAGAGAGAAAAAGTGGTGAGGGAAAAGGAGAAGGGAGGCTTGCCTCCAAAAATTGCTTTTTAGAGGAATTTTGCTAATTAAAATCATGTAATGGTCCAATTAATAAGAAAATAATATTATAATACTAAAGCATGCATATTATCATAAATGAACTCAAATTAGAAGTTTTTATAATCATTGAAGAAAAATTTAAATTTAAAAAAAATAGATATGTAATTGTAGGCAAACTAGTTGACCAGTTTGGGCAAACAAGTTGATTGGTTTATTGAGAATCAAGAGCAAAACTTTTCCCAATGCATGTGTTGATCAATCATGTAAACTGATGGAAACCGGTTAGGGTTTCGCAAAGGATTGAAGATTTAATCGAGCGCAACATTCGATTTCCGCCGGTACAGCCTAAGGAAAAACTTTCCAAAGGAAGAACCACAATTTCAGAAGCACAATTGATTCAATGGCAACTGAATTTAGAAGGTGAATGATCAAGATCGATCGAGAAGAGAACGAGACAGAAGCAGAGAAGAAGCGAATGAGAGAATCGCCAAGAGAGAGAAGGAGTCGAGAGAGATCGAGAAAAATATCACCGAACTTTTTTTCTGTCAAAAGGTATATGTGTATATTACAGAGTATCAGCCTATTTATATGTACACAGAAACCGTATGTTACAACAATACATACGAACGATACAGCCTTTATGGACGGGCGATACGATCTATTTGGGCCAAACAAATATAAGGTGTCGAACAGCCCAAACCAACAGAACCAACGTAGAGTGTCGTCCAACCAGCCATCACATAAAAAAAATGACCCAATAATACAATTAAGCTTAAGGCTTAATTTCCCATCAGCTACAACACTATAGCTAATCATGGTCATTAAGGATTGATTAATCCACAATCCAACTAGTCCCATTTAAGGACCGGGTGGCGGATTATACAACCGTCCTAATTCCCATTAGCCCATTCCGACCGGTGAATGCATCATATGGGATTATAAAATATTAAAGAAAAATTTACATAATCTGTAAACTCCAACATATTCTGCACTGCTCAGCAATTATGTCCAAGTCCACAAAATCCATATGCCGCAATATTATCCTATTAATTCAACAAATAAGATAAACAATTGTAAGTAATTAATTCACAACAAATTTCAAAATTACTTAAATATAAATTTACGGGATTCACATCATTCCCCTCTTCTTGGAAAGGTTTCGCCTCTGAAACCTGAACAAGTCCCAGAAATGGACTAAGGTTTGCCACATTGAAAGAATTACTCACATTTCCAAACTTAACAGGTAAATCAATTTTATAAGCATTGTCATTAATTTTCTCTAATACAGTGAATGGTCCATCCCCTCTAGGATCCAATTTTGACTTCCTAAGATTTGGAAACCTTTCTTTCCTTAAATGAACCCAAACTAAATCTCCAGGTTTAAAAATCATTTTCCTCCTTCTTTTATTAGCATGTTCAGCCATCTGTTGTACCTTCTTATTAATTTGTTGTCTTACAGTCTCATGTAATTTTTTAATACATTCAGCTCTAGATTCAGCATCAAATTTTGCAGATCAGTATGAGGTAAAGGACTCAAATCTAATGGAGTTAATGGATTAAAACCATACACAATCTCAAATGGAGTTTTATTAGTTGTAGAATGTAAAGTCCTATTATAAGCAAATTCCACTTGAGGTAAAACATACTCCCATTGTTTAAGATTCTTTCCAAGGACAGCCCTCAACATATTTCCCAAAGTTCTATTAACCACCTCAGTTTGACCATCAGTTTGAGGGTGACAAGTTGTAGAAAATAATAATTTAGTCCCTAATTTACCCCACAAAACTTTCCAAAAATGGCTTAAAAACTTAACATCCCTATCTGAAACTATAGTCTTAGGAATCCCATGTAGCTTAACCACATTAGAAAAAAATAATTCAGCCACTGCTACAGCATCATTTGTTTTATTACATAGTATAAAATGAGCCATTTTACTGAACCTATCTACCACAACCATTATTGAATCCTTAGCTCTATTAGTCCTAGGAAATCCTAAAACAAAATCCAAAGACACATCAACCCAAGGATGATTAGATACAGGTAAGGGGGTATATAATCCAAAAGGCTTTGAAGTAGTTTTTGCCTGTCTACATTTAATACAATTAACACAATGTTTCAAAACATCCTTTTTCATGTGTGGCCAATAAAAATGTTCAATTAAAACATCTAAAGTTTTCTGAGTTCCTAAATGTGCCATTCATCCACCACTATGTGCTTCTTGAATTAATAATTCTCTATAAGAGCATGCAGGAACACATAACCTATTTTCCCTAAACAAATACCCTTCATTAATAAAATATTTTCCTTGAGAGGATATTTCACACCTTTGATATATTGCTTTAAAATCATTATCCTCTAGATATAATAGCTTAATACTGGAAAACCCTAATAAAGTAGTATCAGTAGCATTCAATAAAGCATATCTCCTAGATAAAGCATCTGCAACTATGTTATCACTACCTTTCTTATATTTAATTATGTAAGGAAAACTTTCAATGAATTCTATCCATCTACCTTGTCTCCTATTTAATTTTGACTGACTCTTTAAATACTTAATAGCCTCCTGATTTGTATTAACTACAAATTCTCTATGCCATAAATAATTTTGCCATAACTCCAAAGCCCTTACTAAAGCATACAGTTCCTTTTCATAGGTAGAATAATTCAATGTACTACCATTTAATTTTTCACTAAAGTAAGCCACTGGTTTTCCTTCTTGAGACAGTACAACCCCTATTCCTAACCCTGAAGCATCACAATCTAATTCAAACATTTTTTCAAAGTCAGGAAGACTCAAAACAGGTGCTTGGGTTAACTTATTCTTAAGTGCCTCAAAAGATTGCTGCTGTTCTAATCCCCAAATAAACCCATTATCCTTTTTTGTTATGGCAGTCAAAGGAGCAGCTATAGTACTAAAATTTCTCACAAATCTTCTATAAAAAGAGCACAGTCCATGAAAACTTCTTACTTCAGTTACACTTTTTGGCACAGGCCACTCTTGAATAGCCTTAATCTTTTCTTCATCTACATACACACCTTCTTTTCCTACCACAAATCCTAAGAAAACCACACTTTCCAAACAAAACCTAGACTTAGCTAAATTAGCATAAAGTTGTTCTGCTTTAAACACATTCAAGATAATCCTTAAATGTCCCAAGTGTTCCTCTAAGGATTTACTATATATAAGTATATCATCAAAATAAACAACCACAAATTTCCCAATAAATTCCCTTAATACATGGTTCATAAGTCTCATAAAAGTACTAGGAGCATTTGACAACCCAAAAGGCATCACTAACCATTCATATAGTCCAAATTTTGTCTTAAAAGTTTTTTTCCACTCATCCCCAGGTCTCATCCTAATTTGATGATATCCACTCTTTAAATCTATTTTAGAAAATATAACAGCACCACACAAATGATCCAGCATCTCATCCAGCCTAGGAATTGGATACCTATATTTAATAGTTATCTTATTTTCTACCCTGCTATCCACACACATTCTCTAACTACCATCCTTTTTAGGCACTAGTAATACAGGTACTGCACAAGGACTCATAGACTCTTTAATATATCCTTTACTTAACAATTCTGATACCTATCTTTTTAACTCCTTAACCTCTTCAGGATTTTCCCTATAAGCAGGTATGTTTGGTATAACAGCTCCTGGAATAAAGTCTATTTGATGTTCTATTCCCCTTAATGGAGGTAATCCACTAGGTATATCCTCAGGAAATAATTCACTATATTCTTCCAGTAACATTTTCACTGTACTAGGTACTTCCTCCATTGTTCCTTTCTGACACTCATAGCAGTCCTTAAAAACCATCAAATATACATTAGCATTTCTTTTTATTGCCTTTCCTACATCCTTACCTTTAGCATAAAATCCAAAAGTTCCTTTCATGTCCTTTGTACTAAGATCATTTCCCAAATTAGACTTAGTTAACTCCTTATAATCAGATTTAATTTTGGTTTGATCTTCAAATATTTCCTTTGGAGTCATAGGTGCTAAAACAATCTTCCTATCATCCTTCTTTACTGTATACCTATTCTTATAACCATCATGTACTACCTTCCTATCATATTGCCAAGGCCTACCTAACAACAAGTGAGCAGCATGCATAGGAACTATATCACATAAAACAGAATCCTCATATTTACCTAATTTTAAATTCACTAAAACCTGTTGACTAACCTTAACATCTCCCAACTCATTAAGCCATTGCAATCTATATGGTTTTGGATGTTTAGTAGTGGTTAAACCTAATTTAGATACCAATAGGGTACTAGCAGCATTAATACAACTACCACTATCTATAGCCATGTTAAAACACTTATCATCAATTAAGCATCGAGTATGGAATATATTTTCTCTTTGTAAAGCATTGGAATCAGGTAACTTATTACTATTTAAAGCTCTTCTAACTGCAAAAAGATCCCTACTCATTGGTAATTCTATTTCATCTTCTAGGTCACTATCTTCCTTTCCTACTACATTAGCCCCTTCTTCCTCTTCTTCAGATTCAGATTCAGATTCTACTTCCCCAGATTCTCTAATCAAAATATTTCTCTTGTTAGGGCATTCAGAAGCTATATGACCTAATCCTCCACATCTAAAACACTTAATATCCCTAGTCCTGTTTGACCCATTTACAGGATTTGCCATCACATTCCTGCCCCTTTCAGGTTTCTGTCCTATCTTAACTTCAGTGTTTCTCCCCTTAAACTCTACCTTACTATTATTCTTCCAGTTTCCAGAGGTATTTCCCCCAAAATTTATCCTTATAGTAGTCTTAAACCCAATCCCAGGGGGTTTATATTGCCTAGATTTCCTCAATTGAATCTCTATCTTAGTAGCTATATTCACCATTTCAGTTAGTGTTCCACAAGGATACAGCTCTACCTTATCAGCTATCTCTAAATTTAATCCACTCAAAAACCTAGCCATAGTAGCATCATCATCCTCAATAACTCCTGTCTTAATAATCAAAACTTCTAACTCTTTATAATAGTCATCTACTGATCTCACTCCCTGACTAATAGTTTGCAGCCTTTTATGCAACTCTCTATAATAGTAACTTGGTACGAATCTCTTTCTCATTAAAGTCTTAAACTCTGCCCAAGTCTGTATAGCAGGTTCCCCACACCTACGTCTAGTTAACACCAAATTATGATACCAAGAAGACGCATACTTAGTAAACTCTACTACAGCCACTTTAATTTTCTTTTCCTCAGAGTAATTGTGACACTCAAATACCAATTCTATTTTTCTTTCCCATTCAAAATAGTAATCAGGGTCATTCCTCCCATTGAACCCTGGTATGCTAAGCTTAAGATTATTTAAATTCCTATCTATGAATTCTAATTCCCTATCCTGCCTATTGTTCTGTCTAGGCATCCTATCACTATTGTGGGATATTTGATCTTCTAACTCCTCTAGACTAGCTACAGGTGGAATTCTAGTCCTAGGATCTATTGGAGCCCTTCCTACAACTCCTGCTTGATTAGTGTCAATTCTGTTATTTTGCAATTCATTAAGTCTTACTTCCTGTTCCCCTAATCTTTGTTCTAGGTTAGCAGATAAAACAACAAATTGTGCAGTCATTTGTTCTTGAAAAGTCCTAAGGGTTTCTAAAAGGTCATTACTAGATACAGATTGGTTCACTGACTGACCATTATTAGACATGATGAATTTCAACAGTAATTAACAATCAACACAGTAATAAAATTAATTGCAGAAGCAGCTGATCCAAAATTTTCAGATAATAGACACATAATATTCCACAAGAAATATGGTCGCTCAATTCTTAACAGAATAACAACAGTAGAAATTTACCCAGAATAATTCACTGTCTATGATAATTGACAAGACTAATTTGATAATATGAAATAAGTAAGAGGGAACGATATTACCGCGTCTGCTTAAGGAATCAGTTCAATTATTTAAGTTGCTCCTCTTCTTGGAACCAAAAAAAGTTCGCCGGTTGTAATTTCAACCTATATACTTATTAACAACAGATAATTTGTCGAAATGGAAATTAAGTATAGCAGATAGTAGAATTAACAAAGGAATTTACAAATCGAAGTTACCAACAATAGTTGGTCGCACCGTCAGTCAAGATTCAGATTCTTGACCAAACCCTAGGTCGATTAGGGTTTTCTTCTTCAGACTTTCAAAAATAGTGGACCAAAAATACTCAATCGCCGGTTTGAAAGCGACAAGAATCGATACTGAGTTCGTCGCTGCAAAACCCTAAAATTTCACAACTCAAACTAGGGTTAGCGAAAAACAGAAATCAAAACAGCGAAAATAAAGAAAATTTAACCGGTAATACAGAAACTACGAGCACTCTAGAAAAATCGAGGCTCTGATACCAAATGATGGAAACCGGTTAGGGTTTCGCAAAGGATCGAAGATTTAATCGAGCGCAACGTTCGATTTCCGCCGGTACAACATAAGGAAAAACTTTCCAAAGGAAGAACCACAATTTCAGAAGCACAATTGATTCAATGGCAACTGAATTTAGAAGGTGAATGATCAAGATCGATCGAGAAGAGAACGAGACAGAAGCAGAGAAGAAGCGAATGAGAGAATCGCCAAGAGAGAGAAGGAGTCGAGAGAGATCGAGAAAAATATCACCGAACTTTTTTTCTGTGAAAAGGTATATGTGTATATTACAGAGTATCAGCCTATTTATATGTACACAGAAACCGTATGTTACAACAATACATAAGAACGATACAGCCTTCATGGACGGGCGATACGATCTGTTTGGGCCAAACAAATATAAGGTGTCGAACAGCCCAAACCAACAGAACCAACGTAGAGTGTCGTCCAACCAGCCATCATATAAAAAAAATGACCCAATAATACAATTAAGCTTAAGGCTTAATTTCCCATCAGCTACAACACTATAGCTAATCATGGTCATTAAGGATTGATTAATCCACAATCCAACTAGTCCCATTTAAGGACCGGGTGGCGGATTATACAACCGTCCTAATTCCCATTAGCCCATTCCGACCGGCGAATGTATCATATGAGATTATAAAATATTAAAGAAAAATTTACATAATCTATAAACTCCAACATATTCTGCACTGCTCAGCAATTATGTCCAAGTCCACAGAATCCATATGCCGCAATATTATCCTATTAATTCAACAAATAAGATAAACAATTGTAAGTAATTAATTCACAACAAATTTCAAAATTACTTAAATATAAATTTACGGGATTCACATCATAAACTAGTAAACTTATACACCTTAAATTCACATTTTTATCATAATTTCAAGCCCATTTTAAAACCAAAACTCATTTATTTTATATCAATATATTTCTAAATACAATTTGAAAGATTTTGGGATGCGGTATTATAGTTAGCCATGTCTATATTAACTTAGCTATATTAATGTGATACTTAACAAAGCATATTGACCTACATATACATGTGTTGACACCTTTGCAACATAAAAATTTGGAATCAAAATTGAATCGATAACTAGTATATTACTAGGTTATCTTTTCTCCCTTTGACTTAAAATTTCAACCTAAGACTACTTAGAGCAATCTTAGCTAGATTACTTTCAATGTTTTCTTGGAGAAATAATCTAAGATATCTCCTTATTTAATTCTTGTTGAATCTTTATTGATGACTCATAACGTTCTTTAAATCTTATTTAAATCTTACTTGAAGATTCTCCTTATTCTTCTAACCATTGAATCTTCATTCTTCTTATGAAGATTGATGTGATATTACCTAGGGTACGTTAGTGTGCTACATAGAAAATATGGCTACCCATATAAATACATATTTCAACAATTTCTAACTTATTTAATGAGTTGAATATGTTTAAAACAAATATAACTATAACACTTGGATATATTTTCTCTCTTTTGTGTCAATGTTTCTACTTATTATTACTTAGTGTAATCTTAGATGGAGTACTATAAATGTGTTACTGAGAAACATTCAAAGTTATATTCTTGATGAATTCTTGATAAATCTCGTTTGAATAATCACAGCATTCTTTAAATATTTTTTGAATTTTGCTTGAAGATTCTCCTTTTTCTTCAAATTCAACCCACCAAATCATCTATCCTTATTCAAACTTTGAATCATCATTCTTATACTAAGATTCACACTATTTTTGGTATCAAAGCAAAATGGGTTATTTTTATCAATTGAATATCTAACCTATTCTTCAATCTACCTTTCCTTAATTCCTCTATCCAAATGAATTCAATGTGTATCCAATCGACCTTCTTAGTTTATCTTCAAAGTTGTTATTGAATCTTCAACCTTGAAACTTGAAGAGCCTCAATATACTTGTGTTATTTCCTTCAAATTACACTCAATAACTTTATGATATTCAAATTCAACCTCATCATCCTCTTATCCATTCAAATTGGGGGCTCAACCTCTTATATGTTTACTTCTTTCTCCCAAGTTTATTCCAACCTTAGTGAACATCTTTGAAATTCATTTAGGCGTTATTGAACATCTTGACTCAAGGAAAAATAAATTCACATTTTCTTCAAAAAAATTCAAACATTACTTGGTTGTTCCTCCTCTTTTTTATTATCATAGCATTCCTTCACTCACAATATGATTTCTTGAACCATTCATGAGTTGTTATTCAACTTCTCTCCCACTTCATTCGTGATTTCACTTGTGCAACATTCATCCACATCCCTCCATTAAGAATCCTTCCTCGTGTAACAAGAGTTGGTGGTAGTCCTCTCAAAAATTATTCTACCATTTCTACTTCATCTTATCAACCAAAAAGCTTTAAAGATTCTTGAATTTCCACCATGAAGCCATCAAGAAACAAACATGCTTAATCGAGGTTGTTTTTAGCAAGTAAAATAGCCATGGGTGAAGAAGTGTTCATGAAGGCTATATTCAACACTCTTTAACATGTTGCACCAAGCATTCATGCTATTAACATAAAAATTAAGTATCTTCCTTCCATTCAAAGCCGACCCCAAAATTAGGGATGAGAGTATCTTACGAAGAGACACTCCAACATATGTAAAACACCATAGAAGCCACTAATGAGTGAGTAGAAGGCATGGTGAACAGATCATTCCAAGCACGAGGTGGACACATTAAAAATTGAATGTAGTAAGAAGAAATGGTGAACAAGAAAGGCTTTAATGATTTCACCCACTATCAATGAGTCCATGTAACATACCAACCAAGGTATAAAACTATTGAATATAAAGGTATTATGCTCGTCCTCCTTTATTTTTATGGTGAATTAGATGTAGAATTATTTTTTAAATGGTTCATGAAATAGAATCTATATTTAAATTTAGAGTGTAGGATGAGGAACATAGATTTAATTTATCAACTCTCAAATTTAAAAAGTTTTCTAGGGTTTGGGATTAAAATCTCAAAAGGAATCATGAAAACCAAGGAAAGAGTAAAATCAAGTCATGGGATAAACTAAAGAAACACTTAAGAAATAATTTTGTTCCTAAAGAGTATGAAAAAGAAATGTATATTAAATTGACTAGTCTTAGAAAACAATTACTTAGTGGAGAGGAAAAAACTATGGAATTTGAAAGACTAGAAATCTTGTATGACATGCAAGAATGAAAGAAAAAAAGTGTGCTAGATACTGAGGTGGCCCTAGTAACATGATTAGAGAAAAGTTTAAAATTTTTCTTTATGATTCTCTTAAATAATTTATTAAGTTATCTTTAAAATGTGAAAGATAAAATGAGTCTACCATGGCTTATGCCAAAAAAAATGTTTTGACTTCTAGTTCAACAAAAAACTATTCAAATACATTTTCTTCAAAATATAGGACACAGATATCTTCATCTAATGATAAGGAACTCAAGACCACTTGCGATGAAAAAGGTAACAACAAGGTAAATGAAACTTCCAATAAGTAATGTTTTAAATGTAATGGATATGAGAATTTTGCTATAGAATGTCCTAACTAAAGAGTTTTAACCTTAAAATTAATAGTATGTATGGAACCATATGATGATAATTATGACGTAGAGACTAAATCTAATGATGATACCTTGAGTATGATTGAAGAGGCTGGTAATCCATGTTTTCTACTTCCAAGTGTACTATAGATATAAAATTATAATCCATCTACACAATGGGTCAAAATTTTTAAAACTTATGTATAAGAGGTGATATGGTTTATAGATTCATCATAGATAGTGGTTCATATATTAATGTTGCTAGTGATATGATGTCTAAGAAACTAGGTTTAGTTACCACTAATCATTCTAAACTATATTCATTGCAACAGCTTAATAAGGATAAATGTGCTAAAGTAGATAAGAAAACCCTGATTACTTTTCTTATTAGTGACTATCATGATGAAGTATTATGTGATGTATTGCCTATGGATGCTTGTGGTATTTCACTAAGAAGATTGTGGAAATATGATGGAAATGAAATTCATGATGGTTTGATTCATGAATATATTGTGCTCAAAGATAAAAAGGAGTATACATTGAAACCATTTAATTTTGATCATATGCAAATTATTGAGGCTAAGAATATTTTATTCTTTAGTAAAAAGTATATGATTAATTGCATTGAGTAAGAGGGTATTTTCTATCCTTTTTTAGTAAAGAAATATCAATTTGGGGAGAAAAATTCTAAGAATTAGAACCTTACTAAATTACTTGATAAATATGATGATGTATTTTCTAATTAATTACCTCATATACTACCTCCTATAAGAGGTATAAAGCATGCTATAGATTTAATTCCTAAAAATCCTATACCTAAATAAATTTGCTTATAGATATAATCAAGAAGAAGATAAGGAATTACAAAGAAAAATAAAAGAACTACCAGATAAAGGTTATGTAATGAAAGTATGAGTCCTTATTATGTACCTACTTTGCTAGTTCCTAAGAAAGATGTTACGTATCCCTAGACTTGATGACATGCTAGATGAACTTTTTAGTGTACAAGTGTTTCCTAAATTTGACCTAAGAAGTGGTTATCATCAAATGAAAATTAGGAAAGGGGATGTATTGATTGTTATGCCTTTTGGTTTGTTTAATGTATCTAGTTTTTTTCATGAGACTAATAAATGAAATTCTTCCTCCTTTCCTAGATAACTTCATTTTGGTTTATTTGGATTACATACTTGTATATAAAAAGAGTGAATAGGATCATGTGGTGTATCTAAGGAAATTATTTGATAAAATAATGGAAATTAAACTTTATGAAAAATGGGATAAATGTGAATTTAAGTTTCCAAGTATTGTTTTTATTGGTTTTATTCTTATTGACGAGGGTATTAAAGTTGATCTTACTAAAATAAAAACTATTAAATAGTGGACTATTACAAAGGATATTCACAAAATGAAAAGTTATCATAGGTTAGGTAGTTTCTTTAGGAGATTTATTAAGAATTTTTCTATAATAGATACATCTATAACTCAAATCATGTCAAAAGGATAATTTAATTGGTAAAATGAAGATATTAAAGCCTTTAATAACCTCAAGTATAAATTGTGCAATGCTCTTGTGTTATCTATACCTAATTTTTAACTACCTTTTCTTGGTAACATGTGAGGAGTTCTTTCATAAGGAAAAAGACTTATTGCATACTTTAGTGAAAATGTAAATGGAGATAAATTGATGTATTTGATGTATGACATGGTGTGTTTTACCATCATATATAGTATGGATACATTGAGTCATTATTTGTGGAATAAACCCTTTGTGTTCCATTCTAATAATGAGAATTTAAAATATTTAGATTGTCAAAAGAATAGTATCCAATGTTGAAAAACATATTGAAATATTTTTCCCTCTTTGTGAACAATTAAATGGAAATAAATTATAGTAGTTGACGCTCTCTCTCGAAGGTCTACATTAATTGTTATATTAGATTCTAAATTTCATTATTTTGAAATGTTAGAAGAATTATCTCTGTAAGATGAAGAGTTTAGAGATGAATATTGAGCATGCAAATAAAATTGATATCATATGAATTATGCAATGCGAGATGGATTTTCAAATGAACTTAATAAACTATATGTTGAGATATCAAGTATAAGAGATTTATTTTTTATAAAGGTATATAAAAGGGCTATATCAGAACATTTTGGTACTTAAAAGGCATTAGAAATATTACCAAAAAATTTCTATTAGCCACACCTAATTAAGGATGTACAACTTAAAAAAAATGATGTGTTACTTGTAAAAAGAGTAAAAGTTTTTTTTCACATATGTTTATGTACACCATAACCTATACCTAATCAACCATCAGAAGGAGTTAAAATGAGTTATCTTTAGGTTACCTAGAATAGAAAGAGGAAATGATTTATTATGGTTGTGGTAGATAGATTTTCTAAAATATCTCATTTTATTCCATTGAATAAAATTGATGATGCTATGCATGTTGCTCATTTATATTTCAAAGAAATTGTGAAACAACCTCACACAGCCCTAAAAGAATTGTTCCAAATAGAGATTTCAATACTCTTGGTTAATTTTGAAAGACATTATAACACATGTTATGAACTAAGTTATTATATATAACTTCACATCATCTACAAACCGATGGATAAATTGAAGCAACAAATCATACTCTTGGAATTTTGATATGAGGAATAGTTAGTAAGAGTACTAAAAATTAGGATATTAAGTTAGCTCATATAGATTTTTCTCATAATCAAATTCCTTTAACTGCTACTCACTCAAGTCCTTTCAAGATTATACATGAGGTGAATCCGTGCATGTCATTTAACATAGTACCCTTGAAAAGAGGTTAATACAAAAATTATGAAGCCAAGGAATGAGTGGAACTCTTCCAAAAGATTCATCAGCATATCAAGAGAAACATAGAACGAGCCAAAAAAAGGTGTCAAAATAAATCTAATAAACATTACACTCTAAAAGTATTCTCTTAGTTATTTATTTTAGTTACATTTTAAAAAAAGAAATTTAATGTTGGTGATTTGTGTAAGAAAATTTGGAAAAGATAGACCATTTAAAATCCTTAGAAAATTTGGAAAATATACTTATGAACATGAACTTACAAAATCTTATGGTGGTAATTCAAAGACATTTAATGTTGGTGATTTGTTTCCTTATTACAATGATGTCAATTTGGGGAAAAAGTATTCTCATTTTAGGGAGAATGACATAGGAGCATCTATGGACTCTCATGATAATGAGGATTTGGTATTCTAGTAATGGAGCCTATTATAATATGTGTCCTTCATAATATTATGATTATGAATAACCATAACATGTGTAGTTGGAGTTTATCTTGTAGGTATGCAAACATATTTGCAAGGAGAATATTCATTCTCTTCAAGATGTAAACGCAATTAAGTTTTCATACATTACAAGTTATTACATACCAAAATTGATATTGTGCATAGAAGTAAAACTTGCAAGTTAAAGATGGCTAAGTTATCATTATTATGTAAATTAGCACTTTTTTTAGTTGTTTTCATGTAATAATTAGCTATGTTTATTTGTAATAATTTTTCATTTGATTCATGTATTATATAGGTTAGGGATATGTTTCTATTACTGGTTAGGGTGATACTTAGTAAAGTATGGCTAACTATATAAATACATGTTTTTACACCATGTAACATAGATGATGAGTCGAATATTTTGAAATTAAATATAATTATAACACTTGGATATCTTTTTTCTATTTTGAGTGAAAGCTTATACCTAAGATTAGTTTGTGTAATCATAGATAGAGTATGTTGAATGTGTTACTTTAGAAACAATAAAAGTTATCCTCTTATTGAATTGTATTTTATGACTCATAAAACTCTTTAAATATTGTTTGAATCTTCATTGAAGATTTCCCTTCTTCTTCTTCAACTTCAACCCACTAAATCACCATTCCTTCTTCCAACCTTAAAATCATAATTCTTCTAATAAGACTCACTCCATATAGCCTATCTTTAACCCTCTCTTTGAATCTTCAACACCCTTAAGTTTGAAGAGTTTTGATCCTCAAGGTTTCCTTCAATATATACTTAACATCTCTTTATATATTCAATTCCATCATCATCGTCTAGTTGACATTTTAATTCTTGATGTTCAACATCTTGTGTTATCCTTTTCTTTTTTTTACAAATTTTCTCAAAGAATATACCCTATATTTGAACTCCCATCAATGCATTTTGATCATGTTGATTGAAGCAAGAAGATTCTATACTTCTTCAAATTAATTCGAACACAATTTTATGTTCAAACTATTCTTCCTTGCTTAGAATATCATCACTCAGTAAGAAGATTGTTTTTGACCCATAAGTCTTGTCCATTTGTGGAAAATCCTAACAACCGCCTCCCATCAAGAAATATTTTTTGATGAATCAATAATTGGGGGATTTGAATCATCCATTTCCTTTCCATTTCTACTTCATTTATGTGCCTAAGAAGCTTCCAAGATTCATGATATTTGATTAAGAATTCATCATGAATCGACAACCAACATTAAACACAAGTTTTTTAATACAAATTCAATAAGAAAGTTAGCTATAGGTGATGAAATGTCCATCAAAGCAATATCCTTACACTCAAACTTAACTTCAAATGTTGGAGACAATATTAGTCAACAAAGAAACTCAAACAACTACACATGACCATGGAGCCACACATGACAGACTAGAAGGCAAGGTGAGTAGGGTAGTCCAAGCATGAGGTGGAAAACTCAACAACTAAATAGATATGAAGAGAAGGCAACCAATAATAGATCTAATTATTTCATCCGCAATCAAAAGGACATGCAAATTACCAACCAAGGTATAATCATATAGATGATAATGGTATCATGCTTAAACTAACTAAATTCTATGGTGAATTAGATGTAGAAATTTTTTTGAGAGGTTGTATGAAAGAGAAGCTATCTTTAAATTTAGAGAGTATAATGGTGAACATAGATATAAGATAGAAACTCTCAAATTTAATAAAATTTTTAGGGTTTGGTATGATAATCTAAAGAGAACTTGTGAAATGTAAGAAAAAAGAAAAAAAATCTTAGGAGAAATTGAAAAGCCACCAAAGAAAGAAGTTCTTTGTAAAACCCTAAAAATATACCGTAGAAAAAATTTATTTGTTATGGAAAGCCATGCACTAAAACAATGGAGGGGGTGCTACCACCATGATCAGTACAAGATTGACCCCTGACCAATGTCATGCTAATCACAAGGCCAAGGGTACAAAAATTATTAACACAAATGATTAAATACCATAATAGATCAATATTAATTAGTAAAAATAGAGTACACAAATGTCAAAGTTAATAGAGAAATGAAATAAGGTACAAAATAATGCCTGCTAAGGGGAACAAAAATGGCAGAAATAATAGAGAATAACAAGTTTGGTGAACACCATCTCAGACTCTACTCAAAGTATATCAGATCGTCACTCTACCCCAATAAAGGCATCATATGCATCAAAGTCATCAATGGCATCATCTCCTACCTATACAGACTTAGGAGGGGCCACTACTTGTGGGAATAAATAGTACCCATGATAGGGGTGATTAGTTTGCTACGTACCGTGTAAGGTAACCATATAGCTAAGATAGGGCCTACTATATAAAAGGTAGATAATGCAAGTAGTAATTTAATTAGGTTAATCATCGTTATTAGAATTTAAGTCATTAGTTCCATCTTTACACACCTCTCAAATTATATTGACTTGAGTATAGGAACCCTACTATTATGGCTAATGGAATAGGAATAACTTCTCCTAAGTAGAACACACCTAGTAAATATTATAGCCGATGGATTGGAAATCATCCTAACCTAGTTTTTACACACGTGGTGTTCTACTATAAGTCATTAGTATCTTTTTAATGATTCTTTAGCATCCAAGTTTTGGTTTATCAAGCTCAGAACTCCCAATATTAAAGTTGGTGGAACTAAAGTACTACTACAAGGTAGAATGCACCTGGCTACTATTATTTGTTGGTGGACCGGTCTCTAGGGGATGAATGCTCCTGGCCACTGTTATTATTGGTGGAATAGAAATCATCCTCAACCCAGGCTTGACTTAATAATCTTCCACTTTAAGTAATTATTGTTGTATGTCTCCAATGGAATTTCTTAACCCTTTGTCACTCTTCCACCCCAGACTCCTTAAAAAACACTATCCCATAACTTAGGACATCAACACTCCACAAGGCTCTAAGACCCCTTTTCACCTTCCACCCTACTCTTCATGAAGTCAAAACCCCCACACAAGTGGGTCAAGACCCACTTTCCCTTTTCTCCATGTAGGCTCACCATCACCCCCTAGGGTTTCCCCTTAAAATCCTAAGATGGCCTATGTGGTCATAGCCTCCCCTTATCCTTCACAACCAACACTCCCCCTTAATTCCAACACAATACTTCCACTCAACCCACTCAAAATATCACAACCCGGCTATCGAACTTCCCTATGTGATAATGAACCTTAGCCAATCACCGAAGAACCATAATATACCTCTTTTCTTTTACACATTTCCTTCATACACAAACTCCACCCTCCTTTTCACTTGACTTACACCCTTCATGTGAAACCTTCCTACTCACAACAAAAAGTCCAACCAACCTTTTAAGTTCTCTCATAATACCCCTATACTTAGGGTTTTTTCCCTAAAAACCTATTTAGGCTCCCATACATGCTTCCACCAACCCACATACTATCTCTTCCCCAATCACTTTAGTTACCCAAAATACTCTTTCCTTCCTATGTTCAACACTCAAACTAAATTTTCCCATATAAGCTTTTCCTCCATATAAAGACTAAACACCCTATTCAAGGTTCACACTCCCTATGCAAGATTTTATCCTAACCCTTCATTTTGTTACTTTATTTCTTTATTTTCTCAACCATATTTCATAATGTAATTAGGCTTTTTACCCACTTCTCCTTACTCACTCCACTCTCTTTATTTCTTCTAGTTTTCCCACAACCACTCAAACCCACCTAAGGCCTCTAACCATGCATGCCATACCATAACCCTTGTACACACGGTCAGGTTGTGTAAAGTGGCACAACCATGCTCAATCATTAGGTAAATAGATCACAAGTTGAACAAATGCACATGAGCATGCATTTGGGTCATCCATGAGTGTATGAGGGTTTATAAGTAGGATGTGCTAGGTTGTAGGAGTGTGCTATAGGAAATTTTGATGTTGCTTGGCCATGATTGAGGCATTACATAGGCCGTGAATTTTGTAAAAATATGATGGATGAGAGAAAGAAGAAGGGAAAAGAAGCGATGGTATGTAGTGATAGCCAAAGACAATGTAAGGGAAGGTTAGGGTGACCTTGGTGGTCGGTTTATTGGCCAAAAGATGGCAAGTGGTGGTTGAGGTGGTGCAAGATGGTGGAAATGGTGGTGTGCTAGCTAAAAGTAGGGAAAATAGAGAGGAAGAGGAAGAAAAAAAGATAAGGAAAAAAGAGGAAATAAGAGGGAGCTCGGGTAGTGGCTTTTTGGCACAAAAATTATAAAGTGGAGGCTAAAAAATTAGGAAAAAGGTCGAATGTTTAGTATATATATATATATGGACATATGTATGTGTGTAAGTGAATCAGGGAAGGAAAAAAAGATAAAAGAGTGAGGTATATGACAAGCATGAGGGATAGCAGGGTGGCGTAGGGGAAATGATGGTTGAGTGTTGGGAACCATAGTAGGTGATGGGGATGGTTTTGTGTATGCATTGCACAAGGATAAGAGGAAAAAGAAGAATAGCAAGGTGTGTGCATGTTGTGCATATCGGCATGCATAACATAAGTAAAAGGACAAGATGAAAATGAAGAAAGAAACTAGGGTGATGGGTGATGATCTCTGTAAAACATGATCGGTGATGATACAAATTGGGAGGGTGCAAGCTGCATTAATTTTAAACATTACGGCTTAGGTGATGAGAAAAAGGAGAAGAGAGAAAATAAAAGGAAAAAGAGAAAAATATATAGGGGTTAGTTTAGGTGATTTTAGATTAGCTAAAATGGTTGTTATTAGCGATAATTTTAGCGGCTCTTAATTTTGGATTATGAATTACAATTTATCTGAGTCAAGATGTTTGAATTTTTAAAGTTTTGGGATTAAGAAATTGGGTTAGGGCTAAATTAAGATTTTTTTATATTAGAATCAAATTAGGGTGCTAATGATAAAACATTAAACTAATTAAATTTTTGGTGTACAGATACTTTTTAGTACATTATCAATGTCTAGATTAGGAAACGCATAGGGATCTATGAGGATCTGGCTCAAAGGCAAAGCCTAAAGGTAAAAAGAGGCGAAAGGTAGGCTAACGCACCATAGCTAATTGAGGATTGAATAATCTAGACCCTTCATAGTGCTTGTTCCACACTAAGTAACTAGTGTTTTATCAACTTGGAAATGTCATTTAACATAAAGGCCCACAATAATATCACACCAAACAACAAGAATTTTCAATTAAACATACTTATATAGGGTTCTCACATCATCTAATGTTCCTAGTAGGTTATCTTTAAGAGATTATCCCAATATAAAATCCATTATGCCAAATTGAGGAACTATTTAATGTGAACATCACTCATAAAAATCCAAGAACGCCATTAGATTTCCATTTATTCCCTTTTTCACAATTCACCTCTAGATCATTCCAAGGTTAAAGTCATAGTTCATTAGTCAATCATTGACTTGCCCATATATTAAAGGTTGTTCAAACTAATTTCATAAAGCCAAGGGTGAAGTTCCAATTATAGGTAGATTCCAATCCTAATTCACAATTGTTTATTTATTTATTTATTTAGCTAAGTGAAAATATTAATCATATGTAAGGCCAACTTAAGGTCGTCCTTTATGTTTATGTTATCATATTTTATCTTTGCTAATTCCTTATGCATACAAGGTTCTCATTTTAAGGCTATAGTATAAGTCATTAGAGGTCTATTGTCCATCATCTTGATATATTACATTAATAATAAAAATAATGGGAGTCCCTGTTTAGTCATTTAATTGCCAATTCAGGTTATGTTGAGGAGGAAGGGCGAAATCCTACACTAAGATCAAATATTGGTCAATTGGGATGATTTATTCTCAATACCTTAAATCTAATATTTAACTTCCTTAATTCAGAAAATTTATAGCTATCAACATACTAGGTCCTTATCTAAGCATAAGAAAATTAAAATATTACCTTTAAGAAGAAAATAGGCTAGAAAAGTAAAATTTTCTGAGACGAGTTCCTCAGATTCAAAACTAGTCCATGGGTCTCGCTGACTAATCAATCAATTTCATGGACCAATCAACTAATCAGAGCACTACTAGACCCTAGTGGTGGACAACTAGTCGGTCGGTCAACTTCTCTAGTCAACTATTCTAAGAATCAGTTTATTGGTTTGGCCATGCCAGTCGATGGGTCTAATGCTAGGCTATGACTTCTTGATTAGTAGACCAACAACTCAATCGATTGGTCCAAATATTTGACTATTTTAGGAACCATTAAATTGATTTAGTTGAACCAGTTGATTGGTTTAATCTAAGCCCAACATCACTGAAGTCACAAACCAACTAATTAATCAATCTACCAAATAAGTTGATCAATCTTAGAGGCCAGTTGGTTGATATAGGGGAAAAACAACCCACAAAACATAAATTACACATGATTAAATTACATAAATTTGTCTAATCAAATCCAAAAAATAATCTTAGATTATTCAAGGTACTATACAATTAATATTCATAAATTAACATGCGAAATACCAAAAATCATTCTAGGAATCATAGAAAAATATGTTGAGATATTATAAACTTGTCTTTGGAAATCATGCATGACATTCTCTTCTTCTAAGGCCATTATGCAGCAACACACTCCACATATCACATATTGATAAGTTCATATTTTGACGTATTTAATACCCTTATAATCTTAGTTTTTAGTATTTTAATTAAGTAATATAGGTGATTAATTATGATTTTATATTTAAGTGATAATAATTACACAAATGTTATTATTTGAGCTTAAATGATAATAATTAAATAAATTAAGAGTATAATATTATTTATTAATTTTTATTAATTTTTTTATAGGTATTATTTTTAAAAATAAAAATAAAAAAAATTAGACCTTTGGACCAAGGGCCCAAAGGCCAAGAAAAAAAAAGAAAGTAGCGAACAAACATAAAAGGAGAAGGAAGCGGGAGAAGAAAGGAAGAAGTTAGCAATGTGGAAAAAAAAGGCAGCATAGGACGAGAAAATTCAAGAAAGGCAGAGGAGGCTCGGCCCCAGGACGAAGGGCGTATAGGCAACAGAGATAGGCCGCACGAGAGATGAGAAAAAAGGGAGATGACCATATAATAAAAGAAAGAGAGGAGAAGAACAGTGAGAGGGAGCATGGTAGCAACTCAGAGAGAGACGTGAGAGCCGCAAGTCAGAGGCCGCACAAAAATCAACAAACTAGAGCTATAGGACGAGTGGACGACCAGAAGAGAGAAAGTGGAGGTAGTAGTGACTATTGTTCGGTGGTACGGTTCAACCAACGCCGAAGAAAAAGCTAAAAGAATTTAATTGCATAGAAATCAATAATGTCGAAAGAACAAGAAATAGAGAAAAATTTACCTGGTAGAATTTGATTCAGATGAAATTAATATTTTATTTAAATAAATTCTTGATCTTTCATCCATAATTAATTCCATTTATTTCTTTCTCTATATTAATTTATATTTTGGATATATATTTCTGTGTAATTAATTCAATAACTATGGCTGACTGATTATTTATTGTTAGGGAAATAGATTGAAACCCTATATTAGGGTTTGAGATATGGTTTTATTTTTCTTTGTTTCATGAGATTTTCTTTAACTCTATTTTAATTGCTATCGCTTATATATATAATTCTTTCAAGTATAATTAATTTGTTGTATGCCTTGTTCTGGTTTCCTCATAAGTGATAATATGTAGGATTATTTACCTGCTAGGATGCTATATAAATATACTAGAATTTATATGTATAAAATTTCATCTTGGTTAGATAACAAATCACCTAATAGTTTTGTGATTCTAACCGAAGTAATAAAACGTTTAGATACGTGTGGGTCAAAGAAGGGAAATATAGCTAGATATGTTTAATGTACTAGTATGGGTACTTAAATTGACATCCTTCCAATTATTTTTAATGCATTAAATCTATTTAAATATAGGATCCACTTGTTGCTGCTACACTGCTAGTATTTAATAGGATTAATATTAGCGCTTTGTTATATTAATTAATTAAGGGAAGTAATATAAGATGTATGGACCTGCTTTTCGTATATAACTTGGTAGATTACTTTCTTATAATTAAATATTGACTTAGAAATTAATATTATATTTTGACCTAATCTAGTAGCGGATTTCGGATTCCCTAGCATATTTATCATATTTATGGTTATCCATTATTTTTATTATTATTTTATTATTTTTCTAATTTTATAACCCTCATTAGTATTTTTCGTATTTATTTTATATTTTGTTATTTATGATTCTTAATTTTATTTATTTTTAAGCTATTTAAATTGAGGTGATCCCTTTTAATCCTCTATTTAGAATAATACCCTTATTTTCCAGTACTACAATTGGTAACAAGAGGATTTAAATTGTATGCTGACTATGGTCACACCAATTTTTGGCACCGTTGCTAGGGATTGAAAACATCACCATTTTTTGGTAGTATTTTTAATGTTTTGTATTTTTCGTATCATCCTTTTATTTTGAGGTTAAATTGCTTGTGGGCGCCAAAGTCTCTATATTTATATAATTTTTAGTATTTAGTGAGTTTCGTTTTTTTTAGTGCTTTCTTTCTTCTTTTAAGCTTTTTTTAGGATTTTTGGTGTGTTTTGTTTCGCTTTTAACCGTTTCCTTTGGAAGTGTTAGAGCTTCCAGGTGGCTTTGAGAGGTCCATTAGGCTATGGAAAACTTTGCATGAATCTTAATTCAAGAATAAATGAGGTAAGTTCAAGTAAGCTTGAGGATAAACTTAACTAACGCACCACTCTTGTTTCGCAAGTAGTTATAGGTATTGGAGTTATTAATAAAAGCGGAGTATATCATACACAAGGAAATCCATAAGGTTACCATTCACATGATGTGAGAGGAGGAGGATGGACATAACCCAGTGCTAAATCTTTCAATGGTTTCCAAGGACAAGACCCTTACACAAGCACATACTATTTGAGAATGAGGCATCACCCTAACTTTGGATGGGGAATGAATGATCATTATCAAGTGCTATATCAAGACCTTTACATACACAAATATGAAGTTTCAAAATATTTATCCTCAACAAGAATCTTCTCTAGTTTTAGAACCCTCAAGTTCAAAAATAATGGAGAAGCTTTTTGAAGCATTGACAAGTGGGCAAAGCTAACTAATGCAAAGTCAAATTAAAAAAAATGAAAGGATTTCAGTGTTAGAGGAGCAAATGGGTTATATGGTCAACATGATCAATCAATTACAATCACAAAAAGATCTTTCTAGTACTTTAGTTTCAATTTCAAGTCAGAGTTATGAGTATGATGATGCCAGGTCAAAATGTAAGGATGAGCTAGTTGAGGAGGTTTCCATGGAGCACATTAAAAAGCAAGATTAGGTGGAATAAGAGCTTATAAGAGTAGAAGAGAAATCCCATCAAAAGAAGGATCAAGTGAACAAAAAGAAATATACGGATGGTAAGACTATCACTTTCATCTACTATAGACAATCTTTGAACATTTGTTCCCCACTTTTTCTTGGAGATGACCATGAGACACGAGGTAAGCTGTAACACCCCCAAAATTCACTACTGAAAATTTTCATTTTATTAAGAGATTAGCAAAAGCAAACAAACAAACTGTGAATTTTAGGGATATTACCGCCATACTTAGTACCAGACTGGTTCACTCATACCGTTCCAGTACTAAGTGTTAAGGCTAAAAAAATGAAAAACAATCTACAAGAAATCCAACATAATTAAATCAGAGTAGCGTATCAAATCATTTACAAGAATAAAATCCACCAGTGGTGGTTACATTAACAACATTATCAATAAAACTAGGAATTTAAAAGAGAAGGAGAAAAACCCTAACGGTTCCGAATAATTCCTTACTCTCTTTCCCGTTGCCCACTTGAGTAGCATCTGAAAGGACCTGCAAGGGACACTTCCCATTGAATAGGCAGGGGCCCCATGAGTGGAACCCTTCAGTACTATGGTACTGAGTAACCCTTTAATACAACACTTAAAAACAGGCCCGAATGCAACACATAATGCAAGTGATATACATATGTAATGAGAGGTGCATACATAATAATCACATATATAACAAGGCTATCACATATCAATGAGTTATTAAGTATGATCGATACTTTTGGGCCTTAAACCATTAGTACATCATTATTTAATCATCTCTCTGGTTATATCCAAGTGAGTGTGGGAACCCCACTTTTATAGCTGGTAGACCGGAATATATACAGGGCAGAATGCTCCTAACCACTACTATTGCTGGTGGATCGATCTCCAGGGCAGAATGCTCCTGGCCACTATTATTCGACGGTGGACCGGTCTGGCCCCGACTCACAAGGTGTTCCACTATAAGTGATTAATATCTTTCCATAATTTATTCACATCTAATATTGGTTTTATTGACCTCGGGATCCCCACTATTTTAGCCGGTGCACCGAAATACATATAATCATCATCCATGGCAAAACGCTCCTGGGCCACTATTATATCCAGTAGACCAGTACTCAATATCACCTACCAGGGCAACACGCTCCAGGGCCACTATTATAAACGGTGGATCGGTACTCAATATCATAAGTCAACTGGGCCTGGCTCATTAATCTTTCACTTTCGTAATTAGTGTTTTTCCTTTCTTTAATCGGCACAACAATTCTATTTATTTACCTCAGACGGGAGATCAAGAACCCGGGACACAAAGGTACACCGGTCGTACTGGTGCATCTAAGCTACTCGATACCCTTCAACCATGAACCCAAGGACACAAAGGTACCCTGGTCGTACTGGTGTATAAAGCTACTCAGTACCCTACCGACAAGGACACCTAATCCATAAGTATGCATACCCCCTAAATAGGTCCGTAGAGCTAGATAGAGTAAGATATAGGGCCTGGCTGGGGCACAAAGGCACACCAGCAAATACCAAAATAATCGTGGGCTAAACGACGTCTTTAGGGTAGCGACCCCTAAAGAGCCACCATTTCCGATCTCGAGGTCTTTCACTTTAAATATTAGTGCCTTAATTAAAGTGATCACAAAAGTACAATAATCAGATACTTATTCACTTTCAATCATTCTGATATCATTAGTCATTTCTTATTCAGAGGGTTATCCAAGATATCACAAAGAAAACATTAGGTCCATCATAATCTCATCTAATTCTGAATTAGGATTTGTCCTTGTGATACTTACTAGTTATCAAATACTCTTACCTTACTAATCAACATTATTTGAATCATATTATGAAATTCCATAATCACAATGACATTTTAGGTACAAATTACTTATTTACCCCTTACTTATATAATTGCTAAGTCATCCCTTCCTTACTTGACAAATTACCCTATTACCCTTCAGGTTGCATAATTACCAAATTACCCCTTACCCAGTTAAGGTTACCAAGTTATCTCCTATGCTTTTTAGATCACCATTCACCCCTCATAATTGCTACCCTTATCATATTTCCCATTTGGTTGGTTAGATTACCGAATTTCCCTTCTCCTGTGTTATATTTACTAAATTGCCCTTAAGTTTGATAAATTATCAAATTACCCTTCTTCATTATCATGATTACCAATTTTCCCTTCTTAATTATTATAATTACCATTTTACCCTTCTCCATTATTATAAATACCAAATTACACTTCTCCATAATTATAATTACCAATTTACACTTCTCCCTATTTATAATTATAAATTTACCCTTCTCTATAATTATCACTACCAATTTACCCTTCTCCCTAATTATAATTACCAATTTACCCTTTTCCATTTTTATAAATACTATATTGCCCTTCTATAATCATAATTTAATTACCAAATTACCCTTCGTCGTTTTTATAATTACTAAGTTACCCCTTATTCCCAAGTTTACCATAAATATCCTTTTATTTACAAAATTATCCTTCTACCCTTTACTTCCAAATTACCATAATATCCTTTTATTTATAAAAATTACCATTTTACCCCCTTTCATCCAATTTTTGCCATATTACCCTCTTTCTTGCAAATTACCATAATACCCTTTTACATCCAAAATTACTATTTTGCCCCTTACTTCCAAAATTACCATTCTTACCACTTACTTATAAAATTACTATATAGCCCTTGACTCCAAAATTTCCACTTTACTCTTTCCTCCAAAAATTACCATAATACCCCTTTACTTATAAAATTATCATTTTGCCATTTAATCATAAAATTACCATATTGCCCTTTTGCCTAAAAAATTACTATAATACCCATTTTTCTTACAACTTACAATTTTATCCTTTTACTTATAAAATTATCATTTCACCCCTTTCTTTTGAAATTACCAAAATACCCTTTTGCTTACAAAATCACCGTTTTACCCCTTTCTTTCAAAATTACCAAAATACCCCTTTACTACAAAATTTCCAAAATATCCCTTTCACTTATAAAATTACCACTTAACCCCTTTATTACACCACTTTTATGAATTTACCACCACTACATAAAATACTAATATTAGCGCTTCATTCTTATCATCTGACTCCACCAACTTGTCATTATTCAACATAATACTCATTAGCAACTACATATATTAGAGCACATACTTACATAGGCATATTACTAAAATACCCTTAGGCTCACAATAATATTATTCATGCATTAGCAACATAATACATCATAGACAAGCATTTAACATTTCCATCAATAATCAAACTCCTTCCTTAAGTATCATCTCTACGCATGGCACAAAATCTAGCATGCTCTTCTTTTTATCAATCAATATAAGCAACCACATTTATCATACTAGGCAACACATAACATGCATAAAATCATACTAAAATCCCTAATGTGCCAGCATACGTTTTTTCATGTGTTTAAGTGGGGTTTAACGATTACCTTAATCCCGTAAAAATCGAACATTACAAGTATCCCAGTTAAAGATTCAAAGCTTAACTAGCAACTCAACACCTAAAAATAATATCAATAATTATTATATTAGAAGTAGGAAATTAAAAAGGATAAAACTTTATAAAAATTTATTTAATAATAATACACTATAATTAAATATTAATATACCTCAAAATTTAGACAAATAAATTCCAAATCAATGTGGAGCTCACGCTGCATGAGCAGCATGAGCCACATGCAGACTAAGGGGGAGAAAAGGTTCGAAGGTAATGAGGTAGAAGGGAGGGGGAGATGGCTCGGTTTAGGGTCTTTAGGCTACAAAAGGAGGTAGATGGGGGAGGATCGAAAGAAATGGAAGAGTGCAAGAGTTAAGAGGGGGTGTAGGTGGAGGCTGAGGAAAGGTTTTTAGCAGCCAAGGGTGGCGGTGAGGCAGCAAAGGGGGCCGTCGGGGTGGACCGGGCTGAGAAGGAAGGAAAAGGGAAGGGAAAAATGGAGGGGTGAGGGGGCTTATTTTGGCCAAACAACGTATGGCGATGGTAGAGGAGGTTGCAGGGTGTGGATTGGTGGTTTGGGTGGGGGCAGAAGTGACCAGATGGTGGCGAACGGGGCAGTTGCAGGTGGCCTGCCAATAAGGGAGAATAGTGGGGAGGAAAAGAAGAGGGGGAGAAGGGAGGAAGTGTAGGGGCTCGAAGGGTGGTGTGATGGTGTAGGGTAGTAGAAGGTGGTGGCAGAAGGCGGTTCAGGGGGTCCAGTGCGGCTGTGTAAGCGGCGGAGGGTGGCGGTGGTGCAAAAACCGGGAAAAATGGGAGGAGAAGGAAATGAGAGGAAAGAATCGGGCAAAGGAAAGTAAGGCTCGACATTATGAGTTGGATGAGTTAATGAGGGATGAAGAAAAAAAAGAGGAGGCAGAGGGGAGTAGGTGGCCGGCTAGGGCAGGTTGTAGGGTGGCAGGCGGTGGTCAGGTGACAGGGAGAGGGAGGGAAAGAAAAGGAAAGAAGTCAGGCATGGATGGAGGGTGCAGGGGCTAGTTTGGTTCGAAATAGGAAAGAAAAGGACAAGGGGAGAGAGAGAGATAGGGAGGGGCAGGGTGGTTGGGATGGCAGCTGCAGGTGGTGGTCGGGCATGCTTAGGGTGTCGGGCATGGGCGGCGAAGAAAAAGGAAGAAGAGGAAGAAAGAAGCCGATCGGTCGAAGGGAAAAGAGGAGAGGGCTGAGCCGGCCCGGTCGGGGGGGAAGAGAAAGGATAGCTGGGCTGCGACGCACGAGCTGCGCAGGAGAGGAAGGAAGGAAGGGAATGGGTCGGAGGCCCAGGAGTAGGGGAGGAGGAAGCAGGCTAGGTGCGGGCGGCCCAAAGGAGAAGGGAAGAAAAAAAAAAAAAAAAAAAAGGAAAATGGGAAAATGGGAGGACTTAAAATAATAGGATTTAATATTTTAAATAATACATTTATTTAATAATTTAATTTAATATATGGGCTTAAAAAGGATAATTTTAGTAAAATATTAGTTTGAAAAATTATTTAAATAAAATGAGTATGATAAAATAATAAAATATTTATTTTAATTTATTAAATATTCCTATCAAATTTTATATAATAAAAAATCCATAAAATAATTAAACTATAAAATTTTAAAAGCTAATTTATTTCAAATAAAAGCTATTTAATAAATTATAGATTTTCTAAATTTTTGGGGGATTACATAAGCCATTACACCACTTTGATTTTATTTATGCCAACCACACTCCTTGTTTTCCCTGTTTTTTAGCAGGTTATATGGGCCCAAGAGTGAGGAGAGTAATCAAATCATCTTTGATACATCTAATAAGAATGTAATGCTTCAAAGGAGAGGTTATTTTGGAAGGATGTGCTTAAATATTTTGATATGGGAAAATATGTTCTTCCTTTGATAGAGCGATCACCATATATTGACATTGGGCAAAACATTCTTTCTTTACACACGAGCTTAAATTTTATGATAGGTAAGTTATGTTCTCGTTGGGTCAAATCTTTTATTAAAACTAATATTTTGGCTTTTTCTTCCTTGTAAGATAAAGATGATCATCACAAGGAAGGATTTGGTGAATTAGTTCTCAAGTGGACGTACCCACCTTGAAAGAGTAAAATGAAGATCATGTTAGGTTGAAGACATAAAACAAGCACTACTTAGAAGGCAATACAATGTTATAAGGAAGTTTTCTACCCTCTAGTTATTTATTTATTTAGCGTGTATCTCCATACTTTAAATTACATGTTCCCTTAGTTGTTTACACATTAAGGATAATGTGTGGTTTAAGTGTGGGTGTGTGTGTGTTTTATGTATTTGCTTGAAAAGAGTGAAAAATTGGAAAGAAAAAATTATAAAATTTTGTTTAGCGTTTTAAGAGTTGTAGGAGCCCTTAACTAGTTATTGAGGAGTAAAATCAATATAAAGGAAGTTGAGAATTTTTTTTGTGTTAATTTTGGTATAAGGAACACATATCTATGTATCTAGATATGAATGGAGAAAGAACATGTATGATTGTCTAACCACCAACATGGTATATTAAGATTCATCACATTCCTTAGTAAGCTTTTGAACCATATATACCCTCTTTTTCTGAGAAAATTTACATAAAATTATCTACTTTTCTTGGCTTCAAAGTTCTTTTGTAAACCTCATATATGTTTAATTTCTTTGATAAAATTACTTGCTATAGATCTTTTAATGGACTATAGAGATTACCAGAACCTACTCTTGTACAATTTGAAGCTTATAGTCAAAACATGCTCTAATTGAGAAAATGATAAAGGCAGCTTAGGAATTTTCTACCACATTACCAAATAGCTTAATCTAATTTTTGTATGCATGATGTACGCCCCATAGAAACCCTTTGAGCCTATTCATGGATTATATATTTTTCTTCATTACTCACATTAAATACCTTCAAGTCTTAATATCCTTACCCTTCCTTAAAGCTAGTGGAAGGGAATCAAATCATTATGGATAACGAATAGTTGCGTATGTTAAAGAAATATATATATATATTAAAAAAAGGATTGGTTATGTTTTATGGAGGAAAAAAATGAAAAAAATAATAATAAAAAAAATTGAAAAGAAAAGGAAAAAAAAAGTAGAAAAAAAGAAGAAAATAATACAATTTAAGGGAGAGAGGTAGTTATGTAGATGATGTTAAGAAAGTTCTATTCATGTTCTATTTTAGTGTGAAGGTGGAGATGTGATCATTGATGTAGAGTTAATGCTTATATTTTATCTTATTAATAGGGTTCCACTAGCTCTTGACCGTTTGAAATGCCCCAAAAATTTCTAATTTTAAAAATTATATTTAAATGAGGTTTTATTATGAGAATTAATTAAATAAATTATTTTTAATAAAATAAAAGGAAATTAATTAGGGTAAATAAAGAAGAAATTTATATGTATTTTAATTAGGAGAAATTTGGGTATTTTAACTAATTAAGGATTTTATTTTGAAAATTTATTTAAATAAATTATTTTATTTAAAATAAGAAGGATAAAATATTTCCAAATTAATATTAATTTGATAAATAATTTAATTGAACAAAAATTAGAGTGATTTGCTAATTAAAATGGAATTTATGAAAAATCTTTTAAAAATCATAAAGAGCCTAAAAAGGGATTTAAATATTATTTTATTTAAATATTATTATTTTTAAATATCCCAAATATCCCAATTAATTTAATTAACCTAATCCTCTATATTTCTTTTTCCCCTTTTTCATTTTTTTCTTTACTTTCTTCCCTTTTCTTTTCTTTTTCTTTCTTTTTCTTTCTTCCTCTTTTCTTTTTCTTCCTCGCCTTCCCCGATTTGGGCTTGGCATGGCCCAATTTCCTTCTTTCTTTTTCTTCTCCTCCCGCGGCCCATTTCTTTCTTTTCTTTAACCCGACTCCGAAATGCTGCTCCTCTTCCTTTATTTCCCCAAAATGCGTCGTGTTATTTAAAACAAAACTTTATACTCGCGCCGACCAATTTTCCTTCTTCTTTCCTTTCTTTTCCTTCCCCAGCTGCCCGGTCCAGCCCCCATCTTCTTTTTCCTTCCTTCCCCTATGCCATCGACTATAACTCCACTACAGCCACCAGTAGAAAATTTTGCTTCTGATCACGCCCTATTGACCGGCCATTTCTTCTCCTCTCTCCTCCCCTGACTCACCAACCCTTTTGACCCGACCAAATCTTCCCCTACTCGCGTGATTCCCTCTCTTTTCCCTATGCAACCCCTATTGTGTGTTGATGTGCATTATATGCTTTTTAAGAGGTTACTAAGGCCTATTGTGTGTTGATGTGCATTATATGCTTTGTATGATATGCATCCTATGTTTATTATTGTAATTATTTCGTATGTGATATAAGGTTGAGTTGAAGTATGTTTTTGTATGGCATGTGTACTATATGTGATGAAATATTGTGGTATGTGATGATATGTGTTGTGACCCTATAAGACATGCATGTGAGGATGTACAAAAGTGATTGTGTGGGAAAAAGGTTGAAAATGGAAAATGGGAAGGAAGTTGATCATGGGATATGAGTTGACCTAAGTATTTTAATGATCTATGAGTGGAAAAATAAAATGGGAAATTTAAGGTTACGTGTGGGAGTATATAATTTGTAGTTTTATATGGGAGAATCTAATCTACATTTTGTATGGGAGAAACTAATCTATGTTTTATATGGGAGAATCTAATTTATGTTTTGTATGGGAGAATCTAATCTATGTTCTATATGGTAGAATCTAATTTATGGTGTTATATGGGAGAATCTAATTTATGATGTTATATAGGAGAATGTAATTTATGATGTTGTATGGGAGAATATAATTTATGATGTTGTATAGGAGAATCTACTTTATGGTTTTGTATGGGAGGATCTAATGTAGGATTTTGTATGGATGAATCTAGGGTTTGCATGGTTGAATCTAGGGTTTGTACGGATTTGAGAGGTTGTAGCATTCAACTCTCATTCTAATTTTTCATCCTAGACCCCTCCACTCCCTCTCTCTTTTCTCTCCTCCATCATATTCCCTAATTCCTCAAGAATTTTCTTGTAAACTAGAGATCTAGGTGCAAAAATTTAAACACTTGTACGAATCATTGGATTTTAAGGGTATTTTATTTTCTCTCTTATCTATCTATAGAATATCTTGTTATTCTTAATATTCTTACTAAGAGTTTGATTAGCTAGATTTTTGCGCTAAGGTAAAAGAGAGTTTCCCCCAATCCAAATATGTTGAATATTTGCATTTTTTTTATTCAATGCTTGATCCTTAGGTTGTGTTGTTGATTGATTGATAGAATAATAAACTCTGGTCGGGTTTTTATTTCTAGTGAGGGAAATACCGATGCGATCAAGAGATAATCTAGTATTAGACCCAATAGTATAACTAGTAATTAAATTGTAGGTCGAGAAATGATTAATTTGACCTCTAAAACAAAAAAGGGGGAAATTTTTTGGATTTTAAGGCATTACACTCTATTAGACCCTAAGTTAGAGATAGTTAGGGCCATAGAGATGTAATAGGGTGTTTATGGATTGAGAAACCGCAACACTTTCTATCCTTCTTGGCATGATTGGTTATGATTGTTGAATGAATTTGTGATGTGGTGTTCAATTACATGGAGGATCGAGGCAATGAAGCAAAACCTTAGCTTTTCTATTTACTTGAGTCACTTGAGTGCTATTTTCCTTTCTTTTTAGCTTATTTAGTTATTTTCTTTATTTTTGCTTACAATTTCTCACTTCTTATCATTTTTTGTTCTAGAAATAGCTAAGCTCCATCATTGTCTTAGCAGTAACTCTCCAATCCTTGTGGGATAAACCTTGACTACTACTTCGACCCCGTAAACTTGCAGGTAGGAATGTGTCATCAATCAACTCCTACTGTACCAGGGTGGATTTCACATCCTTATGGACTAACTCATCGTTTGCATACAACATAGTCTCACAAAAATGATTAAATCTCACTTGCAAATAACATAACAACATATTGTCGAAATTGTCATCATCTAATTTAACATCTATATTATGTTAATCCATAACTATAAAGTCAAATTCATTCAAATAACTTTTCAAAGATTGACCCTCACCAAATTTAAGGTGATGAAGCTGACTCTTCAACAATAGTTGATTTGCTACTGATTTTATCATGTACAATGACTTAAGCTTCAACCACAAAGAAGTCACCATTGGTTCCTTTTCCACTTCCCATAATACCTCATTTGACGAGCATAGTTGTATGATAGAGAGGGCCTTTTAGATATACTTCTTTAAATCTCTCATCCATCATTGATTATAGCTTACTCAAATGACTGAATAAAGGTTTTTCCAATCCATTCTGAATTACCATCAATTTTCATAATCTAAAATTAATAGACCGATTGAACTTCTCAATATCAATTTTTTTTACTAATCATGATTACTAGATCTTCAACAACAACGCAACTTTGAAACCAAATTGTTGCAAAATAGTATTGATTGAAAGGATTCAAACCAAAATCTAAAATTAACAAGAGTATGAACAATTTAGAATTCAATCACAAAATAGAACAATTAAGGGAAAATTAGAGATCTTTATCCGTGCTATTGTGTAATTACATGATAATTAAATAAATCAATTACACAAATCTGCAACTCTCTTTTAATGGAGAATTCTATGGTGGAGAAGAAAATATTGGGTTACATGACTTGATGGATAAGGTTCTCTCATATCTCTTTTATACTAGAAAAAAAACCCTACAAAACAAAACAGAATTTTTGAGAAATAAAAGAAAAACACGATCCATGTTTAGGAAACATGGGACTCCCATGTTAATTTTCTTACTCTCAACTTTTTTCCTAAAAGCACATCAAAATAATATGTGAGAAAACATAGTTTGTGTTAATTAATACGGAGCCGTATGTTTCTCACATATATCAAATATTAACCCCAAACTTCCCCACTTCTTTCACAAACCAACACAATGTTATGATGTGCATCAGATACCTAGATAAAGCTCACAACACACCTCTATCTACCTTGGTTTTACTATTTATTTTCTAATTTCTACACAACACTAGCTTGTTCTATCACCATCACCCCTACCAAGCATTTTGTCTCATCACCCTACATCTCAACCTAGCTCATTAATTTACACACCACCCACTAAGTGGTCCGCTTTATCCTCCTTTTTTGCAAGCCCTACAACTAGCATAACCAACCATTTTTCTCCCCTGGTATTTTTATTATGCTCCTTCCATCTCCTTTCTCAGCCTACTAGGCCACCTCTCCTTCCTTTCTTTTCATTCTTTTGGTAACTAATCCTTAACTAGTTAGCTTCTCTCTTTTTTCTCTTTTTTTCCATCTTGACCATTCTCCTACTCCCTTTTCCTCTTTTTTCTTTTATTTTTCATTACATCTCAACCTTAATCATTTTCACCCCAAGCTTCCATCCTCCCCACTATGCTAGCATCTCAACGTGCTAATGTAAAACTGCCACTTTTTTGAGCCACCTAACCTAGTATCCACAATAACCTACTCCACCTTCAATAAGTAGTCACCATTGTCTACCATTGCCTCTCCTTGTATTTCTCATTAGCCTACTTTGTATCTTAAAGCTAGTCCCATGCTTCATCATCGATGCTTCCAAGCTCGAAGATCAACAAGCATCACCCCTAACCACCTTGTCTTACTTGACTCCCTCTTTTACCCTTATTTCCACTTTGACCGAGTTCCTCCAATCATCACCATCATCCTCTTTTTTTCTTCCTTTACCCTCCAACCATTCTCATTTTTCCTTGCCAAACAATTCAACCCATCTTTCTTCGTGCCTCCTTATTCCAACAACAAGTCTATGCATTCTATTTTTTTTCATGCACTAGTAGATTTAGCCTTAATCCCTTCAAGTATTAATAATCTAATTATTTTATCTTAATATAGCTATGAATATTTATATTCATGTGGGTTGTGTTGTTCGCTTCAGGTAATCCCAATCGTGCTTAAGGTAGCTTTAGAAGAGACATTTTTGTGGTAAATTTTGTGTAGTTTTATGGTAAATCCAACTACTTTATTAATAAGTTCATATTTTAACATATTTTATACCCTTATAATCTTAGTTTTTAATATTCTATTTGAGTAATAGAGGTGAATAATTATGATTTTATGCTTAAGTGATAATAATTGCATAAATTATATTATTTGACCTAAAATGATATAAATTAAATAAATTTAGAGTATTATTTATTAATGTGTATTAATTTTATCTTGCATATAATTTTAAATAGAAAAAATTTTAAAAAAATAGTTAGGCCTTTGGACCAACGGTCCAAGAGCTGAAGGCCCAAAAGCCTGGAAACAAGAAAAAATTAAAGGACAAGGCTGACATGAGGGTTGAAGAAAGAAGTTAGCAAAGGAGCCAAATGGGAGCGAGTAGAAGGAGGTTAGGCACGAAAAATGAAAGGAGTAGCCGTCAATAAGGAGAGGGAAGAGGTCACATGAAAAGAAAAAAAAAAGCGAATTAGAGGATAGCACAAAAATAAAATAAAATAAGAGTTACAACTACAAGATTAATAAGAGAGAGGACGAGTGTCGGTGAATAAGGCTAACGTGGGGGAGTGTAACACCCCCAAAATTCACTACTGAAAAATTTCGTTTTATTAAAAGATAATAGCGGAAGCAGATAAATAAAATGTGAACTTTGGGAGTATTACCGCCACACTAAGTACCAGACCGGTTTACTCATACCGTTCCAGTACCAAGTGCTAAGGCTAAGAAAATGAAATACAATTTGAAAGACATTCAACATGCATAAATCAGAGTAAATTGCAAGAACTTCAACATATTTAAATTAGAGTAGCGCATCAAATCGTTTTCAGGAATAAAATCCACCAATGGTGGTTACTTTAACAACGTTAACATTTAAAACCGAGAATTTAAATGAGAAAGAGAAAAAGCCATGATACCGGAAAATTCCTTACTCTCATTCCCGTAACCCACTTGAGTAGCACCTGAAAATACCTGCAAGGGCACTGCCCATTGAATAGGCAGGGGCCCCATAAAGGGAATCCCTTCAGTACTACGGTACTGAGTAACCCTTTAATACCACACTTAAAGATAGGCCCGCACACGACACATAATGCAAACTACACACATAAATAATATGAGGTGCATGCATAACAATAACATACATAATAATTTATAAGTCACGATCGATACTTTGGGCCTTAAGCCATGTCATAGTGTGAGATCAATACATTCGGGCCTTAAGCCATTATTCCGTCATCATTCAAGCAATATCATATTTTATATCCATGTGAGTGCGAGAACCCCACTATTATAGCCGGTGGACCGGAAAGTATACACTCAGGGCAGAACGCCTCTGACCACTATTATTGCCAGTGGACCGGAAGATAAACACACACGGCAGAACGCACCTGACCACTATTATTTGCCGGTGGACCGGTCTGGCCCCGACTCACATGGTGTTCCACTATAAGTGATTAGTATTTTTCCATAACCTTATTCACATACATAACTGATTTTATTGAGCTCGGGACCCCCACTATTTTAGCCGGTGGACCGGAATATATATAAAATCGTCATCCAGGGCACAACGCTCCTGGCCACTATTATAACCGGTGGACCAGTACTCATAATCACATACCAGGGCAACACGCTCCTGGACCACTATTATAATCGGTGGACCGGTACTCAATATCATAATCATCTGGGCCCGGCTCATTAATATTCCACTTTCAATAATAGTATCTTTCCTTTATTTAATCAGCACATCAATCATATTTATTTGCCTCGAATGGGAGATCGATAACCCGGGACACAAAGGTACACCGGTCGTACCGGTGCATATCAGCTACTCAGTACCCTTTAACCATGAACCCAAGGACGCAAAGGTACCCTGGTCGTACCGGTGCATAAAGCTGACTCAGTACCCTACTGATAAGGACACCTAATCCATAAGTATGCATACCCCCTAACTAGGTCCGTAGAGCTAGGAAGAGTAAGATATAGGGCCTGGCTGGGGCACAAAGGCACACCAGCAAATACTAGAATAATCGTGGACTAAACCACGTCCTTAGGGTAGCGACCCCTAAGGAGTCACCATTCCCGATCTCGAGGTCTTTCACTTTAAGTAATAGTGTCTTAATTAAGGTGATCACGAAAAGCACGATAATCCGATACTTATTCACTTTCAATAGTTCTGATATCATTAATCGTTTCTTATTCAGATGATTATCCAGATTATCACAGAGAAACCATTAAGGCCATCCTAATTATCAAATACTCTTACTTGGCTAATCAGCATTATTTAATCATATAATAAAGGCCCACAATTCAAAAGGCATTTTAGGTACAAACTACTCATTTGCCCTTTACTTATATAATTGTTAAGTATCCATTCCTTACTTGATAAATTACCAAATTACCCTTAAGGTTGCATAATTACCAAATTACCCCTTGTCCACTTTAGATTACCAAATTGTCTCCTACACTTTTTAGACCACCATTCACCCCTCATAATTACTACACTTATCATATTTCCCTTTTGGTTGGTTATATTACCAAATCGCCCTTCTCCTTTGTTATAATTACAAAACTGCCCTTGAGTTGGATAAATTACTAAATTACCCTCCTTCATTATTCTGATTACTATTTTGCCCCTTTAGTTGGTTAAACAACTATCACTTTACCCTTTTATCGGCTAAATTACCAAATTGCCCTTCTCCTTTATCATAATTACCATTTTACCCCTCTCAATTATTTTAATTGCCATTTACCCTTTTTAATCATTATAAATTCCAAATTAACCTTCCTCATAATTAATTTACCCCTCTTCATAATTAATGTTACCAATTTTACCCTTCTCCATATTTAAAATTACCATAATGCCCTTTAATTGGTTAATTTACCAAATTACCCTTCTATAGCATCATACTTATCCAATTGCCCTTCTACAATCATAATTTTAATTTCTAAATTATCTTTTGTCGTTATCATAATTACCACGTAACCCCTTACTCCCAAGTTTTACCATAATATCCTTTTATTTACAAAATTACCATTTTACCCCTTACATCCAATTTTACCATAATATCCTTTTATTTATGAAAATTACCACCATACATCTTTTACTTTACAAATTACTATTTTACCCCTTCACATCCAAGATTACCATCTTTATCTTTCCTTACATAATTACCATTTTTCCCTTCTTTCCCAATTTACCATATTACCCCTTTACTTATAAATTACCACTTCACCATTCACTTATAAAATTTACCATATTACCCTTTTACTTATGAAATTATGATTTTGCCCCTCTACCTCCAAAATTACCATAATGCCCTCCTTCATCCAAAATTACTATTTTACCCCTACTTCCAAAATTACCATTTTACCCTTCTTCCTCACAACTTACAATTTTATCCTTTACTTGTAAATTATCATTTAACCATTTAATCATAAAATTTCCATATTAATCTTTTATCTCAAAAATTACCGAAATACCCTTTTCACTTATAAAATTTCCACTCAACCCCTTTATTCACCATTTTTATGAATTTACTAACACTACATAAAATAATGATATTAATACTTCATTTTTATCATCTAAGTCCACCAACTTGTCATTTTTCAACATAATACTCATTAGCAACTACACACATTGATTTATTTACCTCATAAGCATAATTACTAAAATACCCTTAAACAATAACATCATTCATGCATTAACAACATGGTACATCATAAACAAGTGTTTAACATTTTTATCCATATTCCAACTCCTTCTTTATTTAACATACCTACATATGGCACAAAAGTTATCATGCTTTTTCTTTTTAACAAACAATATAAGAAACCATAAACATATCATGCTAAGCATACAAAACATGCATAAAATCATACTAAACCCTAAATGTGCTAGCATGCGTTTTTTCATATATTTAAGGGAGGATTAACGGTTACCTTAATCCCGCAAAATATCAAATCTTACCAAGCATAATTATCAACTCAACACCTAAAAATAATATCCATCATACTTATGTTAGAAATAAGAACCAAAGCATAAAACTTCATAAATTTTAATTAATAAAACACTTAACATAAAATACCATTATACCTTTAAAATTATCCAAGAAATTCTCAAAATAAATGGGAGAGCTCACGCTGCATGGGCAGCGTGAGTTTTATGCAAAAACCATGGGGGGAAAAGCTCAAAGAGGGTGAAGGGGGCAAAATCCATTATTTTCGGGTTAGGGTATTTAGGCTAGAAAAGAAGGTGGTTAGGGGAGGTTCCAAGGCAGGGGAGTGGTGCAGAAGTGAATAGGGGGTGTAGGTGGAGGCAAAGGGTGGTTTCAAGGCGGCTTAAGGCGGCGGAGACGGCGGCGGCGAGGCGGCAAAGTCGGCTGCCGAGAAGGGTCAAGGGAAAAGGTTGTGAAGGAAGGAAAAGGACAGGGAAAAATGGAGGGGTTCAAGGGTTGTTTTCGGCTAACTAATGGATGGCGGTTGTAGAGGGGGTTGCAGGGTGTCAAACGGTGGGTTGGGTGGCGGCAGAGGTGGCCGGACGGCGGCGGTAGAGGCGGTTGCAGGTGGCTTGGCGGTAAGGGAAAAAATTGGGAAGAAAAAGGAAGGGGAGGAGAAGGGAGGAAGTGCAGGGCTCGAAGGGGCTGTGTGGTGGTGCAGGGTGGTAGTAGGCGGTGGCAGAAGGCGGCGTAGGGCTGGGCTTGGTGGTTCAGGCGGCGGAGGATGGCGGTGATCAAAAAAATGGGGAACGAATGGGAGGAGGAGAAAAGGGAGAAGAGGCTCGGGGGAAGGGGTGTGGGTTCGAATTTATAGGGAATGAATGGCTGGGGAGATGAGGAAAAATAAGAGGGAGAAGAAAGGGGGCAGGGCTGGCCGGCGGTACTACAGTGGTGGCAGGGCTGTCGGTTGGCAGGGAGAAAGGAGGGGAAGGAGAAGGAAAGGGGGAGAGGCATGCGAGGCTAGTCCAGGGCCGGTTTGGCTAAAAAAAGAAAGAAAATGACGGGGGAAGAGAGAGAGGGAGAGGGAGGTAGGTGGTGGCCAGGTTGCAGGTGGCAGTTGACGCTCGACAATGGTAGAAGAGTCGGGCGTCGGAGGAGGAAGAAAGGAGAAGAAGAAAGGGATGGGCGGCTGGACCAGCACAGAAAAAGGAGGGAGCCGGCCGGTCCAGGGGGAAAAAATAAGGAAGCGTTGGGCTGGTGTGCTGGGCGGCGCGCGCGAGGGAGAGGAGGGAGGAAGCCCGCACGAGAGGGGGGAGATGGGCCAGTGGCCCAGTGCGCAGGAGAGGGGAAGGGCTGGTCGGGCGGCCCAAGGAGGAGAAAAAGGAAAAGAGAAGAAAGGAGAAAAGGAGAAAAGGAGGAGGAAAAGAAAAAGGAAAAATGGGAAAATAGGGGAAATAAATTAAATTAATTTTATAAATCATAAAATGTAATATTCTTGATAATTTATTTAATTTAATAATTTAATTTATTATAATCTAATATATTAGTTTAAAAAGGATAAAGTTGGTAAAATATTAGTTTGGAAAATTATTCAAATAAAATAATATGATAAATAGAAAAATATTTATTTTTAATTTATTAAATAATTTTATCCAAATTTACATACTCTAAAATCCATAAAATAACTAAAATAAATAATCTAAAAGCAATTCTATTCCAAATAAAAGTAATTTATTAAAATATAGGTTTTCGAAATTTTTGGGGTATTACAGGGAGAGTGAAGTCAACGAGTAGCAAAAGCTAAGCACAAGAACCGAAGCTGAACGACACATAAAATTGAGAGAGCGATGAGACATAGGAGTGAGAGAAGAAGGAAAGACGTAGAGAGAGCCAGCGAGGAAAGAAAAAAAAATAGTTGTCGTTAGAGGGCTCACGTGACAGCAAATAGCAAAATCGAGGCAAATGGAAGCCGTGTGTAACACCCCCAAAATTCACTACTGAAAAATTTTGTTTTATTTAAAATAAATAGCGGAAGCAAAATATAAAACGGTGAATTTCGGGGATATTACCGCCACACTTAGTACTAGACCAATTCACTCATACCGTTCCAGTACCAAGTACTATGGCTAAAGGAATGAGATACGCTTTGCTAGATTTCCAAAATATGTTTAAATCAGAGTAGCACAATACACTTTACAAAATTGGAATCCACCAGTGGTGGTTACAAGAACAAGAAATACATTTAAACCAAAAAGTAAAAGCAAAGGAAGAATCCTAAAAGTTCGGATAATCCTTACGCTATTTCCCGTTGCCCACTTGAGCAGTACCTGAAAAGACCTGCAAGGGACACTGCCCATTGAATAGGCAGGGGCCCCATGAATGGAACCCTTTAGTACTATGGTACTGAGTAACCCTTTAAAGTCACACTTAAAGGCAGGCCCGTAATGTCACACATGATACAAAACTACATATATATAACAATTTGTGTACATATAACATTCACATAATTCACAATCACATCAGATATCAATAGGTTGTTATGAACAATCGATACTTTTGGCCCTTAAGCCATGTCATAGTGCAAAATCAATACATTCGGGCCTTAAGCCATTAGTCCATCATTATTCATTCAATCTCATATTTTATATCCATGTGAGTGCGAGAACCCCACTATTATAGCCGGTGGATAGGTCACTTATATGGCAGAATGCACCTAACCACTATTATATGCCGGTGGATCGGTCTCCAGGGCAAAACGCTCCTCGCCACTATTATTCGCCGGTGGACCGGTCTGGCCCCAACTCATATGGTGTTCCACTATAAGTGATTAGTATTTTTCCATAACTTTATTCAAATACATGACTGGTTTTATTGAGCTCGGGACCCCCACTATTATTGCCGGTTGATCGGAATACATATCAACATCATCCAGGGCAACACGCTCCTCGGCCACTATTATATCCGATGGATCGGTAATCAGAATCACTTGTCGGGGCAACACGCTCCTGGGCCACTATTATATCTGGTGGATCGGTACTCATAATCACTTGCTAGGGATACACGCTCGTGGGCCACTATTGTAACCGGTGGATCGGTAATCAATATCATAATCCAACTAGGCCCGGCTCATAATCTTTCACTTTTATGATTAGTATTTTTCCTTTCTTTAATCAGCACAACAAGTCCATTTATTTGCCTCGGATGGGAGATCAAGAACCCGGGATACAAAGGTACACCGGTCGTACCGGTGCATATAAGCTACTCAGTACCCTTCAACCACGAACCCAAGGACGCAAAGGTACCCTAGTCATACTGGTGCATAAAGCTACTCAATACCCTACCCACAAGGACACCTAATCCATAAGTATGCATACCCCCTAACTAGGTCCATAGAGCTAGATAAAGTAAGATGTAGGGCCTGGCTAGGGCACAAAGGCACACCAGCAAATACCAGGATAATCGTGGAATAAACCACGTCTTTAGGGTAGGGACCCCTAAAGAGTCACCATTCCCAATCTCAAGGTCTTTCACTTTAAGTATTAGTGTCTTAATTAAAGTGATCACGAAAAGCACAATAATCAAATACTTATTCATTTTCGATCGTTATGATATCATTAGTCGTTTCTTATTCAGCCGGTTAACCAAGATAACATAGAGAAATCATTAAGGCCATCATAATCTCATATAATTCCGAATTATGATTCGTTCTCGTAATACTTACTAATTATCAAATACTCTTACCTTACTAATCAGCGTTAATTGAGTCATATTATAAAGTTCCACAATCACAACGACATGTTAGGTACAAATTACTCATTTACCCTTACTTATATAATTACTAAGCCATCCCTTCCTTACTTGACAAATTACCATATTACCCTTAAGGTTGCATAATTATCAAACTACCCCTCACTCGGTTTACGTTACTAAGTTATCTCCTACGCCTTTTAGATTACCATTCACCCTTCATAATTATTAACCTTAACATATTTCCCTTTTTGGTTGGTTAGATTACCAAGTTGTCCTTCTCCTTTGTTATAATTACTAAATTTCCCTTGAGTTGGATAAATTACCAAATTACCCTCCTTTATTATCATGCTTACTATTTTGCCCTTTTAGTTGGATAAATTTCCAAATTTCCCTTCTCCTTTATCATAATTACCATTTTACCCCTCTTAATTATTATAATTTTTATTTTATCCTTTTCAATTATTATAAATCCCAAATTACCCTTCTTCATAATTACAATTATTAATTTACCCTTCTCCATAATTATAATTACCAATTGACCCTTCTCCGTATTTATAATTATTAATTTACCCTTCTCCATAATTACAATTATTAATTTACCGTTCTTCATAATTACAATTATTAATTTACCATTCTCCATAATTATAATTACCAATTTACCCTTCTCCATATTTATAATTATTAATTTACCCTTCTCCATAATTACAATTATTAATTTACTCTTCTTCATAATTATAATTACCAATTTACCCTTCTCCGTATTTATAACTATTAATTTACCCTTCTCCATAATTACAATTATTAATTCACCCTTCTCCATATTTATAATTATTAATTTATCCTTTTGGTGGTTAATTTACCAAATTACCCTTCTCGATTATAATTATCCAATTGCTCCTTTTTAATCATAATTTAATTACCAACTTATCCTTTGTCATTATCGTTATTACCAAGTTACTCCTTACTCCCAAGTGTGCCATAAATATCCTTTTAATTTACAAAATTACCCTTCTACCCCTTATTTCCAAATTACCATAATATCCTTTTATTTATAAAATTACCACAATACCCTTTTACTTATAAAATTACCATAAAACTCCTTTTACTTTACAAATTACTATTTTACCCTTTTTCATCCAAAATTGCCACTTTTATCTTTCCTTACAAAATTACCATTTTGCCCTTCTTTTCCAAAATTACCATATTACCCCTTTACTCCCAAAATTACCATAATACGCCTTACTTATAAAATTACCATTTCACCATTCACTTATAAAATTACCATATTACCATTTACTTATAAAATTACTATTTTGCCCTCTACCTCCAAAATTACCATAATGCCCCTTTACTTGAAAAATTACCATCTTTTCCTTTACTCATAAAATTACCATAATACCCCTAACTTCCATAATTACCACAATACCCCTTTTCACTTGTAAAATTACCATATTGCTCTTTTCCTTCAAAATTAACGCTTTACCCCTTTTATTACCCCACTTTTATTAAATTAACATTTCCACATGGAGTAATAATATTAACACTCCATTAACAATATCCAACTCCTCCAACTATTATATTTTAACATAATACATATTAGCACCTATACATATTAGGCCATAATCTAACACAAGGAATATTACAAAAATACCCCTAGGGATAACAATAATATTATTCATGCATAAATGGTCACAATAACATAAAATAACAACGATAGGTACTTAATGCTTCCATTAATAGCCAAACTCTTTCCTTAAGCAACATTTCCACACATAGCACATAAAGGGCATACTTTTCCTTTTTATTAAACAATACAAGCCAACACATAATTTATATTAACTCCCATATATCAAACATAATAACATATTAAAATTCCTAATGTGTAAACATACATTTATCATGCGTTTAAGTGGGGTTTAACGATTACCTTAATTCCCCGCAAAATTCAAATCTTACCAGTATCCCGGTTAAAGACTCAAGCTTTGATTAGAAAAACCAATGCCTAAAAATAATATCAATATTTATTAGAAATAAGAAAATCAAGATACAAGACTTTATAAATTTTTCTTAAGGAAATAATTAATTTAAATATTATCATACCTTAAAATTTTTAATAAAAATGGCCAATAAATGCAGGAACTCATGCTGCATTTGTAGCATGAGCTGCATGCAAAAATATAAGGAAAAAAGGCTCGAAGAGGGGGTGATGGAAGGTAAAATGGCTATTTTCGGGTTGGGATCTTTAGGCTAGAAAATAAGATAGATGGGGAAGGTTTTAAGGCAAAGGAATGGTGCAAGAGTGAAGAGGGGCTGTAGGTGGATGCTGGGGATGGGTTGTTGGCGGCCAAGGGCGGCTGACGCGGTGGCGGTGAGGTGGCGAAAGTGGCTGCTGAAGTGGGTCGAGGTGGAAGGGTTGAGAAGGAAGGAAAAGAGGAGGGAAAATGGAGGGGTGCAAGGGTTATTTTCGACCAACTAAGGCATGGTGGTGGTAGAGGGGGTTGCAGAAGAGGCGGCCAGACGGCGGTGTAAGGAGGGGTTGTAGGTGGGCTGTCGAGAAGGATGAAATATAGGGAGAAAAAGAAGAGGGGAGGAAGAGGGCTGTAGGATGGATCGGGACGGATATTGGGGTGGTGCAAGGTGGTAGTAGAAGGGTGTAGGAGGTGGTGTAGGGGCTTGGTGAGGCGGCAGAAGCGGCGGACGGCGATGGCGGCGCAAAAACAGGGTGGAAATGGGAGAGGAAGAAAATGAGGGAGGAGAGGAGGTCGGGGGGTAAAGGCTCGAGAGGATGGGGCAGAAATGGGTTGAAGAGGAGAAGAAAAAAGAAGAGGGAGAAGAGAGGGGGCAGGGGCTGGTCGACATCAGTGTCTAGGGTGGCAGGGTGTCATAGGGTGGCAGGCGGAGGTTGACGAAGAGGGGTAAGGGGAGCCATGCGGGACGGGGTGCATGGCTGCCCAATTCCAATTTGGTGAAAAAATACATGGGGAGAGAGAGAGAGAGAGAGAGAGAGAGAGCGAGGGAGAGTGTGTTGCAAGTGGTGGCAGTAGTTGTAGGGGTGGTGGCCGGCGTGTCGGTGGTCGGTCATGGCGGCAGGTCTGGTGATGAAGACTGGTCGGGGTCTCGGGGTGATCAAAGAAGAAAGAAAGAAGGGAGAGGGAGGGAGACCAGGCCAACGCAGGTAGGAGGGCGAGTGGACCGGCCCGGTCTAGGGAGAAAAGAAAAAAAACAAAGGAGGCTGGTTTGGCTGGGTCGGCTGTGCGTGTGGGTGGGGGAGAATGGGCCGCTGGCCTAGGCGCAAGGAGGGGAGGCAACCTGGCAGCTCGAGCCAGCAAAAGAAGAAAAAAAAGAAAGGAAGGAGGAAAAGGAGAAAAGGAGAAGGAAAATAGAGAAAAATAATGTAATTTAATTTAGAAAATAATAAAATATAATATTTTGATAAATTATTTAATTTAATAATTTGATTCAATATAATTCAATATATTGGTTCAAAAAGGATAAATTTAGTAAAATATTAGTTTGGAAAACTATTTAAGTAAAAATAATATGGTAAAATAACAAAATATTTATTTTTAATTTATTAAATACTCCATTCCAAATTTTTATACCCAAAAATCCATATAATAATTGAACTAAATAATTTTAAAAGCTAATTTATTTTAAATAAAAGTTATTTATTAAATTAACAGTTTCCTAAAATTTTGGGGGATTACACTGTGCATGAGCATAGAAACTGAGGAATAAAAGACGACAAAAGAAGGCAAAGAAGACTACACTAAATAAAAAGGAAAAATAATAAAAGAAGAATTGCATGAAAATAAACATGACCGAGAAAAAGAAATAAAGATAGAGGAAAATTTATACCGGCAAAATTTATTTTAGATGAAATTAATCTTTCATTAGAATAAATTCATGATCCTTCATCCATAATTAATTTTGGATATTTATTTTTCTATTTTTAATTTATATTTTGGATATATATTTCTATGTAATTAATTCAATAATTATGGCTAGCTGATTATTTATTGTTGGAAAATAGGCTGAAACCCTAGATTAGGATTTGAGATATGAATTTATTTTTCTTTGTTTAATGAGATTGTTATTTGACTTTATTTTAATTACTATCATTTATATATATAATTCTACCAAATATAATTTATATGGTACATGCCTTGTTCTAGTTTCCTTATAGTGACAGTATGTAGGATTATTTATCAGCTAGATACCCATATAAATATGCTAGAACTTATATATATATAAAACAGTTAGGTTAAATAACAATTTACCTAATAGTTTTTTTTATTCTAACTAAAGTAGTAAAATGTTTAGATTTATGTGGGTCAAAGAAGAGAAATACAACTAGACATGCTTTGTGTACTAGTTTAGATACTTGATTGACATTCTTCCAATTATACTTAATACATTAAATCTAGTTAAATATAGGAGCCTCTTGTTGTTACTATACTGTTAGTACTTAATAGGATTAATATCAGTACTTTGTCATATTAATTATTTTAGGAAAGTAATATAAAGTACATGCACCTACTTTTGGTGTACAGCTTGGTCAATCTCTTTCTCATGATTAAATATTAACTTAGAAATTAATATTATATTTTGACCTAATATAGTGGTGGATTTCAAATTTTCTAGCATATTTATCATATTTGCGGTTATCCATTATTTTTATTATTTTGTTATTTTATATTTTTTAAAATCATCATTAGTATTTTTTTTTGTGTGATTTAGGATTTTTATTTTTTTATTTTAAATTTAGTTAAATAAATGTGAACCCTCTTAATTTCCACTATAAAACAATACATTTATTTACTTGTACTACAATTATTTACAAGAAAGTTTAAATTATGTATTGGCTCTAGCCATACCATTTATAGATGGTAACTTTTTGTGTAAATATAATAGATTTATTTTCTAGAATGAAAATTATGTTAAGTATCTAAAACTTTGTATCTTTGCCAAAAAAGGAAAGCATTTATGTGGACTAGGCAGTTGATTATTATGGTGTTGATCAAAATAACTAAGAGAAAACACAAGGGAACATGGTAACACATAGTGCGTTTTTTAGCTTAAAATTAAGTGTCCCAAAATTAACACAAAGCCCCATATTTTGCTTAGCTCATTTTTATTTAATTTTTCTAAACATGAGTGGTTTTTGCATATTTTATTCACTATACTATAGATAGTATTGCTTAGTGAGCCCTAGCAGAGGCTAACGGAGAGAACGCTGCATGAAGTAACGAATTAGAGAATTAGAATTGAGATTGAATTTATTTTGAAATACCTTTCGATTTCATTGACAGTATTAATAATAACATTAATACTATTAATTTTCAAAATTAATAACAAGAATATAGGCAATTTCAAAATTAACATTAACAATAATATAAATCTCAAAAATAATATCTTTTATTTCAATAAGTAATCAGTTTATTTTTTTTATTAATTAATAATTTTTTTCATCTATATAACAAAATGATTTAAATATTACTTATTTAAAATAATACAATAATAAAAAAGAATAATATAAAGTAAAAATAATAGTTATGTTAGATAAATTGGATAGTGTGAATTTGGTAGAATGACAAAAATTGTGGAGATAAAAAGTAACAGATGGTCAAATTAAAGAAAATTATTATTGAAGTATTAATTTGTATTGAAAAAAAAATGATTGAACATAAAATAAGAGACGCGAATGCTGCCGGTCTAAACAACTTACCTTTCCTTCAATTTCCAAGATATTATAGTCGAACCGAAAATTCAGAACGCGAGGGGATAGTTGTCCTCCACCCGGACCAAGCTTTCTTATCAACAGATCCATCATTGGCACACGATATCAGCTTCAACCAGAAATAAAGAGGCAAGGAAATATAGAAAGATCCAATCCCAACAATACTGCCGTCACTCCACATTTTCATGAAATATTGCCGTCAGCAAATATGCTACTCCCAACAATACATACAAAATTATCTCACAACACCGGCGAACAGGATACAGACCAAGCATCCTAACTGTAACAATAAATGGCACGAAGACCATGACTGGTGACCCGAGGGAGAAGCCTTTTGCTACCCACAAACGAGGACTTTTACCAGATGAATGGGAAAACATGTAATACGATCAAGTCGTCTGGTTTAAGAGAACTCTACTTGGCTCCCCAGCCCTACAAAGTACATGTAATTCCATCAAGTCGTCAACCAGTTTCAAGAGAACCCTATTTCCTCGCTTCGCCAGCTCCAATGCAACCTCGGGAAATCATCATTTGCATCCTTTTAAAATGGAAACGAAGTACTCCTTCAGTTTCATAATATAAAGCCTATAGTATTTTAACAAATTATATATATATTTCAACATCTAATTTACTAACATGCCCTTCTATTAATTGTGTTACTTTAATAAATATTAAAATACAACTTTATTTCTAACTACCAATGAGAATAGAAAAGTAAAATAGGTAACAAAGCATCTTATATTGTGAAACTGATTTGAAAAGACTATAGGCTTTATATGGTAAAACAAAGGGAGTAACAGCGAAATAGTTTTTCCACTGTAACAATTCAACACAAACGAACTACGAAACCAAGATGTTGCAGACAGCCATCTTACAGGTCATTTGACATCAGCAAGTTCACTCGCGGAAAAGTGTCTTGGACTTTGGGCACAACTCGTGGACACATTAAGCAAGCAAACAGATGATTTAAACACAAATAAACCACTGTCCAAAGTGAAAAATGTGAATAACGGAATAAATATTCCCCCAAGAAAAATCGTCAAAATCCACAGATGGGAAGAACTATGGGAAACATTACTCCACTACAAAGCAAAAGGGCAAGTGAACATCCTTCCAGCGATATATGTTCCGCAAAGTAGTAGCCTTGAGATATTATCAGCAATCAAAGAGGACCGCATCCATACGGTAGCAAATTAAATTTTAAAATTAGACTCATCGATGACCAAGTCACATCTTCTAACACTGTTACATAGTCTCTCAACCCATTTAACACAAACAAGATCAGCTTAAACTAGAATATCACAAGCAGTGCCATATATTTTTACGTCAGAGCAGTTTATTTGCCTATAAGGTGAAATAAAGAAATTGGCATCAGAAAAAGACCCTACCAAGGAACGGAATCAATGGGTTGAAGGCTAAAATGCAGTTGCTGTTCCAGTATTCTGAAATATTAGTCCTAGACCTTGATACTATATATCGCCCCAAGTATAGTACCCCACTCCCCAGAAAAACAGCCATTAGTATCTTAGCACCCAGTATTTTGTTCCATGAAACCAGGTCGGCTCAGCAACTAGGTCTCCAAGTTGTTAAAACAAGATGGCCAAGCCCATATCAGGCTGCCTCAACAACCCTATTCACTGAAGCACAATGAAGCCCAGCCATCTTTCACAGAATGGCTGTTCACGCAAACAACAAACTCCAAATGGCAATAAAAAGCATGAACTTCAACTTCCCATCCACAGAGCGAAAGAGAGAGAGAGAGAGAGAGAGAGAGAGAGAGAAGGTCTAAAAAAGGAAGGAGACACGAGAGATTACTGGGGGCATACCACTAGAACTCCATATGATATGGCATCTAAATCGAGTTGACACGGAAATGTAAGTTATGCATTTACGGAATTACTTTATTTTGATCAAAACCCAGAGTAATTTTCTAAGGATGACCAATCATCAGAACTTGTAGAAAAAGAAAGTAAAACTCCCAGATCAACAGCAATGATGACCTATCTCTAAACAAAACTTAGCCATCAAACCGTCAAAACCATATTTGGGATAACAAGCAAATTGATGTGATGTACAATCCACCTCACTATAGGGTCATAGTCCTAGCCTGGGCAATCCTTCATCAATCCATCAGAAAATGGACCTACGTACACAAGGATACACCTCTTCTGTACGCCCCACAGGTCTTAGAGTTTTTGTTAGATACTAGATAGAGTTAATATGCTACTACCATGGAACTAGTTATGGGAAACTATCGTAGATAAATTAACCATGTGAGGGGATTAGAATAGAAGTTCTCACTCTTCTCTATGGTGGAAGAGCAAGAACGGGAGAGATTGGACAAGCTGGTGGCTTAATTGGTGCTTGGGAGGCCAGCGGCAAGGGTTAGAGAGAGAGAGAGAGAGAGAGAGAGAGGAAAGGAAAGCTTAAGATAGTTAGAAAATTTGACTCGTCAGTTAATTCCCCAAGTTGTTTGCTATTGATACCAAGCCTCTAATTTATATAAAAGCTTTTTCAAGCTAATGGGCTTGATCCCTACTAAGTATATAATTATTTTTGTATCTTTCACAGCAAATCTATAAATATATAAGAATAGGGTTCTCACCAACATTTTATTTCCCTCTCATTCTCATTCTGGCTTCCTAAGCATGCTTTGCAATTTTCTATCAGTGTGTTGTGTATAGCTTAGCATAACTTTAGTCTGCCAAGGAAGAGAGAGAGAATGAGAGCAAACTAATGCAATGGTAGAGAGGAGCGACTAGAGCTCTTATTGCCATTTTATTCATGGCTTCTTGAATATGATAATCCTCTTTTAACTCTCTCTCCCTCTTGAAACACACACACACATATCAGTGATATGGTTTTTTTCTCAACTAAGACTGTCAGGCCCTTGAATATCAGCCCAAAGGACGAGAATCGGCTCCAAAAAGCTTCTGAAAGCTCTTTGGCTAGTCTTAGTCTTGAACAAGTCTCAAGTTGCTGGCCCATATAGTTCACTTGTTGAGCCAGTTTTCTACATAGGATTGGGCAACTTGTGGCCTCGACCATACGGTATTTTTCCATTCCCCTCCCCCCCCTCATTTTACTTCTATATATAAGTGGCATTATATTTATTTTGGACATAAAAAATCTTAATAGAAATTTCTTCATTTTTCTGAATCCTCTCTCCTCCATCTTATCCTCGGTATTCGTCAAACGTTGATTTTTATCCTTAATTCCTCAGAACTCCTTAGTTCAAAAAATAAACAGAACAATATATATTTACTTTCCCTCTTATTAGTTGTTGGATTTAGGGATGCTTTCTCTATATTTTTAATGGAAAGGTAGGCAAAGTAACCGTCCAATGAACACAAACTCGAGCAATACCATCCATTCCATCAATGAAGAGTCTTATTCCTCCAGCCCCAAAGGTCATCTTCACCCGATTTGGGAATGTGAGTCTTATTCCTCTATTCATTCTTTGTTTCTTCTATTTGGAGATCAATCATAAATAAATGTGAGTTTTAGCATTCCTCCATTTTTATTTTTATTTTTATTTTGCTTCCTCTACTATCCATAATAACATCACTTGGCGAAATCATAAGGGGTTAGGGAATTGGAAGCGGTATTGAACAAGAAGTAAAATGGCAAGAAAACCGTAACATCTAAATATAGGTTCTATGAATTACACACCACGTGTTCGTAGAATTACATGTGTTGTAGATTGGAGATGGAGCATCAACCTCTGCTCTTGACCAATGGCGTCAACATTCCTCACCTTACCACTATGCAAGAATGGTAAGCATTGCTTTCATATCAGGACTTTGGACAAATAGGTGCTCAAAATCACGGACAGTTTATTATTTATTTCTTGGGTTTACCTTTATTTTTTTTCCATCCCTTGGACCTTCATGTCTAGATTTTTAAGGTACATGAAGGATGTTGAAGACCAATGCTTTTGATGTATTAGGTAAACTTCATCCATCATTTGCTACCTCCAAACAAATATAATATCAATTATTGGGAGAATCATTATCATTCCTAATTTCTTTTTCTCTTTTTGAGCAAAATAATTTAGGACCTTTCAACCAGGCAATAAAGTTAAAATAAATAAAGAAATAAATAAATAATCCTTGCGTGCTTCCTGCATTGAAAATTAGCAGCCTTGCTACCTTGAAAATCATCATATAGTGTATATGAATTTGATTAGAAATTCTCAAAGCTTGGCTGTATATTTGTATATCATGCATTCAATGTGACGATAATTAAAGGCTTAACCAATCCAACATACTAGACCTATATATACTGTTGAATACCGTTCTAAGCAATGGTATTTTGTACTAGCACTTGCTTACTAATCATCCCTACAATGGAAAACATTTGCACATTGCTAACCGAGCTACAACCGTCAAAGATATTCAGCTATCAAAATGCTGGTCTTCCCTGTAGATGAAATTGCCAGCTCCTGCCTTCAGCAAGGTCGGTGCTGTAAGTCTCATTGTCTCAACATAGTTACCCATGATCATGACGTATAACCTACATTACAGTGCCATTGAACTTTTTAACAGTTATAGACCACATATCACGTTATCTGCAAAATTCTGACTTCATTATAGTAATTAGTAGCATTTAAAAACATATAGATATTCTTTAAAGGACATATATATTTCATCTATAACTTTTTACTAGGCCACAACAAACTTGAGTACGTGACATCTTCGCTAGCTTCTTACTGGTATGGGGTACTACCAATGGTGCTGGTTTGGCATCCTACCCAATTGATACTGTTTTAAGAGGAATGATGAACTATGGAGAGGCAATTAAGAACAGGAGTTTTATGGACACTTTCAGCTAGATTGTGAAAAATGAAGGGGCCAAGTCACTCTTCATGGTCGTGGTGCCAACATTTGGCGTGGTGTTGCTGGGTACGATAAGCTACAGCTCATAATGTTCAGCAAAAACTACGGGTCTGGTGGGAGCTAAAATGCAAGTATGATGACCATATTTGAATTTAGATTGGTAAAATTACTATCATTAGTTTCCAAATAATTTCTGTCAAATGGGAACAGAAATAGTCTTTGAATCTGCCCTGTTACTGGGGGCCTTTTTGGTGTTTTTTGGTGCCACACTCGGCAGATTTTTGAAGCATCCTATATAGTTGAGCCTTTTAAATTGGTTTTACTTCCAGGAAATAAATAATTATTCAACATATATCTTTATTAATACCGATTAATTTTACTGGTTACCTTTATTCGTGTGCACGTGTTGAAATGCTACTACATACAAAAATGAACGGATGATTTAGGCTTGGGGACATTGAACAATTACTAATCCATTAAATTATTTAAAGTGCAGATGAATGGAATTCAATCGACTATTATGATTATGGTCCAAAATTCCTTCATTTAATAGGGAAAAATTGAAAGACAGACTCAATACTTGGTCCATATAATTTTCAATTATTATGGTGTGCATTAATATTGATCAATCAGTGGTGTATTCAGTAAAGCAAACACACGTTTTCCTTTTGCACTTCACCATAATTGTCTGTGCTAATTATGAAATAGGAAGAAGCAAACATTTTTCAATGCAATAGATCTACAGTAATCATTTTTTGACAACTAAAATCAGGAGTATTATCAGTTGAGACTTCATTTGCGTTATCTAATTTTTCTGCCCAATACATGCAGATTGGTGATAGATAGAGGCATATAAAAGAACTCATTTGACATCATTCACACTCATTTTCTCTTTCTACTTATCTATTTGTTATGGTTAAAGCCAAATATTTTCGTCCTATCATCTCATTGTATGCCAAAGCTAATGATGTTGGTAATAGATTAGTAAGGGAGGTAGTAAGGGAGGTATATATAGCTTTCTCAAAAGTTATAAACCTACAGGGTTTGGAGAGAATAAATTGTGATAACGATGGTGTTTTAAAAGGTTTTTCAATAAGCATCTTCAATAATGAATGTGGTGTATAAAAGGGTTTTTCAAAATTTGTGACCTAAATTATTCCAGCATGGGAGAATAATGGAAATTACAAACCTACTCTTTCTCTCAAATGTGATTCAACTTGGTCATCCCACGAGCAAAATACTAGTTATCTTTATTACATTAATGAACAAGGCTACCTAAATAAAATAAATAATTTATTATTAGCCTTCTGATCCATCCCCAGAATTTGAGGATTGGGCCGGTAGGCTTAGTCGTGTCTAGTGGTAGGCCCAGACCACAAAATCATCCACAACATAATATCTATTTACCGTTAACCCTTATTCTTCTTTTTTTACTCTCTCCGTTTCTAGTAGGTCTTTTTAGCAATTCAAAACCCTAATATGACAATTATATCCTTCACTAGAAAATAATATGGTAATTAATGCATGGAATAAGGAAAAAAAAACTAGGGGTAAAAATGAAAACTAAGCATTAACTTTTCTAAAATCACTTTTATTTTGAAACAAAAATTTTAAAACGGAGGGAGTATTCTAAGATTTAGGAATATCTTTTATTAATTAAGGTTTATTGTTTTGTGTTGTTTAGCTTATAAATAAACACTTGTGTGCTTCAATTGCTTTCATATTATCATTATTTGTCAGATTTATGTGAAATCTGAGGTGAAGAGTAGCATTGTATTAGTTGAATATCATAAGATAGGATAAACTCATTCCACCAACCCAAGACTTAGTCATTATAGCCCCACTAGCTTTTTAGTGTTTCCATCACTAGAAATCTAGCCAAAAAAACTTGGCAATTTCTACAACCAAACAACTGTCCAAAAACCTAACCCTAGCCATAATCTACTACACTACTAGACAACTATTGCACCACCACTCTTCCACCAGCCTCTAACCACCTTTCCACCATTGTTTGCACCATGGAGTACCACCGTTGTAGTCAGACAAAAATCCAACTTCACACAACCAAAGTAGCACAGAAAGAAGATTATTTGAGTTCTACTATTGTTCGACGAAACACCAAACACCACCATCCTACGTTGTCAACCTTTGTAATGCACCATAGTTCGAAGTTTGTTTAAAGTTTGTGTCGCCATCTCAACACAATCAACGTGTTTAAGCCGAGGAGAAATCTCACAAGTTTTCCCTTAGTAGCCACTACATGCCCAATGTGAAGTTAACTTTGCCTTGCCACCATGCTTGCAATCCACTACACAAATAGTTAATTGTTAGTGCCAACCTCACCAAAGACACAAGACTTCATCACCGAGAACATTATAATCAAGGCCAAAGCATCCAAAAAGATGAAGCCTCAATCCTCATTATAATCATTCACTATTTCATTTCATTGATTTTGGATTAATTAAAAAAAATGATTGGCCACAAAAAAGAGAACAACAATGTAAAGTAAAAAATAAAAAACAAAAAAAGGTTTTATTTGTTATTTTATATTGATATTATTTTCTAACTATTGTTAGGAACAAAGATTTTCAACTCTTATAATGCCAAGTCAATTAGTACATTGAGGCTAGACTCACCATACTTGATATTATGATCAATAAGATGGAAAAATTGGTAATTTAACTAAGCAACATGGATTTGATGAACCTACCTGATATTTCCTTTGACTGCCACTATTAAGATCCATAGCTCTTTACCTTCATCTCAATATGCACCTTATTAGCCATTGTTATCACCCAATTATGGTGCGGAAATTATTCTTCCAGATTCTGACAGAAAGGAAGACCCAGATAACCTTTTAGAAGAGTTCAATATGGTCTATAATTTTTTTGTTTATCAAAATGTATGAAATGAAGAAAAAGTATCCTAAGCTATCAATGCAGATTTCAGAGAGTTGTGGACTGGAGTCAACTAAGACAATAGATGGTTGACAAATTCACACCTGTCAACTACGAACAAGAATAATCAAGATTTTACATGTTGTCCATACAGGGTTGAGATATTGAGTGATACACTTGAGAGTTTTGGAAACATACTACAAGTATTGTCAAGGAAAATGCAGTAAGGTCTTTGTGAATACATCCTCATGTAAGGTTGAGAGAATTGAGATAGAATTTTGAGAATATTAGAGAACACTATGGTATCAGTTTGATATAATAAAATTCATTCAAGGTATAAAACAATAACAAGCCTAATGCCCTATATATCTCTTATCAACCAAAAAAAGATAAAAACAATAAATGAATAAGATAAACTAAATCTAAATAACTAATAACTAGATAAGATCGGAATAATCTACAACTTATTCCTACACTAGTATTTCTTCCTATAAAAACTTTCTAATCCACATCTTTCTCCCTCACCAGAAAAGAGCTCAACTTTAGCAAGTGAGATCGTAGAAAATCATCAAGCAATGTAGAAGCCGCAACTCAAAGATTGTCTTCATGAACCCCAAAACAATCAAGACAAATGATTCTTCTTGTTGGCCTAAAAACAACAAGAACTTGCCCTAATACCAAATTGATGTTAAGGTTTGAGAAAATAGAGAGAGGAATTGGATAAAAGTAGATAAAACATGATGATATCATTTTGATATAATAACATTAATTTAAAGTTCAAAAATAATAACAAGCTTAAGGATCTATAAATAGCCTACGGGTCAAAAAATATAAAAACAATAACTGAATAAGATAAATAGAATATAAACAAGATAACTAATAACTAGCTAAAATATGAAGAATACACTTCCTTTCCTGCATTGAAATTCCTTCCTATGAAATTCCTTTCTATCTACATCACATAAAGTTCAACTAAGAGTAGCAGCTTTCGCTTAGTTGATCACGTTATCTCATTTGCTCTAGTAGATACAGAGAAGGCTAATTTTTGGCAACAATCTATCAAAAGATCTCCTAATCAACCTGCTAGTCCAAACAAGTCTTTTTCTAAGCCCACTGGTTCCAAGTTTACAAGATATTTATCTACAAACGGGTAGTTCATCGACACTAACCAAACTGTTGTGAAGCTTCTTATAAGTAGGAATAGTCCGATCTCAATCTGTGATTAAAGGAGTACAAGAAAAGCCTCATGTCTGCAGTTCAATATCTAATTATATACAAGTGATGAGAATGATGTAATCTATACTTTGTAGTCCTAGCCTAAGAAGTCGTCTAATGGTCCATTGGAACAATAAGCCCACATACACATTGATCAACCTCTTTCCATAATCCCCACAAGTCTAATTAGTTACTAAATAGAGTTAATATCTATTTATATTAATCTTTATAGCTGGTTAGGATTTAGGAATATTGTTTTGTGTTATCTAGCCTAGGCCTTTATCTACTTGCAATTATTGTTAGATTTCAAAAGTAATAAGATTTGTGAGGCTTATGTGAAACCTAAGGTATTGATTCACAAGTATGAGCTATTGAACCTTAGAATGAGATAAGCTAGAGCAGACCCACCATAACCATTTCCTAATCTTCACCAGCCTATCTTCTTTGCATGTTATTTAATCTAATACTAACTTATGTTTTCTTTTCATGTCTTTTGAATCTCCCTAGAAAAAAAGTTAATTGATAGAAAGTGATAGCCTATGGGTACAAATAGAGGGCATCATCAAGGGTGAAAATTTCCATTTGCTATCAGTCAACCAATCCCACAACCACAATTAATGGAGGGTGGTGCACACTGGCAGAAAAGAAGGGAAGGCAACACCCCAAGTGTAACACCCCAAAATTAACTATTTTTTTTTGAAAAGCGGAAGCAATTAAGATAGAAACACTTAAAACCTGTGAATTCTGGGAATGTTACCGCCACACTTAGTACCAGACCGGTTCTCTCCGACCGTTCCAGTACCAAGTGCTAAGGCTAAAGGAAATAGTAATCCATCAATTATAAATCAAGACAACTAAACTCCGAAAGCATTAAACGGTTGTAAAACAAAAGTCAGAATACGCATAAAGAATTATTATTCAAATTAAAAGGAGAAATAGCTTACAACCGATAAAAGATTAACAAAAATAAATAGAATTACATAGAGACTGAAATATGGCCACAACTCTCTTGAACTTGAGCCAACCACAACTCAACACACAGCCCCACTAGATATCTCACCCACCTGCACAAATCAAAAGGGCATACTACTCGTGGGAATGAGCAGCACCCATGAAAAGGGTGATCAGTACGCTACGTACTGAGTAAGGTAACCGAGCAATAAGGCCAACACACAAGCATATAATCCATGCAGAATAATAACAAGGCAATCCAACATAACAACATAAAGATATATGAACAATTCAAGTAAAAGTACAGAGGCCCATATATAATCAAGATTAATCATTTAATTAATCTCTTATCAGAATCCGATTCACACCATGCCTTTTATCAATCCATGCGAGCATAGGAACACCCCACTATTATAACCGATGGGCCGGTCACAATAGAGCATCATGCCCTAACCACTATTATTACCGGTGGATCGGTCACACATAGGGTACAACCCTAACCACTATTCGTGACCGATGGATCGATTTGGTTCCTGCTCGCATAGTGTTCCACTGTAAGTAATTAGTATCTTTTAAGAGCATTAACGATTCTGGTTTGTGTTTATTGAGCTCGAGTCACCCCACTAATTTTACCAGTGGGCCGGTCACATATAGGACCTCATGTCCTAACCACTATTATAACCGGTGGATCGGTCGCACATAGGACTACGCGTCCTAACCACTATTCCTGACTGGTGGATCGGTTTGGACTCGACTCAATAATCTCCCACTTTAAATGATTAGTGTCTTAAATATTTTATTCAAAGGCATTCGCCATGCACGAATCATAAATCATAAATCCCATATTCATCATCATACTTTATTCACCAATTACACACGTGCTACCACCAAACCCCAGACATACATGAATCGCTCCCTTTACACTTATCCTCCAATTCTACTTCACATCTCACGCTAGGGTTTTATCCCGAAACCCTAATTTAGGCCTTAACATCTCTTCTTACTCCACCTCACATCACCCAAATTATTTTAACCCTCCACACATCACAAATCATCGATTCCATTCTCATAATTACACCTTAATCACCAAAAACACATGATACAACAAAAACCTTAAGCAGCCACACTAAACCTTAATCAATCACCACAAACCATAATTAACCACTCCAACCCTAGCTCCGTATCCTACGTACCCAGATAATGTTCCACGTATTAGTTTTTATCCAAAGTGTTTAACTACCCAAACAATGCTTACATTACCTTCCTTACATCCCAAATTAACTTTTCATACGTAAATTTTACTCCCATGCAGACTTTACACATCCCATGCAACCATTCGAACTTTTCATGTAAACCCTAAATTCCATGCAATCATTAACTCTCATACAAAACCCTAACTCCACCATGCAACCCTAATACCACCACAAAAAACCCAAGATTCCGTCATACAATACCCTAAATTTAATCCATACCAACCAAATATTCATCCTTACCAAACCCTATATTCAATTCACATAAACCCGAAGATTCATCCTTACAAAACCCTACATTCAGCCATATTAAACCCAAAGATTCATTCACACAAAACCATAAATTCAATCCATACCAACACAAAGATTCAAATCATATAAAACCCAAAGATTTGTCCACATAATACAATTGATTAGATTCTCCCCTTTCATAACCACAAATTAGATTCTCCCATATAATATCATAAATTACATTCTCCCAAAAAACATCATAAACTAGATTCTCCCTAACAAACCATAAATTCAATTCTCCCATATAACATCATAAATTATATTCTCCGCATAAAACCCTAAATTATACTCTTCCACATAAAACCATAAATTAGATTATTCCTTATAAAACCATAATATTAGGTCAACTCACTTCCCTTAGTCAACTTCTTTCTCCATCCTTAGTTTTCATCCTTTCCCCCATACAAACCATACCAACATCCTCATATGCATGTCTTTTTAGGGTCACATGCAAACACATATTATTCCATACACATAGTACACATGCCATATAGCAACACCAAATCATGCTTGGATTCCATGCCATACCAAATATGCAATAATAACAATAATAACATAGGATGCATAACATATAAGGAACACAATGCATATTAGCACACAAAAGGCCTTAGCACCCCTTACCTAAAACGACACCGGTCTTGGAGCATGGTCCTACGCCTCCTTAGGGCTTTGACCAAAATAATATCATACTAATAAAATAACCTTAACAAAATTCTAACTTTGCTAAAGACATAAAAAATAATAGATATATTATAAACATTTTTAATATAGGGTTAAAGACTTTACCCTAATAATAATAATGATACTAATATAATAATATCAAAGATAATAAAACTAATATCAATGAGAATATAAATAATAATAATAATAATAATAATAATAATAATAATGATAATAATATATAAGCTTTAAATTTTAAAGTGGGGTTTCGACACTACTTATAACTAATGACTTACCATTTATTTAATGTTAATAATAAAATTAATAACATATATAATAATATTGAAATAATAAAGATAATGATAATAATATTATTAATGGTTATAGGAACAATAGAAATAATAATACTAAAATACATAAGTGCGAATGTTGATACAAAATTAGGGCCTAAGATTTTCCAGAATAAATAATAAAATGTTAATAATAATTATTCTAATAATTATAATATTAATAATAATAATAATAAGAATGATAATAATCCTATAATAATTCAATTAATAACTTAAAATTTGAAACTAACAATAAAATTATTTTATTACCACTATCTACCCTGCAAGTACAATTCAGCATAAATTTTATATCAAATAATAATAAAACATATTAAGAACATAAATATTAAGAATAATAATAATGGTATTTATATGTAAATAATTGAAATAATTTAAATCAAGGCTTATAATAATATGGAAAATGATTGAGAGGGTCTAGGGTTCAACCCTAGGCTGGCGGGGATAGGCGGAACCAGCTGTGGTGCACGGCGGCTGCGGTGGTGGCCAGAAAAATAGAAGAAACGAGGGAAAGATGGATGTTGGGAAAAAGATAGGGAGAATTGAGGTGATAAAAGAGGTGTTTATGGTTTCCTAGGAGAAGAGGGACAAAATGATGGTGGTGGTGCAGCCAAAGGTGGCGGCGCACGGTGGTTTAAGGCTTCGGGGTCAAAATTCTGGCCAAACGAGCAACCAACTTTACACGTTTATGGAGGCTCGTGCAAGAAGAATCGAGAGGTGAAAATAGTTTAGTTAATTAGATGAACTTTCAGGGAAGAAAAAGGAATGTTTCGGTGGCGCTGAGGTTGGCTAACAGCGGTGAAATCTGCGTCTAAAGTTGGGGTGGCGGCAACTCGGCTTAGGGTCTTGGGGAAGAACAAACTCCAAATATTCCCACAATCCAGCTATTTATAGATTTTAGATGGTATAATAGGGTTTTGGGTGTCGGTAGGAAAGCATTAGATGCGAGAATTTGGGTGGCCGGTGGCAGCAAACGGTCGGGCATCGTTTGGTTTGCCTCGAATTTTCGCGAGGCTGGGGAGAAGAAACGGGCGAGATATAACGTCGAATAATTATGCAAATTTAATCCTGGAGTTAAGAGGAAGACAATGAGACAATAAAAAGCCGGTATTAATCACCGTAGCCTGAGATGCCATTGATGGCAGCCAGCGTTGCAGCGTCGTCGACGACAGGGAAAGGAGGAAGAAGAAGACGGGTGGCCGGGCGGTTCGCGAAGGAAAAAAAAGAAAGAAAAGGAGGAAGAACCGGGCGGTCGGGCGCAAGGGAGGGTGCGTTAAATCGAACGACGCGTTTCGGTGGTAACGGAGCCAAAACGTGGCGCGGCGGAGTCGGACGAAGGAGGCCGCGCGGGCTGGGCCGAAGAGGAAGAAGAAAAGGAAGACTGGGCCGCAGCTGGCCCAGTTCGGGGAAAAAGAAGAGGAAAAAGGAAAAGAAGAAAAAGGAAAGGAAAAAGGAAGAAAGAAAAAGAAAAAGGTTAAAGGGAAAGGAGAAAAATACTTAGATTATGGCCAATTAAATTAATCTGAAAATTTAGAATATTTGAAATTAATAATATTTAAATAAAATAATATTTATATCCCTTTTTTGGCTAAATTAGGATTTTTAAAAGATTTTCCATATATTCCATTTTAATTAGCAAAACACCCAAATTTTCTTCCATTAAATTATTTATAAAAATAATATTAATTTGGAATTATTTTCTCTTTCTTATTTTAAATAAAATAATTTATTTAGTTAATTCCCAAATTAAAATCTTTAATTAGTTAAAATACCCAAATTCTCTCCTATTAAAATACTTATAAATTTATTCTTGATTTGCCCTAATTAATTTCCTTTTATTTTAAATAAATTAATATACTTAATTAACTTTTATAATAAAACCTTATTTAAATATACTATTTAAAATTAGAAATTTTCGGGGCATTTCACCAAGATAGTCCAAGATGCTCTTAATCAACTACCTAAGCCTTGGATTAGTTCAAATCAACTATGTTTATGCCCTCTAGCCATAGCTCAAATCACAACTCCCCTGTCTACCTCTACCTTACAGCCCTCCCATATAGTCCACACAAGGGGGTAATAGTTATGGTCAGGCTTCTCGTTCCTTTAGTTTGGTATAACCAATACTAATTTAAAGGAAGAATTGAGGTACAACTTCAGCATGCTAGTGTCTCATGGCCTAAATATCACAAGGGATTACTATTAGCCTGCACTAGACATGCATTTACAATGATGCTACCGAAAAATTAGGGGTCTTAATTATCCCCAAAAGCATAAATAGCTCACCTTTTGGTCAAAATGTTTGGTATGTCTTTCATCGATCTATTTGAGTCCAGGATTAACCAAATCAACGTTGGATCTTACCAATAAGCTGTTATTCAAGAGGCAAAGGATTCACAATGATCACCAGCACTACAATGATAGAGTTTTGGTAGAATGGACAGGACTCTCTTGGCCTTAACCTCGTTGGTAAGGCATATCTCCCTCATAACTATTATTTCATATTTGATGGGCATATAAGGTTATGTGCAGTGAATTTTTTAGAATTATCGAATAAAATTAGAATAAAAAAATTTGACAATACCAAAAAGAATATAAAGGTAATGATAATAATTACAATTATAATAATTATAACAATAGTAATATTACAAATAGGAAAAACATTATGGCATTAACAACAGTAAAATGATAATAACACATTATATATATATATATATATATATATATATATATATTATATATATATATATATATATATATATATAGATATATATTAAAAAGATCCGAGAAGAACCTAGTCTAAGTCGTTAGATTATTATTTTATGCTCAAGATATAATATTGGAATTTTTCAATATATAATATTTTCAAATATAGACTAAATACATGTATTAGGAAGTACATTGGCCACTGGCCCTTTGTTTGAGGTATTATCTAAATGATTATAATAATTACATAGTTTAAATAAGTAGTTACCATATAAGATTATAAATGAAGTCATCTAATAAGATTGTTCAACGTTAACTGTCATAGTGCTCTCTTGCATACCACTTTTCTCACTCTCAGAAGCTTGCTCACCATCTTTCTTACATTTCCTCTAATATATATTGATTTCTCTTCATCCATATTAAATATTCCTTCATAAACCAAACAAGAGAAAAACCTACTGCCTTCTAAAAATCAGAAGAGTGCATAGGTTAATCAAAAAGGTGGAACTAAGGCAAAATTGGAATTATTCTTCAACATCATATAATGAAATGAATCACATCCCATGACCTAGACAATGTACAGGGATATTTAAATGTAATATAATGTCAGGTCATGCATGTGACTTAACATGATGCACATGATTCGACTAAAGTGTTAATAGTAGTGTTTTACTAGGCACAAAAAAGGTATATGGGTCTCTAGAAAAAGACAAGAAGAGATCTCTAACTATACATTCATCCGCCATCATATATTACTCATCTTATTCCATCCCATGTAATTTAGACAATCCAGAGTACATACCTCTCAAGATTCTATAAAAGACACAATAATACATAACCTAAGTCCGTCCTTTAACACTTCCCAACTCAATCATCATTAATTTATAATACCAAGAATATATCCTAACATAGTATACCTTATACAGACTACAAAATGAAGCGCATCTGTTATTTAATTATTTCACCTAAGTACCATAAGGAATATATAATCCTTAAGACCACACTAGGCACAATTCATCTCAAAATCAAAGCCACTTTGTTAATTCAGAAAATAAGATGTTATTATAACGAAATAACTATAGGCTTCCAAAGAACAAGTGGTAAATACAACAACATGATTTGATACATATTATGTACAAACAACCAACCTTTCAAATAGATTTTAATACAAAAATAGTATCCATACCAATCTAAAATACACATTAAAAAATTATAACTCCCAAAAGATTAATCCATAACTCCAAACACTAGTTAAACATGTGTAAGTCATTTATTTCACATTATTTCCTATCTTACCATCTCTATGGAATGTGTAGAAAATTCCTATCCACACAAATTCAGGGGTCAAAGTCTAAACTTGCCTATAAAATCCATCTTTCCCAAGTCATTTTTTACACCCCTTCATCTCTTAATAATCTCTGCTTCCTTTGAAGATCCTAGAACTTCTTCATAGTTAAAAAGGTAAGAACGGTGATAGTCCCTTTCCAACTTATGTTGGATCCTCTACTCGTTGTCAATATAGATCAACTGTCTAGGCAATTGATTGTGAAGATACCACATAAATGGACAATTAACACTTTGATCGAGTTGTATAAGAATAAAGCTACTATTTAGAGTTATAATAGCTACAAAGGTATCAATAAGGTGATAGATATAAGGTTGTAAAGGGTGAAAATCCATCTTTCACAAGTCATATCTTGCATCCATTCATCTCTAAGAATCTCTATTCCTTTTCTAAATCTATTGAAGGTCCTAATATGTTTTCATAGTCAAGAGGGTAAGGGTGATTCTTACTTTATAATTCATGTTGGATCCTTTACTCATTTTCAATATGGATCAACTCTATAGGCAATTGATTGCAAAGATGCCTGGTGAATGGAGGGTTAACACTTTGATCAAGTTGTATAAGAACAAAGGCGATATTTAAAGTTGTAATAGATATAGAGGTATCAAGCCACTCAATCATACCATGAAACTATAATAAAGGGTGGTGGAATTAAATTTGCAAAGGGATACATCCATATTAGATAAAACATTTCTGCCATGTAGAAGTTATCCATACCAAACGTCTAATGAGAACAATAGAGAGAGGGGGACTTGTAATGGTTTTGATAAACCTCCAAAAGGCATATGATTGAGTCTTAGGAAAGATTTTGTTGTGGAGCTTAGAGGCCACGGGTACAAGAGAGAGAGAGAGAGAGAGAGAGAGAGAGAGAGAGAGAGAGAGAGAGAGAGGGAAGGATGGTAATTCAGGATATGAAGGGATTTTGACGAGGAGGCAAATTACTATTGGAGACAGCGAGAACTTCACATAAGGCTATGGATCAAATGAATTGACCAAGCAAATCCAGGAGGCGTGTCATGGTATATGTCATTTGCAAATGATATGAAACTAAAGAAGTCATTAACATCAAGCATGAGGCATGGAGAAATCGACTAAAGTATGCAAGTTTCAAGTTGAGTAGGACTAAAGGCCTATTCTCCCCACCATATTTTTAGTAGATGAGATTAGCAAAATTTTGATAATAACAAATGGTATATAAAATTAATGATAATAATTATAATTATAATAATATTAATGATCATATTAGCAACAATAGTGATGAAATAAATATTAATTATGACAATAGTAATAGTAAATATACACTAAGAACAATAATTTTTTTAGTTCAAATCAAATCCAATAACAAAGAGACGAATAGAACAAGGCCTAAGATGGAGTATACAAGGTTGTCCTTCAAAGGGTATAGTGTTGCCGTGAAACTCATAGTTATAATTGGTTGAAGTTCATAATTAGTAAGAATAGTTTTAATTATCTTGGCTCTATCATGCAAATTAATGGAGAGAGAGATGGAATCTTATATTGCATGAATGTTGAATGGAGAACATGGAGGGAATGCAAGTCTTATGTGATAAGATAATCCCTTCGAAAATCAAAAGGAAGTATTATAAAATGGATATCAAGACAGCTATGTGGTTCAGGGAATGTTAGCCAATCAAGCAAACTCACCATGGTAGAGATGAGGATGCTCTGCCACTACTAGATGTGCAGCCTAGAAGGGATAGAATCAATAAAGAAGTTCTAAGGTATGGGGTGACCCTTATTAAGGGTAAGATGCCAGGGACTGCATGCTGCCCTAGGGAGTTCTGAGTAGAGTTTTTTAGGGACACAAAAGGAGACAATGAGAATGAGATAGAGCTATGAAGAGCTGGCATGAGGTGATTACACAAGTGACCTTATAAGAAGTTGTGGTGATAGTGGATTAGGGTAGTTAACCTTACTTTGGGGACCTCCTCCTATCTTATTAGCTACATTATGCATCTAGGATACGTATCACCTCTTGTTCTTAGCTAGATTCTTATTGTTGTTGAGGTGTGCTTGCACCTATTATTTTTATGTGTCATCTGTATTAAATGTCATTATTGATTTTGTTTTGCATGTCTAGTTATTTTTATCTATCACATTTGAGTGCCCTTAGTTTGTACATTTTGGTGTTACCCTTTGTAACATTATTTATGTTATTGTTAGTTCTATTTCTTGTCTCCATATTCTCACACTTGTCCATTTGAATAACTAAGAGAAAGTGGTACAACGAATGTTGAATATTACTCTTATACTAGTTTTACATACACAATTATTGTAACACCCCCCAAAATTTACACATTCTTTTAAAGCAATACTCATAAATTAAAACTATAAATTACCAAACCAGTTTACTCCTACCGTTCCAGTACCAAGTGCTAAGGCTAAGAAAACACTATTAGTAATACCATAAAATCCAAATTTATAAAAACGAGAATCAGAGTACGCGCAAGTCTTACATAATTCGAAATACCAGCAATTGTTTTTCAGATAATAACTAAACAACATTAATAAATTTGTTTCTACAACTCAAACATAATAAAAATAACACGATTCATAAATTAAAAAGGAAAATGGCCACATCTCTCTAGAAATCGATCCAGCCCAGCTAAAATAGTGGGGGATCCCGAGCTCAACAAACAAAACCATATATGTTATTAAGATATAGGAAGATACTAATTACTTACAGTGGAACACCATATGAGAAGGGGTTAGACTGATCCACCGGCATATAATAGTGGTAGGGCATGTACTCTAAGTGAATGATCCACCGTCTATAATAGTGGCCAGGAGCCAAAGTGCCTTGGAGACTGATCCACCGGCAAAAATAGTGGGGTTCCCGTACTCGTATGGACTTGATAAAGAGCATGGTGTGGAAATGGATTCGATAAAGGCTTGATAAAATAAATAATTTGATCCGTATTGAGTCCTAGCATCTCACCTGAACACTTATGTGTACTAATATGATTGAGTTTTTATGTCTTTATTATTATATTATTGATGATGTGAAATATGTATGCTAGTCTTATTACTTGGTTACCTTACTTAGTACGTAGCGTACTGATCACCCGTTTCATGGGTGCAGCTCATTCCCACAAGTAGAAGGCCCGTCTGATCTATTGCAGGTAGGAGACACCTACTTTGATGCTATCGATGTCTACGGGACATCAGGAGGGGCAAAGTGATAGCTGGGCTGGATCAATTTTAGAGAGATGTGGCTGTTTTCCTTTTTAATTTATGACTCATGTTATTTTTATTATGTTTGAGTTGTAGAAACAAATTTATTAATGTTGTTTAGTTATTATCTAAAAAACAATTGCTGTTATTTCGAATTATGTAAGATTTGCGCATACTCTGATTCTCGTTTTTATAAATTTGGATTTTATGGTATTACTAATAGTGTTTTCTTAGCCTTAGCACTTGGTACCGAAATGGTAGGAGTGAACCAGTCTAGTACTAAGTGTGGCGGTAAGATCCATAGAAATTTATGGTTTTAATTTATGAGTATTATTTTTTTTAATGTGTAAATTTTGGGGGTGTTACAATTATGCACTGGCTACTTTTTGCCTTTTTATTGTTGCATCAAAAGCTTTTTAAATAACTTCTCAATTGGACCCTTCTAAAAGCAATTAGCTAATAAAGGTTAGATTGTGTACACCAAACAGACCTTGCTAATGGTGGGATGCATACTTGGTTGTTGATGATGTTGTTACCAATTAAGATCATACTATTATGGTAATCTTATGATTTTATATCACTATATAAAGAAACCTAATATGGCGATAAGAAATCAAGATAAAGGATTAACAATAATTGTTAGTTCTCAACTACAAACAGCCTCTCTATACACTTGTCCTTTCTCTAATACCCACCAATCATTCACGATTCATCCTCTTACATACTCTTAAGTTCATTCAATCTCACATCTATCTTGTGATGGGATTCGAGCCCACAAGTGCAATCGAAGCAAGTAGATTTTTATCAGAAGTACGAAAAAGTATAGAGAAGCATTTCATAAATATCTTGAGATTACCCAATCACAACCACGATGTCTCACCCAACCACTTTCCACATCACTATGGCGAACACCACAACCCAAACTGTCATGACCAACACCATCATCCATCATGAAACCCTACAACCACCAAACACCACTGTTAACCTCCACATCACCACCACTAGAACCTATCACCATCCCTCATCTTTGTCACCAACTACCACCAACATAGTGCCAACAAACCCTATCAACCAAATGATCACACAACTACCAACAAACCACCAGCCACCCCAAGCAACACCATCAACAACCATCATTGCACCCATAAACTATTCACCCATCATCCCCCACCAAAATCTAATATTCGTCCTTAAATCCTTGACGATAATCCTTAAAATCCTAACCATCTCAAGCAAAACCACTCTGACATCCCAACTATCACTTGCACTACATCTAACCACCAAGCCATCCACCATAAACCCCAAATTACCCCACCTACAAGGCCTCCCACCCATTTTCATCACTATGATGCAGCCCCACAAACCCTAACTACCTTACCCAACAACACCATAAACCCCATGGCTACGCAACCAGCCTAGTTCTCCTCCTTATCACCCATCCTCTTATCTACCTCCTTTCAAGGCCTCCACCACAACTCCAATAATCCTTCTCTAAGCCTTCAAGGCCACAACACATGGCTATAACCTACCATAACTCTACTTGAAAAAGTAACGGTTACTCGAGACCTAGATTGTCACTCCTTACCCTTTACCAAAGAACACCAACACCACCAATCATTCCTGACGCGTTTATCATGTTGTCTAGTGGTATTTTCAGTGTAAGCAATTCTGGAAATGAATGCTTTTTATGCGCCAATAATCATAAAAAAAAATTTCCAAGCTTGTACGATATTATGCTAGTTTAATCTTCATGGTCTCTAACACCGCATCTCTAGTCCAAGATAACCTGAAGAACCGCTAAAACTTTATTACGACATATCTAGACAGACAACCTTGGAATCCATAGGTAGAAAGCTAACAAAAAGTTTCTAGCAACATCCAAAGTCTTATAGCAACTCCAATAAAGTTAGGTAGCTTAGTTTTTCATAGTCAGCTTCAATTAGCCTTGTGGTGAGACCAAATAAGCTCACTCCTCTAGTAGCTAAGGGAAACAACCAATTCATCTTCAAGCACTACTTAAATCACTTGGGTGTAGTTTTGGGAAGTCCTCCAATTCACTTCCTCGACAAGCTTGCTTGGTCATTTGGCCTCCTTATGCCTTGAATGCTTAATAGCCTAGTTGCAAAGTCTATGGTCTAAGATAATAGTTTGGGGAATTGCAAATCAAAAACCTATCCAGTCTTTGTAGCTCCATTATAGCCAAAATAGTGTATCACTAGGAAGAAACAATCACAGCTTGTGTGCATGCCATCAGTTGCTTATGTTCCTGAGTAAAGGTCAAGCATCCCTTGGGCCTTCAAGTTTTTGCAGAAGGTATATTGATAACTTGAAGGGCATCTCTAACAAGAACTCACTGGTGAATGTAATAGAGCTCACATGCCTTAGCCCTAACTTCAAGCTTGAGGACAAGCTCTATGTGTGGGGGGTATATTATTATAAACATAGGTCACTTAGCCTTAACCTTTCCATACTTAACCTTGCTTTAGTAAGATATACCACCTACATATATTGTTATTTCAAATTATATCAATTATTAGATTATTCATAATTTTTAAGATATTATTCTTTACTAAGCATTGCTCGATTCTTTTGATATCATATCATATAAAATATAGCTTAGATACATATTAGTGACAAGAAGGCCCTAAACATTTAAGGAAATAATATAAATGATTGTAATAACGTAATAATTATAGGTTCTAGATTAAATACTTGATTAACATGAAAGAACAACTCAAGCTAGAAAATCAAAAATAATTGTTAATTCTCCGCTACAAGCCTCCTCTCAATACACACACTCTCTGACACATGCACACTCTCACAAATCATTATTAATCACACTAATTCAACACCTTACATAATCTCACATCCATCTTGAAAAGAGTTCAAATCCCTTAACACAAAAGAAAATATGGGAAGGTTGAGTTGTTATCAAGCTATGATGACTATATAATTAATGCAACAAATAACTTGTGTGAAATTTGCAAGTAAATTATCTATGGTGCCAATGGTGAATGGCTAGTGGAAGCATATGTGGAAATGGTTAGTTAAAGACACATCATCCATCATGGTGGGAGAAATTGTAATGGGTTATGGTCCATATCCATGAAAGTAGAACTTCTATACATGCATCTAGCAACTCCCCATCATGAACTTGAGATATTTCAAGGTTTACTACAATTGGTCAAACAATCACAAGGCTTCCCACAACACTTACTATAAGCTTGATAGAGCGATCTACAACCATGAGTGGATAGATGGCCATACAAAACACCACCACAAAAAAATTCATATCATTCATTAATGGCATTCTTTCTAATTTAGAGTACTCAAGCAACAACCATCTAGGTTGTTCGATTATTAGATGGAGATTGAGGCAGTTTTCACTATATTCAACGGGTGAAGGTTAACAGCTTCTTGTAATCCTTTTTACACAAAATAAAGCTCCTCAACCCACCTCCCTTTATCAGGGAGCTAAATGGAAAATACACTGACATCATTATCACAGTTTTTGAAGCTGGAACACAAGCAACTCCTACTAGTTACCAACCATGTAAATGTTGAGTTACTCTCAACCTTCAATAGCTCTCAAAATGCGAAGAGCTTTTCTTTAGCATGAGTCTCAAGTTTAATGGTTAGTGCTTGGTGATAGCAACACATGATTCTTCTATGTTGTAGTCGATGGAAGGCAACACAAAAATCAAATTACCACACTTAAAGGCCATGAAGATTTAATATTGGCCAATCATCTTCCATATCTAGATTTTAGCCCAACTAGCTCCTTTTCACCTGATTTGACTTTTTGACCATCCTATGCTTCTAATGCATATGGTAAGGTTTCATTTCCACTTGAGTGTAACCAAAATAGAGAACAAACCAAAGGAAAAATAAAGGGCAGAGAAGTGATATTAGCAACTTCTAAGGGTATGCTTACTCTTGAATATTAAACTAAGGTATACAACTCTTGAGAGAAGATTTAAGATATTTTGACGAGAAAATTCAGCCTTCAAAGTTTGGACTTGGCAAACAATCAAAGGCTAGGCAATATGCATCAAATTGGGTTTCCACCTTTTTCCCTCATGCTAGACTAACCCTTTATGGAAAAGGGTTATCTTTCTTTGGTTACAACCCTAGTTCAATTCTTAATAAATGTCCCTTTAGTAAAAAATGAACCAAGGTACAACGAAATAGGAGGAAGAAAACTAAAGGCTAAGCTATCCTTAGGAAGATACACTTTGACTATGTGTAAGTATATACTTATACTACATGGCCAGCTATTTAAAGTTTAGAGGAGGCTCTCCTCTTACCATAATCAAGGTGAAAAAAATCCAAAAACCATAAATCAAGCCTAAGAACAACTAAAATAAGAACAAAGATAAAAAGGAAGACTATTAGTTAACAATGGGTTAGAAAATCAATGCGTGTTATGTTCTAACTTTACACACAATCCCAAAACAGAAAAAGGTGATTTCCTAAGCACAAACACAAGCCAATTGTGACCATGGGGCCAAGGAAGACTAGTGATGCAGGAGCAAACACTCAATAATTCTCTTTCATAATTACAGAACCAATTATTCTTCATTTGGAAAGTATCTCTTAAAAATTTGAAGACAAACGGATGGTTACATTGTTAGAAACATACCAAATAAGCAACTAAGAGTCTACGTACATACGCATGGTATGCATGGAATGCATGACCACATGCATGGGCAGTTTTTTTTCAGCATTATTATTAATTTAGTTAATTATTTAATTAAGTAGTAGAGTTGGATAATAGATAAAGCATAAAGTAGCATAATATCTTTTAACTTGGAATCTTTTGAATTATGGCTTTTAGCTAAGTGGTAGAATGGCTATATACAGCCAAAAGGTCACGATTATGTGAAGATCAATATTGAAGTTGAATATAAGTTGAATTGTGTGTGAATTCAATTCAAGTTAATCAAATCTGTGTGAATGATTTAGCTTGAAAGTCTTAATCTCTTTGTCAATATGAATAAGAGATTAATTCATATCTTTTCTTCTCTCCATAATCCATATTTTTCCATCCATAGTTATCATCTAAAACTCTTCCAAAATCGAGCATGATTGAAGCCCTAATTCAGTTTCCATATTCGAAACCCTAAACCACCATTTGAAACCCTAAACCCTTACATTCGAACCAAACAAAACATTAACCCCTTTATTTGACTTAAACCCTAACCCTTATCATAAACCACAACATCATCCTCCATCTAAACCCTAACATTCAAAGCTCATCATCCTCAACATACCATTGTCGAATGCATATCCTAATTATCACAACTCATTTGAACCATCACTATAAGATAACCATCACCTTCTAATCATACTTATTTTATTCGAATCATCACCACCATCTTTCCATCCTATTCGAATACTTTAAACCCTAATACACCATCATGGAATCATATTCTAATCAATACCAACATAATCAAATCATATTCTCACCAATTTGAGAATTCCTTCCTCCCACACACATCAACTAGGGTAGCTCTTCTCTTAGTAAGCATGTCGTTCACCATAAAGATAGCCAGCCATGCTATGTTCTCCTCTAAAATAATCTTGATGGAATGTGATTTGTAAGAGTTGATGGATTTTGATCTTAGGTTTGCAGTGTGATAAGTATTAGCCATATTTGATGCATTTAGGAAGCTCTTGAATGATGGAAGGATCAAATGATGTTAATGATGATCACATATGGTGTTGAATATGGATGAGGGTTTCAAGTTTTGTGGATGGAAATGAGGGATATGGACAAGTGTTACTTGAATCAACAGGAGGAAGAAACACAAAATAATAATCTTGCAGTGACTAAATACTTGAATGCCTTAAGAGGTATCAAACTCACAAAGTATTTGATAAGTCCTCAATACTCGCTAAGAGAATTGATTACAAAGACTCACAAAGAGAATTTTTTTGGCTTTTCAAATGAATTTACATGACATGGCAATAACATTAGCCATATCCCTCTTTATATATCCTTACATTTTGACTAATTTAAAACAACAACCCATGATCACGTTATATAAGCATTGGTTAATAACCAACATAAAAAACTTAAACTAGTTCAATAACTAACTTTCAAATAAGTCTTCTAGAACTACAACCAACTTTACAAAAAAAAAAGGAGCTATGTCACAAATGTAGTTACAAAATACCAAACTATACTTGGTAACCTTGCGTGTGAGTCTTACACTTGGTTGTGCTAATGTCTTCTTGGTCTTCTTCACCACATTGAAGCATTGTGACTTCTTTAGGATATCTTTCCTCAATCAACTTGCTAAAATTCAAGAGTCTCAAGTAAAATAGGTTCTAACAAGCTTTTCTTTGTGCTTGCTTCACATAATTCTCCCCATATTGAAGAGAATTTACATCATCATCATAAGAACTCAAATCATTGAAAGTGTCACTTACACCTTAATACGATTCTAGAAGCTCCAGCCTCTAGCTTATATGCAATATCACCACACTTCTCAAGCACTTCCATTTTCCCTAGGCATCAACTTATTCCTCCTTTTAAAGGAAAACTCTCTTCCTTTTATAGATCTTTGGGCTTCAAATCAAATTACCTTCGACTCTTGTTAGATTTTTACTTGTATTTATCATTTATCTTCATAATATATGCTCGAACTTGATTATGCATCTTCTTGAATTGCTTAAGTCTTTCTGTTGTATCAAAGCTCATCAAATCCTTTTCTCATATTAATTACAAACAATCCATGAAATAATGTCCCTAATGTCTAATTTGTACCCTTAGTTCGGCCATTTTGTAGATGATATGAAGCGCTAAATAACAATGATAATGTAACACCCCAAAATCACGACTTGAAAATTTCATTAACATTTTGCTTTATGGAAGCAGAAATTAAAGAACGGTGTATGTTACCGCCACACTTAACATATGTCCGGTCTCCTCACCATACTTACGTCAAATGCTAAGGCTTAAAACAAGTTAAACCAATAAAATGCGAGAGAAGTACAATACATAATTTAGGGTTTTACAAAGAAAGATTATCCACATCAAAAGGATCATTTAGATAATAAAGTAACTAACAACTTTCAGAAAATAAATAAAAGAGCATACGAAGGTGCAACAATGGTTTTCCTTACACTCATCTAGTCCATCAAATATTATAAGGAAAGGGAAATAGGGACAGGGTCCACTCACTCCCTCAGCCTAACTAATCGGCTGGATGATGCTCCTCAAAATTCTTCAAACACTACATGCCACGGACGAACTCCTCTGAAAAGTAATAGCATCAGTACGACTTCCTCGTACTGAGTAAGCCACAACACCTCTAGAGAGGTAGCATACCCACATAGCAATCACCATAAAAGTAAGGCATTCAAATAAAACATACGATCACGTGCAAAGCCATGATTTTATGACACAATTCCACATTACTGATAATGATACTAGTTATATCAAATCCCTAGCAAGGCATTGAAGACACGCTTATAATCTCACAACCATTTTAACTTACCAATGACCATACTTTATAGCATAATAGGGAGAAGTAGTAACATTCCAAACAATCTAACCACGGTCAAGTCACGCCTAATCCAAATATTACAGAAGTATTATGGTGGGTGTCTAATCCGATTATATCATTTATGTAACAATTCTCGAGTGGAATACAATCCCATATCCATGACAATGATCTTCAAGGAGGGTGGTACCAAAATAATTCACTCGATTCCAGGGCAAAGCTTACCAAGGAAGACACACGACATATCAGTCATCCATACTAAATCTCAGAACTCAAGTCCTTAAGTACGCGTACTCCCTATAGGGTGTGTGGAAAACCTATAGAGCAGAAGTGAGCCCCTTGACCCAAAGGCCCAAACTATGCACTCGGCGGCCAAGTCTGAGGCACGAGATTCCTTTCCAACTCAATTCTTGCTCTTTAAGTAATTAGTGTCTTATGAAATTTTAGGTTATTAATTTTAGAATATCGAGGTTCATCATATTCAACTTAGCCATCAATCAAACAACCAATGTCAAATCTAAAGGACCACGAGGGTTACAACAACTCCAAGTCAACATGACCTAGGGTTAGGCATCATGCCATAGCCCGAATAATTATCTGATTTAGTGGTTCAATCCATTTATCCAATTATTTCCAAAATTATTTTGAGGCCAACACTTAATTCAACTAGTCCAATTATTCACTTTGGAACACCTTTTTGCCTTAATGACCAAGATACCCTTCAACCTATAACTACCACATGTTCCTTCACTTTATAATCAAGTTTACTTATATAGGATACTTGTCTTGAAAATGCTAGCATAAAATAGCTAATGATACTTTAACATACAATAATTTCTTTGGTATGAAAAAAGACCATATTACCCCTAAACATTCACCATACATAGTACACGTATACACTCCTAGCATGCATTTCTAGTATCTCATAAATTCATGCAATTTCCACAAATAAATTTCAAATATGAATCATGGTATATAAAATTTACATTTTTACCCCTAGAACAGGTAACACACAATAATCACCATTTAAACACATTTATACTCTAAGTTAACATGCTATACGTTCAAAAATATCTAAATTATCCAAGGGAAACATTTAATCCATTTATGGATCTTACCACAAAACATGACAAATTTTCGGTAGGACTCTAATCCTAAACATGCACATTTCCCTTTTAGCATAAATCCATATATGTTGTCATAAGCATACACTTTCAATTTTTAGAATACTAACGAAGTATACAAATATTAGCATGGTAACATATATTAGTACCCTAAACATACTCATTTTATTTTATTAGCATAAATCCATATTCGGTGTCATAAGCATACACTCTTCAAATTTTAGAATACTACTTAGGCATATAAAAATTTGCATGGTAACATATATTAATTTACACATCATAATATTCATATAGAAACGAACTACAACATGCTTTCATTTCCCACAAAATACAAATCATTTGGTATCCTCAACCTAACATAATTTTTACCTTAGAAAACTAACCTATCATTCTCACATAAAATTCTAACATCTATGGATTTGTTGGATTTACCTTTGAGCTAAGAAAATAATAACACCACGAAGAGCTTCTTCCAAAAATACCTTAAGTGGGGTTGAGATTACCTAGACATAAATAACACCATCTACAACTACAAGCATTAGTATCTATGCTAATTAAAATAATCAAAATGACAACCTATGTGAACTAATACCGAAATACAATTAGGGAGAATAACCAAGGTGGCCGGTGCATGAAATTTCTATGCACCAAGCCCACTAAAAGATAGAAAACTTACGTTGGAGAAATAGTTGATGCTTGGAGAGGTGAAACACAAGGGAAGAGTTGGGTGATTTTTGGGCAAGGTTTTTGTGAAGGGAAGGGAGAGTTTGGGGCTACAAAAAATGGTTTCAATGGTGGAATTAAGGGGAAGAAAGAGAGGACTTGCAAGGAGAAACATAGAGGATTTAAAGGGAGAGGGAAGGAGGGCCTTTGCTGCAGGTTGAGGCTTAAGAAAAGAAGGGAAAAATAGAGAGAAAAATGGGGTGCTGCAAGGGTGAGTGGGGAAGGGTGCTACAGGTTGGTTTTGGGGATGAGGGTGTCGAAGCTTGGGAGAAGGGAAAGGGGCTGGCTGGATGTGTGGGAAAGGGAGAAAATGGAGGGGTAAATGGCTAGAAAAGTTGGGTAGGTGTGTAGGTTGAGAGGAGGGGAAGATAAGAGCTGCAACTTGGTGGATGGGCTCGAGTTACATGAGGTTTGGGGCTGCATGTGGCTCGGTGACGTGATGGTTGTGGCTGCATGTGGCTGGGTTGTTTTGCTGGGTGGAATGGCATGGAAAAGGAGGAAAAATGGGAGCATAGATGGCTAGAAAGTAGAGTAGGGGTGCAGGTTGAGGGGAGGGGGAGATGATGGCTGCAACTTGGTGGAAGGGGTTAGGGTTTTGAGGGGTATGGGTTGTAGGTGGCTGAGTGACCGGCTGGGTTGATGGCTGCAATATACAGGGCTAGGGGTGGCGTGAGGGAAGATGAATTGTAGGGAGATGATGGGATGTGTTTGGGGAAGAGGAAAGGCTGCAAATAAGGGGTGGTTGCTGGACAAGAAGGGGAAGAGGAAAGGCTACAAATATGGAAAGAAAAAAGGAGGAGATGGGTTGCATGGGGAAGGTGTTTTGCTCAATAGGCTGGGGAGTTTTTGGCTGGGGTTAAAGTGGGGAAAAAGATGGGGATTTGGTTAGGAATTAGTTAGCAAAAGTATCCCAATGTATTAGGCTTTCAAGTGTATGGTTATTAAGGAAAAGAATCCTACTTAAGCAAGGTTTTATTTTCACCAAAAATGTCACTACTACTATTATTATCAATATTATTATTATTTGTGTTATCATTTCCCCTCTTTTATTTTCGTAATTATTTCTAACATTATTATTCTTACAATTATTATTATCGGTATTATTTTTAAGAGTGTTATTCGTAATAAGGTTATTATTATTACCATCCCTTCTATGTTGATTACTATCTACTCCCTTCTTATTATCGTTATTATTACCGTCATCAACTTTTATTTTCTTCTACTTATATATACATTAATCTTGGTTATTTTCTTAATTTAATAATTATAGACTCACTTGAAACGATGAGATGATCGATTAAAAAGAATTCTATGATTTAATTCACCTACTAATCAAAATTTGTGTCTTGTAAATCTAAATTAAGGATTTATTAATACGGGGTATTACATTACAACCCCCTTAAAAGAGGCTTCGTCCCCGAAGCCAACCAAATAGAGTCATCCCCTAATGAACCATATGCGACCCATAAACAAAGATTCTATTTTCTGGGGCCCTACCCCCTTAAAAGAATTAACCTTAATCAAAGTACGACAGCTTACATAGACATGCAAGAAAAGGACATTAATCAATAACACACCGGTATGCATAATTAAACATGGACTATAATCAATCACGTGCACAACAACTCAACTTACAACACCTAATCTGATCTACTTTCAAGCAAACAATTCCTCAAACCTCCAATCACGGTCAAACTCGTTTCTCTAAACATGGTAACACACATAAAAATTCATCAACCAGATTACTAGGAATAAAGTTCCCGCTATGCACCCAATTAAACAAGGTAAAACACAAAACCAAACAAGGTCATTAGGATACCAAACCCCATAACTAAGACCAAGAGAAATACAAACTTCTATCTCACAATCCTCACAAGGCTAAACTAAGTTTCAAAATATTTCGAAATGGAAACTTTCAAAAGCAAAGAGAGGATTTAAAAAACAAAACAAAACTCTGATACCAACTTAAATGTAATACCCTATACTAATAAATCCTTAATTTAGATATGCAAGACACAAAGTTTGATTAGTAGGTGAATTAAATCATAGGATTCTTTTTAATCGATCATTTCATCATTTCAAGTGAGTCTATAATTATTAAATTAAGAAAATAACTTGGATTAATGTATATATAATTAGAGGAAGATAAAAGTTGATGACGGTAATAATAACGATAATAAGAAGGGAGTAGATAGTAATTAAAATAGAAGGGATGGAAATAACAATTACCTTATTACGAATAACACTCTTAAAAATAATACCAATAATAATATTTGTAAGAATAATAATGTTAGAAATAATTACGAAAATAAAAGAGGGGAAATGATAACACAAATAATAATAATATTGATCATAATAATAGTAGTGACATTTTTGGTGAAAATAAAACCTTGCTTAAGTAGGATTCTTTTCCTTAATAACCATACACTTGAAAGCCTAATACATTGGGATACTTTTGCTAACTAATTCCTAACCAAATCCCCATCTTTTTCCCCACTTTAACCCCAGCCAAAAACCCCCCAACCCGTCGAGCATAACACCTTCCCCATGCAGCCCATCTCCTCCTTTCTTCTCTCCAAGCATATGCCTCCTTCTTGTCCAGCAACCACCCCTCATTTGCAGCCTTCCATCTTCCCCAAACACATCCCATCATCTCCTTGTTATTCATCCTCCCTCACGCCACCCTCATCCCTGCATATCGCAACTATCAACCTAGCCCATCCTCCCTCACGTCACTCAGCCAACTGCAGCCCATACCCCTCGAAACCCCAACCCCTTCCACCAAGTTGCTGCCATCATCTCCCCCTCCCCTCAACCTACACCCCTAATCTACTTTCTAGCCATCTATGCACCCATTTTTCCTCCTTTCCCTTGCCATTCCACCCAACAAAACTGAAATGCCCCGAAAAATTATAATTTTATAAACTACATTTAAAGGATATTTATTATAAAAATTATTTAAATAAATTATTTTCATTAAAATAAAAGGATATTTAATTAGGAAAAATTAAGAAGAAATTTATAAGTATTTTTATTATAAAAGGATTTGGGTATTTTAGCTAATTAAGCATCTTATTTTGAAAATTAATTAAATAAATTATTTTATTTAAAATAAGAATGAGAAAATATTTTTAAATTAATATTAATTCTATAAATAAATTAATTGGAGAAATTTAGGGTGTTTTGCTAATTAAAAAGGAATTTATGAAAAATATTTTAAAAGTCCTAATTTAGCCTAAAAAGGGATTTAAATAATATTTTATTTAAATATTATCATTTTAAAATATCCCAAATATTCTAATTAATTTAATTAAGCCAATCCACTATTTTTATTTTTCCCCTTTTTCCTTTTTCCTTTTCTTTTTCTTTTTCTTCTTCTTTTCTTTTTCTTTCCTTCTTCTCCCCGAACTGGGCCAGCCCGGCGGCCCAGTTCCCTTCCTTTCTTCCTTCGGCCCAGCCCGTCCGCGCGCCGTTGCCTCCTTCTCCCGCCTTCAGCGCGCCGCGTTTTGATTCCACCTCCACTTAAACGCGTCACTTCATTAAAGCACCTCCCCCTCGCGCCGAACCGCCCGGTCCTCCCTTCTTTTCTTTCTTTTCTTCACCGACCGCCCGGCCCCACCTCGTCTTCTTCCTCCATCGCGCCTGCCAGCCCCGACGTCGACCAACACCTGCACCGCCGCTCGCCCTGGTTTTTCGCCGCCGGTTACGGCCGTTTTGACCGGCCGTTTTTATCCCTATCTCTTCCCCCTGAATCGCCGTCCCTCTTGAACCAACTAACTCTCCATTTCTCACGTGATTTTCCCCTCTCTCTCTCCTGCGCACACCCATGCCGATTTGCTGCCGCCGGCCAAACGTCGCCTCCGGCGACCTGAACCCTACCTTCCCTATCTACTAACCGGCCTACAGAACCCTAACCTATCTGATTTTCCTATAAATACCCCCCATAATAACCTGTATCGAGCCTTTGGTCTTCATCACCCAGAATCCCGACCTTACCACCGCCGCCCATTTAGACGCTTCGACCACCGCCTCCGGCCAACTTCACCGCCGTCCCTGGCTACCCCTGTAATCCTTGAATGTTCCTCTAGCTAACCAAAACATTCATCACCCTCGATTCTTTCTGCAAAATCCTCCCCGACTATGTGAAATTCCCTTCTCGACCAACCTGTCTTCCAGCCCCCGCCACCCTTCGCGCCGCCCTTAGCCACCTCCTCCGCCGCTAAAGCCGCTTATTTCTCCTCCCATTCGGTGCTGCAGACCCTGCTCTATCTCCCCATGCCTTTATCTTCCTTTTTCTCCCTCTCCTCCTCTCTCTTCCTAATTCTCCTCCACTCGGCCACCGCCGCCGCCGCCATGCGCCGCCACCTCTGGCTGCGCCACCACCTCTATTCTGTCCCTCTCCTTCTGGGGAACTCAAAACACCCAAGCTCCCATTTTAATTCTTCCTATCTTGTTCCCAGCATGCAACTTTCCCTTCTTTCCTCTCTTTTTCCGGCCACCGCCACCACCGCCGTGCTCCGCCGCCGGTGCCGCCAGTTCCCACCAGTATAAGGTTGAACCCAAGACCCTATGAACCCTTCTTCCTATTTTTATAATCCTTAATTTAATTTATTTCAATTATTTGAAATAGATTAGTATTACTTTTATTATTATTTCTATTATTGTGTTATTAATATTATTATTGGTATTAATGTTTTGATTATTATTTCTGCAGGTTCTGAAGCTCTAATATATTTTAATTCGATCTTGTCATTACTATAAGTATTATTATTATTGTCATTATCCTAATTAATAATATTAAGGTGTTATTATAATTATTGTTATTATTAGTATTTTTATTATTTCGAATTACCATTATTATTATTCTGTAATTAATATTACAAATAATTTACCATTAGTTTTGTTATTATTATTACACTTATTATATTGTTGTTACATTATTTTAGTACTTTAGCTATTATTATATTAGTGTCATTATTATTATTAGGGTAAAGTCTTTAACCCCATATTATCAGATTTTATAATATTTCTATTAATATCTTTAGTAAAGTTATAATTTTGTTAATGTTATTGTTATCAGTATGTTATTATTTGGTCAAATCCCTCAAGTGGAATAGGAGCGTGCTCCAAGACCGGTGTCGTTTTAGGTAAGGAGTGCTAAGGCCTTTTATGTGTTTATGTGGTTTATGTGCTTCATATGCTATGTATTCTATGCTTATGATTATTAATTATGTCGTATATGGTATGAAGTGAAGTTGAAGTATGTTTTGTATGGCATTTGTATTATTTACGTATGATGATATGTATTGTGACCCCGTAGGACATGCATGAGGGGATGTTGATGTGGTTTGAGGGAATTTTGATGTGGTTTGTGTGGGAGAATGGATGAAAAGGAGGATAGGGAAAGAAGTTGACAAAGGGAAGTGAGTTGACCTAATATTATGGGTTATAAGTAATAATCTAATTTATGATTGATTGGGAGAATTAAATTATGGTTTGTTTGGGAGAATTTAGTTTATGATATTATCTGGAAGAATGTACATTATAATATTATATGGGAGAGTTTAAGTTATGATTTGATTGGGAGAGTTAATTTATAATTTTATGATGTTATTTGGAAGAATGTACATTATAATATTACATGGGAGAGTTTAAGTTATGATTTGATTGGGAGAGTTAATTTATAATTTTATGATGTTATTTGGAAGAATGTAAATCATAATATTATATGGGAGAGTTTAAGTTATGATTTGGTTGGGAGAGTTAATTTATAATTTGTTTGGGAGAATTTAGTTTATGATGTTATTTGGGAGACTGTAATTTATAATATTATATGGGAGAATTTAATTTATGATTGATTGGGAGAATTAAATTATGATTTGTTTGGGAGAATTTAGTTTATGATGTTATTTGGGAGAATGTAATTTATAATATTATATGGAGGAATCTAATTTATGATTTGCTTAGGGGAAATTCAATTTATACTTTTCCTTGGGAGATTCTAATTTATGATTTATGTGGAAGAATCTTTATGGATTGAATTTAGGGTTCGGTATGGACAAATCTTTGGGTTTTATATGGCTTGAATTTAGGTTTGGAATGGGTCTTTGGTTTTGTGTTGATTGAATTTAGGGTTTGCATGAAGAAGTTCGAAGGTTTGCATGGGGAGGTTAATGTCTGCATGGGTATGAAATGTATGTGTGGAAAGTTGATTTGGGATGTAGGGAACATAATATAAGTGTTGTTTGGGCATTTAAACACCTTGGGTGAAAGATAGTACGTAGAGCATTACCTGGGTATGGAGGAGACTGAATTATGGTTTGTTGTGGTTAATTGGGTTTGTGGTGGTTGATTAGGGTTTGATGTTGCTGCTTAGGGTTTTTGTTGTATCATGTATTTTGGGTGATTAAGGTGTAATTATGGGAATGGGTTCGATGATTTGTAATGTGTGGAGTGTTGAAATGATTTGGGTGATGTGAGGTAGAGTAAGAGGAGTTGTTAAGGCCTAAATTAGGGTTTCGGGATAAAACCCTAGAGTGAGATGTGGAGTAGAATTGGAGGATAAGTGTAAAGGGAGCGATTAATGCATGTCTAGGGTTTGGTGGTAGTACATGTCTACTTGGTGATTAAAGTATGATGATGAATATAGAATTTATTATTTATGATTCGTGCATGTCCATGGTGAAAGCTTTTGAATAAGATACTTAATACATTAATTACTTAAAGTGGAAGATATTGAGACGGGACCAGCCGATCCACCGGTCAGTAATAGTGGTTAGGGTTTTACCCTATGTGCGACCGATCCACCGGTTAAAATAGTGGTTAGGGTTTTTACCCTATTGCGACCGATCCACCGGTAATAATAGTGGTTAGGACATGGTGTCCTATTGTGACCGGCCCACCGGTTATAATAGTGGGGGATCCCGATCTCAATGAAAATGAACCAGAGTATTGCTAAGGCAAATAAAAGACACTAATTACTTATAGTGGAATACCATGCGAGGAGGAACCGAACCGATCCACCGGTTAGGAATAGTGGTTAGGGTTTCTACCCTATTGTGACCGATCCACCGGTAATAATAGTGGTTAGGGCATGATGCTCTATTGTGACCGGCCCACCGGTTATAATAGTGGGGTGTTCCTCTGCTCGCATGGATTGATAAAAGGCATGGTGCGAATTGGATTTTGATAAGAGATTAATGAAATGATTAATCTGGATTATATTTGGGCCTTTGTACGCTACTTGGATGGTCGTATGTATTTATGTGATCATATTGATCTTGTGCGTTATTATTATTCTTGTATTATTTGTGTATAACTATATGTTGGCCTTAGTAATCAAGTCTCCTTACTCAGTACTGGACCCGTACTGATACTACCTTGGTTGATGGGTCCTGTGATGATCCACCGATGGTGGGGAGCAGACCTCTTGTGCAGGTTTAAGATCAGAGACTGTTTGGGGTTGCAGGTCTGACTTGAGTGAGTAGGCAATCCGGAATTTGACCCATCGGGTTTTATATTGTTTAAATTTATTTATATTTGGAAGTTATAAGTGTTAATAAACGTTTATGCGTACTTTGATTTTGTTGTATGATCTTTTGAATTCTTTTATGAATTGTTAATTTAAATCTTTCCTTTAGCCTTAGCACTTGGTACTGGAACGGTCGGAGAGAACCGGTCTGGTACTAAGTGTGGCGGTAACATTCCCAGAATTCACAGGTTTTAAGTATTTCTATTCTAACTGCTTCCGCTTTTCAAAAAAAAAAAAAAAGTAGTGAAATTTGGGGTGTTACAAAAACAGCGCAGCCACATGCAGCCAAAACCATCCCGTCACCCAGCCACATGCAGCCCCAAACCTCACGTAACCCCAGCCCATCCACCAAGTTGCAGCTCTTATCTTTCCCTCCTCTCAACCTACACACCTACCCACATTTTTTATCCATCTACCCCTCCATTTTCTCCCTTTCCCACCCATCCAGCCAGCCCCTTTCCCTTCTCCCAAGCTTCGACACCCTCATCCCCAAAAACCAACCTGCAGCACCCTTCCCCACTCACCCTTGCAGCAGCCCATTTTTCTCTCTATTTTTTCCTTATTTTCTTAAGTCACAACCTGGTGCAAAGGCCCTCCTTCCCTCTCCCTTTAAGTCCTCTATTTTTCTCCTTGCAAGTCCTCTCTTTCTTCCCCTTAATTCCAGCATTGAAACCCCAAACTCTCCCTTCCCTTCACTGAAACCTTTCCCAAAAATCACCCAACTCTTCCCTTGTGTTTCACCACTCCAAGCAGCAACTATTTCTGATGAATCCTGGATAGGTTTCAAGAAGTTTCACCGGATCATGAATCGAGCGCGGGGTTCGACTACATGCGATAATCAGCCTAAGGAGTGTAATCCAAAGGAAGATTAGTAAAAATCAGAGCACAGTTATAATCAACGGGTACTAAAGTTGAATTAGCATAAAGAGATTTGAGAAGAAGATCAAGGAGAATAAGATCGAGCGAATGAGTCAGCCGTATGAGAGAGAGAAGATTCTAGAGAGAAAAATACACAATCGAATGTATATTCAGCCAAAAGTGTTGTACAAACCCTCCTGTATACGCCTTATATATGGGTGTATACAATAAATACAATATAGGCCCTTATATGGTCGATGGGCTCAAATACAAGATCCAACATATCTGCCCAATAACTCAACCAGCCAATATAAACAAAAACAAGTCGTTGGTGCTGGTAACAATAAATCATCCCAAACTACAAAATATAAGTATACATTAATCCAAATAATGGATTTACAATTTAATTGACATCAGCTAATTATGGTTATTAAGGGTTGCATAACCCACAATCCTTCTAACCTAGTAAATATGGGTCGGATGGTGGATTACGTGGCCAACTTAATTTCCACTAGCCAAGTCATGCCAGCGAATGCATCATATGGGATAATCAACAATTTAATACAGCATTTTCCAGTCAGCAACAGCATCCAGCAGCATCTACTCATAGCAGCCTCATTATAATCCATCTCCTATAATCTAATTTACTTTCCTAATTATCCACACAATAAAAAAAAAAGTAATTATAAGTGCAATGTAATTTGCAACAATTAATAGAATTATTTAAATACAAATTATTGAGATACACATCATTCCTCTCTTCTTGGTGGGGTTTCGTCTCCGAAACCTCGATAATACCAATAAAAGGAATTAAATCAGAAACATTAAAAGAATTACTAACATTTCCAAATTTAGCAGGCAAATCAATTTTATAAGCATTATCATTAATTCTTTATAATACAGTAAAAGGTCCATCTCCCCTAGGATCCAATTTATATATCCTAAGTGTTGGAAAATGTTCTTTTCTAAGATGTACCCAAACTAAATCCCCTAGTTGAAAAACAATTTTCTTTTATCTTTAATTAGCACTCTCAGCCATTTATTGAACCCTCTTATTAATCTGTTGTCTTACAGATTCATGCAGTTTCTTCATATTTTCAGCACGAGATTCAGCATCAAAATTATGCAACTTAGAATTAGGCAAAGGACTCAAATCAAGGGGAGTTAAGGGATTAAACCCATACACAACTTCAAAAGGTTTTTTCTTAGTTGTAGAATGTAATGTCCTATTATAAGCAAATTCCACCCGTGGTAGTATAGTTTTCCATTGCCTAAGATTCTTTCCAAGTACAACCCTCAACATATTACCTAAGGTTCTATTCACTACCTCTGTTTGTCCATCAGTTTGGGAATGAAAAGTAGTTGAAAATAAAAGTTTAGTTCCCAGCTTTTCCCATAATACTTTTTAGAAATGACTCAGAAATTTAACATCCCTATCAGATATTATTGTTCTAGGTATTCCATGTAACTTAGCTATATGTGAAAAAAATAAATCAGCTCCAGTTACAACATCATTAGTTTTATTACAGGGTATAAAATATGGCATCTTACTAAATCTATCTACTACAACCATTATAGAATCTTTAGCCCTATTAGTTCTAGGCAATCCCAAAACAAAATCCAAAGAAACATCAGCCTAGGGTTGAGTAGGAATAGGTAATGGAGTATACAATCCAAAAGGTTTTGATGTGGATTTAGCCTATCTACAAGCTACACAATTAACACAATATTTTAACACGTCTTTAATCAAACGAGGCCAGTAAAAATGATCAACTAATATATCCAAAGTCTTTTGAAATCCTAAATGTGCCATTAATCCACCATTATATGCTTCCTGAATTAATAATCCTCTATATGAACAATCAGGTATACACAATCTATTTTCTCTAAATAAGTAATCCTCATAGATATAATATTTCCCTTGTGCAGCAGTTTCACAATTTTTATATATTTCCTTAAAATCATGATCCTCCAAATATAAAAGTTTAACACAAGAAAATCCCAACAAAGTAGCATCCACTATGTTTAACAAAACATGTCTCCTAGATAAGGCATCTGCAACTAGATTGTCACCTCCTTTTTTATATTTAATTATATAGGGAAATTTTCAATAAATTCAGTCCACCTACCCTATCTTCTATTTAATTTTGATTTGCTTTTTAGATAATTTATAGCTTCTTGATCAGTATTTATAGCAAACTCTCTAGGCCATAAATAATGTTGCCATACCTCTAAGGCTCTTACTAAAGCAAATAATTCTTTTTCATAAGTAGAGTAATTTAAAGTACTACCATTTAGCTTTTCACTAAAATAAGCTATAGGTCTACCCTCTTGAGAAAGAATAACCCCAATTCCCAAACCTAAAGCATCACAATCTAATTAAAACATTTTATCAAAGTAAGGAAGGACTAATACATGTGTTTGTGTAAACTTGGTTTTAAGAGTTTCAAAAGATTTCTATTGCTCTAAACCCCATTTAAAACCATTTTTCTTTTTTGTTATTGTAGTTAAAGGCGTTGCTATAGTACTAAAGTTCCTAACAAATCTACGATAAAAAGAACACAAACCATGAAAACTTCTAACTTTAGTCACTATCTTAGGTATAGGCCACTCTTGTATGGCTTTAATCTTCTCCTTGTCAACAGATATGCCATCCCTACTAACAACAATTCTAAGGAATACCACACTCTCTAAACAAAATCTAGACTTAGCTAAATTAGCTTACAACTTTTCTTCCTTAAACACATCCAAAATAATTCTCAAATGTCTTAAGTGTGCTTCTAAAGATTTACTGTAAATAAGTATCATCAAAATAAACAACTACAAACTTTCCAATAAAGTTTCAAAGCTCATGGTTCATAAGTCTCATGAAAGTACTTGGAGCATTGGATAATCCGAATGGCATAACTAACCACTCATATAACCCAATTTGTTTTTAAAAGTTTTTTTTTCTACTCATCTCTTGGTTTCATCCTAATTTGATGATACCCACTCTTTAAATCTATTTTAGAGAAAATTACAGCACCATGTAAAATATCTAACATTTCATCTAACCTAGGTATAGGATACCTATACTTAATGGTTATCTTTTTTACTGCTCTACTATCTATGCAAATCCTCCAACTTCCATCTTTCTTTGGAACTAAAAGTACTGAGACAGCACAGGGACTCATTGACTCCTTAATATATCCCTTACTCAACAATTCAGAAACCTGTTTCCTTAACTCCTTAATTTCCTTTGGATTAGCTCTATAAGTAGGTTTGTTTAGAATGACAGCTCCTGGTATAAAATCTTTTTGGTGTTCTATGTCCCTTAATGGAGGTAGTCCATGGGGAATCTCTTCAGGGAATAACTCACTATATTCCTCTAATAGTTCTCTAACATTATCATGTACATCCTCACTTAACTCTGTATGACACTCATAACGCTCTTTATAGACCATTAGATATACATTTGATTGCTACCTAATAGCCTTTTTATCATGAATTTTTTTAGCATAAAACCGAGATGATTTCTTAACCTCCTTTGAACAAGTTCCAGCCTCTACACTTTGTTTATTTAACTCCTTCTAATCAGATTTTATTTTAATTTGATCATCAAATATTTCTTTTGGAGTCATGGGTGCTAAAATAATCTTCTTATCATCCTTATGTACAGTATATCTATTCTTATACCCATCATGTGTTACTCTTCTATCATATTGCCATGGCCTTCCTAATAACAAATGAGTAGTATGCATTGAGACAATATCACACAAAATAGAATCTTCATACTTACCTAATTTTATGTTTACTAAAACCTGTTGGCTAACCTTAACATCTCCTAATTCATTTAACCATTGAAGCCTAAGGGGTTTTGGATGTTTAGTGGTTGGTAAACCTAACTTAGACGCTAATAAAACACTAGCATCATTTATACAACTTCCACTATCGATTTCCATATTAAAACACTTTTCATTAATTAAGCATCTAGTATGAAATATATTTTCTCTCTGTATTGCATTTGGATCAGGCAACTTATTACTGTTTAATGCCCTACGCACAACAAAAAGATCTCTACTAATTGGAAGTTCTATCTCTTCTTCTGAATCACTATTGTCATCCCTAGTCATGTTGACCTCTAATTCTTCTTCCTCAGATTCAGACTCTCTAATCAAAATATTCCTCTTATTAGGACATTCAAAAGCTATATGACCTAGTCCCCCACACTTAAAACACTTTATGTCTCTAGTTCTGTTAGGGCCACTAGTAGGGTTAGCTGCTATAGCTTTTCCTTTATCAAATCTGTTTCCTACCTTTACCTCTAGAATCAAATTTCCCATTGTTCTTCCAGTTTCCAGAACTATTTCCCCCAAAAAAAAATTTCAGAGTATTTCTAAACCCAATTCTAGGGGGGTTTATTCTATCTAGTTCTCCTTATTTGACTTTCTATCTTTGTTGCTATATTAACCATCTCATTCAAAGTTCCATATGGATATAACTCTACCTTATCAACTATCTCAAAATTTAACCCACTCAAGAACCTAGCCATTATGGCATCCTCATCCTCAACAATTCCTATTTTGATCACCAACATCTCTAGTTCTTTAAAGTACTCATCTACATACCTATTACCCTGATTTAGTGTTTGCAGCTTCTTATGTAACTCCCTATAATAATAATTTGGAACAAACCTCTTTCGCATTAAAGTCTTAAATTCATCCCAAGTCTGTATAGGTGGTTCTCCACTCCTACGCCTAGTTAAAACATGGTTATAATACCAAGAAGAAGCATAGTCTGTAAATTCTACTATAGCTACCTTAATTTTCTTTTCATCGGAATAGTTATGGCACTCAAACACTAATTAAATCTTCCTTTCCCACTCAAAGTAATAATCAGGATCATTCCTCCCATTGAATCCAGGTATGTTAAATTTAAGGTTACCTATATTCCTATCACTTTGATCTAATTCTCTTTCATGTCTATTAACCTGTCTTGGTCTCCTATCACTATTATTGGATATTTGATCTTCTAGTTCCTCTAAGTTAGTTAAAAGGGAAATCATATTTATAGGGTCCATAGGAGCCCTACCTAATACCCCAACATGTTGATCATTTAGTCTATTATTCTGTAAATCATTAATCCTAATTTCTTATTCTCCTATTCTCTACTCTAGGTTAGCAGATAACATAGCCAATTGGGCTGTCATTTGTTCTTGAAATGTCCTAAGTATTTCTAATAGATCATTACTAGACACTAACACAAATTGGTTCATAGACTGGCCGTTATTAAACATAATGAATCCTATACTTTATTTACTTTATAAAAAACACAGACAGTCAACTAATTTACAGAGAACAACACACTTTAAACTAGTGATTCAACTAATGACAGCAAATTTGAGCACACTTATAATAAAGTGATCACAGTGCAACTACACAATTAAAAGGATCTACTAAAATAACACAATAATATTAAATAATCATTGACCAACACATACTAACAAATTTTTCAAGAAAGGAATGAGGTTATTACGCCAACAAATATTGGCGGTTAAGCAGAATAACGAGTTAGGACCCCTCTTCTTGGAGCCTCTACTCCTTTCTAGAACTAAAGGTTCACGGGTACTGAATTAATACTTGCACACTCCTTAAAGATTTAGTGGAGCATTCACTCGCAACAGAAATATCAATTCTTAAGCCCAATAATTGCAGGAATTAGAAAGAGAAAAGAATCGAGTTTACCGATTGTGAAGTACTTATCAATTACTGTCAAGATCCAAGAATCTCGACCAAACCCTAATTGAGAAGTTCGTAATAACAGTTACTTAGGGTTTCCAAGCACTGTCGTCTTGTTAGGGTAACTTCTTCGCCGATGATTTAATTGCAACAAGAATTGTTCGATTCTTGTCAGTTGCAAACCCTAGAAACACCACTTACAAAATTGAGGGTTAGCAAACTCAAGAATTGGGAAAAGAACAGCAAAATTTAACAATAAACGAAATAAACCACAAGCACTTGATGATTCGAGGCTCTGATACCAAATGATGAAGCCAGGATAGGTTTCAAGAAGTTTTGTCGGATTGTGAATCGAGCACGGGGTTCGACTACACGCGATAATCAACCTAAGGAGTTTAAATCCAAAGGAAGATCGGTAAAACTCATAGCATAGTTATAATCAATGGCTACTAAAGTAGAATTAGCAGAAAGAAATTGGAGAAGAAGATCAAGGAGAAGAAGATCGACCAAATGAGTCAGTCTTGCGAGAGAGAGAAGATTCCATAGAGAAAAACACACGATTGAATGTATATTCAGCCAAAAGTGTTGCACAAACCCTCCTTTATGCGCCTTATATATGGGTGTATACAATACATGCAATACAAGCCCTTATACGGTCGATGAGCTCAATTACAAGATACAACATATCAACCCTATAACCCAACCAACCAATATAAACAAAAATAAGTCGTTGGTGCTGGTAACAATAAATCAGCCCAAACTACAAAATACAAGTATACATTAATCCAAATAATGGATTTACAATTTAATTCTCATCAGCTAATTTGTTTAGCTAATTTTGGTTATTAAGGGTTACATAACCCACAATCCTTCTAACCCGGCAAATATGGGTTGGGTGGTGGATTACACAGCTAACTTAATTTCCACTAGCCAAGTCATGCCGGCGAATGCATTATATGGGATAATCAACAATTTAATACAACATTTTCTTGTCCGCAACAGCATCCAATAGCATCTACTCACAACAGCCTCATTATGATCCATCTCCCATAATCTGATTTACTTTCCTAATTATCCACACAATAAGAAAAGTAATTCTATGTGCAATGTAATTTACAAAAATTAATAGAATTATTGAGATACACATCAATTTCTCCAACGTAAGTTTTCTATCTTTCAGTGGGCTTGGTGCGTAGAAATTTCATGCACCGGCCACCTTGGTTATTCTCCCTAATTGTATTTCAGGTATTAGTTCACATAGGTTGTCATTTTGATTATTTTAATTAGCATAGATACTAATGCATGTAGTTGTGGATGATGTTATTTATTTCTAGGTAATCTCAACCTCACTTAAGGTATTTTTGGAAGAAGCTCTTCGTGGTGTTATTATTTTCTTAGCTCAAAGGTAAATCCAACAAATCCGTAGATGGTAGAATTTTATGTGAGAATGATAGGTTAGTTTTCTAAGGTAAAAATCATGTTAGGTTGAGGATACCAAATGATTTGTATTTTGTGGGAAATGGAAGCATGTTGTAGTTCGTTTTTATGTGAATATTATGATGTGTAAATTAATATATGTTACCATGCAAATTTTTATGTGCCTAAGTAGTATTCTAAAATTTGAAGAGTGTATGCTTATGACAACGAATATGGATTTATGCTAATAAAATGAAAAGAGTATGTTTAGGGTACTAATATATGTTACCATGCTAATATATGTATACTTAGGTAGTATTCTAAAAATTGAAAGTGTATGCTTATGACAACATATATGGATTTATGCTAAAAGGAAAATGTGCATGTTTAGGATTAGAGTCCTACCAAAAATTTGTCATGCTTCGTGGTAAGACCCATAAATGGATTAAATGTGTCCCTTGGATAATTTAGATAATTTTGAAGGTATAGCATGTTAACTTAGAGTATAAATGTGTTTAAATAGTGATTATTATGTGCTACTTGTTCTAGGGGTAAAAATGTAAATTTTATATACCATGATTCGTATTTGAAAGTTATTCATGGAAATTGCATGAATTTATGAAATACTAGAAATGCATGCTAGGAGTGTATACGTGTACTATGTATGGTGAATGTTTAGGGGTAATATGGTATTTTGTCGTACCGAAGAAATTATTGTATGCTAAAGTATCATTAGCTATTTTATGCTAGCATTTTCATGACAAGTATCCTATATAAGTAAACTTGATAATAAAGTGAAGGAAAATGTGGTAGTTATAAGTTGAAGGGTATTTTGGTCATTAAGGCTAAAAGGTGTTCCAAAGTGAATAATTGGACTAGTTGAATTAAGTGTTGGCCTCTAAATAATTTTGGAAATAGTTGGATAAATGGATTGAACTACTGAATTAGATAATTACTCGGGCTATGGCATGATGCCTAACCCTAGGTTGTGTTGACTTGGAGTTGTTGTAACCCTTGTGGTCCTTTGGATTTGACATTGGTTGGTTTGATTGATGGCTAAGTTGAATATAATGAACCTTGATATTCTAAAATTAATATGTAACACCCCAAAATTCACTACCTTTTTTTTAGCGGAAGAATTTAAATTAAAACCCGTGAATTCTAGGGATGTTACTGCCACACTTAGTACCAAACAGGTTCTCTCCAACCGTTTCAGTACCAAGTGCTAAGGCTAAAAAAAGAAACAATCAATTATAAATCAATACAATTCAAATTCCTAATAAGCATTAAACAGTTGTAAAACAAAATCAGAGTACGCATCAATAATTGTAATTCAACTTAAAAGAGAAATAGTTACAACCGATAAAAGATTAAAAAAAAAGAAATAGAATCATAAAAATATTGAAATATGGCCACAACTCTCTCAAACTTTGAGCCAGACATGCTCAACACTCAGCCCCGACTAATGTCTCGCCCACCTGCACAAAGTCAGAAGGGCATACTACTCGTAGGAATGAGCAGCACCCATGAAAAAGGTGATCAGTACGCTACATACTGAGTAAGGTAACCGAGCACTAAGGCCACACATAAGCACATAAATAATGCAAAATAATAATAACAGGGCATAATCATCAACACAATAAAATAAAAGGCAAATGAACGATCATGTGGAAATGCCAAGATCCAATATAGTTCAGATTAATTACTTCATTAATCCTTTATTAAAATATTTTCACACCATGCTCTTTATCAAGTCCATACGAGTACGGGAACCCCACTATTTTTGCCGGTGGATCGATCTCCAAGGCACTCTGGCTCCTGGCCACTATTATAGCCGGTGGATGGGTCACTAGGGTAACATACCCTACCACTATTATGCTGGTGGATCGGTCTGGCCCCTTCTCGCACGGTGTTCCACTATAAGTAATTAGTATCTTCCTACTTATTAACAACATATATATAGTTTGGTTCGTTGAGCTCGGGATCCCCCACTATTTTAGCTGGTGGATCGTTCACTAGGGTAACATACCCTACCACTATTAAGCCGACGGATCGGTCTCCAGGCTACCGTAGTACCTCGCCACTATTATGTCGGTGGATCAGTCTGGGCCCGACTCAACATCTTTCACTTTATGTGATTAATGTCTTAAGTATATTATTCAGACAATTTAACCCTAGACATGCATGAACCACTCCTTTAGCACGTATCCCCCAAATCCACTCCACATCTCACTCTAGGGTTTTATCCCGAAACCCTAATTTAGACCTCAGTGGCCAATCTTACTCCACCTGACACTACCCAAATCATTTTAACACCCCACATACCTCAACTCATAAATACCATCCCCATAATTACACTTTAATTACCAAGTACACATGATACAACAAAAACCCTAAGCAGCCACACCAAACCCTAATCAACCACAACAACCCATAGTTAATCACTACAAATCCTATCTAACCATAACAACCATAATTAGCCATTCCAGACCTTAGTTAATCACAACAACCCATAATTATCCACTCCAACCCTAGTTAATCACAACAACCCATAGTTAATCGTTCCAAACCCTAATTCAGTCTCCTCTATACCTTTATAATGTCCTACGTACTATTTTTCATCCCAAGTGTTCAAACACCCAAACAACACTTACATTACCTTTATTACATCCCAAATCAACTTTCCACAAATAAATTTCATGCCCATGCAGACATTAACCTCCCCATGCAAACCTTTGAACTTTTTCATACAAACCCTACAATCCCACATGAAACCCTAAATTCAACCATGCAACCCTAGATCCTTCCATACAATTAAAACCCTAGATTCCTCTATACAGAACCTTAAATTCAATCCATACACAACAAAATATTCATCCTTACAAAACCATAAATTAGACTCCCCCATATAAAACCATAAATTATATTCTCCCATACAAAACCATAAAATCATAAATTAGATTCTCCCACACGAAACCCTAAAATTCTCCATTTTATTAGGTCAACTTCCCTCCCTTGGTCAACCTCTTTCACAGTCTTCCTTTTTCATCCTTTCTCCCACATAAACCACATCCACACCCTCACATGCATGCCTTACAGGGTCACAACACATATCATCATATATAAATAATACACATGCCATGCAAATACGTGAAATTATATTTCAACTCCACATCATACCACATATGACATAATTAATAATGATAAACATAGGGTACATAGCATGCGAATCACATAATGCATATAAGCACACAAAAGGCCTTAGCACCCCTTACCTAAAACGACACCGGTCTTGGAGAACGCTCCTATGCCTCCTTAGGGCTTTGACTAGTCTCACCTATTATGAGGGAAAAGCTAAAATTAGACTCCCTCCTATCAAAAATACTATTAAAAACTAACTTAATATAAAAGTAGGCTTTGATAAAATATTAAAATAATAATAGCAAAATACCAAAAATAATATTGATTTTAATAATAATAAGGTTAATAAAAACAGTAACAATAATAATAAGAAGGATATTACTCAAAAACCTAGTAAAATAAGGGATTCATCCCTTTTACTAAAATACTACTACTAATAATAATATTAGTAAAATAAATAACCAAATTTAGTAATAATAATAGTGATGAAATAATAATAATAATAATAATAATAATAATGATGATGATGATGATAATGATAATAATAATAATAATAATAATAATAATAATAATAATAATAATGATGATAATAATAATAATAATAATAATAATAATAATAATACATTATTAGAAAAAATAATGTTAAAATATTTGTATTAATATTAATGGAATAAGAATATTGGAAATTCGAAATAGGAAATAATAATAATAATAATTATACTTATAACATTTTAATATTAATAATAGTAAATATAGAAATAATAAGAAGAATAATAATAATATCAAATTAAAATATAATAGGCTTCAGCCCTCAACATAAATAATAATAAAAAAATTAATACTAATAATAATAATAATAATGCATATTAAAAATATAAATATTAAGAATAGTAATTATAGTATTTATAGGCAAATAATTGAAATAAAATAATTTAAGGGTTATAAAAATAGGAAAAATAGCTTAGAGGGTCTAGGGTTCAACCATAGGCTGGTGGGGATAGGCGACACCGACGGTGGTTCACGACGGCGGCGACGGTGGCCGAAAAAAGAAAAGAAAGTGGGGAAAGTTGCATGCTGGGAATAAGATAGGGAGAATTAAGATGGGAGCTAGGGTGTTTTGAGTTTCCTAGAAGGAGAGGGACAGAATGAGGGTGGCGGCGCACGGTGGCGATGGTGGTGGCCGAATGGAGGAGAAGGAGAAAGATAGAGGAGGAGAGGGAGAAAGAGGAAAATAAAGGTATGGGGAGATAGAGGATGGTCTGCAGAACAATTTGGGCAGTGTAGGAAGCGGTGGAACCAGCGGAAGAGGTGGATAAGGGCGGCGCAAAGGGTGGCGGAGCTGGAAAACAGGTTGGTCGACGGGGTTATTTCGCATAGTCGGTGTGACTTGTGCAGGATGAATCGATGGATATGAAACATTTGGTTAGCTAGAGGGAGGTGCAAGGAATATTTTGGTAGGTGGAATAGGTGGTGGCGTTGGCCGACGGCGGTAGAGCTGCCGTCTAAAGTGGCGGCAACGAAAAGGAACGATTTCTGGGTAAGAAATCAAAAAGCTCGATATAAGGCTATTATGGGGGATATTTATAAGGTTAGAAGGGAGTTTAGAGTTCTGTGGGTCGGATAGGGAGTAAGGAAAGTAGGGTTAGGGTCACCGGCGGCGTTGTTTGTCTGGCAGAAATCAAAACGGGGGAAAGGGTTGCGCAGGAGAGAGAGAGAGTGATGCAGGAGCATCCATTGAACATAATGATTGTCCTATTCATTCTAATCCTCAAGGTATGGAAGATGATTTAGCTTTTATAATATTGGAGCCTATCATGTTAAATATTCTTGATAATTCTAATATGCTTGACATTAAAAACCATTCAAGTTATTCTTGTAGGTATGTTACATATTTGCAAGAAGATGATGTTCATACACATTGATGTGTACAAGCATTCCAAGGCATGCAAGACTATGACATACATGGGATGATATATTACAACAAGAGATAGAGTGATGATATTCATTATTTTTATAAACTTGTTGTAAACCCTAACCCTAAGTATATTTTATGTAAGTTAGGGTATGGCTATAATTTCATGTATGTATCTTAGTCTATTGTATAGCTTTGTAATATTAATCCTTAGTATCATTTAAACAATGATATTATTCTATGGATTAAGGTTAATATGGGCTTAATTCAACCATGATTAATGGGCTGGATTAGGTGGGTAAACTTGGCTGGTTAAGGAAGCTCACCACCAAGCTTATTCTTTCCTATATATACCTTTTGTGCACAACATTTGTATAGAGAATTGAATAGAATGAATAATAAGAATTTTGATAAAACTTTGAGCAAGAGAGCTAAAGTCTAATCCTCCCTTTTGGGTCTGTATTGAGCAAGGATAATCCGGGATTAATCCTTCCTCAAATCTATCTTCACACGACACATTTGAACACCTTCAAATATGCTGAACACCTTCATCTTGTAACATCAATTTCTTCGTCCATAATCCACCAAATCACTTCATTCTTTCTGCATTAGATCGTGGGTGACAGCTTCTAACACAAATTTCGATCCAACCTTCCGTTACTTTGATAAAAACCACATCATTTTATAGGGCTATTATGAAAACGATGGTTATGAAACGTTTGGTTAGCTAGAGGGAGGTGCAAGGAATATTTTGGTAGGTGGAATAAGTGGTGGCGTTGGCCGACGGCGGTAGAGCTGCCGTCTAAAGTGGCGGCTGCGAAAAGGAACGATTTCTAGGTAAGAAATCAAAAAGCTCGATATAGGGCTATTATGGGGGATATTTATAGGGTTAGAAGGGAGTTTAGAGTTCTGTGGGTCGGATAGGGAGTAAGGAAAGTAGGGTTAGGGTCACCGGCGGCGTTGTTTGTCTGGCGGAAATCAAAACAGGGGAAAGGGTTGCGCAGGAGAGAGAGAGAGTATCACGCGATAAAAGGGAGAGTTTATAGGGTTTATGAGGCTGCCGAGATGAGGGGAAGAGAAATGGAGGAAAAGGCCGGTCAAATCGGGCTAGATCGCCGGCAAAAAACCAGGCGCCGACAGCGTTATTGCAGGTCGGTGGCGTCGGGCTGGTGCGAAGGCCGGGGGAAGAAGAAGGGGGGTCTGGGCCGGGCGGTTCGCGGGGGAGAAAGAAAGAAAAGAAAAGAGGGGAGAACCGGGCGGTTCGGGAGGAAAGGAAAGAAAGAAAAGAAGGAGACTGGGCGGTCGGCTGGGCGAAGAGGGTGTGTTTTAAATGAAGTGCGGCATTTTCGTGGAAAAACAACTAAAGCGTGGCGTTTCGGAGTCGGGCTGAAGAAAAGAAAGAAAAAGAAGGAGACGGACCGCGGGAAAGAAAAGGAGGACGAGCCGCTGAGCTGGGCCGCGACGCAGAAGGAAGAAGGGAAAGGACTAGGCCGCTAGGCTGGCCCAGTTCGACAAGGAGAAAAAGAAAAAAAGAAAGAAAAAGAAAGAAAAAGGAAAAAAAGAAAAAAAAAGAAAAGAAAAATAATTAGGTTGGATATTTAAATTAATTCAAATACTTAGGATATTTAAAAATAATAATATTTAAATAAATAATATTTAAATCCCTTTTTAGGTTAAATTAGTAATTTTAAAAGATTTTCCATAAATTTCATTTTTATTAGCAAAACACCCTAATTTTCTCCAATTAAATTATTTATAAAATTATTATTAATTTGAAACTTTTTTTTTCCTTCTTACTTTAAATAAAATAATTTATTTAATTAATTTTCAAAATGAAATCCTTAATTAGCTAAAATACCAAAATTTCACCCTAATTAAAATACCTATAAATTTCTTCTTGATTTTCCCTAATTAATTCCCTTTTAATTTAATAAAAATAACTTATTTAATTAATTTTCATAATAAAATCTTATTTAATAATAAATAATAAAATTAGAATTTTCAGGGCATTTCATAATAACCTGGAATTTCATAAGACACTAATTATTTAAAGAGAAAGACTTGAGTTGGAAAGGAATCTCGTGCCTCGGACTTGGCCGCCGAGTGCATAGTTTGGGCCTTTGGGTCAAGGGGTTCACTTCTGCTCTATAGGTATTCCATACACCCAATAGGGAGTATGCGTACTTAAGGACTCGAGTTTTGAGGTTTAGTATGGACGACTGATATGTCGTGTATCTTCCTTTGCGAGCTTTACCCTGGAATCAAGTGAATTATTTTAGTACTACCCTCCTTGATGATCATTATCATGGATATGAGATTGTATTCAACTCAAGAATTGTTACGTAAATGATATAACTGGATTAGACACCCACCATAATACTTCTGTAATAATTGGATTAGGCGTGACTCGACCTTGGTCAGATTGTTTGGAATGTCACTACTCCTCCCTATTATGCTATAAAGTATGGTCATTGGTAAGTTAAAATGGTTATGAGATTATAAGCGTGTCTTAAATGCCTTGCTAGGGATTTGATATAACTAGTATAATTATCGGTGATGTGGAATTGTGTCATAAAATCATGGCTTTGCATGTGATCGTATATTTTATTTGAATGCCTTACTTTTATGGTGATTGCTATGTGGGTATGCTACCTCTCCGGAGGCGTTGTGGCTTACTCAATATGAGGAAGTTGTACTGATGCTATCACTTTTCAGAGGAGTTCGTCCGTGGCATGCAGTGGTTGAAAGATTTTGAGGAGCATCATCCAGCCGATTTGTTAGGCTGAGGGAGTGAGTGGATCCTATCCCTATTTCCCTTTCCTTGTAATATTTGATGGACCGGATGAGTGTAAGGCAAACCACTATTGCACCTTCATATGCTCTTTTATTTATTTTATGAAAGTTGTCTATTACTTTATTATCTAAATGATCTTTTTGGTGTGGATAATCTTTTTTTGTAAAACCCTTGATTATGTATTATACTTCTCTCGCATTTTATTGGTTTAACTTGTTTTAAGCCTTAGCATTTGACGTAAGTATGGTGAGGAGACCGGACATATGTTAAGTGTGGCGGTAACACCTACCATTCTTTAATTTCCACTTCCGCAAAGCAAAATGCAAACAAAATTTTCAAGTCATAATTTTGGGGTGTTACAGATAAACCCAACATGTGCCATAGTAACTTCTAAAAGTAAATTAAAATTTCACATCTCTTTTCAACAATACATTTTGGAACATCATGTAATATCGCAATCTCCTTTAAATACAAATCCACTTTATGCAAAGCAACATCCATTATGCAACAAAATGTACCATTTTATAAAATCTATCACCAACCACAATAATAGAAACTTTACCTTTGTGGTTGAGGTAGTGCAAGTATGAAATCCATCACACTCTTTTCCATGGATGATTTGAAATTGGTAATGGAACATACAATGCCTTATGAAAGGAGCTCGTTGTTTTTTGGCAAGTAGCACATCTCCCAACTATAGCTTGCACACTTTTGATTTTCCTCGACCATTAGAAATGTTCTTAATGTAACTGAAATGTTTTATTTACCCCAAAGGTCTGCTAATCCTCCCTTGTTACTTCCATTACAAGTAAAACTCTATATATCCTCTTGGCACCCATAGCTTATTTTGTTTGAAAGGAATCCATCATATGACGAATTTCCATCACAAGTATAGTACTATCAATTTACCAAGGTAAGGGCAAAGTACCTCATTCATAAAGGCCCATGAAAGAACCTAGAGAAGAGGATAATCCAAATGGTATCACCAAGCACTCATACAACTCATAGTTTGTCTTCAATGTTGCATTCCATTCACCTCTCTTATTCTCATTTTATGATGACCACTACTCAAAAATCAATTTTTGAAAATACTTCTATACCATGAAGTTCATTAAGCATATCTTCAATTCTTGGCATACGAAATCAATATTTAATAGTGAGGTTGTTAACCACTCAAATATCAGTACACATGTGCCATGTACCATCCATCTTTAACAACTACAAAAAGGGTATCGCACAAGGACTTAGGATTTCTATTACATAATCTATCTCTATAAACTCACTAACTTGACATTATAACTCCTTGGATTATGGATTACATCAACACACCCATTTATTAGGTAAAGACACATTAGACATAAGATCAATTTGTTGTTCAATGCCACACAATGGAGGCAAACCAGGTGAAAGTTCTTTACGAAACACATCATGTTATTCCTCTAATAGGGCATTCAATTGTAGATCATATACGATGAGCTCCCCATGTTGGATTTCCTTAACTACTAGAAGAAATACTTCATTATCCCCTTTAACTTCTTCCACATCTTCTTTTTCTCGAAAAAGACACACTTAGCCTCCTAGGATTAGCAAAGGATTTCACCTTCTTTGTGGATAATGGAGTCAAAACAATCTTCTTTTTCCTTGCCACAACAAATTACATATTTCTAATCCTATTATGCTTAATACTTCTATCATTGTCATGGTCCCCCCAAGAGTATAAAACATGCATCCATGGATAATATACCAAACCAAATTTCATCTTCGTATCAACCAATCTTGATCATAACACGAGTTTATTTCTTTACTTTCGTACCCTTAAACTTAGCCATTGCAAAGAATAACATTTAGGATGATCTCTTAGTCGAAGATTAATTTTCTTGACCATAGATAAGGCTGCAACATTAGTATAACTACCACTATCAACAATAATAACACAAAGCTTGCCTCCAACTTTGCAACATGTCTTGAAGATCTTATTCTCTTTGATCTAAATTTGAAGAACCCTTTGAATCACCAAGCATTCACCATCATTTCATGATTTACCTCTAATACATCCATTGTTTCTTCATCACCATCAGGATATGAGTTCTACTTCTTGAGTTGTGAGCACCTTCTTGTTGGAACACTCAGAAGCAAAGTACCCATAACCCTTACACATGTAGCATTGCTTGTTAGCCTTGGCTGCCAGCCTTTTCTTTCCTTAACCCTCCTTTGGAAATTAGAACCTCCTCCTTGAAATCTAAGGCATTTAAGGTAGAATTGGAAGTAGATGCTTTTGGAAAAATCTTGCTACCAACTCTTTTGGCTTCCTTTTCATACTTCAATGTGAACTTAGTAACATCATCAAAGGCTCATAGTTAAAGTCAAACCTCCAAGAAAGTATGTTAGCATGTGTTTTTTCCTTTACTTGAACAACACAAATAAAGGCAAGTCTTTAAAACTCTCTAATATAATTTTCAGCACTCATCAAGCCTTGCCCTAGAGTAGTAATCTTAACATAGTTTTCTTAATCATATTCCCTAGAACAAACTTTCTTTTCACATGTTCATTGATTTTCTCCCAAGAATTTATTATTTGCTCACCACTCATTTCCCTTATTCTCCTTAAGTTGTTAAGCTAAGTTCTTGCAAACTTGTGAAACTAAGGATAGCTAGTTTGCACTTTGTCTATCTACAAGCTCTTTAAACTCCAAAAAGTGCTTCAACAATCTGTAACCAATACAGGAATTCTCCGGGACCATGATTACCTTTAAAACTCCAAAGATCAAATCTCATACCCTTCTCATCATCTTGGTCACGTATAGAGGTAAGTGGATATCTAACTTAGGTTTAGGCTCCTTCTACTTAAGCATTTGATTCGCACAGCCTCCACGTTGTTGTACTGACCTCCTAACCATTCCTTCCACATGATCCTTGTGTTTTTTAAGTTCCCTCCCTACCTGCATCATAAGGCATCTAATATGAAAAGAAATTTTCTCCATTTTCTCCACAAGGGCCTTCGAAACATTCTCACTTGCCATTCTTTGATTTAGCATTGAAGAGGAAAACACAATCTCTCTTTGTTCTCATGGATCTTGAATTGTTCTTTATCAAAAGCAAGTGTTGACTTCTTATACTCTAGAATTTTGGTTTTCTCAATGTAGAAATCCAAAGTGGTGCTCTGATACCACTTTTGATGTGTTTAGGGTGCATTTGAATGATGGAAGGATATAATAATGTTGATGATGAACTCAGACGGTGTTTCAATGGATGAGGGTCCAAGTTTTGTGCAAGGAAGTGAGGGATACACATAGAAACAAAAACTAAGAATCTTGAGGTAACTAATTAGCATATTGCTTCCAAGAGATTTCAAACTCACAAAGTGTTTACAAAGGGCTTCAACACTCACAAGAAAATTGATAGCAAAGACTCACAAAGAGAATTTTATTAGATTTTCAAATGAATCCACATAACATACATGATGTGAGCACTGACCATAGCCCCCTTCATATAGCCATAGTAGGCTTTTGAATAATTCAAATAACAAACCCTTAACCAAGTTCCAGAAGAATTGGTCAATTACTAACATAAAAAACATAACTACCATAACAACTTTTCAACACGCCCATAATTACCATAACAAACTTGGACCAATTCAATAACTAACTTTATATCATGTATAGGGTTCCAACCAACTTAACAAAGTTAAGAAGCTCTATCACAAATATTGTCACAAAATACCAAACTATACTCAGTCATCTTGCATGTGTGTTTAGGGCTTGGTCATGCTTATGTCTTCATTCTTGCTTCTTCACAACAAGGAAGAATTGTGACTTCTTTAGGAGTCCTTCTTGAATCATCTTGCTTGACTTCAAGAGTCCCGAAAATTAGGTTTAAACAAACTTGTGCTTTTGCTTGCTCCAACATCAATGTTTCCATTGAGGTTAGGGTGTACAATTAGTAGAGGAGTTGGTCTTGCACCCCTTGCCAAAATAGGAACTCCTAGGAGAGTATTGCATTCCTTTAACATCCAACTAGTCTAGTTTGAACTAGACTTGTTGGTTTTTGTTTCCGAACGATTTAACGAGGACAACAACAAACATAAGAATAACAGTGTGACAACAAAGTTAGAGTGGTTACAACACCCACATAATCACTAAGGACAAACCAAAGGTGGAGTCCCTTTGACTTAGATGACCCTTGAAGGTGTGTCGAATCATGGAATTGAACTTCTATTGTTTTTCTTCATCATTCAGTGCATCCTAAAAGGCTCCCCGATGATCTATATCAATGGATTTAAGATAATGGGACAAATGACAATAGTTTGACAAAGGGTTGACGTCTGCTTTAATAAACACTTATCATGGCAATAACAAGCATTCGAACTCTTACAAGCAAAGATGAATTAAATAAACTATTCAACACTTTAAATGTCTTTTTCTTTAAGTCTTGCTAGGACATTATGATGGAAGACCTCTTGAAGGTCATCACTAAATTCTTTGTCAGTGGTAGTAGACACAAAGGACATAATGTCATCTCCTTGCACTTCATTCCAAAAGAGCCAAATGTTAAGTATGCTAATGAATAGTGAATATGGCCCAATGGCTTTTTGTAATGTGAAATAACTAGCATCATGGCTAACATAGTGTAGGAGCTAATGCCTTTCTTTGTAAGAGACACACAAGAAGCCTTCATAAATACGAGATTGGTTGTAATGGAAATTGTTTGAGGCTACAATTAAGGTCATTTGTCAACCTTATATACCCTCAAGTGGACCTCAAAAATGGCCATGATATGGTGAGTTAGGATTTTTGAAGTCTTTTGCTCCTCAGACTCAACTTCTATACCCACTTTATTACCTTGATCATACTAGCATAAGGTATTCTCTCATGTTCAATGGTGTTCTTTATCCCCCATCCTATGCCAAGAAAAGCTAATGATAAGGTGTAAATATATTTCTTTATCTTGATTATGGAATATATAAATTGATTTTTATATGGGCATTAGTCTAATCCTCAATTATATGCCAATCCCACATGTAGAAGGGTGAAGTTGATGAATCTTATGTCCACGAACAACACACTTTTGTTTTTGAAATGATGATCTAAATGCATTCTTCCATTCTTCCATCCATTTAGTTCTATTGGCATTCTCAAGCATATTATGTCTTTTCGTTTCGTAAGGGTGATCCAAATATATTCTCTTCCATCCATTTTGTTCTCTCATCATTATCAGGAATATTAGGTTTTTCTTTTTTAACTCCCAAGAAGTTCAACTTATTTTGGCGGTTTAGTGTAGGATTCACTCAAGCAACAAATCTACCATTTGTAGCATTTCCAAATGGCCACTACCTTTCAAATATTAGGGAGTCCATTTCTGTGAATAGATACGTCTATGCATCACTACAAAGGTAGATTGCATCTTGTCAAATCCAATGTAGATGATCCAAGAAATAAATTCTCTATCTTTCACATGAAATGATGCTTCCATGATCATCCAAAAATCCCTTGAATGTTGAGTTCAAGTATCTGAGCCTCAAAAGGAATGAGGATCGGGATAATTAGAACTATATACATGGATTACTGCCACAATAGGACACATGCAATTGGAACTTAAAGTTAAGAAGGATGTCTTATGGGTTGCTGAGTGCATGCATACTAAATTAATCACATGTCCCTTCAGTGAATCCAAAGTGCTACGAACGCCTCCTAGATCCTGAGGAAGCTCATGGGACTTCACCATATGGTCCAATACAACCACATCAATGATCATATATGCACAAACGATGGATAGGCAGCTTAAACCAAGGTTGACAATGTTTCACAGCACTTTGTGGTTTGGAACCCGCTGTCTTTTCCACGCTATAGATTTATATTGTGGTTACCAATGCTACAAAGGCTTCCCACTAAGGATAGGCTTTGTGCCTATTTTCTGTGACTTATTTTAAGATTTAATCAAATTAGCAACACTGAGAACAAGTAAGATCTTATATCAAATAATAATGATGATGATGATGATCACAAAAACACGTTAAATTATTTTTCAATTATCAAATTAGACAAATAGACCGAGACCTTCACTAATGGGTTTTGACATCAATCCCTGGTGCATCTTTTATGCCTCTATCATATTGAAGCTTTACTCATCTACAAGCAACAAGACCCCGGTCACAATCTTTGGTTCTTGTATCAGGTATCACAAACGATATATTGTATGTTGTATTGTCACAACATTTTTTTTCCCTTTTTTTTTCACACCAAATAGCAGCATCTATCATTACATATTGGCAAGTATGAATAAAATATAGGTAAATATAATAATAATAAATAAATAAAAGGTTTTAGCAAAAAAATAAAGGTAATGCCACATTTCACGTATTGGCAAGCCAAAATCTTGATACATATTTCATTCCATGATCACCAATTGTTCAAATGCCCGTTCTCAAGGGAGGTATGGATTAAGATCATGCAACAGACTCCCACTGACTGCACTGCAGATGGAGAAGGGTGGTACTAGCATCAGAAAAAAGGCTATGAGATCAGATCATTGTTTAATCTGATAGTTTATCACAGTAGAAAGAGAGGAAAAAGAGAATTTTTACTCAGCCTGGTTGAACTCTCGCACAGCTTGTTAAGCTTATAAAGCTGATGATACGAAACGTAGGCTATGGGATAAAGAGCCTCTCAAATCTCGAGCAACTCATCTTTTACATCATTTTGTTCTATGGTTGAACAGTTGACACATGACACAGGTTGCATGTTATACTTTTAATCCTTCATTATTTGAATCTTTGGACAATTGAGTTCGTGTATTCCGCACCAAAAATAAATTCCACACACATTAAAACCTAATCATAGCTATTGTATTACATTCCAAATCTGCAACATGAGAACTTAGAGTGGAAATAAAATTTATATCCAGTACAAGATAGTGAACCCAACAATGAGGAAAATTCACATGTTCATGGGAAAGCACGCACCTCAGCTTAGCTGGTAGCGGGGAGATAGATTCTAATGGTGTCTTTCATTGTCACCTTTCTTCTACAGGTTGGACATTTCCCCTGAGCAGAAATGGATGTCTTAATGCAGGCCTTGCAGAAAATATGACCACACTTAGTAGACATCTCTTCAACCAACGGACCCATGCAAACTGGGCAGTTAAAAGTAGCTTCCTTCGGAGGAGGTGGGGGAGGTGGCAGCTGTGGTGTTGCTACATTCCTTGCAACCTCCCAGCCATTTCCTACCTGACACAAGAAAGAATGTCCAGCCATAAAAACCATATACAACCTCCAACTTTACAGACATTAAAATTTAAGTGAGGAAGTCATGGGCAGGTGAAGTCAAGCATCAATATAGGATTCTTCATGTATATCATCCGTCAAAAATCCGAGAAAAAGATATAAGCATTCCGTGTAGTATATACACACACTAATGAAACATTGCAGTCCCAATAGAAAGACAATATGCTTACCGCACTTTCAGCAAGGATTTCAAAGTTCACGTATGATTCACAATTGATAGTTGTTTCATTGGAGGGCAGTCTTTGACACTTATTACAGTTATTACCAATATGCCTAGTCGTGGATCCTTCTACAATAACAAGAGCAAAGAGAGCTTATTCAGAAATCATAGGGGAAACAAACAGTTCAGCATTGCAATAGAATGGTTAAAAACCCATCAACTATATAGTTTGACCACGTTTCCCATGCCATTTCAGCATCAAGAGACGCATAACATATACTTCAGCATCAATCTACATATCCAGGCCTGTACTGTGTCAACACAGCTATCAATTATTGAAAAGAAACAGATAAACCAATCATACCAATTGGAAATAAACATTAGACTGTAACAGCAGTTATGCTATAACTGCAGAAACTCCTCCAGGAGAGACCACACATACAGAAGTTTGAGTAATACCCTGCCCAAAGGAGAGGGCAAAAAAAAATATACATATATATATATAATCAGAAATCATGGAATACATCAAGTGTTGAAGTTCTTTTTACCAGTACAATGTTAGGCATTAAAGCTTTCAAACAATGGGAAAAAGCTAGTTGATCGCCTATAGAAAACCGAAGCATTTTTTCCGTGGTTGAAGGAAGGAGAAGGATCAGCAGTTTGCTGCCATACATCTCACAGCAACTCGTTCAGCTATTGAGGCAGAGAAAAATAATACAGAATGCATAAGGCAATTGATTGAACCAGAATGACAGTGCCTCATGAAAAAGCCACAAAATATGATGACAGCACAGAACACAGGGTCGGTGCAAATCTATGCTGAAAAGCAGTCCGAGCAAATATATATACATTCAAGAGCTAACAACAAAAAATACTTACCCATTTCAACATCAACAACAGTTATTCCTCTATACCTTCTTGAATTACTTTTGGCCTAAAGGGCCAACATGAAACCAATTAGCTCACATTCTTTATCATAATGATACATAAAAAGAAGACCTAGCAACCCAATGGAAACAGACAAACACCTCAGCAAAGGCTCTCGGAGAAGATATTACAACATCATCATCAAGCAAATCAACATCGATGGGCACTGATTGTGGAGGAAGGACTTCTTGTTGACCAGCTTGATGCCTAGAGGTCCCTTCCCCATTTTGGTGTTCGCATGGTGGTGCAGCATTGAGGTCCACGTCTAATGCCAATATTCTGCGTTGTGAGTTCCTGGTAGCACCTCCTGCTGAATGCCCCCTTGAAATTATTGCACTCATGCTACAAATTACGATGAAGTCCCTACACAACAATCATAGCAGAAATATCTCAGCGGGGAAGGAAAATCTCAGAATCGACTGAGAGCTTTTATCGTCCTCGTCCAAACACTAGAATCTCAGGGAAAATAGAAATTCATTAACCTTTGGCATATTCTACTTGGTCCCACTCTCTCTTCGCACACACATCTGTAACAAGCAAATGTGCTGCTAGCAATAGGAACCACAACACTTCGCTCTATCTAAAGGGGAAAGCAGTACTTCAGAAAAGAAAAAATCACAAACAATCTAAAATGCAAAGCAAACTATTACATTTCAACACTCCCAAGAAACACAACGACCAAACATAGGCCCCTAAAACTTAATTTCACTAGCCAAATATAAGACCTTATCAAGAGACCCAGAAATCCTAACGCACACGATTAACCAAGTAAACATGAAACCGATCACAAATAAACAACTCAAAAAATTAAAACCCCCAGAAAAATGATATAACAAAGACTGAATCGAACCAAAATTCAATCAACTAACCAACAAGACCAGAAATAAACCAAGAGAAAAGAAAACCATAGACACGCAGGAACAAATAGGAGAGGAGAGAGACGTTAAAAGCCGAGATAGCTTCGATTGAGCAGGCTTCGGCAACCCAACGGAACCTGAATGCTTTATCTGTCTGAGCTTTCATTTGGATTTATAAGATGAGATTGAAGGGTGAAGATTTTTCGGCTTTGAAACAGCAAGATTGAGCACAATGTTTAGCCCACTCCAAACCGACATTGGGCCATATAGAACATATTTGGATCTACCAAAACATAATTCATCATAATCATGCCGGCATAGGATATAAAAGTTATATCATATACACATTGTATTCTTTAAGAAACACGAATTGCTTAGATTATCTACACAATTATGTTTTGGGTGTAGATTGTGGAGTAATTTGCAAATACATATATGACTTTTCAACCATGGATTATTTCTGTAAATGGATCGTGATTATACTAAAAATAGATCATGCGATAATCTATGGAAACATACTTGAATCAATAGAATTACAATGCAGCACTCAAGGGAGGCATATGGAATCACATGTTGTATGTATGTGTGCATACATATACATCATGATGGATATGTCACATTAAGAATTCAAAAAATAATTTAATGATAGAATATTTAAGGAATGTAAGTTACAGGAGTTGCTTAGAACTAAAAGGATGCTAGCTTTGGTTAGAGTGGTAATAACACTCCTTTATGCCAATTTAATGAGCGAAGAACATGATTATACAAATAATTTATAACTTAAATAATGTGTGAGTTCTTAAATACTCATGAGGTAAAACCAAGTATAATCTAGTGAAATTACTATATTAGCATTTCACATAAAATAGGATAAGGCCAATTTAATACAATTTTTAGGATCCATTCTAGTTATTATCTTGTGTTAGGTGCACATACAATTCCCTTATTAAATTATTGAGCAATAAGTGGGATTATTCGCCATAGTCTCTCAATACCCATGGAAGTCAAACCAATAAATGGACATAAAGTTTGGTCGAAGCTAAAGTAACTAGTAGATATAAATACTAGCTCATTCTAAAGTAACCTGATGGACAGATGTTCTAGCTCATGTCAAAGTAACTCCTTTGTGGTGACCAGACACTTTAGTATTAATACCCCTAAGTACATCGTCAATGTCTAGAGTAAAAAAGGCACTAAGACTAACTAGGATCTCTATAATAGGCCATCCTAAAATTCTTCAAAATATATTTAAAATTATATTAATATAAAATAAATTAGTTTTGGCTTTAAAATAGGCTTAAAATGTGTGAATATACATATGCTAGCACATTAGGGTTTTTAATATGTTTATGTGCATGTTATATGATGTTAAGTATATTATGATTTGTAGCATACATTGGTAGTTGAAATGAAAAGCATGTACATTTATGTGTCAGGTGTAGAAATGATAGTTAAGGAAGGAGCCTTATTGTTAATGGTAATGTTAAATGCATGTATATGACATGATAAGCTAATGTGGCCATATGTAGTATTAATAATGTTAATATGATTCCTAGGGGCATTTCAATGATATCTTAAACATTAGAAAATTTTGAATCAATATCATAAATGGATATGAAATTGTAGGATAATAAGTCAATCGATTTCAGCAAACCAGTCAACTAATTTGTCAAGTATAAAATTGTTAATTTTTTAGCATACCAGTCTTGTTATCTTTTTCTTCTTTTGATTCTTCCTTGAATTTTAATGGAGTTAAAAAGGGGATTTTAATGGTTTTAACTTTGATTCTCTTAGGAATCGAGGTCCTTCTAAATAGCCATCAAGTAGGAGTTTTATGCTAGAAGAATTGCTTCAATATAAGGCATTCTTATCTTTAATATGAATAAGGTTGTGTTGATTATTGAGGTTCCATGTGCTTGGTGTGTTTTTTGTTGATAATGGACTAATTGTATCCTAGAATTTGAGCATGTGGTAGAATTTCTTCCTAAAGTTAAGCATTGTTGGGTTTCTCTGAATCTGTGCATGAATGGGCAGTTTGAGTATGATTCGTTTAAATGCCTACATTATTATGTGTCCATATGATCCTATGTGTGCAACATGTATTTTTATGTGTTTTATAACATAGAAGCATGCTAGGATTAATATGGTAAATTTTGGGTGTCATGTTTAGGTGATGTTTTACCCAAACCAATCGATTGGTTGGTTGAACCCATAGATCGGTTGTGCAAGCAATTGCACGATTTGGAAATTCTAATTGGTTGGTCATGAGATAAGTCGATTGATTTGATTAAAAAGCCGACTGGTTTCTATGAATAGTTGTCAGTTCACTAAACCCATCAACTAGTGACCGTGCAACCAAAGTGATCTCATCTCTACTCAGACCTATCTACTGGTTGGACCAAACCCATTGATTGGTTCCTATAAATAGTCAATCGGTGAAACCAACTAGTCCACTAGTATTATTTTTGGTCCAGGTCTAGTGTGACCACACCAATCGATTATTCTTAGGGATTGATCGATTGGTTTGGTTGTATGCCAACTAGTTTGGTTATTATTTGATGTTACGCTTTTGGGCCTGTAGTGCTAATACCCCCATATATTTACAACATTTAAATTATGATCTAAACCATTATTGGCCCGGAATTAATAAGAATCATAATGATAATGATGATTGGGATTGAATTGGTTAAGTTTGATGTCATCTCTAAACACTTAATTGGTTGCTTTTAAGCCTTACATTATGTTTGGTGTTATCACTTGAACACACCAAATTTGGTTGAATAATTGATTATTTTAGTCAAACTAGTCGATGGGTTCAACTTGAGACCAAGACCACTAAAGTTATATGAAATGCCCCGAAAATTCTAATGTTATTAATTATTATTAAATAAGGTTTTATTTGAAAAAAAACTTAATTAAATAAATTATTTTTATTAAAATAAAAGGGAATTAAGTAGGGATATTCAAGAAGAAAATAATAAATAAATTTTATTAGAAAATTTTTGGTATTTTAGCTAATTAAGAATTTTATTTTGGAAATTAATTAAATAAGTTATTTTATTTAGAATAAGGAGAAAATAGTTTTAAATTCATAGGAATTTTATAAATAATTTAATTGGAGAAAATTATGTTTCTTTGCTAATTAAAATGGAATTTATGGAAAATCTTTTAAAAATTCTAATTTAGCCTAAAAAGGAATTTAAATATTATTTTATTTAAATATTATTATTTTTAAAGATCCCAAATATTCTATTTAATTTAATTAACCTAACCCATTAATTTTCCTTTTTTCCTTTTTCCTTTTTCCTTTTCTTTCTTCCTTTTTCCTTTCTTTTTCTTTTTCTCCTTTCCCGACCTAGGTCGGCCCAGTGGCTCAAGTCCTCCCTCCCTCCTTCCTTTCCTTTAGCGTGGGCTAGCGTCCTCTTCCTTGTCCCTCATCGCGTGACACTTTCCTTTAGTTTCCATTGAAGCGCGGCATTGCATTTAAAAAAATTCCCCGCGCCTGACTGCCTGGTCTCCCTCTTCTCTTCTTTTCTTTCTTTTCTTTTTTCTCTCGGCCGATCGGTCCAGCCCAACCTCCTTCTTCTTCTTTTCTTCTTCCCCCGCCTGTCGTCAACTTGCAACCACCACTTGTCCCCTGATTTTTCACCACCGGTTACAACCGTTTTCCTTCCTCTCTCTTCCCCCTGACTTGCCAGCCACGCTAACCCAACCCATCTCCCTTCTTTTTCTCGCACGTGCCTTCTTTTTCTGCGCACAACCCCTACCCCAATTTGAATTTCGTCGGCTTTGTCATCGCCGGCAAACCCTAACCCTACTTGCTTACCCTTAGCTAACCCACAAAACCCTAACTTCTCTTATAAAATCTATAAATACCCCTTACACTGCCTTATATCGAGCTTTGGTTGTTTTTCCCATAAAACCTATCTTGTCGCCGCCGCCCTATCAGACGTCGTTTCCGCGGCCTCCAGCCAACTTTGTCACCATCTTTTCCTACCCAACTCATCCTTGCGCCACTCTCTAACTAACTATGCCTCCCTTTTTCCTTGATTCTCCCTACATAAGACACTCCGACTGTGCGAAGTCGCCCTTCCCAATCAACCTATTTTCTATCCCTACCACCCTTCACACCGCCGTCCACCACTACTTCCGCCTCTTCCTTTGCCTCTTACACCACCCAAAAACTTCTGCAGATCCTCCCCTACCTTTCTTTTCTTCTTCCTCCCTCTCCTTCTCTCTTTCTCTTCTTCTTCCCCATTCAGCCACCACCATTGCCACAGTGCGCCGCCACCTTTGGTTGCACCACCACCTTCATTCTGTTCCTCTCTTTCTTGGTAGTCTTAAACACGCCAATCCTCACCTTCATTCTCCCTATTTTGTTCCCAACATTCAACTTTTCCTCTTTTCTTCTCTCTTTCAGGCCACCGTCGGCACCGCCTATCACCTCTAGTCTAAGGTTGAACCCTAGACCCTCTCAACGCTTTTCCCTATTTTTACAAGCTTTAGTTTATATTATTTCATTTATTTGGATATATATACTATTATTAATATTATTTTTATTTGTATTATTAATGTTTTTCTTATTATTTCTATTAAGGACCGAAGCCCTATTATATTTTTTTAATTTGATTTTATTATCATTATTATTGTTGTTGTTGTTATCTTTATTATTAATATTAATATGTTATTATTATTATAATAATAATTATTATTATTCAATTTGCAATGCAACTTCTATTCTTAGGAGGAGAGTACTAATCATTTATTCTGCCATTGTTCAGTGGTGAATAAGCTATGGACTGCCATTAGCAAGGCATGTAGGGAAAGGAAGAGACATAGATCATGGCAGGATTTGCTGAGATCTATCTCCAAAGTAAGGGGTAGAGGTGCAAAAAAGGCTCAATTTTATTCTTGTTTTTATGCAGTAGCTTTCTATGAAGCATGGAAAGCTAGGAATGCTATTATTTTCTCAAATATTGCTTGGGACTTGAAAAGGGTAGCTTTTCATATCTCTTTGATCATGTCCTCTATATGTACTCATCCTAGTAAGAGTGATAAGTTTAGTAGTTTTTTGGGGCTAGTAGATCAATTCTACAACATGATTTCTAATTAAAAAAATCATTATTATTATTACTATCTCAAAATTATTGTTATTAATATTCCATTATTATTATTATAACTATTTTACTATTAGTTTTGCTATGATTATTATTATTGTTATGCGATTAGTATTAATATCATCATCATCATCATCATCATCATCATCATCATCATCATCATCATCATCATCATTATTATTATTATTATTATTATTATTATTATTTTCCTTGTTGGTATTATTATTCTATATGGGGCTGAAATCCTATTGTGCCTATTATGAATTATAGTAGTAATATTATAGATACCAAGTCTTATTGTTATTAATATTATTAATATTTTATCAATAGCATTTATTATTATTATTATTATTATTATTATTCAATAAGTTTATTATTTTTCAATGTGGGGTAGAAACCCTACTTCATTTTATCTTCAAATATTATCCTTACTATTATTACTATTATTATTATTATTATTATTATTACTAAATTTTGTTATTTATTTTACTAATTTTTTTATTAGTATTATTTTAATAAATGGGCCAAAGCCCTTATTTCACTTTGTTTTTGAATAATTCCCTTTTTATTATTATGGTTACTATAATTATTATTCTTATTAATATTATCATTGATATTATTTTTAGTATTTTTGCTATTATTATTTTAGTATTTTATTAAAAACCTAGTCTTGGAATAAGTTAGTAATTAATAGTATTTTTGGTAGGAGGGAATCTAATTCTAGTTTTTCCCTCATAATAGGTGAGATCAGTCAAAGCCCTAAGGAGGCTTAGGAGCGTGCTTCAAGACCGGTGACGTTTTAGGTAAGGGTGTTACTGAGGCCTTATGTGTGTTTATGTGCATTATATGCTTTGAATGCTTTATATTCTATGTTTATCATTATATTCATTTCGAATGTGGTATGATGTGGAGCTAAAGTATTTTTTGTATATTTATATAGCCTGTGTGTTATGTATATGTGATGAAATATTGTGGTATGTGATGATATGTATTGTGACCCTATAATATATGCATGTGAGGATGTATAAAAGTGGTAATGTGTGGGAGAAAGGTTGAAAAAGGAGAATGGATAAATAAGTTGACCAAGGGATGTGAGTTGATCTAAGTATTTTAATGATCCATGAGTGGAAGAGTAAATGGGGAATTTATGGTTTCATGAGGGAGAATCTAATCTATGTTTTATATGGGAGAATCTAATTTATGGTTTCTTGAGGGAGGAGCTAATCTATGTTTTATATGGGAGAATCTAATTTATGGTTTTATATGGGAGAATCTAATTTATAGTTTCATGAGGGAGAATCTAATCTATGTTTTATATGGGAGAATTTAATTTATCATTTATATGGAAGAATCTAATTTATGGTTTATATGGAAGAATCTAATTTATGGTTTATATGGGAGAATCTAATCTATGGTTTTGTATGGGAGAATTTAATGTATGGTGTAACATGGGAGAATCTAATCTATGGTTTGTATGGATTGAATTTAGGGTTTTGTATGGAGAAACCTTGGGTTTTGTGTGGATTGAATCTTGGGTTTTGCATGGAGGAATCTAGGGTTTTGTATGGTGGATCTAGGGTTTGCATGGTTGTATCTAGGGTTTCACGTGGGAGTTTTAGGGTTTGCATGAAAAGTTTGAAAGGTTGCATGGGAGTAAAGGTTACATATGGAAATTTGATTTGGGATGTAAAAAAGGTAATGTAAGTGTTGTTTGGGTATTTGAACACTTTGGATGAAAAATAGTACATGGAGCAATATAAGGGTGCGTAGGAGACCGAGCTAGGGTTTGTGTGGAAAATTAGGGTTTGGTGTGGCTGCTTAAGGTTTTTGTGGTATCATGTGTTTTTGGTGATTAAAGTGTAATTATGAGGATGGTATTTATGAGTTGTGATGTATAGAGTATTAAAAATGGTTTGGTTTGGGTTGTGTGAGGTGGAGTAGGACGGGCCACTTAGGCCTAAATTAGGGTTTCGAAGCAAAACCTTAAAGTAAGATGTGGAGTGGACTTAGAGGTGCGTAGTAGTGAGCCTTGACCCACATATTTCTATGTTGGAATTTTAGTGTGAATTTGAGTATAGAGGAAAGGTTGTTAGGCAAGATAGGAAGTGTAGGGCTCTCATGGTATAATACAGATTAGTTAGAGGATAAGTGTAAGGGAGTGATTCATGCATGTCTAGGGTTAATAATACACTTAAGACATTAATCATTTAAAGTGGAAGATTGTTGAGCTAGGCTCAGACGGTCCACCGACGAATAATAGTGGCTAGGGTATGATGTCCTATGTGTAACTAGTCCACCGGTAATAATAGTGGTCAGGCTTTGTATCTGTGCGTTTCCGGTCCACCAGCTATAATAGTGGGGGATTCTGTGCTCAACAAAACCGAACATATTGTGCCAAGACATGGGAAAGACACTAATTAATTATAGTGGAACAGCATGCGATCACGAGCCAGACCGATTCATTGGCGAATAATAGTGGCCAGGTACTATAGTATCCTAGAGATCGATCCACCGGCTATAATAGTGGTCAGGAGCTATATGCCTTGTGTGTTTCCGGTCCACTAGCTATAATAGTAGGGTTCCTGTACTCGCGTGGATTTAATAAAAAGTATGGTGTGAATTGACTTCTGATAAGAGATTAATTAAGTAATTGAATCGGATTATCTATGGGCCTTTGTACTTTTACCTGGATAGTCGTATGCAATTATGATATCATGTTGGTGATTATGTCCTGTTATTATTCTGCATGGTTTATGTGATTTATGTGTCGGCCTTAGTGTATGGTTACCTTACTTAGTACGTAGCGTACTAATCACCCTTTTCATGGATGTTGCTCATTCTCATGAGCAAAAGGCCCTTTCTAACTTTGTGCAGGTGGGCGAGACATCAGATGGAGTTCAGCGTTGAGCATATATGTGGCCAGATTCACTCTTCTCGGTATTTTATATTCTTTCTATTATTTCTTTTGTATCGGATCTATCCTTTTTAAATTGTTACTCTGTATTGAACTTTTGAGATAAACCGTTTAACCCTTGTATGATTATTTCTCTTTTTGGACATGAATTATAATTCTTTTACGCATACTCTAATTTTTGTTTTACTATCATTTATCACTTATTTGAAGTTTATATTGTTTTGATTTATAATTGATTACTCGTTTCTTTTGGCCTTAGCAATTGCTACTGAAGCGGTTGGAGAGAATCGGTTTGGTGTTAAGTGTGGAAGTAACATCCCCAGAATTCACGGGTTTTAATTTTAAATTTTTCCGCTTTAAATTTTGGAGTGTTACATTATAGGCCTTGCAATCGATGGGTCAACAAGACCAATTGATTAGTCCTAGGAATCAATTGATTGGTTATGCAGACCGGTCAATCGATTGGGGTAAAATCAACCCTTATAAAACACACTTACACATAATTAAACTCCACAATATTTACTCAATCAATATAGTTATCAATTACAAGTCATTCAAGGTTCGTAACAAGTTATATTCAAGGATTGACATGACCCTAATGATCTCTGTTCCCATGTCCTAATGCTCATGCCATATCCGATCTGAGATCACTAATGAACCTAAAGATTGAAAAGTATTTCTACTAAGAGAATCTACTATAATGTTAACCTTACACTCTTAGTATGTCAACTGTAAATCATATTCCCTTACCAAATCTAGATCTCTCTATTATCTCATGTTCTTCTATTATTGAATGAAGATGTACTTAATACTCTAATGATTGGTGGATAAATTACACTACATTCCATACAAACAATGTCTCTAGATATTTGAGGCACTGACCATATAGGCTAGTTTGATGTCATAAGTCAGATAGCTTTGCTCATGCTCCTTTAACTAGCGAGAAGCATATGTGACTATCCTGTCATGCTGCATCAATATGCACCCTAGACCATGATTATACATATCACTATACACCTCAAACCTATTAGTATCCAATAGTAAGAGAAGTGTTAGAGCTAATGTCAATCTGCCCTTTCGCTCCTCAAAGGCATTTACGCACTTATCATCCTAATGAAATCATGGCATCTTCGTGAACAAGGTAGTTAAATGATGAGAAATCCTAGAAAATTCCTAGATGAAATGCCTGTAGTAGGTTGCTAGTCCCTAAAAATTATGTATCTCCCTTGCATTCACTTGTGCTTACTACTTTTATTTACTACTTGAATATTTTGGAATTATATTTCTATGGAAGGATATTGTATCTAACCAAAACTCACACATCTAGTGCTTAGCATACAATAAATGTGTCCGTAATAGTGCCAACATTTGTCTCAAATTCTATTTGTACTCCTCATTAGTCCTATAGTTAATCAAAATATTATTGATGAAAACCATAAAAAATTAATTGAGGTGCTACTAGAAGATGCAATTCATAACATCCATAAAAATTGTAGGCACAATTCGAAAGATGTCACACTGAATTTGTGATGACCATACCTAGTATTGAAGTCTATCTCAAGCACTAGCGGCATGCCTAATATCTCATGTAAAAATGCATTTAAAAACTCTTATATCACTAGGATATCTTCAATCAATGGGTCCTTAACACCTAATTATCAAACACTACATATGTAGAGTGGGTACACTTTATGTAACAATGTATCGAATAAAACAATGGAGTCCATCAACATTGAGGCCTAAGCTTATATATTTTGCATGAAACCCTACAATCCTTTAGTATTGCAAGAACCACATGATCTTGTGCATAATCAATCATGACCTAATATCTCAAGAGAATATCCATCTCAAGAATTATATCGAAGTCACAAAGTTCAAGTGTTATGAGGTCTACTGAATGTCCAACTCCACTAATGACTAAGGCCATATCCATATATAGCCTTGTATATGGAATTATATTACCATAAAGGATAAAAAAAATTATATATCTTATCATAATGAATCATAGTTGTGCTAGATATAAAAGTAGTATTGACAAAGGAATAAGAAGCACTAGAGTCGTAGAGTATGTATGTAGGAAAAGAATAAATCATAAACGTACCCATAACAAAATATTCCTACCTATATGCCTCTAATTGGTTCATCACATTAAGGTGATTGTCTAGAGAGGGTCGTACAATAATACATGAACCTTATCTTAGCCAAAAAGCATGACGCCTCCAAACCCTTTAATACAGAGCAATCCTAATCTCCCCACTATCTATTGGTTATGCCCTCTAAGCTAGCAACGTCTGAGCCATGGTACTTTGTGAAGGTCTTAGTCCTTGCTAAATGTCACCTCTAGCAGTCTAAAACTCAAATTGGAGATGTCCTAACTTACCACTATTCTAAGACCGAGCCAATTGATTAGTACAATAGGTTCTGAGATGATTCTTTCCACACCTGCGACATAAAAAGCACTTTACTAATGGTTAACTCAATTACCCTCCATAATGAGGTGTAGAACCCAAATAATGAGTGTTTGCGATTTGTAAGCACTTCTCTCCACCTAGCATTAATAGCCCTTAAACCTTTTCTTAGCCTCTAATTACGAAAAGTCATAGATAACTTATTATTTTGGCATATGAGTCCCTACTAAAATTTCATAATGTCTCGAGCTTATCCCTAACTAAAATCGATGAACCTTTATTTGCTCATCAACATCGACCTCTAAAGTAAGAAAACTAGATCAAGGTAACAGTTGTAGTACCCCTATACTATAGATGTACCCGAACATAGAGCCTTGAAATCATCATACTTCACCATCCTTAAGCACGTGAGGTAGAAATCATCCCTCAACATCTTCACAAAAGGCTCCTCTTAATTGTTGACCTCTCCAGAATTTGTTAACACATTCTAGAAAGTGGAACGCTCCTAAGTCCATGTGCCTATCCTATAGACAACCATTTGCCAAAAAGATCTTCTCAAATTCCTTCAACAAATGTTCTAAAACATCTAGGTCATTATGAAGATTAAATATTAGTGGGCGGTGGTGATCAACCCTACAAAGCAAATACCCTATGGTGCTATCTAAAATGGAGGTGAGGGTGGCGAGAGTGGATGCCATTTGTTTCATGTGTTGTTTTTATGATTAATATTTCCAAAATGTGATTATTAAAAAATTAGACACTACTTAGTGTTTTTAGGATGTTATTAGCTAATAACACTATAAATAAATCAAGAATATCAAGAACATGGTGAAGAACACCTACAACTTCCTAAATTTCAACCATAAATAAGAGCATCAAAATGAGCATGTTAATTATAATCTATAAGATAGCATGATCAAATAAACTAAAACACCAAAAAATCAAAATCATCCTAGATAATTCATAATTTTTCCTAGCCAAAAATCATACAAAACATACAAATATTTAAACAAGTTAAAAACCAATGATCATCTACCATTCAAGATCTACATCACAGTATCACCAATACAATAAGAATGACTACATATTTAAAACCCCCTAAATGGCTTAAACTCTCAGCCAAATAATCATGGTACTAATCCACCAATAAACACCTTTAGTCATGCTTATGTGTAATAAGAAAATCATACCAAGAATCTTAATCTCTAAATTAGAAAGAGAAAAAATGAAGATGAAATATTAACATAAACTCTTCCGTGAACTTCCATGAACCTTAGAAAAAATAAGGAAAATATTTGAGAATTTCAACACTTAAAAAATAAATCAAAGTAAATAGAATTAAGGATGAAAAAAATATTAATTCTTATCCTAAATTTACAAGGAAATCAAATTTCATATATGGATGAAATGAAGAAGAAGGCCATGAAATTATAGATGAAAATAAATAGAAAAGTGGTGAACCAAAGGGAAAGAAGAAGAAGAGAAAAGTACATGAAAAAAAATGGTGGTATGGTTGTGGCACAAGGTGGTGCAATAGTGGCCTTGATGGTGGGTAGTATCTACTAGTTTTGGAGAAAAATAATAGAATTCAAGATGAAGATGATGATGTGGAATATATATGATTAAAGAAGGAAGGAATTAGAAGATGTTTTGGTCACTTAGTGAGACATATAAAGGTTGAAATTGTAAATGTGCAATGTTTCAATAACTTATATGGTGGAGGTGGTGGCACATCCATAGATCTAACGTTAGCCATTTATTTATCTTTTTTTTTAGTAAGTTGAGGAGACCTAATAGAAATATTCATAAAGGTAAGAGGAAGGGTGAAGAAGAAAAAATGAGTTTCATGATTTATACTTTCATAGTAATATCTTACAAAACCTAAATATTATAAAAAATTAACTCAAATCATTTTCAAATAATTTTGAAATCAATAACACTAAAATATAGTGAAACTTAAAGTTTTATAAATTTTATATAGCTAAAAGGATTGTTTTGGTGCATAAAATCCAAAGATAGGGCTAATATAGAGATGAATAATACTATTCTTAAAGATCTTTTGTTAGAACATTGAAATAGCCTTGAAGACCCCCCAAAAAAATGCGAATGACTATGAAAATGAAAGAAAAAGAATGATATTGATGGAGTTTGATAACCTAAAGTATCTTAGAAGATTTCAAAGAAACAAACTTGTGAGAAAATATTATAAAAATAGAAATAAAATATTTTATAAATAATATAAGGGTTTAAATTTTGAAAAAAGGATGTAACAAATTATTCAAAAAAATATAATTTTATTTTTAAATATAGAAGATTTTAAAAGTTTTAGGGTTTTTGAGAAATAAGGTATTACAACCACACCATATGATCGTATCGTTTTTAAACGCAAGTGTATATACGCCCTAGAAAGGAGAAAAAAATAAGGACTCTTTGAGTTTTATCAATTCCCCTAAACTCAAATTGTTGTATGTTTTTAGGAACACCATAGAAATCTACTGTGTTATCATAGGTACTCCTTTGAAGACAATAATTTAAATTTTAGATTTCTAATATTAAAAAAATTCCTCTATTATTAAATTTAGAAAAAATAATCACTAAAAAGTAATGAAAAAAAGGAAATAATAATTAATGTAATGATTAAATAATAATAATGAGATAATAGGGGTCAAAAGACACATTTGGTATAGGGATATCAACTGATCATCTAATTATAAGGTCATGTAGTATTTTTTATGTTAACTAATAAAATATCGTATATGTGTACTTGTATGCTTCTTAACATTCCCTTATGCAAATAAAACAAAGTTTGCTTATGATTGATTTTTTAACCCATTAATAATGTAGGACAAGATTTCTACATTTAATTCATGATAGCATTATTGATTTAGGAGTAGTTAACTAGAACCATAATTATGATTAGCTTGAATTATGCCATTCTAAAGATATATAAACTAGATTAAATTAATATATTTCTTTATGAACCAACCTATTTTTTACTTTCAGATTTTATGTTAATAATTTTTTATTAACTATACTCTTCTAGTATTCAATTAGCACTCAAATTAACTAAGTGATCAAGCTAGATAAGATAACATAAATCTTGGATTGGGGATCATTATTCATAGTTTATTAATCTAACCATTATACACATAAAATTTAAGTCCAATTCACATGTCATGATTAATTATCTTGTAACCTAGAATTATCTTTATACCCCATACAAATATAGCCTAACTTATTTATAAAACCTAAAAACATAGAATCTAAACACATTAAAAGTATAAATTTAATTAGAGTAGATAAACAAAAGAAAAATACTTGAATTAAAATACATAAAATCATATCTCAATCAAACAAATAAATAACGAGAAATGCATTAAGAAAATTTAAAAGTATCAAATAGTTAAATTAAACAAAGGAAATTAAGAACTTAGGAAATTATAGAACCATAAATTCTATATGATCTCCAATCCTTTAATTATAGCAATGAACTAACTAAATTGAATAGAAGAACCCTAATGAGTTAAAATAATGAAAAGTGAAGTTAAAATTCTAATGATGGTACTCCCAATTATTCTACTTGACCAACCATATGTTGTATATATAGACAAAAGAAAGTACAATGCAAATTTAAAATATGGAAAAACAATTATATTCATATTAGTAAATACGAGATACCCATATTTTTTCTCTAAAATTATGAATGTGGGTTAAATTAATAGAGCATATAGGAGGAATAATAAAGAAATATGAACCATATTTCCATAAATACGCCCCATATATTTCTTTTCTCATTCTTATATTCTCTCTTTTTTTTTCACGACTTCTCTTTTAGGGTCTTGCATGATGATACATCTAAATTTCCATGACTCCAAGCTTAATTTTAATATCGTGGTTCTTTTCCTTAGTGATTAGCCAAAATATCCATGGTTTCATCATTTCCTATAAAATAGAACAACATAGAAAACATAAGGAAAAGGGTTAAATTGTCTTAGCAAATATAGATATTTTGCTCAATATATGTCATATAATTATATAAAATATGCACAAGGTGAGACTCTTAATCTTTAGTCAAGTTAAGGAACATGATAAAGTACTTTAAGGGGACAATTATGATGCACTGAGAGAGAGAAGGGATGATGCCTTATTACATGTGTGTGTGTATGTGTTCCTATATGAGTGCTATCCCTAAGATTCACTAAAGGCCACCTTACTTTCTAGAAATATGTCAAGATTTTCCCTCAAGCTATAAGGTAAAACCCTTTAGATTTCTAGCCTTTTTTGAGTAGATCATTCTATTCATTAAGTTATTTTATTCTTAGTTTTCAATTATTTGCTTCCTCAAGCACAAAAGGACTTTGACATAGGTAAATATTTGGCCATAGACATGAATAATTGGTTTACACATGTTATAACCTATTCCTAAAGTGATTTTATGATACTCTTACCCTACACTAATGTTCGATGCAAGTGTGCCGATGGGTATTATGTAAGCACCCTTATTTACTAAATGATGTGGGAATTAGAGATACTAATACGTCTTCAATCACTAATAGGTTTTCCTAGCTCATCCTTTATTTTTGTTAGGGAACTCTAACTCCCTTAAATGTTTTCTAAACTCTACCCTATAGGGCTCTTTACCTTACTAGGATCAACACTTTTCATAGTTTGTCTACTATGCAAAGCTAGTCTATTACTATTAATTCCTCTGCTTTGTTGCTACTAGGCAAACTTTAGTTGATACCACACAAGTAGTTATGTACTCATAGTGTATACCTAGGTGTCCTTTCCTTTATTTGGAAAGTAGATAGAAAAACCTCTTTCTCTCTTTCTTTTACTTGATTCATTATGATTCCCTAAGTTTGTACCATATTCACATCCAAGGTATAGTATGTGTGTTTGGCTAGATTGTCAAATTATGTTAGGCAAGGATGGGGGATAGTATCTACTATTATAATGATCATGGAATAGAGCTAGAAAGATTATTAACCTTCTATTCTTGATGGGAAGTAAACTAAGTGCACCAACTTGTGAACACAAATGTAAAAACACCCACTATTTCTGAAAAAAATGTACATCATAAACCACTAAAAAAAGAAAATAACTAAAACTTAGGTGGATAATCATATATAGTGTTCCTTCCCCTTATATAAATTGTTTCAGTTTCCTCACTACATAAAAAAAAGAGGAAAACAAAAGAAAACTAAGCGCACAAGCCTTGAAACAAGTAGGGCTAGAAAACATTGTAAGGGACTCATAAAAAATGTAAATTTTGGAGAGAGGATAGGAAAAAAGTTATGTTGGGCTTCTGGTGGTCTTCCGCACTAGAGGCCCAACACCTTGCCAGGTCCAATCTACTACTAATTTCCATGCACCCCTCATTATTCCTTAGTGCCTCTCTTAGCATCCTCTTCCATTTACTCATATATTGCTTCCTTTCTTTCTTTCGCTTAATTAGTTTTCATCTCTATATCTATCTATAGAAATTCAGGTGGAAGTAGGTTTGAGATCTCTAAAGCTAACATAAACTTCCTAATGGCTAGAAAAACATCTTATTGACATTAGAGTAAGGCATCCATATCCATTCAAAACACTAGCATGCAACTTTCCAATGTCTAGGGTGCTTCTACAAGTGAGGGAGAAGCAAGTTTGTTGGGTAATGCTAGTATAATGGTGCTGAGATAATTGATTGGGCCATGATTGGTAATCGTCTCCTCCTTATCCTCTAGGGTGATAGCTATCCTTTCTTATAACCCTACAACTAAGTATGGGAAGATGGTAGGTCCTGATGGTTTTATAAAGGAGAGTACAAGTTTTTCTAGAAGAATTTTTCCAACATAAGCAATCTTCTTTACCAAAACATAAATAAGAATGATAATGAAGGGAATTCCTACCATTAACTCTTAATTTTAAAAAAATAATGTGCAACAACTGGTTTGCTAAAAACATTTGTCGCCTGATCTACCAAAGGTACATGATTAACTATAAGTTTTTTGACTTCCACTTTTTTATGAATGAAATATAAATCCAGCTCTAGATGCTTAGACATTATATGCAACACAAGGTTTTGTGATAAGGTAATAGTATTGAGATTAGCACGCAATAGATTAGGCACTCTCTAAGTTTATATATGAAGCTCCTTAAGTAGAGATTTAATCCATAACACTTCAACAACAACATTTGTTAAGATGGGAAATTCAGCCTTTATACTTGAACTTAACATGACACCCTGACTCTTTGAGCACCAAACAACATTATTCTTACCTAAATAAATATCGAATCTACTATTTGATCTTCTATCATCCACACCATTACCTCAATCAATATCACTAAAAGTAGTGAGAGTCAACTTAAGAGTGGATTGCAAGTTCAAACCTTCTTCTACTGTACCCTTCAAATAACTAAGAATTAGTTTCACTATCATCTAATGAGTGTTAGGAGTATTAGACATAAATTAAAAAAAATTCTTATTGACATCGAAGGATATTTCAAGTCTAGTTATAGTAATATTTTGTAGTTCTTCTACCACTAATTGATAATTAGAATTGTTCTTAAGAGACTCTCCTTCTGTCTTCAAGAACTTCAAGCTACTAATCATTAGTGTAAGTAAAGGTTCGCCCTTTCACATCAATTCCTCTTCGAAAGTTCTAGTTCGTATTTTGGCTATAACATATGAAGATTGCCTTCTATTTCCTTTAATTTAATACCTAATATGTAATGCAATCTTTCTATATCCATCAAGGATAATGACTTGCATAAGACATCAATCAACCATTGTAATTCATTCTTATCACTAGTTGTAACTACAATATTAACTACATAGACTAAAGCATATATGGTAGAGGAATTATTAATTTTGTAAAATAAAGAATAATCTACACTTGAGGAATTAAACTAAACCAATTATGAAAAATAATAAGCTTTTTAAACAAGACCCTTAGAGCATATTTGAGCCTATACATGGCTTTATTAAGTTTTCACACCAACTAATATCTTGTTGTGTATTTTTTAAACCTAGGACGCTGCTCTATGTATAGTTCACCATGTAATTCTTTATTTAAAAAGGCATTGTAACATCTAGTTATCTTATAAACCATTTGAGAACTAAAATAGCATTAAGTACACCCTTATAGATTCAATCTTGACTACTGACCTAAAAGTCAAAATCAAATCAATAACTCTAAGTGTATTCCTTAGCCACTAATATAGGTTTATAGCTAGATATAAAGCCATCAAGATTTTTCTTCAATTTGAATATCTATCTAAATCATATTATCTTTTAGTACGGAGGTAAAGGTACTAGAGACTAGGCTAATCCTTAATAATATAATCATACTCATCTTGCATTGCTTAATTCCACTTAGGATGATCCAAACCCTAAGTAAAAGAGGTAGGTTCTTACACATCTAAAAAAAATTAGGCTTATAAATACCATGTTTACCTCAAGTAACAATTGGATGTTGATTTGTAATATTTTGGTAAATATTAAAAATTAGATCTTTTACATTTGAGTTAGGAAACTTAGCCCTAATCTGAGAGGATGAAGACTCAGTGACATTATGAAGAGTTTGTCTCTATGAAACAAGACAAAGAGGTTTAAAGGGATAACATCATAGGAATTAGACAAATATTTTAGAATACTTGAAATAAAAGAAGAAAATTAAGGGCTTAAAGGATAAGTATTAGAGGAAAGTGGAGGAAGTTGAGGGTCGTATATAAGAGCTTTATGTGGAACAAAATTATATTTTTTTCTAAGGTAGTACTACTAGTGTGTGAACTAAAAGAATGAAAAGGAAATTTGGATTCATCTAACACCACATGTCTAGAGATATAAATTTTCCCTTATTTATGAAGACATTTATATCCCTTATGTTGAGAATTATATCCTAGGTATATATATTCCATTTTGTAAGAGTTAAAAGGCTTGAGATAAGGGATATAAAGATAACAAAAAACCATTAAGAAATAATAACAAGGTTTAACCTTGAAGAGTACCTCATGAGTGGTTTGTGCTTGAAGAATATCAGTTAGAAACCTAATAATGATAAATATAACACTTGAAAAAGATCTAGTTAATATTTTGAGGTAGATTTGCTTGAGCAAGCAATGGTACTCTAGGTTTTAGCAACATGTCTATGCTTTTGTTTACCAATCCCATTCTATTCTGAGGTATGAGGATAAGAAAGTCTATGCATAATCCTATAACTCTCTAACTAAAGTGTTAATAATTATAAATTCACCTCCTTAATTATTCGATAACACCTTAATTTTCTTGTTAAGTTGTAATTCCACTCGGGACTTGAAATGCACAAAACATTCATATGTTTTTTGGCTTGTATTTGAGAAAATACAACCAAGTATAGGTAGAGTAGGCATTCATAAATCTCAAATAATATCTAAAAACATTAATATAAAGATTACGTCAAAAGCGCCAAATATGAACTTGAATTAATTTTAAAGGCTTATAATAGTGAGTTTGAGAAATATAGAAATGTAACTTGTGCTTTTTCCTGATTGGCATGCCTAAAAAAAATCTAAACTTCTAAGAAAATTTATATCAAAACCATTAAGATCTCTTCCAATAATCTTAGATGAAGGATTCCCTAGCTTTTTATGACATAAGACATATAAATCATCATCATTAATACTGCTATGCTGATTGGAGAAGCCTAGCAATCTAAATTGAATGTCTTCATGACCTGCTTGTTGTCTACTCTTTAATAGGTTGAAATTGTATAATCCATTCTTGAGAAAACCCTCAAGAAGAACCTCCTTATTTATCTAATCCTTCAAAAAATAAGAGAATAGGTAAAATTTTGAAAACATCAAATTATTTCTTTTGAAATGAGAGACACTAGTTAGGTTTTTAATTATTGATGTCATATGAAGAACGTTTTTTAAGGAAAAGAATCTAGGTTGATAATTAGATATAGAATTAAAGGAAGAGATAATTGAAAAATCAAGCTATCCAATAAGTTTCACATCAACACCAAAACCATTTCCTATAAGAAATTTACTATTACCAAAAAATTCTAAGAGAAAGCTCATGTTTTTGAGGTCATTGATAAGAGGATATGTTGCTTCTGAGTATGGGAACCAACTAGTGACCGAATAGTTATCATTAGTAACCAACACTTATGCAACCAAATGAGAGGTCGCACTTTGCTATTGATTAAGACTGTAAGCCAACAGTGGATGAAGTGCTACCATCACCACCACCACAATTGTTGAAGCTAGTAAAACTCTTATCAAATTTACAGTAACACTTCCAGATAATGTGTCCTGTCTTCTCATAGAGTTGAAATTAGGGTCTATTATTCCCTCCTCTACCTCTATTACCTTGATAACCAACTTTATAATTCTATGAATTCTATCCAACTATCTCTTTTACTAGAAATCCAATTTCCTTAAGTATTAGAGTTATTAGAACTATTAAAATTCTTTGAATGAGAAAAATTTGTAGTCATTTGAGATGTATCCCTCTAACTAATTATCCCCTCACGCGCTAATATAGTTTGTAGTGACTTTGGAGGTTCTCTTTATGTAATCAAAAAAATTATAGATTCATAGTCACCATTTAAGCTACATAGAATGAGTAACATATGATCTATTTTGGTTATTTTATTTCCTACTTTGCTACGAAGTTCTACTAATGATTTAATCTTAGCAAAAGAGTCCTTCATAGGCATTCCTTCTCTCTTTAAGCCCTCTAGTTGCCTTTTGTAATACATAAATTTAGCATTAGATTGTGATGCAAACTAATTGGGATCCATATTTTATATGAATTATTTCATCCAATAATCTAGGGTATATAGGAAGAGGGTATGGAGGAAAACAACCGTGATGCAAGTAGCTTATGTTGATCAGAACAAGAAACATAAAAAGGGTTAAGAACATACTCAACATTATCTCAAATTAAGTACTCCTCAGGCACTTCTTGGGTGCTAAAAATGTATCCTTCCAATCTATAACCTAAGATTGCATACTTGACTTGAATTAAGACTACATGTAATTATCATCTTCTATTTTTCATGTAATACCTCATTAAGGGGTGTTGTTACCATCTTTTGATTTTCTTCTTCAATAGTGGAGTTTGATAATTTTGTTTGCTTTAAGGGAATTTGATTATTGCCAATAGATTTAGAGGAGGTTATCTTACTTCCACCCATGTTTGAATTATCTAAAACATTTGATATTATAAATTTTTGGTACCAAAATAATTTTCAATAGGATTTATGAAACTATAAATGATACAAAAGAGTATAAGAAAATAGAGGAATAGAAGAAAGATAGGTGAACCATACGTCTCTACAATATCATTAAAATATGTGGCTATTCAACCCTAAGTATACCTTCAAATATATAATATAAAACACATCTTACTACTAATAAATTCTAAAAATACTGCTTGATAAACATAATATCTGTGAAATTGTAGAGAAGATATAACATGCGTAAGAGAAAGATAAATAAAAAAAAGATAACAAAGAGAACACTTTCTATTTAGTAACATGTCACTTTGTGTCTGGTTTAGCTAACCTCCTTAGAAGAGTACCAACAATCAAATCAAAGGGTTTCTAATAAAATTAGATTAGTTATCTAGGTTAAAGTTAGGTGTGTCATATATAGTGTTGATGGTACACGGAAGGTAGGAAACAAACCTACCCTTAACTTAAACAATTTTTGTTTTATGTGTTATCTCAAAATCAGAGATGAGCTCCAAAATAATAGTAAATAAATATTCAATGAGGGGCTTACAAATAAATCCATAGAATTGATAAGAAATAGGATCAACCAAGTAGGTTGGTGTTTGGTTAGGCCAAATCCACATTCAAAGTAAAATTTACAAGTGGAAAGTGTCAAATTTAATTTTTTCTAGGATGTCCACAAATTTTACAAAGTTTGGAGTGAGTTAAAGATGTTTCTAGGTTTCTGTATTGTACATGATTTCATCTTATCCATATATGGAAGAATGATCATCACTTAATGAAGCGGTAGATAGATGTTTCCTAGTGTAGGGAGGGGTAAGACAAGAGTTGCTCTTGGGTTATCTTCTTATTAGGAGTGAATAAAAGTTCATGTGGCACTATAAATGGGTGGGGGAATGTAAATGTTTAGGGATGAAGAAATGGAATTATAGGAGTGGTAGAATTAGGAAGGGCATCATCATTGCAAACCTCAAGGTGAACTTCGATGCTGTGTGATAGTGGTGGGATGATAACAAGTGTTGTTGGAGTGTATAGGTTAGAAGTGGTATCAACTATTATTTTCTCCTCCTAAATGTAGGTAGTTAGGGGAATGGAATATGCCATGGTGATGGTTGTAGGGTAGGAAGAGAGAAATTGTATTATGGTGAATCATTATGATTATCAGAAGATGAGAGGACAAATCTAGGAGTGGGATTTTAAGGAAGAAGAGGTAAGCTAGGTGAAAAAAGAAAATGGGGTATTGGATGACAAGCTCAGAAATGTAGATGGGAAAAATAGAGGTTCTTTTAGGAAAGGGGTATGATAATGATAGTGTGTCATCCACAATTAAGATATGATTTCAAAGAGATTAACCATGGCTATGGAACATACCCCTACAACTTACCTCCATGTGGTCTTGTGCCACAGGTCTTCCTTAACATGGTGTTGGTATGATACTCTTGCACAAAACATCAAGCATTAGGATTCTCTTAGATAATAAATGGTAGTGTTTCCTACATAGACAAAATGAATAAGGTGAAAGAGGGGAGAGAAAAAATAATGTATAGAAGGAAATTATCAAAAGTTTGTAAAAAGATAAAAATGGGAAAAACAGTATATCCTTAGATTACCTCTTAAGAGCACCTGAGTTAGTGTCCTCAACTAGGTTACTATTAGGGCTATGGTCTAGGAGTCATTGTTTAACAACATTCCCAATTATGGTTTCACCATATGATTATTTACTTTAAAGATACCAAACGTCTTGCCATCTCAAAGACCTATGATTCTGCAAGGGTATGTATTAACCACCATATAATGTCTATGGAACATATAAAATTGACCCAAAAAACATGCTACCCTTGGTTTAATGTCTTAGCTTGTATACACCAGTCGTACCATATTTTTATGTTTTCCTTATAGAGCCATAAATTACTGTAGGTAAGGTACTTTACTTAGTCTAACTCATTGATTTTTATCTTCATTACTTATCCTACTTCTACAAAGTCTATGGTGATATCTTTATGATTTACTCTAACAACATGTTCATAGTTTTGAGGTAACACTCAAGGTTGGTCTTATAAGTAATGGAGTGTGAGCACCAAAATGGTGATTGGACTTCTCTATGTTTAGACCACTAAAAATCTTATCAATGAAGTTCTTATAAAATTAGAAAACTTGCAATAAAAAGAAACACTCATGAATAATAACATTTAGAAGATAAAAATTAAACTATAAGAGATGATAGATAAATTTTTAATAAAATTTTCCAATTTATAACATGCTAAATAATGATATAGATCCTAACTTAAAATTTATGCTTATTATGTCAATACAAATAGTATGGCTATGCTTTCTCAAGTTCCAATGACATTTTTATCAATTACAAGCACAAATGTTTCTGGCCTGGATTTATAAAATTGTCAAATGTAATAAATTTAATTATTCTCCCTTGTTATTGTAGAAATCATACTAACATTTCTTAACCTATGTAATTACTAATCATTAATCGTAATATGTAGATATATTAGCCATTTTATCTCTTGATCTCAATGGAAATGCTCAATATCAAAAGTTGATCAATATTTTGACCAAGAAATTGAAACACAACATAATTCACAAGGTTAAAAACTCATATTAGAACATATATAGAAAATTCAATGCATTAAAATCAATAAATTCTCCCTTCACCTCAGCATAAGAAAAATAGAAACAAATTATTGCAAAATCAAAGATATTAAACATATAAAATAGATCTAAAATGATAAAAATATGAATTAGTAAATTAAACTTGAAATTTATTATTCCGATCAATAACCTCTAATTCAGAATTATAAAAATAGAAAACCTGTTGATTGATTTTCTCTTCACTCACCTAATATTAATGGAGGCACTCAAAATTAATTTCTAAAAAGCTTCTTATAAAACTATAAAATATTCCCTTTTATGTCCTCCAAATATTTCACAACCAAAAAATTTTATTACATAAGAGAAATAGTAGATATCATGACACATTAAGCATGAAATAGGCATGTTGGATGACAATAACACCATATTTCTTGCCCCCTTCAACATTTTTCTCCTATGGCTGACACAACCATGTTGGATAACACGGGTGGATTATGTTGGCTCTTAACTTGTGAAATACATTTGGAAGTGTGACATATTTTGGCCATAACATATTTGTTTAACCTCTTATTGAGCTTAATTTTTATGTTTTAGAAAGTTAACAAGAACCTCTATAATGTTTATCTTAACCATATTTCTAATTTTCGATTTCATTATGGCTGAATATGTCCATCTTTCCATCCATGAATACTTTGAGTTATCGTCCTTGCTTCTCATTTGTTCTAAATATTGTGTTTTTTCTCATTGGATCATAAACTCTTCAAATACATATAAAATATAATCAAGAGTTATAAACGAGAATTATTGAACTCAAGGATAAATAATTCATCATATTATGACATTAAATATTTTCAGTAAAGAACTAATTAACCAATTAAAATCATACCTATCAAAGCCTCCATGCATGAACTATTCCTTATCCTTTAACAAGCAACAACACATAAAATAGCGCATAGAAGAAGTGATAGGCAATAATGGGATCGCTTTCTCAAGAAATATTGTTCAAATGCTCGCATCAAACCAAATCAAATCAACTCACGAAGACCTTAAAAATAATCAAAATATAAAACTAAAGTCTTGAAAAATATATTTAGGTTACATAATTAGGAAAGAAGTGGTAAGGGATTTTTGAATTCTCAAGTAAAAGTCATGCAAAGTGAAATATGTAAGGATAACATGTTGCACCGGTTTCACGCACCATGAGCTAAACTCATTCAAGACTCAAGTTTCAAACTAGTAATATCACTTTAGGTATTAGGATACTCCTCTGTCATATTTATTATATGAATCAATTTTGATGTTTCTATCAAGTCCTTGAACTCATGAACATGATCACACTTATATTTGCAATGCTTCTTGATTTACCACCACTATAAAGACTTAGGACAAATAATAATCAAGAGGCCTTACTAAGGTTTTAATGGTAATAAAATTAAGAAGGTTAGGCAAAAAGTATTAGAAAATGGGGCTTATAGTCTAGTACTAATGGGATGTTATCAATAATAGCTATATAAGACTCTTTCACCTTATTCAATATTTTTCCATTTTTTTCTATTATCTTTCATTTCATTTTTATTTTAATAGTCCCAAATTCATTAACCATTAGTAAAAAACCCAAATTTCTCTTCTTCTTTTTCAAACACCAACATTCCTTTCACACTTCCCCTATACTTAAGATACACCATACTCAATACTTTGTTCTCATTTTACTCATAACCCAACTAGCTCTAGATTAAGGTTGGGATACATGGATAAAGATTACAAGTGTGGTTAGAAGAAAAAATAGGATAAATTGTTAAAGGGGTTAGCAAAGGATAAAAGGTTAAAGTTAGGCTATTTAACTAATGTGGCTAAAAAAAATTGAAACAATTCCTTTAATCATTTTAATGCATTTTGCAGTCCTATGTGATTTCAAAGAAAACCATTAAAAGTTAAAGTTTCACAAGTCAAATCACAACATGACAAATGATAAAGATAATGAGACTATATTTGATGATTAAGTCTTTTAGGCTCAAAATCCCACAAGGTCCAAACAAAAATGTTAGTTTTAGTCCATCAAATCATAGAACAAGTAAGCACATGAGTTACGCTACAATGATCAACAAAAAAGTCTTAATAGATACTTGACCCTCAATTTCATGAAAATAATTACACTTACTTTAAAATGGTGCAATAAGAACATTTTAGGCTTAAAATAAAAGTCATGTTTAATATATATTTAAAGGGTCTTAACAATTTAAGTCACTTAATGGAACTTCATGCCAAAAAATATTCTATTATAATGAAATTTCATGTCCTAATTTTTTAGATTTTAGATCTTAGATTATTTTTATTTTGTCTCATTTTTTTCAAAAATAAATAAGAAAATGCAAAAATAAAATTATAAGTTATGAAATTAACCAATATAAAATACAACCCTGTAATATCTTCCCTATGTTTATAATTCACATTGTATCTAATGTGGTAATAGGGTAAAAGGGTAGAGGAGGGACTCACATATTATGGTTACTTAGTGGGTAGTGGTGGTGGAGGGTAAGGGTGGCCAAATTACCATGAGTGCATATATTGTAACACCAAGGAGATCCATCCATAGTGGGTATTATCGGTGACAAAAATTACTAGTGTCATTCTTCATGGTATAAACTCCCATCATTCTTGATTTACCTACACTTCCTACAACCATAAAAAATGCTGAGAGGTCCATGAGAATTATGAATGACAAAAACCAAAGGTATAAAGGAAGAAAAAAAATATAACAATAACAAATCATAAAATTGGATTACCACCTAATAAGCTCTTCTTTAATGTCATTATATTGACTCCAGCCTCACTAGGTAATGGTAGTAAGAGGGATAATGATCTTAAGCTTTAGAACACCACCATCATCATAACATAATAAGAATTGGATAATCATATGAAAGAGATTCAAACAAGAATGTAAAAGAACGATAACATATCCCGTATAACACTCTTTGTATACAAACTTGCCTATTATTCCAATCTTTCTTTTTCCCTTTATAGACCTTGGAGTTTTTGTAGGCATACAACCAAAACTCATCAGGTTCATAAAAACTTAAATATTTTATGACTATCTTATGTAATCTAGATTCTCTAAGCAACTTAACCATTATATTTCCACTCCTATTAACACCCACAATCATAAAATATGTAGTGTTAGAACCATCAAACTCATACCTAGAGATGAGAGGGGAAGACTCAAGTTCTAGCTAGTAAAACATTCCATCCTCAAAATGAGGGGTCTTAATATTATACTTCAACTTGTATCCATTTGGATATTGAGTAGAGAAAGTTATTCCTCCATCTATTGTTCTTAAATAATGTGTCACTAGCTCTTTCTTCAACGAGTGAACTAACTCATCAATCCTAAAACATAGATTCTCAAGAGGATGATAGTTACTAGAGCTAGTTAAATTAAACTCAACCCTCAAGAAGTGATTATGGACCATCTATTGTAAATGGTAAGGAAATGGAATGTAGGGTTGGTAAGATTTTACCTCAATCATGGAATTTTCAATATATTTAGGCTTCATACTTACTTCCTCATGAGGCTCGGTTACTAGATTGGGTTGTTCATCACTCAACTTCTCCTTGACATTCTTCTTCATGATATTAGATGGTGGATCCAAATTTTCCTTACCATTGCACACAAATATTGTAATTTATCCTTCTTTTATATTTTTATCGACATCACTAGGCAAGGTCTTTTGAGCGCTCTTGAGTAATACATAGGTCGGATGTCTTATTTGAACCTCCAAGTTCCTTATCGATGCCTCTTAATTCTTAATCCATGCCTCATGATTTTGAATACCCGCCTCATTTACATTAATGGACTTGATTAAAAATTCCTCCATCTTCTACAAATTAGACATTAGTTCAAAACCAAAAACTTAGAACTATGTGGGTGGCTGGCTCGCATGATACTCACTATAAAAAGTTGATTGAATGCACTATTTAGAGTTGTTGATGTCTGAGTAAGGATTGTTTTGTCTTTAAAAATCAATCAAACAATTAGCTTATTCATATGATTGATGAAACGAATTACTTACTTGATAATCTGTACTATCATACAGTCCTCCACAGAAAAAAAAATAAAAACTTATACTCTTTACCAACATATGAGCAATGCTCAAATTATAAATATTATGATAGAAAATATCTATTTGAGCATAAGAAGAAGTCATGATTATTATCTTCCAATTCCTTGATGAAATAAATATGAAAACCACTAGAAGTAAGATTAGATAAATATAAAAATAAAGAAATTATATAAAAATCCTTTATTTTCTAATGACATCCATTGTTAATCCCCTAACAATGGTGCCAAAAAGTTGATGTACTATAACCACAAATGAATAGTTTTAAGGTAGCACACAAGGTTGATTCCACTTGGAATAGAGAGTAAGCACCAAAATGGTTGCTATGTTTTAACCACCAAAAAGCTTATCAATGGAATTATTTTAAAAAAAATACTATGCAAAGGAAATACTTACAAATAGAGAAATATAGAAGATCAAAATTAAACTACAAATGACTATGTTTATTGTTTAAGTTAAATTCCTCAATTTCTGATATACTACATAATCTTGCAATCATTAACCCAAAATTTACGCTTAGTGTGTCAACATTGATAATTACTGCTATGCTTTCAAGAGCCTCAATGACCCTTTTCTAATGACAAGTCCAACTATCTCTAGCCTAGATTTATATAATTGTCAAATCAATAAATTCAATTATTCTTGCTTATTATTGTCTAAAATTAGATTAACATCTCTCGATCTATTAATTTCTAATCTCTAATTACATTTTGTAGATATGTTAATCATTTTATCTCTAAATATCAAGGTAAGTTATCAATATCAAAACTTTGTCAATCTTTTAACTAATACATTAAAAAACAAACTGATATTAGGAAATACATAGAAAATTTAACAAATTGGGGTTGTAGAATTCTCCCTTCACCTAAGCACATAAAAATTAGGAACACATTGTTATAAAATTAAATATATTATTCATATTCAATAAATGTATACAGAAAAACATATGAATTGATAAATTAACCTTGAAATTGTCCATTCTAATCAACAATATCCAATTTAAAATTACAAAGATAGGAAACCTCCTAATTTCATATATTCTTCTTTCCCTTATCATTAATGAATGAGCTCAAAATTATTCTATAAAATGCCTCTGAAAAAAATCTAAAATATTCCCTTTTATACCTTCAAAATATCTTTAGATCAAACCCTTCTATTACATAAAAAGGTTAGAAATTGTGGCACTATTAAGCATGACACAACTATGTCAAACAACACCTGTATCTCGTGTTATACCCTATTTCAAAAAATTTACCCTGTAGCCAACACGACCATGGTGGACACCATGGGTAGGTTGTATTAGCTTTTGAATTGTGAGACAACACTAATATTGTGGTATATTTTGGTCATAACTTCTTTTTTTGACCTCTAATTGAGCTAATTTTTTATGCATTGGATAGATAACAAGAGGATTTATAATGTTTATTTGTAGTATATTTTCAAATTTAGCTAGAATCATGGCTGAATATATAAATCCCTATATTCTTTCCCACTCTGAGTTCTCATTATTACTTCTCATTTATTCCAATTATTGTGTTTTAGCTCATTTTGGTCTCAATATCTTTGAATACATATAAAATATAATCAATAGTAGTAAAAAAGAATAAATGAATTCAAGTATACAATATTAATCACATAAATACATTAAATATTTTCATTAAAGATCTAATTAACCAATTTAAATTATGCTTATCACTTTCAAACCTAATAGGATTTGTGTTAGAGTTTAATCTTTAGGTGGCATAATTTTCCATACACAATCCTCTAGGGTAACAAACCTAATGGTGTCTTATACGTTGTTCTATATGTGCATAGAATGTCATTTAACCTAGGTTACAAATTATTTATGTTAGGGTTAAGCATTATTCCAAAATTCATTTAATTTCCCTACAAGAAATTTATACCAAGCCACTTATTTATGGGTGGTTTTATATTAAAAAATTATGGTTGATGCTACATTTCCTCAATAATTGTGTGTATAACCTATTTCAAAAGTGATTCCCTATATCTCTTATTATTGAATTGATAGTTCTAAATCTAGTGAAGATATTATTCTAGATAAAGCTAATGACTACCTAAGCATCATTTGTTAGTAGGGTTGCTACTTTAGTCCATTTGGATACATAGTTAATTACAACCTGGATGTACTCATTTCCAAATGAGGTTGGAAAGCATCCCAAGAATTCCATACCACATACATCAAATACTTCCACCTCCATAATACTATATAGTGAAATTTCTCCAAGTTTAGTAATAGGTTAGTTTCCTCACATCACACCAATAGTCTATCTAGGTGCCCTATAAATCTTTCAAAATAATCCCCAAGTGTTGAGAAGTCATCAATAAATATTTAATCATCTCCACAAACATTATAAAGAAGATAACCATCATGCTTGTTTGGAAAGTTTTATTCATACTATATAGATCAAATGACATCCTCTTGAAATCAAAGGTGGTATGTAGGCATGTGAAATTCATCTTGTGATGATCCTCAAGGATTATAGCTATTTGGTTGTACCTTTTGTATAATTCAATGAAACAGTAATTTTTTATTCTTCTGATCCTATTAAACATATATATAATATAGGGACAGGGGAAATGTAACTACCACATTTTTATAACCAAAATTTGTTTCAATTTACAAGATATTTTTATGGAAGTTAAATATGAAAAATAAGTTGCTACTATTTTATTTAGCATATGAGAGGTACACCTAATACCTAACCTATAACAACCCCAAAATTCACTACTAAAAATTTCATTTTAAGCAAAAGCATATTATCAAATAGTTGGGTGTTACCACCATAGTTGACATATGTTTGGCTTAACATACCACTATTATTATCTGGTGGAATGGACCTATATAAATACCTTAGCCAGAATCATGTGATATTTCACCCATATAATATTATTCCTAAATACATATTTCTAAATTTCATTACTATCAATATATCATATCATATGATAGCATCATTCATGTAAAATGTCCAAAAATAAAATCACATACACATACACATACACATACACATAAAGTCCTAGCTATGACAAGTATCCTTATAAATAAGGACATTATGCTCTATGCACATAAATCCTAAACCACCTCCTTCTAGATCATTAGAATCTCATCTACGGTAACAAGATAATACATGATTAGGCTCAAAGATTTTAATTGAGGGAAAATTTAGGGTAAAGGAGGGTAAAATTAAAAATAACTTAAGTCAAATGGAAGCTTAAGTTGCATAGAAATATGGTGTAAGGTATGGTGAGGCTCTAATGAAATTTTGGTGCGATTTGGGTGTGTAAAAAGTGGTTTATTGTAATAAAAAAATAGGTTGCATAGGCGTGTGGTAGGATTTTCTTACTCAGGCTATAAGATGGAAGCCTACATAGGTAGGATATATGAAGGAGGCAAGGTCGTACTCATACAATGCATGCACAGGTGATAACGTACAAAGACGCATGAGCATGCTGAGGTATTGTGTTGCTTGTGCGAGTACGCATAGGATAATGATGTGAGCATGCACTTAACAAAATGCAGCAGCAGGTGAGGAAAGGAGAGGAGAAAACGACAACACTAGGTGGAGATGGTTGACGATAGTGAGGGGGTGATAAGGTGGTCGTGGTGGCTAATCTACCTTACTTGTGGCTATAGTGGTGCGTGGATGGTGATGGTGGTGGCTAAGTGACAAAAATAGAGGAGTAGTTAGAGTGGTGGTGGTGGTGGTAGTAGTAGTAGTAATAGAAGAAGAAGAAGAAGAAGAAGAAGAAGAAGAAGAAGAAGAAGAAGAAGAAGAAGAAGAAGAAGAAGAAGAAGAAGAAGAAGAAGAAGAAGAAGAAGAAGAAGAAGAAGAAGAAGAAGAAGAAGAAGAAGAAGAAGAAGAAGAAAGAAGAAGAAGAAGAAGAAGAAGAAGAAGAAGAAGAAGAAGAAGAAGAAGAAGAAGAAGAAGAAGAAGAAGAAGAAGAAGAAGAAGAAGAAGAAGAAGAAGAAGAAGAAGAAGAAGAAGAAGAAGAAGAAGAAGAAGAAGAAGAAGAAGAAGAAGAAGAAGAAGAAGAAGAAGAAGAAGAAGAAGAAGAAGAAGAAGAAGAAGCAGAAGAAGAAGAAGAAGAAGCAGAAGAAGAAGAAGAAGAAGAAGAAGAAGAAGAAGAAGAAAAGGAAAGGTGCCTCAGGCAGGTGGTTTTCTTGACAAAATATGACAACAAATGAGGCACATAAATAAGGGAGGGAGAAAGGAGATAAAGGTATATACATACATACATGCATACATACATACATATGTATATATATGCATAGAGGCGTGAAGGATAAATAATGACATGGGAGGATGATGCTAATCGGTAGAGGGTTATAATAATGGGCACTGTAGGCAAAGACACAAAGGAGTTGTAGGGGCACAGGAGAGTGGAGAAAAATTCAACAAAAGAGATAGGAGATGATAGTTGAGAATGATGGCACTGTGTTATAAAAGAGGAGGAAAACAAATGTATGAAAAATGGATACAAAAGGGAAGAGGAAAAGGGGAAAGAAAAGAAAAGAAAGAAAGCTTAAGGTTAGGATTAATATTAAATTTTGATTAGCTGAAATAGGTAAGATGAAGGATATAAATCTACCAGGATTAAGGTTGGGTTGAAGAAATATAATATATTTTGGTTAAAGATTTAAATTATGGTAAGATTTTGTGATTAAGGAATTTGGATAAGGATAAAATAAAATTTTCTTTGATTAGAATTAGATTAAGGTATTAATTATACAAGATTAGGTCAAGCAAAAATTTAGGGTATTATATAACCTATGTTAGGTACAAGCCTAAAAGTAAACTCATATCCTAAGAGTAAAGTGTAGTCATCACTTAACCTGATTCTAATACAAGACTTGTAAATATGATAAAAAATTAAATATAAGATGAATAAGATCTAGTAGAGCTCTACAAGGGAAAAAAGGAAATATGGTATCACAATGACACAAATTGCTACACTTTACAAGCTAACTAGATACTTGGCACTCTCACCCTCACAAAATAAAATGGTGTTGTATCAATATAACTAGCCGAATGTGTAAGACCTAATTATCTCACATAAGCATGCTTCACATAATATATGTTGTCACATTATACAATATCAAGTTGATAATATAATTAAACATGCTTAATCAAAGATTAAAAAAAACCCTAAGGCAATTATAGGAAATATATTCCTATTAATATTAATTCATCATAATAATGAAGCATACATGACATATTCTTACAATGAAGAATACATGGTACATGCTAACCAAGAAGCATGTATAGTACATCCTTACACTTAACTACATAGGGAAGATTCAAGCTAGAACCCTAGGGCATAAATATTGTATAATTTAGAATTATATACGACTTGATAAGCATAGAGGAATTAGAATTTTTTTTAATATGAGGTTATATAGCCAAATCCATAATCTAGGAAATCACATAATCCAAAGGCATATGGATACAAGCTATAAGGTAAAAGCTTAGACATCTGATCCTTCTACCACTGGATAGAACCCATGGGGTATAAAAAACAAGAAGTTATAAAAACTAAGGCATATAAGAATAATTGTCCTACCATAATGAATAAAATCATGCGTACAAATAAAAAAGGCATAAAACTAAATTCACATATGGACATCCCATCCTACAATAAAACCTTCACGGCGAGGAATCATCACATATGCCCATCACTGCTAAGAATCTCATATTATATAATAATCATTATAAGGGATTAGCATATAACCATAATTATAATACCCCATCCTAAAATCATTAAAAATGTATTTAAATTATATTCATTTAAAATAAATAAGTTTTGGTTTTCAAATGGACTTCAAATTCTAATCTAGGAGAAAAAATTTAAGAATTGGCTTTTATAATTATGGAACCAATTATTCTTCATTTGGAAAGTGTCTCCCATAAATTTGAAGGCCAGTGGATGATTATATTTCTCGAAATGTAACAAACAAGAAAATAAGTGTCTATGTGCATGTGCATAGCATGAATGAAATGCAAGGAGAGAGTGGCCACGTGCCTTGGGAGTATATTGGCAGGAATTTTCAGCATTATTAGGCAATTTTGCTAATTTATTAATTCTTTAGAAAAGTAGAGAAAAAATTTAGCATAAAGTATCATAAAGTTAGTATAAAGGTAGCATAATATATTTTAGCTTGGAATCTTTTGAATTATGCTTTAGCTAGTGGTAGAACGGTTATATTATGCATGAATGTCAAGCATATTGAAAATGGCATGAAGAATTGAAGTTGAAGATCAACATTACGTGAATTCTTGTGAGTTCAAACTCAAGCAAATCGAATCTATGTGAACAATTTAGCTTGAAAGTTTTAATATCTTCATCTATGCGAATTATAGATTAATCCATATCTTTTCTACTATTCTTAATCCATATTTTACTACAATAATTACCATGAAAATCCTACTCTAATTCATGGTTAATCCAAGCCCTAATTTAGTATACAAAACCAAAGCCCTAACCCTTCTATTCAAAACCCTAATTTTCCATACCAAGCAAATGCAACCTTATTCATTTTTCTTCGAACAAAACCCTAACCTTAAACTATGACTCTAACCATCATCCAAACCCTCACTTTTGAAACCAAGTATCATCATCATACCATCATCAAATTCATATGCTAATTAGTTCACACCATTAAAACAATCATCATTGTTAAACTATCACCACTCAATCATCATCATTCCTCTACCATATTCGAACTATCCCCATCCTTATTCCATCACATTGAAAGCATTAATTTATTGAGTCACCATTAAAGAGACTTTCTCATAATATCTAAACTCAATTTGAACCATAATCCTACATAATTGAGAATTATATCCTCCTACACACATCAATTTCTAACAAAAATATAAATTTCAAGCGTACTGATCAACTATTTTGCCTAACCAATTAGCTGGTGTGCTTAGAAATTGACATAATTTTCCTCAATAAACTAGTCAACTACTATTCATTCCTAAACTAATTGACTAGTTATCCTACGATTTTAGATCCATTTCTAATTCTAATTTGAATCACTTTCTAATGTTTATGAAATTTCAAATTAGAATCAATTTATGTTAATAAGAATATTTTTGTGTTCTAGGATTATTTTTACATAATTTAGATCATTATATGATTTTAATTGGCCATATTTTTTCTCGAGCATTTAAGGGATTATTTGGAAGGGTAATAATCAGTTGAGAACCAAGGAGAAGACTTGAGAGATTTTCTTACGACCTTGACGGACGAAATCAAGGAGTTCAAATTGCAAGTGGAAGAATAGAAGCTTTCCAATCCCATAAGTCCTATGTGCAGCCAAAAAACCAAAGGGAACAAGTAGAGGAAGGGTACATGAGAAAAGCACAAAATCAGGTGGAAGAAGAAAAGGAGAGGATGCAAAATTATGTAAGGGTATATGACACTTCGAGGAAAACTTATGATGATGTGAAAAAAAAAAGAATCCGCTTTGATCTTCTCGACTTTGAAGGTAATCTCAACTTGAGTCTTTTATTAAATGGTTGCAAATCATTGAGTCAATTTATGAGTATAAGGAAATTATTAATGAGAAATAGTGTCGAATAGTGATACTAAAGTTTAAAAAATTTTCTAGTGTGTGGTATGATAATTTAATAGGAGATGGAAGAGAGAAGGAAAATTAAAGATTAGGTTAAAGGAAAAATTAAAGAATATTTGAAGAAGAAGTTTGTGCCTCGGGAATATGAGCAATAAAAGTTTATAAAAATGACTATGTTGAGATAAGGGTTACTTGGTGTTGAAAAATACATTTAGGAGTTCAAAAGGCTAGCTCTAATATATGATTTCCAAGAACTAGAAGAACAAAGGTGTGCATGATTCATTAGGGGTTTAAAAATGAATCTTTGGAAGAAGGTAGAGGTGTACCCATATGAAGTGTTTGAAGAGCTAGCCACATTAGCCATCAAGTTCAAGAAATAGTTAAAGATGACCAAGCCACGAAGAAATTCAACTAATGGTCCATATGGTTCGAATTTTAAGGGTGTGCCAAAGCCACCAATTTCTCAAATCGCAAGTTAATACCATGATAGGAAGTTCACTCATGAAGAAAAAGGTAACGATCAAGTGGTTGATAAGGTAAACAAGCAATGCTTCAAGTGTATAGGATATGGCCACTTTGCTTGAGATTGTCCAAACCAAAGGGAGTTAACTTTGAAGGAGACAGAAAATATGGACACTTGTGAAGAGAATGAAGATATTGATGAAGACCTAGAAGAGGAGAGTGATATCGTGGAGGATTCTTTGGAAGAAGGCTGTGTGGATTGATATGTGTTATAAAGTGTGCTTAAAGTATAACCACAACCTTTACTTACTCAATGGGAGAAGATTTTCAAGGCCAAATGTAGAGTTAGTGATAAAAGTGTGTGAAGTCATCATTAATAGTGGCTCATGCACTAATTTTGCTAGCGAGAAGATGGTGAAAAAGCTCGATTTTGAGTCCAAGGGTCATCGAAGACCATATTCACTCTAATGGCTCAAAAAAGATAAAGGAATATGGAAGCTTATCACATTTTTTTGGGAGGCCTTGGGAATTTGATAGGAAAGTTGTGTATGATAGGGTCCTTAAAGAATATGTGCTCTATAATGGCCAAAAGAAGTTTAGACTCAAACCTAGTGTAGATGGGGAGGATTCGGTTTTAAGGAGTGAAAAGGAAGAAACAAAGAAGGTAGAATTTGAGTGTAGGAAAGGAAAAAAGAAGAGTAACATGGAGTTGTTGATCCTTAAAGAGTGTGAGATGAATGAAGCCATTAGAGATGAGAAGATATTCTATACCTTAGTGGTAAAAGAGATCCAAATAGGGGAGGATGCTAATATGGATCCAAAATTGCAACATGTATTGAAAGAGTATGTCGATGTATTTCCAAAAGAGTTGCCAAGTGGGTTACGTTTGAGAGATATTAAGCATGCAATTGATTTTATGCCAGGAGTTCCATTACCAAACAAACTAGCTTATATATGCAATCCAAATGACACTAAGAGCTACAAAAATAAGTATAAAAGTTATTAGACCATGGTTCTGTTCAAGAAAGTGAGAGTCCATGCAGTGTTCCATCTTTGTTAGTGATTAAGAAGGATGGTACATGGAGGATATGTATTGATTCAAGAGCCATCAACAATATCACAATCGAGTACATATTTATGATGCCAATATTGTATGACATCTTAGATGAGTTTCATGGGGCAGGGGTGTTCTCGAAGATTGATCTTAAAAGCAGCTACCATCAAATTAGGATAAGGGAAAGGGGATGGGTGGAAGTCAACTTTTAAGACTAAGTATGGGTTCCATGAGTGGTTGATGATGCCATTTGGGTTATATAATGTACCAAGTTCCTTCATGAGGTTGAAGATGGAGGTGTTAAGATCATTTATTGGGGTATTTGTTGTTTTTTACCTCGATGTTATCTCGTTATGTAGCATGAGTGAGTTCAAGCACATATAACACTTGAAGAGGATTTTTGATAAGCTTAGAAAGGTGAAGCTATATGGTAAGAGGGAGAAGTGTGACTTCAAGATGGAGAGTGTGATTTTTCTTGGTTATATTATGAGTGGGGATGGTATTCAAGTTGATCCATCAAAGTTGGAATCTATATATGGATGTGGCTTATTCCTACTAATGTCCATGAACTTCGAAGTTTCCATGGTTTGGCCTCATTTAATAGGAGGTTCATCAATGACTTATCTACCACTGCAACACCTATCACACAACTGATGAAGAAAGGAGAATTCATTGGAATGATCAAGCAAAAAAGGATTTTGAATATTTTAAGACATAGTTCTCAAATGCACCGGTATTATCTTTACCTTATTTCGATAAATTATTTAATTAACATGTGATGCGATTGGTTTAGGCATTGGGGGTGCTTTCACAAGAATGGAGACTGATTTCTTTCTTTAGTGAGAAGTTTAATGGTGGAAGACTCAACAATTTAACCTATGATAAAGAGTTTTATGCTATAGTGTGGTATTTAGAGACATGGAGTCATTACTTAAGACCTAAGCCTTTTATAATACATTTAGATCACAAGAGTTTGAAGTATGTACATGTTCTGAGATTATTTTTACATAATTTAGATCATTATATAATTTTAATTAGCCATACTATTCCCAAACACACTTTTAAAGAAATCCTCACCTTCTCTCTTCTCCCTTACCTATCTCTCTCTCTTCAAGTTGCTGGGATGTGTGGTTAACTTCATTCACCAAACCCCAACTCACCAACCCACTGCCATCTTCCTTTCTAATTATACTTAAGCACCCTCCCTCCATCAAGTCAATTCTCACCTCTTAGTTTCCCACACACAACCTTACTAGTCTCATTTCCCTCTCTCTTATGAATTTCAACCAATCCTCACCTCTCTAACCTTCATTCCTATTCTACTTTCACCACCTCACCTTGTTTTAATTCTTTATTCTATGTTTTCTTAGAGGAAAATTTTCTTATGTGTTGAGCATCCCTTTATTCTTCCCTTAAGAAAAATATAGACTTGCTTTGGTTTTCTTCCTTCATTGGTTGAGCATTGTACCCTTTTCCTTATTATAATCTTGGCTTTAGTTCTCCCTTATTTTCCTTAAGTAAAGAAGACTTAATGTTTAAGGAAGTTTTTAGTTCTCTTCCTTTGCTATCCTATTTTTGAGAAAAGCTTCTGTTTGTGTTCTTCTTATTCTTATTTTTCTTAATTTTTCTTGATTTTGATGAAGTCTTGAAAGGTGATTTTTAATGGTTTTAACTTTGATTCTGTTAGAAATCAGGGTTTTTCTAGATAGCCATCAAGTTGGAGATTTTCTACTAGAAGAATTGTTTCATGGCAAGGCATTCTTATCTTTGACATAAATGAGTTTTTGTGGCTTATTGGGGGTTCTAAGTGTTTGGTTTTTTTATGTGAGAATGATATAATTTATATTCTAGAATTTGAGCATGTGGCAGGGTTTCTTAGTAAAGTTAGCATATTTGGGTTTCTCTTATTTTTATGCATAAGTTGGCCATTTTAGCATTATTCCTTCAAATATTTACATTACCATGTATCCATGTGAGTCTAGGTGTGTAACATGTATTTTTATGTGTTTTATGACATAGAAGCTTGATAGGGTTAATATGTCAAAGTGGGTAAATTTTAGGTGTATGTATTGTAAGTATGGGTAATGTTTACCTAAACTAGTCGATCGGTCCATCAAACACATTGACTAGCTGTGCGAGTAGTCACATGGTTTGGAAATTTGGATCGGTTGGTCATGGGATCAGTTGATTGATTTAATAAAATTGTTGATGGGTTTTGATATATAGTTGATTATTTTACCAACCCATCGATTAGTGATTGTGCAGGCTAAAATAATTTGGTCTTTGCTTAGCCCATTGAGAGATTTGACCACACCCATCAACTAGTTCCTATAAATAATTAATTGGTGAGACCAACCATTCAATTGGTCTACTATTGTTGTTTTGGTTTAGGTTTGGTGCAATAGACAATCTACTGACCCCGAGAACCAATTGACTAGTCTGGTTGAATGTTGCCTGGTTGGTTTTTAAATTATTATTAGTCTCCTAGGTCTTTTGTGTTAATAATTCCATGTAATTACAATATTTAAATTGTGATTTCAACTATAATTTCCTTAAATCTAATAAGTATAATAACAATGATATTTGGGACTTAAATTAGTTCAGTTTGGTGTCATCTCTAAACACCCAATCAGGGGCTTTTATGCCTTCTAATGTGTTGTGTGTTATCATATAGAGACAAACAATTTAGTTAATAATGGAATTTAATTATTTTTATGTTATCATATAGATAAACCCATTTGGTTATTTGTGGATTTTATTTGTGATATGTGATATCACTTGAAGATACATAACAATGGATAAAGATTTCATTCGAGTCTTTTTTCCTAACTCTCAGGGTAGTTAATAGGAAGTTATTAGGTAGGTCACCCTATGGTGATTATTTTCACTCAATACTTACTTTTCCTACTAGGTTGAGCTTAGTAGGGGACATTTGCATATCCTTAAGGTATAGGATTATACTATAGCAAGCCAATATGGAATTAATGCCCAGTGCGAGTAGGTGAGATATCCCAACATAAAACCCCTAGCACTTTGTATTCCCCATTGTTTAGGTAGGTGTACTATCCCAATTTGTGTTTTCCCTCACGGTAGATGCACTCAACGTGTGGTGAGTGCAGTATTCCTACAAAAAATCCCCTTTGGTGTATCTTTACCCCGTGATCCCCATATAAAAGCTCCTTTGACGTATCTTAACCCCATGTGGTAGGTGTGATATTCCATTGTGATTATTTGAGTTGCCATGACTTTTGATCATTGTGTAGAACTTGTGTGGCCAATTGGACTCTCCTATTACCTAAAAATTGTGTGGTCACTAAATAGAGAATTCTAATATAGTTTATATTATATGGATTGTGACACATTTACCTTACTTTTATCCCTCCATGATTTCAGACAAGCATGTCTTATGCATTACTACCATGAGACTAGTTGTTAATTTGTATTATCATACTCATCATCATGGTTCTATATGACTTTAATGTGTTACATGAGACTTCCCATATTTTAGGTGTTATGTTTTACCAGTACTTCACCCTACTAATATTGCACTTGTGTGGTCACTATGATGATTTAGCTTCTGGTTTGAGGAGTAGATGATCATTTGCAGGGGTACGAGTCTTAGCTGGAGTATATAGAGGGTGATGACATAGGATATTAGGTAGCCATTGCTTAGTGTTAGAGTTTTATGTTTATGCTTAAGAGTTGAGCCAACCAGTTAGAGGTGTTTTCATACTAAGTTGGGAAGTTTTTCTCCTTCTAGTTATTTAGACTCTTGACTAGATTTCTTATATTTAGAAATGTAAACCATCATACTATTTCTATCTACAATATTTTTCTCACTATTATTATATTTTATAGTCGCATTAATATAATGAACAAGTATCTTTTCATTCGTTGTTCATTTTTACCTTGCATTAGGTATGTGCTAGGTGAGAATCACACCTCTCTCATGATTGGTGTGGTGGTAACATTCCTTGATTTTATTTTTTTCAAATGCTTCAACATTGTCTTAAAATAAAAAAAAAATTGTTTAAAAACTGGGGTATTAAAAGTTGTTATCAAACCTATGGTTTTAAACCCTAAATTTGTTTTTAAGAAAATTAATTTCTTTAGATCCATCCAAACTTGTAGAGTTGGTTTAGTCTTTGAGCTAGCATTGGTTTGGGTTCAAAGTTAGACATAAGTTATCAGATAGGGCTGAATTTTAGCCTAACATGCAATGTTCTACCTTTGTGTTTACTCTTTCCGTAATTAGTCATTGATCCTTTCTAGTGTGATTTAATATTCTAGGGTTTTGATGGTGGTGAATCGGCATCTCGAGCATTTCATGGAGTCAGTTTGAGCCTTCATGGAGCGGCAAATTTAGCATAAGGAGGCTCCACAACTGCTACCATCACCTCCTTTTGCATTCCTACCATCAGAGGATAAGCGTCGTATGGTCAAACTTCATCGCTCTTCAACACTTAAGGGCCAGGAGGACCTGGATGTGTTGGAGCATTTGTTAAGGGAGTTCAATAAGATATTGTGGCTAGTGGTTGCCTAAAGAGTAAGCAGGTGGAAATTTTGGTATTCTACTTGTGGGGTCACACTGAAAAATGGTGGAGAGGTTAATAGTTGGGAGGAGCCACTACTGACTAGTGGGAGACCTTCGTCGAGATGTTAAGGGCATGGTTTTACCCTACTCGCCTAAGGATGGAAAAGTACAATGAATTTATAATGATATATCAAGGGATTTCTATAGTGGAGGATTATTAAGGCTCTTATTTTTACCTAATCCGCTTTTCTCCAAAGGTTGGAACTAATGAGAAGATAAAGGTTCACCAATTCTAGTTGAGGCTGAGTTAGAGACTATAGGAGATGTTGGCGGGGACTCATGTGAAGGACTTGTAGGCCCTATATGATTTTTCTTTGGAGGCACTAGTGATTACCTAGGCTCGTCATACCCAATCAAGGGCCAAGTAATGGTTTGAGGGTAGTCGATACTAAGTAGGAGAGAAGATGTTCCTGACCTTAAGTAGTCATCAATCAGGAATGTTATGTTGCTATAGAAGGCAATCGAGTCAAGTGGGTGTTAAGCTTTTCATTTTTTAGTGGTGTGGCAAAAACAACCTAGGGAAGAATTATGTTGGGTAGTTAGTTCAATGCCATATTTTTAGCTAGTTTAAGAATGGTAGGTGTGAGTGTCATCCCATTGGGGGTAGTGTCTTGCAAGGGTAGGTATGTTCATAGGGTACATTGGCATAGACGTTGGTAGCTTAATGGGTTCTAGCGATAGATAGTGGAGCTAGTAGGACTTCTCTATAGCAGAGGATATAGAGGCCCTCTATATTTCAGTAAGGGCAAGGTTCAAGCAATGCTATTGGACCACCTCTATGTAATAGCGTGAAAGTGATGAGTTAGTGAGAGACTGACAGGCAAATGTTGTCACAGGTACGTTTACAGTTTCTTCCCTTCCTACATACATGTTGTTTGACTTTAGTGTTTCACACTCCTTTATATATACCGCTTTCATAGATAGGACAACTATGATATCTTCATATATGATAGAGACTTCTATTGTACCCCCATCTAGTGATAGATTTTCATGTTCTAGGCTATATAGATATATGGCCTTAGTCATCAGTGGAATCGAGCTTCTCGTAGATCTTACAGAGATTGAACTTCATGAGTTTGATTTTATCCTTAGGATATATATTCTCACATTATATCAAGCTTTGATCTATTAGACATAGGAGCTTGTGGTTCTTAAGGGACCAAAGTGTGCTAAGGTATCTTACCAAAGATGAAAGCCTAGGCTCTCTGTGAAGATATTGTCCATGGCTAGACGCAATACATTGGTATGGAAAGGGTATCCACCCTTCTTGTGTAGTGTTTAGGATTTAGAAGTTAAGGAGTTGTCAATTAAGGATATTCTAGCTGTATGAGAGTTCTTAGACATGTCTCCCAATGAGATCCTAGGTGCGCTGCCAGTACATGACATAGACTTCACAATAGACCTTCTACTAGGGACAGAGCCTGTTTTAAAATAGCTCTATTGCCTAGCACAGATTGAGATGACATGGTTGGGTACTCAATTCGAGGAGTTTTTGGAGATGGGATACATTAGACTGAGTGTATCATCTTAGGGCTGAATACTCCTTTTTGTAAGGAAGAAGGATGGGGATTTGAGACTCTACATCGATTATTGAGGATTGAACTTGCACTAAAGATCCATTATCCTTTATCTTGGATCGATGAACTCTATGAACTGTTGTGTGGAGCTATATTATTTTTGAAGATAGATCTCATGTCAGCGTATCATCATTTGAGCATTTCTAAGAAAGATAGACCGAAGATAACTTTTAGGATGAGGTATGGCCATTATGAGTTCAACATAATGTCCTTTGAACTTATGATTGAGCTAGCAGTATTCATGGCTCTCATGAACTGAATCTTCTAGCATTATTTTTATCATTTCATTGTGGTCTTCATTGATGATATCTTGATTTGCTATCGGACTCATGAGGAACACAAGCAATACCTTAGGCAGGCTTTAGACTTATTAAGGACCCATATGTTGTACGCCAAGCTCTTGAAGTGTTATTGTCGCATCAACCATGATAGAGGTTCAATCATCACCTAACATATGCCTGATGCAAGGTAAAATGGAACAAGGAATGTGAGAATGCATGACGAAAATAGTTATGTGGTAATACAAGGTAAAAACGGCTAGATTAATATTATAGATCTCCTTGCTTAAGGCCCTAGGATCCATTGATGAAGCTAAACAAATGCCCATTTAACTTTAGGGAGACAAACATTATAATACCCCATTTAAAAAAAAACCTTAATCATATATTAATAATCATATGATTAGTTATAATTATTATTTTAAGAGGTTTAATATTAAAATTGTTATTATTTTTCGTATTATTATGAAAATTTAAGTATAAATTTAATCATGTTAAAATTTGATAGAAATTAGATTATTTAAAGTAATCCTAGTTTATACTCGTAAATCTAATTCTAAATTATTTTACAAATAATCTTTTGATTCGTAACCCAAAAATAGTTTGCTAAAATTTACTCATGATTATTTCACTCTTTCTAACCCTTTTTAGACCTATCAAAATCTAAATTATTTTTTCCAAATTATTTTTACACTAGGTACCCTAATCTATCCAAACTAAAACTAAAATTAAAATAAAATTTACCTACATTATCCTACTATTTTTACCCGACTAAACTTACCCGTTACTTACCTAATAGTCTTCCACAATGACTCTCCTTGTCTCCCTCAGCTCCTTACATCAAACAACCTATGCTTTGCATTTTTATATTCATTTACACTCTACATACACTCACGCACGCATACACCCGTATAGCCCTTCCCCCTATATTCCTTTTTTATAGCCAATCCCCTAATCAAATAGCCCCTACCCCCTTCCTTCATTGCCCCTTTTATTTTAGATGCACATAGCACCCAACTCCCTCTCTTCTCCGAGCTTCTTTTGGTTCGATCTCCCCAGCCCCAAGCCAACCACTAGTTAACACGCCACAGCTACCAACCTTCAGCCTCATTGCACCTCCCTACTACCTTCTCCCATGTACCTTTTTCCTTAGCCCTTCACAACCCCCTGCCTTCAACCCCCGAGCTAGCACACCAAATCCACCATTCCCCTACCTTCCCCATCCAGTGTAGCCCCGACCATCAACCCTCCTCTCCCTATTCTCAACTTCGTTTGTTTCCTTATGAAACCCCCAACCTTCTTCTCCTTCCATCTTGTGCAATCATCTCCATAGCAACCGTGCACCCAATCTTCCTACCCTAGCAACCGCAACCCTTTCCTTCTCCCTCCCACTCCCTCAAAACACCTACAACCATCCCCAACACCCCCACAGCCAACACAACTCCACCATTGAGCCACCACCATATTTTCTGCAACCAACTCCCAATCGGCACCGTCCCAACCATCACCACCAACTAGCCTCCCTTCTCCTTTTCTTCCTCTTCTTCCCACCACTCCACTCTCATGTGTTGCATGTAGCACCACCCCATCACCACCACCGCAGCTAACTAGCACCACCTGACCACAGCCTCACCACCCCACACACAACACCTACCACTAGCTCTTCCCTTCTTCTCCTGCACTCCAACTGAGCCATCCCTTTCGGCCAACCTCCTCACTGCCCCCCTTTTTTTCCTTACGTGCATGGCTCACACTACACGTGCAATGTGAGTTGTGTCTTGTTTATAAAATAATTTTCATACCCATATTAAACATAAGGGTATTTTGGTAATTTTTTTAAAAACTCTTTTTATATTATAATTATTATTTTACCCAATAGATATTAATTCAGTAATGGTGGTAGTATTTTTACGTATGAAAGGTTGATTAGCAGGATCCAATAACTTTAGTAGGATACTGTTATTTTTTCATTTTTACTAGAATTCAGGTAATCATTATACTCCACTAAAATGATAAATATTGTGTGATAGCATATTAAATTTTTATGTGTGAAGGGTGTTAATCATGATTCGTTACAATATAATTATGTATTATTAATTATTATCATAAAAATCAAACAAATAAGCACATTATTTAATATAAAATATATCGAGTACGAATGTGTGATCAAAATGATTATTATGTCAAGAAAATATTTTGTATAATAGGTATGTATAAAAAATAAGTTGAGCATGCTTGAACATAATTCTAGAATAATTATTACAGATAAGTGCCCTAGGGGTAATTTGATCATTTTGAGAGTGTTATGATTTTTATCTCACTAAACATATTTAATGTGTATTAGATGTTGTTGAGTATGTGAGTATGTGTTTTGGATGGATTAAAGGTGGAAAAAAGGATTTTATGTGCAAAATTATGCATAAGGGAAAAATGGTCATTTGACATATCTGATAATTTAAATCGCATAATAAATAAGTTATTTATGGTGTTTTAGCCTTTTCATGACAAGTTAATAAATAAAGGGGAATTAGTATTTAAATTAATGATAATATGAGAATCTTGGTCTTAGGGGTATTTTGGTCATTTTTGGCCTAAAGTGTCCAAATGTGAATAATTGAGCCTAGGATGACCTTAATATATTTTAATATTAGTCTCAATATTGACCTTGATTATGGTTGTCTCAGATCATTAGAAATAAGCAAAAACAATTAAGTATGAAAATTAGATTTATCTGTATTGTATATGATTTCGCAGTCACCTTAATAAAATACTAATACTTAAAGTGAAAGACCTCGAGATTGGGAATGATGGATCCTCAGGGTTGCTACCATAAGGAAGTGGTTTAGCCCACGATTGATATTATAGATTTTTGCTAGTGTGCTTTAGTGCCTCAGTCAGGGCCTACATCTTACTATATTCTATTCTACGGACTAATAGGGGTTATGCATACTTTTGGATTAAGTATCCATATTGGTAAGATATTATGTTACCTTCATGTACCAGTGTAGCTAGGATACCTTTGTATATCAATATTGATTAATCTCCTATCAAGAATGTAAATAAAAATGGAAATGATATGATTTGATTGAAATAATGATTATCTGATTATGAGATTCTTCCGTTGTTGCCTTTATACCTACCTGTGGTTTTGATAGCAGCCTTCATATCTACTTGTGGTTTCACTATCAGCTTTCGTGTCTACCTGTGGTTTCGGTAGCAGCCTTTGTGCCTACCTGTAGTTTTGGTAGCAACCTTTGTGCATACCTGTATTGGTATTATATCTATGAGCATTCCTGTGTTGTCATGGACTTTATTGTGTTGTGTGTGTAAGTATACCTGTGTGAAGTTATAGATCTTATTATGTTGTACCTGTAAGTATACCCATGATGTTATGAATTTTATTATGCTGTACCTCTAAGTATACCTAGGATGATATGGATCTTAATATATTATACCTGTGAACATACCTGTAATGTATGTAATTGGTTGGGATTTATGCTTTGAAGGTTTAAATTGTTGTGTAGTGTTGGGTTTTATTACTTCAGATAATATCTCTGAGACATTTAATGGTAAGTTTAGTTATTTCAGATGAATAAATTTGAGTAGTACGTGACTTTGATGGAATTTGATTATCTAAATGATTATTGTATCTCAATCATCATATGCATATGTATATGTCTTATACCTTGTTGGTTGTATGCCTTGCATGTATTCCATGTTGTTTTATCATATTAATTTGGTATAAAAGGTTGCTCAGTACCGTAGTATGAAAGGGTTCATTCTTATGGATCCCCACCTATTTAATGGGTAATAGACTTTGCAAGTCAGCCTCCAAGTTCGGTCAAATGCTGGTAGTTCGGATGTGAGAGCGTAGGGCTATCTGGTATCTCTATTGCTATCATATTGTCGGTTGTATTTGGACCCTTATGTCCTCTTGTAATTTCTCTCATGAGTTTTCTAAACTACTAATATTGTTTTTAATTAATATGGTATTTATCTAACATTCTCTCTATTCTAATTTCTGTAATTATGTTACTAATTTAAGTAGAGTAATGATTTTAGCCTTAGCATTTTATATGAGAATGGTAGAGGAAACTAGACTCATACCAAGTTTTGCGGTAACACCCTTCATTTTTATTGTTTTAGCTTCTGCACTTAACTTTACAAATAAAACTTTTCAATAGTAAATTTTGGGGTGTTACAAACATTATCAACACGCATTCTATTAAAAGATTTAAAAAATGAGCCACGAATTTAAACCCAATAAGAATAGATCTCGAAAAGAACCACAATAGTGAATCATAAGCTTTTCTAATATCCACCTTAATCAAACACTTGGATGTAGCTCTTTTCCTAAAGTATTCACACAATAATTCTTGAACTAGTTAGACGTTCCCTAATACAAGGTATCCATTTACAAAAGCACCTTGTTCTTTACTAATTAGATGTTCTAAAACAATAAAGAGTCCCATGATAAGAAGTTTTGATATGACCTTATTGATTGTGAAAAGTAGGGAATCGATCACCTTTATTGCTTATGCATTTTTAGGAATATGGGATAGTACCGTCATCCTCCTTAGAATATTTCCAGATCTAAAGAATTTCTAAACTGTCTCATAGAAGTCTGCTCCCACCACCTCCCAAGCACTCTTAAGAAAATTATAGAGAAATTATTTCACCCTAGGGTGTTACAATCCCTAAGAGAAATCAAGGTCTATCTAATTTCTTCCACTGCAACCTATTCAACGAGGCACACACATAACTCATCATTCAAAACTAGCCTTAAGATGATAACAAATCATTCATGGGGTGTACACCAAATTTATCCCTAATAGGTTAATAAAGAACTTCATAAATTCTTCCTCCCTTTCTCAGTCTTATGGAGTCTAGGTCCCATCATGCTTCTCTACTCAAAGAGTGACTAATTTGGCTCGCTTCACATTCACCATATCATAGAAAAATCATGAGTTCAATGCTCCCTAAAAATTAAACATTTGTTTTTCTTCTAAGCCACAAAATTCATAGCAACTTTATTTATAAATAAGGTATTCGCCCAAAGATCTACCAACTAGGGAGTAGTAGCTCCCAAACCACCAGAAAGAACGTCCTCTTGCACTTTGATAAGCTAGAACTCAGCCTCCTATGCATGAGTTACAATATGAGAAAAATGTTATTTGTTCAACTTCTTTAACAAGTGCTTCAACGAAGAGAGTTTGTCATATAGAGAAAATTTTCTTATTCCACAAACCTCAAAACACCAACCTGCACATACAACTTCCAAAAATTCTAGGTGATCACACCACATATTAAAGAAATGAAATGGTCTTTTCATCCTCCTTGATAGACCCACTGAGAGCAAGCATAGAGAGTGGTATGAAATAGAACCAAGAGAAAGAAAATTAGCTCGCACAAATTAGTCAATACCAAATCCCATAGGGTTCATAACAAAACAATATAATTTACACTTTAAATGCTTTACCATGAATATGTAAAGACACCCCTCAAATGGAACATCAGATAATTGAGTCAGAATACAACATTATGTGAAATCTACCATCTCATATTATTTCATAGGCTGAGAACCTGCCCTATCTACCAAATTAAGTGGGTAACTGAAACCACCACATATAATATATGGATAGACCATGCTCATAGCTAAAGGGTCAAAGCTACTCCAAAGATTGTTCCTATCACTTACATACTATAATCTATACACAATCAAAAACATGAATTACTCATAAGGTCAATAGCCACACCTAAAATGATTTGGGGTCACACTTCCCTCAATTGGAAGTGAAAAAGCTAGGGGTTCCACATCAAAATTATCCTACTATTTGGATGGTAAATAAAATTTTCATGGATGTTCTATCCCTAATATAATTGTGAACAAGTTTTTGTAATTTACTAGCATTAAGTTTTAATTTTAAAATACCTAAAATTGGGCAAAAGCACTCTCTAAAAATTTTAGCCAAGACCTTTTCTTTTATAGGAGTGTCCCCTCCCCAAATGTTTTAGATAAGAACATTCATAACAGTGATGAAGAGCTTAAGTGTGCTACCCATTTCAATAAAATACTACCTTTAGCCTATTTCATATTGGATGTAGGTTGTTTTCTCTTTAGATGGATTTGCTTTAGTCTTCACCTGCCTCCATCCCTCATCAAAATGAGGAACCGGGTGAATAGGGGTGTTTTGGTAAACACTCATCCTTATAATAGGACCATGTGATGTAGAACCCACATCTAATTCTTTATTATTCTATAGCAACCTGTAGTCCTCCTCAAATAGAAGATAGATGGGGGAAGAGTGTCATACACATCTATCGACACTTATTTCCCCTTAGCCGGGTCATTTAAACAAACATGTGAGGGTAGAGAATATGAAACCACCACAATGGTAAGAAAAGGCCTTATCACTAGGACAAACCCTATAAAATGCCCCAAAAATATTTATTTTAAGAAATATAATTAAATAAGGATTTATTAGGGAAATAGATTAATTGTTTATTTTATTTGGAATGGGAAGGATTTATTTAGGGCAAATTAATAAGGAAGTTATAAATATTTTTATAAGGAAAAAATTGGCATTTTTGCTAATTAAAAAGGAATTTAGGAAAAGTCTTTTAAAACCCCTAATTTAGCCTAAAAAGGAAATTTAATGTTATTTTATTTAAATATTTTTATTTCAAATACCTAGAATATTCTAATTAATTTTTTTTAACCCCAAACCACTTAAATTTGTTTTTCCTTTTTCTTTTTTCTTTTTTCTTTAGCTTCCCTCCTTTTTCTTTCTTTTTCTTTCTTTTCTTCTTTTTCTTTTTCTTCTCTTGCCGATTAGGCTTGTGACACAACCCAATCCTTCTACTTTTCCTTCCTTCTCCTGCGGCTCAGCACTGCTCCTTCCTTTTCTTTCTTCAGCAGCTAAGACGCTGCGTTTCATGCTTTCTTTCCTTAGGACGCCACGTTTCATTTAAGAAACTTATAACCAGCACTATTCAGCCAGCTCTTCTTCTTTTTCTTTTGTTTTTCCCGGCTGCCCGGTTCACCCCTTCCTTCTTCCTCCTTTAGCGTCTACCGTCAACCTACACCTTCGAAGGTCCAAAAATGGTGCCACCGGCCACGCGTGATTTGACTGGCCATTTCTCCCCTCTTTATCTTCCCCTTGACTCATAGATCAACTTGGTATATTCAGTTTTCCTCATCCCTCACTTGATTTCTCCCTATCCCTTCACAAATTTTTGACCTGATTAACACCGCCGCCCACCCTAAACCCTATATAAAATACCCTCCTACCAACCCCCAAAACCCTACCATTCCCTCTAAACTTTATAAATACCCCTTGTGTGGGTGTTTTTGAAATTTCTTTCCCCCGAAACCCTAATAGCTAACCTATGCACCACCGTGATTTTAGACGAGCCATCCTCCACCGTTAGCCAACTTCGCCACCACCTCGACCTACCAAAATCTTCCCTGAACCACCCTCTACTTGCTGAGTGACCTATCTCCCTCGATTCTTCTCGCATGAGCCACCACAATTGTGCGAAGTTCCCTATCCATCTAACGAAAATTTTACCCCGCAACCTTCGAGCCACCGTCCGCCACCACATCCACCAGTTCTACTGCCTTCTACACCACCAAAAATCTTCTACTAATTCTCCTCCACCTATACATAACCTTCTTTTCTCTTTTCTCCTCCTCCTCCCCTTTTTTTCTTCACCATTTCCATTCATCTGCCACCTCTACCGCTGTGCGCCGCCGCCCCTTGCTGCGCCACCACCCTCACTTTACCCCTCTCAGCCTAGGCTACCACCAGCACCTCAGCCTCCACCCTCATTCTCCACCCTTTATTCTCAAACCCCACACTTTCCCCTTTTAACCCTCTTTTCCGGCCACCGCCACGACGGCCGTGCACCACCGCCGGTGCCACCCATCTCCACCGACTCAAGGTGAAACCCTAGACCTTCTCAGCCCTTCTTTCCTATTTATTTTAATTTATTTTGTTTTTATTCCAACTTTCAATGTTTATTCGATTACTAATATTAATATTAATATTATTATTATTATTATTGTTGTTGTTGTTTTTGTTATTAGATGTAATATTATTGATAAATTTTCTTGGTAGGGTCGAGAGTGGTATTGAGTTAATTAGATTGTTAGTTTCAAATTTTAGGAATTAATTGAATTATTATAGGTTTTATCATCATCATCATTATTATTATTATTATTATTATTATTATTTTATTATTATTGTTAATTATTTAAAGAGGGTCAAGGACTTTATTTATAATTAGGGTTCGCATACTCCTATTCGAATATTATTATTACTATTTTTTCTATTACTAATATTAATATTATTATTATCTTTATTATTTTTAATATTATTATTAGTATTATATGTTATTAATATTATTATTACTATTATTGAATAGTACTTTCATTACTTGGAGGTAGGGTCGAAAACCCTACCTTATTTTATTTAAGTTTATGTTATTATCATTATTATTATCATTACTACTACTACTATTATTATTATTATTATTTCTAATATTTTATTATTATTAATATGATTATTATTATTATTATTATTATTATTATTATTATCATTATCATTATTATCTTTACTAACATTATTTTGGTGAAGGGTAGAAACCTTTATATCACCATTCGTTTTAAAGTACATTAGTATTATTATCAGTATTTTTAGTAGTATTTTGTATAGTTAATTCTAGTATAGTATTATTTTAATTAAAAACCAATTCTTAGGATAAATTAGTAAATAATAGTATTTTTAGGAGGGAACCTAATTCTAGTATTTTTTTCTATAATGGGTGAGCCCAGTCAAAGCCCACAAGTAGTATAGAAGCCGGTGACATTTTTAGGTAAGGGTGTATCTAAGGCCATAGTGTGTAATGTGATTTACATGTCTTACTTGCCATGTGACATGCAATATAATATAATATAAGTGTATTTTTATATCTATTGTATATATAATGTGAAGTGGAGTTGAGGTATGTTCTTATGATATTTTATGGCATGCATATGATATGTATAAGTTGTGCTTTTAATGTGAATTGATGTGACCCATAAGACATGTATGTAGGTCATGGTTGTAGGGTGGTATTAGGGTTTGCATGGTGGTATTAATGGTTGCATGGTTGTATTAGGGTTTGCATTGTGGTATTAACGATGGCATTGTGGAGCTAGGGTTTTGCATGGGTGTTTAGGTACGTCATGATTAACTATGGTGGGGTGGTTAACTAGGGTTGGAGTGGTTAACCTGAGTTGAAGAGTAAGCATGGTAGGAGTCTGACTTGCATGTCTTGGTATGGGTTTTCTGAATAAGATACTTTACGTAAAGTGGAAGATGTTGAGAGGGGCCTAGATCGATCCACCGACATAATAGTAGATAGGGACTACAGTATCTTGGAGACTGATCCACCGGCGTATAATAGTGGTAGGGTATGTTACCCTAGTAACCAATCCACCAGCTAAAATAGTAGGGGATCCTGAGCTCAATTAACCAAACCATATATGTTGTTGAGATGTGGGAAGAAACTAATGACTTACAGTGGAACACCATGCTAGAAAAGGGGCCAGACCAATCCACCAGCATATAATAGTGGTAGGGCATGTACCCTAAGTGACCGATCCACCGACTAGAATAGTGGCCAGGAGCCAAAGTTCCCTAGAGACCAATCCACTGGCAAAAATAGTGGGGTTCCCATACCCATATAGACTTGATAAAGAGCATGGTGTGAAAATAAATTCGATAAAGGTTTGATGAAGTAAATAATCTAATCTGTATTGAATCATGGTATTTCACCTGAGCATTTATTTTATCTTGTGCTATTATGATTAAATTCTATGCTCCTTTATTATTATGCATTGGTTGTGTGAATTTTGTATGCTGGCCTTAGTACATGGTTACCTTGCTCAGTACATAGCGTATTGATCACCCATTTCATAGGTGATGCTCATTCCCACGAGCAAAAGGCCTGTCTGACGTGTTGCAGGTAGGAGATGCTTATTTTGATGCTATTGATGTCTATGGGACATCAAGTGGGGTCGAGTGATTGTGGGTTGGATCGGCTCCTGGAGTGGCGTGGCTGTTTTCCATTTGAGATTATTATTTGTGTTATCTTTTAATTATGTCTAAGCCTGTAGAAATTTTTTTATTGTTGTTGTTATTTTTATTCTCTGAAAAAGAATTGCTAGTATTTCGAATTATGTAAAGACTTATGCGTACTCTGATTTCTATATTCATGAAGTTGGATTATTTAATAATGTTATGTGTAGTTTTTCTTAGCCTTAGTACTTGGTACTGGAACGGTAGAAGTGAACCAGTTTGGTACTAAGTATGACGGTAGCATCCCCAGATTTTATGGTTTTTAATTTATAAGTCTTGTCTTAAAAAAATGTGTAAAATTTTGGGGGTGTTACACCCTAAGCCCTCCGTACTTCCATAAGACACCATTTGCGTGAAAGATTATTGTACGCCTTTTACACTACAGCCCTCAAGGGGTTGAGATCCTTGACTTCAAGGCCCTGACCTATTTTTGTTATTAACAGTCGATTTCCAGAGTGAGATATGGTTGACAACCTTACCATCTCCCTATTTATAGATATTACTACCTCAATCCTCATTAGTGTGACCCACTTCGCCACAAAAAGCTATAAAAAGGAGGTAAATCTTTATTGTTGATTTGTTCTATAAAACTCCAAAACTCACTTTGGACTTCAACTAATGAAGGCAATTTCCTTTCAAAATTCACCTCCACTAAGAATCTCCCATCTTCTATCTTCATTTTTTGAGCAGAAAAATCATCTTCTTGAATCAGCTACCCCACATTACACTAATAGATCCTGAATTCCATAATCTATAAGGAAGGTTTTCTAAGATTGACCCATAAAGGAAATTAAACTTGGTGACTTCCTCAACCTTAATTGAGAAAAATAAAGGAAATTCTTTCAAAAATAGTGCTTTTTATGCACCGTATACAATCATCTAGATAAAGCTTTAAAATTATCTTTTGCAGTATCAAATTACAAAGACACCTAACCTAAACTATGAATCATATATTTAAAGGATTGTGTAATAACACTATTAAGAACATTAATAAGATCTTTATCCACTGTAACACCCATAAATATATCTAGTATGCATGCTCACACTCAATATATCTGGATTCAATGAACACAAACTCATCATTCGAGGGAACAAATTTACATTTCATGATAAGAGCATCTACAAGTAAAATAACATATAATTTCATAGTTTCTTGCCTAACAATCAAAGATAGAGGAATGGATTGTTGTCCCCCTTTATCAAGAGGATCATTCCCTTAGGCATATTATATGGAATTATTTGACATATCTTGACCTAGCTTATGCTATTTGTTATGATAATTTAACCATTTTATTCAAGTTTTTGCTATTAGCCTAGTTTTATAGAAAAAGATAAAATCAAGGTAATTTCAGTTGATAACTAGGGTAAAGAAGCACGATATGAGAAGCAAGCTTGGAATCATGGAAAATTGGGCATACCATCATGCATAACCCTAAAAGAGAAGCCATGTGAAGAAAAAATCAAGTCAAGAATATCAATGGATAATAAGGCCCCTTATTTATTTAAATATGACCCGTACTTCCTTGGTTTTCCTCCCATGTGCTCCATTAACTATTGCCACGTTCATAGTGTTAGTGCAAAAATATGGGTGTTCCATATTTATGAATACAGATTGTATTTTTAACATACTTTGGGTCTAAATTGTATGGCATTCTATTTATATATACATCTTATATAAGATTGATTAAAAACGAGAAGAGCACCACTGTTAGGACTTTAACTTCATTTTTAAATATTTCTAAACCGTTACGGTTCTATAGTCAGATTTAAGTATTTAGTTGATGTAATTGTAGATTTGAAGATCATAAGGTGTTTGCAGTTCTATAATTGGCTAAGTTTTTTCTTTCTTTTGTTTCATTTGTTCGTTTCATACTTATTATTATAATTAACATAATTTCTATTATTTGTTTATTCAATTAAGTTTGTGATTTTGTGCAATTTAATTTAAGATTTTTATTTTTTTCTATATATTTATTAAAGTTAATATTTTTTTGTGTTTAGATTATTCGTGTTCTAGTTTTGTTACTATGATAGAATATAGTAGTTTAGAGTAGGAGGATAATTGATGGTTATAGTATGATTAATCATGAGATGTGAATTGTACTTAATTATTATGTGTATTTTTTGTTAGATTAATAAACCAAGTTTAATGATCATTGATCCAAGATTAGGACTTTGTTATTTAGATTTGCCACCTGGATAATTTGAGTGATAATTGAATGCTAGCATAATATAGTTAATTTGTAATTATTAACATATACACTCGCAACTAGCAAATAGATTATTGATTTAATCTATGTTTGTTAATCTTTAGAATTACATAATTCAAGTAGACTATGATTATGGTTCTAATTAGCTACTCCCTAATCATTCATTCTACCATTAATTAAATCTAGAGATCTTATACAAGTCTATTGTTTGGTTAGGCAATAAATCAGAAGCATGCCTTGATTTTTTTTGCATAGGGGAGGCTAGGAAACGGACACATGCGAGCATCTATAGGTTAACCTTTGAAACACTACATAACAATTTTATTCATTGATCAGTAATTAGTCTTGTCTTGAATATGTCCTCTAACCTCTTTTATCCCATTATTATTAATTGGTTATTTTCTTAATTGTTACTTTATAATTTTCATTATTAGCAATTATTTTTTAATTAATTAATAATCGACAAATTTTATATGATAATAGAGATTAAAAAATTGAATAATAGTCTTTCTAGGATCTACTCTTACTCACTACTTACTATTTGTTTGTGTGTGTAGGGTTTAATTTGGAGTGTCTACGACTGCACATCAAATTTTGGCACTCTTGTCGGGGACTACCAACTTTATTTCTTATTTCTAGTGTCATCTTTATTTATTCACTTATCATTTATTCTAATTACAAATCACTTTTCTCTTTCTATGTGTATCCATTAGGAATCCACGTTTGAAAGCATTTGCTAGTGAAAACATACATCATCTCATTCAATAAGTGGATACTAATTCTTCCTCTCCTATAGTGAACAAAACTCAAAGGCTACTAGAATATTTTGTACTATTCCTTTACCTTTAAGTGATAGCTCATCATCATGTAAAGAGAGCATCGAAGATAATTTGAAGGACATATTTGAAGAAAAGATGGTGAATCAAACTTTGAAGGGCTAGCAGCTCCTACTTCTAATCTTAATCTCCTTTGCATTAACTATCTTGATGAACATGATGAGTTTGAGATTAGACCTGGATTAATATGTGCACTTCCTATTTTTATAGGTTTTCGAGATACTAGCTCCTCTAGATGAAGCTATATTAGTGATATAAACAAATTTCTCAAGGAATTTCATATAGGATGTTTTGGTATTAATCCAATAGGAGCATGTGTAGATCAACTCAAATTAAAAGCTTTTTATTTTACTTTAACCAATGTTGCTAAAGAATGGTTATATGATTTACCTACAGGATCTATTAATACTTGAGTTGATATGCAAAATTTATTTCAAGAAAAGTACTTTCCATCATCTAAGGATAGGAATATTAGAAAATAAATATGTGGTATTAGGTGGGAAAGGGGAGAGTCTTTACGTGAATATTGGGAAAGATTTAAGAAATTATGCGATTGTTGTCCTAACCATAAAATTTGTGATCAATTATTAATATAGTATTTATATGAAGGACTAATGCTTATGGATCATAATATGATATATGCAGCTAGTGGAGGAGCATTAGTAGATAATACTCCATCTAAGGCTAGAAGGCTAATATCTAATATGGCATCCTATTCCCAATCTTTTGTTACTAGAAATAATACCTCTATATCTCACCATGTATAGGAGATTAACATAATATAACTTAATGAAAAATTAAATAATTTAACATCATTAGTTGAAAAGTTAGTGAAAGGAGGAGTGTTGACTCAAGTGTGTGGAATTTGTTTATACATGGGCCATGCTAATGACGCATGTCCTACTTTGCAAGAAGTGCAACAACTTAATGCGATAGGTGAACCTCAAGGAAACCCAATGTATAATTCCTATGCTCAAAATTATAACCCAAGATGGAGGGATCATCCCAACCTAAGGTATGGGAACAATCAAAGATGGCCATTGTATAAAAATCAACAAGGATAGAACTAACCCCTTATATTCTATCCTAATCCCCAAAACCAATCAAACAAATCAATTTTGTAGCCTCCTCAACCATCAACACCACAACAAGATGGAGGAATGTCACTAGAGGATATAGTTAAATCTTGAGCCACTATCATTCTTCAATTACAGTAAGAAAAAAGAAATAGGATAAAGAACTTAGAAATTTAGGTGAGCCAGTTAGCAAATTATATAGGTAAATTGCAATTGCAAAGTTCTTCAAAGTTACCTAGCCAAATAGAAATGAATCTAATAGAAAACATGTGTGCTATCACCACTAGGATTGGAATATAATTAGACAGTCCAAATCAGTTTATGGATAACTATGGGACAAAGTAAAAATATGAAGAATCAAACGATGTAGAAGAAGATATCAAAGAAAAAACCTCCTAAGTTAACTGAAATAAGTTCTCCTAACCCTTATAAACTTGTTTCTCCTTTTCTTAGCTAGTAAGATAAGGTTAAGAAGCAAGATCATGAAAATGAGACACTAGAAATTTTAAGAATATGGAGATAAACATCCCCTTGATAGATGAAAAAAAAGTAAGTTCCTAGGTATGCAATGTTTTAAAAATATATATGCACCAACAAGAAAACATTTAAAGGGCATGAAAAAGTTAGTGTGGGGGATAATTTCTATGCAATTTTTCAAAGGCAACACCCACATAAATCTAAGAATCCTGGTATTTTTACCATTCCTTTTAAATTTGAAACATGAGGTCTGAAAATTACATGCTAGACTTAGGAGCTTCTATAAATGTCATGTCTTTATCTATTTTTAATGCCCTAAATCTAGGAACCCTTAAAGAGACCTATATTATGATCCAATTAGTTGATTGATCTACTAGATATCCTAATAGCATAGTAGAGGATGTTCTAGTTCAAGTAAATGAATTTGTTTTTCCTACTAATTTTTATGTTACAAACATGGAAGATGATGAATCTCCTTAAACTTCTCCTATTATATTAGGAATACCATTTCTAAAAACATATTGAACTAAAATTGATGTGTATAATGAGGATTATACTATAGAGTTTGATGAGGAAACAATTTGTTTTAATATTGATGATTCTGTGAGATATCCTTCTGATTATGAATCTATTTCAATGGTGGATGTAATTAACACTCTTTCTAAACAAGTTTTGAATTAACAAGTGATAATTTGGTAGCAGTTGTTCTGATAAAGCCAATAGAAATAAACTCTTATAAAAAGTTAACCGTAAAATTCGAATTGGATAAGGAAATAGAGGAATGAGTTTTTACTTTTGGAGCTTATCCTACTAACATAGGGGTGCATGTTGAATTGCCTATTATGAAAGAAAAATCACTATTCTCTATAGAATAGGCTCTAGAAGTGAAATTGAAACCCTTACCTAATAATCTAAAGTATGCTTTTTAAGGGAATAATCAAACTGTTCCTATTATCATTACTCGTGACCATACTTCCTTGGAGTAAGATAAGCTTATTAGAATCTTAAAAGAATATAAAATTGCACTAAATCATTATAATATTATCTCAAAAGTGTTAAGGTGTGTTAAACATGGAAAATCAATGGACATCAACTCAAACCATTTTATGAAGAACATCAAGTTGAGGATTTTGAAGTATAATGTTCACTTTGACCCTTGTAGTCCCCCTCATCCTCATCCCTGCTAAGCCCCACCCCTTCCCTTGCTTTATCTTTCTATGGTCCAGTCATTGAGGGTAATGACATCTCTAAGAATGGAGGAGGTATTATCTCTATTTTCTTTATTTTTATTGATTTTTATCATTTTATTCTCTTTTATTGTGTTGTTGTATTTTCTTTCCTTTTAAGTGTGCCTCGTAATTTTTTTAGTGAGATTATTTTATTTTTAAAAAAATAATGACATCAAAAAACTTAGAGATGACACATTAAGAATAGACAATGAAATAAATCTCTAATTGATAGCATTCATATGCATAAATTTTCAAGACTAAATTTATTTTTACAACATGCTTCTTGAAAATAAAAAGAAAAATAATTAATTAATTTTTTGGTTGCATCTCACTACCAAAGAACTTGAACATGAAATTTTGATAGTTCTCATGGAAATAAAAGAGATTAAGCCTTGTAGAAACAAAAATTAGTGAGCCTTTGAGCCTTAATGATGGATATAATTATTATCCAATATATTTTTCATTCTTGTGTGTCATTATACGATGGTATGTGAAACTATATCTTTTCATTTTTCTCTTCAAGGATAAATGAAACTATTGCATACAATAAGATGATAGAGGCACAATTTTCTTCATATAAACTACCTAGCCCAATAGCCTACCTGTTATAATTTTCCTTTGCATAACACTATTCAGCTTTTTACCTATTTTCTTAATATTTAACCTACATACATAGCTAGCTATCCATATTATATTACGTCCCCTAATCTATGGTTAGTGGACCTTAATTTGGTAATGAGGTATTGATGTGGTTGAAACTTTGAGCATGGGGGTGTGTTAGTGTTGTTTGGTGAGTAGTGAATTAACAACAACAACAACAACAATAATATATAACAAAATAAAAATACTTGAGGTACCAAAGTGGATAGCAAAAGGGTGGATTATCTTCCCTTTCCCCTCCTAGCAATGGCCCAATGCCCCCTCCCACTCTGTTTTTCCTTTTCTTCCCTTCCCCAACCTAATTTTCTTTTCCTCCCCATGAATAGCCTAAGACCATACATAATACCCCCTATTTTCCTTTTCTCTCCCTCTCTTTTTCTCCTTTATCCCCTTCTGCCCCTACCTCCTTCTTCATCCCCGATTTGGTCACCCTGCACATGGCTACTTCACAGCTCCCCCTCCCTTCTCTCCCTCCTTCTTTCCCCATTTGGCTCTATAGGGCGTGCAGTAGGCATAACCCTACATGGCCCCCTCCCTCATGCAATCCTACAGCTGTCAGCTACCCTCACACTTTAATATCTCAAAATTTTTCTTAACCTAATTACGCATCATTAGCATCCTAATTTGATTCTAATGTCAATAAATGCTATGTTAGCCTTAACCTAACTCCTTAATCCCAAAACTTTAACCAAATCCAAAACTTTAACTCCGATAAACCGTAATTCGTAAACCAAAATCAAAACCCACTAAAATCTCCACTAATCCTAATTAATTTAGCTAATCTAAAATCATCCTAAACTAATCCCCAACCCTTGTCTTTTTCCTTTTCTCTTCTTTCTTTCTTTTTCTCCTCCTGCCAACCTCAAGCTACACTTTTGAATTGTTGCAACTTGCACCATCACCATCACCTTTCTACACCCTCATCCATCACCCATTACCTTTCTCCTTTTTCTTCTCCTTCTCCCATCTCTGCAGACCTATACATCCCCATGCGCACCACCCTATCACACTAAGTCCTTCTTATACTTTTCATCCTTACACAATAGCTACATGAAACCATCACCATCATCATCACCTTGCACCTACACCATCACCATCATCACCATTGCATACCACCCCATGTTCATTTTCTTCTTCCCCTGACTCATACTACATATGCACACATGCATACACACACACACACACACACACACACACATACATACATCACACTCTCCTTCTTTCTCTTTGGTTTTGTTTCATTCTGCCCATCTTTGTGTCAAAGAGCCATTACCTAAGATCCTTCTTCCTTCTCATTTCCTCCTTTTCTCTTTTCTTCTTCTTCTTCTTCTTCATCTTCCTTTTTTCCCAATTTTTTGCTTGTGTACCACCATTTCCACCATCGTGCATCACCTCGACCACCATTTGTAGCCTTTTAGCTAGTGGACCAACAACTGAGGTCACCCCAACCTTCCCCTTTACTATCACCATCCATCATCACCGACCACCACCTCTTTTCCCTTTTTCTCCCTCTCATGCGTAGTAGAATTTTAAAGTGTATGGCCAACCACACAGCCATGCAACACTTAAATCTCCTGCTACAAAGCCATATAACTCTTTTATCACTTAGCCATGCATCTTTTCTTCTTTGGTCTTGTTGTGCACTGTTGCTACATAGTTGTACATCTCTTGCACTACCTAGCCATGCATCATTTTTTTCTCTCGACCAGAAGCTACACCGCCTGCTACACAGTCATACTTCCTATTTTTGGCTGTACACCCCTATTTTCACCACCAAAACTTAACCATAGCTCCTCTACACATCCACGCATCTTAAGCTCCCATTTAACTATGATTATATCTATTTTTACCCTCTTTGCCTTGATTTCTCCTTCGATTTAACTCTTTGAACCTAACCATGAATTTTATTATTTTTATTAGGTGGTATTTTAATAGCTTCAGAGGAGGAAGTATAGGATTTGTGTGCTTAGAGCCTAGTATCCTAGTTAGTAAGGACACTATTCGATGTTTAGGATTTTTGGTGTTATTTGATTGTATGGTTATATGTGATTTTCATGATATTATTGATATATGATGTAACATGTGTTGACCTTGATATTTTGTGATGATATTAATGTTATGTTTAAAGAAAGTAAGAATTAGTGAGAAATACTATTATGTTATGTTTTTGTAGTAATAATGTAATATTTGTGGTGTTATATATTATGGTATGAAATATGGGTTTAAGCATATTATGTTATTGAAAGAAATTAAGAATGGGGAAGAAGTACTATTATTATTTTGTTGTAATAATGCCATATTTGTCGAAATATATCTTATGGCATGAAATATGGACTTAAGGATATTATATTATTAAAATAAATTAAGAATGGGTAAGAAGTACCATTGTTATTTTGTTGTGATAATGTTATATTTGTGGAAATATATATAATTTGGTATGAAATATGGGCTAAGTGAGCTTTTAATAAATGAACTTAAGAATTCTTGTAAGGTATAATGATTAATTATGGGCTTGGAAAACAATATATGTGGAAAAATAAAGGTTTTTTTATACATAAGGGTAACTTGGTCATTTTGGATTAATAAGGAAATTTTGGTATTTTACGTATTTTGAGGTTTAAAATATGATAATAATAACAAGAGGAATTCGTGGAAGTATTATTGTTATTTGGGGTCCTTAAATGATTTAATGCCTAATTTGGTGCAAACTATCTTGTAATGACAGTACATCATTCCATGTTTAAGATTTAGAGATTGTTTATTGGAATTAGTTATCATGAAAATTTAATGAGAAGTGTTATGATAATTCTATAGAATTTGGGTCTTGGATATTTCTGTGATTAACATATCATAATGAGATTTGGAGATGATATAATATAAGTTGTGTGGATTACTCAATATGGGAGAATGAATACTAAAGGGAGTATAGTTAGGGTTTAAATAGATTTAAGGACTTAGACCTATGCAATATGCATATATTTTTTTATTGTGGTCTATGGTTGAGAATCAATATTGAATATGTTACTAATCACTTAAAGTGAAAGAGCACGTGAGTAGGGCCAAGGTGATCAAGTTATACATGTATATATATATACATGTATGTATGTATGTATTCTTGTTCAACCGAGGAGAATAGTGGCTCAAGAGTGTTTTACCTCGAGAAGATATTTTTAATATCCGTTCAATTGGAAAGAATAGAAACTTAGGAGCTTTTTGCTCTGAAAAGGTGCTTTAGTCCATTCCACCGAATTAAGAATGGTGGGGTCCCTACTTATCGTGAAATAAAAATGTATCATTATAACTTATGGAAAAGATACAAACGATTTAAAGTGAAAGAATATGTTAGTCAAGACCAAGGTAATCTATTTTTCTATATATATGTGTGTCCTATTCTACTAGGGAGAATAGTAGCTCAGGAGTGTTTTGCCTCAAGAGGGTGTTTTTAATATCTATTCCACCGGAAAGAATAATGGCTCGGTTATGTTGTCTCTGAGAAGAGTTTCAGACCATTACACTAGTTTAAGAATAGTAGGGTTCCTGTGCTCAACATATATAAAAGAATGAAAATGGACTATACATAATAAAGGAATCTAGATCATATTCTGTCTTATGAGATATTTCATTTATTTGGTTATTCTCTCATTATCTAATATGAAAGCATGTGCTATTTGTATCCCTACTTCAATAGTATCATTTCCTTACTTAGTATATAGTGTACTAGCCACCCATTTTCCAACCCCAAAATCCCTCTTTTGCACCTTCCTCCACCATCATCATGCACCACCACCGTGCCACCGCTGCCGCCACCCCCTCACCTACTGTTCCTTATTTTTGTACCATTATCCCTCTTGATTATGTATTATATTTTATTTTAATAATGTGTTATTATTATTATTATTATTATTATTATTATTTGGTTAAGGAAATAAAGAAAAAGGAAAAAGAAGTTAGAAGAAGGTGAAATGACATAGTGATGCTCTCTTTATTGGTTTTGAGAAAACCCTTACCCTTGAGGAGTTTTAGGATTCGTGCTTCAAGCCTATAGTCAAATTGGGTAAGGATATGGTTAAGGCTTACGTTATGTTATAAATCTAGTATGTATAGGTGTATTGGTGTTATGTGTAAATATATGTGAATGTGAACTAAGTATGTGTGTGGTGCAGCTTGGCTTACAAGGGCCTAAGATATGGTGAGCATAATTTGTATTTTGTGAAATATGTGTGATATAACTTGTTATGGATGTCATGTTAATATGTATGGTTGAGATGTTATGGTATGTATACTTAGATGCCTTAGGTTGGTTTTGAGTGATTATGGAGGATTAAGGAGAATAAAGAGGGTAGAGTGAGTGAGGAAAATGGAAAGAATTCCCTAAGTGTATTATGGAACATAGTAGAGAAAATAAATGGATAAAATAATTAAATGAAGGGTTATGGTAAACTCATGCATGGGAAGTGTGAGCCTTACATGGGGTGTATGTCCTTTGCATGGGGGAAAATGTTATGTATGGAAATCTAGTTTGAGGGTTGACTATGGGGAGGAATTTTATTTTGGGTGATTAGTGTACTTGGGAAAGAGTTAGTACATGGGATGATGGGAATATGCATGAGAGCATAAACTAGGGTTTTGGGGGGGAGCCCTAAGGGTAGGGATATTATGGGAAAAGGTTAAGGAGGTTGGTTGGACATTGGTGTTGTGATGAGGGTTGTGTTACATGGAGGGTATGATTCAAGTCAAATGGAGGGTAGAGTTATATAGGAGAAGAGGGTGTGGAGGAAAAAGGGAAATATTAGGGGTTTTAGGGGTAACTAACTAGGGTATCATTATCACATGTGGGAGTTGAGGAGTTGGGAAGTGAGGTTTAGATTGGGTTAAGTATGGTGATGGTGTTAGGATGAAGGGATAATGTGGGCTATGTAAGAAGAGGATAGGCTAGGGCCATATAAGCCAGATTAGGGTTTTAAAAGGAAACCCTAATGGACGATGGTGAGCATAGGTAGAAAAATGAGAAAGTGGGTCTTGACCCATATATGTGGGGGTTCTAAATTCATTTATGACTATGGTGGAAGGTGCATGGGGGGGGGGTTCTGGAGTCTTGGGGGATGTAGAGGTCCTAGGTAGGGTATTTTAGGGAGTCCAAGTTAATAGAGTTGTAATGAGTCAGAAGTACCCATTGAGGTGTGCATGTCTAGATAGGGGTAACTTGTTGAATAAGATATGGAAAAAATACTAATCACTTAAAGGGGAAGCTCATTCAGCTAGGCATAAACTTAGGATGTTTGCTACCATTCCACCAACTATAATAGTGGCTAGGAGTATTTTGCCTTGGATAATGTTCCACTAGCTATAATCGTAGCCAGGCATATTTTACTATGGAATAGTATTATGGCTCCACCAGTTATAATAGTGAGGGTTTCAAGATCAATAAGTTAAACCTTAGATGATAATAATTTATGGAAAAGATAATAATTACTTATAGTGCAATACCATGTACTTCAGGACTAGACATAGGATGTTTACCATTGGGTGATGTTCATTTCCATGAGTTGTGGTCCCTACTGAGTCTCTATAGGTTAGCAATTAGACCCTTAAGGATTTTGATGCTTATGATGAGCTAGTCAAGGTAGATTGATGTTATGATGTCTTGGGGATGGGGCGAGAAAGGGTGTTCTCTAGACTGTTTACCTTCTTATGTTTCTATGGTTTTATTCCCCCGTAGCGGGACGTTATCGTGTATTTCATTTCACTCATGTATTAACCTTGACTATTAAGCACTATAGTTTTTGTATTTAATGTTAAACTACTTATCTTTTAATCATCTGCTATTATTGTTCCTTCTATCTTTTAGCCTTGCGTTTAATCTAAGGTTGGCTAGGGGTTAGTCTTATATTGATCATGACAGTAGCACCACCCATTTTGGTGTATGATTTTCCTTAACAAACTAAAATTTTCAAATATAAATTTTGGGGGTGCTATAGATCATATGTGACTTCAAGTGTAGGACTTCTCATACTTTTTATGGTTTTTTTGCTTGAGGGCAAGCAATGGTTCAAACATGGGGGTATTTAATAGACACAAATTATATTGAATTATTTGAAATATATTGACTAGCTTATGCTATTTAGTATGATAATATATTTATTTTCCTTGAATTTTCTCTATTAGCCTACTTTTGTAGGAAAATATAAAATCAAGGTAACTTAGTCTGATTACTATGGAAAAGAAGAATAGTATGAGAATCAAGCGTGGATTCATGGAAAATTAGATGTACCATCATGCAAGTCCCTAAAATAGAATTCATATAAAGAAAAATCAAGTTAAGAAAATCAATAGATAGGAACTAAGGGTGCCCCGTATTTATGTGAATACGACCCTTATTCCCTAGGTTCTTCTCCCACGTGCTCCACTAATTACAACCACATGCATAGTGTTAGTGAAAAAATATAGGTGCTCTGTATTTTTTAATACAGACTACATTTTTTACATATTTTGGATATGATTCGTATGACATTCTGTTTATATATAGATCTTATATTAGGTCGAATGAAAAAGAGAACAATTCTGTTGTCAAAACGTCGACTTCATTTTTCATTATTTATAGACCATTATGGTTTTTTAATTATATTTATTTAGTAAATTGATGTCATTAAAGAATTAAAGATCATATAGTATTTAAGGTTCTACAATCTCCTAAGCTCTTTCTTTCCTCTATTTCATTTATTAGTTTCATGCTTATTATTATGTTTAATTTAATTTTTGTTATTTGTTTATTCAATTGAGTTTGTGATTTTATGTAGTTTAATATAGAAATTTGTTATTTTTTTTCTCTATGTTTATTAATGTTTTAATTTTTATATTTTTAGTTTCTACATTTTCTAGTTTTGTTAATATGCTAGGCTAGATTAGTATGAGGTAGGAGGATAATTGAAGGTTATGGAATAATTAATAGTGAGATGTGAAATGGAAATAATTGTTATGTGTATCTTTAGTTAGATTAATAAATCAATTTTAATGATCGCTAATGCAAGATTATGAATTTATTATCTAGATTGGCCACCTAGATAATTTAAAGGCTAATTGGATGCTAGGATTATATTGTTAATATGAAATTGTTAACATATACATCCGCAGGTGGAAAATATGCTATTGATTGAATCTATATTAATTAATCTTTAGAAATATGAACAAATTGTGATTATAGTTATAGTTAGATTCTCTCTAATTATTAATGCTATCATTAGTTAAATCCAGAGATCTTACCCTAGGTTATTATTTGGTTATATAACAAATCATGATCAAACCTTGTATTATTTTCATAAGGGATGCTAGAAAGTAGATGTATACAAGTTTTTATAGGTGAATATTAGATAATCATTTTATTCAATGATAAGTTATTATACTTGTGTTGAATATGTCCTCTAACCTCTAGTATCTCATTATTGTTATTTAGTTATTTTCTTATTTGTTACTTTATTCTTTTCATTATTAGTAATAGGTTTTTAATCAATTAACAACCGGGGAAATTTAGATGAACATAAAAATTTACAAATTCAATTAGTGTCTTCATGGGATAGACAAACTCACTACTTACTATTTGTTTATGTGTATAGTGTTTAATTTAGAGTGCCTACAGCAGCATATTAGTGGTGCAGTAGTTGACCCCTTCTAGGTTGACAGACTAGAGACTATATCTAGCCAATAGGATTGTAAATAACTAACTTTCTTCCCTAATAAAACTTCTTCATTCTATAAAACAAGATGGGTTATACCCTCCTCACCAAAATGGACACCCAAAGAAGACCCACAAGTCTATCCATTCCTTGGCTTTAGAACCAAATCAAAAACCTCATCCAAATTAAAATTGTCGAGTTTTTGGGAAAGTTGATTTTCCAAATCTGAAACTCTTACTATCGATAGGAAGAAGATTCCTTCTCTTAACTCAAAACTTCAAAAAATCTATACTCCTAGTCCTCAACCATTAAACTCACTTCTATTTAAAATAGAGAGGTCTTCATTGGTTTTGGCCATGCAAAAATGAGGGGCACCACTAGATCTAAGTTAGGTAAAGTAGAGAGATAAATTGCTTGAATTTGGTTCTTTGAGCCTTTTTTTCTTTCCACCCATCATTAAAATGGTAAACTAGTGAGCAAAATTAATAAAGAAAACAAACATAAATGCAATGTCAATGGTGAAAAGGAGGATAATTTAAGCATTGCAACACCTTGATAGAGCAAGATCTACTTTCTCCATACATTCTTCATTGAGAGAATAGGAGACTAGGAAATAGAGAGAGAAAGAGTACTAAGATGCTAACTTAATAACTTAAACATCCTTGCATGCTTGTAACTCCATTTAAGGAGGAAACTTGGCTTACTTAGTGTATAGCACACTAATGTGCTCATTTGTTTGGTCACCTATTGAATCCCACGAGCATAAGGAGGCTTTTGAAGATGGCTGGTAGTGGTTTACCTTGTGCCTGGTGTTGGGCTTGACAGCTTAGACATCTAGAGACTGTTTATAGGTCCTTAATAAACTATGATGTTAGGGTTTTACCCTATTGTTGTTTTATTGTTATTGTATTTATGTACTTTTGGTTTACTCCCTTCTATGCATTTAAACATCTTGGGGATTCATGGAGATATTGTTTGTAAACATTTTATTATAGTATCTATATATCTTACCTTTACACACTCTATTATCATATTTTAATTGATTCATTTTCTTAGCCTTGTAAAAAAATTAAAAGGATAGCAGACATCTATCCTATGTTAGATGTGGCGGTAATACCCTATTTTTCTTTGGTGTTTTATATTATTCTGCATTCATAATGTTTTAAAACAAAAATTTTCGGTACAAAAAAAAGGGGCTGTTAGATTAATCCTATCATGCTTCAATGTCTTAAAACACATAAAAATACAATGTTATCTCAAAATAGAATTTCAAGAAGAATGGAGCTATGATATTCCATCTTTCAAAAAACCTTTACCCTTCATTACTTAAGAGAAACCGAGGAGAGTTAAAGTTAAGATTAGGAGAAGAGAGAAGAGATCATATTCAACCAAAGGATGAGAAACTAGAGGTAAGCCATTGTTTTCTTAGTAGAGAAGAAAAGGGAAGAAAAGTAAAGAATGCCCAACACTTAGGAATTTTTCACAAAGGAAAAGAGGAGGTAATCAACAAGTGTAGAAGTTAAGGAGTGAAATGAATCAAGAATGGAGTGTTTATAAGAGAGTGATAGTTGAAATCCATAAGTGGGAGAGAGAGATGAATAACTTGGGTTGAGTATAGGCAACCAAGGTGTAAGGGAAATACATGATGAGGTAAGGGAGGTACAGTATGATTAGGGAGAGGCGTGGCAAAGGGTTGGTAAGTCAGGGAAGAGGTTTAGAGAGTCAAACATGTATCCATGGAGTCTAAAAGAGAGATAAAAGTGAAGGGGAAGAGAGAGAAGGTGATAAATGCCTCAAAAGTGTTTTGGGGGAATGTTAGCTAAATATATTCATAAAATTATCTAAATAATGTCAAAATGATCCCAAAGAATCAAAATAATCTTATTAACACAAACATATTCTAATTAAAAGTTTTCATAAATATTGAAAAGTGATTCAAATCAAAATGAAAAAATAAGTTGAAATCATAGGACATTTAGTCGATAAATTTGAATAAATCAGTTAAATAGTTTGTCAGAATATTTAATATATTTAATAAATTTTTTTATTTCCTAAGCATATCGTTTGATTAGTTAGGGAAATCAGTCAATTGATGCAACTAAAATTCACAATTTTATTCAAATTTCAAGTCCTTTCCTAAACCAAAACTAATTTATTTTATATCAACATAATTTTAAATATAATTTGAAGGCTTTTAGGATGGGGTATTAAAATTTTAATCCTACCTCTGCCATTGGTTAAACACGTATTAATTAAGTATGAAAATTGATGGTGTAATAATGATTTTTGACAACTTATATAATGTGAAATGAATGGATGTATATTAATAATTTTGGATATTCTATATTTTGATAAGATATATCTTTATAATATATTTTCATTTGTTCATTAACTTAATTAAGAAAGTAAACTATAATTAATCTATTAATAATTAATATAAGCTATTAATAATAATTATTAAAAATATTAATAATAATATAGTAATAATTAAATTTTTATTAAACACTATAAAAACTAATATTTAATATTATTAATTAGTAATATTAATAATCAATAATAATAAATTATTATTTAAAATATTAACTAATGTACTACAATTGTAGGTGTATGGTTTTGAGGTAGTAATCAAGGTATCGTCCCAGAGGGACTAGGGGATGAGCACTAAACTGAGGATAGATTTTTTCTATGTTTAGACTACCAAAGTGCTGATCAATGGAATTGTTCTAAAAATATAAATAAATGTGATAAAAAGGAAACACTATACAACATAAAAAAAAATATAGAAGATCAAAATTAAACTATAGATAATGATAGCTAAACTTCTAGCTACATTTCCCAATTTATGATATTCTATATAATCCTACAAATGCTAATCCCAAATTTATTCGTAGTGTGTTAACAAGGATAACTATTGCTATGATTTCTTAATATGCAACAGCCTTTCTCCAATTACCAATCCAATTATCTTTTTCCTAAGTATATATAATTGACAAAGAAGTAAGTCAATTATTCACCCTTATTGATATTAGATTAAATACTCTTAACCTATTAATTTCTAATATCTAACTATATTATGTAGCTCTACTAACCATCTCATCTCTTGATCTCAATGGAAGTTCCCAATATCAAAATTTGATTAATCTTTTGAATAATTTTATTCTTCTTGTGAATATAATCAATAGAGAGGTGCCAAAATTAGTCTCCAAAATCCTCACATAAAACCTAAAAATATCCCCTTTTATACCCCCAAAGATATATCATATCCAAACCAATCAATTACATAAGATAAATGGCTGAAATTATGAAACTGTTATTGTATTACCTCATATTTCTATGATTTATAATATGTAAAATCATTGTGTTTAATAAAATTTGGAAGAATTTTATCTTGATTTGGAATTATAGTTTGAATATGATTTAATAAGGAATTAGAAATATCTACGAAAATTGAATAAAATGGGATTTCTTGGCATATTAATTTCCTAGTTCTTTAAACCAATCTATGAGTTAGTCATTTTAGCTAGGGTTTTGATTTGACCGAGCTTGTTAACTAATTTGGGAAACCTAATTGACTTACATGTATAACCATCAACTGGTTAGACTAAACTGATCGGCTACTTTTTTGGCATAATTTTTTTTAAGCTTGATTTTTCTAGCAAAAATCTTGCATCAAAATGGAACTTTGATAACACAACTCTAATATATTATTGAGTAATCCTTAACCCTTTTAATTATTTATCTAGCTTTAATTTTTCCTCAAACTAATTTGAGAGTTTGATCTACACATAAGACAAGGTGGATAGTGTCACTCTTTGTCTTCTTCTTCCTCTCCCCTTGGTATGACTATGGAACCTTTGCTTCGGTTCCAGACTATCATTGCATTGTTGGGAGATTTTCCTCCTACACCAATCTATCATGTCCCTTGTTGTGTTTCATCTTTTCTAGATGAACTTGATCAGCATCCTCTAGAAAAAAAATTTCATCCCTAAAATGGAAGACAACATATTCTTCATAAAAATGGACTATTCAACTTATATTTGAATGGTAAAATTATGGTTTTCAATATGTTGCATATCCTTACTCATTCCTTACAGATGATAGTAAACACATCTAACAAAAAATGGGGGTGCTACCATTGTACCTAACATAGGATAGATGCCAATCACCCGTCCCATATTAGATACAAGGCTAAAACCAAACCAAACAATATAAATGAGAGTGTGCAAGATCATTTTGCATAAATATGTAGAAGAAATGTTAACCACATAGGACCTTGAAGGTCTCTAGCATATACAAATACAAGGAGAAAGATCAATTAAGTGTAACACCCCCAAAATTCACTACTGAAAAATTTCGTTTTATTAAAAGATAATAGCGGAAGCAGATAAATAAAATGTGAACTTTGGGAGTATTACCGCCATACTTAGTACCAGACCGGTTCACTCATACCATTCCGGTACCAAGTGCTAAGGCTAAGAAAATGAAATACAATTCGAAAGACATTCAACATGCATAAATCAGAGTAAATTGCAAGAACTTCAACATATTTAAATCAGAATAGCGCATCAAATCGTTTTCAGGAATAAAATCCACCAATGGTGGTTAATTTAACAACGTTAACATTTAAAACCGAGAATTTAAATGAGAAAGAGAAAAATCCATGATACCGGAAAATTCCTTACTCTCCTTCCCGTAACCCACTTGAGTAGCACCTGAAAATACCTGCAAGGGCACTGCCCATTGAATAGGCAGGGGCCCCATAAAGGGAATCCCTTCAGTACTACGGTACTGAGTAACCCTTTAATACCACACTTAAAGACAAGCCCGCATACGACACATAATGCAAGTCACGCACATAAATAATGAGAGGTGCATACATAACAATAACAAACATAATACTTTATAAGTCACGATCGATACTTTGGGCCTTAAGCCATGTCATAGTGTGAGATCAATACATTCTGGCCTTAAGCCATTATTCCATCATCATTCAAGCAATATCATATTTTATATCCATGTGAGTGCGAGAACCCCACTATTATAGCCGGTGGACCGGAAAGTATACACTCAGGGCAGAACGCCTGTGACCACTATTATTGCCGGTGGACCGGAAGATAAACACACAGGGCAGAACGCACCTGACCACTATTATTTGCCGGTGGACCGGTCTGGCCCCGACTCACATGGTGTTCCACTATAAGTGATTAGTATTTTTCCATAACCTTATTCACATACATAACTGATTTTATTGAGCTCGGGACCCCCACTATTTTAGCCGGTGGACCGGAATATATATAAAATCGTCATCCAGGGCACAACGCTCCTGGCCACTATTATAACCGGTGGACCGGTACTCATAATCACATACCAGGGCAACACGCTCCTGGACCACTATTATAACCGGTGGACCGGTACTCAATATCATAATCATCTGGGCCCGGCTCATTAATATTCCACTTTCAATAATAGTATCTTTCCTTTTCTTTAATCAGCACATCAATCATATTTATTTGCCTCGATTGGGAGATCAATAACCCGGGACGCAAAGGTACACCGGTCGTACTGGTGCATATCAGCTACTCAATACCCTTCAACCATGAACCCAAGGACGCAAAGGTACCCTGGTCGTACTGGTGCATAAAGCTAACTCAGTACCCTACCGACAAGGACACCTAATCCATAAGTATGCATACCCCCTAACTAGGTCCGTAGAGCTAGGAAGAGTAAGATATAGGGCCTGGCTGGGGCACAAAGGCACACCAGCAAATACCAGAATAATTGTGGACTAAACCACGTCCTTAGGGTAGCGACCCCTAAGGAGTCACCATTCCCGATCTCGAGGTCTTTCACTTTAAGTAATAGTGTCTTAATTAAGGTGATCACGAAAAGCACGATAATCCGATACTTATTCACTTTCAATCGTTTCGATATCATTAATCGTTTCTTATTCAGAGGATTATCCAGGATGTCACAGAGAAACCCTCAAGGCCATACTAATCATTAGATACTCTTACTTAGCTAATCAGCATTATTTAATCATATAATAAAGGTCCACAATTCCAAAGACATTTTCAGTACAAATTACTCATTTGCCCTTTACTTATATAGTTGTTAAGTATCCATCCCTTGCTTGATAAATTACCATATTACCCTTAAGGTTGCATAATTACCAAATTACCCCTTGTCCACTTTAGATTACCAAATTGTCTCATACACTTTTTAGATCACCATTCACCCCTTATAATTACCACGCTTATCATATTTTCCTTTTGGTTGGTTATATTACCAAATCGCCCTTCTCCTTTGTTATAATTACTAAATTGCCCTTGAGTTGGATAAATTACCAAATTGCCCTTCTCCTTATCATAATTACCATTTTACCTCTCTCAATTATTTTAATTGCCATTTACCCTTTTCAATTATCATAAATTCCAAATTAACCTTCCTCATAATTAATTTACCCCTCTTCATAATTACAATTACCAATTTTACCCTTCTCCATATTTAAAATTACCATAATGCCCTTTAATTGGTTAATTTACCAAATTACCCTTCTATAGCATCATACTTATCCAATTGCCCTTCTACAATCATAATTTAATTTCTAAATTATCTTTTGTCATTATCATAATTACCATGTTACCCCTTACTCCCAAGTTTACCATAATATCCTTTTATTTACAAAATTATCATTTTACCCCCTTACACCCAATTTTACCATAATATCCTTTTATTTATGAAAATTACCACCATACATCTTTTACTTTACAATTTACTATTTTACCCTTTCACATCCAAGATTACCATCTTTATCTTTCCTTACATAATTACCATTTTGCCCTTCTTTCCCAAATTACCATATTACCCCTTTACTTATAAATTACCACTTTGCCATTCACTTATAAAATTTACCATATTACCCCTTTACTTATAAATTACCACTTCACCATTCACTTATAAAATTTACCATATTACCCCTTTACTTATGAAATTATGATTTTGCCCCTCTACCTCCAAAATTACCATAGTGCCCTCCTTCATCCAAAATTACTATTTTACCCCCACTTCCAAAATTACCATTTTACCCTTCTTTCTCACAACTTACAATTTTATCCTTTACTTGTAAATTATCATTTAACCATTTAATCATAAAATTTCCATATTATTCTTTTATCCCAAAAATTACCGAAATACCCTTTTCACTTATAAAATTTCCACTCAACCCCTTTATTCACCATTTTTATGAATTTACTAACACTACATAAAATAATGATATTAATACTTCATTTTTATCATCTAAGTCCACCAACTTGTCATTTTTCAACATAATACTCATTAGCAACTACACACATTGATTTATATACCTCATAAGCATAATTACTAAAATACCCTTAAACAATAACATCATTCATGCATTAACAACATGGTACATCATAAACAAGTATTTAACATTTCTATCCATATTCCAACTCCTTCTTTATTTAACATACCTACATATAGCACAAAAGTTATCATGCTTTTTTTTTTCTTTTTAACAAACAATATAGGAAACCATAAACATATCATGCTAAGCATACAAAACATGCATAAAATCATACTAAACCCTAAATGTGCTAGCATGCGTTTTTCCATATATTTAAGGGAGGATTAACGGTTACCTTAATCCCGCAAAATATCAAACCTTACCAAGCATAATTAGCAACTCAACACCTAAAAATAATATCCATCATATTTATGTTAGAAATAAGAATCCAAGTATAAAACTTTATAAATTTTAATTAATAAATCACTTAACATAAAATACCATTATACCTTAAAAATTAGCCAAATAATTTTTAAAATGAAGGGGAGCTCACGCTGCATGAGCAGCGTGAGTTTCATGCAAAAATAAGGGGTGGAAGGGTTCAAAGGGGGGTGAAGGAAGCAAAATCTATTATTTTTGGGTTAGGGTCTTTAGGCTAGAAAACAAGGTGGTTAGGGGAGGTTCTAAGGCAGGGGAATGGTGCAGAAGTGTAGAGGGGGTGTAGGTGGAGGCTAAGGGTGGTTTCACGGCGGCTCAAGGCGGCGGAGACGGCGGCGGAGAGGCGGCGAAGTTGGCTGCCGAGAAGGGTCGAGGGGGAAGGGTTGAGAAGGAAGGAAAAGTGGAGGGGTGCAAGGGCTGTTTTCGGCCAAATAATGGATGGCGGTTGTAGAGGGGGTTGCAGGATGTCGAACGGTGGGTTAGGTGGCGGCAGAGGTGGCTGGACGGCGGCGGTACAGGCGGTTGCAGGTGGCTCGGCGGTAAGGGGAAAAGCTGGGAAGAAAAAGGAAAAGGAGGAGAAGGGAGGAAGTGTAGGGCTCGAAGGGGTTGTGTGGTGGTGCAGGGTGGTAGTAGGCGGCACAGGGATGGGCTTGGTGGTTCAGGCGGCGGAGGCTGGTGGTGATAAAAAAAATGAGGAAGAAAATGGGGAAGAAGGAAGGAGAGAGGAGGGAGCTCGGGGGAAGAGAAGGGATCGAAAATGAGGGGAATTGAGGGCTGGGTAGATGGAGAAAAAGAAGAGGGAGAAGAGAGGGGAAGGGATGGCCGGCGAACGGCGCTGCAGGTGGCAGGTGGTGGTCGGGTGGCAGGGGAAAACGGGGAAGAAGAAGGAAAGAAACAAGGGCACGCGAGGCTGTGGTCTAGGGCTGGTTTGGCTCGAAAAGGGAAGGAAAACGACGGGGGAAGAGAGAGGGAGAGGGAGCTGGTGGTGGTGGCAGGTGCAAGGTGGCGGTCGGTGCTCGATAATGGCAGAAAGGAGAGTCGGGCGTGGGAGGAGGAAGAAAGGAGAAGAAGAAAGGGACGGGCGGCTGGACCGGCGCAGAAAAAGGAGGGAGTCGGCCGGTCCAGGGGAAAAAGAGAAGGAGGTCAGGCTGGAGGGACGGGCTGGACGGTGCGCGAGGGAAAGAAGGGGTGAGGCGGGCCGAAGGCCCAACGCGTGGGGGAGAGGGGAGAGCAGGCCGAGCGGATGGCCCAAGGGGGAGAAAAAGGAAAAGAGAAGAAAGAAGAAAAGGAGAAAAGGAGAAGGAAAAGAAAAAGGAAAAATGGGAAAATAGGGGAAATAAATTAAATTAATTTATAAAATCATAAAATGTAATATTCTTGATAAATTATTTAATTTAATAATTTAATTTATTATAATCTAATATATAAGTTTAAAAAGGATAAAGTTGGTAAAATATTAGTTTTGGAAAATTATTTAAATAAAATAATATGATAAATAGCAAAATATTTATTTTTAATTTATTAAATAATCTTATCCAAATTTATATACTCTAAAATCCATAAAATAATTAAAATAAATAATTTTACAAGCAAATTTTATTTCAAATAAAGTTATTTATTAAAATATAGGTTTTTGAAATTTTTGGGGTATTACATTAAGAATACAAGTTATTATAGTAGAAAACAAGTTAGGGTGTGACCCCCAAAACCATGGTCCATCATTGATGGCATAGGAAACTTCTGATTGTCCTTATTCTCAAGTCCCAAACCCATGATGAGGTAGGATCACTACGGTCTTCCCCAAATACCTATGCATGGCCCTATTCTCTTAAGAATGAGATTGCGATGGAACAAACAAGCACATCAATATACTATGTATTGAGCAAGCTAAGTTACCTTTGCCATGGAAGTCACAAGCATATAAGTTTTTTTCATATCATGGAAAACATACTTGACATGCATAATGTTAATGCCATATAAGTAAGTATACCTACGCTATCATGGCCAGGTAATGCATCAAGATTTATTATTAATCATAACTTAGGAAAATTAAAGCGTATCATGCTTCTTCTCATTATATAATGTCATAGTTAGTCACACACTTTTACTAAGAAGATTATCCAGATGAACACTAGGGTTTATTTTACATCTTGCCTAGTCAATTAGGTTATACCATTTCTTATCCATATATTTATCCAAGTCATCATCCAGTCATTCATTCCAATCGTTATCCAATTATTCATTTAGATCATTAACAAAGCATTCATTCCAACCCTTTTTTTTCATTTTTATCATCATCCAATCATTCATTTCAATCAGTCTCCAATTATTCATCATTGAGAGATGGATTATGCACCACCCCATGGCTCACATACCATGGAGGCTTATCCACACAAAGGGAAATAAATTCCAAGCCGAAGCCAATAACCACAATGGACATAAGTCCAAGTCAAAACCAACTAATATGGATATATATCTAAGATAAAGACAACAACCTAAATAACCAAACCCTTTAGTATCAATACTTCTTAGTACATAATTAGTGTCTAGAGTAAGTAAGGCAATAGGATCTATAAGGATCCCACCCAAAGGCAAAGCCCGAAGGCACCAATAAACACCTAAAGGCAAACTAACCCTTGGTAGCTAATTTTGAATTATGTAACTGGACCCATACACAACTCGATAGTCTTTCTCTTTACATCATCAGTACATCATTCTTGAGGTTACTTGATCACACAAGGCCCATACATTGAGTAAGCAAGACATTAGCATATTTCTTCCATATTAATCCTTTCCATCCCTAACCACGTATAAGATTTCCATTTATGCTTGTTCAATAATTAGCATACCCATTATCTTATTCCATCCAACACATATTTTGTGCTTCATCAACCTTTTTATCAAAAGCCATTATATTTTGTATGTGGTTCACCCATTAAGCCTTTTCAACACCTATTGGGTATGTTATGAATCATGGTCAATTTAATCCAATTATTAGGTCATTTATCCATGGTAATATGTCTTTTATCTTCTAAATAATCATATAATAATCCCATGAATAATCTCAAAGCATATCCAAACCAAGGAGAACAAAATCACACAAACCAGCTAAGTTAGTCATTCATTATGGCCCAACTAGTTGATCAGTTACACCAACTAGTCAATTAGTTTGGGCTAATCGGTTAATTAGTTTTGCTTAACCAAGCCTTGCATTTCCTCAAACAAGTAGATTAATTTCAACAAAGTAGTCAATTGTTTATAGAACAGTTGATCGATTCTATCCAACTAGTCGATGGGTTTAAGTAGAGAGCAAGACCAAGGTATTTTGAGGCCTACCAGTCAATGGGTTGCATCAACTAGTTGACTATTCTAAAAATTATTCTATTGTTTTGATCTAACTAGTCAATGGGTCTATCCTTTAATAGCACCAAATTGTCACTTTTATGCATATCATGCTCATAACTCTTCATCATACCACATTTAAACATGTCTTAACATCTCAAAACACATTTTTTTGTTTACATTAGTTCTATATTTCACTATTAATCATCATAACCTATTATTTCCTCAAGATTCATGCTTTTCTCTCTAAATTCATAGTCTCTCTAAATATCAAACTTAAAGAATTCCATAACATGCAAGTTTACTCATAACTTCTGTCAAAAGTAATAATGACTTACTTGATGGAGGCAAAACCTTCCTCAAATAAGGAAACTCAACTTGAGAAATCCTCAAATTTCAAAAACTTGAAAAAAAAAGCTTTACTTAGAAATTCTTGAATAACTCTTATAAATTCAAACTTTAAATATAAAGGGAAGAATGAACATACCACATCCAAAGGAAAAGAAAGGGTAATTCAAGTGAACCACTCAACCTTTTTCCTAAATCTAACTCTTCCTTGCTCAATAATTAAAACAAGAGGGAGTTAGAGAAAGAATCAAAAGAGCAAAAGGATTTGAGTGCAAATTTAGAAGTGAAAAGGGAGAAGGCGAGTACTAGAGAGTTAGAGTATTTTGGTGGCTAAAAGAAAATTAGATAGAAGGGGTGATAAGGCTATTTGTGGACAAAAAAATTGATACAAATCATAAGTGTGATCAAGAATAGATGGAAAACCCTAGTTATTACCATTCAAAATTGAGTTAAATGGATAGATTTCATCCAATATATGTTAACTTATCCTCTAGAGCTCAAATGTTGATTCTAGAGGAGTGTAGGTCAATTGGTCCCAAAATGCAATACACAAGAGGGGAAATAGAAGGTTAATGTAGAAGGAATCTTCTAGCTAAGTAGAATCGAGCCTGAGATTGAAGAAATGATCTTAGAAATGTGTAAAGAAGAAAGGTGGAAGAAGACAAAGCTGAGGTCATGTTCCCCCTCTCAATTGTCTCAGTCAACTCCTCATATAGATTTGAGGTAGTATTTTTAGGACAAATACATTATAAAAATGGTTGAGAATCTTTTAGGAATGATTTAAAATGGGTTAACAAGGTTCCATATAAGTATAAGAATTTTTTCCCAAAAATTAAGCTTAAAAAAAAGACCCAGTTGGACAAACTAGTCAATCAATTTTGCCAACAATTCAAATTTTTTATTTTCCAACCTCATTTCAAATCCAAATTTATGTCAAACCCAATCATAGTTGAAAATCAAAATCATATACCAAAAAATGACAAAATTTCTCATTCAACACTTTACAAAAAGATGGGGTATTACAGCACTACCCCTTTAAATAGGTTACATCCCCAAAGCCTATAAGCATTCTAATCACATCATTTGACACATAATAAGGCCCACATCAACTCAATACATCCATGCAAAAGGGTTACTACCCCCCTTAAATAAAAAGGATTATACTAAGATAAAATGCTATAAATCTAAGTACATGGCTTGAATCTCCTCCTCAGCCTCCCAAGTAACTTCCTCCGTACCATGCAGTGATCAAAGCACCTTATGAATGGTGCAATTTTTGTGCACATATCTCTCATTTTGTATCAAGAATGCTTACTAATCACTCATCATAATTTAAAGATTCATTGAGCTCTAGTGATTTCAATTGAATAATGTGAAAAGGTTTAGCTATATGCTTCCTAAGCTAAAATATGTGAAACACATTCTGCACATGCAATAATTCCATTGGTAGGGCTAAATGATAGATGGTCACTAACACGATCTATGATCTTATACGGTCCAATGTATCTTGGACTAAGTTTACCCATCCTACCAGACCTCATAACTTCCTTAGTGGGAAAGACCCTTAAAAGGAATCTATCTCCCACCTCATAACCATCAGTTCATCTTCTCAAATCTATATAGCTCTTCTCTTAATCCTAGGCCACTCACATCTGGTCTTGAATTAGTCAGATCTGCCTCATTGTCTCCTTGATCATTTTGGGTCCCCACAAAAGCATCTCACTAATTTCATTCCAACAAAAAGAACTATGATATTTCCTCTTATATAAGGTTTCAAAAGGTGTTATCTTCATGCTAGTGTTGTAACTATTATTATAGGAGAACTCAATCAAGTTAGGTAATCTTCCCAAATACACCCAAAACCTAAGATGCATGTCTAAAGCATATCTTTCAAAGTCTAAATGGTCCTCTCTATTTGACCATTTGTAGCTGGGTGAAAACCAGTACCCATCTGTAGTTGAGTACAAAAAGTAGCTTGCAACATTTTCCAAAAGTGAGATGAGAACCTAGAGTCTCAGTCTAACATAATATCCCTAGGGACACCATGTAGCCTTGTAACATGTTTCCTATAAGCATTGGCTAGTTGTTCCATATCCCATTTCATTAGCATTTGTATGTAAAAGACATACTTTATCAAATGATCCACAAAAACCAAAATAGAATAAAATCCACTACATGTCCTCGAAATACCAACCAAAAAGTCCATAGATATGTTGTCCCACTTACATTAGGGAACTTCTAGTGGTTGTACTAATCTTATCGACCTCTTACACTTGATCTTAACCTTTTGACAAATCAAACATTTGGCAATAAATTTTTCCACTTCTTGCTTTATACAAGGCCACCAATATTCCTTCTTTAGGTCCTTGTATAGCTTGCCCCCTTCTGGGTGGAAGAAATAAGGAATACAAAGTCCTTCAAGGATCCTCCTCTTAAGCTCAACACATCCCTGAGGTACACACCACCTACCTCAGTATTTGACACAACCGTCCTTATGTATCTAAAATCTTTTAGCTCTACCTTCTGTAATAATAGCCCAGATCCTCTTGAAATTAACATCACTAAGTTGATTAGCTTGGATCTCCTTGAAGATCAAAGGGTTAATGGTGAGCATACTCATTCTTGCCTCTAAATTCATAGTGGTAACAAGTTATATCTCCAACTTCCTGAAGTCTTGGCACAAATGGTAAGACAACACAATCATGCCTAAGGAATGCAACGTCTTTCAGTGAAGCAAATCTACCTCCACATTGGCCTTGCCCTCATGGTAGGTTAATTTTAGGTTGTAATCCTTGACTAACTCCAACCATCAGCGTTATCTCATATTTATCTCCTATTGTGTGAAGATGTATTTGAGGCTCCTATTGTGTGAAGCTGTATTTATAGATCTTAAATTAAACTCCATAAAGATAATGCCTCCAAATCTTAAGGACGAGAACTATTGTGCGAAGCTCTAAGTCATGTTCCTAGTAGTTAGATTTAGTTTGCTTCAATTTTTGAGAAGCATATGCCACTACTCTCCCATGTCACATCAACATGCAACCTAAACAATGCTTGAAAGTATCATTGTAAACTTCAAAACCATTAGACCAATGTGGGAAAGTGAGCACTAGGGCTGAATTCAAGCACTTCTTTAAATCCTATAAAGCTTCACCACACATTTCATCCCATTGAAAATGCGTATTCTTCTTTTGTAAATTAGTTAATGATCGTACTATCTTAGAAAAGTCTGCCACAAACCTATGGTAGTAACTGGCCAATCCTAGAAAGTTGTATGCCTCATTGAAGAGTGGGAGTTGGCCAGTCAGAAACTACTTGGACCTTGGCTGGATCCAGTGCCACTCCATTTTTAGAGATTACATGTATAAGAAAAGCTACTTGATATGACCAAAAGTCATAAGTTGAGAGTTTGTGTAATACCCTAAAATTTACAACTGAAAATTTTTGTTTAATGAAAAGGCTTAGCCGAAGCGAAATCACAAAAATGTAAATTATGGGGATATTACTGCCACACTTGGTACCAGACCGGTTCACTTCTACCATCCCAGTACCAAGTGCTTAGGATGATTGGAATAGATATCAAACATGAGTTGATAATTAAGATGAGCATTCACAAAAGAAATGAGTCGTTAACCGTACAAGAAGTCAGAGTGTGTTAATCAAAAGGTACAACCCAAAAGTATAGTTTTAAAGTATCAAATGATAGAAAACATCATACAATAGAATGACACAAAATTTAATGATACAGGAAAAAATAAAATGAATGATAGACTCCGGCCACGTCACTCTCGACCCCCAAGCTAGATCCAGGCTCAACTCTTAGCCTCTCTCGATGCCTCGTAAGCGCCTTAGGCATCGAAGATAGAATCACCAACCTGCACTAATAAATATAGTCAATTCACATCATAGTCTTTATCAATCCATGAGAGTGCGGGAACCCCACTATTATTCACTGATGCACCTATCATGCAGGGCACCCTGGCTCCTAGCCACTATTATTTGCCAATGGATCGGTTTGGGCCCGGCTAAACAATCTTCCTCTTTAAGTGATTAGTGTCTTAATTGTATCATATTTGAAAGCATTTTACCCTTGACATGTATGGCTAACTATATCCACACTTTTCCACCTAAGAAGGCCTGTCCCATATATTGAGACTTCTGCACCTCCTAACTTATCCCGTCATCCTTCCCTTGATCCACTTTCTCACCACCTTATACCCAAAGGTCCACTCACCTCCTTACCCTAAGGTTTCCTCCAGAAACCCTAATTTGGGCCTATGTGGCACATCCTTCTCTGCCTCCCACAACACACACTATTTTAACACCCCACATGTCATGACCTTTAGATTCAACTCTCCCCTCATACCTCACTCATCCTCATTTATTTTTATTATTTTCTTATTCTTTTTCCACCTTCTCAAATTAGGGTTTCCTCCGAAACCCTATCCTGGTCTCCAACGCACCCTTATACTATCCCACGTACTATTTTTCAACCAGAGCCTCCAGTCACCCAAACAACTCTTCCATTACCTTCCTCACATCTCAAAGAAACTTCCTACATGTACAGTTCGCCCCCATGCGGACCCTAACCATCCCATGAAAAACCCTCGATATCTATCCTACCAAACCCTAAAATTTCCATGCAAACCCTAGTTCCTCCCACTCTTTCATTTTATGCAACCCACCTTTTTTTCACCACTCATGGAGCATGGGTTATTTAGGTCATTCTTACCTACGTTAGCCAACTTACTTCCCCTTGGTTATCTTATGTTCCAATTTTTATTTTTCATGCCTCCAACCCACATCACCACATCAAACACCCTATATTCCGGAAGTGAGGTAAATATATATCAAAAATGATTACTGTACAACTACACAGGGCATACCCTGGTTAACAGGCCCTAAGCTTACAAAAACTATGCTACCAACCTCCATAGGAGGGGAGAAAAGGGGAGACCCTAGGTTACACTAATACTTCTCTGTAAAGCCTTCCCTAAGGTTCCTATCAAAAAATAGGGCACTGTACACAAATTTCTGGACTTGTACAATAATACTCTTATCATCAAAGGTTTTGGATTCAAACAGCACAGAGTTCCTACTCCTCCAAATGAACTGGACAACTATTGGCACTGTTAGGGCTCTTGCTTTCCAGATATTGTGATGTCTATGAGTGTTTCTCTATATTGTTCTCATGGCACTGAAAAGGGTAGAGGAGCCCCTGGTAATGCCAAGCCATTTCCTGAGACATTGCCAAATGCTTTTAGTTCTGTCACAATCAAAAAATAAGTGTTCATGTGCTTCTTCCTCCCTCTTGCACAGCAGGCACTGTTTGGGCCCCTCCATGAGTCTCATTCTGTCCCTGGTATATAATCTTCTATTGAGGGTTAGCCAGAGCAAGAAAGAGTACCTTTTGGTCTTGTTCAGAACCCACACCACCCTATGGGTTTCCACTTGGGGGCCTTTTCTCTGAAAAAATTATAAGCCATCCATGTAGCAAAGCCTCTGTCCATACCCCAAGACTTCACAAGAGCCAATACCTGTTCCCTGGAGCCCTGATTATCTGCCAAGCTGTCAAGGATCTTGCAGATCTTCTTCAAAAAGGGTGAAGTATCCTGGCTGGGTCTGAAAGAGTCCAGGCTTCTGCCCTTCAGGTAGTGTGTATGGATCCATTTGGTCCATAGAGTTTCCTTCTCATCCTGCAGGAACCAGATGTATTTACAAAGGAAAGCAGAGTTCCAGGCAGAGAGATTTTTAACCCCAAGGCCCCCTTCTCCTTTAGGGAGGCAAACCTTTTTCCAAGCTACAGGTGGAGGTTTGCCTTGCCACAAAAATTTTTGACACACGGAGACCAACCTTTTCAGCACCACAGATGGGATGGCAAAGATTGACAGCCAGAAGCCAAGAATGCCTTGGATGATGGAGTTAATCACCTCCAGTCTTCCTGCATAGGATAGGGTGTTAGGCCTCCACATTTTCAACTGGTCACAGACTCTGTTAATGAGCTGCTCATAGTCAATAGTTCTGATCTTGCAGGGATTTAGAGGGACCCCCAGATATCTGAATGGGAAGGATCCTTGACTCATGTTGGTGATGGACAGAATCTGCCTCTGGATGTTGTGGTTGAGCCCTGCCATGAAGATCTGAGATTTGTGCCTATTGACAGAGAGACCAGAGCACCTGCTGAAAGATTGAAGCCCATGAAGTAGCATCTTGACAGAGGTGGTGTCTCCTCTGCAGCAGAGGATCAAGTCATCTGCAAAAGCCAGGTGCAGGAGGTTCATTTTATTGCATTTAGGATGGTATGCAAATTTTTGTAGATGTGTCTGCTGCTTAAGAAGTCTGCTGAAATATTCCATGCAGAGAACAAACAAGTAAGGTGACATGGGGTCTCCCTGTCTGAGTCCTCGAGCTCCCTTAAAGAAACCAAATATATGGCCATTGAGTTTTAAGGAAAAGGTGGTTGTAGACACACACTCCATGATCAACTCAATGAAGGAAGGGGGGAAGTCAAAGGCCATAAGAACCTGTTTCAGGAAGCTCCATGAAAGGGTATCATAGGCTTTCCTAAGATCAATCTTGATCAAGCATTTAGGAGAGGTTCTTTTCCTGCTATACTCTTTCAAGATCTCCTGCAGAAGCAAAATGTTTTCAGCCATGAGTCTTCCTTTAACAAAGGCCCCTTGTTCAGGGCTAATCAGGTCTTGCAGGCATTGAGATACCCTTTCAGCTAAAATTCTTGCTATCACCTTATAGAAGATGTTGCAACAGGCAATAGGCCTGAAATCTGTGACAGAAGAGGCCTGCTGCATCTTGGGAATCAAAACCAAAATTGCATGGTTCACTCTCTTGAGAAGTTTCCTGTTACAGAAGACTTCCTTGACAGCCTCACAGAAATCCTCAGCAATAATGTCCCAAGCTTCCTTGAAAAACTTAGCAGAGAACCCATCCGGGCCAGGAGCCTTGTGGTCCCCTAAAGCAAAGACAGCTCTCCTAATCTCAGCATTAGTCACAGGTCTAATCAGGGCCAATTTTTGTTCTGCAGAGAGAATTTGTCCCTTGGTGATTACTGTACTATCAAACCTTGATTGCCTTTCCTCAGCCCCCAGGAGCTTCATGTAAAAATCCAGAAATTCCTCTTGTATTTCCTGCTCTGACTAGGTCACAAGGCCATCTCTCTTGGTGATTTGGACAGTCCTGCTCTTGTTAAGCCTGGCTTTGAGCATTCTGAAGAAGAAGTGGGAATTCTGGTCCATATTGAAGAGGAACTTATTTCTCTGAATCTGGGAAACATAGCTAGCAGCTGCATGTTTGAGGAATTTGGCTTGCTTCTGTAGGGTGGCAAGATGCTCAAGCCCCTACAGGGTTTGGTTTGTTAAAAAACCTTCCTGTGCCACCTTAAGCTGTGCATCTGCATAGTTAGCTCGAGCCACAATATGAGAGAAATCATGGTAATGAAGCAATCTCAAGTCATGTTTGAGCAGAGATAATTTACTGCATAAATTATATTGGTATGAGCCACAGAAAGAGAAGCTCCAGTTCTTCAGCACAGTTGCCTTGAATCTAGGGTGGGCACACCACATGTTGTAGAACTGAAAGGGCTTAGGTCTGTGTGCTTTCTTTCCCAACTCTATGAGACAAGGGGAGTGGTCTGAAGAGATACCTGGGGGTAGAAAGCTGGCAGAGATATCCAGGTCTGCTCCAAAGCCCTCAGCATTCATCATTGCTCTATCCAATTTACATTTGACATTGTGGCCCACAAAAGTGAACCAACATCCAGAGGCAGGGATGTCAGTCAACTGGGCCACTAAGCTGCATGCCTTGAAATCAGCAATTTCATAGTCAGTAACCTGCCTATTCCCACATCTGTCAGAGGAGTTAAGGGGGCAGTTAAAATCTCCTCCAACAATCCAAGGGCCTTTAATGTTTCTAGCCAGCAGCATCAAGTTTTCCCAAAGGGGTTTCCTGTCCCTTACACTATATAGTCCATACACGACTGTAATTGTAAGAGTTAGGCTAGAAGAGATGTCAGTTATAGATCCAGTGATGGTTTGGGGGGAAATCTCAATCAGTTGGAACTTGATTAAATCAGGGTTCCATAGCAAAAAAATTCTTCCATTGGGATGGTTACCAAAATTATTATGGTGTCTCCAGCCCTTAAAGTGTAGGTCTATAAGTTGCTGTAGTCTCAAATCATCAAGCTTGGACTCCAGGATACCAATCAGAGAACAGCTATGATCCTTACACAGCTTGCTGAGAACCTTTTGTTTCAGGGGAGAGTTCAATCCCCTTACATTCCATAGGATGCATTTCATGTGATCTTTGCAGATCTAGCAGACCTCTTAATTGAGCCTATATTGAAATGCTTCATATCAGGTTTCCTCTTCTTCCTTTTAGCTGCCTTTGTGACCACCTGCTGCCAACCTGCAACTTCAACAGTATGAGCTTCCTCAGTGCCTTCATCTTTACCCTCTGTTGGCTCACATCTTGGGGGGTCAGGGGCCTTTTCATGTGTTTGGTTTATCCTTTCAGTAGCAGTCCCCTTCTCTGTAGTCTTCCTGAGATTTTGGGGCTGCCTCACAGGTGCAATAGACATCTCCTCTGTTGCCTTACTGAGATGTGTCATAACCTCCTGGGGGTTAGGGTTTTCTCCATTCATATCCTGCACATCATTGTTCTTACTGCATTCAGCCTCAGTATGCACAACTGGTTCATGTCTGAGTTTTGGTTTCCTCTTTTGCTTTTGATCCTGCCCCTTAGAGACATTCTGAGGGATTAGTTCCTGCTAGTTATCAGCTTCCACAATGGGTTGCTTCCCTTTAGAAACATGATTGACTATGGTCTCCATTTTTTTCTGTACATCCAGAGGGCATTTTGATTCCAGGTGTCCCAATGCCCCACATTTGTTACAGACTAGGGGCAAATCCTCATACTCTATTATTTGAGTATATTCCTCTTCATCTCCCCTAACTCTAATGGCAGTAAGGAGGCTATCTTTGAGATCAATCTCAACCAGGACCCTTCTGTCCTCAATTTTTGATCTCTGCAGTGTGAAATCATCAATTAGGATGGGCTTGCCTATGTAGGATGCAATTTGACTGATTGCACCACAGTTCCAAAGTTCCATGGGTAAGTTAACCAACCTCACCCATACTGGAACCCTAGTGATTTCTTCTTTGCCAAAAGAGAAGAGTTTAGGGATTTCTTTCAGGACAAAAACTTTCCCCTTGATAATGTAAGGCCCCCCAGCTAGAGCTTGATCTTTATGACATAGGTCATCAAATTTCAAGATCACCCATCCAGAGCTGTGTATAATGTATCTAAAGGGAAGTTTCAACACATGCTTAACAATGCCCAGCTTATATTTGTCAGGGTTTGTTCCAACAAAGCAGCCAAGAAGGCATGCACCCCATGCCTCATCCACAGGATGAATATTCTGCTTAGAGAGGCAGACCACTTCCCCCTTAGGTGGTACAAAGTCACATTTTTTGTCAGCAATTTTGGGGAACAATTGGGCAAAAGATTTCAGGTTATTGGGGGGTATCTGAGCTGTCTGTTCCTTGTCTCTATTCTCCTCCTGGGGAAGGGGTGGAGGATTAGTTTTCTGAGCAGAACCTTCAGGTCCAATGTTGACCACATCTTCCTCAGAGTCAGAGAGTAGCTCAGGCATTGAGGATACATTTGCATGTTCCTCCAAGCATTGAACTTGCACTATAGCACTCGCCCCAGCGTGGTCCAAGGGGGTTTTGCCATTCTTAGATTTTTCGTGGTCACTAGCTGTGGGTAAGGAAGTTTTAGCCAGTTCCTTATGCACCAATTTACTAGCCAAAAGAGAAGGTTGGCCTTCCTCCTTGCTGGGAATGGAGGTGGTAGGTTGCAAAGCAGAGACACTGTTCACTAAGGCTGTCTGCATATCCCTCGCGACAAAGACAGGTCCTGGAGAATCTTCAAACACAAAAGAGCTGGACTGAGCTGGACTAGAATCTGCATGAGAATTTTCCACAGATCGAGCCCGAGGAGCCTTCCTTTTGTTCCCCATTCTACATGAACAGCAAAAGGAATGAACTGCAGGCAAAATTACAAGAGAGAAGACAAGAAAGAAGGGAAAGAAGGAGAAGACAGGTTCAGAAGTAGCTCGATGGAACAATTGAGTCTGCTATTCAGCTGAAGCACCATGAGAGGGCTGGAGCTCGAAGAGAGACAAACCGAGCTCCCCACATCAAACACCCTAGTATGCATGTCCTAAGGGGCCACATCATATCACGTCATTTCATAACTTGCAGCATATCCATATTAGCATATACCAGAAAAGAGCACATGAACATACCTCTGTTCCAAGCCGCGCTACACATAAAACAGTTAAGATAATAGCATATAGAACACGACATATAATCATACAGGACACCCAAGGCATGTAAGACACATAACACACATGTGGCCTTAGCTACACCCTTACCTAAAATGTCGTCGGGCTTGGAGCACTCTCCTACACCTCCTGAGGGTTTTGACTTGGTTCAACTATAAGAGGGAAATACTATGGGTTAATCTCCCTCTACCATAATTACCATAATTTCCTATCTTACCCCTATCATGGCTTGCTACTAAGGCTAATAATGATAATAGTAGTTTTATAATTAAAAGTAGGGTTATTATTCTCAAAATAATTAATCATGCTGCTACTAACCAAGGTAAGTCTTAGTAATATTCATAGTATTAAATTAAGGGTTTCAATATTACTAATAATATTATTATTATTAGTTTTATAACGATACTAATATCGACCCCAAATTCTAGTAATAATAATAATAATATTAGCGATGAAAGCAATATCAAAGTAATGGCCATAATGATACTTATATTAATAACGCTAGTGGTAGTAGTAGTAATAATAGTGATCATAATAATAATAATAATAGTAGTAGTAGTAGTAATAGTGATAATAATGCTGGAAATGATAATAATAATAGTGGTAATGATAATATTCATAATAACATAATAATAATAATAATAATAATAATAATAATAATAATAATAATAATAATAATAATAATAATAATAATAATAGTAGTAGTAGTAGTAGTAGTAGTAGTAGTAGTAGTAATAACAATACTAACAATGATAATAATAATGTCGAGCATGAAGAGGGGTAAAAGTATTATAATAGCCAAAGTTAATATTAATGTCATTATTAGTAAAGTAATGACAATATTAATGATGATAATAGTACTAGTAATAATAATAACAATAATAATAATAAGGATAGTAATGGTGGTAATAATAACAAAGTTGTAGTCTTGTACATAATAATACCATTAATTAGAAATCTCTCCGGAATAAGAGTTAGAACATAATAATAATAATAATAATAATAATAATAATAATAATAATAATAATAATAATAATAATAATAATATTATTATTATTATTATTATTATTATTATTATTATTATTATTATTATTATATTATTATTATTATTATTATTATTACTACTACTACTACTACTACTACTACTTAATAATAATACTATTAATTTTAAAAATCATTAACACTTCTATAAAAAAGAGGTTTAAGGTTTAAGAAATTGGGATACCACCTAGGCTTAGTGGTGGAGCCAACGGCGGCAGTGGAGGAGGAAGGGAGGTGGAGAGATGGATGTGGAGGCTAGGCGAAAGGGAAGTAGGGGGAAATGGAGGTGTGGTGAGGTAGAGTAAGGTCCCCTAGTTGTTGTTGGGGGTAGAGGTGGCGGAACCGGTGGTAAACGGTGACACGAGGGGCGGCGCACGGTCGAAATGGGTTGTTTGGGAGGGGGACTTTACATGGTCGAGGTTGCTCATGTAGGGAAAGGCAAGGAAGGAGGGTGACTCAGTTGATTAGAGGGCGGTACAAGGAAGGTTTTGGTGGCTGAAGTAGGCAGTGGAGACGGCCGATGGTAGAGAAACGATGGTCTGATTAGGTAGTGGCGTGCGGATTAAATTTCTGGGCTGCCAAAATTGAAACCTGATTATGGCAACCTTCGGGGCTATATATAGGTCGATTGGAAGGGAAAAAGACAAAGGGGAGTGGGAGAGTAGGGGGCAAGGGTTATGGGGCTCCAGCAGCGAGGGTAGGCCGGTGTAGGTCTACCTTCATAGGCCATTTTTGACAGGAAAGAAGGAGATGGCGCATGCAGGAGAGGGGATGGCCAGCCATGATGAAGTGACAGGGAAGACGATAGGGAAGAGAGGAGGAGAACAGCAGGTCAAACAGCGTGATCGGTGGTAGAATTCCTCACGTCGATTGAGGGAGTTGTAGGCAGTGCAAGAGGAAGAAGACGACGTAGGGGAAGGGGAGGAGTTGGACCGGTGGTCCAGGGGAAAAGAAAAGGAAGAAAGAAAAATCCAGACCAGGCGGGAGAAGAAGAAAATGACCGGCGACGCGGGCCTAGGCCGTGTAGGGGGAATGGGAGGATTTAGGCTGAAGACAGGCCAGCCTAGGTCGAGGGGAAAAGGAGAAAAAGGAAGGAAGACGGAAGAGAAGAAATAAAATAGAAAGAAAAAGGAAGAAGAGAGGAGAAAATAAAAAGGAAAAGGAAAAAGGTGGGTTTGGGGTTAATTAATATATTTTGGGCATTTTGGGATATTTAATAAAATATTAATATTGAAATAATAATTAAATTCTCTTTTCATGTTAATTTAAGGATTTTGAAAGATTTTTCCTAAATTCCATTTTAATTAGGAAAATACTCAAATTTTTCCTATTTAAATTGTTTATTAATTTCTTCTAGATTTACCTTAATTAATTCCCTCTTATTTTAATAAAATAAGTTTATTTAATTAATTAAATTATTATTTTCCATAATTTCCTAAATTAGGGTTTTGGGGTATTTCAGTTTTGTGTACAACTAGTGTGACCTCAACAATACCAAAGTCTCCCTTAAATGATCCTATGCATCTCTCAATCACTAGAGTAGATGAGGATATTGTGGATGAATACTATGACAAACCAATCTAAGAACAGTTGGAATATCTAGTTCATGTTGGACATAAATGTTAGTCACTTATTAGTGAGTCTGAAAGGCATTACTATGAACTCATAATGGCCTTATCTAATCCAAAAAACACTCTTAGGGTTGTCTAGCTCTCTTATCCTTAGCTGATGGTAGCCTGACTAAAGATTAATCTTGGATAATACCTTATCTCCCTTAAGAAGACCAAATAGGTCATTGATTCTTAGCAAAGGATAACATTTCTTTATCTTAACTTGGTTCAACCCTTGATAATCGATGCACAACCTCAAGCTCCTATATTTCTTTGTCACAAGCAAGATCAATGATCCCCATGGTGATATGCTTGGTCAAATGTAACCCTTCACTAATAACTCCTCTAATTGAGCCTTGAATTATTTCATCTCAATAGGCTCCATACGCTATGGGGCCTTAGACATTGATTTTAACCCTAGCAACACGTCCACAGCGAACTCGTCTTCTCAAACGGGTGGCATTCCCAAAATTTCCTCTAGCAATATGTTTCAACAACTTTGGTGTCTCAAACACTACTCAAGAAGATTAGATATCCTTTATGAACAATCTTGCTCATCGCAATTGCTGACACAATCTTTATAGAGGGATAAGGCTCACACTTCTAATATGAGATCTGAACACCCTTTGATCCTCATAGAACCATATGTTCTTGTGTGAATTGAATCAATACCCAATACTTCCCCAACATATCCATATCGAAGATCACATTGAAGTCATATAATTCAAGTTCAATGAGATCTAATAGAAATTCTATCCCCTAACTATCAAGGCCACTCCATTATAGAATCTACAACATGCAATTTGATGCAGCATTAAACACAAAATAATTAGCTTTCATAATTATGGAACCAATTATTATTCACTTGGAAAGAGTCTCTTGCATATTTAAAGACCAACAAATAATTATATTGCTCGAAACGTAACAAACAAGCAATTAAGTGTCTATGTGCATGTCCATGGCATGTAAGGAGGGAGTGACCACTTTCATGAGGAGTATATTGGAAGGTTTTTTTTAGCATTATTAAGTGATTTAGCTAATTTATTAATTAAATAATAAATTAAAAGAAGAAATTTAGCATAAAGTAGCATAAAGTTATCATAATATATTTTGGCTTGGAATCTTTTGGAATATGCTTTAGCTACTGGTAGAAAGGTAATATTATGTATGAATGTAAATCATATTAGATTAGATATTGAATTGAATTGATATTGAAGATCAACATTGAATGAATTTTGTGTGATTTCAAACTCAAGAAAACTGAATACGTGTGAACGATTTGGCTTGAAAGTTTTAATCTCTTTGTTTATGAGAATTAGAGATTAATCCAAATCTTTTCTACTATTCTTAATCCAACTTTTCTAGCCAAAATTACCATCAAAATCCTACTCTGATTTGTGGTTAAACAAAGCACTAATTTGGTATATAAAACTAAAGCCCTAAACCATCCATACCAACTAAACACCACCTTATTTTCCTCTTTTTGAACCAAACCTAACCCTAACCCTAAAGCTAAACCATGATTCTAACCTTCATTCAGACCCTATCTTTCAAAGCTCAACCTTATCATCAATCCATCATTGAACGCATATGCTAATTAGTGTGTTCCATTTGAACCATCATCATTGTTAACCCATCATCATCATCACTATTCCACCATATTCGAATCACCATTATCTTTATTACATCACCTTTGAAGCTTTAACCTCTTAACTCATCATCAAAAATCCTTTATCATATTATCCAAACTCCATTCGAACCTTAATTGCATATAATTAAAGATTACACCCTCCCACATGGATCAATTTTGATATCAAAGCCATCAGTTGGTGGAATTACAATCAAGATTCAATATTTATTTCAAGATTCTTCAAGATTAATCAAGAAAGTGTCCCATATTCAAGAATCTCTAAGAGATTATAAAGAAACAACAAGAGGTGGCATGACTAATGGCGTGCTTGGGGAGTGTTATGTTTGGTTGATAAGGAGAAGGGTGGAGAACCGAGGAGAAGACTTGAGAGATTTTCTCAAGACCATGATGGAAAAAATCAAGGAGGTTAAATTGTAGGTGGAAATAATAGAAGCTTTCCAAGCGCATGAGTGCCATGTGCAGCCACAAAACCGAAGGGAACAAGTAGAGGAAGGGCACATAAGAAGGGGAAAAAATGGGTGGAAAGAGAAGAAGAGAGCGTGTGAAATTACGTAAGGAAAACTTATAATGATGTGGAAAAAGGAATCCACTTTAGTATTCCTAATTTTGAAGGTAATCGTGACCTAGAATATTTTCTTGAATCGTTATATATCGTTGAATCAATTTTTGAGTATAAGGTAATTGATGACAAGAAATAGTGCCAAATAGTGATATTAAAGTATAAGGAAATTGATTTTTAAGGTAATCGCGACCTAGAATATTTTCTTGAATCGTTGAATAAATTTTTGAGTATAAGGAAATTCATGACAAGAAATAGTGCCAAATAGTGATATTAAAGTTTAAAAAGTTTGCCAAAGTGTGGTACAATAATTTAAAAAGGAGAAGGCAGAGAGAAGGAAAATTGAAGATTAGGTCATGGGAAAAATTAAAGAAATATTTGAAGAAGGAGCCTATTACTTGGCAATACAAGAAAAAAAATTTCATAAAAATGACTATGTTGAGGCAAGTGTTACCTGCAGTTGAAGAATACATTCTGGAGTTTGAAAGGATAGCTCTTATATTTGATGCTAGAGAAAGAGAAGAACAAAGGTGTGCATGATTCATCAAAGGTTTAAATATGAATCATTAAAAGAAGGTAGAGGTGTATCCTTATGAAGTGTTTGAATACCTAGCCAAGTTATCCATCAAGTTCAAGAAATAGTTGAAGAGGACAAAGCCACCAAGCAAGTCAACCAATGCTCCATACGATTCAACTTTCAAGGGTGTGTCAAAGCCTCTAATTTCTCAAGCTACAAACCAAGGAAATGTTAGAAGGTTCATTCATGAAAAAAAAAGGGAAAAGATCAAGTGGTTGTTATGGTAAACAAGCAATGCTTCAATTGTAGAGGGTATGACCACTTTGCTCAGGATTGTCCAAACCAAAGGGTGTTGACTTTAAAGGAGATAGAAAATATGGAATCTTGTGAAGAGCATGAAGACCGTGATGAAGACCTAGAAGAAGAAAGTGATACTCCATAGGATGCTTTAGAAGAAGGCCAAGTGGATTACTATGTGTTGCAAAGGGTGCTTCAAGTACAACAACAACCTTTACTTACTGAAAGGGAAAAGACTTTCATGGTCAAATGCAAAATTAGTGATAAAGTGTGTGAAATCATCATTAATAGCGGTTCATGCATGAATGTTGTTAATGAGAAGATGGTGAATAAGCTGAATTTATAGACCAACGGTCATCCAAGACCATATTCACTTCAATAGCTCAACAAAGATAAAGTTGCAAGGGTAACCAAAAAAATCGAGTTGTTGATCCTTAAGGAGTGTGAGATGAATGACACCATAATAGATGAGAAGATATCATATGCCTTAGTGGTAAAAGAGGTCCAAAAATGGGAAAATGCTAATATGGTCCAAAATTGCAACAAGTATTAAAATAATATGCCCATGTATTTCTAGAAGAGTTTCCAAGTGGGATACCTCCGTTGTGAAGTATTGAGCATGCTATTGATCTTATGTCAAGAGTTCCATTACCGAGAAAGCTAGCTTATAGATGCAATCTATAGGAATCTAAGGAGTTACAAAAATGAGTGGAAGACTTGTTAGTACGGTTATATTCAAGAGAGTATGAGTTCATATGGTGTTCCAGCTTTGTTAGTGCCTAAGAAGGATGCTACATGGAGGATGTTTATTGATTCGAGAGCCATCAAAAAAATCAAAATAAAGTAAAGATTTTTTATGTCAATATTGGATGACATGTTAGATGAGTTTCATGGTGCGAAGGTGTTCTTGAAGATTGATCTCAAAAGCGATTATCATCAAATGAGGATACGGGAAGGGGATGAGTAGAAGAGAGATTTCAAAACTAAGTACGGGTTGTATGAGTGGTTAGTGATGCCATTTGGGCTATGTAATGCACCAAGTTCCTTCATGAGGTTGATGACAAAGGTATTTAGACCATTCTTTAGGGTGTTTGTTGTTGTTTACCTTGATGATATCTTGGTATATAGCAAGAGTGAGTTTAAGCACATACAACACTTGAAGAGAATATTTACAAGCTTAGAGAAGTGAAGCTCTATGGTAAGATGGAGAATTATGATTTCATAATGGAAAGGGTGATATTTATTGGTTATATTGTGAGTTGAGATGGTATTCTTGTTGATCTGTCAAAGGTGGTAGCCATACAATCATGTCCTATTCCTACTAATGTCCATGAAGTTTGAAGTTTCCATAGGTTGTTCTTATTCTATAAGAGGTCCATCAAAGACTTCTCTACCACTGTAGCACCTATCACACAATTGATGAAGAAAGGAGAGTTCCATGGAATGATCAAGTGACAAGGGCTTTTGAAGACTTAAAGATAAAGCTCTCAAATGCACCAATATTATCTTTACCTTGTTTTGATAAATTATTTGAAGTAACATATGATGTGAGTGGTGTAGGCATTGGGGGTGTGCTTTCACAATAAAGGAAGCCAATCGTTTTTTTTAGTGAAATGTTGAATAGAATAAGACTCAACTATTCAACCCACGATAAAGAGTTCTATGCTATAGTGCATTGTTTGGAGACATGGATTTACTTGATACCCAAGCCTTTTGTACTTCATTCGGATCACAAGATTTTGAAGTATTTGCATGATCAAAAGAAAGTGAGTCCAATACATGATAAGTGGATAAGCTTCTTGTAGACATTTGTATTCTCTACAAGACATGTGGACGGCAAAGAAAATGCCATGGTAGATGCATTATCGAGGAGGACCATGGTACTTACGATGATGGATGCAAACCTTTTGGGGTTCGAGATGTTGAAGAGTTAATATGCCATGGATGATGATTTTGCTATGATCTTTGAAGAAGGAAAGAGACAAGGAAGTTCTAGAGCCTATGTTATTTAATATGGGTTCTTATTCATGCACAAAAGATTATATGTGACGAAGACTTTAGTTCAAGACTTGCTAAGAGGTGCATAAAGGAAAAATTATAGGACACTTTGGAGTTCAAAAAACTTTGGAGTTGCAAGAACATTTCTATTTTCCAAGAATGCAAAGGGGAGTATAATCAATTTTTGCTAGGTGTGCTACGTGTCAATGAAGCAGGAGTTTCTTTCACAAAGAGTTATATGTACCTTTACCTATGCCCGCTCAACCATAGGAAGGTGTTAGTATGGATTTTGTTTTTGGATTGCCTTGGACACAATGAGGGAAGTATTCTATTATGGTTGTAGTGGATTGAATTTCCAAGATGGCTCATTTTATTCCATGTCATAAGACCGATGATGCTACCCATGTTGCGGATTTACTCTTCAAGGAGATTGTGAGGGTGCATAGAATTCCGAGAAGTATTGTTTCATATGGATATGTGAAGTTCCTAATCTATTTTTGGAAGACTTTATGGCACATGCTAGGAATGAAGCTTCTATTTAACACATCACATCATCTTTAAATGGATGGACAAACCAAAGTTACTAATAGAACTTTGGTTAATTTGTTAAGAGGATTGGTGAGTAAGAGTTCTAAGGATTGGGATGTCAAGTTGGCACATGTGGAGTTTGCATATGATCGAAGTCTTACTACAACAAGCTCTAGTCCATTTGAAATAGTATATGGTACTAATCTATATGTGTCGATTGATATGGTGCCATTGAAGAAAGGTGAAGTGAAGAGTTATGATGCACAAGAGAGATTGGAGTTCTTTCGAAAACTTCATCAACAAATAAAGCACAATATTGAGAAGGTAAATGAAGTGTACAAGATAAGAGCAAACAAGCATAGAAGCCAACATGTTTTTCAACCAGGAGATTTGTTATGGTTACATGTGAAGAAGGAAATATTTCCTAAATTAAGAAAACACAAGCTTATGCCAAGGGTGGATGGTCCTTTCAAAGTGCTTCAGAAGTTTGGAGAAAGTCATCATGAGCCCGACAAATTAGCCCTTATTATGACAATGAAAATTTGACGACAAATTAAAATCAACAAGGAGAGAATGATTCAGGAGAAAACACTCAAGAATTGGCTTTCATAATTATTGAACCAATTATTCTTCATTTGGAAAGTTTCTCCTACAAATTGGAAGACTAATGGATGGTTATGTTGCACGAAACATAACGAATAAGCAATTAAGTATCTACGTGCATAGCATGCATGGCATGCAAGGAGGGAGTGACCACATGCATGAGAAGTATACTGGCAGGATTTTTGATCATCAAGTGATTTGGCTAATTTATTAATTAAGTAATAAAGTAAAAGAATAAAATTAGTATAAAGTAGCATAAAGTTAGCATAAAGGTAGCATAAAGGTAGCATAATATCTTTTAACTTGGAATCTTTTGGAATATGTTTTACCTAGTGGTAGAAAGGTTATATTATGTATGAATGTCAAGCATATTAGATTAGAGATTGAATTGAATTGGAGTTGAAGATCAATATTGAATGACATCTGTATGAGTTCAAACTCAAGCAAATCAAATCTATGTGAATGGTTTAGCTTGAAATTTTAATCTCTTTATTTGTGTGAATTAGAGATTAAGCCATATCTTTTTCTAATATTCTTAATCCATATTTTCTTGCCATAATTACCATCAAAATCCTACTCTAATTTGTGGTTAAACAAAACACTAATGTGGTATATAAAATTGAAGCCCTAAATCATCCTTTTGAAACCCTAAACCATCCATACCAACCAAACACCACCTTATTTCCCTCTTTTCAAAACAAACCCTAACTCTATCCCTACACCATGATTCTAACCTGCATCTAAACCCTATCTTACAAGGCTCAACATTATCATCAATCCAACATTGAATGCATATGCTAATTAGTTTGTTCCATTTAAACTATCATTATTGTTAAACCATCATCACCTAATCATCGTCATCACTCTTCTACCAGATTCGAACCACCATCATCTTTATTACATCACCTTCAAAGCTTTAATCCCTTGACTCACCATCACTGAGCCTTTATCATATTATCCAAACTCCATTCGAACCTTAAGTACACATAATTAAATATTACACCCTCCCACACACATCACAATCATATTCCTATAAGGTAACACAACAGAAGTGGAAATACTACTTGAAGGAGACAAGATAGCTCTAGCTACAAATGTAGATGAAACAAAGGAGTGCGATGCATCAGAGGCAAACAACACATAGAATGGAAAGGTAGAGATAGTTCATACCAAATGTAAGCATATTGGTCACCACACTAGCCTAATGTTATACCTTTTCCTTCCAAAGGAACTCCTACGACACTAGTTCATACCTACCCATGTTGAAAAGGGTTAGGCCTTTGACCTCTAGGCTAACTAGCTTGACTGGTGGCACTAACTGGTGATGGAGTAACTCTTTACATTTGAGGTTGTGGCTACCGAATAGATCTAGTACTCTAAGCTCTAGACTAACTCCTTTAGATGCTGCTACCTCCAACTTGGCACTAATAAGCTTTTTCCCCACCAAAACTTATCCATGGCACATCACCTTGCTACCTCTACTATCTACCCCTCTATGATTTGTTCTAAAAATTATTGTAGTGGTAGTGCCTCTCCTCAACACGACCCCCAGAAAGACCTCCAACTTAGGTTACTAACCCCATGCTCTTATCATACCTTGGTATCATGATTTCTCTTAAAAAAAACCTTCTCTATTTTACTAGAATGTTGAGGATAATCAAACTTCCATTTTCTCCTCAAGTGAGGACTTTAAGCTTAGATGATTCTAGAGCTCCAAAATTTTTTTGTACATTCCTACCATAACTTGCCAAGTAACTTCCTCTAAGAGCTCATGATATTTGACTCCTAGGCCGATCTTGAAATAGTGGACTTACAACACCTTGTTAGCCTCTATTTTTAGAGGAAACTAGATCAAGTCCTTGAATCACATGTAATAATCCTCAATGGACATCCTTCCTTACCGAAGGGACATGAACTTGCTATACTTTTTCATTTATAGGTGTGTCAGGTATAAGAGAGTGTGAAGCACCTCTAGGAATGGCCCCATCCTATAGGTTCTCCACCCCTACATTGAATGATCCTCCATCGTGCATCTCCCTTCCTCTTGAACAATACACCCCCACATCAACCTTCTTATCTGTAGGGCAATCATATGTGGTGAAGGTTTTCTCCATGTCCCTAACCCATATCTCCATGATTTCAATGACATCCTTACCCTCAAAGATTATTGGTTCATGATGCCCAACCATTTTGAGCCAATCCTCTAAAACTAGTGCAGTTACTGGCATTAGCAATAGTCGTGATGCTTGGATTTGGCCTTCCATGTAGGCTTTGATAGCCTCCATGAATACCTCGATGTGCTTGTAATGGTGGTTAGTAGCCATTTACTCATAAAGACTAAAATTAATTAGGAGAAGTTCAATTTAGCGAGTACTAAGACTCGCACAACAAGTTGTTGCAAACACTATCTTTAACATATTCCTAACCACTCTCACTCACAAATATTCTGAGTTTAAAAATACTTAAAATTCTAGTTACATACTCTAATAATAGGGGAAACTTCAAGAGAGAAAAGGTTTAAAATCAAGGCTAACACTATCCTATGGTATTAGCTTAAAAATCCTTGAAAACAACACATTTTTAAGAAAACGCTTTGATATCAATCTATAACACCCCATTTTTCACTACAAAAAATTTTGTTTTAATATAGCATAGAAATAGAAAATACTAAACACACCTAGAAAAAGAAAGGTGTTATTGTGGTACCAAACATAGGGTAGAATTCAGCTACCTATCCCATACTAGATACAAGGTTAAAACCAAACAAACCAATTTAAATTAGAGTACATAAAATCACTATACACAAATATTTAAAAGAAATGTTTACAATATAAGATCGTTAGGGTTGTCCATGCTCTCAGGCCCGAAACTAATGATGAGGTAGGCCCACTATTTGCGAACCCCCAAATACCTAGACATGGCCCTATGCTCGTGGGAATGAGCAGGTGACTGAAAAAATGGGCACATCAATACACTACACACTAAGTAAGATAAGTTACCTCCTCTATAGAAGATAAAAACATACAAAGTTATGTCATATCATGGAAAACATACATAACATACATCATGACAATGCCATATAAGTAAGTGTACCTACTTTATCATGGTCAGGTAATGCATTAAGATATACTATCATGCATAACTCAGGTAACTCAATACATATCATGCTCATTTTTATTGTATAATATCATAGGCAATCACACACTCATACTGAGTAGATTATCCAGATGAACACTAGGGTTTTTTTTTCAACATGCTCAATCAATTAGTTTATACCATTTCTTATCCACATGTTTATCTAGGTCATCATTTGGTTATTCATTCCAATTATTATCTAATTATTCATATCGATCATTATCCAAGCATTCATTCAAACCCTTTTTTTTTATAATTTTTATCATCATCCGGCCATTTTTCTCAATTACTATAAAATTATTCATCATCGAGTAATGAATTGTGTACCACCCCATGGTCTCAAATACCATAGAATCCTATCCACACCAAGGGACATAAAATTTAGGCTAAAGCCAATAACCATAATGGACATAAGTCAAGGCCAAAATGAAGCAGTATGGACATAAGTCAAAGCTAAAGCCAACCACTAGGTAACCGGACTCTTTAGTATCGATACCTTCTAGTACATCATCAGTGTCTAAAGTTTGTAAGGCATCATGATCTACCAGGATCCCTCATAAAGGCCCTAATAAACACCTAAAGGTAGACTAACCCCTAGTAGCTAATTTTGGATTATGTAACCAAACCCATAAACAACTCGACTGTCTTTCCCTTTACATCATAAGTACATCATTCATGAGCTTACTTGATCACATAAGGCTCATATATTGAGTAACCAAAACATTAGCATATTACTTCCATATTAATCCTTTCCATCCCCAATCATGTGTGGGATTTTCATTTTTTCTTGTTCAATAATTAGCAAACCCATTATCTTATTCCACCTAAAATACATTCCGCGTTTCATCACTATTTTTATCCAAAGCCATCACATTTCATATGTGGTTCACCCATTAGGCCTTTTCAACAACTATTATGTGATGAAACATGGTTAATTTAATCTAGTCATAAGGTTATTAATCCATTGCAATATGTTTTTTTATCTTATAAATAGTCATATAGCAATCCAATTAATAATCCTAAAGCATATCCAAACAAAGGAGAACCAAATCACACAAACCAACCAAGTTAGTTAAGTGATCTAGCCCAACTAGTCAATCAATTACACCAACTAGTCAATCGGTTTAGGTAGACCAATCAATCAATTTTGATCGACCAAGCCATATTTTTCCCCAAACACGTAGATTGATTTCAACAAACCAATCAATTGTTCATAGAGCAATAGATTGGTTCTACCCAACCATTCAATGGATTTAAGTAGGAAAAAAAAACAAAGTTCTTTTGAGAACTACTGATCAATTGGTTGGACAATTAGTTGACTATTCTAGAAACTAGTCGATTGATTTGACCTAACTAGTCAATGGTTTTTTCCTCTAACATCACTAAATAGTCATTTTCATGCATATCATGTTCTTAATTCATTATCATACCTTATTTAAACTTGTCTTAAGATCACATAACTCATTTTTAGCTTACATTATTTGCATATTTCACCATTGATCATCACAACCTAATATTTCCTCAAGATTCATACTTTTCTCTCTAAATGCATAGTCTAACATTTAATAAAGCTTTGTATTCATGCTAACAAGTAATATCAAAATTAAAGAGTTCCATAACATGCAAGTTACTCATAACTAATTTCAAAAGTAAGAATGACTTACTTGATGCAGGAAAAACCTTTCTCAAATAAGAAAACTCAACATAAGAAATCATCAACTTTCAAAACCTTGAAAATGGTAAGTTTAACTCATAAATTCTTAAATAAATTTTACAAATCCTAACTTGAATTAAAAAAGGAAGAATGAATATACCACACCAAAAGGAAAAATAAAGGGTTATGCAGATGATCCACTTAACCTTTTTTGCCAAATCTAACTCTTTATTGCTTAGCAATTAAAATAAGAGGGAGATAGAGTAATGATTAGGAAAGTAAAAGGATTTTAATGCAAAGTTAGAAATGAAAAGGGAAAAGGTGAGTACTAAAGAGTTAGAGTATTTCAGTAGCTAAATGAAAGGTGAATAGAAGCATTGATAAGGCTATTTATAGCCAATAAATCTATATAAGGCACAAGTGTGGTTAGAAATAGATCAAAAACCCTAATTCTTACCATTGAAACTTGAGTTAAGTAGATAGATTTTATCTGAATATGTTGACCTCTCCTCTAAACTCAAACAGTGATTTTGGAGGAGTGTAGGTCAATTTGTCTCAAAATGTAGCATAAATGGAAGGCCAATATGGAAGGAATCTTCTAGCTAAGCAGAATTGAGTCTGAGATCAATGTAATGATCCTAGAAATATCTAGAGGAGAGAGGTGGAAGAAGACAAAGCTAAGGTCATCTCTCCCTATCAGTTATCCTAGTCAACTCCTTAGATTGATTTGAGGTAGTATTTTTAGGCCCAATACATCATTAAAAAATATTAAGAATCTTTTAGTAAAGATTTGAAATGGGTTAATAAGGTTCCATTTTAGTATAATTTTTTTTATAAAAAAATTATCTTTCTAAGTATACCTAGCTGGAAAAATAAGAACATGGGTTTGGCCTAAAAGACAAGTTCTATAAAATATTTGATATGTTTCTCAACTACTTTATCGGTTTGGTAGAGAAAAACCATTTTGTGGAAATGATGAATCAGCCAATCGGTCCATGGAACTAGTCGATCGGTTCTTTTGAAAAACTTATTTAATATAGTTTTCCAACCTCATTTAAAATTAAAATTCACCTAAAACCCAATCATAGTTTCAAATAAAAATCAAATACCAAAAATTTGCCTAATTTTTCATTCAAAGATTTATAATAATATGGGGCATCATAGATTCATTGGCTATAAATAATCCTAATCATCTATTTTCCTTACTTTTCTTTCAATCACCAAAATACCTTGACATTTTCAACACTTATGCTAATTATTCTCCACTTCAAGCTATCATTCTAATTTGATTCAATCTCCTAATAGTTTTATCTAACTCCCTCTTGTTTATTCTTAAGTAAGAAAGATTTAGATCTAGCAAAATTTGAGATTACATTTAGCCAATTCCTTCCTCTATTTTCTTTTGGAGCTAATAATTTGTCTTGTACCCTAATTCAAGTTTCTTGATTTATAAACATTATGTGAATATTTCTATGTTTAACCTTTTTTTTTAAGGTTTTGGAAGTTGAAACACTTCAACTAGAGGTTTTGCCTCTTTGGTGAATATTTTATTAAGCTTCAAGTAATTCATTCTTACCTTTCAAAATGTGGTATGAACTACCATATGAATTAATGTACTCTATGAAATTTTAATATTTATAATCACGTATATATTTTGGCATTTTAATGATACATGTTTAAAAATTTAAGATTTCTGAGAATAAGGTTTGATTATTGAGAAATATGGTAGATTTCTTGTAGATGAGCATGAAGGTATATATGAGCATGTTTAAACACTGTCCTATGTTATCATAGTATTAGGGTTTGTATATGGTAGGATTTTAGAACTGTAATAGCATTTAAAATGTTTGTTATGTGTTTTTTGGGGGAAAATTGATTGATTGGTTAAGCCAAACCAATTGACTGGTTATTGGAATAGTCCATTAGGTTATCGAAATCTATTAACTAGGTTATTTGTTGTGACATTTGGGTCCTCTCTACATAAACTCATCAACTGGTTTATCAAAGCCAATCAAAAGGTATTAGAACATTTGATTGGTATTACCATAGAAATTGGCTAATTTGAGGGAAATTTGGGTTTGGTTGAGCTAAACCAATCAACTAATTTTGCTAAAGCATGTTATTTTTTTCTCTTTTGTAATTAGTATGACTTGAGACTCTATGTTATACTATAATATGATTCTTTAATGATGCAACAACATATCTTCGATGTGTTAACTAAAATTTTGGATGGATTAAGTGGTTCATAATTTATTGTATTCATAATGAGTGTAATTGGAAGGTTTTAATGGAAAAATAATAATGCGTATCTTATGATGCTACAAAGGGATGATGTAATCCGAATTATTGAGAAAAATGTATTATCTTAATTTTTGACTTAAACATGGCTAAGAATTAATAAATATCTGACAACATGGTTTAAAGGATAAAAATGGTTAAGCTAAAATGAATAGGTGGATGTATTACTTGGTTCTTATATGGGCCTTATGTGATAACATAACTTGATGAATAACACACTAATCATTTAAAGTAAAAGATGATTGAGTAGTTTATAGGTCTAAATACCCAATAATTAATTAGATACCTAGAGTTAGGCTAACTTTAGGTGTTTAAAGGTGCCTTCAGGCTTTACATTTAGGCAAGATTCTTGTACATTCAATACCTTACTGATAAGTATGGATTATGTCAATTATATGAAACTTTAACAAAAATATTTAGTGTAATTATGTGATAGTTCTTTCATAATTTAGTCCACTTGTTCATCTTTATTTCTCTTGTTCATAATTTACAGCTATATTGAGAAAATGCGATTTAACAGAGCTAAAATAGAATCACTGGAACAAAATAGAAGTAAACACGAGTGCTTAAAGTATGAATAGGTTAAAATACATGCAAATCTAATAATTATGCAATCTAAACTTGGCAACATGTTAAACCTCACCCCATCACTCTATACCATACTCCCTTCTCCCCATGTTTTGCTCTCTTAGTTTCCTTCCTCTTTTTCCTATATGCACCACCCCTACTTATACCCTTTTTTGTTGTGCCAAAATCACTCGACCAATCTATAAATCCAACCTCGCCTAAGCTCCCTTATGCACACAATATTTCTCATGTCTCCCCATCATAACTCCTTTCCTCCTCCAATTTTTATTCTAAAAATTAGATTTCTACCTTCAGATTGTTGATTTTCATTACAAACAGTTTTCCTTTGGACACTTATGTCCCTTACTGTACTTTGAATTTTATTATGCTATGACATTTATTCATAACTCTATTACATGTTATTTTTATTTTTCACTTATTTACTCTAGTTGAATTTTATTTTAGCCTTAGAAATTAGTGTAAGAAATGAGAGGAACCAAACTTATGCTATGTGTGGCAGTAACACCCAATAATTTAGTAATTGACACTTTTACAAAAATAAAAAAAAATTATTAATAAAATAGAGGTATTACAAGTTGGTATCACAACTTTTGTTTTTAAATCCTATCTTCTATTTTTGAAAGATTCCATTTATAAACTGTTTTAAAACCCATTTTAGACTTGTGAGGACTGTTAGATAGGGGTTATCTTTTACTAGTCTTGGTACTTGGAGTTATACTCTTGAGGTATTGTTGGTGAAATTTGGCATAGAGGATTAAGATTGATCTTGATTAGGAGTTTGAGGAAAATTTATTATTGGAAGATGGTTTGGTTGATGGATTCTTATTTGAAATATTGTACATTGTAGGATTCCTTAGGATGTTTTTGGAAGCATCGGGACTGCCTATTATACTCCTTAGGATGTTCCTTGGTGAGGATACCAAAGTCCACGTAAGGTGGATAGCTGTAGAGTTGAACCACATGGTGGAAGAAGTCTACTAAATTGGGCCTTATATGTTTTGATATAACCACTTGTAGAGGACCCTTCCTTCAGTAGAGCCATAGTTTTTAGCAAGAGAGGTTGATCAAAACATCAATTGATTTTCCAATAAGCTAAAATGGGTTGGTCTCTACTTAAATGTAATACCCCAAAAATCCTAATTTAGGAATTATGGCAAAATAATGATTTATTGGGGAAAATTAAGAAAATAAATTACTTTATTAAATAAAGAGGAAATTAATTGAGGAAAATAAGGAGAAAATAATAAATAAGTTATTTAGAAAATTTTGGACATTTTACTAATTAATTTGGAAGTTAAGGACAATTTATCCAAAATAGCCTAATTAATTTAAAAATGAATTTAATTATTATACTTAAAATAATTATTATTAAAATTAAATATATAAATTAAATATATAAATAAATAAAGACCAAATACCCAACCCAACCATTTTAACATCTTTCCTTCCTTTCTTTTAATTTTTCTTTCATCCTTCTTTACTTATTTTTCCTTATTCCTTCCCCCCCTCGATTGGGCCGGCCTGCGTAGCCCAGGCCCTTCTCCTCCCCTCTCCCTACGCTCGACCCAATTTCCCCAACCCTCCTTCATCGCCCGTTGCCCCCCAACCGGCTGAACTGTCCTCCTTTTTCCTTTTTTTTCTTTCCCCTGGACCGACCGGTCCACCCTGCCCTGTCTTCTTCTTTGCAACCCCGACCTGCAACGTCAACTTGCAGCCCTGATTCCGTTGGCAGCCACCAACCAACGACCTACCGTCCTCACCTACCCCTCTCCCTGTCATTTTCTTTCCTCTTTTCCACCCCAACCAAGCTCATCTCTCCCCTCCCCGCGTGCCCATCTCTTTCCCTTTTTCTCTCCCCCTCCCCGACCTAACCTGCCATGGCAGGACTGCACCGCCTGCCACCGCCGGCCGATGATCCTGCCACACCTGCCCCGCTCGTCTTCTTCTTTCCTTGTCTTTTTCCCCCTCAATTATCCTATAAATACCCCCCCATTGGCAGCCTGGTTCAAGCTCCTTTTTCCCGCAGCCCATAACTCCGTTTTTTCACCGCCGCCCAAACAGACACCTATCCCGCCAGCATCGGCCACCTCCGCCGTAAATTCCGCACACAAAAACCTTCCTCGCACCTCCCTCTACAAAACAGAACCACCATAGGCCCCTACCTCGCCCTACACATGCCGCCTTGGCCGTGCGAAATCGCCGCCCCGAGCAGCCCCTTCCAACCCCTAGCCGCCCCTTGCGCCACCTTCCACCGCCAATCCCGCCTCTACCAACACCTCCCTCACCCTCCAAAACACCCAGGGAACCTCCCCTACCTTCCCACACCTTCATCTCCCCCTGCCTCCCTCTCCTTCTACCTTCTCCATTTTTCCACCACCTTTGACCACCGCACCAACCACCGTGCACCGCCACTCCCAGCCACACCACCACCCTCATTCCACCCCTCTTCACCTGCTGCATCTTCCTCCACCTCAAACACCCCTCTATCCCCTCTATCCCCTCTCCTTTAGCCTACACATTGATCTTTCCACCTCTCTTCCTCCTCCACCACTACCGCCGTCACCGCCACTCACCGCCGCCGGTTCCACCACTAACCTTAGGTGGTGCTCCAACCTCCTCAACCCCTAAACCTTCTTAGCACAAGTGATTAATAATTTTTACTAATATTAAGGGTATTATTATTACTATTATTATTATTATTATGGTTGGTATTATCATTATTATTATTATCTTTATCATTAGTTAATCTAACTTTAGAAACCCATTTTATATAAGTGTTAAGAATTTTTAGTAATATTAATAGTATTACCCTTATTATTATTATTAATGTTGTGTTGTTATTACTATTATTATTAGTATTAGTATTAGTATTAGTATTATTATTACTATTATCATTATTATTATGTATCACTCTTACTACCTAAACTAATTTCAGGAATATTTATAAATATGGTATTATTATATAGTATCTTTATCATTATTAATAACATTATCATTACTACTACTATTATTATCTCTATTATTAATATTATTATTTTCCTACTAGCATTAACTTGACCATTACCACTTTTAGTGTAAATATTGGGACTCTTATATTACTATTATTCTTTTCGATTGTTATCTTCTATTATACTTAACATCATTACTATTATTATTACTATTATTATTATTATTATTATTATTATTATTATTATTATTATTATTATTATTATTATTATTATTGTTGTTGTTGTTGTTGTTGTTGTTGTTGTTGTTGTTGTTGTTATCATTATTATTATTATTACTACTTAACCTAACCTTATTTGATTATTATTATTATTGTTATTATTATTATTATTATTATACTTAACACCTTTATCATTATTGTTATTATTACTACTACTTTTATTATTATCAATGTTATTTAACTCGAAGTTGGTGTGTTATCATTTTGTTGTTAAATAAGAAGAATACTTAAACCTTAGTACCTTACCATTTAATATTATTCCTGATGCCTTTAACACTAACATCATTACTATGTTATCATTATTAGTTATTACTATTATTACTATTATCATTATTTTATTTCTATTATTATTATTTTATTTCTATTATTGTGACAAAAACATTTGAACCCTTATATTATTATTATTCAAAATATAACTTTTATCATTATTATCTTTAGGAATATTTTTACTTGTTGGTATTGTAATTATTATATTATTATTTTAACCCTAACACTATTATTAGACTTAGCCTTAAAAACGCTAGGGTTTCTATCACTATAAACATTAGTCTCACTATTATTAGTTTTATTATTATTATTATCACTATTTTACTATGGTTAGCATGAACACTATTATTATAAGAATAGAGCTAACGGGTCTAATAATATAAGTGTAACAATAAGTATTAAAAATAAACATATTTTGACTAGTAATATTTAGTATACTAATTTTAAGGTAAAAACCCTAGTTTTCGTATAATACTCTCTTTAATAACAATAACCCTAATCTTAAACTAGAATAAGGGATGATGGTACTTTTGAGGGAAACTAATACTTAGTATTTTCCCCTTTTATAGGTGATCCTAACCAAAACCCTAAGGAGTTATAGGAGCGTGCTCCAATCCCACCGTCGCTTTAGGTAAGGACGAAGCTATGGCCCTTGTGTGATGTGTGACCTGTATGTGTTGAATGTTGTAAATGCCATACTATGTCGTGTATTATATGATTGTGGATAACTTGTCTTATGTGTAGCGTAGCTTGGAGATTGAGGTATGTTGTATGTCTTCCCTATGACATGAGCATGACATGTATATGTATGATGTTTATAATGTGATATGATATGGCCCTCTAGGACATGCATGTTAGGATAAATGGTAATATGAGTTGGGAATATAAGGATGACAAGAAATAAATAGGAAGTGAGTTCACTAAGGGGGATATGAGGTTGACCTAAGTACCTCATGATCCATGAAAGAAGATTTAAGTGGAAGGAATGTGCAAAATAAATGAGAGTTGGGAACCATGCATGGGAGTCTTAAAATTTGCATGGTGACTTGGGGTGTTTGCATGGGATGGCTAAATCTTGCATGGGGGTGAATCTTACATGAGAAAATTTGAATTAGGGTGTAAATCTTGTGGAGTGATTGAAGACTTGGAATGAAAAATAGTACGTAGGTTGGTGTAAGGGTGTATAAGGGACCTGATTAGGGTTTTTGGGGGAGAAAGTGGAAAATTGGGAAGTACAAAAGTAAGAATGATTAAGGAAGGGTGGAGTATGGGTTAAGAGTGAGAATTCAATTATATAAAAGATGAGTATGGGTTTCCATGTGAAAGAAGAGACTTAGGGATGAAAAGAGAGAGGTTACTTGCGAAAGAAGTAAGGTACTAGGGTTTAATGTGGCCAACTAGGGTTTTGCCGGTCACATGCGAGGTCGAGGAATAAAGTGATATGCCTTGGGGCAGTGGCGGAGCCAGAGTCTTGGATCTGTGGTGTCCCTGGTATATTTATTCAGTAAATAATATACTAAAATAGATATTAAAATAAAATATTATTTGTAGGGGCTTAAATAAATTCGTCAAAATTTTTGAAAGTTGATAACACAACTTGATTAATAGATTTAGATTCCTTGTGGCTATTTTTAAGCCAGCTTGAAAAGTATCGTTGCATCCTAAATTAAGACATTAAACAATTTAATGAATTAACTAAGGAATTTACTAAAACTTAATTGATAATATAATTTTAAAACAAACTAATTCAAAACTAACTAATAAATTAAACACTTCAATCTATAAATCTAAAAAATTTGATTTCTACAAACTAATTTTGATTTCTACCTAATTAATAAACCAATTTCTATTTTCTACATTAATAATATAAATTAGAATTTCCATAATCTAAAAAATTTGATTTCTACAAATTAATTTTGATTTCTACCTAATTAATAAGCCAATTTCTATTTTCTACATTAATAAGATAAATTAGAATTTCTATAAACTAAAAAATTTGATTTCTACAAACTAATTTTGATTTCTACCTAATTAATAAATCAATTTCTATTTTCTACATTAATAAGATAAATTATAATTTCTATAAACTAAAAAATTTGATTTCTACAAACTAATTTTGATTTCTACCTAATTAATAAACCAATTTCTATTTTCTACATTAATAAGATAAATTAGAATTTCTATAATCTAAAAATTTTGATTTCTACAAACTAATTTTGATTTCTACCTAATTAATAAGCCAATTTCTATTTTCTACATTAATAAGATAAATTAGAATTTCTATAAACTAAAAAAATTAATTTCTACAAACTAATTTCGATTTCTACCTAATTAATAAACCAATTTATATTTTCTACATTAATAAGATAAATTAGAATTTCTATATACTAAAAAATACAATCAATTAATACAACAAATATAATCAATTAATATAATAAATATAATCAATTAATACTGTATTCTAATTTCACAAATTTATAAATTTATGATAAATAATTTAACAAACTAAAAATTAACTTAAACTTTACATAATTACATAAATAATTGATGATAAATAATTTAACAAAATTAAAGTTTACCTTAATGTCGACTGTGGTGGCACACTAGTGACTGGTGAGTAGTGCCTGGTGGGCAGGGGCGCAGGGCCGGCTGTGGAGTGTGGAGTGTGGACTGGCTCGGTTGAAGAAGGCAAGGCAACTAGGCGCACAACAGTCTACAGACACATACGACAATGGCTCCGGGCCTCCGGCGGCGGTAGTCGAGACTCGAGATGGCAGATAGAGGCGGAAGGCAACGGCAGCGCCAGGTGCAGTGGTGGTGGCCAGTGGCGGAGCAACTAGTCTGCACTCAGCAGCTGCACGGCGGTGGCCCGCACCGCACCACACAAAGGCAGCCGCTGGAAGAAGAAGAAATGGCGGCGGCAGAAACGGCGAGCTCCGGCGTTGTCCAAGCTGGCGGTGTGCGTCTTCACTGGAGTGGTATGGTCTCGAGAGAATGGGAGGGCCGAACGTCGAAGCTAGTGGCGCGGCAACGGTCGAAGACTCGAAGAGAAGGCCAGGAAGGGTAAGGGTTTGGGGGGGAAAAACATCAAAACGACGTCGTTTTGATGGTGTGACAAAAATTCAAAACAAAACGACCACAGGACTTGAACCTGTGACGTCTGGGCAACAATACACGGGACCCCAACCTACCTTACCGCTCGTCCATTTTAATCTTTTGCTATGGTGTCCTACAACTACAAGTACTATATATATATATATAATATCTAAAAATCAGGCAAAACTTTTATATTACTGCGAGGGCTCTGTGGTGTCCCGGGACACCATGCGGAAGCCCTGGCTCCGCCACTGCCTTGGGGTTTGACCTAATAAGGGTGATATGTGGGGTGAAGAATAAGTAATGGTAAGGTAAGTGAGAAGAAGTTGGGCCACACAGGTCCAACTAGGGTTTCCAAAGGGAAAACCCTAGAGGTTGAGAATAGGCGGGGTCGATGTCATAGGGTGTTGGGCTTAACCTACACTCTCAGGAGTTGGTCTTTAATTATGTGTGAGCGTAAGGGGGAAAGGATGTCGGGGCGTGATAAGGGGTGCAGGAGTCTCAAAATATGGGACGGGCCCTCTTGAGAGAAAAGCAGTAGAATATCGATGACATGCATGTCAAGGGTGGCATATTATCTAATAAGACACGGATAAGACACTAATCATGTAACGTGAAAGATTGTTGAGCCAATCCCGGACCGGTCCACCAACAAATAATAGTGGTCAGGAGTCGGGTGCCCTGGAGATTGGTTCACCGGCAAATAATAGTGGTCAGGAGCGTTCTGCCCTGAGTGTATACTTTCCGGTCCACCGGCTATAATAGTGGGGGATTTCGTGCTCGAAAAACCAAAGCAAGTAAGTTAAACCATAGGAAATACACTAAGTACTTACAGCGAAACACCATGTGAGTCGGGGCCAGACCGGTCCACCGGCAAATAATAGTGGCCAAGAGAATTTTGCCCTAGAGACTGGTCCACCAGCAAAAAATAGTGGTCAGGAGCGTTCTGCCCTAAGTGTATACTTTCCGGTCCACCGGATATAATAGTGGGGTACCCGCACTCACCTGGACTATTAAATAATATGTGTGGAATGAACATATTATTAATGAGAATAAAGAATAAGTCACCGGGAAAGTAACCAGGCCTTATCATGTGTGTTATCGTATGTTGCTTATGTGCTTATCCTTGTATCATGTGTTCTATGTGTTGGCCTTAACTCGTCTATTACCTTACTCAGTACGTAGTATACTGATCACCCGTTTCATGGGTGTTGCTCATTCCCACGAGCAGAAGTATCCTCTGAACTTGTGCAGGTAGGAGATGATATATTCGATGCCTACGACACCTATGAGGCATTGGGTGGGGCTGAGCGTTGAGTCTAAACTTGACTTGGGAATCGAGAGCGACTCGGCCGGACTCTATCTCCTTTATTTAAACTTGTATTAACGTATCTTAGTTGTGTTTTGTGCTATGCTTTATGTTTTTGAAAAACGTACTATTTAGTTTGTAATCCTAAATCGCACTCTGATTTCTATTTGGTTTATGTTTTACTAATGATTCGTATTTATTTTTAACTTTATTTAGCCTTAGCACTTAGTACTAGGACGGTAGGAGTATGCCAGTCTGGTACTAAGTGTGGCGGTAATGCCCCCGAGTTTACGGTTTTATCTCTTCGCTTCTGCTAAACCTTTTTGATTTAAACAAAAATTTTCAATAGTAAATTTGGGGGTGTTACATTAAACCCATCAACCAGTTAGACCAAACTAGTTGACTGCCTCTTATGAACAGTCGATCGATGAGGCCAACCAGTAGATTGGTGTTTTGGTTTTGTTTTGGTCATATTTAGTACGACCAGACTAGTGGATTGGTCTGATGGGCCAATCGACTTGTCCGACTGGAAGCCGCCTAGTTTGTTAGAATTTTTTCTTTTCTCTTGGGTCTTTTGTTTTGATCCTTTCATGCATTTACAACATTTAAATATGATTTCAACTATGATTAACCTAATTTAACATGAACCATCATGAGGGTATTTGAGACTTGATTTTTGGTTAAGTTTCGTGTTATCTCTACACACCCAATTCTTAGCTTTTATGCATTGTGGTTGATTTTAGTATCATAATTAAACACGTAAATGGTGGCTTAATGCCTTATGATATGTTTAATGTTTTCATTTGGAAACATCCAATTTAGTTAAATAATGGATTTTAATTGTGTATGGAAACACCCAATTTGGTTAAATAATGGATTTTAATTGTGTTTGGCACTATCACTTGGAAACACTCAATTTGGTTAAAGAATGGAGTTTAATTGTGTTTAGTGTTATCACTTGGAAACACCCAATTTGGTTATGTATGGACTTTTTTGTGATTTGTCCTATCACTTATATATAAATTAATGGTTTAATATTTCATTTGAGCCTTTTTTTTGGCTCTCAGGTAGCTATTAGGAGTTAATGGATGGGTTGCCCTTAGTTATAATCATTCACTCCGTACCTATTTTCTTCTCTAGCGTGTTGTGGTCAATAGGAGTTATGCTCATATCTTTGAGGTATAGGATTATATTATGGCAGTCCAGTAGGGCATTTGTTTCCAATACGAGTAGGGAGGTATTCCATTACAAACCTCCTACTTATTGTCCATTTCTTATTAGGTTGTGGTATCCCAATATTTTACCCTTTGCAACGAAAACATTCAAGGTGTGGTAGGTGTGGTACCCAAATACAATCCCCCTTGGTAGACTTCAACCACGTGTGGCGGGTGTTTTATCCCAATTTTGTAGTAGGTGCACTCGATTTGTGGTGGGTGTGATATCCCCAAAGAAATCCCATTTGATGTATCCTAGCCTTATGTGATGGGTGTGGTATCTCATTGTGATTATCTTGTTCTTTCATGACTTTTGTTTTTGGTGGAGAACTAGGTGTGGTTGAACAAACTATCTTACTAACTGGAACTTTTGTGGTCACTAAAGGAAGAAATATAATATGGTTTGCATGTTATGCATCGTATGTATTACCGTATTTCTATACTTCAATGATTTCCATCCAAGCATGTTATTTTTACTAGTCTTTCACTATACTAATACTCCAATAGTGTGGTCATTGTGATTATCTGACTTCTAGTCTCGAGAGTGGATGATTTGTAGGGTTATGACTATCAGTTAGAGTATGTTGATGGTTATGATATAGGCCATTAGTGGGCCATTACTTAGGGTTCAAAGTTTATAATTGTGCGTAATGACTTCTAACTGCACGTGAATGGTGTTGAAGTAGCATGCAAGGTCGATCCCATAGGGACTAGGAAGTGAGTAATGGGATAGTGAAAAGATCTCCTATGTCTAGAGTAACAATAGGGGAAAATGATGTCTAACTCTAAATGAAAATAAAATGTGTAAACAAAATCCAACTATAATAGAAGAAAAAATGAAATTCAGTTAGAGAAAAGGCTAAGGTTCTGGTCAATCCCCTTAACCCCAATGTGATCATATATTAACCCCAAATCCCGAATCAAAACACTTTGTCATAAACGCCAACAAAATTATGTAGTGTAATGCTCTCTTGAGCCACTACACCTTATTATCTATTATGACTCATCAATCCCTAATATGAATGTAAAAATAGGCAATGCATTATTATGTATCATATTCTCTTTTTTTAGTTGTAGAGGCTAACTAACATCTCTCGAATTTGTGGGTTGATCTCTAGTCATGCTAATGGCACCCACTCTGACTCATCCCTTGAATATCACTAGGTTTCTCTAAATAATAATAGAAAAGTGATCAATTTTATTATTATACAAATTAAAGTATTAGTACAACACATATGACGGCAAAGATCAATTAACCAATCATGGCTCTCATTACGCTCAACATCTTAAACATAGAAAATTGCATCAATTGAAAAAATAAGTAAAATCTAAAGGAAAATACAATATCCTCTTTATTCAAGATGAGAAATTTACTATTCTATCCGTCCGACTAGGAACAAGAAATTGAGAGTTGTAGATGCAAGATTATGCATGAATTAGGGGTGGGATTTGATTGGGTGATGCCAAATAAATAACCCTAGATCTCTCTTTAGTGATTCTAAAATAGTTATCATTTGATCCCCTCCATTTTCTCTCTCGAACTAAGCATAAAATAAGGTTATATATACATGTTTTCCCATAGACACAGCCATATAAATCAATATGGAGTACCGTGTTGACAGGTGCTGCTTCAACTTTGTGCATGTTCCGTATTTGAGCCATAATTTCTTCATTTGAATTTGGATTGAGCCAATTTATTATGGTTTTGAAAGCTAACAAAAATATCCACAACATGCATTTTCAACTCTTTTCCAAATTTAGATTGCTTCATTTTTATATTTGCAAGTCTTATTTCCTTTTCATACTTTAAGCACTCATGTTTGCTTCCATTTTGTTCCAGCTATAGCATTTTAGCTCCTTTTGATCCCATTTTCTTTAAATAACTACAAAATATGATCAAGAATATTTTTTAAAAAATAGACTAAAGTATGAAAAAATTTATCATATAATCACATTAAATCTTCATATTAAAGTCCATATGATTGACATAATTCATGCCTATCAACTCCCCTATGCTTGACTTGTTGCTTGTCCACAAGACACTAACACATATAAAAGCACATAATAGAAGTGATAGGTAAAAATGAGATACCTTTCTCAATAAGGATTATTTAAAGACTCACATCACACCAAACCAAATCAAATCATTAAGACCCCAAAATTTTTCAAAAAGTAAAAACACAATTCTCAAAAATATTTATTAGATTACATACTTACGAAAGAAGTGTAAATATATTGTTGAATTCTCAAGTCAGACGCATACGAAGAAGATCATGCAAGGATAACATGTAAGTAGGTTGTAGGCAACAATGAGCTCAACTCGTACAAGACTTAAGTTTCAAACTAGCAACCTCACTTTAGGTACTGAGACACTTCTCTCTCGTGTTTATTTATATGAATCAATTTCAAAAATTTTCTTTAGTTCTTGCACCCATGAACATTATCACTCATATGATTACAATGTTTCTCAATTCTCCACCACTATAAAGACTCAAAACACACAATAATCCAGAGGTCTTATATACTCATCACCCCACTAGCTCTAGACTAAGATAGGGATACACAGATAAAGTTTACAAGTGTAGTTAGATGAACAAAATAGGCTAAAAGCTCAAAAGGGCTAGCAAAGGATAAAACGTTAAGGTTAGGATATTTTGATAATGTAGGTTTTATAAGAAAATAAAATGTGCCTCTATCATCTTAATGAGTATCATAATTCATATGTAATTATGAAGAAAATCATTGAAAGTTATATTTTTGCAAGCGATGGTGGAACATCATACATAAGAAAAATATTGAGACTACTTTTTTATGAATCAGTCTTTTCAGCTAAAAATATCACAAGGTTCAAAAAATGTCAGTTCTAATCCTTTAAATCATTGAACAAGTCACCATGTTAGTTACACTATAATGAACCACTGAAAAGTCTCAATGCATATATATGACCATCAATTTCACCAATATAATTACACTCGTCCCTTAAGAATGCAACCAAAACATTTAAGCTCAAAAATCAAAAACAATTTCAAGAAAACATTAAGGGGTCTCACCAAGTCAAGTCAACTTCATACAACCTCATGTTAAATATTCTTCTATTATCATCAATAAAAGATCATTTCCCACTGTTATTCCTCTTTTTTTTTTTTAATTTAAAATTTAAATTTTTTTATTCTTTTCAATTTAATTTTTTTAAAGAAACATAAGAAATGCATTACTATAAACAAAAGCTTTATTTGAAATATTCATATCGTGTAACTTTTTGGTATGTTCTTTGTAAAGCTTTGTATTCTCGTACATGTTAAAATAAGACTCATTCATTTCATTCTGTTGAAGTTTCTTGTGCTTACCTACATCACTCAAATTAAAATTCTAAAAATTCAATGCCTAATATGCTTTAGGTACGAGTTTAACCTTGAGATGGCATGCCTTCCCATACACCAAACAGTAGTGAGACATGCCAATCAGATTTTTGTACGTTGTTCTATAAGCTCAAAATGTGTCATCTAATTTGATAGACCAAACTTATCAAGTTACACTTACAGCTTTCTCTCAAATCCATTTAGTCTCTCTGTTAGTTACTTTGACTTAACCACTTATCTGAGGATGGTAGGGAGTTACCACCTTATGCATGGCTCCATACTTAGCTAGGAGGCACTACAAAAATATATGACTTGTGCCAACAGTAATTTAGTCACATATTTTTTTCTGTTGGCAGAAGTTACTAATATCAACAGATATATTTTTGTGGGTAATAAAGAAAGTTTTCCCTACAAAAATTTTTTATCTATTGGTAATAGTATGTTATACCAACAGATGTTTTGCCTACTTTTATATCTGTGGGTATTAGTAGAATTATACCAACAAAACTAATACCCACTCATATATCTGTTGGTATTAGTATATAAGGAAGATAAATGTTTCAACTATTATTACATCCCTTGGCACAACACATTCATTCCTCTTATACTTGAAATACTTCTCTTATTATCATAATTGCCAATTTGATATGAAATACTAATAATATAATATATAACTAGATTTATAATTAACATTGTAGTCATTGTTATTAATTAATATTATAATTAACTATGATAATTAAAATAATAAAAAATTATTCTTAAAATAATAAAAATTATAATCAAAGTAATAATCAATCAAGTCGCGCTTCGAATGACCTATAACATGGGGTATCACTACTTAATCAGTGCAACGGGGGTCTAGGAGGCATTGTATTCCCTATTTATAGATATCCTTCTGAGCCTAATATTATTATAGTTATTTATATAATTATTATAAAATTCTTATTTTTCAAATTCAATTTCCTTAAACTTAATAATTAAATATCTATTATTATTGTAAGCATTATTTTAATAAATATCATAATAAAAATAATAATAATTAGTTAATTTGCGTTTGGAATAACCTAGGATAGGAGTCTTGCAGACCGGTATGCTAGTTGGAGGTCCAGGGACACTGTGCGTGTAATACCCCGCTTATTAAAAACCTAATTTTTATAAATATTTATATTGATTTATGAGTTATAATATTTAATTTTATTATAATTAAGTTATTTAATTTAAATTGTATTTCTATTTTAATAAGTGTTTCGGTTTATTTTAAATAAAAGATTTTATCAGATAAGTATTTTATTTATTTTTAAAAAATTGTTTATAAAATTTTTCAATTAAATTTAATCTATTTAAAATTATATTTTTGACATAAATTCTTTTAAATATTCAAAAATGAGAAAAAAAAATGTCGGTCAATACCGACTAACACACGTAGCTCCCCCCGCCTCTTATTCCCTTTCCACTTCGATAGATTCTCAAGTCTCGACGCCCCCTGTGTATTTGGTTCCTGTGTTGCGTAGCCTGCTGGTAAGGATCGAGCCCGATCGTCGCACACTGCCTCGCTGCCGCTTGATCGTGCCTCCACAACTCCCAGTCGTTGCACACGGCAGCATCAAGGGAGCAGCAGCAGCGGAACAACAGTAGCGGAAGGGCAGCAGCGGCGCAGTAGCAAAGCAAGAAGGCAGCAGCGGCGCACCATTGGCCAGACACCTCCAACATCGGTCAGCCATAGGCGACTGCTCCTCTCCCACAGACGAAGATCCATGGCCCTTTACCTGCATTGATTTGGCTGATTTCGTTTGGTATAATTTTTTGAAACTCTAATTTTTTGTTTTGATTAATTATGAAAGAATGGGCTTTAATTAAGCTAAATTAGTTATTTAATTAAGTATATATGTACTGTATGATTGAATTGGATATGCTAATTATGTGATATTTTTTGATTTCTAGAATTTGTGATTATTGACCCGGTTATGTCCGGATATGTTGGATTCGGTCGATTAAGCTATTTGGGATAATTTGATTGTGCATTATACTTCAAAATATACTTAGTTTCATATTGGAATTGTCAATTTAAGAAAATTGTGCAAAATTATTCGAAATTTGATTTTTAGGTCAAATTCTTGCAGATTTAAATTGAATTGCATAATTGAGTTATTTTATTAAATTGATTATACATTTTGTAATAGAATATATTTAATTTCATTTCTGAACCGTCAATTTAAATATTTTGGCAAGATTTAACCAAATTTATACTACGTGCTCAAAAACCCTAATTATATTAAATTGGATTTTTTAATCAACTGAGTATATAATATCTTATAAAATAGGTCTTATTACATTTCTAATCATTCAATTTAAATAAATTAATAAAATTTGACCGAGTTGTATTTTTTGTCCTAAAACCCTAACTTTCAAATAAAATTATGTAAATTATCATTTGTATAGTTGTTTATTCTAAAATTAATTTTATAGAATTATTTAAATTGACCTCAATTGTATTTTAACACGTTCAATTTGGATCAATTGGTTTGAATTATCCGAATTTGTATTTTTGTCTTTAAAACCCTATGTTTTGGGAATAGTTTCTGAAATCAATGAAATTGAGTTAAAATCATCTAGCTTTGATTTAATATCAATTAAATTAAGTTTTTAAATTATCATTTGGATCATTCTATGAAATTGATTGATTTGATATTTTGGGGTTGTAAGGCCTAATTGTGTAAGTGATTTTTAGTAAAATTTACTTACTTTCTATTCTTTTATGTTTCAAATAGTTTTTCAAATTTAGTGTGTACATTTTCTATCAGTGATCTAGGAAGACGTTGTAATGGATCCGGAAAGCCCAATATGTATACTAGTTTATAGTTTTTTGGTTTCTCTTTGGTCATTTTGCTTATGGTTTTGATTTGGTGATAGGTTGCTTGTATGATTTGTGGGTTTATGGCTCTTTTCTAGGGCTTTTTAGCTGCAAGTGCTCAAAGCTAATGCTTTATAGCCTAATGTACTTGGTTTTTCCCTTTTATGTCTATAATGGCCTAACATTCTTTTGATTATCTCTAAGATTTTATGTTAATGTAGCTATATTATCTTTTTTTCTTTGTTCATAATATGCAACATAATAATTTTTTTATAAACGATTATTCTTTTACAATCGAATTTTATATGTGCATAATGGTACTCTTTTATATTTGTTTTTGATATATAGTGGTTGTAAACTTATCTAATTGGAGTTTGAGTATTATCCGAATTTGTTGATTTAAGTTATTTACTAAAAGTTAATTGGGCTTTTAAGACATAGTTCTAGATATCTATCAATTGAATTGGCTGGTTGTTATCAATTTTTGGCCTTCTTGTTACTTTTATGAGGTTGTCTCATTTTGTTACTTTGTTTAATCGTGGTTCAATTGATGCAAAAATAAAAAATAAAAAATCACTTTACCAAACATGCAAGGGACACTATATGGTCATGTTATATTGGTTGATTAGGTAGCATCACCTACAATTAAATTGTAGATATATTATAATTATAATTATAATATATAAGGCTACACACATTGTGTGCTACCAAAAACTAGTCTTTATTATTATCCTTTGTCCTTATTTTTCTCATTTTTTTGATGTCTCTACTTGTTGAAAATTATGTAGGAACTTGATGTCATGGATGTATTTAAGGACAAGAGTTGGGTGAAACTAAGGAGAGTAGAAAATACTTACAAAAAAGCCTTAGATACATTCCTTGACTATGCATTTGCAACCTCGGTCACTGATGGAAATAAGATTGCTTGTCCATGGTTGACTTGAGCAAATCAATTTTATCATGAAAGAAATGTGGTTAGAGGTAATCTTATAATGAGAGAAATGGATATAGACTATCAAAGGTGTGTTTGGATTTTTCATGGGGTGCAAAGGGGCAATGAAGATGTTGAAATTTTTTATTCGGGGCTCCATGATGATATGGGGTTTGATGATGTGCATGATGGTTCATGTGATGATATTCTTGAGATGGTAGCAGATATTTTTTAATTTCATAGGGCAAGTAGTAGTTGTCCAGGTTCTAATGAAGAAGTTGATGCATTTTTTAAGTTGATTGAAGATGCAGGGCAACCCTTATATCCTGGTTGTGAAGCTTTTAGTAAACTCTCCTTCATTGTTGAAATGTATCATCTGAAATATTTATATAGAGTGATCGATGTTACCTTTGATGCCTTAGTGAAATTGTTTGAAAGAGCTCTTCCTAAAGAATCAACATTACCAAACTCTCATAGGCAAATGCAAGGGATTATAAAAAAACTTGGACTTGGTTATGAGAAAATTAATGCATGTCCAAATGATTGTGCACTTTTTAGGAAGGAAAAGATTGATTTAGATAATTGTCCTATTTGTAATGCATTAAGATGGAAAGTTGCCAATGATGGAACTTTGGTGAAACTAGCTAGTGGCAAAAAGTTTCCTTTAAAGGTATTATGACACTTTCCTTTGATCCCGAGGCTTAAAAGGTTGTTTATGTCATCAAAAACAGCTCCCTTAATGAGATGGCATGGAAAGGAGCGAAAAAAGGATGGTAAGCTCAGACATCTAGCAGACTCTTATCTTTGGAAAGATTTTAATGCTAAGTACCTAGAGTTTGCTAGTGATTCAAGAAATGTCAGGCTTGGCTTGACAAGTGATGGGTTCAACCCATTTGACATGATGGGTACTCAATATAGCATCTGGCCAGTTGTATTAATGGTTTATAACTTACCTCCTTGGTTATGTATGAAACAATCATACTTTATTTTTTCACTACTTATACCTGGCCCAAAGGCACCTGGAAATGATATTGATGTTTTTCTTGAACCATTAGTTGATGAGTTAAAGGAGTTGTGGGAGGTAGGACTAGAGACTTATGATGCCTCCAAAAATGAAACATTCTCTCTTCATGGTGCCTTGATTAATACCATCAATGACTTTCCAGCATATGGTAATTTGTCGGGATGGAAAACTAAAGGAAAAATGTGCACGCCCACATTGTAATATAGATACTTGCTCTAAACATTTTAGGGGAAGCAAAAAAATGTGTTATATGGGCCATCATCGCTTCTTGGATTCTAATCACAGATTTTGTCGTAGCAGAAGGGCCTTTGATGGAAAAATAGAACTCAGACCTCCTCTTACATCATTTTCTAGGATAGAATTGTTATACCAAATGGATGGAATTGATGTCATATTTCGAAAAGCCCCTTATACTCATAATAAAAGGAGAAGGGAGGATAAAAAAAAGGCATTGGAAGACGAGAAGCATATTCTTCCAACTTCCATATTGGGAGCATCTTCTACTATACCACAGCTTAGATATGATGCATGTGGAGAAGAATGTTTCTGAAAAATTTACTTGGCACGCTTTTAGGCATCGAAGGGAGAACTAAGGATACCTTACAGTTAAGACTTGACTTGCAAGTAAAGTATATAAGGCATGAACTGCATCCAATTGAAATAGAAGAAAAAATATATCTACCTCTAGCATGCTTCACATTGACCCAAAAAGAAAATGAGGAAATACTAAGTATATTAGGTGCTGTGAAAGTACCGGATGGGTATGCTACAAACATCATAAGGCGAATTGTTGATGGAAAAATCTCTGGGTTAAAAATTTATGATCATCACATCATAATGCAACAATTATTACCATTGGCTTTAAGAAAAAAGAGGAACAAGGATGTGAGCAAGGTGTTGATTGAGCTAAATAATTGTTATAAGGAACTTGGAGATATTAAAGGATCGCATTTCTCTCACACTATGTCATATGGATATCATTTATTTACCTTCTTTCTTCAACATCATGGTACACCTAGTTGTTCATTTGGCTAAGGCGGCAATCATCTCAGGTCCAGTATTTTACCATTGGATGTATCATGTGGAAAGGTATGTACATTCTAGTATTCTATTTATTATTTTTAATGGAAGATCAAGCTTATGCTCCCTTTATGTTAGTATTATGATAATAATTTTATAGGTATTTTAGGAGGTTGAAAATGTATGTTCGTAACAAAAGTCATCCTGAAGGATCAATTGCAGAAGGATATACTGTGGAAGAATGTCTAAAATTTTGTTTTAGATATTTGCCAGATGTTCCAACAAGGGAAAATAGGTCCACACAAAATGATGATGATGATGGTAATGAATTACATAATGGGTTGCCTATATTTTCCTTAAAATCTCGTGCAATGTCTAAGAAAAAAGATGTGCAACCGGAATATATGTTGATTGAGGAAGCACATAGTTATGTGCTTGCGAATTGTGATGAAGTTGACGTATTTGCACAGTAAGTCCTAATTCTCTTTGAATAATTTTTTTAATCATTTCATATATATTTCTAACTTCATCATTTGTTCCCAAAGAGCATTATGATATCATAAGAACTGAATACCAATAGATGTCAAATATGATTGATGACATCCATAGAAGAAAGTTCCCTGAATGGTTTGCAATGAATGTATGTTGATACTTATACTCATTATGTTTATATCACTGGTTATACATCTGTTTATTCAATGAGTGTTATTAATTATTAGGTCTCCAAGCATCTACCAAATGAAGCGTGTGTTGCAAAAGATCTGATAATTCTTAGTCTTACTCCAAGCATGTGGATAAAGACAATGACTAAAATAACTTGCAATGGATATAGGTGGCGTGTGAAAGGCATTGATAAGAGGAGTGTAACTCAAAAATATAGCATTCTAGTCAATGCAAATATAGATATTGGGAGCATGTCATACTATGGTGTTTTAATAGAAATTATTGAGTTGACTTATCCTCGTGGAAGGAGTGTTATTTTTTTTCGATGCCATTGGGTTGATCCTAGTAGAGGAGTTAAAGAGGATGAACTTGGATTTACTCTTGTCAATCTAAAGGCTATTCTAAAAACAAGTGAACCATTTGTCTTGGCATCTCAAGCATTGTAAGTGTTCTATACCCCTGATTCTAAAGAAAGAAATTAGCATGTTGTCAATGTCACTAAGCCAAGATACTTGTTTAAAATAGAAGACGATCTCATACCTGAAGTGGATCATAGACAAACTAGCATGCCCACAGATTGGGGTGTAGATGATTTTACTATTACTGGAGAAGAACAAGAAGAACCTTTCTTTGCTATGATAGAAGGCAATAATGATGATGAAGAAATTGAAGAATATAGTATCTAAAGTGATGATGAAGATAAAACTTTATATGATTATGATACCAAGTAGTGTTAGAAATATGTATCTTTTTTCTGATTTTGGTTATAATGTTAGAAATGTAATTTTATGTTTGTGTGTTTTGGTTATGAAGATTGTGGACTTTAAGGTTTTTAATAGTATTTATTTTTCGTATGCTTAAATATATTTTGTATTGTATGTCTTTCAATATTTTTAATTATCATTTTCAATATGGTATGTTGAATGAAAATATATACTAATTCTACTTTGTATGGTGTGTTGAATGGAAATATATACTAATTCTACTTTGTATGTTATTAGGTTATCATGTCGTGTTTGGAAAAAGCATCAAGTAAGAAGAAAATAACTACAATAAGTCAGGAACAATTAGAGGTAAATCTATCTTTTATAATAAAAAAATTCTTCTTTTATGTAATTTCTTTTTCTTAGCAACATAAATGGTAATTGTCGGTGAAAGTTTATTTTTAATATGTTATTTTTTTTATTTCTAAGTTGCATATGAAAACATAACTAATTAAATACTAATACTCATTTATATTACTAGGTTTCCATGTCGTCTTTGCAAAAGGCATTGAGCAAGAAGAAAGTAACTCTAAAAATTCAAGGACAATTGGAGGTAAATTTTTTACTATTATTACTTTCTTCTCTACCTTAGAAATTATTTTGTTTTAATAGTACTAAATATGGTTGTCGGTCCATACTTCTTCATAATTTTTTTGTCGTTTTTTGTATAAGTGAACTCATTACTTTTATGTTGAGAAACTATATCTAACCTCTTAGCCACTATTAATTTATCATTATTATTGTACTATTTATACAAGAAGTTATTGCTACAACATCAAAAATTTCAAATGTCCAAATGAAGGACAATCAATTGAAGCAATAGGACATGCTCGTGGGCTAAATAAAGTGATTGCAATCAATCCATCCATATATTCATCAATTAAGCAGAAACTATTCACACCTATTTCACTAGAGGAAGGATCTCAAATAGCTGAATTTGGTATATATTTACTGATATTATATTTCATTACTACATTTAGTAATCTAAGACATCAGTTTATTCAAAGTTTTTATTACATTCAATTTCTTTCAATTAGGAGGGAGAGAAAGGATAGAATATATGAAAACTACTAAGGAAGCAGACATTCAGACATTAATAGGTGGTTCATGTTACTTAGTCATATGGGTAAGTTTAAAACCTTATTTGTATGGTAATAGATGATCTTGTAATATATGAAAATTACTAAAGAAAAAATATCCAATGGTAGAAATTTATTATTTGTATGTCTTTTAAGTTCTTTATTGCTAGCATTTATTGTTATCTGTTTCTCATTTTTTAAGACTTCATAGACAAGAATCTTCTTGCTCAAAGATTAATAGTCTAAATGAAATGATAGTGCAATATCCTTCGAGAATTCCCAATACTAACATTTGTAAGTCATGTAAATCTATATGTTATAACTTTACTTTAGCATTTATTACCACCTTCTCCATGTTCAAAATGAATAACTCAGTTACCCTTTTATTATTGTTGTTAGGCAAATGGTGTAGTCCTGGCCATATACAATCCATCAATGTGTCATCTATAATAGAATTAAATGATGGTTCACAAACCGGGCATGCAATTTCAGATGGCTATAACACCACGAATAGAAGAAGATTTCAAGGTACAATGCCCGGAAATGAAAAGGGTCATGGATGTAACAAGACTAAAGTGTTAAAGAAGGCTAAGTATGTGGATGTCAATGAGCATCTTCAACCAATAAGTGATTCATCTAGGCAATTATCAACACTTATAGGCTGCTTGGCGCGGGATCCTAGGTGATTACCACTTGATTGTTGGGATTGGAGAAAGATGGATAGGACATATCTAGATTCGATTTGGGAGGAAGCAAAGGTATATTACCATAACTTTCTTATTTTTGTTATATTTATTACATAGCTTTTGTTTTCTATTTCATTTTCTTCCTTTATAGAACTCTTATTACTTTCCTGAAAATCAAGAGCCATATAAGTGGGCATTGGGTAAAATCCATGAAGCTTGGAGAGTTCATAAGTTTGAGCTGAAGGTGGTTCATTTTGATGGAAAAACACACAATCAAGCAATACATTCTAGGCCAAGGGAAATACCCGAGACTATGTGGTTAGAGATGGTAAAATTTCTGAATCTCCAAAAGGCAAGGTAGTGATTTCTCATTTAATTATTTCAAAAAAATAGGCTATTACTATGATAGTTTTATTAGTTTATTTTTTATACTAATATTTTTTTCTCATATTGCTTAGGAAAGAAGTCAAATAGGGATTCTCAATCGTGCAAAGTCAAAAATGTGTTCATATGCTAGTTCAAAGAGCTTTGCACGCATCCGAACGGAAGAAAAGGTAGGTATATGATTAATTCATCTACGCAATACCAAATTTAATTTACTTTGTATACTTAATATTAAATTTCATATTTGTTTTGATTCGAAAAAAATGGGGCAAGAACCCGATGAATTGGAAATGTGGTTGAAAACTCATGAACCAAAAAAGGGTTCTAAGCTTAATGATTTTTCTGTTGCAACAAGAGTATGTCTTCAATCTATTTTAATTTTAGGGTTATATATATATATATATATATATATATATGCAAATCTACCTCATCTACTGCCCATTAATAGCATTGATTTATACTTTATAGAAAGCGATTCTGGATGAGATGACTGCACTTCCAGAAGGATGTGATGCTAATGCTCGACATAAAATATTCAAAAAGGTAGTGGGAGAAGATAGGGATTGATATGAAAAAACCTTTGGTCTTGGTGTAAAAGTTCCACAATCCCACAAAAGAAGTTGTGCTTTTGAGGAGGAGCGAGCTAAAAGGATCAAATCCAAGTCTAGAGTTGAAGGATCTCCTTGAGACTAAAGACCAAGTACGATATCTGGCTGGTATAATGCATACATTATTAGAGAATAAAGTTAGTTCCTCACTAGATGTTGATAATTTTTTTTACATTTCTCACGAAACACATTTATTTTGGATATATTTTTTTTACCTCTAAAATAGTGCATAGATGAATATATGAGAATATTAGGGGTCACATAGTGATTAGATTGGGTAACTATGGTATGTGTGTCTCTTCTCTTTTAATCTCGGCTAATGTGCCACTTCCACTCCGATTGGAAGAATTTTTTTATGCTAATTGATTTCCTACAATATCTTTAGTTGATGTCATTCTTTACTCATAGCATTAGTGTTACGTGGGACAGAAATAGAAAAATAAGGACAGAATATATATAAACACATTATTTTTTAAAAATTTAGAAAGTAGGCATGAAAGAAAATGATAAAAATATTTACACGCGTGTGCGCACACACTCGCACGTATATATTATATATATGATAATAAAAATAGACCAAATCTACTAAAATAAAGAGAGAGAAATAAATAAAAAAAATTTAAAACTATTACCTATATTAGTTGTCTAGTCAACATTCTTTCTCTAATTAATGTCTTTATCTAATCATTGTCCTTACTCTTGTTAACCTATCTTAGCCGACCTATTGAAAAGTTCTAAGTTTATGTCTCATCATAGGTTCTCAAAATATTTATTAGATAAGGAATCCTAGTAAATTATTACAAATAGTTAAATATTAAATAAATTATGCAATCCAAACCTAGAAGATAGTTTACATGCCAATCTTATGCAAAAACCCAAACAAAAAATTTTTGGATGTGTATATACTTAATTATTTTTGATTTTCCTATGCTTAAAAAAAATTCCATTTATTTATCCAATTGAATCTATTTATCCAATTTAGATTAATATGATTAAGTTAATTATATATATAATTTTAGGGAAAACATGTTGACGATTATTATCAAATAGAGGATGAAAAGAATGAAAAAGATGACACCATAGTTTTAAAAACCGGACCGGTCATCGAACCGGTCTCATAACTGGTTCACTGGTTTAGTGGTCGAACCAGTGGTTTGGACTGGTCGAACCAGTGGTACATTTTAAGTCAAAAAATATGAAATATATAGAAAATTAAACTCTACATAAATTTGACTGGCTCCCGACCGGTTTTTTGACCGGTTCTAAGACCGGTTTTTTGACCGGTTCACCGGTTTTCACTGGTCCGACCGGTTTTTGACCCGTTTTCACTGGTTCCGAGATCTTAAAAACCGGCACATGAAATTTAACCGGTGACCCGACCGGTTCGCCGGTTCACTGGTCTGACCGGCCGGTCCGGTCCGGTTTTTAATACTAGGGATGACACTAAAGAGGAGAATGAAGAAGATGATGTTTGATGCATTTAAAAAAATGCTTTTGTGAGTCGGCTTATGAAGATTGTTGATGCTTTTGTTTGTTAGCTTATGAATATGATCGATATTTCTGTATATCAAATTATGAAGATGCCCAGTGCTTTTATATATATGTTAGCTAACTAAGATGCTCAGTGATTTTGCTCGTAAGCTTACGAAGATGCTCGATGATTTTTTATATCATCATATGAAGATGTTTTTGTATAATAGCCGATAATTTTGTATATCAGTGTATGAAGATGTTTTTGTAGAATAGCTTATGCTACAATTTGTTTATATAGTATTGTACTTAAAGGATTGTTATGCCTTTGGGAGCTAAACAAATAATTATTTTGTATTACATAATGATAATTATATTTGGTGTAGTTAATTATATATATATATATATATATATATATATATATATATATATATATATATATATATATATATATATATATATATAAGCATAAAGTATTACTACATGTGGATATTGGATATTGTCGTAACACATAATATTAATACATTTCGTACGTTTTGGCTGGCACAAGTTTTACCAATATATATATATATATATATATATATATATATATATATATATATATATATAAGATTTGGATGATGTACAAACTCTAACAAAAAATACAAACGTAGGAACTAATTATATCCATTAGATTACATATTAATGATCTATATCTACTTTCTCCTATTTTTATTTAAAGCAATCTATTAGATATAATTAGTTCCTACGTTTGTCTTTTAGGTTAGAGTTTGTATATGATCCTAACCCTATATATATATATATATATATATATATATATACAAGATTAAAATATGTATATCCAACAATATATATATGTTGGCAATAAGTTTTAGTAACAGATATAATATTGTGTTTAATACTTTTACACAAATATGATTGTGTGGTTAATTCTTTTTATCACAGATATAATTTTGTGCCCAGTACTTCTAGTTACAGATATTATTTTGTGGATAATAGTTTTAGTCACAGATAATGTTTTGTGGGTAATACTTTTAATCACAGATATTATTTTGTGGTTAATACATTCACTTACAGATATAAGTGTGGGCATAAGTTTTCCTAACAGATAAATATCTGTGGGCATTATCAATTATTCCCAATAGATGATATATATCTGTGGGTAAAACTTTTAAGCACAGAGTTTTTACCCACAATTTTGTCACAAAAAAATTCTGTTGGTAAAAGCTTTTGCCAACCAAAAAAATAGCTTTTACTAACAGATAATGCCTTGTTGGCACAAATCATTTATTTTGTAGTGAGGGATTGAAATTGTTGTTTGTAAAAATGCTTCCCTCCATCACTAATTATAGCTCTAAGAGTACCAAATCGCATGTAAAATTTTTTGTTTCAAGAATTTGACAACCACCTTGGCATCATTCGTGGGAAGTGTTATATCTTTCTACCCACTTGGATGCATAGTCCACAACCACAAGGATATACCCATTACCAAAATAACAAGGGAACAGTCTCATGAAGTCTATGCCCCAAATGTCAAACAACTAACAAACCATGATATTAGTTAAGGGCAGTTCATGTTTCCGAGATATATTTCTAGTCCTTTGATTCCTATCACAAGCAAAAATAAAGGTGTGAGCATCCTTTAAAATATTAGTCTAATAAAAGCCAAATTATAAAATCTTAGTTGCAGTCCTAGTTGGTCCAAAGTGACCTCTAATCTCCCTACTATAACAATGTTCTAAGATGGAATAAATCTCCTCATCATTCATACACCTCTGAATTACTTGATCACCACCAGTTCTAAACAAGTATGGATCATCCCAAAAATAATACTTTATCTCATAAAGAAACTTCCTTCTATGGTAGTTTTGCATGAGAAAGGGGTATTTTGGTAATTTTACAAGTAAGAAGGGCAATTTGGTTATTTTACAAGTAAAAAGGGTAATTTAGTATTGATACAAGTAAAAAGGGTAGTTTAGTAATTATACATGTAAGAATGGTATTTTAGTAATTATACAAGAGGGGTATTTTGGTACTTTGAAAAGCAAAAAGGGCATTTTAGTAAGTTTTTAAGTAAGAAGGGTATTTTAGTAATTTTTTGAGTAAGAAGGGTATTTTAGTAATGTTGTAAGAAATATGGGGTAATTTAGTAAATTTATATATAATATGGCAATTGGTCTAATGAACCTTCATAATAAGTAATAAGTGATGATAAATGAGAGAATAGGGGAGTATGGCCTTAGTATCACCTATTTAAATATAATCATGTATATTATAAGGCTAGGAGTATTTTAGTAAATAAAGGTGTATCATAAACAATATGCATGGTTTAGGGTAAAAGGGCAAATTAGGGTGTGTTGTGATGCTATGTTCATAAACATGTAAGAGGTAAATCTACGACTGATTATGCTTAAAAATGTGTGTTGGTTGTTCTAGAAGTACATGTCAAGGTTTATATGTAAAATAATCCTTTGGTGTGTAAGGTACATAATTACATAATCAGTAGTACAATCATGATATGTTAACCTACTATGGCATGTTGATAAATAACAATGAATTCTGTATTGGAAGTGAATGAAAAGAAGAAGCCTTAGCCTTAGGGGTATTTTAACCTAAGGTACCTAATTAAGTATTGGAACCTAGGATGGCCTTAATTATTTAAGTTAACATGAACAATAATACTAATATTAATTACTTAATAATAATAATAGAAGCAAATAAAAATGATTAAGTATATGATTGATGTGTTTCTCATAGTCACCTTAATTAAGACACTAACACTTAAAGTGAAAGACCTCAAGATTGGAAATGGTGGCTCTTTAGGGGTGGCTACCTTAAAGACGTGATTTAGTCCATGATTATTCTGGATTTTGCTGGTGAACATTAGAGCCCCATTTAAGCCCTATATCTTACTCTATTTAGCTCTACAAACCAACTTAGGAGATATGTATACTTATGGATTAGGTCTCATTATTAGTAGGGTACTGTGTGTCTTTATGCACCAGTGTAACTAGGGTATCTTTCTAGCCCTTAGTTGATTGTTGGAAGGGCACTCTATTGCTTATATATGCCAGTATGATCGCTCTACCTTTGTGTCTTCAGGTTCGTGATCTCCCCTTTGAATTAAATAAATGGAACTGGTGTGCTAGTTAAATGGGAAGACACTAATCACTTATAGTGGTATGCCACGTAGGTCTGATATATATGGATTATATCATTTGTACCAGTCTATCGTTTTAATAATAGCCAGGTGCATGTTACCTTATAGATTATATATGTGTACCATTCCACCGGTTATAAAAGTGGCTAGGCGTATGCTAACTTGGATATTATATATGTTTATGGGTCAACCGGTTATAATAGTGGTCAAGTGCTTTCTTCCCTAGAGTTGTATATATTATACCCGTTCCACTAGTTATAATAGTGGGGTCCCCGAATCTACATGGATATAATTTGAGATGTGATTATGAATAATATCTAATTAATGGCTTAAGTCTAGATAATATTGATTATACCATTATGATCTATTGTTATGATATGATAATAGGCCTGGGTGCCTACCTTTGAATTAAGTGGTGGTGTTTGTTGATTAAGTATGAGCTTGGACTTTTAATTATACTATAAAGCACTTCACTTGGATGCTCTCTTCATAAGTTTTGGTAATGCTAAGTGAATGGACCTTGTGACATATGATTCTTGAAACGTGAGTCTATCCTAATGTTTATTGTTTCTCTTTCCATGTATATGTGTAATCTACTATTTTTATGATTGGATTGATGTGTTACATGCAAACCCTACCTTTTAGTTTTGTATAAAGGATTACTCGGTACGGTAGTACTAAAGGGTTCCTTTTGTGGGTCACTGTCTATTTAATGGGCAATTTCCTTTACAAGTTAGCCCGTAGATGTTATTCAAGCTCTCTTTTCTCGTTAAGAGTGTAGGACTATCCGAAAATCTTTCAAGGTTTCCTTTAAACTTTATATTCCCTTATTTAATGATCTTTCCTCTATAACCACTAATAGTAGATTTTGTTCTTGTAATGTATTTAATGTGCTACTCTAATTTAGTTTTGTAACCTTTGTTTTGTGTAAAATTGGTTCTTTTCTTTTTAAGCCTTAGCACTTATTACTGGAATGGTGGGAGGAAATTGGTTCGATACTAAGTATGGTGGTAGCATCCCTAAAATTTACTAGATTTACTTCTGCTTAAATTTTAATAAAATAAAAAAAATTTAGTAGTAAATTTTGGGGGTGTTATAAGAGTCCACCGCATCGAAGGTACTATACATACCTCAGATCTACCCTTCTAGGATCATAGGATCCTCCTCTCCCATGTATAGCAAAGGGTGATGACTAGTGACCCTTTAGAGCCAGTCCTCCCCAACACCCTCTAAATGATGTTGTAGAGATGGGAGTGGTGGTTGCGTTAGGGGGTGACACTAGACGAACTCTATGAAGGCCTAAAAGGCCTCCTCCTGGCATCCAACCCTTCCACTTATCGTATATTGATTCTACAAAACAAAAGATACATTAGAAAGGAACCTCTTGGTTAGAAACATACATGGACACTATTGGTTTCTGGGGTATTCCAAGGCAACCTCTTTCATCTTCTCATAGTGGCCCCCAACTTAAATGGTTAAAATAAGAAAACATTTTACAAGGTATAAAACACTTTCAAACTAAGGAAAACTTGTTGCAACCAAAAAAAAATTCAAAAAATAAAGTTTGGTTCTTAGAACCATCACTATGATACCAACTTACAACATCCCTAAAAATCAAAGTTAAAAAAATTCACTTGTTTAAAGAAAATAACACACTAAAAGGGGGTGTTACCACCATGATCAGTATAAGTCTAGCCCCCAGCTAACTTCACACTAATCACAAGGCTAAAAGAAAAAAAGGAACCATAATAGAAAATGATTAAAACATGAAGGAGTCTAACATTGAATGCAAAAAGTACGAGAATATGAAAGATTCAAAGTTAGTACAACAAAGAAATAAATTTAAAAGTAGAATTCCACTACATAGGAATAAATGTAACACCCCAAAATTCACTATATTTTTTTAAACGGAAGTAAATGACTTAAATCAGAACCTGTGAATCTTGGGGATAATACCGCCACATGTGGTACTAGACAGGTTCACTCCTACCATTCCAGTACCAAGTGCTAAGGCTAAAAGAATTACTATCAACTTAAACTGAGAGTTCATAAAAAGAACTATAGGATCATAACATAGAAATCAGAGTACACGTAAAGAGAATCATAAACCAAAGTGCATTAAAAAATTCCAAAAAGAGAAATAAAGTTTACAACTGATAAAAGTTTCATCTCGAATACTCAATACAAAGTAATAAGTCATAAAAGGAGAAATTCAATACAAAAAAGAAATAATAGAAGGAAATAAGATAACATGAAGAAGAATCTGGCCACGTCACTCCCGATCATCGAGCCACACACATGCTCATCACTCAGCCCCACTTCATGCCTCATGGACATTGAAGGCATCAAAATATGCATCACCCACCTACACAAAGTTAGAAGGGTCTACTATTGATGGGAATGAATAGCACCCATGAAAAGGGTGATCAGTACATTATGTACTGAGTAAGGTAACTGTGCACTAAGGCTGACACAGAAAAGCATATAATCCCAACAGAATAATAAAACAACATATGATCATTCAGATAAATAATAAATAAATAAAAGCCATTTATAGTCTGGATTAATCAATTAATTAATCTCTTATCGATACTCATTTCACACCATGCTCTTTATCAAATCCATGCGAGTACAGGAGCCCCACTATTATAGTAGGTGGAACGGATACATACAAGGCACAAAGCTCTTGATCACTATTATTACCGATGGACCAAAAACATATAGGGCATAAAGCTCCTAACCACTATTATTATCGGTGGACCGGCCACATATAGGGCAACACGCCATAACAACTATTATTCACTAGTGGATCAGTCTAGATCCAACTCAACAATCTTCCACTTTAAATTATTAATATCTTACAATGTCTTATTCAAAAGTTTCACCCTAGACATGCATGACTCACTCTCCCCACACCTATCCTCCAATGGACTCGTTCTATATCATTAGACTCATGCACCTCCCAACTTACCACAACATCCTTTCCTCCATATCCTATCTCACATTAGAAGTCCAACTCTTTAGTATATGGGTCAAGGCCCACTACCTTACACTTCCAAGTCCACTCCACCCCTCATTATAGGGTTTTATCATGAAACCCTAATTTAGGCCTATGTGGCCCATCCTACTCAATCTTACACAACCCAAATATTTTAACACTCCCTACATCACAACCCATAGACTCCACCCTCATCATCACATTTTAATCACCAAGTACACGTGTGACTACGAAACCTTAAGTAGCCACACCAAACCCTAACTAGCCACACAAAACCCTAGATCGGTCTCCTATGTACCCTTATACTATCCCATGTACTATTTTTCATTCAAAGCATTCAAACACCCAAAAAACACTTCTATCATCTTCTTCACACCTCAAGTCAACTTTCCATACATAAAATTCACCCATATGCAGACTTTACACACCCCCATGCAACCTTTCGAACTTTTCATGCCAAACCCTAAAACTTTCATGTGAAACCCTAGATTCAACCATGCAAAACCCTAAATTCCTCCCTGCAAATCCTAGATTCCTCCATGCAAAATCCTAGATCCATCCATACAAAACCATAGATTCTTCCATGAAAAACCATAGATTTGAAATGCCCCAAAAATTTCTAATTTTCTAAATTCTATTTAAATGATATTTTATTAGAAAAAATTATTTAAATAAATTAATTTTATTAAAATAAAAAGGAATTTATTAGGGAAAATCAAGAAGAGATTTATAAGTATTTTAATTAGGAGGAATTTGGGTATTTTAACTAATTAAGGATTTTATTTAGAAATAATTTATTTTATTTAAAATAAGAAGGAGAAAATAGTTTCAAATTAATAATAATTTTATAAATAATTTGATTGGATGAAATTAGGGTGTTTTGCTAATTAAAATAGAATTTATGGAAAATCTTTCAAAAATCCTAATTTAGCCTAAAAAGTGATTTAAATATTATTTTATTTAAATATTATTATTTTTAAATATAACAAATATTTTAATTAATTTAAATACCCAACATTATTATTTTTCTTTTTTTCCCTTCTTCTTTTTCCTTTTTCTTTCTTTTTTTCTTTCCTTCCTCCCCTCCCCCGATTTGGGCCTGCCGCAGCCCACTTCCGTTGTTTCTTTTGTTTTTCCTTCGGCAGCTAGAGCGCTACGTTTCATCCCATTTCGCCCTGAAATGCATCGTTTCATTTAATTCCTACCTCCCTCGCATTGACCGCCCGGTTCTTCCCCCTTTCTTTTCTTTCCCGGCCGACCGGTCCACTCCCCCTCCTCCTTCCTTCTTCCTCCCCTCTCCTCCGTCGATATTGCTGCAACTCCCGCCCCCGTAAAATGGCGGCGCAGGCTACGAGGACTCTGACCGGCTGATTCACCCCTATTTTTTATTCCTCTCAACTCGCACATTAGCTTGGCATGATCAGTTACCCTCAACTCTCACTCATTCTCTCTCTTTGGCTTCGTGAACCTTCGACCCAACCCAAGAAATTGCCGGCCAATTTCTGACAGCGGCCACCCAAACCCTAGCATCCAACACCATCCTGCCGACCTCCAAAACCCTAATAACCCATCTAAACTCTATAAATAGCCTAGTTATGGATGTTTTTTAAGCTTCTTCTTTCTCGAAACCCTAAGTGAGAACCGCCCACCACCGCGACTTCAGGCGCATCTTTTGACGACGATAGCCAACCTCAGTGCCGCCACCATATTCCAAATTCTTCGTTGCAATTCCCTCTAGCTAACTAAACCATTTTCAAGCGTCGATTCTTCTTGAATGGGCATCCATAACCGTGCAAAGTTTGCTGCTCATCTCGCCAGAATTTTTACCCCAAAACCTTAAACCACCGTCCGCCACCACATACGCCACTTCTGCCACCCTATAAACCACCCAATATCTCCTACTAAGTCTCTTCCACCGAACCATAAGCTTATTTTATTTTTCTCCTTTCCCCTTCCCTCTTTGTCTTCATTTTTACCTCTCTTAGATCCATTTTCCGACCACCTCTGGGAACCACCGCCGGTGCCACCCATACCCTCCAACTCAAGGTGAAACCCTAGACCTTTTAAATACTTACTTTCGATTTATTGATAATTATTATGCTTTTATCCTAATTTTTAATATTAATTCAATTATAATTATTATTATTATAATTATTATTGTTATTGTTATCAACTGTATTCTAATGGTTAAATCTTATTTACAGGTTTGGGAGTATTCTTGAGTTAGAAAAACTATTATTCTCGAATTTTAGTTATTTAATAGAATTATTACATGTTTAATATTATTATTAATAATATAATTATTATTATTAGCATTTTTTAACATTATTACTAATATATTATCATTATTAGCACCATTTCCTTTTATATTGTAAGTATATATATATATATATACTATTAGTATTAAATGGGGTAGTTGCGAAATCGACTTTTAATTTTAAGATTTATATTATTATTAATATTAATATTCTACTAATAAGAGTATTATTAATAATATTTTACTTTTATTATTATTATTATTATTATTATTACTATTTTGGGTGAAGGGTAGAAACCCTTATATCACCACCCCTCTTAAAATGGAAATAGTAATTTAGTTGTATTCTTAAGTAATATTTTGTATAGTTAAATATTGTGTAATATTATTTTAATTAAAAACTAAATCTTAGAATAAGTTAGAGAATAATAAAATTTTATAAGGGAGCCTAATTCTAGTATAATTTTATATAATAGGTGAACCCATTCAAACCCTAAGGAGGCGTAGGAGCGTGCTCCAAGACCGGTGTCGTTTTAGGTAAGGGTGTTACTAAGGCCATTGTGTGCTTATATGCATTATGTGCTTCATATGCTATGTATTCTATGTTTATGATTATTAATTATTTTGTATGTGGTATGACATGGAGTTGAAGTATATTTTTGTATGGCATGTGTACTATGTGTATGTGACGATATGTGTTGTGACCCTGTAAGACATGCATGAGAGGATGTCGATGTGGTTTGTGTGGAAGAAAGGATGAAAAAGGAGGATGGGGGAAGAAGTTGACTAAGGGAAGTGAGTTAACCTAATTTTATGGTTTTGTAAGGAATAACCTAATGTATGGTTTTATGTGGAAGAATATAATTTATGGTTTTATGCGGAGAATATAATATATGGTTTTATTTAGAAGAATCTAATTTATGATGTTATATGGGAAAATCGAAGTTATGGTTTGTTTGGGAGAATTTAATTTATGATGTTATTTGGGAGAATTTAATTTATGATTTGATTGGGAGAATCTAAATTTATGATTTGTTTGGGGGAATCCAATTTATGGTTTTGCTTGGGAGATTCTAATTTATGATTTTATGTGGGATAATCTAACTTATGGTCTTATATGGGGAAATCTAATTTGTGGTTATGAATGGGAGAATCTAATCAATGGTAAGGTAAGGATGAATCTTCGGTTTTATGTGATTTGAATCTAGGGTTTGGTAAGGATGAATATTTGGTTGGTATGGATTGAATTTAGGATTTGATATGGACAAATCTTTGGGTTTTATATTGTTTGAATTTAGGTTTGGTATGGGTGAATCTTTGGTTTTGTGTGGATTAAATTTAGGGTTTTGTATAACGGAATCATGGTTTGTATGGTGATATTTATAGTTGTATGGTGGTATTAGGGTTTACATGGTGGCATTGATGGTTGTATGGTGGTATTAGGGTTTGCATGGTTGAATTTAGGGTTTCACGTGGAATTTTAGGGTTTGCATGAAAAAGGTTCGAAGGTTTGCATGGGGAGATTAATATCTACATGGGTATGAAATTTACGGGTGGAAAGTTAATTTGGGATGTAAGGAAGGTAATGTAAGTGTTATTTGGGTGTTGAACTATTTTGGACGGAAAATAGCACGTGGAGCAAATTAAGGGTACGGAGGAGACTGAATTAGGGTTTGGAATGATTAACTATGGGTTGTTGTGGTTAATTAGGGTTTGGTGTGGCTGATTAGGGTTTTTGTGTTATCATGTGTATGTGGTGGTTAAAGTGTAATTATGATGGTGGAATTTTATGATTTGTGATGTGTGATGATTTATGCATGTCTAGGGTGAAAGTCTTTGAATAAGATACTTAAAACATTAATTATCTAAAGTGGAAGATCGTTGAGACGGGACCAACCGATCCACCGGTTCGGAATAGTGGTTAGGGTTTTATCCTATGTACGACCGATCCACCGGTTATAATAGTGGTTAGGACATGATGTTCTATGTGTGACCGATCCACTGGTTATAATAGTGGGGGTTCTCGAGCTCAAAAAACACAAACCCAAGTTTTGTTAAAATGCCTAAAAGATACTAATTACTTAAAGTGGAACACCATGCGAGTCGGAGCCAACCGATCCACCGGTTAGGAATAGTGGTTAGGACGCGTAGTCCTATGTGTCTCCGATCCACCGGCTATAATAGTGGTTAGGGTATGATACCCTATGTGCCTCCGATCCACCGGCTATAATAGTGGGGGCTTCCGTACTCGCATGGATTGAAAAAAGGCATGGTGTGAATCAGATTCTGATAAGAGATTAATTAAGTGATTAATCCAGATTATTAATGGGCCTTTGTACTTTTACCTAAATTGTTCATATGCCTTTATGTTGTTATATTGGATTATGCCCTTTTATTATTCTGCATGGATTATGTGCTTATGTGTTGGCCTTAGTACTCGGTTACCTTACTCAGTACGCAGCGTACTGATCACCTTTTTCATGGGTGCTGCTCATTCCCACGAGTAGTATGCCCTTCTGACTTTGTGCAGGTGGGCAAGACATCAGTCGGGGCTGAGTGTTGAGCATTTTTGGCTCGAAGTTCGAGAGAGTTGTGGCCGTATTTTAGTCTTTATGCGATTTTATTTCCTTTTATTATTTCTTTTGTATTGGAGTTGTCCTCTTTGATTTATTACCTTGTATTAAGTATTTATCCTCTTTGATTTCGCACTCTGATTTCTATTTTCATAAATATCTATGCGTACTCTGATTTTTAACGTATGATATTTCGAGTTCTTTTATGAACTGTTGGTTGAGTTTAATGTAAATCTTTTCTTAACCTTAGCACTTGGTACTGAAATGGTCGGAGAGAACCAGTTTGGTACTAAGTGTGGCGGTAACATCCCCAGAATTTACGGGTTTTAAGTTAAGTATTTTAAATACTTCCGCTTTCAAAAAAAATTTAGTGAATTTTGGGGTGTTACAAGATTCCTCCATGTAAAACCCTATATTCCTCCATTCTTTTATTTTATTCAAAATCCCCATTTTATTCCTCCCCTCCTGGACCATTAAAAATTTTAGTTCAACTCAAATCCTTTAGTCAACTTATTTCCCTTTGGTCAGCTTGTTCCCCTTGATTAACTTCTTTCCCCATTTTCCTTTTTTTTTCATCCTTTCCCCCACACAATACCACCTTAAACATCCTCACATGCATGTCTAAAGGTCGCAACACATTACATCACATACCACAATATTTCATCATATATACATAATACACATGCCATATGAAAACACAAGAACATCCCTCAACTCCATGCCATACTACACATGAAATACTTATGACTATGAACATAAGATACATAACATACAAATCATATAATGCACATCAACACACATAAGTCCTTAGTTACACCCTTACCTAAAATGACACCGGTCTTGGAGCACGCTTCTACACCTCCTTAAGGCTTTAACTGGTCTCACATATATGAGGGAAAAGCTAAATATTAGATTCTCTCCTACCAAAAATACTATTATTTCTTAATTTATTCTAATACTAGGTTTTTGATAAAATAATAACATATTAATAATAATGACATTATCTAATCAGTAATTTTGCTAAAGATATAAGAAATAATAGTAACATGTAAAAGTTGATAATATAAGGTTTGAAGACTTTACCCTAACAACAATAATAATGATATTAAAAATAATAATAAATAATAATAATAATAATAATAATAATAATAATAATAATAATAATAATAATAATAATAATAATAATAGTAGTAGTAGTAGTAGTAGTAGTAGTAGTAGTAGTAGTAACGATAATAATAATACTAAAAATACTAATAATAATAATAATATGGTCTGAAATAAATGGTGGAATAAGGGCTTCGACCCTTCACCAAAATAATAATAATAATAATAATAATAATAATAATAATAATAATAATAGTAGTAGTAGTAGTAGTAGTAACGATAATAATAATACTAAAAATACTAATAATAATAATAATATGGTCTGAAATAAATGGTGGAATAAGGGCTTCGACCCTTCACCAAAATAATAATAATAATAATAATAATTATAATAATAATAATAATAACAATAATAGAAAAAAAATAATAAAAGAAATAGTAATAATAATAATCATAAAAACCATAATAATATTGCAAAATAATAATAACCGCAACGGTAACGATAGTAATGATAATAATTGAAGATAAAATGAAATAGGGTTTTGACCCTACATTGAATAAATAATAGAACTAATATTGGTAGTAGTAGTAGTAGTAATGGTAATAATAATATTTATATTAATATTAATAATAATAAGATATGATATTAGTAATACTACTACTAAAATTCAAAATAGATATAGTAGGGTCTCAGCCCTACTAAAATAATAATACTAACAACAACATTAACAACAACAATAATAATAATAATAGCAACAACAACAACAATAATAATAATAATAATATAATCGAAATAAAAATATAATAGGGCTTCAGCCCTTAATAGCAATAATAATAAAAACATTATAAATAATAATAATAATAATAATAATAATAATATAATCAAAATAAAGAAAATAAAATAAAATAAAGCTTAGATAAATAGTGAAAAAGGGTTGAGAGGGTTTAGGGTTCCACCTTGGGTTGGTGGTGACAGGTCGCACCGGCGATGGTGCCCGGCAGTGGCGGCGGTGGCCGAAAAAAGAGAAGAAAAGAAGAAAAGTTGGATGCTAGGAAAAGGAGAGGTAGAGTGAAGGTAGGAGTTGGGGTGTTAAAGGTTGCCTAGGTGGAGAGGAGTAGAATGAAGGTGGCAGTTCACGGCGGCGGTGGTGGTGGCCGAAAATGAAAGAAGGAGAGGAAGAGAGGAAGAGGGGGAGAAAGAGGGAAAGAAAGGCAGGGGAAGGTAGAGGGTGGTCTGCAGAATAGATGGGGAGGTGTAAGGAGCGGTGGTTACGGCAGGAGAGATGGCTAATGGTGGTGCGAAGGATGACGAAGGTGGAAGAAAGGGCTAATTGGGAAACAGACTTTGCACGGCCAGGGTGGCTCGTGCATGGAAAGTCGAGGGAGCAAAGAGGTTTGGTTGGGTAGAGTATGATGTAGGGAGTGTTTAGGTGGGCAGAGTGGGTGGCGGCGTTGGCCGACGACAGCGGCAACGGGGTCTGAAGTGGCGGCATCACACAAGGGGAAGTTTTTTGGGTTTCGAAGAAAGGTTCAATCTTAGGCTAGGGATGGGGTATTTATAGGACTTAAAAGAGAAGGTAAGGTCTATGGGACGATAAGGGAATAGGGCAGGTAGGGTTAGGGTTCGTCGGCGGTGTCATTTGGCTAGTGAAATTCTAGTTGTGGCAGGGGCGTGACTGGCCAAGGAGGAGGGAAAATCGCATGAGAAGAAAGGAAGTTGATTGGGTCAAAATGGTAGGCCGATCAGCGAGGAAGAGAGAGGAAGAATTGGCCAATCAACTAGGCATGGTCAACGGCCAAAATGATGGAGTCGTTCGGGGAAGAAATTGTAAGCTGTGTTGGGCTGGGGAAGAAGAAGAAGGGGGTTGAATCGACGGTATAGAAGAAAAGAAAGGGAGAGAGGGAGAACCGGATAAGCCAAAAGGAAAAAAAACAAAACAGACCAGGGCTACTGAAGGAGAAGGAAGGGAAAAGGAACAGTCTTGGGCCATGGGCTGGCCCAAGTTGAGGAAAGGAGGATGAAAAGAAAAGAAAAAGAAGGAAAAAGAAAGAAAAGAATGAAAAGAAAGAAAGAAAAAGGAAAAAGGAAAAGGGGAAAAAGAAAAATAGGTGGATTAGGATAATTAAATTAATTTGAATATTTGGGATATTTAAAATTAATAATGTTTAAATAAAATAATATTTAATTCCCTTTTCATGCTAATTTAGAATTTTTTAAAAAAAATATTTTTTTATAAATTCCATTTAAATTAGCAAATCACTCTAATTTTCTCTAATTAAATTATTTATAACATTCCCATTAATTTGACTTTATGTATTCCCTCTCATTTAAATAAATAATTTATTTTATTAATTTCCAAAATAAAATCCTTAATTAGCTGAAATACCCTAATTTTTCTAATAAAAATATTAATTATTTTCTTCTTGAATTGCCCTAATTAATTTCCTTTTATTTTAATAAAAATAATTAATTTAATTAATTTTCATAATAAATCCTTAATTAGCTATAATTCTTAAAATTAGGTTTTGAGGTATTTCAAAATAAACATGAAATACAAATGGAAAGTAGTCTGGAGTACACTCTCTCTGGCCCTGACCTCATGACATCAAGATGTCATTTTTCCCTGACCAGCTCATCGTAAGAAGTAAAGTCCTCTAGGACCTCATGGTCTACCTACACAAACTCGGGAGGGGCTACAGCTCGTGGTAATGAGCAACACCTATGATAAGGGTGATAAGTACGATAAATACTGGGTAAAGTAATAATATAGTCAAGACAAGGCACAACAACACAACATAAAAATATCTTGCATGCAGTTGGTTATATTAGGTCTTTTACTCCTGTCAGAGTTTAGGCCATTAGTACGATCTTTATAAATCTATAGAATTGTATCCATGTGAGTATGGGGACCCCACTATTATAACCATTGGATCTGTAATAACTACTCTAGGGTAGAATGTGCCTGGCCACTATTATGACCGGTGGACCAATAATTATCTAATATCTTATCCTAACCCAAGTGATGTTCCACTATAATTAAATAGTGTCTTTTCCATAGATTATTATCATCCAATGGTTTAATTTAATGAGCTTGGGACTCCCACTACTATAACCGGTGGTCGAGAATAACTACTCTATGGCAAAATACATGTGGCCACTATTATTATCGGTGGAGCAATAAACATGTACAACTCTAGATTTGAAATCTACCCTTCGATTCTCACCATGGCCGGAATCAAAATGCTTAAAAGAAAAATGAAAAATCGATCCCTTTTGGTTCAAAAACGATTTGAAATCAAGAAAAACTCTTTAATCCAAATTCATTTTGACAATGATACTACTGTAGTATCAGCTTAAAAAGGTTAAAAACAAAAGAACGATCAAAACACACTTTAAAATTAGATAAAAATTTCGTAAACCAAATTTAATTTCGAAACAAGCGTGGTTAAAATTTTAAAAACGAAAGAGTGTGGTCGAAACCAGCTACGATACCAACTTGTGGTATCAACTTAAAAATTTTAAAAATGCAAGAGCGTGATCGAAACTGCTTTGATACCAAATTGTGGTATCAGCTTCAAACATTAAAAAAAACGAAAGAGTGTGATCAAAAGAATCAACCGCTCAAATACCAACTTGTGGTATCGGCTTAAAAGATTTTTAAAAACAAAGGAGTTTGGTCGAAATCAACTTCGATACCATCCGGTGGTATCAACTTAAAAGTTTTAAAGAAAACAGAAGAGCATGGTCGAAACCGGCTCTGATACCAACTTGTAACACCCCCAAAATTCACTACTTTTTTTTTAAAGCGGAAGTATTTAAAATACTTAATTTAAAACTCGTGAATTCTGGTGATTTTACCGCCACAGTTAGTACCAAACCGGTTCTCTCAGATCGTTTCAGTACCAAGTGCTAAGGCTAAGAAAAGATTTACATTGAACTTAACCAACAGTTCATAGAAGAACTCGAAAGACCATACGTTAAAAATCAAAGTACGCATAAACGTTTATAAACCATAATAAATTAGAGGTCAAAGTGCAAAATCAAAGAGGATAAATACTCAATACAAGGTAATAAATCAAGGAGGATAACTCCAATACAAAAGAAATAATAGGAGGAAATAAAATCGCATAAAGACTAAAATACGGCCACAACTCTCTCGAACTTCGAGCCAAAAATGCTCAACACTCAGCCCCGACTGATGTCTTGCCCACCTGCACAAAGTCAGAAGGGCACACTACTCGTGGGAATGAGCAGCATCCATGAAAAGGGTGATCAGTACGCTACGTACTGTGTAAGGTAACCGAGCACTAAGGCCAACACATAAGCACATAATCCATGCAGAATAATAACAGGGCATAATCCAACATAACAACATAAAGGTATATGAACAATTCAGGTAAAAGTACAAAGACCCATATAATCCGGATTAATTACTTAATTAATCTTTTATTAAAAGTTGATACACACCATGCCTTTTATCAAATCCATGTAAGTACAGGAACACCCCACTATTATTGCTTGTGGGCTGGTCACTTGCGGGACAAAGTCCACACCACTATTATTCGCCGGTGGATCGGTCACTTACGGGACAATGTCCACACCACTATTCCTGACCGGTGGATCGGTCTGGTTCCTGCTCACATGGTGTTCCACTATAAGTAATTGGTATCTTTTAAGCATTTGTAACTCTGGTTTGTTTTTATTGAGCTCGAGTCACCCCACTATTATTGCCGGTGGGCCGAAAACGCACAGGTACAAAGCCTGACCACTATTATTACCGGTGGATCGGTTACAGATAGGACATCATGTCCTAACCACTATTTCTGACCGGTGGATCGGTCTGGACCCGGCTCAATAATCTTCCACTTTAAATGATTAGTGTCTTAAGTATCTTATACAAAGGCTTTCACCATGGACATGCACGAATCATAAATCATAAATTCCATATTCATCATCATACTTACACTTTAATCATCACATACATATGATAACACAAAAACCCTAATCAGCCACACCAAACCCTAATTAACCACAACAACCCATAGTTAATCATTCCAAACCCTAATTCAGTCTCCTCCGTACCCTTAATTTGTTCCATGTGCTATTTTTCATTCCAAGTGCTCAAACACCCAAATAACACTTACATTACCTTTCTGACATCCCAAATTAACTTTCCATACATAAATTTTATACCCATGCAGACATTAATCTCCCCATGCAAACCCTAAAATCCCACATGAAACCCTAAATTCAACCATGCAACCCTGGATCCTTCCATACAATTAAAACCCTAGATTCCTCCATACAGAACCTCAAATTCAATCCATAAACAACCAAAGATTCATCCTTATCAAACCCTAAATTAGATTCTCCCATACAACACCATAACTTAGATTATCCCATATAAAACCATAAATTAGTTTCTCCCACATAAAATCATAAATTAGAATCTCCCAAGCAAAACCATAAATTGGATCCCCCCAAACAAATCATAAATTAGATTATCCCAATCAAATCATAAATTAAATTCTCCCAAATAAAATCATAAATTAAATTCTCCCAAACAAACCACAAATTCGATTCTCCCATATAACATCATAAATTAGATTCTCCCAATTAACATCATAAATTAGATTCTCCCAAACACACCATAAATTCGATTCTCCCATATAACATCATAAATTAGAATCTCCTAAATAAAACCATATATTATATTCTCTGCATAAAACCATAAATTATATTCTTCCACATAAAGCCATACATTAGATTATTCATTATAAAACCATAAAATTAGGTCGACTCACTTCCCTTAGTCAACTTCTTTCCCCATCCTCCTTTCTCATCCTTTCTCCCACACAAACCACGTCGACATCCTATCATGCATGTCTTATAGGGTCACAACACATATCATCGCATACACATAGTACACATGCCATACAAAAACATGCTTCAACTCCATGTCATACCACATATAAAATAATTAATAATAATAAACATAGAATACATAGCATATGAAGCGCATAATGCATATAAGCACACAATGGCCTTAGTAACACCCTTACCTAAAATGACACCGGTTTTGGAGCACACTTCTATGCTTCCTTAGGGCTTTGACTGGTTTTACCTATTATGAGAGAAAAGCTAAAATTAGACTCTCTCCTATCAAAAATAATATTAAACACTAGCTTAATATAAGACTAGGCTTTTGATAAAATAATAATAACAAAAATACCAAAAGTAATATCAGTATTAATATTAACAAAAATAATAAAAATAGTAGCAATAATAATAATAAGGCATTACTCAAAAATAAAGTGAAATAAGGGCTTCGGACCCTTTGCCAAAATAATACTAAAAATATTATTTGTAAATTAATTAACCAAATTTAGTAATAATAATAATAATAATAGTAACATTATTAACAATACTAATGTTAAAATATTTGTATTAATAATAATGGAATAAGAATAATGGAAATTCGAAATAGGAAATAATAATAATTATTATACTTATAACATTTTAATATTAATAATAGTAAATATAGAAATAATAAGAAGAAAAATGATAAAATTGAATTAAAATAATTATAAATCTCTTCTTGATTTTCCTTAATTAAATATCCTTTTATTTTAATAAAAATAATTTATTTAAATAATTTTCTAATAAAACCTCATTTAAATATAATTTATAAAATTAGAAATTTTCGGGACATTTCAATATTATCATAACATATCATTAACAGCATACATTCCATCATATAACAACACTTTTTAGAACAACAAAAGGTTTGGAACTTTCACTAGCTGTAGGTCTCTTCTCATAAGGTTTGGTTACTACATTGATTTGTTCACCACCTACTTGTTCCTTGTCATTCTTCTCCACACTATCAAATGGCAAATCCCAAAATTCCTTTCCAATACACATAGCTATTGTCATTGGTCCTTTTATATTTTTCTTGATATTACTAAGTAAGGTCTGTTGAGCTTTATCAGCTAATACATAAGTTAACTCTTTCATTTACACCTCTAAGTTCCATAAAGATGCCTGTTGATTCTTCATCCATGTCTAATTTGAATCGATGACCTTAGTTGAATATTTCACCATCTTTTCCAAATTATACTTTTATATTAAGAGCAAAAACTTAGTATCATTGGGTGGCTCACTTGATACAGATTTAGAATGGGATTATGATCCCTCCATAAAAAGTTACGTTGAGTGCAACATCCCATGTTATTCATGTCCAAATATGGTTGATTTTTCTTGCCAAAATTACACACATAATTAGCTTGTTCATATAATTAACAAAATAGATTCCCTACTTGAGAGTTTATACTAATATGTAGTATTCCACATAAAAAATAGCTTAAAGTATAGACCTAGACATTAGCAATGCTCAAATCATCAATATTTTTACAAAAAGCAACTATCTAATAGTAAGTGTAATACCCCCAAAATTTTGAACTAGAAAATACATTTTGAAGACAATGCAAAGACAATTTTTAAAATAAAACTAAGGAGTGTCACCACATCATCAATTATGGGAGAGGCATGATCATCACCTAATACATGCTTAATGCAAGGAAAAACTGGAACAACAAACCAAACCATGCAAACATCCATGATATAACAATGATAACTACAAGATGAGAATGATATAGATAAGGATAAAGTTAAAAATCTAAATAAAGAAACCAAAGCTAAGAGTTTAAATAATTAAAAAAATAAAAATATCCCAACATGATGGGAAAAAATAAATCTAAACCAATTAATCTAACTATTTTTTTTGGTAAGTTATTGTAACTTTCATTAATTACCAAAAATGGTTGATATGTACATCAAAAGATCAAAACAAACACAAGATGTTAAATGAATCTATCAAGATTATCTAATAAAGTTCCATAGTTCTCCTTCTCCTTGGAAGTACCAAGTTTAATGAGGATTTGAAGGATATTCTCCTGAGTTACTCTCTACACAAGAGGAATTTTAGCTTAGAAGATGGCTTGATTCCTTGCTTGCTAAATCATGTAGATAATTGCAGCACGCATCATCTGCATAACTTCCTATTCTCCTTTTCTATAATGCTTCCTTTGAATAATCTAGTTTTGAGTTTTATCCCATGTAGAGAATGGTAGACAAATGCCTAACCAATTGCCCTTATTGTGCTAAAAGTATCTAGCAAAAAAGCATTGCATAAAGAGATGGTCCTAGTCTTCTAGCTACTGGGAACAAATACCATAATTCAAATCAGTAACAACACCCCAATTTCCAACTCTAGCTCAAGTAAGAAGGGATTTTTTGCATAGCAGCCAGTAAATAAATTTATGTCTGGGCTATCCTACATGCTTCCACACCATCGTATGCCAAGGTTTGACATACCTTTTGTTGTGGGATCATGTCATAAATTTTCCTAGTTTTGTAGATTCCTCCAGGTGTACACCCATCCTGCAGGATTATATCAAGTAATGTATGTCTAAGATTTAGGATTCTTCTAAAAATCCAAGACTAATGAGGTTTATTTTGAACCTCACTCACATTTTCACCTTTGATGTAATATCCATGAACCTATCTAATCCATACAGTCTCCTTATGATACATCAACTACCATAGTCTCTTCCTAATAGATGCCACATTCCAATGATACATGTTTTTAAAACCCAGACCACCTTCGTTATAAGGAAGATAAGCGTACTGCCAAGAAATCAAAGCTTTTCTAGAATCAGACTTGAGGCCAGTCCATAGACATTTCCTGCAAAATCCCTCAATATGAATAATGACAGTTTTAGGGAGAATGAAAATTTAAGACTAGATATTTTGGATACCAAATAACACTGATTTGATGATCTAAACTCTACCCATATAGCTTAGGAGTTTGTTGGTCTAAAGAAGAATCCAAGCAATGAGCTTGTCAATCAAAGTTTGAAAATGATTTACTCCCAAACGAGTAGTTTTAAGAGGCACCCCAAGGTACCGAAAAGGAAAAGTTCCTTCATCACATTAGAGGATCTCCAAGATCTATTTTTTAACAGCAGCAAAAATTCCTCCTATATAAACCAAGCTCTTGATATGATTAGCTTTTAACCCTGAGCACCTTACAAAATCCTCTCTCTTCTAATTTAGAAGAGTGGTTGAGTGAACATCCCCTCTAGTAAAAAGAAGCAGGTCATCAGCAAAGCAAAGATCAATTATCTTGAAATTTTGACAAAGGTAGGTTATATAGTTAATCTAACTATTAACTATATGGAAATGCAACAATCAATCCCCACACAAAGGTCGACTACTAGCCTATGCTATCATCATCAACATACTCAAGTAGAGAGTTTTAACCCTACAAATATTCCTTTTATTATTAAAATATAGTATTAATATGGTGAAGTACTAGTAAAAAAAAAACTAAATAAAATATGGTAAGGGCTAATGCTGCACATTGATTAGGTTAAAATTAGGAACAGATAATACAGGATCATTACAAAAGTTATTCTTGAGAGTATCAAAGGCTTTAGTCGATTTATTTCCCCAAATGAATTCTATTTTTCTCATGAGTTGATTAAGAAGTGCAACTATAGTAGAGAAATCTTTAATGAATCTCCTATAGCAACTAGTTAACTAATAAAAACTTCTTACTTGATGTATATCCTTAATAATAAGCCACTCTTGAATAGCTTGTATCTTTACAAGATCAACTTTAATTCCCTCACCACGAATAATATAACCAAGAAAAACTATACTTGCAAGCATAGATTCACATTTTTCCAATTTTCCATATAGTTTAGTTTCTCTTAGTTTATCAAAAAAGTTTCCTTAATTGTATAAGATGATAATTTTCATTCTTAATATATACAAGTATGCCATCCAAATAAACTATAATGAAGTTACCTAAGAAAGGACAAAGAATTTCATTAATTAGTCTTATAAAAGAATTTGGTGCATTACACAACCCAAAAGGCATAACAACCCATTTATAGAGGCCATATTTATTTTCAAAGGTTGCTTTCCATTCATCTCCTTCAATAATCCTCATTTAATGGTAACCACTTCTTAAGTCTATTTTGAAGAACACATGAGTGCCACATAGTTCATCAAGTATGTCATCAAGTCTAGGCATAGGAAAATGATACTTGATAGTTATATTATTTACGGCTCTAGAATTTGTGCATATACGCCAGGTACAATATTTTTTAGGAACTAATATAGTGAATACACAATAAGAACTCATGCTTTTTCTCACATAACTTTTATTCACTAGTTCTTCAATTTATCTTTGTAATTCCTTGGCTTCTTCTAGATTACATTTATAGGTAAGTTGATTAGGTAAAGGAATTTCAAAAATTAAATCTATAGGATGCTCTATACCTCTAATAGGTGGTAGTTCGGGTGGTAAATCATCTAGAAATACATCACTATATTCATTAAGAAAAATAGTAAGGTTTGAATTGCTAGACTTTTAGTCCCCAAACCAAGATGATTTTACTACTAAGGCATACCAAACACCCTCAATCATCCTCAATGTAATTGATCCTTTCCCCGCACATGTAATAATGATCTCTTTTAATCTCAGTTGTGCACATAATCACATTAATATAGTTTCAAATTATATTTCTTTTTACCTTTAAGCGTAACTTATTCATTAGTTATGTAATACCCCATATTTTTATGATATTATTGAATGAGAAATTATGAGATTTTTTTATGTTTAATTTTGATTTGGAACCATAATTGAGCTTTAAGAGAAGTTAGATTTGAATAAACTATGAAAATTTTAAATTGTGGGCTCTAGGTGGACAAATCTATTGGTTCCATGAAAGAATCGACTTCTTTATAATTCCACCCAAATAGTTTTACTCGACTAAATTGATCAACTGGTTAAAAAACCAATTGGTTGGTCTGTAGAACAATTGATTGGTAAACCAAATCAATCAACTAGTTTGTTGAGTTATGTGGAGTTTCAAAACTCAATTTTTTGGGAAAAAATTCCTTATACCAAAATGAAACCTAAACAACCCTATTCTAAATTATTCTTAAAGATTCGTAGCCTTTATTATGATGCTTTTGACCAAAATTCTACCACAATTAATATGAGAAGTCTATTGAGACAATTGAGGGAGAAGAATACCTTAGCTTTGTTTTCTTCCACCTCTCTCTTCTACACACTTCTAGAATTATTGCTTCAATTCCAGATTTGGTAATTCCTCCCCTATTAAATTTTCATTTCCCCTCATATGTTTGGAATTTCTAGGCTAAATCGACCTACACCTCCCCAAACGTACCATTTTATCTCTAGAAGAGAGGTCAAACAACATTAGATAAAATATATTATTTAACATGAAGGAATTAGGATTTTTGATCTATATTAGACCACAACTGTGAATTATATTAATCACTTGGCTATAAATCGCCCTACTTACCCCTTTATTCATCTTTCTTTCAACCATTAAGTTAGTCCAACCCCCTCTAACTGTATGATCTTTCCCTTAAATTTGAGGTTTAATTTGGTTTCCTTTCACTCTCCAAATCCTTTCTCTCTCTCCTTCTTATTTATCATTAAGAAAGAGAAAGTTACATTTAGGATAAAGTTAAGACACACTTCTCAGTAGAAAATCTCTCTATTTCTCTTAACTTGGTTAGTCATTTTCTCCTTCTAATTTGAGTCTTGATTTATTAATATATTTGTTGAGAATTGTGAAGTTTTGACTCTATTTTTTAGGTTTTCAAAGTTTAGAATTTTTATAGGTTGAATTTTCTTATTTGAGGAAATTTTTATCTGCATCAAGTAAGTCATTCTTACTTCTAAAATATGAATTGCTTAAGCTTGTGTTATAAAACCTTCAAATTTCTCACTTTATATAATAGTATAAGTATATGGTTTTCAAGTTTGCTACTAAGTGATTAAACTATAAAAAATTAAGAGGAATGCATGCTTTTTAAGGAAAATTAGGTTGTGATGATCAATTGTGAAATATGGAATTGTTGTATGCTATAAGTGTGTAAATGTGATGTTAGTCAATGTGTTTAATTTTGTATGCTAGTGAATTATAAGCATGATCTGCATGACAATGCCTTATTTTTTATTTTTTGAGGGCAAACGAATTGACTAGTTAGGTCCCACCAATTGACTGGTCTCTAAAATAGTCGATTGGTCAACATAACCTATTGATCGATAGGTTTGTGGTGACCTTCGTCTTACTCTATACTTAAACCCATAGACTGGTTTGGTAAAGCTAATCAAGTGGTCTATGAATAGTCTATTGGTTTGTCTAAACTGATCAATTGGTTTGAAGAAACCCTAGTTTTAGCCAAGCTAAACTAATTAACTAGTGAGCCTAACTCGATCGACTAGTTAGGCTGAACCGATTGACTGGTTCAAGTAGTTAGTGTGACCATAATTTCTTATCTTAGATATGCTTTACGATTATGCCTAACATTGTTATATGACTATTTAATGGGTAAAATGTATCTAATAACCTCGATTAACAACCTAATTGATGGATTAAATGAATTATGACTCATGATATACTCTATAGTCATTATGAAAGGCTCATAAAGGGAAATGAAATCCATAAATTTATCGATGTCTCATTTGTATATTGTGTGGGCTTCATGTGATCACATAACCTCAAGAATAATATAATAATCATGTAAAGTAAAAGACAATCGATCTATGTATGGGTCTAGGTTACGCAATCAATTAACTACAAGGGGTTAGTCTAACTTTAGGAGTTATTGGTGCCTTGGGGCTTTGCCTTCAGGCAGGATTCTAGTATATCACAATGCCTTATCTACTCTAGACAATGATAGTGTATTAGGGGGTATTAATACTAAAGGGTATGGTTACCTCGGTGGTTTTTAGCTTTAGTCTAGACTTATGTCCATTTGTGGTTTTGGCTTCAACCTAGACTTATGTCCATTGGTAGTTAATTAGATTTAGCTTGGACATTATATCCCTTGGTTTGGATAGGCTTCTGTGGTATGTGAGACCATGTGGTGGTGCATAGTCCATCGCTTGATGATAATAAAAATTTGAAAGAGCATTTGAATAATAATTAGAATAAGTATCTTGCATAAGAATGTGGTTTAAGAGAATTTAGAATGGAGGAAAGTAATGCTAATGCAGAAGATGGCCTATAGAAGAACTTGCATGTCCGGATGAATGTAACTGTACTTTTAAATTAGTCATTCAACTGGCATCTATGATTTTATACTAGGGTTGTAAGCATGATTAGTCATGTAGGGCACAAACCTACTATGCCTTATATGATCGTGATAGAACATGTATTCTGTGTATTAAGTGTGCATGAAACTATTCATATGTATTATATACCAAACTATCTTATGTGTTTGTAGCTCCATTGAGAAGGTAACATGGCTTACTCATTACGAAGTGTACTGACATGCCCGTTCACTTGGTCATCTACGCATTCCCAATAGTGGAGGGTTATATATAGGTCTTTAGGGAGAGGCAGTAGTCGATTCATCTCTTGTAGGACATGGGTTGAGAGCATGGACATTCGGAGAGTCTGAGAGATCCTTGATGGACCAAAGTTAGGGTTTTACAATATGTTGTTTTGCTATAATTTCAACCTTGTATTCTAGTTTCAATTTTCTTTCTCACATCCTTGGACATTTTGGACTACTAAGGTCTTGCGCTTGAAATATTTTCCTATTTATATCATCTAATCATTTTTTTGTTCACTCTATTATTAGTTCTTTGATTTTATTTTCTTGACCTTATGTCCAGCATAAGACAGACGGCTAATGCCTATCCTACTTCAGGTATGACTATAACACCCCATTTTTCCTAAGTGTTTAATTACTTTTTTCTTCTACAATATTTTCAAAACAAAATTTTTTTACAGTGAAAAACGAGAGTGTTAGAGGTTAGTATCATAGCATTATTCTAAAATTTTATTTTCTCTTGATATTCCTATCTAATACCACATGTTGGTATTAGATCAATTTTTCATATTCTTTTAAATTATTTTCCCAAACCCTTCAAGTATTGAGTTGAAATTAAAGAGTTTTCAAACTTGGCATGTTTGTGAGTGAGAGTAGGTTTTGGGAATGTGTTATAAATAGCTTTCCTAATAAATTGTGATGCTAATCTTAGTAATAAGTGATGAATTGGTTCTAATTTTTATTGGCCTTTAGGAATCGATGGCCACTAACATTCATTCAATCACATTGAGACATTCATGGAGACCATCGAAGCCTAAATAGAAGGCCAAATTCGAGCATCACAACTACTACTAGTGCTAGAGCTCGTACCAGCTTTGGTAGATTGGCTTAAGAGGGTTGAGTATCATCACCCACTGATCTTCGGGGCTCAAAACTATGGAGAGATGAGTTAGAGATATGGAGAAGACCTTTATGACATGTGGTTACCATGCGAACAAGAGGGTCAATGTGGTAGTGTACTATATGAGAGGAAGAACAGATGCTTGATGGAGGAGCGTCTAGTGTAGAGGCTGAGAGCCTATGGATTGGGGACCATTTTTTGAGGTGCTTCATGCCCATTTATACCCCACTCATCTTCATCTAAAGAATTACAATGATTTTATAGCCCTTTAGAAGGGAGGTATGACCACAGAAGAGTATTGCATAAGGTTCATGGACTTGGTTTAGTTTGTGCTAGAGGTAGAGACCAATGAGATAATGTAAATCAAGCATTTTAAGATTAGCTTGGGAATCAAATACCAAAAGCTACTAGTGGTAGTTACTTTTTAAGACATAGTGGGAATATACGAGCAAGCTTTAGAAGCTTCCTGAGTCATCGAAGCTCAGAGTTCTCAAATAGTAGGCAAAAGATAATTTGAGGGTTGTCAACATTCTAGAGATAGGAAGAAGGCTTATTATGGGGGGATCATGCTACCTAAGTATGGCAAGAGTATGGGGTTACTGCCCTAAGTTAAAGGTTAGTCTGGGGACATATAGAAGAGAGGCATTACCACTTTAAGAACTACAGAGTAGACATCTCAGGAATGGATTATGGAGATAATAAGGTGACTTTCTATGATTATGTTATGGTTGGACATTGAGCCTATGAGTGTTGTGTCGGGGGAGGTAGTGTTTAGAGAGGTCAAACATGAACTTAAAGTACTAGATCCATGCAACACCAGTTGTCATAGATTTTGAGGGTTCTTTTGTTACCAACTTGTGTCGCCAATTGATCTAGTCAATCTAAAAGACAGAAGCCTCGCACCTTTCATCAAGGGTAAGTACCAGATAGTATGTGAAACACTCGATTTTTAGAGCTGAATAATTTCATTTTATAGCAAAAGCATATAAGTAAAATATTGGATGTTACCGTTGTAATTAACATAAGTTTGTTTATTCAATAATCCTCACATCAATCACAAGGCTAAAATCATTTATAGTAAAACAAGGATATTATAAACAAAAGAAACATTTATAATACAACATGAGTTTAAAGGTTAATTCCAAATTACAATAACAAAATACAAGATAAGGGATACCATGAATCAAAGAGTCCAAAAAGGTATTTGGGTTAATATATCAACTAGATAACACAACTCTTCACCCAAACACTTAGTACATATAATAGGTCACTCATCCCCACATAGTGCATCAAAAGCAATATAGTCATTTAGCATGTCTTCCAAGACGTACAAACAAGAATCAGGGTTTCTTACTTATGGGAATGAGCAGCACCCATAAAATGGGTGGTCAATATGTTATATACTGAGTAAGGTAACAATACTATTAAATAAGGGATACATTTAACACATGCATTCACAACTTATGATGAGTACACATTCAAACTAATGAAAAGTCTCATAAGATAAATATTGTTCTGGGACTCTTTATTAGATATAACAATTTTTATTCTTTTATTTACGTTGAGTTAAGGAACCCCATTATTCTTAAACCGATGGAACGATTTGAAACACCTTTTCAAGGATAATACACTTGAGCCACTATTATCATATGGTGGAACAAATCTAAAAATGTTATATTCTTGGAGAAAAATGTTGCAGAGCCACTATTATCATTCTGTGGAATAGATATAAAAATATCACCTTGTTCCTAACATACGTACTCTTCCACTTTAAGTTATTAGTATTGTGACAACCCTAAAATTGTAGTTGAAAATTTTCGTTTAAACAAACAAACACAAGCACGAGGGTGCTACCGTCATGATTAGTACAAGCCCGGCCCCCGGCCAGTATCGTATTAACCACAAGGTTAACAAATTTAAAACAATGATTCATAGGAAAACAAAAATTTTCATAACACGAAAATCAAAGTGCACATTAAAAAGTTATTACAACCCAACAGTGTGCATAATTAGAATTCCTAAAATAGATAAAAGGTACAGTATGACAAAATGAAACCAAAATAAAATGATACATAGGTAAACTAAAGTAAAAGAGAATCCAACCAACGTCACTCTTAGGTCCCCAAGCTAAGTCCAAAGATCAACTCTCAGCCCACCCGATGCCTCATAAGTATCATAGGCATCAAAGATAACATCTCCTAGCTTCACAAACTCAGCAGGGCCCTCTGCTCATGGGAATGAGAGCACCCATGAAACGAGTGGTCAATATGCTACGTACTGAGTAAGGTAACCATGCAGATAAGGCCATATATAGAAAGCATATAATGCAAACATGATCATACAAATAGACATGCAAGTAATGTAGATTATAGAGGTTGTATTACAGTCCGGTTAAACTCATTCGTTAGAACTCTAGTTAATATGCTCATTTCACACAATGCTCTTTATAAGTCCATGTAAGTACGGAACCCCACTATTATAGTCGATGGATCGGAAACCTATAGGGCCAAACACACCTGACCAATATTACATGCCGGTGGATTGGTCTCCAAGGCAAGATGCTCCTAGCCACTATTATGTTGGTGGATCGGTCTGGCCCCGATTCTCATGGTAGTTCACTGTAAGTTCTTAGTGTCTATCCCATGTCTTATTATAACGTAAGGTTTGGTTTATGGAGCTCAGGATCCTCCACTATTATAGCCGATGAATTGGAAACTTATAGGGCAGAACGTACCATACCACTATTATATGTCGGTGGATCGGTCTCCAAGGCACCCCGGCACCTGGCCACTATTATGCTAGTGGATCGGTATGGGCTCAGATCAATAATCTTCTACCTTAAATAATTAGCATCTTAACTATGTCTTATTCAATATATGTTTTCACCCTAAACATACATGTTCTTTGGAATACCCGTTCACACAATCTGTCGACTCCTATTCCCCTAAGAGGGGCTAGTCCCATATCTTGGGACTTCTGCACCTCCTGACACATCCAAACATCTTTTCCTCTTCTCCTTACTTACCAAAAATACCCAACCCCTAAAGGTGTGGGTAGAGGCCCACTTTTTTATGCCATCTAAGGATTTCCCCTAAAAACCCTAATTTGGCATATATGGCCCATCCTTTCTCTAACCCTCACAACTCATGCTCCTTTATCCTCAACTAGTCCTCTCACTTAGATTCTACCCCAAACATTTCACCTTACTTCCCATTTTACACATGTTACCACAAAAACCTATTTGGTCACCCCAAACCCTAGCAAAGTTCCCTATACACCCTTATACCAACCTACGTACTATTTTCCACCCAAGGACTCTAATCACCCAAACAACGCTTCCCTCACCTTAATTACACCCCAAGGTAACTTTTCACATGTAAGGATCATTCCCATGCAAACACCATCCATCGCATACAAACCCTAGATTTCCCCATACAAGATCCACTCCACTCTCTATTTTGTCCATATTTCCCTTTCATTTGTCCCCTCATGGGTCATGAGATAATTAGATCATTCTCATTTCCCTCAATTCCACTCATTTCCCTTTTTCCCATTTTTATTCTTTCACCCTATACCATATTATTAAACCATCCTAGTATGCATGTCTTAGAGGGTCACATCACATAATACCACAAGCACAGCATACACATCATTTTATATATGCCATAAGGAGGTCATATAAGCATACCTTGACTCCGTGTTACACTACAAGTAAGCAGTCATAATAATATAAGGTACACAACATAACATAACACATGGCATACAAGGCACATAGTACACACAAGTGACCTTAACTATATCCTTACCTAAAACGACACCAGGCTTGGAACACGCTACTACGCCTCCTTAGGGTTTTCACTTGATTCACCTATAAGAGGAAATACTAAGGGTTAACTTCCCTCTAACTAAAAATTATTAGTATTTCCTATATTACCCTCATCATAGCCCAGTATTAGGGTTAATAATAATAATAATAATAGTTTTATAAGTAAAAATAAGGGTATTATTCCCAAAGTAGCTAATCATACTATTACTAGTGCAAATAGTCTTCGTAGTTATATCAGTCCATGTTAAAGTATCATTAGAAATATTTATATTACTAAAGGTGTAACACCCCCAAATTTACTACTGAAAAATTTCGTTTAAATCTAAAGGTTTAGCGGAAGCGAAAGAATTAAAACCGTAAACTTGGGGGTATTACCGCCACACTTAGTACCAGACCGGTTCACTCCTACCGTTCCGATACTAAGTGCTAAGGCTAAACCAAACAATCATTAATTAAGAGTCATCAAAACATAGGTCCATAGTTAGCATAGACCATTCATGAAACCACGAGTCAACAACAGTTAAAATATCATTTAGGAATACAACTTAGAGTACGGTTCCAAAGCGAGGAGCGGGGTACAAAATATAGCAAATAAAACAGAATCCCAAGGGACCAATATCCGGATCGCCTACTCACTCAAGCCAAGCCTTCCACCCCACAATTGTAACCGATCAAACCTGCATAGGAGGTCTGCTCCCCACCATTGGTGGATCATCACAGGACCCATTCAATCAGTGTAGTATCAGTACGGGTCCACTACTGAGTAAGGGCGCTGGTGCGCTAAGGCCAAGCATACATTCATACCACATAGCATACATAGCACAATCACATAAGCAATGTGCAATAACACACAAAATAAGGCCTGAGTACATTCCGATGATTCATTCTTTCCTCATTAATAATATGTCCATTTCACACATATTCTTTAGAGGTCCATGTGAGTGCGGGAACCCCACTATTATAGCCGGTGGACCGGAAGGTATACACTCAGGGCAGAACGCTCCTGACCACTATTATTTGCCGGTGGACCGGTCTCCAGGGCAAGATGCTCCTGGCCACTATTATTTGCCGGTGGACCGGGCTGGCCCCGACTCACATGGTGTTTCACTGTAAGTACTTAGTGTATTTTCCTTATTTTCATTAACAGCATGTTCAATCCACACATATTCTTTAATAGTTCATGTGATTGCGGGAACCCCACTATTATAGCCGGTGGACCGGAAGGTATATACTCAGGGCAGAACGCTCCTGACCACTATTATTTGCCGGTGGACCGGTCTCCAGGGCAAATTGCTCCTGGCCACTATTATTTGCCGGTGGACCGGTCTGGCCCCGAATCACATGGTGTTTCGCTGTAAGTACTTAGTGTATTTCCCATGGTTTAACTTACTTACTTCGGTTTGTCGAGCACAAAATCCCCCACTATTATAGCCGGTGGACCGGAAAGTATACACTCAGGGCAGAACGCTCCTGACCACTATTATTTGCCGGTGGACCGGTCTCCAGGGCACCCCGGCTCCTGGCCACTATTATTTGCCGGTGGACCGGTCTGGGCTCGGCTCAACAATCTTTCGCTTTACATAATTAATGTCTTATCCGTGTCTTATTGAATCACATCACACCCTTGACATGCATGCGGTTGATACTCTACCTCTTTCCCCTCCAGAGGGACCATCCCATATTTTGATACTCGCACCTCTTCTCACACCCGACATCCATCCCCCGTAGACTTAGGTAAAGTAGCATATAGTAAGACACAAACCCCAAGGATATAGGCCATCCCAACACATATGATATCGCCTCTGCATGTTCTCATCCCTCTAGGGTTCCTCCTCGGATACCCTAATCGGACCTATCTGGCCCAACTCTTTCTTACTTACCCAAACGCTACGTTATTCTCTATCTCGCACCTCATTCTTTATTAGGAAATTCCCCAAGTGTATTTCTTTATCTCCCAAGTTCATATGTGACCAACAAAACCCTAGTTGGCCACTCAAACCCTAATCGACCACGCCAACCCTGGTTGGCTGCACCAAACCCTAGCACTTTACTTCTTCAACAAGTAACCTCCCTCCTTTAGAAAACCCATACTCATCCTTTATATAAGTGAATTCTCACTCTCAACCCCCTACTCCATAGGCCATTAATACCACCATGTAATCATTAATATCACCATACAACCCTAATACCACCATGCGAATCATAATACCACCATACCAACCATAATACCACTATACAAACCCTAATACCACCGTGCAATCATGAATACCACCATGCACCCATTAATACCACCATACAACATTAATACCACCACAAAATCATAAATACCATCATACAAACCCTAACACCACCATGCGAACCCTAATACCACCATTACAACCATAATACCACCATGCAACCATTAGTACCGCCATAGAACATCAATACGATCATACAAACTTCAAGACTCCCAGGATGGTTCCCAACTCATATTACCATTTATCCTAACATGCATGTCTTAGAGGGCCATAACGTAATACATCATAAACATCATACATATAAATGTCATGCTCATGTCATGGAAGCACAAACAACATACCTCAATCTCCAAGCTGCGCTACACATAAAACAAGTTATCCACAAATCATATAATACATGGCATAGCATGGCATACACAACATTCAACACATCCATGTCACACATAACACAAGGCCATTAGCTTCGTCCTTACCTAAGGCGACGCCGGGCTTGGAGCATGCTCCTCTAACTCCTTAGGGCTTTGGTCGGGGTTACCTATAAAAGGGGAAAATGCTAAGTATTAGTTTCCCTTATAATCAATCCTCATTCTAGTTTAAGGTTAGGGTTTTTATTTACTAAAAAGGGTTTTATACAAAACTAGGGTTTTTACCTTAGAATTAGTATACTAAATATTAGTAGTCAGAATATGTTTATTTTTAATACCTATTGTTACACTTATATTATTAGACCCGTTAGCCCTATTCTTATAATAATAATATTCATGTTAACTATAGAAAAATAGTGATAATAATAATAATAATAAAACTAATACCAGTGACACTAATGTCTAGTGATGGAAACCCTAGCATTTTAAGGCCAAGTCTATTAATGGGGTTATATTTGAAATAATAATAATATAAGGTCACAATATTACAAGTAACTATTCCTAAGGGTGATAACGATAATAGTTGTATATTCTTGAATAATAAAAGGGTTTAAATGCTTTTGATTACAACAATAAGGTAGTGATAATAGTAATAATAGTAATAGTTGTTAATAGTGTCATAGTAATGAGGTTAGGGTTAATGTTAAATGGTATGGTAATAAGGTTCAAGTACTCTTCTTAGTTAACAACCAAATGATATTTACTAGCTTGAGTTGAGTAACATGGGTAAGACAAGGTAGTATTATTATTAACAATGGTGACAAAGTGTTAAGTATAATAATAATAACAATAACCATAATAATAATAGTAATAATAATAATAATACTAATAATAGTAAAAATAATGATAATAATAATAATAATAATAATAATAATAATAATACAACCAAGTAAGGTTAAGCAATAATACTAATAACCATAGTAAGGATAATAGAAATAATAATGATAAAAATGTTAATACTAATAATTATAAAAATAAGACCAAAGTTAAGTATAATATAGGTTAGGGTTTAAAAGGGATGTTAGTATTAGTAAGAAAATTAGAACATTAATAATAATAAGGGCAATAATAATGGTAATAATGATAATAATAATAATAATAATAATAATAATAATAAAAGTAATAACAATAATAAAAGTAATAATAATAATAATAATAATAAGTATATTAGTATTAATATTATTAGAAAATAGTAGCGGCTATATAAAAAGGGGGTTAGGGTTTGGATGGGTGGAGAACCACCTAGGGTCGGTGGTGGTCCGGCGGCGGCGCGTGGCGGCGACGGCGGCGGCGGTGGAGGAGGAGAAGAGGGGGAAATATGGAGGTGGCGGTTAGATGGGAGGGGAAAAGGAGGAGTCTGAGGTGGGGAAAGAAAGAGCAGGTGAAGGGGAGTGGAGTGAGGGTGGTGGCGTGGCAAGGGGTGGCGGCACGCGGCGGCCGAGGGTGGTGGAGAGAGATGGAAGATGAGGGAGGAAGGAGGAGAGGGAGGCAAGGGAAGTTGAAGGCAGGGAAGGGTAGAGGGAGGTCTGCTGGGAATTTTGGAGGGTGGAAGAGGCCCTGGTGGCGGCTGGGCTGGCGGTGGGAGGCGACGCAAGGGCGGCGAAGGCTGGAGGTGGTGGTTTCGGGTTAGGACTTTTGCACGGCTATGGCGGCACGTGCAGGGCAAGGGGAGGGGTGCTGGTGGTCTGGTTTCGTAGAGGGAGTTGCAAGGATGATAACGGTGGGGAGAGGTGGTTTCGGCGGTGGCTGGAGGCGGTAGAAATGGTGTCTGTTCCGGCGGCGGCGGAATAGAGTTTCAGCAAGGTCCAACGGGAGGACTTGCTGTGGCCGTTCGGGAGGGGGTATTTATAGGCCAGGGGGAGGAAAACGACGAAGGGAGAAGGAGGAGTGCGGGGCAGGTGTGCAGGTGGCCGGCCGATGGCAGGTGGTGCAAGTTCTGCCATGGCAGGCTGGGTCGGGGAAGGGGGAGAAGAAAGGGAAAGAGAAGGGCACGCGAGAAAGGGAGAGAGGGACTCGGTCGGGGCCGAAAAGAGGAAGAAAACGACGGGAGAGGGGTAGGGAAGGACAGTCAGTGCTGGGCTGGTGGCTGCCGGCGGGGTTCGAGCTGCAGCGTCGAATTGCAGGTCGGGGCGCAGGTCGGGGGAGGAAGAAGACAGGCAGGGTGGACCGGTGGTCCAGGGGAAAAGAAAAGAAGGGGAACCGGCCGGTTCGGCGGCGGTTATTTAATTTGTAAGTAAAACGCGGCGTACTGGAGGTTGTGTGAGTAAAACGCAGCGTCGCGTCGAAGGTGGGCAACGGTCATAAGGTCATTTAGCGTGACGCGGCGTTTCGACGGTACTGAGGCCAAAACGCAGCGCACGGGCGCACGGGGGTCGCGTCGCACGGCGCTGGGCCGCGGGCGAGAAGAAGGAAGGAGAGGCGGGGGCCTGGGCTACGCAGGCCGGGCGCGCGAGACGGGGGAAGAAAGGAGGTTTGGGCTGACGGCTGGCCCAAACCGGGAAGGAAGAAGAAAAGAAAGAAAAATAAAGGAGGAAGAAGGAAAAAGAAAAGAAAGGAGAAAAAGGGAAAAAAAGGAAAATGGAAAAATGGAGAAATGGTAAAATGGTTGGGTTGGAGGTATTTGGGTATCTATTTATTTATATAATTAATTTGTATATATAATTTTAATAATAATTATTTTAATTATAATAGTTAAATCCATTTTTAAATTAGTTAGGCTATTTTGGATAAATTTCATTAACCTCCATGCTAATTAGAGAAATACCCAAATTTTCTTCCAATTAAATTCTTTATTATTTTCCTCTTAATATACCTTAATTAACTCTCTACATCTTAATAAATGAGTTTATATAATTAATTTTCCTAATAATTCCTTATTTGGCCATAATTTCGGAAATTAGGATTTTGGGATATTACAAAAGGTAATAGCTTTACTATCATCATCAACAACAACAACAACAATAGTAGTAGTAGTAGTAGTAGTAGTGATAGTAGTAATGCTAATAATAATAATAGTATTAGTAATACTAAACAGTGACAATAATGATATTACTACTACTACTACTACTACTACTACTACTAATAATAATAATAATAATAGCACTAGTAGTAATAGTAAGATTAGTGATATAGGTAATAATGATGATGATGATGATGATATTAATATTAGTAATAGTTTGAGTCATAATAATAATAATAATAATAATAATAATAAGGGTCCTATTAATCATAATAATAATAATGGTGGTTCGAATAATAATAATAATATTATTATTAGTAATAATATGGAAAAATTAATGATAATAATGATAATAATAATAATAATAATAATAATAATAGTTGTAATAATAATGATGATGATGATAATGATATTAACACAAATAAAATAATTAACAATTAAATAAATTAGTTTTTAAGGGTTAGGGGGGCTAAGGTACACCATAAGGCGGTGGTGGTGGAGTGAGAGGTTGGTTGTGGTGGTGGTGGATTCTCTAGGTTGAGGGGGTTGGAATGGTGGTGGTGGCGCGGTAGAAGGGGCAACACAAGTGGTGGCTACTATGGTGGCCAAAGGTGGTGGAGGGGGAGGAAGGGTGAAGGAAAGGAAGGTAGTAGTAGAGAAGACTCTGCTGGGTGTTTTGGGAGGTAGGGGAGTGGTAGCTGCGGTGGGGATGGTGGCGCACGAGGGCGCAAGGGGAAGCGATGGAAGGGAATAGGCATGTTAGAAAACCAACTTTGTGCGGTTGTGGTAGCTTGTGCAGGAGGAATTAGAGGTGATGGGTGGTGTGGTTTGGTGGAGGGTGATGTAGGGGGAGTTTGGTAGGTGGTTCGGGTAGTAGCGTTGGGCGACGATGGCAATGGAGTTGTCTGAAGTGGCGGTGGCGCAAGGTGAGGTGAATTTTTGGGCAAGAAAGGATGCTCAATTAAGGGGTTTTTTGGGGTATTTATAGGCTAAGGGGGTGGACAGGGAAAAGGAGGAAGAGAACAAGATGGGGTAGGTGTGGTAGGGTTGTCGGGCAGCAGTGGCAGGCCAGTACAAGCCTACAATTTTGTAAGTGTTGTTTGGTTGAGGGAGAAGAAAAGGAAAGAAAGGGGGCATGCGTGAGGAGGTAAGGGGTTGGTTAGGGTTGAAGAAGGAAAGGAAAATGACAGGAAGAGAGGAAGGTGGTGTAAGTTGGTGGTATGGTGGTTGCTAGTCAACGTACGAGGCTGTTGCAGAATGTGCAGGTCATGGGAAAGGAGCATGAGGAAGAAGAAGGGTGGACCGGTCGGCTAGTTCAGAGGAAAGAAAAAGAAAGAAAAGAAAGAAGGGAATCGATGGGCTAGCGAGGCAGAGAAAAAAAAAAGAAGGGTGGTGCAAGCTAGGTCATGTAGGGGAGACAAGAGAGGGAGGAGAGCTAGGCTGTGAGGGGGCTGGCCCAAACTGAGGGAAGAAGGGGGGAAAAGAAAAAGGAGACAGGAGAGAAAGGAAAGAAAAAGGAAAAATAAAGGGAAAAAGGAAAATGAAAAATGGAAAAATAGGTGGAATGGGGTATTTAGAATATTTTGGTATTTTTGGAATATTTAACATAATAAATTTTAGTAAAATAATAATTAAATTCCCTTTTTGGATTAATTTAGGATATTTGAATAATTTTTCCTAAATTCCATTTTAATTAATCAAAACACCCAAAATTTTCCTAATTAAACTATTTATTATTTTTCTCTTAATTATACCTTAAATATTACCCCTTATTTTAATAAAATATTTATTTAATTAATTTTCCCAATAAATTTCTATTTTAACATAATTTCCTAAATTAGGGTTTTGGGGTATTTCAAGTGTCTTGTCCATAAGTTACACAATTTACATTTTCATTTACGATAAATAGGGGCCCCACTATTCTTAATCTGATGAAATTGACTAAAACACTTTCTTGAGGCAAAATGCTCCCTGGTCATCGTTATCTTTCGATGGAAATGATATATAAAAGCGTCAGCTTCTCAAGAAAAAACACTCATGAGCCACTATTATCATCTAGTGGAATTGATATGAAAACATCACGTTGGCCCTACTCACATGATCTTTTACTTTAAATGATTATCTTATTCATGATTAATTTATAGGTAATGAACACATTAAGGTAGTTAAGCACATTATGCAAGTAATAAGGCTTATATCAAGAGTCAAGATCCTTAAATTCCACAAACTCTAATTTTACTCTCCTAGCATAGCTTCTATTATATTGATGATTCAGCCACCAAATATAATATATCATGCTCAAATATTATCATTGTTAACATACTTGAAATTGATGGTCTGACATCCATGTCTCACACATACATTAATAGCCATATTCTAAAAGTTACTATTTACAACACTCCTAAAATCCTAATTTCAAGATTAGTCATAATTTTTCCATAAAGCTCATATGATTGCTAAAATTCAATAAACATCCTTAAAATTCCAATATTAACAACATATACAAAATCTGTGATCTAAATTGCTTTTACACATTGGATAATATGATTACTATTTTAAGGTTACTATGCCTTAGTTAAGCCATTATCTCATTTTAAGGAACCCACAATATTTGGTAATTACTCCAAACACTTCCCCATAATATTATCATCATATTTAATACACCTAACACATCAAAATACCTAGACCTCTAGACTAATCCATATTACTATTCCATAAATTGTATTTTCCCACAAGTACTACTTAGCATATTGAGATTATATTAACACACATTTCCCATTCTTACTTCATCTATATCATTTAAATTTATATTATCACAACAATTCATTACCAGCATACATTCTGTCATATAACAACAATGTCATGATAATACACATACCCATGCAAGTATTTAACATAAAAACCCTAAAACATCAATTAGTATCCTTATCAACAAGGGCATCTAGCTCTAAGCACGTAAAATTCCTCCAAGATCACTGAAATATCACCTATGTAAAATAAGATAGTATACAATTAGGCTTGAGTTGTGTAAAATTTAAGGTAAAGGAGGGTAAAAATGGAAATAACCGAAGTTAAAAGGAAGCTTGAGTTATGTAAAAGTGTGGTGGAATGTATAATGGAGTTATGGTGATATTTTGGTGGTGTTTGGATAAGGTTTGGGGGAGGAAAAGAGGGTACATAGCTAAAATAGGGAGATTGCACGGGCGTGTGGTAGGCGGGACACCAAGGCCTTGAGTTGGGCAGGCAAGCTGTGCAAAGAGGTACAGTTGTGCTCAACAATATATGACATAGGATAATAACGAAAAGGGGTGCACGAACATGCGATAGGTTATGTGTAGGCCATATGAGAGTGCACAGGCAAACCATGATGGTTTGTAGGAGCATATGATAAGGAAAATTATGAGGGAATGCCCATGTGTGAGGTTATGCGCAAGCTGCGCATCTCATAAAAATGTGATGGATGTAAGGAAAGAAGAGGGGAAAATGGTGGTGGTTAATTGTGATGGCTGATAATGAAAAGGGGGAGTGTTGGGGTGGCCTTGATGGTTGGTCCACTAGGCTTTGGGTGGTGTGTGGTGGCTATGGTGGTGAACGGTAGTGATGGAGGTTATCGAATCATACAAAATAGAGCATGACTAAGGGAGAATAAGAAGAAGAAAGAAAGAAAGAAAAGAGAGGGAGCTCAGAGTAGTGGTTTTTTACAGAGTTTGGGCAATAATAGGCAACAAACAAACGAGTGAGAAAGTGAGTGGAGGAGTGTGTGTGTGTGTGTGTGTGTGTGTGTGTACACAAGCATGTAGGCATGAATAGATAGAAGGAAAAAATGTAAAAGGTGGCATGCAAAACAAACGGTATAGGGGTAAATGGTGTAGAGGGTGATGGTAGCAATAGCATAAAGGTACAAGGGTGGTAGAGGAAAATTTTCAACGGAAGTGACAGTTGAGAGTGATGGTTTTATGTTGGTGTGTAGTGTGAAGATGAAAATGGTAGGGGAAAAGGTGTGTAGTAGCAGCAGTAGCACAAGATGGTGAGGGTGATTGATGATGGTGGTGATAATGGTTGCAGTAGAGGTAAGAGTGATGGTTGTTGCAAGTTGCAAGTATAAGAATACCAAAGTCAATCATTCTGGTGGAAGGAGGTAGGATAAAGGAGAAAGGAAAAAGAACAAGGAGAAAGAAAAAGAAAAAGGTTTAAGGTTAGTTGTAGATAAAATTTAGATTTTCCAAAATAGGTAGGATTAGTGATAAAATTTATGAAAATTAAGATTGGGTTACGAAATACAATTTATCTAGGTAAAATATTTAGATTAGGTTAAGATTTTAGGATTAATAAATTTGGTTAAGGTTAAAATAAGATTTTATTAGGATTGGAATCGCATTATAGTATTAATAATATAGAATTAGGTTAAACAAAATTTTGGGCTATTACAATTTGAGATGGTGCCGATGGTTGGAGTTCATCAAAAATTATGACCTAGAATTAACCTACCATTAGGGTAAGGATAACGTGGTAGCCGATGTGCTTAGCTAGAAGATGTCTTATTCCTTGAATACAATAGTATTATTTAATCAGCTTTGCTAAGAGTTTAAGAAGATGGAGATCAAACTGATCACCATTGGAAGCTTAGAGGCATGAATGAGTGCACTCACCATCACTCCTTCGATCTTTGAGGAAATTTGAGTGAATCAACTTGGTGATGTTAATCTTGAAAGGATTAAGTAAGAACTAAGAAGGGTAGAGCTCAAAGGTTTCAACTCCATGAGGATGGTAGTGTTAGCTATCATGGTAGGTGGGTATTTGCAAGAAATGTGCAGGGCTTAAAAAGATGTTAGAGGAAGGATATTGTACTCCTTATTTTGTACACACCAGAAGGGACAAGATGTACAAGGATTTGAAGAAGTTATATTCGTGGCCCCAAATGAAAGAAGAGGTGATAAAGTTTCTTGCTTGATGTTGACTTGTCAAAAGGTAAAAATCTTACACAAGAGGCGAACAAGATTGGTATAACCGCTAGAAGTGCTAGAAGGAAAATGGGACAGCGTATTGATGGAATTTTTCATGGGCCTTCCTAGGACCCATAACGGTCTAAAATCCATATGGGTTGTTGTGGATCAACTGAATAAGTCAATAGTATTCATACATATGAAGATAATATGGAATACGGAATAGTTAGCCAACATATATTGAAAATACATTGTGTGACTGCATAGGGTCCCTAGAGACATTGTATCAGATCGAGACTCTAGATTCGTATCACAATTCTAGAAAAGTTTGCAAGATGCTTTTTAGACTCAATTAAAGATGAGTACCACTTTTCACCTAACCACGAATGGTCAAACAAAGAGGACTACTTTGTGCACATGTGTTGGATTTTAAGGGTAGTTGGGAGGACTACCTGGACTTGATTGAGTTCTCCTAAAACAACATTTACCATGCGGGTATTAAGATATCACCTTTTGAAGCTTTGTACGAGAGAAAGTATCGTAGTTCCTTATGCTAGAATGATACTAGTGAAATAATTACTTTAGGCTCAAAAATGATTGAGGGGATAATGAAGCAGATTTGACTGATTTAGGATCATATGAGAGCAATAAGGGACCAATAGAAGAGCTATGTAGACCTAAGAAGATAAGCTGAAGTTATAAGGTGGGTGATAAATTCCTCTTGAGGGTTTCTCCCACTAAGGGAGTTATAAGGTTTGGTAAGAAGGGTAAATTCAAATCTAGATACATTGGACCATATGAGATCATGGACCGTGTTGGAAAGGTCACTCACTATCTATCCCTACTAATGGAATTTTTGTGTGTACACGATGTCTGGCGCATATCCTAGTTAAGGAATTACATAGTGGATCTTTTACATATCATTCAGCCGGAGTCAGTAGAACTTGATGGGTCATTAACATATGAAGAACAACTAATAAGCATCCTGTACAAGAAGATTCAAGCAACACACATGAAAATTTTCCCTCTAGTAAAGGTCCTTTGGGCACGGCATGACACTAAGGAGGCCACTTAGGAGGCCGAGGATGAGATTCGCACGAAATATCTAGAGTTGTTCTCCTAGTGTAATGTATATGGTTTAGTTTTTTTTGTAAGGGGTAGTACCCTTTTTACCTTGTTGAATGTACCATTTGAATTTGTATGTGCTTATTTCATACCTAGACCTTGGTTAGTAGGTTTGGGGGTAGAACCTCTTTAAAGTGATAGTGTTGTAATACCCCATCTTCTCAAGTAATTATTGAATAAGAAATTATGACATTTGTTGATGTTCAATTTTCATTTGGAACCATAATTGAATTTTAAGAAAAGTTGGATTTGAATAAACTATAAATTTTTTATAAATTGGGTTCCAGGTGAACCGATCGACTGGTTCTATGAACTGATCAACTGGTTCGTCGTTCCAGCCAAATGGTTTTACTTGACCAAACCAATTGACTAGTTCAGAAACTGATTGACTGGTTCGTAGAACAATCATCATTAGTATCTATTATGACCCTAGGATGTGTAGCAGTCACTAGCCCCAGTTGTTTGACCGCTTTTTTACAAGCAATATTAGTGCACAAACCACTATCTATTATGACCCTATAAACCTTATCTCCAATTCTAAACTTAGATTTAAAATTTTTATCCATTTTTATAGATTGATCATTAGGTTGTATTTATAATGCCCTTTGAAGTATAAAACTAGGATTTCCATCCTCTTCATACATACTCAAGACATCATCATTAGATTTAGTTTCTAGGTCATCATTATCAATATATAGTTCCATGTTCTCAATTTCACTTAGGGTCAAAACCCTTGGGTTAGGACATTCTCTAACAAAATGATCATATCCTTTACATTTGAAACATGACTTATTCAACATTTCACTTAATTTATTTTTTCCCTTTTCATCTAAGTTAGGGTTAGTCATTTTATCATTAGTCGAATAGATATGTGTCCTAAGTTTTGATGTAGATGTATTATAATAAGTTTTTTTAGATGTAGAAGTTGAAGCACTAATCTTATTATAGGCTTTGGTGGACTTATTTTATCTCTCACATTTTAAGGCCAACTGAGTAAAATCATTAAGAGAATCATAGGCAAACATTTCAACTTTTTTCCCTAATCAAGTTATTAAGGCATCTAAGTATCTAGCACACTTTTGTTATTTTCTTTCTTGCATATCACACAAGAGTTCTAATCTTTCAAATTATCTAGTATATTCCTCTACACTAAGAAGTCTTTGCCTAAGAGTAGTTAATTTGATATACATCTCTTTCTCGTACTCCTTAGGTACACATTTTTTTCTTAGGTGTTTCTTTAATTTTTTTTCAAGACTTGATGTTACTTTTGTCTTACCTCTCATGGGTTCTCTTAAGATTATTATACCAAACCCTAGCAAACTTTTTAAATTGGAGAGTTGTTAATTTAAAATTATGTTCATCATCACACTTTATAAAGTCAAATATTGCTTCAATTTCATATAACCACTCAAAAAATAAATCAAAATATAATTCACCATACAAATTAGGAAGTTAGAGCTTTATACCTTTATCTTCAAAATGGTTGTACCTTAGTGGATAATCTGCATTGCCTCTTCAGTTGTGGATACAATCATTGGATCCATTCTCTTGTGCTCTTTATCCATACTCCATTAAAGTATTAATGTGGCCACCTCAAGCTTGGATTGCCCTCCTCACTATGCCCTCTACTTGATCATTTGTAGCCTCCATGGTATTGTGCATATGTTGAAGAGTCTCTTGGTCAGCTACCCTTGATTCTAGACTTTGATGTTAGCTTTTAATGAAAGAAAGTTTATGCAAATGTGTATTGGTTTCATGTACACTTGATGCAAGTTGTTGAAAAGTATCATACATAGTCTTTATCGATACCTCTTCACCCATGGTTGGACTACTTGCAAAATGTTGCCTCGACACAATTAAATTATTGTTGTAAGTCACTTCTTGATGGCATGGCAAGAATCTTGAAAGCTTATTTAACTTGAGAAGGTGATGGTGATAGAAGGTAATTGCTGGAATGGGTTATTAAATATTCTTGATACAATAGATGCAATCTTGGTGGATAACAAGTGGAATCTTGCTCGAAGGAAGAACACAAAGAAAATGAGAGAAAAGAATAATAATGATCGAGTATAGTTGAAGAAAGTTTCTTCTCTAAGTGTGATTAAAAGCCAAATAAGATGAGAGAAGTTTAATATTATATTGAGACTCAAATAACCTAGACTAATAGATGATGTTCTTGCTTTATTTAAGTCAATTAAGATACAAGATTGCTGTTGAATCTACAAGATATTATTCAACCCAAAGATGACGAAGTGAAAGGATTACTAAGGGAAAATGAGAATATTATCACGGGGGAGAGATATAAGATCACTTGAGCACTTTTAAGATTCAAATAACATCAAAGATAGATAAATAAAGTCGAAGAATAATGCTGGAAGATTGAAAGAAGAAAATAAGAATTGAATTCTTACATTCTACATTTGTAGGTTTGGTTGAGGAGAAGACAATCTTCGACCTCGATTTTGAAAATATGAAGAGTAGGATGAAGATGTATTGGGTTCTTGGTTGAAGATGTACTATAAGGCTCGATCATATTCATGTCTTGAATTTGAAGATTACCTAGCATGTATGGATGTGCATGGGAAAAAATCTGGAAGACAAATGTGGATATGGAAGTAGAAGAAAAGAATATATGACACTCAACTTTGGTGTAAAGCCAGTCGAGGCTTTGATACCAAAATGACACAAATATTCTAAAGGTATTGAAGATTCTTATGATTTTATAAGAAGAGAGGATTGACGACTACTTTTATAGAAGAAGGAATGAAGTTGATAAAGAACTCAACAAGAATTTAACCTTTAAATATCACCCTATCTAAGATTACTTCAAGTATTCTTAGGTAGGATTATTTAATCACAAAGAGAGAATTAACTAAGTGATTTACTTGTATTAGATTTCATTATACTCAACCATATGTTATAAGGTTGTCGACACCATGCCTTATATAGGAGTCTTACATTACCAACTAGCATACTGATTTAACCACATGACATATAAATTACTAACATATAAACTAGTATTAACAATGTAAGTATACCCTATATAATACATGAATAAAAAAATATTATTACAAAGAATGTAAGACAATTAATACGTGAAAACAACTAACAAGAATCCTAATCAAATTAATGATGTTGACTAGGCCTCTTGATTTATAGAGTTGACTTTCATGCACAATAGCTTCCTTTGTAATAGCTTTTAACATATGAAATCTTATGTGTCTTGACTTATTTAAAGGCTTGATCTTCTTCTTTTGAATATGTTGCATACCTATAAGAATAACTTAAAGGAAACTCATTAAGGTTAATCATAATGTTATTATCAAAGACATATATTGTGATCGATTCCATAATTAAATGTACCAAATCATTATGATCTTAAGGATCTATAGATGCTCTTGTATCACTTAAGGGCTAACATAGATTGGGATAGCACACCCAGTACATATGGTCATAGTATATTAAGGGGGTTTATATTGGATACCTCACCAATCACATCTTGAATACATCAATCGTGAGGGTAACACAAAGTTGGGGTACCACACTTGCATAATAAATGAACAATATATAGTGTCAGTAGCTCGAACTAGGATACCTCACCCACCTGTACTAGACACTAATGTTATATTGGTCTGCCATAGTAAAATCCTATACTTAAAGATATATGCATACCCCTTATCGACTACAACTAGGTAAAAAAGGAAATATGTACTTTATGAATGATAAAAACACAGGGTGAGCCCCTACTAACTTTTATCTAGCAAGGAGTTGGAGAAAAAAACTCAAATAAAATCTTAATCCATTATTAGTAAATTATAAGTGATATCACAAATCAAAATTAATTCCATTCATAACCAATTGGGTGTTTCAAAGTGATATCATCGAACATAACATAAGGCATATAAGCCCCCAATTGAGTATTTAGAGATGACACCAAACTTAACCATACAAAACATCACAACATTATCCTTTTTATTCCCATTATATTCTTATTAGCATAGTTGAGATCATGATTAAAAGGTTATAATTATATGGAAACATTAATATATTAGTCCCAAAGAAAGAGCATGAAATAACCAACAAGCATGGTGAACTCATGTAGACCAATAGATCGGTCGCTAGGACCAATCAGTTAATTAGGTTGTACCATACCTATGGGAAAAAATATTACACAACCAAACTAGTCTACTAATTTGTATAATTGATAGATTGTTCATAGGAATTAGTTGATAGGTTTAACCAAACTAGTTGATGTGTCTGAGTAGAGGTTAGACCACTCTAGTCACAAAGCAACTAGATAATAGGTCAAACAATCTGATCAACAACTCATGCACACTAGTTGATCGGTTTATCAAACCAATTAATTATTCAAGCAACCATCCAATCATGGCTAACAACAGGTCCAACTAGTCTAACCACTAAACTAATTAACCGTTTATGATATTGGTTTGATAACTAGTCTGGTTTTTAAAACTATATTGTAAACTCATAGTTTTGAATGGAAGACATGGAGAACCCTAGAGACTCATGCCTCTCCTATAGCTAAGAAGTCAGGTTGTTGGAAAACTTCCTTGTTGGTGATGGCCAACAAATCACTAAGGTAATTAGGCAAGAATCTCTAGCCATATCTATGAGTGATGAAGAACTAACTATAACAAATGTGGATTTGATTTAATATTTGGTTGATGATCATGCACATTCCCATCTAGAGGATGTTCCAAAGAAATCTATACAGGTTGTCCTAAAGGAGATGACCCTTGAACCCAGAAATCCATCGACATATATCAGTAGGCACTAAAAACACCCCCTATGATCCCTCAGGGAATGAATTCATCCTACCAAGACAAGGCGATGCAAAATCGTAACCCTAAAAATCTCACTTAATTGAGATATGAGGTTCTAATGTGTAAGATGGTATGGTTGTCACTGCCATAGAGGAATAATATTCCCTTAAGGAGGAAAGGATATGGCAATACACTCTCATCACCTATGTGTTTGGGGATAGACCAAGGTATGTCTAAATCTAATAGTTTGTGAAATCACAATGGAACCAAAACTCCATACCCAAGGTTTTCACCCACAAGAAAGAAAATTATGTTTTTTAATTCTAGAATGAGGATGATTGCCAATAGATTTTACATCAAATTTATTAAAATCTATTTAGACATACCATGATTTTAAAGAAATGGCACAAGGGCTTCAACTTTAACCCTACCGAGTTCCAACATGTTCACACTTAGATATGTCTCCCAAGCTTACCATTACACATATGGTATATTGATTCCTTGATTAGAATATCTAGTGTTATTGGTAAACCTATGGGGATGGATGTCATTACAACAAGGATATAGCCATATTATTATGCAAGGATAATGGTAGAGATTAACCCCCATAGAAACCCATGATTTTGTTACGGTTAATGGAATCCCCCAAAAATTTTAGAAAACGTATAATTTAATAAATAGTTTTTATTTGAAGTGAATTAGCTTTTAAAGTTATTTAGTTTAATTATTTTATGGAATTTTTAGTATATAAATTTGTATAGGAGTATTTAATAAATTAAAAATAAATATTTTGTTATTTTATCATATTATTGTTATTTAAATAAATTTTCAAACCAATATTTTATTAAAATTATCCTTTTTAAGCCCATATATTTAATTATATTAAATTAAATTATGAAATAAATTTATTATCAAAAATATTACATCCTATTATTTTATAAATTCGATTATTTTAAAATTTCCCATTTTCCTTTTTTTTCTCAGTTTTCTCCTTTTCCTTCTTTATTTCTTTTTTCTTTTTTCCTGGCTTTGGGCCGCCAAGCCAGGCTTGCTCCCTCCTCCCCCTACGCTTGGGCCTCTGACCCACTCCCTTCACTCCTCTTCTTTCCCTAGCGTAGACACCCAGCCCAACTCCCCCGTTCTTTTTTCTTTCCTTCCCTTCACCCTGGACCGACCAACCCAACACTCTTTTTTTTCCCTTCTTACCTTCGCCGGCCTGCACCTCTCCCCCCTCCTTCCTTCCTTTCTTCTTCTTCTATGCCTCGACCCAGAAACCCTAGACCTGTCTTCGTCGGCCAATGCTGCCACCTCGGGCACGTCGGCCACCGCCTTCTACAACCACTACCACCACCTGCCTCTCTCTCTCTCCCTCTCTCCCCTATCCTTTTTGTCATCATTTTGGGAACATGCCATCCATGCACCCCATCCCACATGGCCACCCTTTCCCTTCTTCCCCTTCCTCTCCCTGCCACCCTAAACACTGCCACCAACCGACCACCTATCCCCCCACCCTCCCTCTCCTTTTTCTTCTCCTCTTCTACCCTTTTTCTGCCCCAATTCTTGAGCTCAAAACCTTGCCCAACCTCCCTCTTCTCTCCTTTCTTCTCCTTCCATTTTCCCCCTATTTTTGCATCGTCACCGCCTCCGCCACTCCAGCCACCTCATCAACCCCCTGCACCACTCCCTGCCACCCTCTACCTCAGCCTTGCACCACCACAATATCCCTTTAGAGCCCTGTAACCCCTTCTTCCTTCCCTCTTCCTTTTCCCCCTTTTCCTCCCTTACCGATAGCCTCCCTACAACCCCTTCATCCGCTGCCTTTTCGCCACCTCTGCCACAAACGAAACCACCAATCTCCTCCCTACACCCTCTACCTCAGCCTTGCACCACCATAATATCCCTTTAGAGCCCTCTAACCCCTTCTTCCTTCCCTCTTCCTTTTTCCCCCTTTTCCTCCCTTACCGGCAGCCTCCCTACAACCCCTTCATCCGCCGCCTTTTCCCCACCTCTGCCGCCAACGAAACCAGCAATCTCCTCCCTGCAACCTCCTCTAACACCCCCATGCCTGCTTTGGTTGAAAACAACCCCCAAACCCCTCCACTTTGCCCCTCTCTTTTCCTTCTTTCTCAGCCCGATCCCCTCCTGCAACCCACTTTGCCACCTCTCCGCCGCCGCCTCCGCCGCCCTTGGCTAACAACAACCCATCACTAGCTGCCACCTACACCCCTCTTCACTCCTTCACCCTTCCCTTGCCTCCAAACCTCCCCCATCTATCTTCTTTCCTAGCCCCAAACCACTAACCCGAAAATAACCAATTTTCCCTCCTTTCACCCCCCTTCGAGCCTTCCTCTATTTATTTTTGCATGCAACTCATGCTACATGAGTTGCTACATTCTTGGTTTTGGTTAAAAAATTTAAGGTAAAATAATATTTAAGTTAATTATTTCATTAAGTAAATTTTATAAGGTCTTATGCTTTGATTTTCTTATTTCTTATATAATAATTATTGATATTATTTTTAGGTGTTGATTTTGCTATTTAAAGCTTGAATCTTTAACCAAGATACCAATAAGATTCAATTTTTGTAGGAATTAAGGTAATCGTTAAACCCCACTTAAATGCATGTATATATGTATGTTAGCACATTAGGATTTTTAATATGTTATTATACTTGATATTTGTGGTTTAATATAATATATATATTTTCTTGTATTGATTGGTAAAAAGAAAAGTATGCTAGTTTATACGCCATGTGTGGAAATATTGCTTAAGGGAAGATCTTGATTATTAATAAAAGTGTTAAGTACTTATCCATGTCATATTATGTTATTGTGACCATTTATGCTTGAATAATATTATTGTGAGCCTAGGGGCATTTTAGTAATATTTCTTGTGCAAGAATGTGGCCTAATATGTGTGGATGCTAATAAGCATTATATTAAACTATAATAGTTGGCGGAGTTGGATATTGTTAAGGGAGTGTTAATGTTATTATTCCATGTAGTAATGTTGATTTAATAAAAGTGGTGTAATAAGGGGGTAAGAATGGTAATTTTGGAAGTAAAGAGGAATATGGTAATTTTTCAAGTAAAGGGGTATTATGGTAATTTTGGGAGTAAAGGGTAAATTGGTAATTTTGGAAGTAAGGAGTAAAATGGTAATTTTGGAAGTAAAGGGGTAAAATGGTAATTTTATGAATAAAGGGTAAAACAGTAATTAAAGGGTAAATTAATAATTTTATAATTAAAGGGAAAAATAGTAATTTCATAATTAAAGGGCAAAATGGTAATTTTGTAATTAAAGGGAAAAAATGATAATTTTGTGAATAAAGTATGTTATGGTAAATTTTGAAAGTTAAGGGGGTAAAATGGTGAAGTTAAAAGTAAAAGGGAAAAATGGTAATTTTGTAAACAAAAGGGGTAAAGTGGAAAATGGAAAGGATTAACTTGGTAATTACGATAATAGAGAAGGGAAATTTGGTAATTTAAATAACTAAAGGGTAATTTGGTAAATTTGATAATAGAGAAGGGTAGTTTGGTAATTATGATCATATAAAAGGATAATTTGGTAATTTAACCAACTAGAGGGTAATTTGGTAATTTTGATAATGAAGAAGGGTAGTTTGGTAATTATGATAATAGAGAATGGTAATTTGGTAATTAACCAAATAAAGGGACAATCTAGTAATTAGGATAATGAAGAAGGGTAATTTGGTAATTGACCAACTAATGGGTGATTTGTTAATTATAATAAAGGAAATGGGCAAATTGGTAATCTACCCAACCAAATAGGAAATATATTAAATGAAACAATTACGAAGGGTGATTAGTAGCCTAATAAGTGTGGGAGATAGCTTAGTAACCTAAACCGAGTAAGGGTGTAGCCAAGGCCAAGTGTGTGCTATGTGTCCTACATGCCGTGGATGTCCTTTAAATTTTATGTCATGTTCTATATGTTATTATCTTAACTATTTCATGTATAATGCGGCTTGGAATAGAGGTATGTTCATGTGCCCTCTTTTGGTATGTGCTGATATGGATATGCTGTAAATTAAGATGTGATGTGATGTGGCCCTTTAGGACATGCATGCTAGGATAATTAATGTGGTGATGTGGGATGGAAGCATGAAAAAGATAAATGGGAGAGAAAGATAACCAATGGGAAGTAAGTTGGCTAACGTAGGTAAGGATGACCTAAATAATCTATGATCCATGAGTGGATGAGAAAAAGAGGACATAAATAAAATGAAAGAGTGAGAGAATCGAGGGTTTGAATGGGATGGTTAGAGTCTGCATGGGGGCAAATTTACATATGGAAAGTTGCCTCGGGACGCGAGGAAGGTAATAGAAGTGTCGTTTGGGTTTCTGGGAGCTTCGGGTGAAAAATAGTATGTAGGATAGTATAAGGGTGCGTAGGAGACCAAGTTAGGGTTGGGAGGAAACCCTAATGTGAGGAGGTGGAAAAAGAAGAAGAAAATAATAAAAATAAACGAGAATGAGTGGGGTAGAAAGTGAGGGTTGGATCTAAGGGTCGTGATGTGTAGGGTGTTGAAATAGTTTGGGATGTGTAAGGCAGAGAAGGATGGGCCACATAGGCCCAGATTAGGATTTTTGGAGAAAACCCTAGAGTAAAGCGGTGAGTGGGCTTGACCCACACACTTAGGAGTCGGGCTCCCGGTGTGAGAAAGTGGATTAAGGGAAGGATGTCGGGGCGAGTTAGGAGGTGCAGAAGTCTCAAGATATGGGACGGACCCTCTAGGGAGGATAAGTGTAGATATAGTTAGCTATGCATGTCAAGGGTGAAATACTTTCAATTAAGATACGATTAAGACACTAATCACTTAAAGAGGAAGATGTTGGGTCAGGCTTAGACCAGTCCACATGCGAATAATAGTGGCCAAGTGCATTTTGCCCTGCATGACTGTTTTACTAGCTATAATAGTGGGGGATTCCGTGCTCAACAAACCAAATGTAAAAACAATAAGACATGGGGAAGACACTAATTACTTATAGTGGAACACCTTGTGAGTTGGAGCCAGATCGGTCCATCAGCGAATAATAGTGGCCAAGAGCATTTTACCCTACATGACCGGTCCACCGGCGAATAATAGTATCCAGGAGCATTTTGCCATGCATGACCGTTCCACTGGCTATAATAGTGGGGTTTCCACACTCACATGGACATTTATAATCCGAGACGATTGATTAATGATGGACTAATAGCCTTAAGGCCCTAAGAGTATCGACTATTCATTATGGCCTATTAATATTTGGTTGACTTGTTAAGTATGTAGATGTATGAAAGTGAATGTTACGTATACCCCATAAATATCGGATTGACTTATTGGATGTGTGAATGTATAGATATAAATATCATGTTTACATCTGTCATTATGTATGGATACAGTAGTATATCATGTGTTACATTGCGTGCCTACTTTTAAGTGTGTTTTTAATGGGTTACTCAGTACCGTAGTACTGAAGGGTTCCATTCGTGGAGCCCCTACCTATTCAATGGGCAGTGTCCCTTGCAGGTCATTTTTAAGCGCTATCCAAGTGGGCCTCGGGAAAGAGCGTAAGGAACTATCTAGAACCGTTAGGGTTTTACGCTGTCTCCTTTAAATTCACAATTTTAATGTATTCGTTGTTTTGTAATCACCACTTGATGTATTATATTTACTTGTGCTACTCTAATTTAATTATTAGTTAAGTTCCTTATTTTTCTCCTTTAGCCTTAGCACTTGGTACTAGAACGGTATGAATGAACCGGTCTGGTACTAAGTGTGGCAGTAATATCCTTAGAATTCACATTTTGTTATTTTGCTTCCGCTAATTTTCTTTTAATTAAAAAAAATTCAGTAGTAAATTTTGGGGTTATTACAGTTAAGGCTCCCTCAGGGTAATTATTTAAGCACCTGGTGACATATGAATTGATGCCAAAAATATGCTTACTATGTCATAAAATGGGTCATTTATCTCATCATTGTAATGCCTTTACAACCATAGAGGACATAAATGGGTGGTCAAGTATGATGGACAATAACAAGCTAGATGAAAAGAACTTGATTGTACACTACATCTATGCAAAAACCAATAACTTCCATTAGCATGGTTATGGTTGTAGATCACTCAACTAGAGGGCATGACAAGGGTGGTGGTGGTTTTTCATGATTTAACAATTCCCTTTTAGATTCATATACATGAGTTGGATAAGATCCATGCCCTAGAGAATAACCCTTATCCTTAGAGAAAATTAGTTTATGGTCAGTCAGTGATAGAGGATGCTTTCCACCCTAATGTTGACATTTGGTTTGGTGTGATCTTAAGATCATGGAACATTAGGGGATTAAATAATAATCAAAAGCAACATGAGGTAAGGACATGGATTAGAAATAAAAAAGTTAATATTGGTAGGCTTGGTGGAAACTTGAATAAAAAGCTACAATGTGAATAAAATATAACACACACTTTTAAAAGGTTGATAGTGGGGAACTAATTACCAATATCACGCTAATGAGATAATATATTTTGGCTGAACTGTGTCATATAGAGGGTAGACATTATTAATGCATGTGACTAGGGTATGATGGTTACAATAAGGGATGATAGGGGGTTTCCAATATTTCCTCAGTGTATTTTATGCCCACAACATAGGTTTGCAAAGGCAGGAGCTTTGGAAGTAGTTAGAGAATCCATAGACTATTAATCAACTATAGCTAATTGTGGGGGACTTTAATAATGTTATCCTAGACCATATAGAGAAGATCCATGGTAATTTGGATGTTTAAGAGTTAAATGATTTCCAATAGTGTCTCCATAAGTTGCAAATCGATCTTTCTCCTCTAAAGTGATGCATATGGGCCCCAAATTGATAAAAGAAGCCCGAAGATCCCTACTACTCCCAGTCTCTAAGAGAGAAGTCAAGAAATCAATGCTCTTTTTGGACAATAATAAAGAATAAGGCCCTATTAGGTCTAATGCTTTCTTTTTAAGAAAGCTTACCCTATTGTGGAAGAATCCATCTACTAGGGCATCAAGGAGTTATTTGTTATAGGTGTTATACATCCATCACTTAATGTTACCAATCCCAATGTTATCCTTATAAATCCTAGTTCTAAGATTCTAGGGTATTTTAGGCTAATAGTTTATTGTAACATCATTTACAAGATCATTGCAAAAGGTTATAACTAGCAAGATATAACTAAGGCTTTTTATTGTTATTAGGGAGAGCCAAGCATCTTTTGTAAAAGGTAGAACAATGAGGATAACATAATGATGGCAACAGAGTTAGTTAATGGTTATAATAACAAGAAATTTTCACCAAGATGTATGATAAAAGCTTGGTATGAAAAATATCCTATGATTTGGTCAGTTGACTTTTTTTTGGAGAGGATGCTTCTTACCCTAAACTTCCATCTTCCTTTTGTGCATATTTTTATGTATTGTGTAACCACAATGATTTATACCCTATGTCTTAATAGAGGCCTACACCCTCCTTTAAAAGATTGTAAATGGCTTAAACAAGGTGACCCTATTTCACCTTATATTCTTGTCATTATTGTGCAATATCTCAATAGGTTGTTTAGTACTTTTTTGGGAGGACCTTGCTTTTAATCCCCCATACTAAACGAAAAAAGGTTCAACTGATCTCCTTATAATTCATTGATGATGTCCTTCTATTTTGCAGAGGAGATTGTAGTTCTGTAACCACCCTCATCAGAACATTTGAGGTGTTCTCAGACCTTTCAGGCTTGCTGTTTAACACGTCTAAAAGTTCATATATTATGGTGGCAAGATAGATGATGGTACCAAGGCACAATTGTATGATTTTCTCCATATACTAGAAACTCAACTCCCTATGAGATATATGGGGCTACCACTCATTGGTAAGGACTTAAAGAGATTGAATACCAGGAATTAATTGATTAATTCGCAATGAGACTCACTCACTGGCATAACAAATTCCTATGTCAATTAGGGAGGTTGTAATTTGTTAAGTTTATGCTATTTAGCATCCAATACCACTAAATTTTAATGTACATGCTACCAAAAAAGGTCACGCAAATAATCAATGCTAGGGGTAGGCCTTTTTGTGGTTGGGATCCCATATTGTTACAAGGAAGAGTCCACTATCATAGGACAAGTGTGTAAGCCAAAGAAAAATAGAGGGTTGGGTCATTATGGCATTGATTGGTGGATGTTGGAGCTCTTAAGAGGCATTTGTGGAACATTGAGAAGAAAAAGGATGTTATGTAGGTGCGAAGGATTCATTTGTATTACCTCAATATGTATAATTCCTTTTTGATAGAAAACTTCATGGTGTTTGAGAAGGTTGATGAAGTTGAAGACTCTATTCCATTCTCTTTGTTCTCTTTGTGTTGATAGGATATGTGCAAATGGTTGTTATAACATTAGTAAGACTTATGAATTAATAAGGCCTAAGGTATTAGAAGTGGGATTGAATAGAGTGGTCTAGAACACTCTTTCTTTGCCAAGGCATAAATTATACTTGTGGATAGTAGTTCACCAGAGGTTGTTTTCTAAAGATAGAATGCAACTAATGGGAGTTGAAGTGATTGCAAAATGTGCTCTATGCAAAACTCAAGAGGAATCAATTGAGCACTAGCTTTTCTAGTGTAGCTACTCACACTAGCTTTGATCGTCTCTTTTGTAGGATTTAGACTGCACACACCATGCTAATTCCCTACTCACACGTACACTTTTTAAGTGAAGAAGAGTCGTTGTTAGCTTTTGACTACTATTGTTAGAGAGTTAGCTCTAAAGATTAATAATAGCCTTCAATTAAAATCTTATAATGCTTTGGTTTTCTATGTTAATGTCAAGGGATATGGTGTGCTATTTTACATCTTATTTAAAAATGCAATTCTTGATTTTATTAAATAAAATTTCTCTCATTTTTCTAAAAAAGAGTATAAGATTGTTTAAATATTCAATAAAAATTAGTAGAATTTACTCATAAAATATTTGTATATAATAAATAATATATAAAAAAATAAAAAATGTACAAAATAAATTATCTCAGGCAATAATATTCAAATAATATAAAAAATATAAAGCAACGTAGTTTAGTCGCATATCCGTATATGATCCCGGTATCTCCACTTATCCTCTTCTCTCCTTCCGTTTTCGTAATTAGTATTCAAACCTTCTCTCTAGCGTCCTTCCCTCTTCTTGCTCACCTCTCACTCAGCTTCTATCATCACGATTCTCACTGTCTCAACTTTTAAGCAGCTATTCCTAAACTGCAACCAACTCTGATCATTTCTGTTCCAAAAGTTATGGCGCTAACAACCCGAGCACTTCCCCAGGGCCATGTAGTTTTTACTTGTCACACTAAAACCTCTCTTTCTGCTTTCAATGTGCAGCATACGTTGCTATTCCACTTATATAGACCTCAGAACTCTTCTCTCTCTTTCCCTCAATCTATCTCCTCCTTGTCCTCAGCTGTGCAGCTTCTAAACCACCATAGCTCGAGGCATCATGCTCATGTCAGCCGCGTATCCACTGTCTCCATTGAGTACGTCCCATCAGCCCCCGACGACTTCAATTTTCAAAAGGAGATTGCACGGCTTCGGAGTCTGCGGTTAAGGATTGCTAACTCCGGTGGTATTGAACAGAGGCATCAAGTGCTTGATGCTGATTCAAGAGTCAAGAGATTCTTTAATAAGACTGGAGGTGGCTTGGTTAGGGCTCTGGAATCGGTGAATCTGGATATGCTTGAAAGGTATTTGATAAAATGCCTTGTTGCAGCGGGGCAAAGCCATGTGCTCAGTTATGGGTTGGGTGCATCTGAGAGGGAATTTGAGACGACGGCAAGAAGTTCGTTGAAGGGTGCGCTTAATGCGTTGGTGGAAATGATCGAGAGTTGGGATGGTGGTGGCAAGAAGTTGGGAAATCATAATGGAAGGTCTTCGGAGGCTAAAGAAGTCGACGCATTGAAGAAATTGTTGAAGACTTTGAGAGAGGTTGAGGAGTTTTATGATTGCATTGGCGGAATCATTGGGTTAGTTCCGTTTGCGCTTCATTTTGGTAAATGATGTTTGTTGGTTTATATTTGAAAATTGCCTCCTGGTTTGCAAGTTAACATATGGTGGCAAGTTATTTATTTAATGTCGTAGAAAGTTCCATTAATGATGGTGAAATCTATTCATGAAATTTTATCGTGAATGAAGTATTGTGCAGAATGATCTTCTCTTGTTTAGCTTCAGCAGCTATTAACTAGTGCAATTGGGTACTTTTGGTTCTATCTGTCTAGCCAAGAGGAAATAATTTGAAAATTTATAATTATGAAAAAGAGCATAAAGATTATTTCATTAGTCTTAATTAGTGGTGAGAAAAAGGGAAGCTTGAACATTTGTGTGCTTCACCGTTAGAATCACCAATTATATTGAAGAAACAGGGCAATATCTCATCATGAAGATGAAATGTGAAATTTCAAGGAATTCCAAGTGAAGTTCCACAATTATAGATTTCCTCTCATGCTGATGCGGAGAGAAATCCTATTTGACGTATATATGGATTTTTGCGAAGATGAAATGTGGAGTTTCAAAGTTGCTTTTTCCTTGTGATACGGAACAGTTCTCAATGGATCTCAGCACCTCGTGCCCGTGTGTGGAAAGAAATGTAACATGTCCTTTTCACATGATGTGTATATAGAATATGGAGTTCTAAGTTCAAGGAATTCAGCTATTTGCATCTTTCTTTTCTTCATTGAATAAGTTTAGCCTTTAATGTTGCAAGTTTTCTTGTCATGTTTGAATGATGTTGGTACCATACTGGTTCTAGATATCAGATAACAGTATTGGAGTATCTCGCTGAGTCAACTTTTCAGACCATCAATAGGCCCAGGCATATTAATGAAGCAATGAACTGCCAGTTTGTAGGAATTCATTCTCCTCGGGGATTGGATCTCTCTCAAGATACTGAGTATGCAACAAAAGCTGCTTTATGGGGAGTGGAGGTTTGTTACATGAGCTACTTCATTGTCCTAATGGCAGGTGTATATGCAGACACCTTAAAATTTCAGTTAATTTCAGGGTTTGCCTAAGCTGGGTGAAATATATCCTCTGGGAGGTTCTGCAGACAGGCTTGGATTGGTTGATTCTGAGACTGGCGAGTCTCTTCCTGCTGCAATGCTTCCATATGGGGGACAAACTTTATTGGAAGGCCTAATAAGAGATCTTCAGGTGAGTCTGAGTTAGCTTCTGAGATGTTGAAGATGGTTTGTGGCTGCTTATTAGATTGTTAAATGAGTTTTTCACTTCAACCTGTTTTTGTTAATTGACATTTATTACCTTTTATTTATCAATGTATAATTCTGAACATGTCAAGGCCAGGGAGTTTTTGTACTTCAAGTTATATGGAAGGCAGTGCATTGCTCCTGTTGCAATAATGACTAGTGCTGCAAAGAACAATCATGAGAGAATCACTTCATTATGTGAGAAGCTTGGGTGGTTTGGGCGGGGCCACTCAAATTTCCAACTTTTTGAACAGGTTTGTGTTAGATCAAATTGAGGTCATCTTCTATATCTTTTTTCTTCTTTCCAAGCTCTTAATGCTATTACATTTGTTAAATGATTTGTTTCATAAATTGCCAGCCTCTTGTTCCAGCTGTCAGTGCTGAAGATGGAGAGTGGTTAGTTGCTGAACCCTTCACACCAGTATGCAAGCCTGGGGGTCACGGAGTTATATGGAAGCTTGCTTATGATAAAGGTGTCTTTCAGTGGTTCTATAGTCATGGAAGGAGCGGAGCAACAGTACGGCAAGTCAGGTAGCTACAGAGGTTTCTGTCTTTACCTTCTTTTACATCTGACATTGAATGACCTCTGAACTTAACATGCACTGTTCGCATTGTGAGCTGTCAGTAATGTTGCAGCGGCCACAGATTTGACTTTGCTGGCATTAGCTGGAATTGGTTTACAACATGGGAAGGTAACAAGGGCATTACGTTTCTCTATTTGGCTGTAAGGAGAGGGATTGCTTGGAAGTTAATTATGAGATCTGGATATACTTTTTTGTATTTATTTACTATTTGATTGGCAATTCACGTTTGCTTTTGGAAAAATGTCAGTGCATCTCTAGAGGTTAGAAGAATTCAGCAGCTTTGTAGATTTAATTTGAAAGATAATCCAGGAGACGAGTGATAGTTGTTTTGAATAACATATGATTAAATTTGGACCTGTGATTGCTAAGTGAACTTTATTTTTTCTATTGCAGCTATTGAGCTGCAATAGAAAATGAGTAGTAAAAATACTTGAAAACTAAAAGACAATGGCATATGGATTTCTATGCTGTAAGCTTAGCTTTTGTTACAGTGGTGGCATCAAAATTGAGGCTATCAAATGTGTCATGTCGATTCATGTCCATGTTGTATTATACCCAGTTCTTAAACTGAATTGTTTTTTTATTGTCATAATTTCCCGACTCCAAACATAGCTCATTCATTAATTATGTTATGCATGTTTACCTGTTATGTCTGATCTATTTTTTCTAAAAAGATATTTCAAGTTTATATAAGTTGAATATCAATATTTTCCATCAAGATTCATATTGAATATGATACAACAAAACAATATATGCTTACATACCATGGCTACATGGATTTTGTTATCCTAGCATTAGCTTAGAATACTTAGAGTTACTAAAGAGGTTGTTAGGTTATTGCTTGGAGCTGAGTATCTTTCAAGCGTTGTTCTATATGTGTCTTTTTTAGGATTTCTTCTATTAACCCAAAAGTAGAGGTGGGGTGGTATATATTTTGACGTCCTAGGATCTTCTCAATGACAGGATTTGTAGAGGGCTATTACTTTACTTTTTACATACCTAGAGGTGTCTATTTGACATGACTCAATTACACCAAATCTAATGGGTTTCATTTTGGTCTAGATCACTATTTCAAATATGCTTATGCAATAGAATTAGTGTAGGCATGTATTTGGTAAGGCATAAGCTAGCTTTTAGATTTATAAAAATGCTTTGTTTGGTATTGCTATAGAATTCTTGATAACCAAGAGACTTATGGTTTGTTTGAATTGGGGTGAGGGTAAACATTAAAAATTAACATAGGTGAAGGGAATGGAGGTGAATTGTGGTGAATATTTTAAAAATCCCGTTTGGATTGAGATGAATGAAGGTTAAAAAAAATAAAACAAATGAAGGACGAGGCATAGAACAGGCAAGAGTGGATGAGAAAAGGAGGGTGATTCCATTAATATAAATTAGTGGCGTTTTTGTTCGGTCAAGTAAAAATATTATTTATATGTTAATCTTCACCTCCGTTACTCCCAAAATTCTGGGTTAATAAAAATGAGGTTAATCGGGGTGGATGGATGTTAAACTTTAACCCTGATTCATCTCGTCAAGGTTAATGAAATTAGTTCCCAAATGGGGTGAATCAACCCCTTTCACCCCAAAACAAACAGGCCATTAAGGGAGAGAGTGTTAGAGAGAGAGAAAGTAGAGAGAGGTGAGAGGAAAGGAAAGAATGCTATTATGGGTTGTGATTGTGAATGAGGGTAAGTTCAGATAAATTATAAAGGTGAGAGCTTTATGTGGTATAATTCTCCTTTATATCTTTAAGTTAAGATAAATTGTTCAATAACACATATACCATAGGAATTCAAATATCCATTTTAACTTCCATAACTTCCATTTTATTTATAAGCTCTCATTTGAGCTAACCAAACAAGGTCGAAGCCCTTCTATACTTAACCCATGCCATAATCTCATTTATTCCATCATTTTCCAACTTTCCCAAATTTTCTGACCATTTTCCAACCAATTTTCCTTTTTGAAAATAGGATATAAAAGAATAAATATTTGGGAAAAATTATGGAATATTCAATAATAGATTCATAATAACCATAGATAAACACCCAAATCATAATCATGCATTGTGATGCTTAATATATCAAAATCCAATTATTCACAACTTTTCTTTAAAAGACCAACCGAAAGGTCCCAAAGTCCAACCAAATGTTCTTATTAATTTCAGCACCTTTAGGCATCAAGTGTATTAGTTGATTGGGTTGATTGGTTTGGCATTCAACTAAATGTTCACGCAACCTCTCAACAGTTCATCCAATTAGTCAATGGTCCAAATAACCTTAGTTCTAGAGTCAAATGATCTCAAAAGCAGCCAAATGTTCATTCCTAGTAGTCAAATGTAAGGGATAATCACTTGAATGTTCTAATTGTTCTAACTAAAAGAGCTTAACAATTTTATTTACCCATTAGTGGAATGGTTGCGCCAACCATTTGTTAGTTGATGGTAAACCCTTTGGCCATCCAAGGTCCACTCAACACATCGCACCAAGCACAGGATCAATTGAATGTTCATGCAACTTAATACATATTCATATCAACAATTCATTTTAATAGTGACTCAATAAGTTCATAGCCTTGTAATTGAGGTTCAAGTCTTATTGACTAAAGGTATTGGGTTTAAATTCTCCCCTTTGATATATGCATACTTTATGGCGATGTTTACTAGTTTTTCCGGGCTCCTTATGAATAAAAAAATATACTAATTTCTAATGCCCTACTATACATATCATACATGCATCCAACATGTTTAACATTGTCTAAAATTAATCAAATTCTATCCTATCTAGCATCATCATGCTTATTTATAGCATAAAACACAGGAGCTATGCCTAAATTTTTAAGGGAGTAATGATATGGATTTTTCCTTAACTAATATCATTTAGTCTTGAAGTACCAACCTACAGGACGAGAGTTGGCTTTAGAATCTTCCAGGTGCACTCGTCTTGATCTCGGACTTGTGTTGGACTAGTAGCTAATACAATTCCGTTGTTGGGTCAATTCTTTACATAGAATAGTAATTTGCTGTCCTTTACTGCACAATGTCTTTCCCTCTTCTTCCTCCCTTGTTCTACTCTTTTAAATATTGGGTCTTATATCTACTTTGGGACATCTAAAGTTATAATACAATTCTCTTACTTTTGCTCTCATATCTCTCCTTTAACATTTCCCCTTGGTATTCTCTCATCTTTAGTTCTCAATTCTACTTCCTTATAATCCTTCGATCTACAAAACAGCCACAACACTTACAATGTTCCGTAAGTCACCACCACACAAATTGGGTCCAATGGGTGCCTTGAGTGTAGTATTTATATAACTCTTCCTATCACTCTTTCAAGTAGACAACACCCTTTAAGATGATTTATGGAGGCTACACTCCAATATTTCTCTCATATTTGGTTCCACTAAAGTGGATTCCTTAAACTAGCTCTTGGTAGATTGAGATGCAACCCTCCTCGACGCCTGCATAAAGTTGTTTCAAGCACAGAATCAAATGAAGTAGATTTTGGATAGGTTTTGACAGGAAGTGGAGTTTCAACCAAGGGACATGGTGTGGGTGGAATTTCAACCTTGCTATTAGTTCTCAGTAGCATGACACTCATTAGAAACTATCCCTAAAATTTGATAGACCTTATGTAGAAATGGATTGTATTAGGTAGGCTGCCTATGCCGATAAGCTCTACCCATCAAGTATTCCACATGTCAAAACTCAAGAAATTATTGAGGCCACCCCATCTATTGTCCCACTGTCACCTCTTATTGTAGATAGAAGAGTTGCACCTCAACTAACTCAGATCAAATTGCGGTACTTGGGAGGTTCTTGACAATGCTTCATGGAACCCCTGGATGGCTTCAAGCAGCTCTACCATACTTTCAAGCTTATTTTGAGTAGGGGAGTGATGTTAGAGATGCTTTTGTGGGTTGGGCCTATAATCAGGCTAAGGCTTGTCAGGTCTACCCTAACGGGTGAGACTTGGTCCCATTAATAAGTTGCAGACATTGATTTTATTTAATTCTTAGCAGACCTATGTTTGTTTAGAGATAATGTATTAGGTTTATTAGGTCTTATTAATAAACAACCTCTTAAACCCTAGACCTGTTAGAAATCCAACTTGTTATAACCTATAAATAACATGCTTAGTCTTTTGAAATAAACCAGTTGGAGAATTAGCAACTTCCTAATTCATTGGCTCCCTCTTCCATGACATCTCTCTCTCCCTCCTCTCTGGCACACAATCCCTAGACTAAAACCTTAGGTGCTAATGGGCTCCTCCTTTCCCCCTTCCTCTTTTCCCTGCTTCTCCACCATAAGTAAGAGTAAGAAGTCCATCCGTCCCTCTTCTATTAACCCTGGCCCCCCTTCACATCATTCTATAACTAGATCCATAACAAAAGACCTTAACATATTAGTGGTGGCTTTTGTACAGCAATATGCTAGCTCTGTTTTAAACATTCTGAAGTGTGCACTTTATATTTATTTCTCATTAAAAATATATACCTTGCAGAAGCTGGGATTTGCATCTTGCCAACGGAATTCTGGTGCTACCGAAGGAATTAATGTTTTGATGGAAAAGAAGGAACTTGATGGGAAGTGGTCTTATGGTTTGTCCTGTGTTGAGTACACCGAGTTTAATAAATTTGGGATAACTGAAGGTCCATGCTCTGCTAACAGGTATACAATCGAAATTCAAAATTTTCTTTCTGATAGCCAGATATGTTGAGATTTTTTATGTGTAGATGAATCAATACTTGCATTGATACAATTCTTTAGTGTTCATTATGCGTCCCTTGGATCTTTTCAATTTGGGTTTGCAAAGCTTAGGTTTGACATCTTAATAGTGTCATTTTTTTAAGGCCAAAGGCAATTTATATATTTTATGAATGAATTTTACCTCATAATATATCCCCAACGAACTGTTAAATACAGTCTGGGAAACCATAGTTCTGTAACGGTGAAATTGTGTCAGTTATAAAGTCCCTATAGTGGTTTATTTCTAGTCGTGCATACTGATGCTTGATGCCATCTGCCTTTTTTGGCCTGCTGCATCCGATTCTGTTAATTTTTCCTTAAGGTATGATTTTTAATAGTGATACAGTTCAGCATTTTTCTCGAAGTCTTGATTCAGGAACATCTTTATCAGTTGGATAGACAGAATAAGTTTAGTTTGGAAGTGAGGCATTAAGGGCCTGTTCGGTAAATTGAAATCTGATTTGAAGTGATCTGTATTAACAATTGGATATGCACTTTAATATCAATATTTTTGTTTGAAGTTACTTTATAGTAATTTGTGATAAAAAGTAGAGGATTATAGCTACGAAATCTGGTTTATTGCAACACACACCAACTGACAAAATCTAGTCCATTGTGGCTAGAAAAATTCATAATGTCTTAATCTTGTTGTCCTTTTCTTGCTTCTAGAGTGTATTTTGCTTGTATTTGCAATGTAATTCTCATTCCTGATGATGAATTTGATTTTCCCTGTTCTTAATGTTGGATTGCTTTAGTATTTTATTGTTAAAGATTTCTTTTGCAAGAGGCTTGATCGTCAAATCCTTCAGTTTGCAGGCAGAGTTTCCAGCCAACACAAATATCTTATATGTTGATCTTCAATCAGTGGAGCAAGTTGCAGCAAGTCATGATGCAACTAGCTTACCGGGAATGGTTCTCAATATAAAAAAGCCTGTTGAATTTGTGGACCATTTTGGCATTAGTCGCAGGTGGATTTCCATAGATTTCACTTATTTTTCTATTTCTAATTGTTTTTCTTTTATTTTTTGGTTATTTTTAATTTTTTATTGTCTAGCCACTTTCTCGATTAGGAGAAATTGAAGATAACCAACTGAAATGGTAATTAAGTTCTACTGATGAATTGCATGTGCAGGGTTTCAGGTGGTAGGTTGGAATGTACCATGCAAAACATTGCAGATAACTTTTGCAATAAATACTCATCTAGATGCTATAAAGATATCGAAGGTCTGCCTTGCTTTGTTCTTGTTCAAAATTTCTTAATTGGGCGACCTTGTTTCCTTTTTTGTACTAACTAGCTGTAATTTACCTCTATTGATAGATACATTGGACACATTTATGGTATATAATGAACGAACAAAGGTCACATCGTCCGCCAAGAAGGAAAGAAGGCAAGGAAGCAAGTCACTTCACCAGGTTAAATTTAGACCATTTTGCGTGTTAATTTATCTTTTATCATGGACTCTACATTTGTTATTAAGCGTCCCATAAAGACACTATCTCCTAGCTTGTTCGATCTATTTTTATTGCTTGATTAGTGCTATGATATGTTTCATCTACTCTTAGATCACAAAAAGGCCAAGTACAATTGTTCCTTGTTTGTTTGAAGATATTATATGTATCTGTCCTTTTTTTTTTCCCTCTTCTATCTATTTTTATGTTGTGTTTCTGACGTTCACACTGTTACTCATGTTATGTTCTTGTAAAGGTTCTGAATTTTTGTTATCGAACATGAACAAATAATAAGGTTTTCTCATATGTTATGTAATTGTGTATCGAACTTTGACTACAATCTAGGAGTTTGAATTATCTTGCCTCTTTAAATGCTGCTAGGCTTTTCCGTTATTCATGTTGTCCCTTCCTTTTTCCAAATGGAAGATTTGTCTGATGCTGTTGGTTTAGATGCATACTAATCTAGGTGAACTTAGTTTTCTTTCTGTCTTTGATCATGCAAAATTCAACTCTTTTCCCTGATGGTTCATTTTTGTATGCAGACGCCTGATGGTGCATTATTAGATATGATTAGGAATGCTCGTGATATTCTTTCTCACTGCAGTATCAATCTACCTGAGGTATAAGCACATCTCCTGAAAATTTTATGCCCACCTTGCTGCTGCTGGACCTGGCTTGATGGCCAATATTTTCTCATTGTAGTATGGATTTAAAACTTTTGTTATGTTTTCCTTTTTCATTCCTCCTCCTCCTTTTTTCTCTCATTTTTTTCCCACTTGCATTTGGTGAAACTCCTTTGTTTGGATTATGCAGATTGGCAGTAATGACAACTACATTGATTCTGGTCCCCCTTTCCTTGTTCTTCTCCATCCTGCTTTAGGCCCACTCTGGCAGGTTACAAGGCAAAAGGTACAGTTTAGTAATTAGATGATTCCCAGGCTTCACTTGCTTGATAAACTAAAAGGAAGATGACTCCTTTTAGGTTTCCCCATTCTTTATCCCGTCTTGATGTATGTATATTTTGTTTAATAACCAGATTTCAAGGCCTTATAAGGAAATTCGATTAGGTTTTCTATGTTAAGGAGATATTTAATTACTTGGGCTAAAAGAAAGTCTTCTCTCAACTATGTAAGTATGCATTGCATACCTGGTACTAAGAAAATGTTGCTAACGAAAACAATTCCCTTGGTCCCTTCTTCAGTTCAACGGAGGCTCTATTAGCAAAGGCTCGGAATTGCAAATTGATGTTGCAGAGTTCTGTTGGAGAGACGTAGAGGTGGCAATGTCAAAAATTTGTGGGTTTGAAGTTTGAGGAACTATTACATTGTTGCTGACCTAGGTACTTCTTCACAGATTGATGGTAGCTTGATTATTAAGGCTGAGAACTCAATGGGCTCAATGACAATCAACAATAATGATGAACCCATCTTACAATATGGACGAAGGTTATAATTTCTGTCCATTTTGATCAATCTCCAATGATGTTTATCATAGAGATTTTTAAGCTTAACTAGTCCTATTTATCTAGATGTGCTAGATGTAAGCTGCATAATGTCAAAGTGCTGAATAGAGGTATTGATTGGGAGTCCAAGAAAAATATATATTGGAAGCATGAAGTTCATCGACATGAATTAGTGAAGGTTATATTGCGTGGAAATGCTGAATTTGAGGCTTCTAATGTAACCATTGAGGTTAGTCTAAACAACATTGTATTGTATTCTGTTTATGCTAATCTTGGATGGAGAAAAGGGTCATGATAGTGATTCTAATATCTGACTCTCGACTCTGGTCGTCAGTTTATTTACAAACCTTGAATGAACATGAATATCTAGACTTCACCTCCAAATATGATGGAAAAGTGTTTGTCTTCTAAATTATGTTTTTTAGTGGGTAGGCTATAGGTTTGTCTTCAGGCACTCATTTAGCATTCTTATAAGGTATCAATTGGATTCCATGGATTGTTATAGCTTGTGTATGCAGAAGTTGTAGTAGAAAATGATGCGCATTCACATGAGATATCTATGTGACCAAATTTTTGGTCTCTAAATTCTATTCTGGCATATTGGTGCATGATCATTATATTATATTTAATTCCAAGATAGTTTGATCCAGCCTTATTTTTAGTGAAATTATGTTTGGGCTATCTATTCAATGTTAAGGACTAAGGAGTGTGAAATTAAGGGAGCATTGTTCTTAAGTTTATTCTTGTCCCTTTAAAGAGATCCGGACATAGATATTTCTTATTAGAGACTAGATATTCTAAGTGGTTTGATTTACAGTGATGTCCGTTCTCAATCTGGTTAATTGCTGTCGCCTCCCTTTCCATGTTTTTTTTGGTGGTTGTTTGAGAATCATACTATAGAATAATCAATCATACATGGCATTGTTTGTTGTCTTGGATGTAGATGGTGTTAACTACATATGATGACGTGTCTCCATTACATTGTATTATGATCCAGGGAAACCATGTTTTTGATGTTCCAGATGGTTGCAAGTTGAAAATTGCGTCGGGGAAACCAGGTGATGAAAGTTTTTCAATCCTAACTTTTTGATTTTTTTTTTCATTATCCATTTCACTAGAGCACTTAACGCGCACTCATTCTGCATGAATAAATGGTCATGCTACCAATCTATTAATGTAATAGCAAAACACCCGGTGATTTTTATGTTGTTGCATAATCATTATTTGTCCATTTAATTCTTTTATTTTTTTTCAAACTTCTTTAATCCATGTTGAGATGTGCATCTAGCTAATCTCACTAAATTTAATTACGAGTCATAAAGGTTTGATAATTGGAGACTATTTTCTAGGAATAATCTCTCTCCTAATACACCCTATTTCCTTTATTGCAAAAAAAAAAAGAAAGAAAGAAGGAAAGATAGAGGTGATAGAAGAAGCATGAATATCTAGACTTCTTTGTACCTATCCTTAGTTGGACCTAAATGGGTAAAGTGTGCAGTAGGGGACTTCATAGATTAGAGAGGGAGGGAGGAAACTGTTTGGTAAAACTAACATTTGGGGACTTCATAGATTAGAGAGGGAGGGAGGAAACTGTTTGGTAAAACTAACATTTGGACTTATTGTTCCACTTCTTTCCTCTTTTTTGACATGCAAATGATGTGATAGGCCAATCATAAAATACACCTATGTGATAAGAGGTAAAAGAGTAGCTGAGTAATGCAGGCGATGGATATGGATAGTAGGGTTAATTATCTGTTTTGTTGATTTCTTGCATTTTTCCTTTTAGCTAATGACTCAGTTAAATTAGTTTAAGAGGAGGGGGGGGTTTGTCAATGACTGTTGGGTTACGTTAGCTATGCTTTATTCTATTTTACTGATGCTCTATTTTCTATTTTAGTAGAGTGAGGGTCGATGGGCATCTGTGCATAAGATGACAGGGAAGTCTAGAAGGAAGGGAGAGAGGGATCAGATTGTGCGGGAGGTGGCTAGATCCTCAAAAACCTGGTGCCACAGTTGTCTTGAGCCTTAATACTAAAATCATTCATCTCTCAATGCTCTTGCTATTGCTCTGATTTTCTTAAGCTTTCAACTTGTCTATGGTAGTTGATCTAACATTTTAGTATTGGAGCAGTTGTGAGACTGGTGGTAATGGCTCCAAATAAGGCCGAGGCTGTAAAGGGAAGGATGATAATGACAAATTGAATGGTAGAAGTAATTTGATGGGGTTAAGGAAGATACCTAGAAGATACCACGGGAGGTAACAATGGTTAAGGTATTAAGCAGGTTGGATCAATTGTTGGGCCAAGGGGGCCAAGTGTCAGCTTAGATCAATGATGGGAAATAGGAGGGGGGGGGAGAGGACGACTCCAAACCTGAAATGGAGGTGGCGTTGGTAGGGGTTAAGGTTCAGTAGGCTAACAATTGCCTAACACGACAACTGGAATTTTCCATTTTCAATGGTGTTAACCTAGATGGATGAATGTTTTGAGCTAAGCAGTACTTTGGCCTAAATAAACTCGCTGAAGCCGAACAACTAGAGGCCGTGGCAGTGGCTATGGAAGGAAAAACTTTGGCTTGGTTTCAATATGTCGATAAAGGAAAAAGGTTCACTAGTTGGAGAAATTTTGGGACACCTTTCTCACTCGACTTTGATTGAGGCATGAAGGCTCATTTTGTGAGAAATTCTTAGTAGTTTGTCACCAGACTTCAGTTGAAGAGTAATTGGAATTCTTTAAACTATTAGTAGCTCCCCTAAAAGGATGAATGCCGGAGGATGTAATTGATAATACAATCCTGAATGAACCGAAGTCAGCAATAAGGGGAGAGGTTTGGATGATGCAGCCTAATGGATTAACTGAGATGATGGAGCCTGCCCAGATGTTAGAGGACATAGTGTTTGAAAAAGCATGCCTAAGGCCGCTTAAGGTGCAAGGCGATGGGGGGTGGGGGCTTTTTTGGTGCTAGGCAAGGCGACGTGAGTGAGGCGTACCTAAGGTGCAAAAGCACATAGGCGTGCACCTTTGAGCAAAATATCCTTTCAGTAGAAAAAAGAAAAAAAATACATAGGGAACCAATGACTTAAGGGTAGAGGAGTAAACATTTTTTGAAAAAAGGGAAGCCTATTTATAATTTTAGACTGGGAAGAACAATGGTTATTTTGGAAATATCAAGCAGGGGCTTCTACTGCCTTTCAACAAAAAAAAAAATTCATGGAGGGAGCTAGGGGAAAGGAGTAGACATGAACATGCTTTTCAGTTGAAAAAAAATCATGTAAGGAGCCAGGGACTTGGGGGAGTGGAGTAGACATTTTTTTAAAAGGGAAAGCTTATTATAGTTTTGATTGTGGAGAGCAATAGTTGTTTTGGAAAAGATACACATTCTGCAATCAACACATACTGTAAGCCCATAAGCAGAGTCAGGATCCTTAGGGAAATATAAAAAAGATAGTAAAATTCATTTTTTAGACACATAAGTAGTATTAAACTCATATAAAAAAGAAACATAGTCAGACAAAGAGACAGACTATGGTGAGTTGAGAACCAGAGACAACAAGAAGAAGTATTCTACAGTCCACACTATCTGCTAGTATTGGTAGTATTAAACTCATAGGTTGTTATTTTTCCAAGTATTTTCTTTTAACAGTATACTTTTTTTTTAAAACTTAATAATTTAATCATTTTTTAGCTTTTTTGAGCAATTTTGGTGCCTCACATGGCCTTAGCGCATGCCTTCACCTTGTGTCTAGTGTCTAGGCTCCTAGACTCCTATAGCCTAGGTGTGTCTTAGGCTTTTTCAAACACCGAGAGGACAAAAATTGGGTTGATCAAGTGGGGGTGAAATGGATCTAATATTTTGGGTGGAACTGAAGGACTGAGTCTATGCCTCACGCAGGTATCCATTGGCTCTAGGGACACTTACCCAAACTCGATTGGGCTTGAACATCAAATCAAATATGCCGAACTTCCTACCTAAGTCACAGGTGACTTAATTGCACAACTGGCTTTAGTTGGAAGAGACCCAAGTAGGTTGATGAACCTCATAGTACCCTAATGAGGGGATCCAGCGACAGCGAGAGAGAGAGGTCTATGTTACCGGTGTGATAAAAGGTACTCTAGCAACTAGTGGATGAAATGGTGACGTTGGAGGAAGGAGAAGGGAACTAGTGGGGGAACTTATTGAAGAAAATGAAGAGTTAGAAGGAGAGGTGGAGCTTTCCATGAATTTGGTGGCGGGTTTCACAACACCCCAAATGATGAAGCTTTGGAGGATTATCAATGTTGAGGGAGTGGTGACACTGATCGATTGTGGCACCACCCACAATATCATTGCAAGTGAGTTGGTAGAGAGTGAGGATTGCATTGATAGGAATAGCTTCGTATGGAGTGCTTATGGGTATGGGAAATTCTATCCAGATCCAAAGAATATGTAAAGGAGTTAAGTTATTGTTGTAGGACATTGAGGTGATAGAAGATTTCTTACCATTGAGCTTGTGAGAAGCTCATGTTATCCTAGGGAAATTAGAGCAATACAAGTTAACTGTAGGAATTTGAAAATGAAAATCATGTTGGGTAGAAAAGGAGGGTTAGGGAATCCTATTGGAGTATTGTGCATTGAATCTAGGACCGAATTCTGACTTGTTGGTTTTGGAAATCCCTCCTCAACTATGAGAAGTAGTGCAAAAATTTCCAAAGTGACAAGGGAACCTCAAGGGCCTCCCCCTTACCGTGAACTAGATCACATAATCCTCCTCATTCTAGACACCAAACTGGTAAGCGTGTGACCCAGTTGGTACCACCAAGTGCAGGAAGACAAAATTAAATACCTCGTGGGTGAGATGTTGGCAACAAGGGTTATTAGGTCGAGCCATAACCTATTTTCGAGCCCTATGCTATTACTAAAAAAATTAAAATTAAAAATGGATGGATGCTGGCCATTTTTTGTGGATTATTATGCCTTGAATAAGGTCACAATTCCAAATAAGTTTTCTCTACCCATTATTGATGAGTTAAGTAGAGCAACAATAGTTTTAAAGTTGGACTTGAAGTTTGGTTATCATCAAATCAGAGTGAGCCTTGAGGATATTCAAAAGACTACAATCTACATAGACGATGGGCATTATGAATTTCTAGTAATGTCATTTGGTCTTACAAATGTCCCTGCCTTTTTTCAGCCATTGGTGAATGAGGTATTTAGGTTGTTCCTTTAGAGATTTGTGTTATCATTTTTTGATGATATGTTGGTGTACAACCCCTTTATGGAACACCATATTTGTCATATGGCCTTCGTATTTGAAACACTAAGTGCTAGTGCTTCGATGGTGAACGTGAAGAAGTTTGCTTTTGGCTAGTTGAAACTAGAATATCCGGGGCACATTATTTTTGCAAGAAGAGTTGTAATTGACCCTTATAAGCTCTAGTGCATGAAGGATTGAGTAGTTCCTAAAACATTGAAGGAGTTATGGGGGTTTTTTAAGGATTGACAGGGTATTATTGTAAGTTCATGTAGAACTATGGACATATAACTACTCTCCTTACAACACAGTTGGAGGAGGACATTGAAGCTCAAGAAACATTTTATAAGTTCAAGCATGCTATGTTATCAGTATTAGTTCTGATTTTAAAGAGCCCTTCGTGGTAGAGATTAATGCTTCAGGGATTGGGATAAGAGTTGTCCTAATGCAAAAATAGCATCCTATTGCTTATTTCAATTGAGCCTTGGGACAATGGGTGTGCTTGAAGTCTATCTATGAAATGGAACTTATGGTAGTGTTGGCCATACAAAGAGATCAGATCTTGGCCCTATCCTCAAAACAGATGCAAGTTCTCCAACTGGGAATTTTTCCACCAGGGATATATATGAAAAAATAAGACCTCGAGGACTGGATGTGGATTGGTTCTACCTTGAGTGGAAACAGGAGGGAGCCCCAAGACACAAATTTATCAGCTGGCTCACTTGTAGAAATGCCCTACTTACAAAAGAAAAACTTCATGGATGGGAGGTTATTAATAATGCAAGCTGTGAGACATGTGACAATTCTACTGAAACTATAGACCATGTTATGGTTCAATGCCAAATTGCAAATGAATGCTGGAGACAAATTCTGAACTGGCTAGGATGGTGTCACTGGAGCACTAATTTGATACAGATGTTAACATGACTCATCAAACATGCCAAGAGAAGACAAGGGAGAGCTGGTTTATTGAGATTGACAGCTTCTGCAGTGCTCTATGAACTCTAGGCTTACAGAAATCAAGTTATCTTTCAAGATAGAAAACTGCAGACCCATGAAATTGTGAGAAAAATTATGACTCATGTATATATTAGTGTTTATCATTGCAGTAGGTTCAATAAGTATAGGACTAGTTTAGAGAAGCTCGATAGATAAGTCTATCTCTTTTCTTTGTTTCCTGCCTGGTTGTACTATTATTTCCCATTTTGGTTATTAATGAAATTTCTTTAATTACCAAAAAAAAGAGACACTGCCTTGTGGATCAAAAGTTCACTAGTTAGAAGAGCCTTAAATTTTTGTTAGAGAAGCGTATTATACCCGAGGAACATTTTAAGTGGGCAACCAATCTTTGCAGTTTTAATTTTGACATCGAATACAAGTCGGGGTGTGAGAATAAGGTAGCGGATGCCCTCTCATGGGTGGAGACAACAACAATTATTTTAGCTTTGACTGCAACATAGGTGGATGACTGGAGCTCTCTTCAATCTAAAGTGGCTGCTAAACCCTATTTTGAGCATATTTTGCACGAGTTGCAGCAAGGAAATGTGGTTAGTACTGATTATAACATGAAGTAAGGGAATTTGTTGTACCATGAGCGTTTAGTCATACTTTGACAACCCCCTTGGAAGAGCAAACTGCTATCTTGAATTCCATGGGGAGGCATGAGAGGTCATTCAGGCACATTGAGGACATTTCACAAAATGGCCGAGGAAGCTTATTAGCCAGGCATGAGGAAGGCAATACATGAGCATGTGGCTAGGTGTGCAGTATGGCAACATAATAAATATCAGATTCCATTGGCCTACTACAACCCCTGCCTATTCCTCAAGGTTACCTTGTTTGAAAGGATATGATTGTGTCATGGTAGTAGTGGATCATCTATCCAAGTATGCACTACTTCATTCCTATAAAACATTCGTTCAATGCTAGGCTAGTAGCATCTGTGTTTATTAAGGAGGTTATTTGTTTACATGTTCTTTCTAAATCCATGGTATCGGACAGTGACAAGGTCTTCATGAACAACTTCTAGAAGTAGTTTATTTAGGATGTAGGGCACTACACTTCGATTTAGCTCAGCCTATCATTCCCAAATGGATGGCCAAATAGAGGTGGTCAACTAAAGTTTGGAAACTTACATTGCTTTGCTAGAGATAAACCCAAGTAGTGGGCTAGGTGGATTCCTTGGGCAAAATTTTGGTATAATACTTCATATCACTTGGCCATTCAAGCTGCTCCCTTCATTGCATTGTATGGTTGTGATCTCCCACCAATACTGCATTGTGAGCAAGGTAACACACCATTGGTGTTTGTAAATAAAGATTTGATGAGGAGGGATGCAATCTTGGCTGAGTTGAAGGATCATCTTCAAAGAGTGCAAACACGAATGAAGCAATGGGGGTATAACAAGAAGAGAGATTAGACTTATACAGTAGGGGATTGGCAGCCAAGCTCAACCTTTCATTCCTGTTTTGATCGATGTGATGGAGTGGAGAATGGAACCTTATGCTTTGCTTGACATGTGTTATAATGCTATGGGGATACTAGAGGTTTTGATTAAGTGGCGAGGGCTACTAGGAGTTTGAAGCTTCATGGGAAGAGTTTTGTAACACCCCTATTTTATTAGCTAATTTTTTTTTTTTGCTTTTGTGTAAGCGTTAATTAATAAATTGCATAGTGTGACCGTTATACTTAGTATAAGTTCCACTCCATCGCCTTTCTTATGTCATGTGTCAAGGTTAAAATAAAACATAACTAAAGTAAATTAGCGGAAATATAAATAATATATAATAGAGTTACAAATAAATGTTGTAGCACAATATTGTAACCAAAGTACATCAATGGACATAAGAGTCCATAGGAAAACCAATCGTAACAAAATCAGCACTCGAATGTACAATTCTGGTTTATCGTAACTCTTGGACCTAACAGCCTATTTTGAAAATATAACCTCTTCTCAAGGACTCCACTTATCCTATCAACGCTTATAAGATTTTTATGCCACTCTATGATCCTCGCATAATCATCTGTAAAAGTAGTATTAGTACAAATTCCTCGTACTGAATAAATCACAATACTTCATAAGAGGTCGCATATCCACGTTTTACATAATCACATAAAAACTGAAAAGAATACTTTTAAGTACAAGGCATGGACCATGCAAACATTATTATTCATAGAGAAACATATATTAATGTCAAAGTTTCAACTCAATAATAAAACATATCGATCTACTTCTCATCATTTCAAAGTGCAAAGTCATATTCGATTAGTTAAATATATTCCAATCATAATGGTAGGGTATTAAGGTGACTACCAAGACAATAATCTAAAACAATACCAAGGTAGGACACTAAGGTGTTGACCCAACCAAAAAATCCAACATAAATCAAGGTAGGACACTAATGCAATTACCAAACCAATAATCTATTTATTTTATTTTATTATACCATAATCATTTTCACTTTTACTTCTTTACTCGAGAGGGATACAAATCAATCTAATGACACAGTGGTGCACTTGATTATATTGGTGCTCGAAAGTAACACTATACCTTTACTTTGAATCTAGGGACGCAACAGTATGTCTGGTCTTACCGGCACCTAAAAGCAACACAGTATCCTTCCATTTTCGGTCACCTAGTTTTTAAATATTGACACCTCCTATAAGGTCTGTAGGTCATTTATAGAGTAGATTAGGGCCTTAAACTAGGGCACGATAGTCCACCAATGAACCAAAATAAAGAGGGCTTACACTTTAGCTTTAAGGTAGTGATCTCTAAGAAGCAACCATTTCCAACTCGAGGTCTTTCACTCTAAGTATTAATATTTTATAAGGTGATTACATAAGTCATGTATGGTACAAAAATTTTCATTTTCCATACTTCACCAGTTTCCTTTTCATTCTATATTATGTAGGTGAATCCTATGGTCATAGGTTTATGTCGGGCCAAATCAAAGCTAAGGTTAACCTATCAAAAATCTAAGGCTATCCTAGCATTCAATTATTTATAAAAGATGAATTAGGTCAAATTTATCAAAATACCCTTCAAAACCTCAATTTCACCATTTTATTCATTTTCGTATTATACATTATTATTATAAGAGATTTGTCATTAACAAGAAAAAAGGCCATATTCCACATTATTTTAGCACTAGGTGATCCTTAAGCTTCTGTAATTAAATGTATTTTTCAAATTTCCTACATTTAATGGGTTGCGCTGACCAAAATCCTATGCGGCTATCACATATCACAGATTCCATGTACCATATGCTTGTATATGTAAAGCATAACATATCATTTAAATAGGAATATTATCATCATATTACATGCAGGAAACTACTGTAACCCTAGGCTATATGAATAAAATTTATCATAAGCTAACCCTAATCATGTGCATATGTATCTAGGTGAATTATCATAACCCTACTTCCATGTATGAGCATTCATGAGGAATTTGTCATGCGATTTGAATTATAATTTGATAAGAATGGAAATTTTAACAAAATATTAGACATACGGATGTAAAACATTTGACATATTACCATGTATACAACCTACTTATCAGCAATCGTGTATATCATCCCTTCAACATATTATAATTTTATCATGCATGTTAAAATATTCGAAAAGCGTAAACCCTAACATGATTCTAGGTCTAAAAGTTCCTAGTATGCTAGTGCATAATTTCTACCTTCCGATGAATGATTGAATTTACCTAATTCATGTTTACACAAAAGAAGTCTTTTCCAAAGCTCTCAAGAAATACCTAGTAATTTAATATCCAAACACATACATATGTTAACATATAATATTACACAATAATAATCCACAATTACTAAAATAATTAAGGGCTACTAACCAGTTGAATAAGCAAGAGGAAAGCCGAGGGGAAAACTTAGCATCAAAGGAGAAGTATTGTCTGAGAAGAGTGGAGGGTGGCAACGATGAGAATAGCCGGTGTTAGGGATCAAGAATGGTGAGAATGGCTGAAGGTGGGTTGGGGGGGGGGGAACGACAGCCATGGTGCAGCGAAAAGGGAGAAACAGAAGGGCAACACAAAGGTTGAAGGAGGGGGAAGTAGTGTTAGTAAAAATGGGTGTAGGGAAATGACGGAGCTTAAGCCAAAATGGATGAAGTTGGGAGTCTAGAGCTACTGGAGTTATGGACAAATGGAAGAGGAGGGCAATAATAGGTCTGGCTAAATGAGATGGGGAAGGAACGACAGCTAAGGTTGGTGGTGGGGTGGTTAAATCGGTGAGGGGTGCCAAAGGTAAGAAAGGAGGAAAAATTTGCAAAGGATGGGAAGGTTGCGGGATGTTTATCTATGGGTGTAGGGGAGGTTATGACATGGGTGGTCGGTGCAAGGTATGGAGGTTTGGTGGTGGTGGCTGGTGGGTGGTTAAGGGTGGCGGTGGGGGTTGGTGTTACAAAATAAAAATTGGTGGTGGAAAGGGCATCGGCAGGGAGAATAGAGGGAGAGTTTAGTGTGTAAGAGGGAGCTCAAGTGAGGTAAAAATTGCAAGATTGCCGAAGGCTTTTTGGCACAATATAGGAGGGAAAAGAAGTGGTATGAGTAGGGGGTTGCGTGTAGGGAAAAGGGGAGCAAAACTAGGAGAGCAAAACATGGGGGAGAGGGGGGTAGAGTGCAGAGGGATGGTTCGCAAGGTAACGTGCTAGGGTTAGGGAGAGTAGGGTGATGATTAGGGAAAATCTAGCATAGTTTAGGGATAGGTTAAAGTGAAATATCTAGATAAAGATTTAGGATAAAAATATTATGTTGAATTTAAGGTTATCGGATTATGTTTATTTGATGAAACAGATACCAGTTACGACCCAACCTAGGCTTAACATTTAATATGCACCCTCTAATATATTTGAACCTAATTAAATTTTATAACTAATAAGTCGTAATAATATTATGCATATTAACAAAATGTTTATTATCATATATCCTAAAATAATAATTATAACTAATGCACATAATTACCTGTGTTAATTAGCGTTTTCTAGAAATAAGATATTACAAGTTTGGTCTCCTCAATCATTAGTTTCGTGCATTTCACCTTGAGGACTTGGTGAATCTTCAAGGTGAGTGTAATGATAGGCCAATCATAAAATACATCTATGTGAGGAGCAATAAAAGAGTAGTTGAGTAATGCAAGGTGCTAGATATGGATGGTAGGGTTGATTATTCATTCTTTTGTTGATTTCTTGCATTTTCCCCTTTAGCTAACTAGTTAGTTAAATTGGTTTAGTTGGGGGGGGGGAGGGTTTGTTAGTGACTGCTGGGTTTCATTAGCTATGCTATATTCTATTTCACTTATGCTCTTTTTTCTATTTTAGTGGGGTTATGGTTGTTGGGAATGTGTATAAGATGACAAAGGAGTCTAAAAGGAAACCAGGGAGGGATTAGTTTGTGTGTGAGGTGGCCAAACTTGGTGCCACAATTATCTCAAGCCTTAATACTAAAATCACATATTTCCCAATTCTCATTCATCTCTCAGTGCTATGACTATTCCTTCGATTTTCTTAGCTATCAGACTGTTTGTGGTGGATTCATCTAACACAATGTTATCATAGTGTGATACAAAAAAGTGCATGAGATCCATTTCTTTTGGGTTAACTATTGTGTAATAAGCAATTTATTTACTTATTAACAATTCTTAATTAATTTCAGGTTTATTAGTGCAACTGGACCCTATTGATGCTGATAAGATGGATTGTGGAAGCTGGTTTTGGAATTACAGTGTAGAGGGTGCTCACATAAAGTTGGAATTGGTAGAGCTGTAAATGTATAAGTGCATTATTTATGTGAATCTTGGTTCACAGAGGACTTGAGCTGATCTTTTAATGCCAGCATGCATGTCTTTGGTTGGTTGAATAGAAATTAAGCCGTTAAGAGATTCATTTTGTAATAAGCTGATGTAGCTATGTGTAGTCTTACAGATAATGTAAAATGTTTGTAAATGAAAACATTATTATTTTTTGAGCAGCTGTTTGTGTTTTCTATGCTTTAGAAGATACTCAGTGCACAATATTACATTTTTTTCCTTACAATACCGTCACATATAGGTTACCCTAATTCTGTACCTATTGTAGGGAATGTGTAGCAATAACTGCAATACTCATTGTACATATTATTCTTTTAATGTCATTTATAGTCTTTAATATTCTTGAGAATTTTGGCAGGATAGTTATATCTTTGGTCATACTATGGTGATTATGGATGCGAATTCTACCCATGTTTCTGATAGTATGAAGTCCATAGAGGCATCTGACAAGTAGTTTTGCAATATGCCTACTAAAGTTCTTTGGAGTTTGATACTATTTGGTTGGAGGGCTTTTCTTGATCATGATCTTGCAATTTATCTTCAATTTTGCTTTTGTGATTGATTTAATGTGAGAGAATCTTCCTCTAGCATGAGCTGATGCTAATTCTGAATAACGTAGAATCTTGTGTAGAAGCATCTTTTTATCTATGAAAATGTATAATGGTTTGGTAAACTTGGAAATTTTTTTACCACTTTAATGGTTGAATTATTATGCATGTGTTTTTAAGAGTTCACTGCAAAAGGAGTATGGAGAAAGGTGATAAAGTGATGCATATTATGTCAGAGAAGGCTGATCTAGGTGTTGGAGGGGTTGAGTGCAATTTTTGAGGCCAGGAGTTTGATTGCAGGGATGAAGTTAGATTCGCTGCTACAGTCTACAAACCGTGTGAAATGGTGATTACATTTTTTTGTATCAAGCACTTAAGTAGGTTGCAATATCATATTTGTGTCAATAACTTTTATATCCTAAGAATCAATAATAATCATATCTCCTTTTACTGCTACTACTGCATGAAGCTATTGTCTTGGTGATATCAGCTAACGAAAACAAAATCATACTTGAATCAAGAAGAACTGGCATCTTACTAATGTTTGAGATTCTTGAAGAACTCTAGAATAACTGTGTGAGATGGATACAATATATGACCTCAACTTTCTATCTATTATTAGATTCCAAAGAAAAAAAAAGATAGAAGGATAGAAATCCAACTAAGTATAAAGGTGAGAAAGGAAAAGGAAATAGAGAAGCAGCGGAAAGCTGCTTCAGTGAACTATTGAGACCAACTTAAATTTATCTCCTCTATTTATTTCATCAGCTTGAGAGAACAAATTACAAGAGGTGCATGATATATGTATATATATAGCCAGGTAATGCACTACAAACCAAGAAGGATAGAAGAAATAGAAAACTTGCAGGCTTAGCCAACAAAAAGATCCTACAGGAGTAGCTAGGTGGCTGTGGTAGTTGGGGATCAACCGCCAACCTACTGCTATGACTGAGGGGCTATAATAGCCAAGACCCCAAACCAACTCCCAGGCACAGAAGAAAAGGAATGTTCTGCTGCCAGGGAATATACGACGATTCCAACATCTCCTTTAAGTTAGAGGTGATGATGGACTCAACACACCCAACTTGCCCAAAATTAAATGATGCTGTCTTCTTAGTAAGGCTTTAGTCATCATGTCGGCTAGTTGGTCTTATGAGTGGACATGATGGATAGAAATCCAGCTTGGATGTGCTTTGTTCTTTCATAAAAGATGGGGTTTTGGGTAATGTGCATGTCATCTTGACTGTCACACTTTAAATGCACTGGAGTGACCAAGGTTATGGATAGATCTCCCAATAGTTTGGTGAGCCATGCAAGCTCTTCCGTTACATGCCTCATTGATCAATATTCTGCTTCTGTAGATCAGAGGGCCCTAGTGTGTTGTTTCTTAGATTTCTAGGATATAGGGCTATGTCCCAACATGATATATTAACCACGCATACTTCAACGGGTGCTTGGACAAGTAGCCCAATCTGAATCGCAACAAGCGTGCAAATCAAAGGAATTTGATTCATTCATGAATAATCCCTAACATGGATCTAGGCATACGTATCTTAAAGTGTGGAGGGCTGCCTTCAAATGAGGCTCTTGAGGGGTGCTCATGAGCTGGCTAAGATACCAAACTGTATGGCACAAATTTGGTTGAGTGTGGGGTTAAACAATTTAACTTTCCAACAAGTCTACGATAGTATTTAGGATCACCTATAGCTGTTGCTTTAGTTGGGCTAAGTCTAATACCCATAGGTAAAGGGGCATGAGCTTCCTTTTGCAGACTCGCAGCTATTTCATGATATCCTTCCCAAACATTCATTGAGTTAATATAATTCCCTGAGGTTCTTGCAACAACATAATCCCAACGAAAACATGCAGTGATCCCAAGTCTTTGATCTTGAATTCTCCATGTATGAATGGCTTGAGTGAGTTGATTTCACTTAAATCATTCCTTGTGATGATAATGTCATCGACATACACATCCAGGAATATTGAAGTCTCACCTCCTTTCCTAATAAAGAGTGAGTAATAATTCTTGGAATTTAGATAGCCTCGAGATTCCAAGGCTACCGCAAGTATGTGGTACCATTGACGTTAAGGCTGCTTGAGTCCACACAGGGACTTGAGCAATTTGCACACAGTTGTGGAGCTAGGAATGCTAAAACCGGGGGAGAATCATGTAGATCCCCATGCAAGAAGACATTAATGAAATCAAGCTGAAAAATCGGCCAATGCCTTTTAACAAAAACAACCATTAAAGTGCAGATAGTGGTCATCTTTACCATTGGAGAGAAAGTTTCAGTGTAATCTATCCCCTTTCTTTATGTATAACCTCGCACCGCAAGGCTTACCTTGCATTTTTCTATGGTTCCATTTGCACGATGCTTCAATTTATACACCCATTTGCAGTTGATAGCTCTTTTTTTAGGCATGATTTCAATGAGCTCCCACGTGTGGTTAGCCTTCCAGGCTAAGAATCCTAAGAAGTTTCTATTGCTATAGGTACCATAGATTCATATTGTGGTTCATAAGGTAAGTCAAGGATGGGAACAAGAAGAGTGGGAGATGATGGATGATTTTTTGTGATAGGGAGATGTGTGTTCATGGAAAACTATGTCCCGGGAGATGTGAATTTTATGGTTGATGAGATCCAAAACTTTATAGGCTCTCTTCCCAAAGGGTTATCCTAAAAACACACAAGGTAAGGCACACGATTAAAATTTATCTCTATGTGTTATGTTGGTAGAAATATATCATAGGCACCTGAAAATTTTGAGGTGTGAATACTAAGGTTTTGAGTTAAAAAAGAGCTCAAATGGAGTCTTCCCATGAAGTACCTTTGAAGGAAATCTGTTTATTAAATAAGTTGCTTTCAAAACACAATCTTACCAATATTTGAGAGGAACATTGGATTGAAAAAGGAGTGCATAGACAGTCTCTAACAAATGTTTGTGTTTCCATTCAACTACTCCATTTTATTGGGGTGTCCTGGGACAAGATGTTTGGTGAATAATTTCATGTTTTATAAGGAAGGTAGTTGCTTCTAGAGATGACTCCAATTCCAGGGCATTATTAGGCTGAATGGTCTTAATTTTCTTATTGAATTGTGTTTCAACCATTCAAATGAAGGTTTTGAGGATCAAGAATGCATCATCCTTGGATGCCAGCAAGTGCGTCCAGGTAGTTCTGCTATTATCATCTACAATGGTGATGAAATGCCTATGTCCATTGTAAGTTTGAGTGTGATAAGGTTCCCAAGTATCCATATGGATGAGATCAATTTTTTTTTTGCTATATCATGCTATGGGGAAAGGGAGAATAGGCTTGTTGAGCCTTTGGACATATATGATAGGGAAATTAAACAAATCTATTATCATTGTCTTCGAAAAGATTTAGTTATTTATTTATTTTATACATAGGTAAATGTCCTAGGCTATAATGCCAAAGCCAAACATTGTTCTTTTGAGGAAAGGAACATCTTAGGAGACCAAGAGCGCCCAAACTATCATCAATATAGTTGGCAGTGAAGGACTTAGAAGAAAAGTTGGCTGGCGACAACAATTGATAGTCATGGAATTGAGATGGGTTGGTCATGGATGAAAGCCACTCTTCATGGAGTAGATACAACCCAGAGTGCAACCTGTCAAGAACCAATGGCCTCTTCTGAGAAGCAGTCTAAAAGACACACCGGTTAATAGTGAAAATGATGCTGCTATTGAATTGTGTAGCAAGCTTGGATATAGATAAAAGGTTATAATTAAATTTGGGTACAAACAAGATATCATGTAGGACAAGAGAGTGACATAACTGCACAGTGCCCTTTTGAGTAACAAGAACTTTATTTCCATTAGACATAGTGATGGTGTAGGGATGTGATAAGTCTATTAGGTTGGTAAAGGAGTGTAGGGTGTCGCACATGTGGTTACTGGCTCTAGAATCAAGGATCTAGATTTTTGGAATGGCCATGGCTTGTACGCATTGATTGCATGAAATCAAATCATCAAAGAAAATCCTAGTTACACTACCAACAAAGTTAGCTTGTTGATGGAGAGGAAGCCACGGTGTAAGGGCTGTCACCCACTAAGCTAGAAGGTCTGTCTAATATTCTTAAGAGTTTATGATACTGCTATGAGGTGAGCTTAGGAAGGCTTCCAGTGCTTTAGGTGCCTTCAAAATGATTTTCCTCACCTAGCTGGTTGTTTGAAACTTGTCCAGCAAACTTCATTTCCTTTCCTTGCTTGAAGTTTGTTGGAAAGCCATGAAGTCTGAAGCATTGATCCTTAGTATGCCCAACCTTCTTGCAATACTCACAGACATAGGTAATTTTCTACCCTTTTTCTCCCCGTTTTTGGGTTGAAGGAATTGGCATTCATTGATGCTACCTCAACAAAGATGGGAGTTCCAACACATATGCCTCATTTTTTTCTTCCTACAGAAACATGGAGTAAGCTTGTCTAATTGTGGAAAGGGGACTCATGAGTAGAAGGCTACCTTGAATACTTGTGTAGCTATCATTGAGTCCCATTAATAGCTGTATAACTTTTTTTTGTTAAAAGAAATTGTTCTAGGATTGAATAGCTCCACAATTTCATGATGGGAGAATGCTTAAGGCATAGATTTCATCCCATAACATCTTAATTTTTGTGAAATAAGTAGTAATGGTATTGCTGCCCTATGCAATTTGGCTTAGCACTTGTTGTACTTGGAAAAACTAAGTTCCATTGGCTTGACCATATCTCTCAGCTAGTCCCCTCCAAATCTCCTTAGTAGTTTCTAAGTAAATTACACTTTCACTTATATCTTTACTCATAGTGTTCAAAAGCCATGAGATTACCATGCCATTGCAGCACCCCCATGCCTCATAATCATTTGAACTTGTCGATGGTTTAGTGTAAGTCCCATCGACAATTCCTCTTTTGTTCTTGGCATTTAGAGTAATTAGCATACTCCTTCTTTCGATCAAAGGCCTTGGATACCAACAAGAGACCTAGATTATCTCTAGGATGAAGATAAAGGTGTGAGTGAGGATTAACGGTCGAAGGATTAGTGTTTGGGCCAATCTAAGATTCAGACGAATTGTCATCTCCCATAATGATAGGGAAAATGAGAGTTCAAAAATAGAGGATGTAGGGATTAGGCTAACAACAACTTTGATCATGAAGTAAAAAAAAATAAAAAATAGAAGGATGGAAATCTAGCTAAGTATAAAGCTGAGAAAGGAAAAGGAAATAGAGATGTAGGGGAAAACTACTTTAGTGAGCCATTGAGACCAAAATAAATTTATCTCCTCTATTTCATTTCATTAGCTAGAGAGATAAAATTACAAGAGGTGCGTGCATGGGTATATATATATAGCTAGGTAATGCACTATAAACCAAGAAGGACAAAAGAAAAAACACTTGGTATCCTAGCCAACATAAAGACCTTGCAGGAGTAGCTTGGTGGCTGTGGTAGTTGGGGACCAACTGCCAAACTACTGCTATGACTGAGGGACTATAATAGCCAGGACCCCAAATCAACTCCTAGGTGTAGAAGAAAAGGAATGTTCTACTGCCAGGGAATATACGACAATTCCAATAAATTGAGCCAAAGATTTGAGTCTCAAAGTATACCTTCTTGTTATTTACCAACATTTTCTTTCCCTTTTAAATTTGAGACTCTTACTCTCTATCAAGTGTAATGGGATAGAAAGTAGCAGTACTTTAGTAATTGAAACAATTTATCAACTATTCTTTAAGCTTTTAGACATGCATCAGCTTTCTACCTCTAATATGATGGGACAACATATTGGTATGTTAACATATTAGCTATTTCATTTATTTTACATTGGCACATTCCTAAAAGAAGCTAAACTCAAAAGATCAATAGGGAACCAACTATCTACTTTTTCCAGTCTTTACCTTATCTGTAGAGAAACATGGTAGCTAACCAAGCAATGCCATGGAATCTTAAGTTATCACAACTTTCTTATCCAGCAACATCAGGAAGCTATGCACTTGTCCCTATAATCACCATTCTTAGTATGTTAGAGTTGTATATTGAAAGATAATGTAGTGCTATGCAGTGTCCTTTTTCCTTCTATAAGATTGCCTTCTTATAAGAGAGTCACCTAGAGAAGAATGGTCATTGGATGAACTCAGAATGTCACCATGTTGTCATCTACCATTGATGAGCTAAAGATTGTTGCTGTTGCATTTTCTAGCCCTTTTAATACCTCTAATACTTCTGATATGCTACTTAAACTCCATATTCCACTATTAGCACCTCAATTTTGTTTGGGAAAGATTTAGTAGGGTAGTAATGGAGTGTTTTTGGGTTTGGAAAAATTTATGATGTACCACGTATAAAATAGCTTCGGCTAGCTCTAGTCTCAACACTTAACCCTCTAATAACCTGTCCTTATTTTTGTGAGCATATAATCCGATAATGTTGTTTCACATTATCTATGGTGATGTTGTTGCAAGTTTCCAATCTAAAAATTGTGCTATTCATTTAGTGTCAGTATATTCTTTTCTCATGATAATTTTTTTAAAAAATTTTATCGTCATCATTATCATCATAAAAATCATTCTCTTATAGTTTTATGTTGCTATTGCTCCTTTTTGGGGCATTTGGAAGTGACCACTAAAATTCATCCACTAAAGTATTTTGCTTGGGCTCAAGTAGTGGATTACTCTTAAGGGCATTACTAGGTATTAGAGCATGTAATCTTTGAACATGTCTAATTTTCTACATCGATCGACTACAAAGAGAGAAATGGAATATCATTTGTAAGTTCATCTGGAAGTTACAATTATAGATCCATTGTCTAGGGAAATGGGGTAGCAAAAGTCAACTAGAATATATGAAAGTACAGTTTGAAATGATGACTGACAGGAGTAATACCTAATGGAGCTAAAGTCTTTTTGGATTGGCAAAAATTATGTTACTGGACTTCATTACCTTAATGAATGACACATAAGAAATAAGGTTGTTAATATTAGGGAGGATACCAAGTAGGGATGTAACTGGTGTGGGGGGGTTGATAGAAATCTAATGGTTTTTATCTGATAGATATTTAAATAGATATAGATAAATGGATATAGATGATAAAAAAATATCTTTTATATAGATACAGATATGAGATATCCATATCAATATCTGTACCCATACTCATATTCATATCCATTTATGTTTATTCGATATGTAATCTTTTTACCCTTAATTTTAAAATAAATATAGTATAAATTAAGGTTAAAATTATCATCTATTTTAACTTAAAATGGGTTTATCCTTCAAAAATGTATTTATCTGCTGGATAATATTTGTTAATAGTTAAACTGATAATTTGTTAGATAACGGATATCCATCGGATACGGATATGTATGTGTTAGTAGATATCCATTCGGATACAGGTATAGATTCAGGTATGGATTTTCTTATTGGGTATAGGTACAGATATGGGTGTATCTGTCCCATTTACATCACTACTACCAAGCCCCCTATACCTACTTCTTTTCATGGTTCTGCGTTCTACTTTCAGATCTCTCCATAGTCAACTTATATTTTTTTTGCTGATTATTCTCAGAATATGTTTGGCCTCTTCTAAGGTGATGAATATTCTATTATTGCTTACCATTTATTCAATTGTAGGCATTATTTTAATTAAGTCTTTCCTCTCCAAATCCATGGGTCGACAAATAATTCTGCTTTTTTTGCGTGCTAAGCTTCACTTGCCATCTTACATCTCTTGTCTGTTCAATTAGTACCCGATGATACTATTTACACCATACTTAGTGTAAATAGTAGACACATAATTTCAATCAACATCCTTTCCATGTCCCTAATCCCAAACCATCCTTGATCCTATGGCCTCCTCTCCACCTCCCCTATTACTCACTCCTCAAATTGTAGGTTCATGCTTAATGATTAATCTTTCACCCTTAGCCAATTAAACCAAATGGACTAGTATCAACCTTGAAGAAATCCTCTAACCCTCACATTTTTCATTGCAATCAACATTTGGTTATATTCTTAGCTTTGCACCAATGTTAATGCCTTCCCTCCATATTTTGACATCACATGAGGATGTGTCATGTTCTCTTACATTTGCATTGTACTCAACCTTTTGGGTATCTTGCTTGTGGATTTCTATGTTGCCTTAAAGATCCAACTTGATCTTTGTCACCTTACCATTTCACCTATTTCCAATTGTGCTTAACCAATCATATTGGTACATTTATGTAAATTAATAATTAAGTATGTGCCAAGCTACTACATACAATTACTAATTAAGTATGTGCCAAGCTACTGCATACCTAAGGAAATTCCAACTTTTCTTAGTTTCTTTCAATTTCCTTCCTAGTTGAATAAAATTTCCCTATTTTCATTGACCTCAAGAAATGATTATGAAACCCTAGCTAGGAGTTGTTTTGTCTAGATCAAATCTAAACACTTGCATTTATATTTTGAAAATTGTATATTTTTATCCTCAATGATAAGTATTGTTTCCTTAAATTGATATAAGAAAAAGAATATACTTTTCTTTTAAAAAATGTGTATTTTTGTTATAATTTTTTATATTTTTGTCCTAAAGGATGTGTATTTTCAATATATTTATCTTTTTTTTTATATTTTCTAAATTAAATATTTTGTATTTTTCTTTAGAAAAATGTGTAATTTTCCCCAAATAACTTGTATATATAACATGGGCATTCATCCCATATAGTTGTATAGTTGAAATAATGCCTACTTTTCTTTGGGAAGATGTGTATTATGTTATTAAAGAATGCATATTTATAATATTTATTAGTTATACTATACATGTAACACTCTCAAATTTTACTATTTAAAATTTTAAAACGTTATAGAAGTAGGAAAAAATTAAAATAAACACTTTGACAAAAAGTAGGATACTTTTGCTATATCTAACATAAGATAGATGGACCACCATTTGTCTCTTCCTATAAGGTTGTGATACTAACAAAAACCAAAACACTAGAAAAAAAGATGAGTACATAGTGTAAAAGAAAGAAATAATTTGATTGCAATTCCAAAAGCATAGTTCCCAAATACATGTTAAACCAAAAGTAGATATAGATGGAGACAACTTATACATCCTAAATGAAAAATCTAATAAGATATAGAAGGCGTTATGTGATAGATAGCTTAACTCTCTCTTCCAAATCCCTAAGACTCCCACAATAAAGGTTGTCTATTAATTGACTACTCATACCTGCATAGAGTCATTTGCTTGTGGGATTGAGTAGGTGACCGAACGAATGACTACATCAATACATTACTGTAATACCCCAAATTTTAAAAATTATAAAATAAGAAATTATTGTGTTTGATGGAAATTGGATAATTTTTTATCTTAATTTAGAACTATAGTTTAGGTTTGATGCAATAAGAAATTTGAAAAAGTTTGGAAAATTGCATAAAGAGAGTTTTTCCTAGATAATAGATTGGCTAGTTTACGAAAACCAATCAATTGGGTTTTTAGGTTGAGTGATTTTTGAAGCTTGAGTTTCTAAAAAATTTCTTACATCAAGATGGGAATTTGATAACCCAATTCTAAGTTGTTACTGACTAATCCTTAACCCTTTTGATCATTTATCCATCTTTAATTTCCGTCTTGAATAGATTTAAGGGCCCGATTTTGACAAAAGAGGGACGATGACCTCACTCTTTGTCTTCTTCTTCCTCTCTCCACCACACAAATCTAAAAAATATGCTTCGATTTCAAAGTATCACTACATAATTGAGAGATTCGCTTCTCATGTCGATCTATCATTTCCTTTTTTGTGGTCAATCTTTTATGCATGAACTCGACTTGCATTCTCTAGAAAATCACCATTTGAGCTCCAAAATAAAATTCAACCTATTCTTGATCAAAAATTTCATTTAGAATATATTAAAATTATAAATTTAGGGTTTTCAATATATTGTATATCCTCACTCGTTCCTTAGCCCTTTCGTTGGCATAAATAACCCTAATCATCTCTTCTTCTTACTTTTCTTTCAGTCCCTGAAATACCTAATTTTCTCAAACACATTTCCTAATTTTTCTCCACATTAAGCTTTAATGCTAATTCAATTCACTTTTCTAATCCTTTCTCTAGATCCCTATTGTTTTAATCTTAAGCAACAAAGAGTTCAATTTAGAGTGAAATTAAGTTTGTATTCAGCTGACTCGTCCCCTATTTTTATCTTAGAGGTGGTTAGTTTGATATATTTTCTAACTTCAATTTCTTGATCTTCAAAGGTTATTTGATTATTTATGAGTTTTAACATTTTTTTTAATGTTTTAGAAGTTGAAATCTTTCAACTTAATGTTTTTCCTCTTTGGTGGAAAAAATTTCTAAGCTTCAAGTAATTCATTCTTACCTTTGAAATGTGGCTTGGATAAGCATGTAACTTAGTGTACTATGTTAAATGTTAATCTTTATATTCTTGTATGCAATTTTGGCTTTTTAATGATGTATGTTTGATTATTTAAAATTTCTAATAAAAGGGGCTTGATTTATGAGAATTAAGGATGATTGCTTGTAATTGAAGCATACTTCAGTTTATGGGCATTTTAAATCTCAGTTTTATGCTATAGCAATGTTATGTTTTGGATGCGGTAATATTTTGGAGTTTGAATCATGTTAAAATATTTGTTATGTGTTGCTTAGAAGTAGACCAATTGACTTGTTCTTAGAATAGTCGTCTGGTTGGTTCAAACAAATTGGTTGGGTGGTTGGTGGTGACTTTGGTTGCTCCCTACTTAAACCTATTGTTCAGTGTGTTAGAACCAATCAATTGGTCGTATAAAAGTTGACTGGTCTGACCATACATATCAAATGATTTAAAGAAACTCTGAAGTTAACCGAGGTGAACATATCAACCAGTTTAGCTAAAATGTGGTATTTTTTTTTCTTTTTGAACTTTACACATTTGAAGACAATAAATAATGCTATAATACGATTATTTCATGATGAGAACACATATCTCGGCATAAATCTACTAACCTTTTAGATAAATTTAATTATCGGTATTCTCTATAAGTGTATTTGGGAGGTTTTAATTAAATGATTGGAATGATTATGCTATAACTTTATAAAGGGATAATGTAATCCACATTTCTTAGCCTAAATAGATTATCATAATGGGTTGATTTAAACTTGGTTAAGCACTAATGGAAATCCCACCACATAGTTTGAGGGTGGAATGATTATGTGGGTGTGTTACTTGGATATTACATAGACCCTGTATGATAGAATAACCATAGAAAATAACACACTAATCACTTAAAGTGAAAGATGATTGAGTAGTATATGGGTCTAGATTACCCAATCCTTGATTAGCTACAAAGGTTATTCAGCCTCCGAGAGTTTATTGGTGCCTTTTGGGGGGATCCTAGTAGATTCTAGTGCCCTATCTAGTATCTACTCTAGAAACTTGTGATGTAATAGAGGGTATCGATATTAAATAGTTAGGTTACCTAGATGGTTTTTAGCTTTGTTCGGACTTTATGTCCTTTAGTTTGGATAAGCTTCCATGGTGTGTGAGACCATGGGGTATTAAGCAACCATCTCTCGATAAGAATAAGAAAAAGGATATAGATAAAGAAAAAGGAAAAAGGAAAAAGAAACAATGGATTACCAATATTTAATAATGGATCGTGTAAACCTAAAAATTGACCTAATAGAATACTCATATGAGTGGACAATAGAATAGCCTAGCAAGATGTGGAATAACTTATTATTAGTTATACATTTCGATCCATAATATATATTTTAAATTGCTACACATGATGAGCCACATATTGTCTAAATTCTTACATGATATGAGATCTTGATGCATTATTTGATTATGTCATTACATATACATCTAAGTGTGATGTGCAAGTATGTGATGTGGGAGTATGCTATTGTGTTAAGTAAGGCCTCTGTTGTTACCTGTGGCATTATATTCTTATGACTCCCAATGAAAATGTAACTTATCTTACTCAGTACAAAGCATATTGATATACTCATTTTTTATTCACCTTCTCAATATCACAAGTAGAAATGGACCAACATTTGGGGCTTTGCCCTAACATCATTTTATGCCTATTGTATCTATGTGCTTTTGGTTTACCCTCATGAATTTGGATATTTTGGAAAGATTTTGAGTTCTTGTTTGTACAACTTTTCCCTTGGTATTTATATATTATATTTTTCACAATTCTACTCTCGATTTGGTTATTTTGGTTTTTTAGCCTTATATATAATACAGGATGGGTGGTAGATGCTTATCCTATGTAAGGTGTAGCAGTAACACTTTATTTTTTCTAATTATATTTGGTATTTTTCTACTTCACAATATTTTAAAATTAAATTAATTTATAGTGAAAAATGGGGTGTTATAGTTACTTAATGGGTAAATCAAGTTACTCTAGGATGTAGTTCATGGTATTAGACAATAAGCATTAATACAAGTCAGTTTCACATAATGCAAGCAAGACACATTTCACATGCTTTAACTATATATTATATAATGTCTCATGCAATAATAACTTACTCATGGGGTGAAGTTTAAGAATGCCAATACCTTGCATCTTATTGATATCATTCATGTCACATAGTTCAAGGAGTTATCATGAGTCTTTTTTTTAAAAAAAAACACAAGCATAATAAATAACATGCAAAGAACACGAGTCCATCTATATCATTCACTGGGCTTTTCCTATTTTTATATTAAATGTAGATGTGAACACATAATACATATTTGTGTAAGAACATTGAATGAAAAAGTTAATTCATCCACCATGAAACTAGTCATAGTAGCACCATAGGAAATAGAATCCCAACCAATAAAATAGGAAACATAGGCCTAACAATTGCATCACTAAGTAACCTAACCCTTAAGTGTTGACATCCCCTAAGGATGTTTTTAGGTGTAACATAGATTAGGAGAGGTTCAGAAACCAATGAGGGTTCCTCTACTTAAAGGTGTATGACTGTAGGCGCATCAAAATGCAAGCTATCCCCAAATTAGCTATTCCAAGAGTCAGAGAGACCTAAGCACAACCTAATCATTTTTCTATTTGAGTGATTAATATCTTATTAAGGAGATAATTTACATTATAGGATAATCCACATCACATTTCCACTTATAGAAAAATATAATATTCCAAGTGGTATACCAATCACCTAGCCAATTGTACCATAACCTTAATTAATTCAATTTATACATCACTTATCCATTATTAGAAGTTTAGGTTAAAGCTTATAACTAAGGTTATACCATGATTATATATCCAAGGATATATTATAACAATACCACACACGATCCTTACAAAACAACTGATCACCCCCAAACCTAGTGGATTATTTTAGGTCCATCACAAATCATAATACGATACTTGCGAACAAATCAATTGATTAGTTTTAGGACTGCCGGTCAACTAGTTAGACTAGTTGATTGGTCCCATCCTAAACTAATTAACTGATTCCTTTGATAGGTGCATATTTTATAGAATTATTTGATATATCTTAACCCAAATTTATATTTTTTTTTATGATAACTTAACTCTTTTCATAAAATTTCTCTATTGGCTTAGTTTTGTAGGAAAAGATAAAAATAAGGTAATTTGGGCTGATAAGGGAAAGGAAGCACAATATGAGAAGCAAGCTTAGAGTCATGGAAATTTGGATGTTCCATCCTGCAATACCCTAAAAGAGAAGTCATTTGAAGAAAAAAATCAAGTCTAGACAATCAATAGAGAGGAAATATGGCCCTCTCATATTTATGGAAATACGACCCATATTTCCTTTGTCTATTTTTTACTACTAAAATATTTTTATTTTAAAATATTATGGAAGTGGAAAAATACTAAACGTACCTAGGAAAAATGAGGTGTCAGCCATCTGCCCTATGTTAAATACAAGGTTGAGAAACCAAACCATTCAAAATGAAAGTAGAGTGCGCAAGAAACATGATATATAATAAAGAAAATATTTACAAAACAAGATCTCGACATTCCCTAAAAGATTAAAATACAGGAAATAAGGTAAAAACTAATATACAAGACTTCAATGATAGAAAAAATGTAGGGCATAACCCCAAATCCTTGCCCATTAACGACCGAACAATAGTATTTGTATATCTACACTCTGAAGCCCCAAGCCTAAAATGAGGTAGGTCGGCTATCGACCATCACCAAAAACTTGTGGATGGTCATCTACTCATGGGAATGAGCAGGTATGTAATACCCCATTTATTGAAACCCTAATTTAGATACCCTAATATAAATTTTGATTATTTTGTGTGATTAAGTATAGAATTATTTTTGGGTTGGATATGGTGTTATTGTACATATTATTATATTTATTAAATTTGTGTTGATAATATGTACCAGTAGATTACTAGTTAGAGGATGGATAACATGAAGAAGAAGAAGAAGAAGAATATTAATAATGATCAAACTAATAATAATAATAATAATAATGATGATGATGATGATGACGACGACGATGATGATGATGATGATGATGATGATAAAGATAGTGATAAGAATAGTACTAATAATCATAATAATAATGGTAATACTAATATATTAATTAGGTAGTATTTCTCTTTTTAGTATTTAATAGTCTCTTAAAGTTAATTAATATTAAATAATTATAACATAAACATTTTGTCAATATTTTATCCCAAAACCCAACTTTAACTAAAATAATCCTAGCTCGCTTAGTCGAAACCCAAGTAGCCCAAACCAATTAATCCCTGTCAAGCCTCTCGTTTTGCACCTCTTCCCTTCCCCATGTTTTTACTTAGCCCCTACCAAACATGACTTAACATTGCTCCACCTTGCTAGAATGACTTCTTCGACTAATTACTCCTCTTCTGCAATTTTCCATCATGCGAACTAATCATGCGGCCTGACTTCCTTCTTCCTACCTTTGACCTTGCTAGGCCTTCTCCCTTTTTATGCTTTTTATTTCTATTATTTTTTCCTTCTTTTCTTCATTGCTTTTTCTCTTTTGATCTACCTCTCCTTCCTCTCTTTCCTTTGTCTCCTTCATGTTTTGTGCCCGGTTAAATTCTCCCTTCTCTTCCTTATCTTCTTCCTCCTTGTATCCCCTTGCTCCATTTACACCAAACAACCACCATCTCCCCCAATTTTATCCCCTTTATATTCTTTTTGACTTAACCTAGCACTTCATCTTTCCCCCTTCCTTGTTGATGACCTCAATTATCCTACTGCTACATTCCTTTATTTTGTAGTGCCTCAATCCTACTTGACTCCCTTCTCCTTTGCCTTGCCACCACCCTTCTACATTCATCCATTCTCATGCCAACTCCCTATTTCTTCCCTTCCCTTTGTTGTGGCCATCGTAGTTGGGCCTCTCCATCGAGCCACCTTGCCCGAGCAACCATGGAGCCTGCATCACCTTTATAAAGCAGTCACCACCACATCACCAGCCTTCAAAAAACATAGTGAGCAAGCACTTAATCACCACCACCCACCACTATCTCTCTTGGCCTCACCTGTAGCCTTGTTTTATTTGCCCATGCTCCCCAGCTTTGAGAATCACCATCACCAACTTTGATCTACACTTTCTAGCCTCCCTACCTAAACTCTAGTAACAATACCTTTCACAATCACACCATTGCCTTCTCCTTCCCTGTGCCAATAACCCTGACCAAGCTCCTCCATGTAGAACCATCCTAACCACCATCACCATCACCCCCTTTTCCCCTTACCTCAACCTCATTGCTCGGGTAATAGTAGCTAACCATGCGATCTTTTTCTTATCCCTACATGTGTGGTTTATGGTGGTGCCATGCACTCGCAAGCTTGGTTTGAATTTTCTATATTTATTTTATCCTTAATTCTTACTAATTTTACCTAATTATTTATCTTAGTATAGATATTAATACATGTACATACTTTGTGTGGATTGTGTTGTTGATTTTAAGTAATTCCAATCTTACTTAAGGTGTCCTTGGAAGACGCATTTTTGTGGTATAATTTATGTATCTTAGAGGTAAATCCAACTAATATGTAGATGGTAGGATTTTGTGTAATTATGACCGATTAATTTTCTATAATAAATTTCATGCTAGGCTGATGTTATTAGAAAATTTGTGTTTTTTACCAAAAAACGAAAGCATACGATATTATATTTCTGTGTAAATTCTATGACATATGAAATAATACATGTTACCATGTTAATAATTAATAATTTATGTATGCCTTGATGGTATTTTAAAAATCAGGACATATGTTGTATCGATATATAAGTTATGGCTAAAACTAATACATATGTCTATAGTTAGTACTTGATTGAAATTTTTAGCTTTGTTTAGGCTAGACATATAAATGAGTTAAAATATTCTTTGTACATTTTAGATATATTTGGACGTATTATATGTTGGTTTTAGATCATAAATATGATTGAATTATAATGATTATGTATTGTAGGTTCTTGGGGTAGAATATAATTATTTATATCATGATTTGTATCTAAAACTATTATGTGGAATTAGTGTGAATATTATAATATATTAGAAACACATGCTAGGGCTCTATATGCGTATTACGTTATGACCATGCTTAAGGGTAATATTGCCTTTTATAATTTTGTAGAATTTCTTTGTATGATAAATTACCTTTAGCTATTATATTTTAGCATTTTCATGACAAATATCTTATAAAAGAAAATTTGGTAATAAAGTGAACACAAATGTGTTAATTAGAAGTTGGAGGCAATTTTGGGTAACTATGAAAAATGTTCCTTAAGGTGACTAATTGAACTAATTGACTTTTACATCCCAATCTTACACTATACTTTTGGGAACCCCATTTAACCTCACTATTTCTTGAGAATGTAAGTCTGCTACATGTGTTGCATTATCATTTTTATTATGAGATATAAAATGTGCTATTGTTGAAAATCTGTCCATTACCACAATAATACAATATTTACCCCTCTGTTTCCTTCATAATCCTAATATGAAATCTATGCTAACACTTTTTCAAAGTTGATCAGGTACTGGTAAAGGAGTATACAAACCCTTATATAGAAGAAACTTTTACTTTTCTAATAAGTTACAAATCTTCCTATAACTGTTTGTACTAATTTTATTATCCATGGCCAGTAGAAATTTTCTTGTAGTATTTCTATGGCCTTATGAACTTCAAAATGACCAGTTATACCTCCCTTATGTAATTTTTTAACAAGTAAAACACATACACTTGAACGAGGTATACACAACTTATTAAGTTTAAAGAGATAGTAATCTTGTAGTAAATAATTACCAAAAGTAGCACTCTTTTTGCACATATTATATATGTCAACAAAATATTCATCCTTGTCATACAACTCCTTAAACATCTAAAATCCTAATAACTTAGCAACCAAAATTACTAATATCATGGATCTATGAGAAAAATACCTGCCATGAAATTTTCTTTACCATCAAAATTCCTGATAGAAAACACAAAGGGTTGTAACAAATTAACCCATTTTGCATAACTCAGAATAATTTTCTTATGCCCATGCAAATACTTTAAACTCTCATGGTCTGAATGCAAAAAATATGTTTCAGGCTTTAGGTAATGACTCCATGTTTCTAGACTTTGTATGATGGCATATAACTCTTTTTCATATGTGGAATAATTTAGCCTCACTCCATTCAATTTCTCACTAAAAAAAATGCAATAGCTCATTTCCATTATGAGAGTACACCTCCTATCTCTATCCTAATTACACCACAAATAACTTAAAATAATTTCTCAAAGTCGGGTAAGGCTATTATTGGTGCATTGTACAGGTTATCCTTCAAATTTTGGAAGCCTTAGTTACATCATCACTCCAATCAAAATCACCTTTTTTCATGAGTTGAGTTATCGGTGTGCCAATAGTAGATAAATCCATCATGGATCTCCTATAGAATCTTGCCAAACCATGAAAACTCCTCACTTCAATAATATCCTTAGGTATCAACCAACTCTTAATAGCTTCAGTTTTAGTGGCATCAACTTTAATACCTTCGCTACTCACTATGTACCCAAGGAAAACTATACTTGAAAGCATAAAGTCACACTTTTCCATTTTCCCATATAGTTTAGTATTCCTCAATTTATCAAATAATTTACAAAGATGAATTAGACAATCATGTTTTTCTAGATTGTACATGCGTATATCATCTAATCACACTATGATAAAAATCCAAGAAAAGGTCTAAGTACTTCATTCATTAGTCTCATAAATGAGTTTGGTGCATTACATAAGCCAAAAGGCATCACCAACCACTCATTAAGACCATACTTAGTCTTGAATACAATTTTCCACTTCTCATATTCTCTAATCCTCATCTACTGATATATGCTTTTAGATTAATCTTAGAAAATACCCATGCCCCACATAACTCATCCAGTATATCATCTAGCCTTGGCATTGTAAATTGATATTTAATAGTGATATTGTTAATAGCTCTTGAGTCGATGCACATACATCATGTACCATCCTTTTTAGGGACTAATAATGCAGGTACACAACACAAACTCATACCTTCCCTCACATAACCTTTCTTTACAAGCTCCTGGATTTTTTTCAAACTCCTTAGCCTCCTCTGGATTACATCTATATGCAAGCCTATTAGGTAAGGACACACCGGGAAGTAAATCTATGGCATGTTTTATCACTGTCATAGGTGGTAATCTAGGTGATAATTCATTAGTAAAAATATCATGATACTCTTTAAGGATTTTATCTAATTGAGGATTGTCATTATCTCTCTCCCCTTATAGAGATTCTTTCATGAATACAGTATAACAACTCCCTTCTTCTTGAATGCACTTGACCATAGCCTTTTCATATAAGAACAAACTCTTGTTATTCTCAACTATGCTCTCCTTATCATTCTTAGAAGGTTTAAGATTATGATTCATTTTTATCCTTATTAATTAGATACTCGTTAGTAATACCATTATGAATAGCATTTCTGTCATACTTCCATAGTCTACCTAATAAGATTCCACAAGTATCCATAGGTAAAACATTACATAACACCTCAGCATGGTAATCACCAATTTTGAATGATACTAGGGTTTTTTTATCACCTTAACACCTTTATCTTAGTTCAACCATTAAAGAGAATAAGATTTTGGATGTGTTGTAGTTTTCAATCCCAAATCCTTAACCATCTTTTCATTGGCTACATCTGTACAAGAGCCATTATCAATGATAATACGAAAAACTGTATCTCCTACTCTCCCTTCTATTTTATATATCTTCTCCCTCTAAGTTGGTTTTTCAGTAGCTTGTGCTTGAAGTGCTCTCTCTAAGACATAACAAGCACTTTCTTCTTCCTCGGATTCACTAGAAGCTTCCTCAAAAGGCTCAATTTTAGTATTTTCCTCACATGTCTCCATGACTTCAATCTCTTTGATTGATAAAACCCTTTGATTAGGACATTCACGAGCAAAGTTTTCAAACCCTTGACATTTGAAACATTGCCTAGTAGAGACTTCACTAATATTATTTTTACATTTCTATTCTTTATTAATTCTTGGTTTCTTTTCAAGGTTAATAGAAATTGAATTACTCTCTCCAAATTTTGTAGTTTGGTTACTTGAGTAATTCTTTGAAAATTGATTACTTTGTTTAGTATGAGGCTTAGTGGACTTTATTTATTTCTCAAATCTTAGGGAAAGTTTAATCATATCATCAAAGGAATCATAAAGACAAGTTTCCACCTTGTCTCAAACCATCATGTTAAGGCCTCCCAATAATCTAGCACAAGTTTTGTTTCTTCCTTTCATGGATATCAGATACTAGTGCCAACCTCTCAAATTCTCAAACACACTGCTCAAAAATTAGTAGTTCTTGCCTAAGAATATTTAATTTCATATGATTATCTTGTTCATACTCATTTAGAATGAATTTTCTTCTTAGATGTTTCTTAAGTTTCTCTTAGGATTTAATTTTAGATTTTTCCTTTTGTTCCCTAGTCCTCTTTAGATTATCATACCAAATTGTAGCAAACTTCTTAAATTTAAGAGTTGCTAATTTGCACTTTTGTTCATCTTGATAATCCTTAAATTTAAAAATAGCTTCCACCTCATGCAACCACTCAAGAAATGAATCTACATCAAGTTTACCATCAAAGTCTGGGAGACCAAGCTTATTGTCGTTATCCTCCTTTTGATGATACTTAGATTGATGGTCATGGAACTTCCTATTACTTCCACTTCTTATAGACTCTTTTTCATGTTCTATTCTTGAATTTAAATTCTCCCTTTAAGTGGATTATTTAAATTAATATAACTTCCAAACATATCCCCATAGAATTCTCTATGCTCTTGGATATTTTGGACCAAATCTTGTCCTGCTAACCTAAACTCTAAACTTTGAAGTTGCATTTGCATAACCAATAATTTTCTAAGTTCTAAATTAGTGGAATCCAAGTTATTAGAAAGTTTTTGAATATATTCAAACATTTCTTGGAAATTTCCCCCCTCCATGATTGATTATTTTTGTCACAATCACTCGAGTTCCACTTGGTTTTATTGGGTTAAAGCATTCGAGGTCCAAGAAAAATCACTACACCCAAATGAAAAGACATACACAAAATCACACTCACAAAGTTCTTGTCACAAAATCATGCAAAATTTGCTCGGAAACCATGCTCAAGCATTCGAAACATGATCATGTGCATTCAAACATTTCAAATTACATGGCATGAAGAAACAAAAAATGATCCAATCTGCATTAATACCACATGAGAATACCACCTTATGCTTGAGTATTCTTACAAAAATATACAAGATTCACTTTCAAACACATACACACAACAATCATTTTCATTCAAAACCAAAACATCAATGCTTTCTACCTTTCATGCTTAGTGAATTTTCACCACAATAAAGGAACACCAATCTTGTTCCATCAGCATAAAAAATCACCTAAACACGCATAATTCTAGACAGAAAAAAATAACAATGTACAAATCAAGCACATCATATGTTTGAATTAATATTGTACATAAATTCAAACAAATATTACCACCTAATGTCAAATCTAACATGAAATAATAGCCAAGAATCATGCAAGAATTGTGCAAGATTCTTCAAGATTCATGTGAAAAATATAGGTTTATACAAGACATAACAAGAAGTCATCAATATTCATAAGACTCTACCAAGATTGTTCAAGAAACTTACTTGAACTCCAAGTATGGTAATGAAGATGGTAGAACCTTGGTTGCATTTTTGCACTTCTTGTTGCTTCGACTTCAAGGTGGATTTGATACCACTTTAGATCTAGAAGATTATTCCCAAATCTTCTACAAATATTTAGGACCTTTTGTGAAACCAACCCTCGACTTCAAGTGTTTATGCTTTGGTTGTTTTTGAACGTTGATAGAACTTGAGTAGATCTAATACAAGATCTAACTCTTCTAATGAGAACCTTCTATTTCTCACTAGATTACCCTTTCTACTTTTGAATACATACTTGAGAAAGGAGAAGAGAAGAAGAAGAAGAATAGGAACACTCTTGTGTAACTCTCTCCCATTTTTTGAATGAACTTTTCATATTATGACATAATGTGTGTAGAATCCTTGAGTAAAAATATTTATATGCATGGCCCCTTGTAATCCTTTTCATTAATAAGCCCAATATCAGCCTCATTAATGATTTAACCTTCCTATTTCATGTCCATGGCTTAAAAATAATGTTATAATGAAAAATTTACAAGAATTACAAAGTAGACAACACAAATATCAAAGCTACGCAACTTAAAAATGCTATACATAGATGTAATCATATGTGATAAAACTTTGTAGTCTTGTAGCCTTATTCTTTCTTGCACTTTGTAATCTTGTAATCCTTTATCATTGCCTTGTACCTAAAAGATCTTCAACCATCATGTATTTCATGAATTTCTTCCAAACATATACAATACTTATAAGAATAATGACTTGACAAAGCATTATAAGTATATGAATGTTGAAGCATAATTAGTTCTATCTCATTGTATGCTAATTCCTCCTGATCTCCATCATTAGAAGAAGAAGCTTAAGAGTTTTCAATAGATTCTCTTGTATTATTTTGTGGAAGGGATGAGTGTAAGGGAAAACCAGTGTTACACCATTACATGCTCTTTTGTGATTGGTTTTTCATTGGACTCTCATGTCTTTGAAGTATTTTGGATATTTCTATTATATAGAGAATTTCTTGTCCATAAACTTTTATTTATGTATTGTCTTTTCCTTCCGCTATTTATTTTGATTTGACTTGCTTTGATCCTTATCACTTGGCATAAGAAAGGTGAGGAAATTAGATTTATTCTAAGTGTGATAGTAACACCCATTATTTTGTAATTACTGCTTCGGTAACACAAAATTATTAAGTACTAAATTATAGAGTGCTACAAGGTGACCAAACAAATGGGTACATTAGTATGCTTTGTATTAAGTAATCCAAGTTACCTCCTCATTGGGGGTCACAAGCATACAAGGTCCAAGAAAAATCTAGATATCATATTAAGCACATATCATGATTATGCCATACAATTAGATATACATGGTTTATCATGGTCATATAATGCATCAGAACTTCATTCTATACACGATTCATATAAATCTACACTCATCATTCTTATCAGCATAACATCAACATCATGGATATCAACATACAATTAAGTAAGTAGGTTATTGAAATAACTTATTAGGGCTTCTACCATCCATTCACATAATTTCCATTGGGTCTATTTTCTAAGCTTTCATAATTTGTTACATATTTTATTTATAAGCCATTATTTCTCTTTCCTTTTCTTTTTTTTATCCATATCTTTATCCTTATTCTTATTCTTATTCTTATTCTTATCCCTATCCTTATCATTATAAAGCAGTGAAATGTGTACCATCCTATGGTCTCAATTACCATGGAAGCCTATCAGAACTAAAAGGATATAAAGTCCGGTCGAAGCCAAGTAACACCCCTAAGTGACTAGACCCTTTAGTATCGATACCCACTATTACATCATCAATGTCTAAATTAGGTAAGTCATTGTAATATACTAGGATCTTAGCCGAAAGGAAAGCCATAAGGCACTAATAAACACTTGTAGGTAAACTTACCCATGGTAGCTAGTTGAGGATTGGGTAACCTAGACCCATGCACAACACGATGATTTTTCACTTAGTGATTAACGTGTTATTTTCAAATGTTAAGTTATCATACAAGGCCCATGAAACATTTAAATACACATACACATACTCATTCTATTTTAACCATTATTACCCTCCTACTATATGGTGGGATTTCCATTAGTGCTATCCAAGTTTAAATTATCCCATTAAGGTAATCTATTTATGCCAAAATTTGGATTATCTAATTCTAAAGTAGCATCATAGTATACTCATTCCAATATACTCATTAAAGTCTTCCAAAAGCACAAAATAAAATATCATGAATTTTGATCCCTTTATTCCATCCCTTTATCACATTGTAAAGGTATCAAATCATATCAAGTCCAAAAGAAAAACTAGTTGGACTAGTCGATTGATTTAAGCTAATTGCTCGATCGATTTGGATAAACCAAACCCATAGTTCCCTTAAACTAGTCGAACGGTTTGGTTAGACCAATATACTATTCTATGACCATTCAACTAGTTTTGACAAACCGGTTAATAAGTTCAAGCAAAGGGCATCCAAAGTCACCATATACTAACTGGTCGATTGGTTTGGGTTAACTAATTGACTATTCTAAGGACTAGTCTATTGGTTTGACTTAACTAATTGATCAGTTTGCTCCAAATGTAACACTCCCAAAATTTATTACTAGAAAATTTATTTTATTTAAAAATTATTGCAAGAAAAAACTGTAAATTTTAGGGATGTTACCGCCACATTTAGTACCAGATCTATTTTATCCTACTATTCCAGTACCAAGTGCTAAGACTAAAAAGAAATATAATACAATTTACACAAATTCAAACATTCATTGAATTTAGAGTAGCTCATTAAAGGTGTTACAAAAGATGTAAACCCACTATTAGTGGTTACAAGAGTAAAATCATTTAACAAAGAATTAGAAAGGTGGAAAGAGAAATCTTGAAATCTTCCAAGACAATCCTTACACTCTTACTTGATAATAGCTTGAATAGTACCTATAATTAACCTGCAAGGGACACTACCCATTGAATAGGTAGGGGACACAAATGGAACCATTTAGTACTATGGTACTGAGTAAACCCTTTATATCAAACTAAAAGGTAGAGCCCACATGAACACATCATACATGAATAATGTAAAAACGATAACATACACGAGCATAGAGATTATCACAATCAATATAAGAGCTAATATACCGTGAAACACCACATATAATAGGAAATGTGTAACACAAGGTCCATTTACTTAGCAATTCCATCACATACCAAGATAGAGATAGGAACTAAAGCCAAACTTATATGATCAAAATGGATCATAAAAGTGAAATCAATACTTTTGTTATTAAGCTATTAATTAAATATTATTCAACATCATCTATCAAATTTTATCCACGTGAGTGTGGGAAACTCACTATTATAGCCGGTGGATCAAAAACACTTAGGGAAAAATGCACTTGACCTCTATTATTCACCAGTAGATTGGTCTCTTAAGAACTACGCACTTAGCCACTATTATCGCCAGTGGACCGGTTTGGCCCCGACTCACATAGTGTTCCACTATGAGTGATTAGTATCTTCCTATAATTTATTAACATCCAAGGGTTTGTTTATTGAGCATGGGATCCCCCACTATTATAGCTGGTGGATTGGAAACACACAAGGAAAAATGCACCTGACCACTATTATTTGCTGGTAGATTGGTCTCCAAGACATCTTACACTTGGCCACTATTTTTTTCCCATGGACTCGTCTGGGCCCAACTCAATAATCTTTTGCTTTACATTTATTTAACACAACATGTCCATTTATTTAAATTGAGGGAGAGGTCACGATCTCAAAGAAACAAAGGCATACCGGTTATAGAATCAAGTATTCTATATCAAGGATCATGGCACACATAAAACCCTAACTCGTACTTCTAACATATCCAACATATAAGTCCATGTGTAATTAACAATCCAGGCACCTCTTGCATGATTATGAAATAAACATCATATCATACCCATAATTATCCATTCAATCATATACTATACAATATCCTTATGATATTCACCGATTTACCAAAACACCCTTATCCTTATACTACATATGGTTATACTTGAACAAGTGTTACTAAGGCCATAAACCCTTATTCTATTATTTAATATCCGTTATGCCTTATTACGGAGGCTTATTAATCTATTGTCATATTATCTGTAATTTACCGATTTACCCCTTCATCTTTACAAAATTACTAATATATCCTTTATTTGTAAAGTTACCAAGTTACCTTTCCCGTTGGTTAAACTACCAACTTTATACTTGTTAAAATTATCGAATTTCCCTTTAGGTTTATTAAATTACCAAATTACCCTTCATACTTGTTACATTTACCAAATTGCCCTTTGGTTAGTTAAATTACCAAAATTGCCCTTCACACTTATTAAAATTACCAAATTGCCTTTTTGGTTATTATACTTATTAAAATTACCAAGTTCCCGTTTTGGTTAGTTAAATTACCAAACTACCTTTCATGCTTATTAAAATTACCAAATTACCCTTTTCATGCTAAATTACCAAAATATCCCTCTTACCTACTCAATTATCACTTTATTCTTTTTACTCATGAAATTACCAAGTTACCCTTTATTTATACCAAATTACCAAAATACCCTTCTTACTTATTATTTTACCATTTTACTCCTTTGACTCATGAAATTACCAAGTTATCCTTCTTTTATGCCCAAAATACCAAAATACCATTCTTACTTATTTTTTTTTATAGAAGATGTAATATTATATCAAAATCATAAGGTACAAATGAAGTTGTAGAAGTGATCTACCCTTCCTATCAAACTAACAAACTTTTCCCTTCGACTAGAATGAAGGCAAAAGGATGGCATAGTCAAAGCAATCTTATAAGCTACACCTTTCAAGTCCCAATTTCTATTAGAGAAAATACAATTATTCCTAACTTTCCAAATCTCATAAAGTGCCACAGCATAAAAACTTGAATAAAACTGAGAAAAGCCATCATTCTTGTGTCTTCTTCTTGCCAAGGAGGTAAAGACCCTTGCAATGGAACCATACCTAATTCTGAAACCACCACTCTTGCCTATAGCAGACCATAATTTCTTCAACTCAAGACACTGACATAAAAGATGCATCAAAGATTCATTTTGAGAGCAAAAACAACACCTCTGGTTGATGGATGGCAGGAAGGTGCTTATATAATCCTTAATGGGTAGCTTGGACTGGGCAGCTAGCCATAAAATAAATTTATGTTTGGGAGCTGCAAAACTAGACCATAAAAATCTTCTCCAGGCCACCATAGGTGCAGTAAATCTGATAGAATCATAAACCTCAACAATGAAAGACACTTTGTCACTCTGCCAGTGCTGAAAACAGGAAGGAGGACATCTCTGAAAGAAAAAAATTTCTGCATTAACCCTGAAGCAGTGCAGGGTAGACTGCATGAGATCAAATCTTGTCTTTTAATATAATGAGCATGCACCCATTTAATCCAAATAGCATCCTTATCCTGATATAAATGCCACAACAACTTTCCCACAACTGCAATATTCCATGAAGACAACTCTAATAAGCCTAAACCCCCTTCTTTCTTTGGTAAACAAAACACTCTCCATGCCACTAGGGCTCTTTTAGTAGGAGAAACCTTGCCAGACCAGAGGAAAGCTCTGCACAGGGCCACCACTTTATGAATAATCTTCTTGGGGAGAAGGAAAATTTGACTCCAATAATTAGTAATACCAGAGATTACAGATTGTAAGAGCTATAACCTTCCAGCATAGGATAGAAGCTTGTTAGCACAACGTTGCATTCGACTAGAAATTTTATGAACCAATTCCAACATATCTGCAACTTTAAGCTTAGAGGCATCAAGAGGGACACCCAAATACTTGAAAGGAAATGACCCTTCTTGAAAAGGAAAAATAGATTTTATATCCTGCTTTAAACTCTGAGTAGCTCCACCCAGGAAAACCACACTCTTAGCAGAACTAATATGGAGGCCTGAGCAAGATGAGAAATTATCCAACACCTCCTTGATGGCTTTCACTGAACCAACATCAGCTTTGCAGAAAACCAAAAGATCATCAGCAAAGCTCAAATTAATAATATTCAGCTTCTTACACTTAGGATGTCCCTAAAACTCATTCCTACTCCATAAGGATTGGAAAGACCTACTAAGATACTCTATGACAATAACAAACAGAAAAGAATACAAAGGGTCGCCCTGCCTAAGACCTTTCTTTCCTTTAAAAGGGGTCTGCAATACATTATTGAAAGTCAAGGAATAAGATGCATAAGAAACACAAGCCATAATAATTTTAACAAAATGCAGAGGGAAATGAAGGCCTAACATGACCCTTTCCAAGAAAGTCCAATCCACAGAATCATAGGCTTTCCTCATGTCTATCTTCAGCATACATCTAGGAGAAATGTTCTTCTTATTATACATATGCAAAAATTCATGAGCCAAAAGAACATTATCCCCAATTCTTCTTCCCTTTACAAACCCTGATTGTGATGGGTGGATAATGGAAGGTAAAACACATTGCAACCTCCCAGCTAAGACCTTGGCCAAAACCTTATAAACCACATTGCAGCAAGTAATAGGTCAAAAATCAGCTAGCTTTATAGCATTCACATATTTGAGGATGAGGACCAACTTAGACTGACCCATAAAAGATGGGACAGAAGCTGTTTGAAAACACATTCTTATCACTAGCTGCAAATCCCCTCCTACCACATTCCATGCAGCCTTAAAAAACCCAGTAGTAAAACCATCAGGTCCTGGTGCTTTGAGATTTCCCATAGACCATAGAGCATCTTTAACCTCCTGCATATAAATGGGTCTTAACAAATCATGTTGGTTTTGAACAGACAGAGAAGGACCCAATTTCAACACATCATCTGAAACCTGTCCAGCAACTCTATGACCCAGCAACTCTTTGTAGAAAGACACAAAAGCTTGTGCAATAGCATCACTATCACAACAAACCTGTCCTAGGTCAAGCTGTACCTTTCTAATGAAATTATGCTGCTGTCTTGCCTTCATAAAAGAGAAAAAATAATGAGTTTTTGAATCACCTAACTATAGCCATTTAATCCCAGACTTTTGCTTGAGAAAACATTCCTCACAAGAAGCTAGGAATTCATAAGATTTTAAATTACATTTCTCTTCCTGTTGCAAAGAAAAACTAGCAGGATTCAAAGATAAGGCCTCTTGACTTTTCTTCAGCTTCTCTCTAGCCTTTTGAACCCTAGAATAAAGGTCTCCAAAGTTTTTTCTATTAAAGACTTTCAACTTGGACTTAATAGTCTGCATATTGATCTGAAACATCTTGAAAATATTAGTGTGAGACATACTCTTCCAACATTTAGCTAATAGAGGAATGAAATGAGGGTGCAAGGTCCACATGTCATAGAAATTAAAATAACTTTTAAACTGAGGTGGAGAAACATCCAAATATACCAAAGAGGGACTGTGATCAGAAAAAAGATTCTCTTTAAATTAAGCACATGACAAAGGAAACTTGGATAACCAGGGAATATTAACCAGAACCCTATCCTACTTGGCCATAATTAAATTATCTCCCAAACTTCTATTAGACCAAGTGAATTTGAGGCCTAAATAAACAAGGTCATGTAATAAGATAGAGTTGCAACAATAAACTGCTTCAGTTACATCAGGATAATTAATGGCATTTCCTTGAAACTTCTCAGCAGATTGGAAAACAACATTGAAATCACCCAAAACAATCCAAGGATCATTAACCACCTGATAATCTTGTAAAGCCTACCAGAGAGCTTTCCTTTCAACACCTGTATTGAAACCATAAACAAAAGAAGCAAAGAAATGCAAACTAACTGAAATATGCAGAATTTTTGCATTACAAAAGATGAGATGGACATCCCAAACCCTACTACCCTAAAGAAACCAAATTCTCCCATTTGGATGAGAGCCATAATTGTCTAATCTGCTCCAGTGAGCTCCCAGTTTTTCACTAATGCCATTAGCATTCACACTTTTCACTCTAGTTTCCAAAAGTCCAAACAAGGAAACTTTATGCACTGAAACCCAGTGCTTAAACTCCTTCTTTTTATACAATTTATTAAGCCCTCTAACATTCTAGGCTCCTATCATGGAAATTGGATGAGGAGCCAAAGGAATATCAGGGTCAAAACCCTAAGAGATCAAAGGTTCTGCATGCTCCTGAGGGATATCAGTAGAGTAACTTAAGCAAGCATACCTATTCCCAGAGAAAATAGTGGTTGAGGACTTGATACCCTTGGAAAAATGAGTCTGCACTTCTTCAGGAGAAACATGCTTGTCCTTACCAGAATGATAATCACTGTCAGGAGAAAGAAAACTTGAGCTAGGTCCAGGGACATTGGGATCAACCTGCCTTATCTCCTTATCTACCTTTTGACCTGAATTCTGAGAACCTGATTGCCTCAAGGGAACTTTTCGCCAGAAGGAACCTCCTTTCTCCCTATTTGACTATTCTGCAGCACTAGGGACAGACTGAATAGCATGGCCATCATATTGCATCCTGGATCCCTTTTTTACATTTATCAGTAGAATGTCCAGCCTCATGACAAGAATTACAGAAACTAGGCCTCCATTTATATATAATTCTTTGATTCAGGACTTCTCCATTAGGGTCAATTAAATCCACAGAATCAACCATTTTCTTGGACACATCCACTTCAACTAACATACGAGCAAAGGATATTCTTTCTCCAGCAGAAGTTATCCCATCCAAATGAAGAGGCCTACCAATAGCACTACCAATTCTATCTAAGGAATCCACATCCCAATAATCCAAAGGTAGGTTAACAAGCTTCAACCACAAAGGCATGAATTGAAACTTTTCCTTAGAAAATTGAAATCTTCTATGCCATGCCTTAAGGATAAACGGCCTATTGAAGAAAGACCAATATGGTTTACTCACAAAGTTACCAAGTTATCTTTCCTTTATACTAAATTACCAAAATAACTTTTTTACTTATTACTTTACCATTTTACCCCTTTATTCACAAGATTAGCAAGTTATCCTTTCTTTGTGCAAAATTACCAAAATACCCTTCTAACTTATTACTTTACCATTTTACCCCTTTTATTCACAAGATTACCAAGTTATCCTTTCTTTGTGCTAGATTACCAAAATACCCTTCTCATTTAATTACTCCACCAAGATAACTTTTTCCCCAAAAATATTACAAAGTTATCCCCTTTTCCATGTAAAATTACTAAAATGCCCTTCTTACTTATTAAATTATCATATTACCCCTTTTATTCTTGTAAAATTTACTAAAATACATTTACAACATAAAACATTAATATCTATGGTCAATATACATCATCCAACACCACCAATTATTCTTATTTATTATTAATACTTATTATCACTTACCACATATATCTATTTAGGCCATGCCTTTTGCACAAGAAAATGTACTAAAATACCTCTAGGGCTCATATTAACATTATATATGTAACAAATGGCCACATTAGCTTATCATGTCAAATATATGCATTTAACATTCTCATTAGCAATAAGGCTCCTTCCGTAACTATGATTTCTACACATAACACATAAATTAATAAGCTTTTCATTTCAACAACCAACATATGCTACAAATCATATTATACTTAATATCATACAACATGCACATAATCATATCAAACACCCTAATATGCTAGCATACATATATCCACACATTTTAGTAGGGTATAATAGTTAGCTTATTTCCAGCAATAATTAAACCTTACCGGTATCCTGATTAAAGGTTTGAGCTTTGATTAGTAAAAATCAATACCTAAAAATAATATTAAAAAATTAGTATATTAATCATAGAAAGTTAAAAGAATAAATTTTTATCCAAAAGCTTAATTAATACATACTAATACTAACTATTGTTATGCCTCAAAAATTAACCAAATTTGCCAAAAGATATGCAGCAGACTTATGCTGCATGGTAGCGTAAGGTGCATGTACAATATGTAGAAGGAAAAGAGTTGAAGAGGGGGATGGGAGAAGGGGTAAGGGAGAATACTGGCTCGAGTAAGGGTTTTAGGGGCTTGGTTGAGGGCTTATAGAGGGGAGTGAGGGTGGTGGCTGGGTGCAGGGAGGGAGTAGGGGTGTAGGTGGTGGTCAAGGTTGAGGATCAGGCTCAGGGCAGTAGAGATGGCGGATGTAGGTAGGGATGTAAATGAACTAAGCCGAGCCAAATACCCTTGGGCTCTAGCTTGTCTCGTTTAACTAAATGAGCCGAAGCCAAAAAATGAACTAAGCCTAACTTTTTCAAGCTCTAACTCGGCTCATTTAATAAATGAGCCCAAAAGTGAGGCTCAGGCTTAGCTTATTTAATTAAATGAATGAGCTAAACTAAGCTTTTAACGAGTTGAGCCGAGCCGAATACTTAACTGGCCGAACTCATTTATAGCCCTAACTGCAGAGCTTGAAAAATGGGTGCAAGGAAGGGTAAAGAAGAAGAAGAAATGAGGGGGTTGTAGGGGATTTTTTAGCTAAGGTGTGGTAGGGTGGTGGTAAGGGAAGTTGCCAGTAGAGGTGGTGAAAGAGAGGAACAGTGGTGCATGGTGGTGGTGTAGGGTAAAGGCTAAGAAGGGGCAAAGAAAAAGAAAGGAGGGAAAAGGTGGCTATAGGGGCAAGGGGTGGTTGTTAGGTTGTGTAGGAGGTAGCAAGGGATTCCAAGGGGTGGGTGTGGTGGTAGGTTGGGCGACAAAGGTGGTGGTTGGAGGTGGCGAAGTAAAATAGGGGATGAGAAGAGGAGGGAATAAGGGGGAAATAGGGGGATATATAAGGAATCTAGGGAGGTTGAGGAAGGTTAAAAATGGGCAGAGAAGGCGGAGATAAGGGGAAGAGAAAAGGGAAAGAAGGCAGGTTGCAAGAGGGTCCGGCGTGTAGGGTGGAAAGAAGGAAATGACAAAGAGGGAAAAGGGGGGAATGTGGGGAATTGGTGTAGGTTCTTGTGTGGCTAAAAATGGGAGGAGAAGGATAGGGGAGAGAGAGTGAGCAGACTGCAATAGTTTCCATGGCAGGTGCGGAGGAGGGGGAGGGTTGCAGGCTATGAAGGCTTCGACGATCAAAGAAGAAGGAAGGAGGAAAGAAGAAGAAGAAGAAGAAGAAAAGAAAGAAGGCAAGCTAACTAGGCGGGGGTGAAACGAAGGGGATGGGTCGACCTTGTGTGCGAGGGGGAGGGAAAAAAAAAGAAAAAAGGTTAGGTTGGCCCAACCTAGGGGGAAGGAAAGAAAAAGAAGAAGAGGGGAGGTGGGATGGAAGGGCATAGGGAGAAGAGAAGATAGAGAAGGGCTAGCATCCCTATGGGGGAGGAGACAGGCTTGGCAGCCTGAAGGAATGAAAGAAGAAAAGGGAAAAGGAGGAAAAGAAAAAAGAAGGAAAAGAAAATTGAAGGAAAATGAGAAATAAAAAAGGAAAAAAAGGAAAAAAAAAAATAAAATAATTTTTAGAATAAGGGTATTTAATTATTTAGATAGATAAATTAATTTATTTGAAATTTAAGATAATAATTTAAAACAAAATTTTTAGTAAAATAAGGGTTTGGAAAATTATTTAAATAAAATGAGTATTGTAAAATAATAAAATATTTATTTTAATTTATTAAATATTTATATTTATTTTTATAAACCTAAAGATCCACAAAATGATTAATTTAATTAATTAAAAAAATAAATTATCCTAAATTAGGATTAATTATTAATTTCTAGGTTTTAAAATTTTGTGGCATGACACCCAAATAGCACATATAAGACATTTTACATATGATTCACACTCTAAATTCTTACCAAAACCAAACCAAAACATTTCATAGCAAAATACCAATATTTAACAAGCTCATAAACTGAATCATAATTTAGTTTCAAGCAAATCAAGCCTATTTTCTTTAAAATAATACCTTTTTCTTAGAATTTTTAATCAATTCAATATACATAAATTAGAAGGCAAACTTTCAGGTAGGCATATTAAATTAATATCTTACAGAGCCCATCGTATCACATGCTTATTTAGGCCACATTTCAAAGGTAAGAATTACTTACTTGATACTTCACAAAATTTCCCGCTAAAGAGGAAAAAATCATGCAGATAGATTTCAACTCTCAAAACCTTTTAAAACAAAAAATTATAACTCAAAAATCATTAAATAACTTTTAGAAATCAATAACTTCAAATTAGAAAAGAAAACATACTTACCACTCCTAGGAGAAAAAGAGAGAATGATTCAGGTGAAAAAAAAACTCAACTTCCTCATGAATCCAGCTCTTTCTTACTTAAGGATAAAATAAGAGGGAGCTAAAGAAATGATTTGAATAGTGGAAATAATTTGAAAGTAAGCTTGAAATGTAGAGTAAATTAAATAAAGCTCTTAAGGGCTTAGATATTTTGGAGGCTAAAAGATAGTTGAGAAGAAGGGGTGATTGGGGAGATTTATAACCATTGAATCAATTAAGAAATGAGTGAGGTTATGTAATAGATCAAAAAACCTAATTTCACCATTCAAATCAAAGTTGAATGGGAAAATTTATCAATAACATATTGAAATCCATTTTAGAGATTAAATGGCAATTTTATGAAGAATGAAGGTCATGTTCATTGAGAAAATATTAAACACAAGATGGAAAATAGAAGATTGGAATGCAAAGGGAATCTCCTAACCGCTCAGGGGCATTTTGGAAATTGAAACAGAATTCTAGAGTTGTGAAGAGGAGAGAGAAAGAGTAAGGCAAGAGTGAGGCCATCCTCTCCCTCAACTATCAAAATTGAGCCCTTAAATCTATTTGAGGTAGCTACTAAAGCTGAATATACTATAAAAAAGGGTTAACAATCACTTAAGAATAATTTAGAGTTAGATTATCAATGTTTCATATTGATGTAAGGAATTTACCAGAAAATTGAGCTTTAAAGAGTACCGAGTCTCATAAACCAGTTGATTAGTTTATTCAAAATGATCAACTATCCTATAAACCAGTCGATTTATTTTCCTAAACTAGTTGATCAGTTTGGTTGAATAAAACACTTTGCTGAAACAATGAGCCTATTGATAGATTTATAGAAATAATTGATCAGCCTACTTAAAATTTTCTTTTTAATTTTCCAAAATTTACTCAAATTTATTTTTACCTCAAGCCCATTTATAGTTTCAAATCAAGATCACACATTATTAAATTTTATGAAACATTATAATTTTTTCATTTTATAAATCTTACACAATTACGGGGTGTTACAAATTTGCCTTTACGTAGTCCATTCATTTGTCTCACATGTATAGTGTTAGAGTAAAAATATGGGTGTCTTGTATTTATTAATACAGACCATATATTTTCCATAATTTAGATTTAATTTTTATGACCTTCTATGTGTCTGTTTGTGTGTGTAATATATTATGTCGAATAGAACAGTAAAGAGTAGTTCCATCAAAAATTTGACTTATCTTTCATTATTTCTAAACCATTAGGGTTCTTTTGTTAGATATAGTTAGTTAATTACAAAGTTGAAGGATTGAAGATCATATAGTGTTTGTGGTTCTACAATAGTCTAAGCTCTTTCTTTCTATTTTTTTATTTGCTTTGTATTTATTATTTTGTTTAATGAATTTTTTTTGTTATTAGTTTAATTAATTAATTTTTTTAATTTATTTTATTTTAATTTAATCTTTGTTATTTTATCTCTCTATATTTATTAAAGTTATGATTTTTATGAGTTTAGAATCCGCGTTTACCTATTTTATCAAGAAGCTAAGCTAGATAGTATGGGTTAAGAGGATAATTGAAGGTTGTAGGATAATTAATGATGAGATGTGATTTGGGATTAATTTTTAAGTGTATTTTTATTAGATTTATAAACTAAGTTTAATGATCATTGATCCAAGATTAGGACTTTATTCTTTAGATTGGCCACCTGGTTAATTTAAGTACTAATCGGATGCTAGGAAAGTATAGTTAATCCATAATTATTAACATATACATCCACAATTAGTCAGTAGGTTGGTTAATTTCTACAAAAAGATATTAATTTAATATATGTATATTAATCATTAGAATTACATAATTCAAATAGGCTATAATTATGATTGCAGTTAGTTGCTCTCTAATTATTAATACTACAATTAATTAAATCTAGAGATCTTATCCTAGGTTATTAATTGTTTTGAAAATAAATCATAAGTATACCTTGCCTTATTTGAATAAGGAGATGCTATGAAGTAGACGCATGTGAGCTTCTATAGGTTAACATTAGAAATACTTCATAACCTTTTTCTTTTATTATTGATTGATATCCCTATATTGAATATATCCTCTGCCCCTATTATCCCATTATTTTTAGTCATTATTATGTTAATTTATAGTTTTTATTCTTTTCATTATTATTTATTAGTTTTCCTAACTTTATAATTGGGGGAACTTATATGATAACATAAATATATGAATTAGATGATACTCTTCGTAGGATCGACCCCTATCTACTGCTTACTATTTGTGTGCATGTTTAGGATATAGTTTAGCATCTTTACGAAAACCAAATCACCCAATTCTAGTTCCAACTGACTGGTGGCTCAGACCAGGTGACTTTTTTTTTCCAACCAGTTAACTAGTTGCTCATAAAAACCAACACACAAGGCCGATCGATTGGTTATAAACTAGCTGACTAGTATCCACCCCAACCTATTGACTGGTTTCTCATGAACACAACTTCCACATGTAATTTGATGCAAACTCATGCATTTCTACTCCACATTAAGCCATCATTTCATGCATACAAAACATTTTTTTCACTTTACACCACAAATCTAGCATGCTATACAATCAATCATGATTAGATTCACATCACACAATAAGAATCATGCTTTAGCATTGAAAATACTCATGGACAAAACTCTACAACATGCCTCATTTTGTTGCAACATGCTTCACACACAACTCAAATCATATTATTAAATTTGTAGAATTATTATCATGCTCATATCACACTTTAATCATAAAAACCTAGTAGTATACACTACTATTATGCATGAAAATCTTACATCATGCTCATCTATTCTTGATTTCATATTTGCACCAAAGATATGTTAAATACCATTTTTTTTCCGAAATCCATGACAACAAAAAAGTCATACTAACACATATTTTTCATTCCATTCATTTTTCCAAAGCAAGAATGATTTACCTCTAATTTAGTACAACACACACAAAAGGAAAAAAAAAAAGAAAGGAATAACCTTTAACTAGGAGGTCCAAAATCCTCACTTAAGCCCCTTCTAGATAAATAAGCAACAACTTGGAAGGATTATTGACGCCTATCCAAAATGAATGTGGCTTAGGGAAAATTAGTGAAAAACTACAACATTATCAATAGAATTTACATAACAAAGGAAGCTTAAATCCACAACCCCCTTTTTTTTCCAAAAAAAATCTAGCTTCTTATTTAAGAGAAACTAATGAATAGTTAAATAAGGTAGAGGATAATAGGAAATGAAGAAAAAAAGAGAATAAATTCTTAGTGGTGTAGAGGAAGTATGGTGATAAAAAATTGTTCTTCACACTTGGAGAATAAAAAAAAGTAAGGAAGGGAATGAGGCTAATATTTTGGGAAAAAGGGTTCCCTGAGGGTTTAAAATCACAAAATGCTTGCCCTTAAACTTAGATAGATTGATTTGGGTGCCAATGGAAGAGAAATCATAATTGAAATAGTAATAACCCATAATTGGTGCATATATAATATGCCTCGCCATTTAAGGTCGGTTTGGCTATTAATAAATGAAGAAAAGGACAAAAAAGGACACTACAATGCATAACATTTAACCATAACTCTAATTATGGGCAATTAATATTTTAACATAACCCTAATCCTAGATGAATAATATTTTTATTTTACTTTAATTTTTTAATCTAAATTTAAAAAAATTCTAATCTTAACCCTAATTTTGTTGTCCATTTTATCTTTTCTTTCTCCTTTTCTTTTCCTTCCTCGTGTCTTATTCTTCCCCTTTTCCCTATGTGCTTCCTTAATTCTCTTGACCAAAATCCCATTAGCTAGCCTTCTACCATAAATGTATCTATGCCTAACTCATCATCACTAACATCACCTCACTCATCACTTGGTATATGTTGTGGAAACTTTTACCTCAAATTCCCCAATCTTCTTCTCTCTACCTATACCCCTTGTGTGTCGCGACTTCTATCATCACTTACTATTTTCACCACCATAAATATATATATATATACCCTTCCATTATCTCTCCTTACCTCATTTATTACCTCACCTAACCTTCTCCAAACTCCTCTTATTTCTTGAGTTATTTGTGTGTTGTTTGATTGAGTTCCACCATTGTCATGAAACAAGTTTATGCATAGTTTTTTCAAACTCATATTGCATTGACAGACTTGTGTGACAAGATCACATTACTATTAGTTGTTTCCATAGATCGTGTAACTTTCCCCTTTCAGTGTCACAAACTCATGTAGACCATCCCCCACCATTCCACAACCTTACGCCACCAACCCCGACTGACTTGAGTCCTTCATGCCATCACCCTTTGCCAACTATGGAGTCTCATGTAGTATCCCTTAGTTGTGTGACTGACTCACACAACCCCCATGGTTGCATCATCTTCCCATGTTGCCAGCTTCATTCGCACCACACTTTCCCTATAGTTTTATTTAGATTAGCCTTTCCTTTATGGCTTTCCTAAGTTATAATCATATGTTATTATAATCAAGAGTAGAGATGTAGTATCCTCTTTATTCAAGTTAAAGAATTCACACTTCAATTCTCCTAATTAGAATATAATATCAAGATAAAAGAGGAAGATTGTGGATGAAAAAAAGGAAATAAACCCCTAGATCTCTTTCATGTTCTCCAAATTGTTGTCTTTTTTTTATACAAAGGGTGGATGTCCCATAAAAGTAAATGAAGATTGCATTAAAAAAGGAAAATTTCCTATGACATAAGGTATTTCAATTGACACAAGAATCCTATGTTGGATGGCACTGAGGGACTCATCACCAAGCGTCAACATGGCCCACCTGTGTCGGATGACATGACCTGTGTTGACTCAAAATTTGACATCCTATGCCTTTTTTATCCTTTTCTTTTTTAGCTAGTATCCCATCTTCTTCTAGTCCTCTATGCTGCATGATAACCTCCTTCATCAATCTTATTTTCTTCTCCCCATTGCCTCAAATAGGACATGATGCCTATAAAATAGAATGAAAGTAGTAATTGTGTACAAAATACACTAAACACGTGGAATATTTATTCATAAACCCCTAAAAATATAGAAGATTTTTTCAAAGAGGTTAAAAAATTGATCTTATCAATATTATTATCCTAATTGATGTGTATTTATATTCTATTAGGTGTATATTTATGTAGAAATAATGTACATTCATTACCTAGAATAAGTGTATTATTGTCTTGAAGCATGTTTATTCCTATTTTTCATATTTATATAATGAAATATGTGTATTCATTTATATCTACTAAAATTTATATAATTATATTGGAATATATGCATTCTTATCCTTATTGATGTGCGTTAATGTCATGTAAATTTATATTTACATCTTGGAATATGTGTATTTTTTGAAAAAAAATTTCTCGTATTATGCTTGTTTACTCAAATGAGTGCTGGTATATTTTATTTATTTTAATAACACGAAATAAATAAATTTATTGTAATGTGTAATAGTTTAACAACAAAAGATTTTCTGGATATATGGACAATGTGATGTATTCTCAACTAATACATGGTAAAAGAATAACAAAAGTCAATAATAAAAAACAAAAGAAAAGTCCACCCATGTGTTGCTAAAAAAATGTCAATAATAAATAACAAAATTGACATCGTGAGACATTTTAATTTGTTTTTTTATATAAAATTACCATATATCCAACATGCACCATGGAAAAGCCTCTATGGTGTAATTTGTAGTCATCTGTTGTTTTCTTGAGCTTTTTATAGGTAATCTCTTGAAATAATTTATTATATCCCTCACTTGCATATGATTTTTTGGACCAATTCTATTTGTATAAGGTTCCACAAGTTGTCATTTTCCTTTCATATTTTTATCCATTCCCTTCTTAGGGATGAACCTTAGCATAACTAAGGAAGAACCAGTTTGGGCCCAAATTAAAAGGGCTTGTGTCATCCATAATTTTGAAATTTTAATTTTCGTAAGTTATTAATTTTTTTAACTAAATTTGATTTATCATATTATTGAAAATCCATTGGAGTAATTTAGAAACATTCATTTATGTTGTCAGTTAAATTTATAATAATACTTTATATCAAAATTATTTGATTTGTAATATTTTATTTTCTAAGATGAATTTATTTTAACGAAATTATGATTTTCAATATTTTGATAAAATTTTCTAACCATTATAATCTATAATTTTGTGACTATTGTGTATGAAATGTTACTTGAGAGATATAGGGGCTAATAGATGTTAGAGATAGAAAGTATATAGAATTTAGAATAGAATTAGGGTATATTAAATGGGTGATCATATGCCATAAATGGCTAATGATACCCTCTATTTATTGTGGTCAATTTTAAAAGGTGGGAAGGGAAGGGGAAGGATTCAATGTGGGTTTCCCATGATAATAGGGTTTAGTTTGAGTAGTTCTGAAGGAAATCAAGTGTTGGGTGTTGATAATTAGATACTAGACTTGGTTTAGGAAATTAATTCCATAGGAAAAATTAGCATTTGGGCCGATAACTTTAGACCTTGTTCCTTCACTTGGTAATAACCCATACCATCATTTTCTCCTTCCAGTTAAATAGTTTCACTATTCAACTAGTTATGCTAATTTATTCAATTTATTCCTTAAAGCTACTATATTTTTGGGCTCAAATGATTTTGGATCTTCTTTCTAATAGGCGATTAACTTTAATATTTTTGTGAGATTGGTTTATAGATTTTCTTTGTAAGGTTTTCTAATCATTTGAGCTCTAAATCAAAGCATCTTATTTGGATAAGGGTAAAATTTTTTGCAATAGTGATTGATGACCTAATAACCTTTATCATCTTCTCCCTACTATCCATGGCATGCATTAAATTGGATTGATTCTATGGTAGGTATTCTCTAAAATTTAAAGCATTTATCCTTCTCATGTTTTATCTCCTTTCCCCTTTCCATGCTACTACATTTTTAGATTGACATCCCCCTTACAACACCATATCTTTCACCATTTTAGCTTTAAACCATAGTCAACCTTGTGTGCCTCTAGAATCTACCCCATAATGACTTGATCATGGGTTGGGGAGTAAGGTTTCTAATCTATATAACCCCCTAACCTTTCATCTTACACCAATTATACTTAAATTTTTGAACAAAATCCTTATTTTTCCTTTGTTCCCTAAACCAATAAGTTCCGTATTTTTATTTGTTTTTGTCTTTACACACCATCTTCCTCTCTTCTTATGCTTTCCATTTCTAATCACTTTTCCTTATTTTAATCCTTCCTCTAGTTTTTTCCCTTAAAAAAGAGATTCATATTTAGGGAACACATTTGAAGGATTGAGTTACCCCTCTTGGTTTTCCTGATTTTTTAGGAGGTTGAATTCTCTATGATTTTCTCTCACATTTTATACCTTGTTTCAATTTTGATGAGATTATTTGAAGCTTAATATCCTTGTTTTTTTATTGCAAAGGTACATAGATAAAAATAAGGGCCTATTTTATAAACCTATGCCAATACCCTCCCATGTTGCATCAACACACACCCTAGATTAAACTTGGGTGCACCACTATACACATTGAATCCCTCTGCACCTGATGGCAAGGTAAGAACTAGAGTTAAAGTCAATCTCCTCTTGAGTTCCTTGAAAGCATCTACAAACTTATCATCTTAAAGAAAGTGAGTCATATTCTTCAATAAGGTATTCAAAGGATGAGTGATCTGAGAAAAATCCTGGATGAACCATATATAGTAGCATGCTTACTCCAGAAAACTATGTAGTTCCCTAATGTCCATTAGTGCAGACTAATTTGATAGTGCTCATATCTTCGAAGGATCCACCAACACACCTTCCATTGAGATGATATAACCAAGGAAATCAACCTCGTCTAACCAAACCCAAACTTTGAGAGCTTAGTGTACAACTAATGTGTCCTCATAACTCCTAAGCATACCTGAGGTCTTACTCACAAGTTCAAGAGGAAATTAAGATATCGTTGATAAAGACCACAATGAAATGATCAAGATGTTGTCGGAAGATGCGGTTCAAGAGACTCATGAACACCACTGGTGCATTCATGAGTCCACAGGACATCATGACAAACTCATAATGGACATACCTTATCCTAAAAGATGTCTTTGGTATGTCCTTCTGGAAATTCCTTAGATGATAATACCTTAAATTGATATCTATCTTCAAAAACATTGTAGCCCCACACAATTAATTAAATAGTTCATCCATCCAAGTTAAAGGATAATAGCTCTTCACTATTACCTTGTTCAACCCTTAGTAATCGATATAAAACCTCAACCTACCATCCTTCTTCTTTACAAAAAGGATTGGTGCTCCCCAAGGTGATAAAATCGGTCAAATGTACCCCTTCTCCAACAAATTCTCTAATTAAGTACACAAATCTACCATCTCAATCGGCATTAGGAGATAGGGTGCCTTTGAAATAACATTTGTCCCTAGTAGAAGGTCTACCGTGAAGTATATCTCATGCACTAGCGCCATAACCGAGATCTCACTAGAAAACATGCTAGGAAACTCTTGTGTTTCTAGAATATCCTCATTCGATGGCTCCTTGAAATCTAGATCTTGAATGCTACATAAGAATAGAGTGTAATCTTTATGCACTAATGTACTGAGCACCACCATAGGCACCATCTTCACTACGATCCTAGGCTAACATATCCAATAAGAGACCCTAGCACCCTTGGGTCCCTTAAGAACCACATGCTCCTTTACACAATTGATGAAAGCCCTATATCTCATAAGCATATCCATCCCTAGGATAACATCAAAGTCCCAAAGTTCAAGCACTATGAGGTTTACTGGAAGGTCTATTTTGCTAATGACTAAGGCCACATCTCAATATAGTCTAGAACATTCAATTTTATCCTGATATGGGAGCACAACACAAGTATCTATCCTATTAGAAGGAATCATAGCTCTCCTAGCTATAAAAGCTGTAGACACAAAGGAGTGTGAAGCAACCAAGAGAAACAACACATAAGTGAAAGGTTAGAAGCCATGAACTTGTCCATGACAACACCAACCTTCCTATTAGGCTTTGAATGGCTCATCACATTTAGGTAACTACCTAGAAGTGGTCTTACAACACTGCTTGAGCCTTACCCTTGCTGAAAAGCATAGAGCATGTACATCCTTTTCTACGAAGTAGTCATCCTAGCTCCATTATATATTGGTCAAGCTATTTAAATTGGTGGTTTTTGTTCCACCATACCCTATGAACGTGCCTAACCTTGCAAGACACTACCCTTGATGTTACGACACTCAAAATGACAATGCCCCAATAGACCACAATCATTGCATTGAACCAGCTGCCTAGCAAAATCCTTCCCTAGATGGTTCTTACCACACCACTGGGAAATGGAACGCCTCACACTTGGCTAATTTAACTATGCTCCATAGTGGGGTACTAGCCTCGACTAATGAATGTTTGAGGTTTGAAACCTCTTCTCTTCCCCTTAGCATTGATCGCCCTCAAATCTTTGCTTGGACCTTAACTGGGCACTACAGGCCTAAGCAATCACCAATTCCTCCTAGGTATAATTATACAAGCCCTACTTGTCCTATGCACGTGTCCTGCTAGCATCTCCTAGAACCTTATATTCAACCCTAACCATAATCAGTGTTCCTTAATCCTCTCATCAGTTTCAACCACTAGAGTTAATTAGACCACGTCTAAGTAATGACTGTTATACTCCTTTACTAAAGACATCCCCTAATGCAAACCCATGAATTCATCATACTTTGCCATCCTTCGGCAATTAGGGTAGAACCATGCTATGAACATCTCAAAGAAGGTCTCCCACCGATCTATAATGGCTCCCTTTAGTTGCTAACCTCTCTACCACTCGTAAGCATGAACCTACATATGGAATAGCCCAATGTCCACCTATCTACTTTCTAGGCAACCACTAGTTGAAAAGATATTCTCAAAGTCCCTCAACCAATGCTCTAGCGCATCTAGGTCATCCTGACTCTCAAATATAGAAGGGTAGTGAAGATCAACCCTATAAAGCCAATCCTCTAATGGTGGCACTAGAAAAGGATGGGGAGGTGGTGGAAGAAGGGCTTCCTCATGCTGAACCTACCACTCCATGAAGGCTCCAACAATCACCATGAAACACCCAAGAAGTCAATTCATAGCCATCAAAACCTTAGAATACTAAGACACGTTAGAAAAGAAATCGACTACTAACTACAAAATTAGTACACATAAAGGTATTACGCATAAGGACAAATGTTAGTCCTATTCTATAAATTAAGGTAAACTCCCAACCCAAACAAATTATTTCTCACAAACTAAACTGAATTCTACAAGTTCAAATGAAACAAAAAAAATCATTTTCACAAAGCAACTTTGGGATTTAAAACCATAAGCTCCGATACCAACTTGTTACACCCCCAATTTTCGAACTAGAAAATATAGTTTTTGAGAAAATGTGGAATCATTTTAAAAGCAAAATTAGGGGATGCTACTGCTGCATCAACCATAAGAGAGGTGTGATCATCACCTAAACCATGTCTGATATATGGCAAAAAGGAACAATGAATGAAAAAATGCATGCTCATAAAATAAATACAAAAATATAAGATAATAAGGTGAAAAAAACATTATAGATATAATGTGACTAATAGTTTGCAAAACCAAATACAAAGAACTGAGACAAGAGTTTAAATGGCCAGAAATACAAATACTTCCCAATGTAATGGGTAAAACACTTCTAACCGGTTAGCTAAGCTATTATGCATAAACATAAACATCCAACCCCAAGCAATGACCACTAATAACCCACATCATCTCCCTCAACATACTCCAACTAAGAGTCGTAACCTTGTAAATTATCCTCTACTCCCCAGATCAGAAGCCGATTATCATAGTGACCACACAAATATAGTATCAATATGGTGGAGTTCCGGTAAAATAATACTACCTAAAATATTTTAAGACTCATGTAGGACATTGACGTCACATAATTGCATGGTGATGTCATACTGATATAATTAAACACTTAATTTTAAGTAGTAGTATGCCAAGACATGCTTGCATGGAAATAATGGAAGTATAAAGATACAGTAAATACATCACAATTTATACAATATAAACCATATTAGAATTCTTTTTTAGTAACCACAAAAGTTCCAGTTAATAAGATAGTTTGTTCACCTATACTCAGTTATCCACCATGGATAAAATTTATGGCAGCATAAATAATAACAATGGGATACCACACCCACCATATAGGGTTAAGATAAATTAAAGGAGCTTTCTTTGGGGATATCACACCCACCACACATCGAGTGTATCTACCGTGAGGACTCACATAAATTGGGATACCACACCCACCACACCTTGAATGTCTCCATTAAAAATTTAGGATACAAAACCCACCTAAGTAATGGAAAATACGATGTTCTATAAGGCTTATATTGTGATACCTAACCCACCCGTACTAGACATTGATGCCATGTTGGCCTGCTATAGTATAATCCTGTACCTTAAAGGTATGTACATAAAACCCTACCAACCATAACCAGTAGAGAAGAAAATAGTTACTAAGTGAAAGTATAACCATAGGAATTGAGATCTTGATATAATTTCATCAAGTTAAGATTATTTTGTGCTAGAAAAATTGCTTAGAGATAAAGTATTATTATCTTTAATATGAATAAGGCTTTTCATTGTTTGTTGTGGTTCCATTGGTGTGTTTATGTGTTGATCATAAGTAAATTGTATTCTTGTATATGAGCATGTGGTAAAGTTTTATAATTTGAAATTTAATCATCTTTCGAGTTTGTTGTTATTATGCATGATTTTGGCATATTTGAGCATGGTTTCATTAAATGCCAATATTACCATGAATTCTTGTGATTCTATGCATGTAGTATGTCTTTTTATATGTTTCATGACATAGAAACATATTAGATTTAATATGGTAAATTTGGGTGAAAATTAAATATGTAGATCATATGTCTAGTGCTATTTTATCTAGACTAGTTGATCTGTTAGTTGTATTGATCAACTAGTTGAGTGAAGAGTCCCTTTGTTTGGGATTAATAATTGATTGGTTATGAGATCAAATTAGTTTCTATGAGCAATCGATCGATATGGTAAACCCATTGATTGGTTTACTTGTGACCAAACTTGTTTAGCCTCTACTTAGCCCATCAACCAATTTAGCTAAATCCATCAACTAGTTTCCTATGAACACTTGATCAATGGAACCAAAAATTCTACTAGTTTGATGGTTTAATTTTCTATTCAATTTGGCACAACCACTCCAATTGACTGTTTCTAGGGATTGATCGATTAGTCCTCCTGTATTTTCCCATGTTTGCTTCTTATTTATTATTCTTCCTTTTGGCCTTATATATTAATGTTTCCAAGTAAATATAATATTCTAGTCATGATTCCAACCATATTTAACCTAAACTTAATATGGATCAACATGATGATATTTAGGTATTGATTTGGTTAAGTTTGGTGTCACCTCTAAACACCCAATTGGTAGCTTTTATGTCATGTGATGTGTTTCATGTTATGAATTGGAAGCACCAAAATTGGCTATTTATGGAATTAATTTTTGATTTGTGATATCACTTGATAATTAATAATTATAGATTAAGATTTTTTTAGCCTTTTTCTCCGATTCTCAAGGTAGTTAGCTAGGAGTTAATGAGCGAGTCACCCTACATTTTTATATTTTCACTTAGTATATATTACCTTCTCTAATGAGTTGTAGTTCTTATGGGGTATGCACATATCTTTGAGATATGGGATTATACTATGGTAATCTAGCATGACATATGTGTCTAATATGGGTGGGTGAGGTATCCTAGTACAAGCCCCTAGGCACTTAGTATTTTCCATTGCTTAGGCTGGTGTGGTATCCCAACATTTTAACCCTCATGGTGGAGGCATTTGAGGTGTAGTGGGTGAAGTATCACAATACAAGCCCCCTTGATCGACTCTATCATTCTGTGGTGGGTGTGATATCCCAATCTATGTTATCCCTCGCAGAAGGTGCACTTGATGTATAGTGGGTACATTATCCTCAGACAGAATACCCTTCTATGTAACTTAACCCCTTGAGGTGAGAGAGTTGTATCCTATTATGTATGTGTGTATGCTACCATGAAATTTTTTCATGGTGGAGAAATAGGTATGGTGAAATGGATTATTATAATAACCAAAAATTATGTGGTCACTAAAGGAAGATTATTATAATATGATTTACATTATGTGATTTTGATGCATGATTAGTATCATTATTCTTCCATGATTTCCATGAAAGTATGCCTTGTGATATTGCTATCATAAACCTCAGTGATTTGTTATGTTCGTATACTTATCACTATGCTACTATATGACTTCAACATGCATAATGAACACTTACCATGTTTTAAGTAGTTTGTTTTACCAATATTTTACCATATTGATATGACATTTTTATGGTCACTGTGATGATTTGGCTTCTGGTCCAGTGAGTAGGGGATAATTTATAAGGTTAAAATTCTCAAATAAAGTATGTTTAGGATGACACCATAGGATAGTAGCATGTCATTGCTTGGGGTTCGAGAGTTAAAGTCTAGTTTAGTTAAGAATTAAGGCTAACTAGCTAGATGTATTTTTGCCCAATGTGCTAAGATGCTTTTAGTTCTTTTTGGTTATTCAAACTATTGGCTTTGAATCCAATATATGTATTTTGTAAACTCTTATACACCCTTCTATCTATATTATTGTTATTCTCATTATTATCATTATTAATATTGTTGTATTATTAGTAGAGCATGCATTCTTTTATGGTTGTTCCATTTTGCATCACATAAAGCATGGTCAAGGTTATGATTACACTCTCTAATAGTTAATATGGCAGTAACATTTCCTAATTTTATAGTTAAAATAAGTTTAGGGTTCGGATTAGACTTAGGTTAAAATTTTAGATTAGGGAATTAGGATAAAATAATTATCAACCATCCGAGGTTAGGTTTAGTTAAAAATATTAGTGACCCATAATAAAGATTATGATTAAGTTTAGATTTTGGATTAAGAAATTAGGGTAAGGTAGGATTATCAATTCCTCATAGTTAGAATTAGTTTCATATATTAATTTCTTAATATCAAGGTTAGCTAAAATTTGGGGCATTTCACTCAAATATTGAGGAAAATGGGAGATTAATCCATGAAATGGGGAAGAATATGAATACGAGAAAAGTGGAATAACCAAGGTAGAGAAGGAGAGAAAAAATTATCAAGCTTTGAGAGTAGATTATCATCTTAAAGGTCAAATAAATCAAGCTTCTAACTATGGCGGGAAGATGGAAAAAGATAGTTCAAAAATAAGGAATTATGGAGATTGTGACAAAAAAAATTAGGAATAACAAGAGGGAGGGTTTTAGTTGAGGAAAAGGGAATAAATAATACAGAAGAAAATTATGCAATGTAAAATAGGTGAAAAGGGTAGAAAAGTAATTTCTAGATTTTTAATGATGAATTTTTATAAGATAATTTCTAAAAAATATAAAGGGATAACAAGGAGTGGATTTCATAAGGAGAGGAGAAAATTAGTGGCCAAGATCCGTCCTTATCACAAATGGGTTGTGGAGTAAAGAAATAAGAAGAGCTATGTAAAGATAAAATGGTAACTTTGCTAAAGAATTAAAAATAAATTTTTCTACTTCATGGAGGGGATAACAAGAATATTTTTGAGCTAAAAAATAGTGTTTATTATCCAAACTAATCAACAATTAAAGGTTGGTATTGATCCTCACAAGATTAGAGAGAAAAAAATGACATTTTATGACTTATTATGTCCAAAACAATATGAATAAATTAAAAACTATAAAAAATAATATAATAACATTTTAAAATTATTTTAAGCTAAATTATACTAAAATATCTTGATCTCATAAGTTTTATGAATTTTGGATGGCTAAAATGGCTATTCTAGGGCTTAAAATGCCAAAATAACGCTCATCGGGACATAAATAGTACTTCTTCTGTAGAGATCCTCAATTAGGATTTTGAAATAACTTAGGAGACTAAAAAAAAGAGTAAATGATTCCAAAAAATATTGAATTATAATGATTTAGTATAAATTTGATAACCAAAACTGGTTAAGAATATCTCAAAAGTATGAACTTGTGAGAAAGGGTTAAGAAAAAAAATGTTTAAAAAAAACTACAATTTCTAATTTGATAAAGGATATAAAAAAATATTTAAAATAATATAATTTTATTTTCAAAAACCAAAGATCCTAAAAATTCTCAAGTTTTTAAGAAATAGAGTATTACATCATTACCTCCTTAGAATAAACTCCATCCTAAAGTATGATAAGGAAGGGATGAAATCTAATTTTTAATCTAGAATAATGAATCAAGATTCGACCAAAAGGGAAAATGAAAGAAAAGTACAATATCACAAGATGTACAAAGAGTATCTAGAGCCTCAAGAAAGAATGGAAGCAAGAAACTTGGGTTTTGGATGAGTGTAAGGATCAAAAAGATAGAGGGAAACACATCACAAAGATAAATCAACACAATACCAAGAAGTTAAAACTTGGACTACTAAACACCAAAAAAAACCCAAACAAACTCAACTAGAGAAAAAGGATGTTATCCTTAGAGCCAAGTCATCAATGCTAGTAATAGGAGGTTAGACCAAACAATATCTCACCACATTTAACTCATAGCTACAACCATAAAGTACCTAATGACTCCAACTTCTCATCACTCTAACAACCATAAGTCTTATAAATAACTACATCACTATAAATTCCCTGATACCATTCCTCTTAGTATAAAACATTTAAATTTGTCAAATTTCAAAAAGAAAGGGTCATTACTACACTACTTAAAATTTAAAGGCAAACTAATATCCAACTCTAGAAAGTCTTCAATAGGCAATGTCCTTAAAATAAGTGTTACTTCCTTAACTAACCATTCTTCAAATACTATTTTTATTCCCATTCTATACATAAAATCAATATCACTAAAAAATATTCAAACTCGTGGCTCCCTTCATAGTTTTAGACAAAATAGTAACACTAAATCCTCAACAATCATCTAACCTATGTTTATACAATCCTAAAATTAAACCTTCTCCATCATAGGGTATTTCTCATCATACACATGTGTTACACAAAACCTAAATATCATCCACATCATCTTCTCAGTTCTTAATTTTCAAAAATATGGCATTCCTGACCAAAATAGATCACCATTACATTCAAGCTCTAGCCAACTACACAAACCTCAAGAAATCATAAAATATAGGGAGTATGAGGTTAAGGAAAATATAATTTGGTAACTATATCCTAAAAAAAGGGTGAACTATGGAACTGACCACACTTCACATAAAGGTCAATATAAAAACAAGTAAAATGTTAAAACAATTATGCAACTCATAATTCAAACATTTGATGTATAGGTATCAAATTAGACAAGTACTCTTCTCAACTCCAACCCTTAAGTTCTATCAAATCATAAATGATCATGACACCAGAACTATCTCTCTTATTTAGACTAATGCTCATAGTATCACTAAATCTTCTTGACACTTTGACTAATGTAACAATCATACGCTATTTTTACCTCAACTCATCCAAAATCAATGAGTTTTAAGACCTTCAAAATAAATACTCATCATTCCTTGATTTAATCTTCTCATCCAACCATTTCATATATTCTTATCTATTCTCACATCTTATTAATGTGTATGGGAGAGTATAATGCTCAAATTGGTGTGAATATGGTTTGATTATATTATTATTGAGTAGAAGATGATTCCGTGATGATGTATTAGGTTTTAAAATGCTCGAATGGGATGGAAAATTGATGGAGATGATTCGAATAAGAAAGGTAGGATTCGTTAATGATGGTTTAACAATGATGTTGGTTTAAATGTAATGTACTAATTAGCATATGCATTCGATGATACAATGATGACGATGTTTTGTTTTGAAAGTTAGGGTTTGGGTTATGGTTAGAGTCGTGGCTTAGGGTTAGGGTTAGGGTTAGGGTTTGGTTTGAAAAGAATGAATAAGGTTGCATTTGGTTGGTATGGAATATTAGGGTTTTGAATGGAAGGTTTAGGGCTTTGGTTGTGTATACCAAATCAGGGCTTTGATTAACCAAGAATTAGAGCAGAATTTTGTTGGTAAATATGGCAAGAAAATATGGATTAATAATAGTAGAAAAGATATGGATTAACCTCTAATTCACACAGATGAAGAGATTAAAACTTTCAAGCTAAATCGTTTACACATATTCGATTTGCTTGAGTTTGAATTCATACATAATTCACTTGTTTTCAACTTCAATGTTGATCTTCAAAATCAATTCAATTCTTCATATCATCATGTTAAACATTCGTGCATATTATAACCTTTCTACCACTAGTTAAAAGCATAATTCAAAAGATTCAAATCTAAAAGATATTATGCTACCTTTATGCTAACTTTATGCTACTTTATACTAACTTTATGCTAACTTTATTATCTAACTTTACTACTTAATTAATAAATTAGCTAAATTACTAATGATGCTCGAAAATCCTGCCAATAAACTCCCCATACAAGTGGTCAATCCCTCCTTGCATGCCATACATAACATGCACATGCATGTAGACACTTAGTTGCTTGTTTATCATGTTTTGAGCAACATGACCATCCATTGTTCTTCAAATTTTACGAGAGACACTTTCAAAATGAATAATAATTAGTTCCATAATTATGAAAGCTAATTCTTGAGTATTTACTCCTACATCATTTATCATATAAAAGTACCCAATAATCTTCTAAGAATATTGTTTCCTTAAAGAGTCCACAAATGTCATTCCAGCTAAGTTATCCATATTTATTTCTGACATATGATCTACCTATAATACCCCTTTTTTTAATACTGAAAATTTTATTTTAAACATTACAGAAGAAGAAAAACTAAACATGCTTAAGGAAAATAGGGTACTACTGCCACACCTAACATAGGATAGGCATCAACTGCTTATCCTATGTTATATATAAGGCTAAGAAACCAAAAATGTCAAAATAAAAGTAGAGTGCACAAGAATCACGATGTATAGTCATGAAAGAAAATGCTTACAAAAAATGACCTCGATAGTTCCCAGCATATTTAAATACATGAACAAATGTTAACTTAAAATACAACACTACAATAGTAGAAAACATAGCCCCAAACTCTTATCCATTTTGGACCAATCGGCATTCTTTGAATGCCCACACATTTAAGCCCCAAGCCTAAAGCAAGGTAAGACCACTAATGGCCATCCCTTAAAACCTTCACATGGTCTTCTTCCTATGTTAATGAGAAGTCGACCAAATAAACGGGCACATCAATATGCTAAGTAAGTCAAGTTACCTCCTCAACTGGAGTTGCAAGCATACAAGGTCATGGTATAATGTAGAGATCATACTAAACATATATTATGCTTATGCCATACAATTAGACATACATGATTTATCATGGTCGTATAATGCATCAAAACTTCATGACATACATGACTTATAAAAATTAGGATTCATCATACTTATCAACATAACATAAACATCATAGATATCAACATATAATTAAGCAAGCAAGTTATTTAGACAAATTATTAGGGCTTCTACCGTCCATTCACATAATTTTCCATTGGGTTTATTTTCCAAGCATACATAATTCATTAGGTCATTTATTTATAAGCCATTATTTCTTCTTCTTTTTTTCATTTCCTTTTTTCCCACATCTTTATCCACCTTGTTATCTTTATTCTTATTCTTATCGAGTGATGGACTATGTACCATCCCATAATCTCACATATCATGGAATTTTATCCAAACTATAGGACATAAAGTCTGATCAAAGCTATGTAACTACCAATGGATATAAAGTTATGCTAAAGTGAAGTAACTCACCTAAGTAACCATACCTTTAGTATCGATAGCCTTGTACATCATTAGTACCTATAGTCGGTAAGTCACTAGGATCTACTAGGACCCCTTTGTAAGGTAAAGTCTAAAGGCACAAATAAATACCTAAAGGTAAACTAACCCCCTATAGATAATAAAAGACGGGTAACCCATACCCATACACAACTCAATCATCTTTCACTTTAAGTGGTTAGTGTGTCATTTTCTAAGGTTATATGATCATGCAAGGCCCATACAACATCCAAGTAGCACATCTAAATACTCATTCCATCTCAACCATTTTTACTTGCCAACAATGTTGTGGGATTTCCATTAGTTCTTAACCAATATTAATCAATCCATCATGATAATCTGTTTTAGGCCAATAATCCATATTACATTTTAGCACCCCCGTTCTTAATAATTAAAATTTTCATTTTGCTAAAGCGTTAATTACCAAATTATTGGGTGTTACTGCCACATTTAGCATAATTTTGGTTCCCCCACCTTTCATATGCCAAATGCTAAGGCTAAAACAAATCATAACAAAAAAATCAATGGAAATGAGTGGTTATACATAATTAAATTTTTTTGATATACTCTTTACAGTAATGGAAATCAAAACACCAGAGGATAACAGTCCAAAGGAAAACCAATTACATCAAAAATAGGTACCCAAAGATACAAAACCGGTTTTTCTTAACTCTTAGAGCCAAAAGCCCACTCTAAAAATGGGTTATCTTCTTAAGGACTCTCTCCTTATCCCTATAGTACTCCTAGACTACTCCATACCCTTTATGTTACCATTTGTAAAAGTAATATCAGTATGAATTCATCATACTAAGTAAATCACAATAACTCAAGAGAGTTAGTATACCCACATTTCACATAATCCCACAGAATCTAAAAAGCATACTTAAGCACAAATCATGTACCATAATTACATATAATAATATACAAACATTCGATCACAAGCTCTATAGTAAAACATAATAGTTCATTTCTCATCATTTTAAGATATAATAGACATATTTGATTGGTTATAAATACTCTAAATAACAAGGGAGGGCACTAAGGCAACTACCAAACTAACAAATCCAAAACAGTTCCAATTACCAAGGTAGGGCACTGAGGTGACTACCAAACCAAAAAATACAAAACAATATCAAATACCAAGGTAGGGCACTGAGGTGACTACCAAACCAACAAATACAAATCAATATCAAATACCAAGGTAGGGCACTGAGGTGTCTATTGAACTAATAAATCCAAAGCAATACCAAGATTAGGCACTAAGAAAATTATTGAATCAAAAAATCTAAAATAATACTAAATACCAAGGTAGGGTATTGAGGCATCTACTAAACTAAAAAATCCAAAGCAATACCAATTTAGAGCACTAAGGCAACTACCGAATCAACAAATCCAAATAATTCCTCTTTATTTTCTTACACAATAGGTAGTTCCATTTTAAATTACTTGAGGGAGATATAATCAACCTAGGGGTACTAAGGTACACCTAGTTATATTGGCACTCGAAGGCAACACAATAACCTTACTCTCAAACCCAGGGACACAAGAGTAGGGCTAGTCATATCAGTGCAAAAAGGCAACACGGTATCATCTAATCTCGATCACCTAGTCTTCAAGTATTGATACCCCTTATAAGGCAAGTAGGTCAGCTATAGAGTAGAATAAGGCCTTACTGGGGCATAGTGGCACACTATGGAACCAAAACAAATAAGGGATACACCTTATCTCTAGGGTAGCTAATCTTAGAGAGCAACCATTTCTAACTTGAAGTTTTTCAATTTAAGTATTAATATTTTATTAGGTGATGATAGATGTCACATACTATACAACAATTTTCATTTCCATACTTAGCCATTTTTATTTTTCTTTTTAATTATTAAGGTAAAACCTAAGTCCCATAGTCTATGTCAAAGTTAAAGTCAACATTAAGGCTAACATATCAAAAGTCTAAAGTCATCTTAACATTTAATTATTCATAAAGTATATATTAGGTCAAAATTACAAAAACCTTTCAAAACCCTAGTTTCATCATTTTATTCATTTTTTATTAAACATTATTATTATGATAAAATTTTCATGAAAATAAATTTGTCATGAACAGGCTAACAAGCAATATTTCACATTATTTTAGCACGTATGTAATATTTGAATTTTGGTAATTAACCATATTTTTTTACTTTTCATGCATTTAGTGGGTTGCTCTCATAAAAACCTTAATCATGCAACTCTCATGTATCACATATCCCATGAAGCATGTAGGTACATATTTGAAGCATAATACATATGTTAAATAGAGAAATTATCACCATAGTTTATGTAAGGAAACATCTCTAACCCTAGGTCGTATGAATAGAAATCATCATAAGCTAACCCTAATCATGCACATATGCTTTCATGTAATTCATCATAACTTTAACTACCATACGTTAGAAATCATGAGGCAATTACTATGAGATTTAAATCATAACTTGATAAGAATGAAAATTTTAACCCTAGACATGCGGACATAAATCATACAATATATATTACCATAGATATAGCTTAACTTGAAACAATTGTATGTATCATCCATTCAGCATATTATCGTTTTATCATGCATGTAATAATACTTGAAAAGAATAAAACCTTAAAATGATTATAGTTCTAAATAATCCTTGCATTCTTGCACCTAAATTCTACTATCTTATGAGTGATTGGATTTATCTAGTCCAAGTTCACATAAAACGTTTTCTTTAAGATCATCAAGAATTACCTAAGAATTTAATACCCAATAACATATGTATTAGCATTTAATATTATACAACAATAACCCAAAATTGCTAAAAAAAAATTCAAGGATTACTATCCAGTTAAAAGAAGGAAAATGAAGTCAAACAAAACTCGAAAAAAAAAAGGAGAAGGATCGATGGATGTTTTCAAAAAGGAGAGGGAGGAAACGATAGCTTTGGCTGATGGTAAGGAGGTGTAAATGGCAACAATGGGTGGTTATAAGGAGGGGATAATGGGTAGAAAAGGCATAGAAAAGGGAATAAGGAAAAAGTAGCACAAAATACCAAAGATGGAGGGAGAGGATTCGATAGATAATGGTGCAACAAAGGGGTGAGTTAGGAGAGCTTTGATGGTTTTGGCCAGTGATGAAGGGTGAGGTGTGGTGGTTTTAGCTGAAGGAGAAGAAGATGGAACGACATTGATAGTTAGTGGTTTGGTGGTGGTTTTAGTGGAAACTATTAAAGTCAAGGTGATGGAGATGTTTTTGTGGTTTAACGAGGGAGGTCAGTGGATTTCAATGAGTTTGTACTCTTGTTTTGGGGTGGTTTTGACATGAGTTGTCAATACATGGCGTAAGGGATCGATGATAGTGGCTGGTACTAGGGTAAAGGGAGTTGTGGCGGAGTTTATAAGAGATAAAATTTGTGATGATAAAAGTAGAACAACGGAGAAATGAAGAGGGGTTTTGCATGAAGGACCTTGGGAGAAGGAGGGGATGACACAAGCTTTCTCGGGGGTTAAGACGTGATGCAAAAGGAAGAGGAGAAGGGGTTAAGAAGAGGATGGTTTGAGGAAAAATATGGAGTAAAATAGCAAGAGGAAAAAATTAGGGAGAGAGAGTAGGGTGAGGTAAGAAAATCTAGAATAGGGTAGGAGTAATTATTTAGCTGAAGAAAAATGTAAAATATCCTGATAAAATTATTTGTTTACTAGAAAATGGTTTTGATCGATGCATCATGTATCTCTTAAGATCTAACTTAGGATTAAAATTTAATAATGCACCATTTAATAAATTTAACCTAATTAAATTTAATATCTAATATACCATAATAATAATAATACATATTTTAATAATATATTTAAAATAAAAAAATCCTAAAATAATTTTAAAAACTAATACATATAATTAATGGTTTATTGTTAGGGTTTATGAAAATGGGGTAGTACAACATTACCCTTTTAAAGACATAACATAATTATTTAGGTTTTCTAATAAAGCCTTCCTAAATAATTATTTAGAATTCCATGAATTATGATCCATTTAAGCCATCCATTAGGTTAGTTAATCCATGCCAAAAAGTGCATTTCCATCATTATAGAATCATATAGCAGCATTGGACATAGTCTCAAAATATATCAAGTTTAAAAGATCAAAATCACACACTATGGTTGAACCAATCAATCAGTTTTACCAAACCAATTGATTAGCTTACTTAGAGAATAAATAAGTCACTACAGCCCAATCAATCGATTGGTTTAGCCCAACTATTTGATTATTCTAAGGACTAGTCGATTGTTTTGGCCTAACTTGTCAATCAATTTTCTCCTAAAAAACACATAATAGAAATTTTACACATGATTCATAATATAAAATCCTACCACATCTAAACCATAATATATCATGGAAAAATGCCAATATTTAACAATATCATAAACTAAATCATACTTCATTATCAAGCAAATCGACCCTATTTTCTTTAAAATCATGCATTTTCTCAAAATTCTTAATTAATTCAACGTACATCAATTAAAGGCCAAAATCTCATGAAAAAATTAATATCTTATAGAGCACATCACAACCCACACTTATTTATACCATATTCCAAAGGTAAGAGTGACTTACTTTATGTTTATCAAAATTTCCCATTAAAGAGGAAAAACTCAAGCTTGAACATTTCAACTTCTAAAACCTTTGAAAACAAAAAATTAGATCTCAAAAATCATTGATTAAATTTCACTAATCAAAAAATCAAATTAGGAAAGATAATCAAACTTACCACCTTTAAGAGAAAATTAAAGGAATATTCAGCTGAAAGCAACTTTTCCTCCTAAATCTAACTCTTTCTTACTTGTAGAAAAAATAAAAGGAAGATAAAGAAAGGATTATAAGAGTGAAAGGAATTCAAAAGTTAGCTCAAAGTGGAAATGAAATAACACAAGTACTAGAGGATTGAGATATTTTGGAGTCTGAAAGAAAAGTGAGAAGAAAGGGTGATTAGGATTATTTATAGCTAATGAATCGGTCAAGGAACTTGTAAGGTTATGCAACATATCAAAAACCCTAATTTTGTTGTTCAAATCTAAGTTGAATGAGGTGATTTATCACAAATATGTTGACTTATATCTTAGATCTCAAATGGTTATTTTCTAGAGAATACAGTTTGAGTTCATCCAGAAAATATCAAACACAAGAAGGATAATGGAAGATTAGTGTAGGAAGGAATCTCACAATTGATAAGCAATAGTTTGAAATTAAAGCATACTTATAGAGCTGTGAAGAGGAGAGAGAAAGAAGAATATAAGATTGAAATTATCCTCCCCCTCAACTCTCAAAATTGAGCCTTTAAATTTGTTTTAGGCAGAAACTAAAGATGAATGAATGATTTAAAAGGGTTAAGAATCACTCAAGAAAATTTTGGAGCTAGATTATCAAATTTCTACTTTTGATACATGAAATTTTTTAGAAAAAATCAAGCTTCAAAAAGCACTCAACTCCACAAACCAGGTAATCAATTTGGCCAAATAGTTGATTGTTTTAGGAACTGGTCAATTAGTTTGGTTGAACAACACCCCTTAGCAAAAGAGACAAATTGGTTGATTGATTCATAGAACCAATTGATAGTTCAACCTAAAACCTTATTTTATTTAATTTTCCAAAATTTAATTAAATTCATTTTATTTTTATATCAAACCTAATTATAGTTCCAAATCAAGATAAAAAAGTATCAAATTTTATTAAACACCATAATGTTCCTTTCTATAAATCTCACAACAATATAGGACATTACACTACCTTAGCTTAAGATACCTCACACATCAATTAATCTATAAATAATCTTACTAACACTTACTCATCAAACACACTAGACTTGAATATGATTTTTTATTTTTTTTTAAATCAGAAAGGAGAATATGAAACATTTGTGATGCATAATGCTAAACATTTTTGATTAAGTCAAGTGTTAGTGGTGGAATTGGGTAAGATTCTAACAAAAAAGAAAATTTAGAAGAGATTAAGAAGAGAATTAGTACAGCATAATCTTGAAATACATACACTAACTAAAAAAGGTTTCAACTCTTAGCATAAATGGCATAAGATTTTGGAGGATATTACAAGGCTAAATCTAATCTTTGAGAGAATTTTGTTGTCAACAATAACCAATAATTTTTTAGCCAAAAAGAAGTTCCCATTCTTCATCCCTTTACCTCTATATAGAGTGTATTAGGCTTTAGAAAATTACAAACTGCACTTCTAACTCATAATGAGTAGATTTGATTATACCCCACCCATAGGTTACACTAATATATACTAACTAAGGTTGATATGCTACTTCATTCAGCTATGCTAAATGTCGACCACCTTAGCCCCCCATCACATGATGGTTGCTGCTTAAAACCTATGAAATGAACTTAGATAACATAAATTACACTTTAGGAAAGTATAACAATAGTCTTTACCCATGCTTAACTAAGAAAGGTAATAAAAAAACAATTTGAGTGCAAGTTGATAGATAAATGGATGGCCCTTTGGAAGGATGGATTTGAGGGCCTAAAATGGGGGTTTCTTATTCTATAATTCAAGCTTTATTTGAGGCCTTGATATTCCCATAATTATCTTCCCAAGGATCCATAAAATCCGCCCAAGAAATGGCTACTACAAGGGTGTAGAATCGGTTAAAGGTGTTGCATGTGGTTAAGAATTGTCTTGGTCTTGTTGATCCACATTGAAGCCATAATGGAGCCATGAAAACGTGGCTTTGTGGAGCCATGAAAATGTGGAGTTGATGGATTTTATTTTTGTATTGCATTTTGATGGATTTTATTTTGGTATTGCATGGCTTCCAATAATCTTATTTACTCATTAATCAAAGTAAGGAAAGTTTTAAATTCTTCTATCTTGGCTAAATTAATAAGTAGATTATCCATATTATTATCATTTGAGGGAGAAAATCATATCTCAAGGAAAAACATAGTTCTTAACAACCAAAAATTTATGATACCAATTTGAAACACCTCTATTTTTACAACCAGAATTATATAAATCATAACAGGTGCTACAACCGCATCTATCATAGGAGAGGTATATTCATTACCTAAAATATGTCAAGTGCAGGGCTAAAATTTAAACTCGTCTATCACGAGTGAGGATTGATTATCACCTAACTCAAGTATAATACACGACTTATAAAAAATATTAAAAAAATGAAAGATCAATAAAATCTAAAAGAGCGAAAAAAAAGAATATGTGACCCCAATGATCCAAACTATAATGCCTATCAAGCTAATTCGGTACTCAACAATCTTGACCTCACATAAGAAAAGCTTAAGAAACCTATACAAGACTGAAATGGTGTGGTATCTATAAAACAAGTGTATAAAATAAGACCTAATTATTACACATACGTATGATTCATGAAAAATATATTACCACATCATAAAATAACATAAATTTCTATGAACATGGTAAAATAATATAAAAATGCATCCTAACATCCAGATATACAACTTAGGTAAATAAGGAAAGGAAATCTCTAAGTCCTCTCTATGAGTTCAATTTTTATTATTACTATTCCATAAATCATGATCATATAAAATTGATTTCTTATATTTCTACCCATGGTCACTCAAGTTTTTAAATGCTTATCAAAATTGAAATATGGGTATCCCATCCTACCATTGTTGGATAAAATCCAAGGCACAATAATAAAGTATACAAGTCAAGGCATAGGGACATATGTCCTACCACAATGAATAAAGTTAAGGTACAAATAATAAGGGCATAAAAGCCAAATTCACCTATGGAAATCCCATCCTACCACAAATGGACATAATTTACTAGGCATAATCAAAACATAAATCAATCTTCACATATGAACGTCTTATTCTGCCACAAATAGATAAAACCCACTGGGCATAAATCACAACATATATCTATGTTCGCACATGGATATGACACTACGCCACAAATAAACAAAATCCACTAAGAATAAACAAAAATATATAATAATGTTCATATATGGGCATTATATCATACCATAGATAGAGAAACACCACAGGGCATAAACTATAAGAGCATCCAACTCAAGTGCAAATGGAAATCTGGGTTGAGGGGTTTATACATTGATTCCATTATCCACAAAGCTCAAAACCCTAGTAAGCCATTATAAGATAGATATCATGTCCTCTACTAATAGAATCTAGCCAAGGTAATCTCTCCACATGCAACCTAATTCTTAAACATGCATACCCCCTATAGATTTAAAAGGATCATATATAGTTGAAGAGGCACCAAACTACTATAAAATTGTTAACCTCTTCTATTTAACAAAAATATAAAAAATTAAGGATTTTTACCATTTTTATAGGATAACATGTAACCATTGTTGGTTTTAGAGGATTATTGTAACTTCTATAGATTTTATAGGATTTTCCTAATCTCTCACATGATAGAGATAATAATATACAAATGTAAGTGTTTTTGGTTAACATGAAACCTAAAAAAATATTCACATATCAAGCTCTTCATTCAAGTGTTGATCAAGCAAGCATAGGTCAGCTATCTTATGTCTATTCCCTTACTAATTTTCAAACCCACTCCCCCTCCGTATGAATTTGTTCTTTATATTTCCTCATTCATACAACCACTATGCTTGGTTCTCTCTCATCTCTTTTCTTTTTCTTTAAAGATTGTCTCATGTTAAAGAACACTTTTTCTCTTTTTAGGGAAAAAAACTAAAACTCCCCTCTCTTTTTTCTTGCTTTCTTTTCATTTATTGATCCCTTCTCTAGTCTTTTTTTTTTCCTTCAATATAAGAGTTAAATTTGGGATAAAATTTGAGAGCTGGCTCCCTTTCCCCTTCTTATGGTATGTCACCCATAGTTTAGGTATGGTTTAAATTTCTCTTTCATTTTTTTTATTTTTCTCCATATTTTGTTGTGTTATTGTGTTAAATTCTAATTATTTATTTGGTTTTTTTTGTTTCTAAGGATAATGAAACATAGTTGGGAGCTAGGGATTTTGGAGGATCCTTCTCTTTTAGTTTTTATTTTATGCTTAGAAAAAGGATATCCTATTTTCTCCTATGAATATATGAAAATCATGAGTTAGTATGATAAGCTTTGTTTGTTATGTCCTTAGTTCATGTATATGTCTTTCTTGTAATTTATTGAAGAATCTGAATATTCTATGATTGTAGTAATTTTTCCTTGCATGTGCAACATGAAGTTTTGCGTAAAATTATGCTAGATTTTTTTATTTTAATGTATGTATAATAGCACGCAAGAATAGAGTTGAATGTTATAGGATAATTATGAATCTTTTTATTATAATTTCGAGCTTTATATTAGTTTCCTTACATGATTTAATTAAATTTTGGTGTATAACATGTTGAGGTTTAAACATTGTTAGGTATAGTTATAAGTGATCATAAATTTGCATGCTCTAAGGGTAATTTATTTTATGTTGGGAATCAATATGAATTCAGAAAAATAAGATTTAATTGGAATCAATAAGAACACACAAGAATTGAGAAGAAAAGAACACTTAAGAACATAGATTGAGAAAACAGATGATCTTATTGATGTGAAGTAATTGTAATTACAAATAGAATCAAAGAAATCTCACCTAAATCACTAAACTCACCAAGAAATTACAAGAGAACACAAGAGGAGAGAAGAGGACAGCACTATGCTGATTAGGGTTCTAATCGCATGGCATTTATACTAAACATGCCCCCCGGTGTTTTTTTAGCTTTGATAGTCTTCAATATTTCAATCACAAATTCCTTGTTTGACCTCTAATCAAAACAATTATTAATGCATTGGAAAGCTAACAAAAATATCTACAACTTTTATGTTCAACACTTTTCAAAATTCTAGCTCCATCAAGGTGAAATGTTTACATACTTCTAAAATAGCTCATAGTTCTACTCCACATTCCTTTGAAATACTTCACACACCAATCCAAACTATTATACACACAAAATACAAGTCACAAGCTCACAATTATCCAACTTGACAATGCATTTGAAGTAGATAGAACCAGTAACACAAAAGACCATCTATAAAAACCCTAAGGCTCCAAAAGCCTTCATGGTATACAAACACTAACTGAGTTTGAGCAATGCTCAAACTTGCTCACCTTCAATGGCTTCGTTAGCATATCTATTGGATATTTAGCAATAGCCACCTTCTCCAACACAACCTTGCCTCCAGCAATAGTACCTCGAATGAAGTGGTACCTGATATCAATGTGCTTCGTCCAAATAGATAGCACTATGACTATCACTACGAACAACGGGAGCACCATGACCAAACCCAAGCTCAAGAATGAAACTACCAAGCCACAGAGCTTACTGAAAATCCTCAATCATAGCCATATACTCAACCTCAGCAGTGGACAATACAGTCATATCTTGTAAAGATGACTTCTAGTTAATTGTTGACCAACCAAGACAAAACATATAAGTGGACCTCCTATTGTCAAGATCTCCACCATAATCAGAGTCAATGAACCTAGTCAACACATCAGTTGACCTCCCATACTCCAAATTAGCTGATGTAGTCCCTTAAAGTGCCTCATAATCCACTTCACAGCTTGCTAGTGAGCCTTCCTAGGATTCACCATATATATAATCACAACACTCATAGCTTGAGCAATATCCTACCTAGTATAAATCATAGCGTACATCATGAATCCCACACCATTAGAGTAGGGAACTATGGCTATAAAATCCTCCTCATCTTTAGATTTGGGGCAATCTAAAGCATAAAATCTGAAGTGAATCGCCAAGGAAGTATTAACTAGCTTGGCATCAATCATTGAAACCTCTCCAATACCTTGTTCACATACTGGTCTTGTGATAAGTAAAGACGCTATTATCTATGGTCTTGAATGATCTCCATGCCAAGAATCTTCTTCGCAACTCCTAGATCCTTCATCTCGAACTCAGTCTTCTACATTATTTTTATCTTGTTAACTTCAGATAAATCTTTTGCTGCAATAAGTAGTCATCGACATACAACAAAAGATACACCAAAGAACCATCACCAACCTGCTTCAAGTATACACATCCATCGTATTCATTCCTAAAGAACCCATGCTCAATCATAAACTAATCAAACCTCTTGTACTATTGTCTAGGTGATTGCTTCAGACCATACAATAACTTCTTCAATAAGCACACATGATCTTACTTGCCTTTAATAACAAAACCATCTGGTTGGTGTATATAAATCTTATCATTGAGCTCCAATTGTTGCTTGGATCCACCTACTTTAGGAATAGTGGATCTTATATTAGAAGAGTCTGATTGATCCAAATCAACCTCCACCTCCACCTTATCTGTAACAACATGTAGGTTCTCCTACTCTACCTCTTCAGACAATATATCATAAGAAGACTCAGTCTTTTGGAAGAATACATATTCATTGAAGGTAACATGCTTGGTAGTCAAAAACATGGATGTGACTGGGTCCCATAACTTGTACCCTTTCACACCGGATGTATAACCAAGAAAAAAATATTTTTGGCCCTAGGCTCGAGCTTCCCATTATTCACGTAAGCATAGGCTGGACATCCAAAAATATGTGAATCAAAATAATCAGCTAATTTACCAAACCATACCTCCTTAGGTATTTTCCAATCAATAGAACGATTTGGTGACATTCACCAAGAACACCGCCATGTGAACTATGCCAACCCAAAACTCCTTATCTAATCTAACCTATGACAACATACATTGAGCCTTCTCTAATAGGGTCATATTCATCCTCTCAGCAACCTATTCTGTTGTGGTCTTCTAACACAAGTGTAATGCTTAGCAATACCATGGTCCTCACAGTAATCAGTGAAACTATGCTCCATAAACTTGAGGCCATTATCTATCCTAAGAAACCTCACCTATCTTCCAGTTTGCTTCTCTAGTAAGGTCTTCCAACGCTTGAAAACACCAAAGACATCATTCTTATTTTTAATAAAATAAGACCACACCTTTCTAGAGAAGTCATCAATAAATTTCAATAGGTATCGCAAACCACCCTTGTAGGACCCCACAAATAACAGTGAACATAATCCAAAGGCCCCTTTATACTATGTGTAGCCTTTGAAAAGCTAACCCACTTCTCTTTCCAAACACACAATGCTCATAGAAATCTATAGTACTTGTACGTTACCCATCCAGCAACCCTCTTTTGGAGAGTTCAATCATGCCTTTGACACTTATGTGTCCAAGTTGCATATGCAAAAGTCTAGCAACATCCGAGTCAGACATACTCAATGATGTTACCTATAACACCCCCAAAATTTACTATAGAAAAATTTTATTTTATTAAAAGAAAATAGTGGAAGCAAAGAAAATAAAGCTGTAAATTTTAGGGATATTACCGCCGCACTTATTACTAGATCGGCTTACTCCTACCATTCCAGTAGCAAGTGCTAAGGCTAAAAGAAGTAGAACATGATTTATACAAATTCAATTTAAAATAGAGTAGCATACTGAAATCGTTACAAAAGATGCAAGCCCACAATTAGTGGTTACAAAAGTAAAATCATTTATTAATTAATTAAAAAGATTGAGAGAAATACCCTAAGGATTTTTCAAATAATCCTTACTCTCGTAACCAAACCCTCTTGAATAGCACCTACAATGGACCTACAAGGGACACGGCCCATTAAATAGGCAGGGGCCCACGAATAGAACCCTTTAGTACTATGGTATTGAGTAACCCTTTAAACCACATTGAAAAGTAGGCATGCATGCAACATATAATATAAAAAATATATAGGGAGATAATCATGCGGACTAATACGTAAGGCGATACCACATATAATGAGAGATGCTTAACATGAATTTCATGTACTTACAAAGCCACCACGTACCCAAGTAGGGACAAGAACTGAAGCCAACTCATGTTATATCAACAAATTAAAATGTGAAATCAATAATTTTGGGCCTTAAGCCATTATTCAATCATCATCTCTCGAATTATATCCATGTAAGTGCAGGAACCCCACTACTATAGCCAGTGGACAGGAAATATATAGGGTAGAACGCTCCTGACCACTATTATTTGTCAGTGGATCAATCTATAAGGTAGAATGCTCCTGGCCACTATTATCGCTAGTGGATTGGTCTAATCCCAACTCACATGATATTCCACTATAAGTGATTAGTATTTTCCATGATTTATTCACATCCAAGATTTAGTTTATTGAGCTCGGGACCTCCACTATTATAGTCAGTGGATCGGAATACATATATATATCTTCTAAGGTAAAGCACTCTTAGGCCACTATTATAACCCATGGACCAGTACACATATACATCTTCTAGGGTAAAAGGCTCACTATTATATTTGGTGGACCGGTACACATATACATCTTCTAGGAAAAAATGCTCTTAGGCCACTATTATAATTGGTTGACTGGTAAGCATAATATAATCCATCTAGGCTCGACTCAATTATCTTTCACTTTCATGATTAATATTTTTCAGTTTAATTATCATAATAGTTCCATTTATTTACCTCAAGGGGGAGATTAAGAACCCAAAGACGCAAAGGTACACTGGTCATACTAGTGCACACAGGCTACTTAATACCCTTCAATGATCAACCGAGGGACACAATGGTACCCTGGCCGTACTGGTGCATACAAGCTACATAGTACCCTGCCGACAAGGATACCTAATCCATAAGTATGTATACATTCCATAGAGCTAGATAGAGTAAGATGTAGGGCTTGGCTAGGGCACTAAGGTATACTAGCAAATACCAAAGTAATTGTGCGCTAAACCACATCTTTAGGGTAGCGATCCGTAAAGAGCCACCATTCCCATATCGAGATCTTCTAGTTTTATTATTAGTGTCTTAATTAAGGTGATCACAAAAAGCACAACAAGCACATACTTATTCACTTACAATTTTTTCTAATATCATTAGATAATCCTTATTCATACAATTATCCAAGATAACCTAGAGGAATCACTAAGGCCATCATTATCTCATCTAATTCCGATTCAGGATTCATTTCCATTTATTCACATGTCATATGGGTTATCATATCATAATTATATTACAATTTTAGAGTCTGGTTAGTTCACATCGAAGGATCATGGTACACATAACCTTAACATATCCTTAATTCACACCCAATACACAATACCATGCATGATTAATGATTAAGACACCTCCTTCATGAATATAAGAATAACACTATACCACAACCTTAATTATCCATCCAATCCCAGGTCAAGTCATGTTCTTGTGATACTTACTGATTATTAAATACCCTTATATTGTTATTCACTACAACTTGAGTCTTATTATAAAACTCTGTTAACCCATTGACATGTTAAATACTAGTTATTGATTTACCCCTTCCATCTCTACAAAATTACCAAAATACCCCTTGTTTGTATAATTATTAAGTCATCCCTCTTTACTTACCAAATTACCATATTACCCTTCATGCTGTATAATTACCAAATCGCCCCTTATTCATATTAGGTTACCAAATAATCCTCCATAATTATTTAATCACCAACTTTATCCCTTATACTTGTTAAGTTACTAATTTACCCTTCGAGTGAATTAAAATACCGTATCACCCTTTATACTTATCTAAATTACCAAATTATCCTTAGGCTCATTAAGTTACCAATCACCCTTCATATTTGTTACACTTGTCAAATTTCCCATTTGGTTGGTTAGACTACCAAATTGCCCTTCTTTATTATTATAATTACCAAATTCCCCTTTTAGTTGATTAAATTACTAAATCACCTTTCTTCATTATTACAATTTCCATTTTTCCCTTTTAATTGGTTAACTTACCAAATTGCCCTTCTATATTATTATATTTACCATTTTACCCTTCTACTTTACTAAATTACTGATAAGTGTGACTTTTACATCTTATTCCTAAGGTTTATAAGAGTTTTTACCTTTAATTTCAGTCGGAATTCTCCCTTTTTGTTCTTGTTACTGCCTTTGTGTTGTGAAAAATTGCAGGGTCTCAAGCAACAGAAAAATCATGAAGGATGAAGAAAAATAATAACCTTAAAGGGAGAAGAAAGGAGAAAAAAGGAGCAAAGAGGAGAAAAAGTTGAAGTGGAAAGAGATTTAGAGCTAAAATGTAAATTTTGGAATAAAATGAAAGAAAGAATGCATATTTAAAGTATATGGGCCTGAAAGAAGTGAAATTTAGACCAAGAAAAAGTCTGAATTTGGAGACTCTTTCAACATCAAAGTTTAACATCTTTTTAATCGCTTTCCAACGCATCCAAAATCAGCTTAATCAGAGTTATGATGAAAAAGTTATGGTCAAAATACGCATCATTGTCAAAGCTGACACGGGAAGCCCATCTTTACCGAAACCCTAGCGATCCACGAGCCGGTAATAGAAAAACTCTCATTCTAATATCTCGAGGAGCCTCCACTCCCTCTATTTTCTCTCTTCTCTATCCTCTTCCCCAATTCATCAATATCTCTCTTGTAAATTAGAGACAGAGGTTCAAGAAGTTAAATTTTTGCAAGAATTTGTGAACATCAAGGGTATTATCTAATGATATTTTCTTTATCTATGGAATCTCTTATTGTTTTTAATATTCTTGCTATGAATTTGATGGGCTAGATCTTGTGCTAAGGTGAAGGGGAATTTTCCCCGATCCTAATGTGTTGAATTATTGCATCCTTTTTTATTCAATTCATAATGTATGTGTTGTGTTATTGATTGATTGACGGATTCTTGAACCACGGCCGAGTTCTGATTTTTGGTGTGGGAAATACCGGTGAGATCGAGAGATAATCCAGTATTAGACCCAATATCACAATGGGAGATTAAATTTTAGGTCGAGAGACGATCGATTTAACCTCTACAACAATAAAGGAGGAAACTTTATAGACTTTAATGTATTACATTCTATTAGACTCTAAGCTAGAGATAGTTAGGGCCATAGATATGTAATAGGGTGGTTGTGGCTTGAGAAAGCACAACACTTTCTATCCTTGTTGGCATGATTGATTATGATTGTTGAATTATTTTGTGATGTGATCTTTGATTACATGTGATGATCGGGGGCGAGGAATCGGAACCTTAGCTCTTCTATTTATTTGAGTCACTTGAGTGCTATTTTCCTTTCTTTTTAGCTTATTTAGTTATTTTAGCTTACAATTTATTATTTCATATCATCTCATAGTCTAGACATAGTTAAGTTCTATCATTGTCCTAGTGGTCATTCACCAATCTTTGTGGGATCGACCTTGACTATTACTCTGACCCCGTTCACTTGCGGGTAGGAACGTGTCAATTACCATTTCACCCTTCCTTTGTACCAAATTACCATTTTACCTTCCTACTTCATTAAATTACCATTTTACCCTTTCCATTATATTTAATCCACTAAAATACTTTCTCACATCTAAAAATTACTAAGTTATCCCCTTTCCATGTAAAATTACTAAAGTGCCCTTCTTAAGTATCCGTTTACTATTTTACCCCCTTTACTCTTTTAAATTATCAATTGCCCTTCTTATACCACTTTTACCAAAATACCCTCACTACATAAAATATTAGTATTAATGCTCCATACTCATCATCAAACCCCACCAATCCTTATTAATTAGTATTAACACACATTAGCACCTACCACACACATATTTAAGCCACACCTTTTGCACATGTAAAAATTACCAAAATGCTCCTAGGGCTCATATTAACATTACTTATGCACCAAGTGGCCATATTAACATACTATACCATATATATACTTTTAACCTCATTTTTAACAACAAAACTCCTTCATTAAGCATTATTTCTATATATGACACATAAATTAACATGCTTTTCCTTTTTATCAATCAACACATGCAACTAAAATATTATACTTAACAACACATATTATGCATATAAGCATATTAAAAATCCTAATGTGCTAGCATACGTATATCCATACATTTAAGTAAGGTTTAATGGTTACCTTATTTCCTATAAAATTAGAACCTTACCAGTACCCCGATTAAATATTTAAGATTTGATTACAAAATCAATACCTAAAAATAATGCCCATAATTATCATATTATAAATAGGATAAAACTTTATAAAAAAATTAATTAATGCCATACTTTATTTAACCATCAATATACCTCAACAATTACACAAAACAACTTCCAAAATAATGTAGAAGTCACACTAAATTAGCAGCGTGAGCTACATGTAGATTAGAATGGGAGGATGGGTAGAAGGAAGGGAGGAAGAAGGGAGGGGTGACGATTCAGGTTGGGGTTTTGGGAGCTAGGAGGAGGGTAGGTGGAGGAAAGTTAGGGTAAGGGTTGTGTAACACCCCCAAATTTACTACTGAAAAATTTCGTTTAAGACCAAGGTTTTCACAAAACAATTGAATTAAAACTATAAACTTGGGAGTGTTACCGCCACACTTAGCACCGGACCAGTTCACTTCTACCGCCCCGATGCTAAGTGCTAAGGCTAAACCAGAAGGTCAAAAATGGGAAACATCAAACATAAATGCACCGTTATCACAAAGCGTTCATGAAAACGAGGTGTCAACCATCGATAGAGTGTCGTTAAGATTACAACATAAAAGTCCCACTTTCAAATTACAGACATAATATAATTGCAACAAGCTAAGTTAGAAGACAGCAAGGAAAAATAAAAGGGTCCGGCCAACTCGCTCTCGGCCCCCAACAAGGACAGACTCATCACTCGGTCCCACCTGACGCCTCGTAGTTATCGTAGGCCTCAAACACGTGGTCTTCTACCTACACAAGGTCAGATGGGTCCTATGCTCGTGGGAATGAGTAGCACCCATGAAACGGGTGATCAGTACGCTACGTACTGAGTAAGGTAACAGACGAGCTAAGGCCAGCACATAGGACATATGATATAAGTTCAGCATATAGATAACATACGATAACATGCAGAACAGGGCCAAATATTTCCTCGGTGCTTTTATCCTTTTATTCTCATTAGTGATAATAAGTCCATTCCACACATTCTTCAAATGTCCATGTGAGTGTGGGAGCCCCACTATTATAGCCGGTGGACCGGAAGATATACGCACAGGGCAGAACGCCTCTGATCCACTATTATAACCGGTGGACCGGAAAATAAACGCACAGGGCAAAACGCCTCTGATCCACTATTATAGCCGGTGGACCGGATCACGGCCCCGACTCACATGGTGTTTCCCTTTAAGTACTTAGTATCTTTCCCATGGATTAACTTATTCGTTTGGTTTGTTGAGCATGAGGTCCCCCACTATTATAGCCGGTGGACCGGGAGATAAACGCACAGGGCAGGACGCCTCTGATCCACTATTATAGCCGGTGGACCGGAAAATAAACGCACAGGGCAGAACGCCTCTGATCCACTATTATAGCCGGTGGACCGGATCACGGGCTCGGCTCAACATCTTTCACTTTACGTAATTAATGTCTTATACGTGTCTTATTGAATCACAACACACCCTTGACATGCATGCCCACTACATTCTACTGCTTTCCTTTCAAGAGGCCCGTCCCATATATTGAGACTCGTGCACCCCCAAATCACACCCCGACATTATTTTCCCCTAAGCTCACACATAGTGAAGGACCAACTCTTGGAAGTATAGATTAAACCCAACACTCTACGGCATCGATCTTGCCAATTCTCAACCCCTAGGGTTTTCCCCTTGGGAACCCTAGTTGGGCCTATGTGGCCCCTCCTCTTCTCACTTACCTTACCCTTTACTTATTCTTCACTCCACATCTCACCCTTATCAAGTCAACCCCAAGGCATAATACTTTACTCCTCAATCTAGCATGTGACTAACAAAACCCTAGTTGGCCACCTCAAACCCTAGCGCCTTACTCCTTCCACAAGTAACCCCTCTCTTTTCATCCCCAAGTCTCTAATCACTCTACAACTCTCCCCATCTCTCATTTACTCCCGCATTCAACTTTTCTCACGTAAGACACACCCCCATGCAGGAGTTAGTCACCTCATGCAGACACCCCAAGTCACCATGCAGATTTTAAAGCCCCCATGCGTAGTTCCCGACTTTCATTTGTTTTAAACATGTTTCCACGTACAGCTTCTCTCATGGATGATGAGGTACTTGGGTCTACCCCATATCCTCCCCTTAATAATCTCACTCCCCCATTCCCCTCTTGTTATTCTTTTAGTCCCATTCCCCAATACCAAAACTCTAGCATGCATGTCCTAGAGGGCCATATCCACACATCATAAATGTCATACATAACATATCATGCTCATGTAATATAAGGCACACACATCATACCTCATTATCCACGCTGCGCTACACAAAACAGATTATTCATAACACATGCATAATACACATTAACATGGCATACTCATCATTCATCGACACAACACATCACACATAGCACAAGGCCATAGCTTCGTCCTTACCTAACGCGACTCCGGTCTTGGAGCACGCTCCTATACCTCCTCCGGATGTTGACTTGGCTCGCCTATAAGAGGGAAAACTAGGGTTACTTTCCTCCGACCAAAACACTATTCTATTTTACCTTGCCCCTATTCTTTACTTACCATTAGGGCTAAGAATAGTAATATTACTTTTATAAGTGAAGTATGGTCAATATCCTTAAAGTAGTTAATCATGCTACTACTAATAAAAGTAGCTACAATAATTTAAAGTAATTTTAATAATATTTATTATTAACGGTAGTAGTTCAATGTTGCTAATAATGATGATAGTAATAATAACAATAATAGTAATAGTAATAACAATAATAATGATAGTAATAATAATAATAATAATAATAGTATTAATATTAATAATAATAATGATAACCATGATAATAATGATAATAGTAATACTATTAATAATAACGATCATGATATTAAGATAAAAATACTAAAGTTATAGGTCACTAATATTAGTAATACCAATAGTTATAAAAGTTTCAAGGTTAGGCTAAATAATAATAATAATAGTAATAATAATAATAATAGTAACAATAATAACAATAATAATAATAGTAATAATAATAATAGTAGTAATAATAGTAATAATAATAGTACTAATAATAATGATAATGATAATAATAATAATAATAATAATAATAACAATAATAATAATAATAATAAGAATAATAGTAAGAATAATATTAATAATGCTACTAAAAATAATTAGCATTTGTATAATAAAGGTTTAGGGGTTGGGGAATTTAGAGAACTACCTAGGGGTGCTGGTGGCACAGGTGGCGGCGCACGGCGCACGGTGGCGGCGGCGGCGGCGGCGTAGGGGGAGAAGGAAGGTAGGGAGGTGGTGGAGGGGAAAGGAAGGAAAGGGGGGTTGGTAGGGGAAATAGAGGGTCTAGGGAGGTTGGGGAAGTTCCCTTAGTGGTTTTGGGAGACAGAGGGGGCGCTGGGAGTGGCGGTACGGCGGTGGGCGGCGGTGCAAAGGGTGGCGGGGTTTGAGGTTGGCTTGGTCGGGAAGGGCACTTCGCCCGCTTGGGGCGGCGCGTGCAGGGTAAACCGAGGGCTGAGGGAGGCTTGGGTAGGTGGAGGGTGATGCAGGGAAGAATTTCCGGGGTGGTTCGAGTGGCGGCGATGGGCGGCGGCGACGGGACGGTGATCTGAAGAGGGGCGACGAAAAAAGGGATTTCTGGGCTTAATTTTCGAAAGAGCCTGACGCTGGGGCTCGGGGGGTATTTATAGGCTCGAAGAAAAAGGAGGGTTGGGCGGAGGAAAAGAAGAAAAAGGAGGGCCTATAGGGCTTGGTTTGGCCAAAAGAGGTTAGGGGTGGTAGGAGAGGTTTTAGGGAGTAGGTTGGTGGCTTGGGAGGCCGTGAAACCGGCAAAATGGTGGTAGAGGGTGATGGTGTAGGGAGGAGGCCGAGAAGGGGGAAGAAAAAGGGAAAGAAATAAGGGTGGTTGTAGGAGGCTTGAGGGGATGGCTTGGTGGTGTAGAGTGGTAGTAAAGGGTGGCAAGAGGTGGTGCAGGTGGTTGGTAGGGTGGTGGCAGCGGTAGTCGAGGGTGGTGGAGAAAAAAAAAGGTAAGGAAAGGAGAAGAGAAGAAAGGGAGAAGAAGTGGTTCGGAGAGGGATAGAAGTGGGCTTGAATGGGGTAGAATGAAGTAGAAGGGAAGAAGAAAAAGGAGAGGGAGAAGAGGGGAGGTAGGTGTGGCCGGTTGGGGGTAGGTTGCAGGAGGTAGGGGTGTCGGGGTGCAGGGAGAGAGAAGGGAAAAAAAGCATGCGGTTGGGGGTGTAGGTCGGATTTGGTCTGAAAATGGGAAGATAAAGATCGGGAGGGAGATGGAGAGAGAGAGAAAGCTGCAAAAGGGAGGCAGGTACTGGCTGGTGGCAATGTAGGATGGGCAGACATAGCGAGGTTGTTGGCGTCGAAGAGAAAAGAAGAAGAAGAAGGAAAGAAAGAGAGCAGGCTAGCCGGGAGAGGGAGAAAGAAGAGGAGCCAGCTGGCCCACACACAAGGGAGAAAGAAGAGAAACTAGGATGGCCTAGTTGAGGGGAAGGAAGAAAAATAAAAGAAGAAGAGGGATGGGCTGGGCGGTTGGCGTAAGAGAGGGAGAAGATGGGAAGGAGACAAGCCAGCAGCCTAGAGCACGGGGGGAGGTGAGCAGGCCGAACAACCCAAAGAAGAGAAAAAGAAGAAAAGGAAAAAGAAAGGAAAAGAAGAAAAAGAAGAAAAAGGAAAATGGAGAGAAAATAAAATAAAATAATTTTTGAAATAATAGAATTTAATATTTTTGATAGATAAATTAATTTAATAATTTAATTTATTATAATTTAATATATTGGTTTAAAAATAATATTTTAGTAAAATATTAGTTCGGAAAATTATTTAAATAAAATGAGTATGATAAAATAACAAAATATTTATTTTAATTTATTAAATATTCATATCCCTTTTTACATGCTTAAAATTCCACAAAATAATTAAATTAAATAATTTTAAATTTTAATTTATCCCAAATAAAAGCTATTTATTAAATTATAGATTTTTAAAATTTTTAGGGTATTACATTACCACAGCTGCTCCCTCAACAGTGGAGCCAACAAGCTCTTAATGTGTCCCAACCCTCTTGCCTTTTATTGTAACAAGAGCCCCTCTAGTAATCCTCATTATGTCATTCTCAATCGCGCAACGATATCCATTATAATCTAAGGAACTCAATGAAATCAATTTCTTAGTCATCTTAAGGATATGTCAAACATTAGATTATGTTATAACTACACCATCATGCATCTTCACCTTTACTACTCCAATCCCAATAACTTTGCATGCAGTATCATTACCCATCAAAACTACTCCACCTCGAGTCATATTATAAGTCTAGAACCAGTTCCTATTAAGACAAATATGGTAAGAGCATCCAGAGTCCAAGATCCACCTATCCATAATACTGGTCTGACTATTAGTGGCAGTACATCACTATCACTATCATATAGGGCTATAGCAGCAGCATCCATTGTGCCAGATGATTTTCTAAATATATATCCAGATTTTCGATTAGGATAAAACTTCTTGATATGGCCTTCTTTTGAAATCCATAGCACATGATATTCTTGGATCTATTATTCCTCAACTTTGACCTAGAATTCTTCTTCTTCTCACCAAAACCCCATTCCTGAGTTATACCCCTAGCTATAATTCCCTCCCTATGTGAGTCACTTAAACCACCTCTGGTCAACTGATTCTCAATCAGTTCCTGCTGTAGTAGGGTAGTCTTGATATCATCAAGAAGCAAATCATAATCCTTCCCATACATTATGGTCTCACGAAAATGTTTGTAATTAGTAGGTAAAGAATACAATAATGTAATAGCAAGATCTTCAACCTCTAATTTGACATCTATATTCCTCATATCCATAATTATAGAGTAAAATTCATCAAGATGAGATTTTAGGGATTGTCCTGTATCCAATTTCAACTTGTGCAATTTTCTCTTCAACAACAAATGATTTGTCACCGACTTCGTCATTTATAGAGACTCTAGATTGAGCTATAGGATTGATGTCATTGTTTCTTTATCCACCTCATGAAAGACCTCATTAGACAAACAAAACTATATGGTGGAAAGGAATTTTTGAACTATCTCCTCAAATTTATCTTCTGTCATCAAACTAGGCTTCTTTGAATCCCCGAGTAATGCCTTCTCTGATCCATTCTAAATCGGGATTGCCTTCATCTTTAACTTTCATAAGTCAAAGTTTATGAACCAATCAAACTTCTCTATATCAAATATTGTAGACATCCTGAACACGAACCCTACACTCTTATACCAATTTGTTGGGGATCAATACCAATTTGGAAAAATAAGATCTAATTGAAATCAATTAGAACACATAAAAATTGAAAAGAAAAGAACACTCAAGAATATAGATTGGGGAAATAGATAATCTTATTGATGTGAAGTAATTATGATTACAAAGAGAATCAAGAAATCATCACCTAAATCACTCAATTCACTAATAAATAACAAGATAACTCAATAGGAGAGAAGAGGATGGCACTATACTGATTAGGGTTCTAATCGCATGGTATTTATACTAAACACCCTCGATGTTTTTTTCTTCAGCTTTGACACTCTTAAGTATTTCAATCACAACTTCTTCGTTTAACATCCAATAAATCTTATTCTTGATGCGTTAAATAGTTAACAAAAAGATATACAACTTTTATGTTCAACACTTTTCCAATTCCCGGTTGCATCAAGGTCAAATATTCACATACTTTCAGAGCATCTTATAGTTCTACTCCAAATTCCTCCAAAATACTTCACACACCAATCCAAGCTATTATAAACATAAAATATGAGTCACAAGCTCATATTTTATTCTCATGAAATCTCTAATTTTGTTATATGTATACCTAGAATGAGTTATAGTATGTTAATTATGATTATCATGTGATTCAGGGTATGCTAACTATGCATGCTAGTACTTATGTGCTTATATGATTAATTTATGTGTAAGGACAAAATAGTCTCTTGCCATTGTTAGAAATTTCAAAAATATAACTACCATGATAGTTTCATATTATTATTATTATCTTTTATCTTTTTATGAGAATGATTGAAGTATACCAAGTTTAGTATTAAAATGAGTAATTTGAAATCACTAGGATTTTAAACATAGTTTGGTCATTTTTAACTAAAATATGGCTAAGAGTGAATAATAAGACATAATATGGCCTTGGTGGATTCTTAGGTTGATCTTGCCATTAATTATAACTATGGTTTGGACTGTTGATCTTAGAGTTATCATGAATAATTGGAGATGAAAGAAAATTGAATAAGTATGGAAATTGATATCGTATATGTATTATGTGATATTTGGGATCACCAATGAAAATATTACTCCCTCTGTATTAAAAAAAATGTTATTCTATCATTAAAATTTTGTATAAAAAATTTTTTTTAGAAAAAGCCAAAACCTATGTTTTATTTTTACCCTCACTTTTTTTTTATATACATGATTTAAATGCTTTGTTATTTTTTAATTTTAAGACTATTTTTGTTACTTCTTTAAAAGTGTGTAAATTGTTAGAATGATTTCATTTTTTATACGGATGGAGTAATACTTTAAGTGGAGGACCTTGAGATCATAAATAGATTTTATACCTTTTTGTATTGTTTTATTGTTTGAGTATGTTATTTGCTTAGGATTAGCTATGTTTACTCGGTATATTTATACTAAATAGATTATTTTTTTTAGAGATTGTAGTATAAATGATCTAAATATTGTTAGAGCTTAAGTCTGAGGCAAAAAGTGGGACTTCCCATGGTTTATTCCTCAATTGGAATTTTTTTAGTTTTAGATTGTAGTCGGTGTGATTTAACTTTGTAATTATGTATTAAGATTTTAGTATAAAGAATTTTACCTTTAAGTATTTTTTATTTAATATTTTCATACCTAATCTTACATCTGTCGTATAGATTACAATAGAGCATTATCATAAAAGCTAGTTTAGTGTGTATAAGCAAATAATGTCAAAATAAAATGATGAAGGAAAGGAAGTAAACTAAGTCACAACAACGACAACAATTCATCGACATAGCAACTGCTCAAGATCACATAAGACGAGATAAGAAAAGATGGGCATAGTTGAGTAATGATGATTGTGTAAGATAAGTACCATAACATGTTTTTATGAGACTAGTGTTAGGTGTAATTATCGCCCAAATTTCAACTAAAATATAAATAATTAGAGAATATGTTAATAGGTTGGTAGGGGTTTTTGGTTGCCCAAAATTTTTCAATGCACTAAAAATGTTACTAAATCTTATGGTAACTAAATTGCAAACTACACCAAATGATAAAATTATTTTTTGTTTTAATATTGTTTGAGAAAATTGAAGAAATGATTAATACTTTCCCATAATTGAGTTCAATTTAAACATAAAATTGGGCTATCATTAATTAGGATTAATAATAAAATGAAAATTATACCATAATATTTTTAAGTTTTTTTTTCTATAAATAGAAACTCATTGATACACTTTACTTAAGAAAATAATTTGTATAAAAGTTATGTTTTTTTTCACTATTATTATACTAATAAAATCTAATCAATTTAATATTTTAATTTATGTGATAGTCTTTCACTCCTCTATATAATAATGTATACTAATCTTTCAACTGTGTTTAGTGATCTTTGACTAATTATATGTAATCTTTTACAAAAATTTAGCCTAATTTTTGACATAGATATCATCTGCACTTATGACTATTATTTTTTTCCTTATACATCACTAAAGATATTTTTTCGCTATTTCACCGACTGTATTATGACATTTTAATATATTTATGTTTCATTAATCCAAAGTATATCAATATAAGCATTTATTTATTAAAATATATTTTTTGCCATTATAGTACAATTTTACATCTTTTTTAGTAGTTAAATTTAAGGATAATTTTATTTGAAGAAAAATACAAACTTAGTAACAAATTGGAGTAAGGGTTATACAGGCAGCTGCACCATATAAATTGTGTTATTATGAATTTGAAACTCTTTGGTAGACATGCCTACTTTCACGAAGCTTAATACATCAAACCAGTAGTCGCTATCAGGAACTCTAAAACTGAACCCCAAACTTGTAGAACAGTTCATCAACATCAAAAACAAAAACAAAGTAAAACTCGCAAGAGGTTACTACCATTCATAAACATCTCAGATATCAGATAATTCATTCCAATTTCATTCCTACCACTACAATGTACCAGACATCTAAGTAAGAGACGATCACTTTCTACATTCTGCTAATAGGTCCCACCGGGTTAAAGTCGATGTAAATCAAATGAAGCTTCCTTGGAAAGCAAAGCCTGTGAATATTAAGACTGCATCAGTCCGATCTCATTTCTTCCTACATCTTATATCAAATGGATGAAGACCAGAGATTCTTACCACAAACTCTTATTATTTTTGGCGTACACCTCCACGCATATATTTACTGTAACGTGATTTTTAAAAAAATACACAATACACATGAATAGAAAAGGAACGAGGGTCGATAGTTCAGAATTTGAACGCTCACGCTGTGCAAAAGTTTTCTCATACACTGCACCCAGATACTTTTAGTTCATCAAACAAACTGAAAGCGCATAAGAAGCTTCACAGACTTGTACTTTTCTCCCTTGCGATCATGAAGGGAAACGGCCCGAATACCTTCCCGTATCTCTGAGAGAGGCAAACATGTCTGCCCTCCAAAGTCATCTTTCTCAGACATATCGTACTCGTGAACCTCAATCCTGAGTATAGCAAGCTCTGGGACAGTAAGTGGAAATTCAAATTCCTCATTCCACGCTGGTATCCAGTCATCCTCCAGTGGCTTTGTTTTCTTCATTGCCACATCAGCTGGCACTCCAGCAATGCCTACCTGAAAAAGTGAACCCATGAGAACGTTAGAGCTGCAAGTAAATATACAAGCGCTTTTGGTCGTCAAGAGAGCAAATAATGATATTCATTCATATATGATTAAGCAGCTGGGCACTAATATTCATGCATTCATCAAAAACAAGGGGAGTCAAGTCAAGCTCCAATAATACCCCACTAGAAACTCACCCTAGCATAAAAGTCTGGAGGTGAATATGCATCAAAATGTGTATGCTCGAAATCATAATACCATCCTTCACCCATAAGTACCGTCACCTACAAATAGAAGAATCCATCACAGAGCGAGTACTGAGTATATGAGACTTCCATGCATTACCACATCCTTTGGATGAATCACCACACTGCAAAATAAACTATTGTGACTTGCTGACCTTCAAAGTTTTCTTCACCGGAAGCTTAACATTAGGATCAAAGACCTCGCCGTGAGGACCACTCATGAGAAACGAAGGCTTTTTCACAAATCCACATCCACCATTAGCTCTAAACATTCCTTGCATTATCCACAGTGATCTACCATATCCCTGTTATCCATGAAATCCATTTGTAAAGGAGTGAACCTCACCAGATCTGACGTAGGAAAGGGACTCAAGTAATTTTCCACGTTCATAATAGACCCTCACCTGCATGTTGAATGCTACCATCTGAGCTCCATGCATCCACCCAACAAGAGGATTGTAATTCGACGAATTTATCCGTGTACCCTTGGGGTAAATCCTCAGCATATTCCGTTGTGTAAACCTATAGCAAGCAAGATAAACAACTTTCTAATAGGCATAGATATCTGAAGCATGCTGGTAAAGAGAAATGACCAAAGAACAAGTACACATGGACCAACACAAATTTGATTTCTGCATCATAAAAGCATCACCATATGGTTGAAAAGCATAAGGATATGATTTAGGTTGTTTAGCAGTTCAGAAGAAATACTACTCTTGCCTTACAGGCTTTCAACAAGCCCAGATATCAATCATGCATCAGATACAACAACAGCAACAGCAAACTAGTTTGATCCCGCCATCTTTTTATCACCAGGGTCTGGGGGTCCAGTTTATGCAGTTTCACCTCAACTAACTTGGGGCTAGAGGGACCGTAAACAATAACTTTATTATGCAGCCTATTTTTCACAAAAAAAATGTAAAAAGAGTGAACTTTTAGCAACATCGGTGGTAATATATATGAATTTACCGCCAAAAAGTATGACAAGAGAAATCTAAAGATGGAAGTGATTTGGGCCACAATCCCTCTCTCAAGCAATAAAATCACAGTCGCGGTCGCGATTGCGGTTACAATCACGGTGTCACGGTATCGGAGCATCGCAAACGATATTTTATATGCCGCGGTTGTCGCAGCGTGATTTTTTATTTTTTTCACAATAAATATTAGCAAATACCAGTAAATATCAGCAAATATCGGTAGAATATCGGCAAGTATCGGTCAGTAACCGATACATCACCGATAAATATGTGAAATTCTAAATTCGTCGCGTATCGCCAATTTCGCGTATCGACTTACCTAAAATCCGATAAATATTGGCCGATATTGCATATCGGGACCAACATTTAATTGTATACCCTCTCTTCACTTAGCTTCTTGTTTCTCCTGTTCATTTTACATATGATTTTGCAGTGTAGTTACTCATGTGTCTGAGAATTCATATCAGAATGGTGCACACTGCATATGTTTTGCAAGCCCAATTGCATAACAAATTCTTTTATCTCACCCTTGAAGGATAAATTTTCTAATGAAACACACACCCAGTGAAATTGATCAATGTTTATGAGCCCAAATCTCCAGAAGCCCAAGAAGGCATTCAAGCCTTATTTAGCATCGTAGTTAGTAAGTTTTGTTACTTCGTAATTATTATTTATTATTAAATTGCTAGTGTAGTATATTGTAATTTTATCTATCCATAGCAAGATTTATCTTGTAACACGAACATTTTCTGATCTAGTGAGAGATAATTACTCTCAATGTGTGAGATAACTATCTTATTAATTAGTTAATAATTTCAGGCCTAAGCCTAATTGTAATTAGCGATTAATAAGGCTTTACAGTAACAAACAAGCTGGACAATTAACTAATCATCTATCGTCTCTCTCCCACTATCTTAGGCCAACAAACTCCAACCCCAGATGCCGGCCCCCCAACGCCAAAAGTCACCGGCCCTCATCCCTCTTCTTTCTTTTGTTCTTCCACAATAGGAGTACGAAACCTAGTTTTAATCACTCCAAATCCTCAAATAATCCATCCCACATCCATAACTTGGACCGTAACAAATTAGTATCTAAGCCAAGTCATGAAATTATCATGCAAGATTTCTTAGAGGAAAGGATTTGAGAGGAGATCCACATGTTGCTAGACCAAAACTAGAAGGCTGCATCACCCTTCAACCAACGATGATAACCCCCCACCAATCGCCACAACACTCGTGACAGCAAACACCATCACCCAAACCCCCACATATATGCCAAAACCCAAGCACACCACTCATCCAAGCAATAAAATCGCGGTCGCGGTTGTGATTGCGGTTGCGGTCGCGGTGTCACGGTATCGGAGCGTCATGAACGATATTTTATATACCGCGGTTGTCGCGGCGTGATTTTTTATTCTTTTTTCACAATAAATATTAGCAAATACTAATAAATACCGACAAATATCGGTAAATATCGGTAGAATATCGACAAATATTGGTCGATAACTGATATATTGCCAATAAATATGAGAAATTCTAAATCTGTCGCGTATCGGCTGACCCAAAATCCGATAAATATCGGCTGATATTGCGTATCGGGACCGATATTTAATTGTATGCACTCATCACAACTAGCACCACCTTTCATCGCCTCTTAAACCTCACAACCCCAATTCCCTTGCAAATCGTTGCCCCAAACCAACACCCAACCACTACACCTATCCTTGCTATGCCAATCACATGCAAAACCTTAATTAACTCACAACACATCACCATTATCCTCTAAGAACTTCATACCCTCAATTGTCTAACTCACCACCGAGCAACTGTCTGCCCTACCCACTGTTTACCCTCATCACACCTCGTCTCGCAAGCAAATACCGCTACACATCATTGCCCAAACCCTAACACAGTTAAAGCCTCACCAATCTCCTACTCTTACACCAAGCCCTTCACGCTCCATCAACCATTAATCCACCTCTCTTTAGTCACATTATTTAGATCACTCTACGATTTTATTTAGTTAAATTTTTTCCAAAAGTAATTTTTGAGGCATTCATCATCTTCTCTCATCCCCCTCATTTTCCTCTTTCTTCTGGCAGCCATAGCTATGTGTTTGAATTTCTACACCTCTTCCTTGACCTACCAAACCTCTGTCGTGTCTGTTTCTGGTCATACCTTACCTCTCTTACCTCAACTTGTGATCTCCTTACACTTTGGTTACCCACACTCAACCAAAGTCAAACTTCCCTCTCTCCCACTTGAATGTGTCAACCAACACTTCCCTCTTATACAATCCATTCCTTATTCAATTCATTCCCTATCATGTGCATTTGCTAATACTCTCCCTTTTTTCTTTATGAAAATTTCCCCAAGTGTTAGGCATTCTCCACTTTTCCTTTCTTTTCTTCTCTCCTAGAAAATTAGATGTTGCCTCTGGGTTCATCATCCTTTAGTCGAATCCTTATCTCTTTTTTCTTTTCCTAATCTTAGCTTTACCTTCGTCTTATTTCTCTTAAGCAAGGAAGGATTAAAGTCGTGAGAAAAGTTAAAGATCTTGGTTTTTAATTTTTGATTTCAATTCTGAGAAAATGTTGTGTTATATCTTTTTTATTCTCCTTTTGATTTCATTTTTTTTCTTTTTATTAAGTTTTGTCGGACCAATTGACTAGTTGTGTAAACAGCCGCTCAAATTGAGATTTTTGATCCACTGGTCTCGAGATTAGTCGATTGGTTCGATGAACTAGCTGACTAGTTCCTATGAGTAGTTGATCAGTTTGCCACACTCATCGACTTGTTACCTTATGACCAAAGTGGTATGATATCTTCTTAAACCCATCAACCCGTTTGGTCAAACCTATCAACTAGTTTTCTATCAAGAGTTGATCAATGGGACCAACCAGCGATGTAGGTGCATCCATAAATCCTTAAGATAATAAAGATTTGGCATACTTAATTATGAAACCGATCACATTATATGTCTTTGATAATGATATTAATAATGTAACTAACCTTAATGAGTTTACTTTAAGTCATTTTTGCAAGTATGTAACATATTTGCAGGAAGAAGATCAAGCTATTTAAGATGACAACATACATAAGATTTCATGTGTTACAAGCTATTTCAAAAGAAGCAATTATATATGAAAGTCAACTCTACAAGTCAAGAGACCTAATTAACATTCAAGTCAACATTATTGTTTTTATTAGGATTCATGTTAGTTATTTTCATGTAATTAGCTTGTTTTGTTTGTAATAGTCTTTATTGATTCATATATCATATAGGGTATAATTACATTGTTAACACTAGTTTAAGTGCTAGTTAGCCGTGTGTGTGTCATGTGACTAAATTCGTGCGCTAATAAGCAATGTAAGACTTCTTTTATAAGCATGTTGTCAACACAATTGTAACGTATGGTTGAATCATTTGAAATCTAATGCAAGAATTACACTTGGCTATTCCTCTCTTATGTGATTGAATAATCCTATCAGAGAATACTTTTAGTAATCTTAGATAGGGTGATAGTCAAAAGTTGAATTTCTTGTTGAATTCTTTATCAATTCTTGCTTGAATATCTTCTTTCCTCCTTCTATAGCAACTGTTGATCCTACACCTTCCACCTTCATTTGAATCTTCAAAACCACAAGAAGACTCATGCCAACTAGTCAACTAATTCACTAGTTTTATTTTCTATTCAGGTCTCATATAACCAGACCAGTCGACTATTTCTAGGGATAAATCGATTGGTCCATCTGTATTTCGCCATGTTTGCTTGTTATTTATTGTTCTTCCTTTGGACCTTCTATATTAATGTTTCCATATAATTACAACATTTTAATCATGATTCCAACTTTGTTTACCCTAAATTTAATATGAATCAAAATGATGATATTTGGACCTTGATTTGTTGAGTTTAGTGTCACCTCTAAATACCTAATTAGTGTCTTCTATGTCTTATGATGTATTTGGTGTTATCACTTGAAAGTACCCATTTTGGATATTAATGGAATTGATGGTGAATTGTGATATCACGTAGTAATTAATGAATAATGAATTAAGATTTCGTTCAAGCCTTTTTACCCAACTCTCAAAGTAGCTAGCCGGGAGTTAGTGGACAGGTAGCCCTGTATTTTTATATTCACTCAATACCTGCTTCCTTCTCTACCGAGTTGTCAGTAAGGGGGTATGCACATATCTTTAAGGTATAAGGTTATACTATAGTAGGTCGGCATGGCATCAGTGTCCAATATGGGTGGGTGAGGTATCCCAATACAAGCCCTCTGACACTTCGTATTATCCATTTTGCTTAGATGAGTATGGTATTCCAACTTTTAGCTCCTGTGACAGAGATATTCAAGGTGTAGTGGGTGAAATATCCCAATGGTATTCATCATGCCTATGCAAATGATTGTTCCTAAACCACATGTTGGTCCAAACATTAGACCCACATCTTCTATCTCAAAGGTTCTCTCTCATCACTCACGAACATAATATATGATATATTGTGTCAATGATGTGGAGACACTACTTAGCAAGTTCCCCCTTGCATGGACTTTGACAATTTTCCCCTCTAGGAATCTCTCCAAGCTAGATAAGGAGTAAAGACTAATCACAAAAATCGTGGAAGAAGTTATGGAGATCTCCATCAGCCAAGAGATAACTTCACCAAATCTTTTTCTCAACTAGAGGTGCCCACTAATCATGAGAGCTTTATAAACATCTTGACAAAAGATAAACATATTAGCAAAAGTCAAAGGGCATACTAATTAAGATTTTCCTTTGTTGATAACATAATTTTATAATTTGGCTACAATTATTGTCCTTGCTCTTCTCATTAACTCCATATAAGACATGAGGTTTCCAATAAAGGTGAAGCACTTGTAGAAATGTTAGGGCACACAACGAGTCTTCTTAGTTGATGATTATATCCACCCTTATAATAATTAAGAGGTTGTGCTCAGCCTTGGGCAGTCTCTAATTGAATAAGCAATGGTAAGGTATCCTAAGGAAGTGCTCTTAGATCAACACTAAGTTTGTCACTTCTACACTAACTTTGAGCTTGACCAAGGTGTAATGTTACAAATCTAAATCTCCAATGTCCCAAGGAGGCTCGCTCGAGCCTTATTTAGCATCATATTTAATATTTGTTGTAAGTTAGACATGAATATTTGTTAGTTAATTATTAATGGCAGTTTTATTTAGATTTTATCTACTTCGGGCTTGATTTATCATATTAAAATTTAGTATATGATAAATAATTGCTCTTTTGGTGTGAGAAATTATCTTATAAGGTACTCAAGAATTTCAAGCCTAAGCTAACTAGTCTAAGATCAACTACAAAGAAGGCTTTAAGCTACAGTATTTAACAAGCCAGATTTAACAAATCAAGTTAATTCCAAAGCCACCTTTTAGATCCCCCCGGGTCTCTCAAACACCAACCCTAAAACCCCTAAAATCGTAATCCTAGCCACCAACCTCCCTTACACCGAAAGAGCCGTTATCCCTCACCCTTCTCTTCTCGCCCATCCACCATAGGAAAGAGTAAGAAGCGGGGTAATAATAACTCCACATCCTCAAATAATCCACCCCATCATCTCACAACTCGATCAGTGGCTTAAGACCATAACAATCAACTAACTACATGCTATGAATCATCCCAAGCCGCAGGTGTTATTTACATATGACAGAACGAAGTCACGAGCAACTCAGCAGTAAGATCATTAAGGGTAGTACAAAGTCGTTTTATTGGTTTTATTAGCTTTAGTGGAGGGGGAGTAGTTAGGAATTAAATATTGGGGAGTGGTTTAAGGGAGGTTTGTTATGCAGGATATTCCTTTAAGCACTATGATAAAAAGGGGATTAAGGATGGTAATAACCATCAGGAGAATGAGAGAACTCTTGGGAGAGCATTACTGCCTCTTGAGAATAGGAAGTTGTAATTGAATAGGGTTTCCCCGATTTAATCAATACAAATTGTTTTCGCTTAATTATTGCTTCTAGTCTGTTTTGCCTTATTACTCTAATATACGGCAGATTTGGTATTAGAGTAGCACGGTCTTAGTTGGGGACAGACGCTATGGCTCCAACTCAAACTTAGATGATCGACCAATTGGAGCAAGAATTAGAGTCACTAAAGGCGTCGATATCAGAGCAAGTGATGTCGGGGATGAGCAGCGCATCATATGAGTTACAGCAAACTCTAACTGCCCAGATTGCATCAAGTAGGGAAAAAGCTACTGAGAAGCTAGGGGAGGATCTCAATGCCCTAGCGTCGAAGGTGGAAAGCAGTATTTCTAGAACTAGAGAAAATCAGGAGATGATGATAATTTAGATTCGAGATGAGGTGAGAAACACAATCTCCGCCCTCAAAATCTCTTATCACTCATCAGGAAGCTTAAAACAGCCCAATCCTTACAGGGTGAGCTTCAGCAATGGAGGAGCGAGCGCTGAGAGGTGAGGAAGAGAAGCAATTGGGGGTGGATTGGCAGGAGGAGGTACTCAGTGGCGTTACAAGAAGCTCGATTTACCCTTGTTCAATGGTACCAACCTAGATGAGTGGATACTAAGGGTCGAGCGATATTTCAACTTTTACCGGCTGGTTGAGGAGGAGAAGCTCGAAGCCGCATTGGTAGCGCTAGAAGGGGATGCTCTGTTGTGGTACTAGTATGAGCACAAACGGTAGCCCTTGCGGAGGTGGGAGGAGATGAGAATGATGATCCTCCGGCAATTTTGATCGACATCCACCGACACTCTCTACGAGCAGTGGCAGGATCACCAGCAAGAGGGAATGATGTCTGACTATCGAAGAAAATTTATTGAGCTAATGGCCCCTCTAGAAGGGGTACCCGAAGAGATTTCTAAGGGACAATTTATTAATGGGCTCAAAGAGGAGGTCAAGGCAGAAGTTCGACTGCTGGGGCCCACTAACATACATCAGACCATGGATTTAGCCCTGAAAGTAGATGAGAAGTCGAAGGCTGGACCAACACACAAGAGAGGGAGTGGGTATGGCCCACTCCCTAGAAAAGGTAACACTACTACCCAGACAAATTCCCACTTAAGCCCCTAATTAAAAAACGCTTTAACTACAACCCAATTAGGCGATTGAGCGAGAAAGAATTACAGCAAAAACGAGAGCAGAGCCTTTGCTTTCATTGCGACAAGAAGTGGACGATTAATCATCGGTGTAGAAGGAAGGAGTTGAGTGTGCTTTTGACCCATGAAGACGAAGCAGAGTTTCAGTCCGATGAGAGTCTGGAATTTGCAGCCCCAAAGGTAATTGACTCAGACTTTGTTCAGCTAGAGATCTCCCTGAATTCAGTGATGGGAATCACTAGTCCGAAGAAGATGAAGCTGTTGGGTAAGGTGCAGGGGAAGGAAGTAGTAGTAATGGTGGATCCAGGAGCAACCCATAACTTCATTTCTTCCAACATGGAGGAGATATTGGGAATTCCAGTGAATCAGACCAAGGTAGTTGGAGTGTTGTTGGGTACTGGGAGGGTAGTAGAAGGAGAAGGTGTGTGTAAGGCAGTAGCCTTAGAGTTACAGGAGGTGACTGTAGTCAAGGATTTCCTGCCACTACCACTAGGGAATTCTGATTTGATTTTGGGAATTCAATGGCTAGAGAAGTTAGGAATGATGTCAGCCAATTGGAAGACACAGACACTGAGATTCCAGGTGGGGGGAAAGTCCATAACCTTATGAGGAGATCCTTCTTTGGGCGAAACCAAGATATCCTTAAAGGCTATGGTACGAACGTAAAGGAAGGAAGGACAGGGGTACTTAGTCAGATTCGACCATATGTGTGGTGGTGAAGACCTTGAGGCCTCTGAGGATTTTATGGAATTTGCTCCTACCTTCTTACAATCCACCTTGCAGCAGTTCAAGTTAGTCTTTCGCATGCCCCGGGGACTTCCCCTGCTTAGGGGATATGAGCATGCAATCAACCTGAAAGAAGGTACCAATCCAGTTAGTGTCGTACACAGTGGCGGAGCCAAGGCTTCCGCACGGTGTCCCGGGACACCACGGAGCCCTGGCGGTAAGATATAAAAAGTGTTTGTTTTTCAGGCAATAAATATATATTATATAGGTAGGACACCATATCAAAAGACTATAATGGATGAACGGTCAGGTCCCCATATTTCAAACGTAATGTCTTGGGATCAAATCCCGCATATGCCAACTTTTGTTATTAATTTGTACAATCAAAAACGACGTCGTTTTGATTATTTTTTCTCCCAAACCTTTGGCTATCTGAGAGACTTCGGCCCTTCGTCTCTTTACTCCTTCCATTGCCCCCGACCGCCCGACGCAGACCGCAGCACAGCGTAGCAGACCAGATCTTCGTCTCCGGTTTCCCTCGACGCTGTCGATGTAGACTAGACCACTGGAGCTCGCCACTTTTGTCTGTGGCTGCTGCAGCTTGCAGGCCACCACTATCGTTAGTTCTTTGCTCCTTTACCTTGTCCATCCGCTGCCCCACCCGACCGTCACCGCCCCACCTTAGTCGGACCCTACTCGCTGCTCAGCTGCTACTTGCTGGCTGCTGCTACTCATATTTCTCTTCACGGCTACTACCTGCTGGAGTGCTGGCTGCCGCCTACTGTTGCTTTTATTTCTTTGCAACTTACATTCTTGCAACCGACGAGATGAGGTAGCCACAGCCAGGTACAATTTTAGTTAATTTTTAGTTAGTCAAATTGTTAGTTAAATACTTAAACTGTTAGTTATAAGTTTGTAAAATTAGTAGTTAATTTTTTTATATTTATCTTATTAATTGATTAATTTTTTAGTTTATAGAAATCCTAATTAATTTGGTAGATATCAGAATTAGTTTATACGAATTAGAATGTAGAAATCAAAATTTTTAGATTTATAGATTGAATTGTTTACTTTATTAGTTAGTTTTTTAATTATTTTGTTATAAAATTATATAATCAATTAACTTTTAGTAAATTTATTAGTTAATTCATTAAATTATTTAATGACTTAATTTAGGATGCAACGATACTTTTCAAGTCGACCTAAAAATAGTTACCATGAATTTAATTCTATTAATTAAATTGTGTTACCAACTTCCAAAAATTTTGAGCGAATTTATTTAAGCACCTAAAAATATTATTTTATTTTAATATCTATTTTAGTATATTATTTATTGAATAAATATAATAGGGACACCATGGATCCAAAACTCTAGCTCCGCCACTGGCCGTACAGGTACCCCAAAGCCCAAAAAGATGAAATTGAAAATTTGATTTCTGATATGCTAATGGCAAGCATTATACAGGTGTCCACTAGCCCCTTTTCTAGCCCGGTGATGTTGGTTAAGAAAAAGGATGGATCGAGGAGGTTTTGTGTAGATTATAGGGCCCTCAACAAGGTTACTATACCAGATAAATACCCCATCCCCGATATTGATGAATTGTTAGATGAATAACATGGGGCTACAGTGTTCTCTAAGCTAGATCTCAAGTCTAGATATCATCAAATCAGAGTGAAGGAGATGGATGCCCCTAAAACAGCTTTCAGGACTCATGAAGGACATTATAAGTTATTGGTGATGCCCTTTGGGCTCACAAACGCTCCAGCCACCTTCCAAGCGTTAATAAATAATGTATGTAGACCCTATTTGATGAAGTTTGTGCTAGTCTTCTGTGATGATATATTGGTGTATAGTAGGGACAAGGAGCAGCAAGTACAACACTTGGCCAAAATGTTAGAGACACTAGCGCAACATGTATGCCAATGGGAAAGTGTGAGTTTGGTAAGGAACAAGTGGCCTACTTGGGTCATGTTATATCTAAGTCTGAGGTGGCAGTGGACCAAGCTAAAGTACAAGCTATGGTGGAATGGCCCATACCCAAAAACCTTGAAGAGTTGAGAGGATTCCTTGGTTTGACCAGGTATTACAGAAAATTCACAGCTGGTTACGCAACTATAGCTGCACCTCTCACTGAACAACTCAAGAGAGATAGCTATAAGTGGTCTTTAGACGCTACAAGGGCCTTTAAGGAGTTGAAGAGGGCCATGGGCTGTTGGCTATGCCCAATTTCAATTTACCCTTCACGGTGGAAATTGATGCCAGTGGTTTTGGGGTGGGGCAGTATTGTTACAATCAGGGCACCCAATTGCTTTTTTCAACAAGATATTAGGCCCTCAGGCAAGAGCTAAGTCTATTTACGAGAGGGAGCTTATGGCAATAGTCTTGGCAATGCAGAAGTAGAGGCATTACCTATTAGGAAGGAAGTTCATTATTAAGTCAGATCAACAGTCTTAGATTTCTGATGCAGTAGAGGGAGATAGGATTGGAGTATCAGAAATGGGTATGCAAGTGGTTGGGGTATGACTTTGACATCATTTACAAACTAGGGGCATCATTTACAACATATCATCCTCAATCGGATGGATAGACTGAGGTAGTGAATAAGGGGGTAGAAATTTACTTAAGGAGTTTCAGCAATGGCCTACCTAGAACTTGGGCCAAGTGGCTCCCATGGGCTAAGTTCTAGTACAATACAACCATTCATTCAGCTATTAGATGCTCACCTTTTAAAGCTGTTTATGGTCGGGATCCCCCACCATTTGTGAGATATGAAAAAGGTAGCACAACAGTTCATTCCTTGGAAGAGCAGCTAAGAGAGAGGGATTCCATCTTTGACGATTTAAAGGCCCAGTTGATTAGAGCACAACAAAAAATGAAAGTTCAAGAGGATGCTCATAAAAGAGAGGTGACTTTCCAAGTGGGTGATTGGGTCTAGTTAAAGCTACAACCTTACAGGCAGCAAACCTTGGCAAGAAGGCCATTTGAAAAGTTGGCACCAAGATACTATGGGCCATTTGAGGTGATTCAGAAGATTGGGGCAATAACATACAAACTGGAGCTTCCTTCTACCGCTAAAACACATCTAGTATTTCATGTCTCCCAGCTGAAAGTTGCCATCGGCTTCCTACCTTCCTCACCCCAACTTCCAGCTCAACTCTCCTCCGAACTGACTCTTAAAGCAAAAACAGAAGAGGTGTTAGGGGTCAGAAATGGGAAGCAGGGAAGTTCAGCACTGGTTGAAGTCTAAATCAAGTGGAAAAATCTGCCAGAATTTGAAGCCACTTGGGAGGACTTCCATGCTTTAGATCAAAGGTTCCCTTATTTCCACCTTGAGGACAAGGTGAATCTTTGGGCCGGGGGTAAAGTTATGAATCATCCCAAGCCGCAGGTGATATTTAAATATGACAGAAGGAAGTCACAAGCAGCTTAGCAGTAAGATCATTAAGGGTAGTAAAGTCTTTTTATTAGTTTTATTAGCTTCGGTGGAGGGGGGAGTAGTTAGGAAATAAATATTGGTGAGTGGTTTAAGGGAGGTTTGTTATGCAGAATATTCCTTTAAGCAGTAGGACAAAAAGGGAATTAAAGATACTAATAACCATTGGGAGAATTACAGAGAACTCTTGGGAGAGCATTCCTACCTATTGAAAGTAGGAAGTTGTAACTGATTAGGGTTTCCCCGATTTAATCAATACAAATTATTTTAGCTTAATTATTGCTTCTAGTCTGTTCTGCCATATTACTCTAATATACAGCACTACAATGTCATTCAGCCCTTCCTATGGTCAAGAAATCACTAGAAAAGGATATTTTAAAAATGTGTAAACATTAATGCAATTATATAGTTGACTCACATAACGGAAGGTTCATAGTGGTCCAATTCTGACCATAAGAAATTAGGAGAACTGCAATTTCTCAAGACACTTTTTCATCGTTTTTTAGCAATTTTCTAAGAGTTGTCAATCTACAACAAGCTTATATTCCAATCATTCTAAACAAAATAGTGAGCTAAAAAGGCTACTCTTCTCACACTCGAACCTTCGCAAACATGTATTTGTTAATAGAGCTACATTAGAAAACCTTTGGTCCAATCTATGGTGAAAGAATGAACTTTCTTTTACTACCAAGTTATGTAATGAATGGATCACTTAAGAAGATCATTTTCCAAGCATAACATAATATAAGAAACAACAATATTCTTTACAACAACCTAAAATCTCAATTTCTTCTAATAATCCCACACACATTATTATTATTATTATTATTATTATCATCATGATTTTGTGTTTTTGGTAGCTCAAAAGGGTCCGATGTGCTTGCAAGAGCACAGTCCTTAACAAGAGTTGTCTACAATTGGTCAGAATCAATTATGGGACCTCAGAGCCATTGCTACCAACTACTATGCCTTTCATTTTGTCAGCCAACACTAGTGGAGTTGCCATAGATATTGTTGTACAAAATTTCTAAAATCATACTTTGTGTTCACATTTCTTCTATTTCCATCTTTATCTATTACCTTGTGCCATAAAATACATTAAAATACTTTTAATTATCTTCATTTCACAGTTCTTGAGCCCTAAACCCAATTTCTGAAGAAGGGACAAACATGTCATCAAGGGTTATCCTAGATTAGCTAATTCTTACCAAAGTAATATTTCCCAACACTCGACTATCAAGGGCTTTAAGGTATCAATTAAACCAAGGTCAAACAACATGATCAACGCAAACCTAAGAAATCAAGTCTCTCAATGTAGCTTTTTGGCAGCTTCTACCTAGGTCTTTCAGATGGATGAAGGTGACATGAATTGCTCAAATAATACATGGAATAACAATATAGAAAGTCTCAAGGGAAGAACACACGAGGCAAAACATCAAAAAATTACTTTTTGTAAAGAAAATAACAAGATTTTACCATACATTGGTCTAAACGAGAGCTGGCAAAAGTTAACCCGACCCAACCGAACCCGCACAAAACCCAACACGATATAATTCGAGGAATTCATCAACCCAACCTAACCCAAACCCGACCTGAACCCAACCCGACATCAACCCAACCCGACATCAACCTGACTCACCATAAACCCAACCACTTTTAAAAAAACTAAATTCAACATTAACCAGTTATGGTAAAAAAAAATACATATCTTATTATTTATTTAAAAATTTTAAAAATATACTATTTTATAAAATTTACTTTTGTTTTGCTTTTATTGTAGATATACTTATTCACTAACGATATTCTAATTTTACTAATTTTTTCGTATAATAATACAACATTAAAAAGTTATAATAATAAACAAACAACAATTAATAAAAAATTATTAATCACATGATCCTATAAAGTCAAACTTAATGCTTGTGTATGAGGTTAATGAGTTAGATTAATATGGTGGTCAATGTCCAATTTGACCCAAATCCAAAGTCATTCGATCCAAAATTAGCTCGGCTCAAACCCAACTTGACTCATCAAAACCTAAATAGACATAATTCCTCAAGTTAACTCAAACCTGACCTATTAAATTAACTAGAATACAAAATCATCAGAATACGAGCTTGCTTGACCAAAATTAGTTTGGCCTAAACCTAACTTGACCCATCAAAACCTAAAAATACACAATTCGTCAAGTTAACCCAAGCTTGACCTATCAAATTAACTTGAACACAAAATCATCAGAATACGAGTTTGCTCGACCCAAATCCAACCTGATGCGATTTGACAAGCTAACCAGAAATAACTGAACTAGACCCGACCCGAATATAAACTAGCTCAAACCCGAACCCAACCCGACCTGACTCAATGCAATAAATTAACCCGATTGACTCTGCATTCGCAACAACTCAAACCCAAGCCCAACCCAATCGGAACAATAAGGTACCTTGAAATGACGCGGCCCAACCCACAATTGACCCGTAAAGAAAAATGATAGTCAAACAACCTAAACTTAGGATGATCCAACCCACAAACAACCCGACCAGCCGAGCCCAATTTCCACTTATAGAATAGACCATAGAAGAATAGAAAAATGAAAGTGAACCGAAGTTTACTATTTAATACAACAAAAATATTAGTTTTTACAACTACCTTAGGGGGGGGGGAGTTGTCAAACACTCTCATGATATATCACCTAGATATAACCACTTGTCACAAAAACTCTATATCTGGGAATTGAAATCAATAACTGCAATGGCAACATTAACACCTATGAAACAATTTTTTATGCCCAAACATTCAGCTCATCCACAAGAGTGAATCTAAACGTAGAAGACAGCAAACATGGTAAAGGCTACAGCACAGAAAGGGGAGGTCATAATCTATGTCATAATAGATAATGATTGATGCATTTCTGCTAGCCCTCTAAAGGCATTGTGACTGATAAGTCACCAACGATCGTCCCTTTCTCTCTACCACAGTTAGGATCCTACTCCAAGCTGCTTCCCACACCTAAAAGGAGACCATTAAGTGATTTAGTTTTTAGACCGTCATCCATGGAACAACCTTCATCCATCTAATAGAAAGGTTGTGCAGTTGACTCCTTCAATAGAACAATTCTACTCATTCATTTCATGTACATAGTTGCCCTCTTAGACATCAAGGAAGATTAAAATTCTATATGTTGTATAAAGAATGTTAACTAAGATGATCTTGAGGTATAGGGTTGGGGTAAACACAAGAATAAGACCAAGAAGAAAATAGAAAGGAGAGAAGAGAAACAAAACAGTGAGTTTGTATAGTAATCCTTTTGTGTCCAAAATAAATACGAGACCTCCTATTTATAGAGGTAGTAACAAGGATAGAGAGAGTGAATATAGTGCAATGAGGTGTAGGAAAGGTAGTCTCTAGTGCAATACCCATCTCAATAGTAGTGTTACTTGGGCTAACAACATGGATACGACCTAAGGCCTAGAAGAATATGTTGAGGCGCATCCAAGGCAGGCTTGGTCTCCCCTCAGGCTAGTCTTACCACTATGGGTTAGGTTCTAAAATCCCAACAATCTAGTTAGAAAAATGCTCTCGTATCATCACCACCTTCAAAATCCAACCTACCACCTTAGCTGCTTAGGAAAGTCTCTATCTCATACTGGGAAGTCGTCTCTGATAGGCCAATTATTAAATTCACCTATGTTAGGAAGGGGAGCAAAGGGATGAAGGGTGGAGGGGCTAAGCAGGGAGTGTCGGAGCTAGATAAGTAGAGGGGTGTCGTTCTTACTTTTTGTCCTTTTCAGTCATTTTATTCCTTTTTGGTTATGATCTGGTTACGCAACTTTGTTATGCTATTATGCCTTTTGCTGAGTCATTTTTTCTATTTTAGTGAGCTAGGGAATCTATTATGGGGGATATAAAAAGAGGATCATGAGAAAGAGGGAAGGAGGGGAGAAAATATTGTAAGGGAGGAGTTAAAACCTCGAATACCTGATATTTGCTGTGATTAATCAAATCACTCTATCAATTCCCTCATTTGATTACATTCTCACTTTGTTAATCCAAAAACCATGTTGCTCGAGTGTTATTTCTTTGTAGTACTACAAGTGTTCCCTATCACTTTAGTATCAAAGCGAGGTTGGAGACTGGAAGAGATGGCCCAAAGGAAAGTGGAAGCCGTAGAGGAGAGGATGGGGTTACTCAAGGAGAAAATGACTTTGGTGTAGGAAGAATGGCAAAAGGAGATCGACTCTATTAAGGGAGATACAGGGAAGATACCTCAAATGGAGAGGACCATGACGGAAGTGTTGAGTAGGTTGGATCAACTAATGAATCAAGGAGGCCGCGCATCATCTTCGAGAATTAAAGGGGTGCAAAGAACGGAGGAAGTTGCTGCAGATTCACCTAGAGCAGAGGAGTCACAACAGGTAGTGGAGGTGCAATGCACGGAGTATTGTCCGACCCGACAATTGGAGTTCCTGTTCTTCAATGGAACTGACCCTAAGGGATGGCTATTTCGTGCTGAGAGATACTTCAATATCAACTAGCTCTCTGAAGCAAAGTGACTGGAAGCGGTAACGATGGCTGTAGAGGGAAGAGCACTAGCTCTGTTTTAGTATGTGGAGGAGAAGAAGAAATTCACTACCTGGAAGGGATTTAGGGAAGCATTTTTAATCCGATTCCATCCGAAGCATGAAGGATCATTATGTGAGAAGTTTCTGGCAATTTGGCAGCACTCTTCAATCGAGGAGTATCTGGAATTATTCGAGCTACTTGCTGCCCCATTGTAGGGAAGAATGCCAAAGGACGTACTTGAGAGTACTTTCCTCAATGGGCTGAAGCCAGTGGTAAGGGCCGAGGTCCAATTGTTAAGGCCCATTAGACTAACTGAAATAATGGATGCAACCCAGTTAGTGGAAGAAAAAAACTGCATCATCCGAGGCCTAAGGGGACAAGAGAATTGGGATCAAAACGATGGCCCAAAGTCAAGCAATTCCTAGCCCAAGACATTCTTCAACCCAGAGCTCAGCTGGACTTTTTTCCCCGAAGCCCACCGCTACGACTTCTTAGCCAAAATCACTAGTTGGGAGTTCGAACATGCCTAATCAAGCCATAGAGTCACAAGCGAGTAGGCGAGCAGGCGAAGCTCGGGCTTTAAGAAATTATCAAATGCCTAATACCTACGCCGAAGAGAGAATGGACTGTGTTTCCAGTGTGATGACAAGTTTGGGCGGGGTCATGTTTGCAAAAATCAAATGCTTTAAGTGTTGCTCGTTGATGATATAGCAGGCAGTGACAAGGGGGAGGAAGGACTAGAGGAGGAATTAAGGGAAAAAACAGAGGAGGTGGAGGGAGTTGTCGAACTATCCATGAACTCTGTGGTGGGATTTACTTCACCCAAGACAATGAAGATGAAAGGGAAAATTCAACGGGAGGCAGTGCTCGTTTTAATAGATTGTGGTGCTACCCACAATTTCATTACCACATATTTGGTGGACAGGCTTCAACTACCAATCACAAACACCGCTTCTTATGGTGTGCTCATGGGCACTGGAAATTCTATGCAGACCCAGGGTATTTGCAAGGGGGTTTTTCTAACATTGCAGGATGTAGAAATAATTGAGGACTTTCTACCCCTAAACTTAGGTAGTGCTAATGTGATATTGGATATGCAATGGTTGGAAAGATTAGGCGAGATACAGGTGGATTGGAGGAATTTGAAGATGAAGTTAATGTTGGTAAAAACATGGAACACCTTTGAGGGGGGATGCAGAGCTCAGTAAGGAGAAGGTGTCACTTAAGTCCCTAATTCAAACCGTAATTAAGGAGGGATAAGGCGTTTTAGTGGAGTGTTGTGCTTTGAATTCTGAAGGTGACACATCACTCCCATAGAAATTCCTTCACAACTTCAGATGGTAGTACAATAGTTCCCCGAAGTAACCAAAGAATCCAAGGGCCTTCCCCCTCCACGGAGACTCGACCACCAAATTCCCTTGCTACCTAGCACTAAACCGGTGAGTGTATGGCCCTATAGATACTCACAGGTGTAGAAAGTTGAAATTGAAAGGCTGGTGGGGGAAATGTTAGCAATAGGGATCATCCAACCCAGTCACAACCTATTTTCAAGTCTAGTGTTGTTGGTGACAAAGAAGGATGGGAGTTGGCGGTTTTGTGTGGACTATAGGGCGTTGAATAAAGTCACAGTTCCTGACAAGTTTCCTATTCCGGTGATCGATGACCTGCTAGATGAATTGAATGGGGTTGCGGTGTTCTCGAAACTGAATCTAAAGTACGAGTATCATCAAATTTGGGTGAACCCAGCTGATATCCCAAAAATTGCGTTCCGCAGCACAAAGGACATTATGAATTTCTGGTCCTACTGTTTGGGCTCACAAATGCCCCAGCCACTTTCCAAGCATTGATGAATGAGGTATTTAAACATCACCTTCGAAGATGTGTGCTGGTGTTTTTTGATGGTATACTTGTTTACAGTCCATCTTTGGAGAAGCATACTCGTCACCTTACATGGGTCTTTGAGGTGCTGCGTGCCAATTCTTTAACTGTAAACATGAAAAAATGTGTTTTTGGAATATCAGAGTTAGAGTAGCTAGGGCATATTATATTCGATAAGGGAGTAGCTGCAGATCCATCCAAACTACAATGCATGAAAGATTGGCCGGTACCGAGAACATTGAAGGAGTTAAGGTGATTCTTGGGGCTCACCGACTATCACTGGAGGTTCATGTGGTAGTATGAGCATATAGCAGCCCCCCTCACGACCTAGCTAAAGGAGGACAACTTTAGATGGAATGAGGAAGCGCAGGGGGCTTTTGAAAGACTTAAGTAGGCCATGCTCACCATACCAGTGCTAGGGCAGACTTTAAGGAGCCGTTTGTGGTGGAGACTTATGCATTAGGTGTGGGAGTAGGGGGCAATACTAATGCAAAAGCAGCGGCCCATAGCATATTTCAGTCAAGCTTTGGGTCAACGCGTGCGTTTGAAGTTAGTCTCTGAGCGGGAGTTAATGGCCATGGTGCTGGCCATACAACGATGGAGATATTATCTTTTAGGGCAGAAGTACACTATGAGAACAGACCAAAAAAAAACCCAAAATACTTACTAGAGCAACGGGTCATTCCAGAGGAACACTTGAAGTAGGTTACCAAGCCGTGGAGCTATCAATTCAACATTGAATATAAACCGGGCTGCGAAAACAAAGCTGCTGAGGCATTGTCAAGGGTGGAGGTGGGAACAATCCTATCCGCTCTCACTGCAGTGTGTATGAGTGATATGAGCTCTCTTCAATCATACATCTCTACTAACCTAGTGTTGGGGCCTATTCTTCGAAGAATCTAACAAGGAGATCAAAATTGCAATGGCTACAACTTAGTTTGAGGAAATCTAATGTACCATAAATGGTTAGTGATATCTGGTCAGTCGCCTTTGAAGCACAAAATATTGGCTGAATTCCATGGTGGCAGAATAGTGGAGTGCTCCAAACAATTCATGGGCTAGCTCGGGAGGTATACTGGCCAGGAATGAGGATGTGCAAGAGTCCGTGGCAGGTTGTGCGGTGTGTCAGCAGAATAAACACTAAGCTTTGCGTCCTGCGGGACTGCTACAACCTTTACCAATACCACAATAAGTTTGGGAAGATATCTCAATAGATTTTATTGAGAGGTTGCCAAGCTCGGATGGGTTTGATTGTATCATGGTGGTGGTGGATCGTCTTACTAAATACGCGCATTTTATTCCCTTGAAGCATCCTTTTAATGCGCAGACAGTGGCAGCCACATTTGTTAAGGAGGTCATCCGCCTACATGGGATGCCCAAATCCATAGTATCAGATAGGGACAAAGTATTTGTGAGTAACTTCTTGAAGGAGCTATTTAAACTGCAGAGTTCCTCATTAAAGTTCAGTTTGGCTTACCACTTGCAGATAGACGGGTAAACAGAGGTGGTGAAAAGAAGTGTGGAGACATACTTGCGTTGTTTTGCAGGAGATAAACCCAGAAAATAGATCAAGTGGATTCCTTGGGTAGAATTTTGGTATAACACCTCTTTCCATTCAGCTATACAGACTACACCTTTCACTGCTCTCTATAGAAGAGACCCTCCCCCTATTTTGCGTTATGAGGTGGGGAGCACACCTTTTCCTGCTGTGGATCAAGACTTACGAGACAAGGATGCAATTCTGGACGAGTTGAAGTATCACCTTCAGCGCGCACAAACCAGAATGAAATAGCAGGCAGATAAGAGACACTATGAGAAGAATTATGCAGTAGGCAATTGGGTGTTTGTGAAACTCAAACCATTCCGACATAGGTCGTTGGACAAGTAGCTAAATGAGAAGCTTGCCCCACGGTATTTTGGTCCATACCAAGTGGAAGCTAAAGTGAGAGAGGTTGCCTATCACGTCAAGTTACCAAATTCAGCATCTAGTCACCCGGTCTTCTATGTGTCAATGTTCAAGCCAGCAATAGGGTTTAGCATCCATGCCCAACCATTCACTCCGGTCCTCTTGACCGATTTGGAATAGAAGGTGGAGCTTGAGGCAGTACGCGACTTATGCTACAATCAGCAAGGAGCATTGGAAGTTTTAGTTAAGTAGAAGGGCCTGCCGGAATTTGAAACATCTTGGGAAGAATTTGATGTGCTTAACCAACAGTTTCCATCCTTTCATCTTGAGGATAAGGTGAAGCTCTAGGGGGAAAGTACTGATAGGCCAATCATTAAATTCACCTATGTTAGGAAAGGGAGGAAAGGAAGGAAGGGTGGAGGCGCTGGATAAGTAGAGGGGTGTTGTTCTTACCTTTTGTCCTTTTCAGTCATTTTATTCCTTTTCGGTTATGATTTGGTTATGCGAGTCTGTTGTGCTATTATGCCTTTTGCTGAGTCCTTTTTTTTTTGTTTTAGTGAGCTAGGGAATATATTATGGGGGATATAAAAAGAGGATCGCAAGAAAAAGGGAAGGGGGGGGGAGAATATTTTAAGGGAGGGGTCAGGCCCTAAAAACTAATATTTGCTCTTGTTAATCAAATCACTCTATCAATTCTCTCATCTGATTACATTCTCACTGTGTTAATCTGAAAACCGTGTTGCTCGAGTGTTATTTCTTTGTAGTACTACAGGTGTTCCCTATTAGTCTCATGCCACGTACTTGGGGTGTTGACCTAGACTAAACTTTAAGTGCATCGAACAGACCATTACTGTTGAGAGGACCAACAACCAAAGCTTACATCTTGGGGTAACGGGCAAGACCTTACACACTTGGGGTGACAACCAAAGCCTTACATAATTGAAGATCATGGCCAAAGCCTTACATGCAAAGGGCAATGGCTAAAGCCTTACACACTTGGGGAGACGGCCAAAATATTGCATTTTGAAGGACGAAGACCAAAGCTTTATACTTAGGAACGACGGCCAAAGCTTTATGCTTAGGGACGACGACCAAAGCTTTATACTTAAGGACGATAGTTGAAGCCTCCATTACATGTTGGGGCGACTGCCAAAACTTTACACAATTGGGCGACAGCCAAAGCCTTACATACTTGAGATTCGTGGCCAAAACCTTACATATTAGGGCAATGGCCAAAATTTTACATTTAGAAGGGTAACAATCAAAACCTCACAAAGTAAAACTTAATTTAAAGGGGAATGCATGCTGGGGTGAAGCAAAAGGCCAGTTGTTATGCCCAGGGAGGTAGAACTAGATCAAAGCTGACGGACTTGTTATCTTGCCGACGCATTTGTTATCTTGTTAGAAAATAAGTTGACATGAAAGTGGTGAGCAACAAATTAGAAATATTTTGAAATTCTAGTGAAGTTAAGTTAAATGAAGAGGTAGCTTATCAAGTAAGCCTCATATGGCATGTGTTGGTTGGGTGCATGTTTCTAGGTATTGAGGGCCACATATTATCAATCACATAAAAGGGTGATGTGATTTGATGCTATGCCTTTCCCAAAGAACACACTGTGGTGATTAATTATAGCAAAACCACAAGAACACATGCTAATATACCCATCCTTCGAAACTCCATGTCTTCCGCATCACAATCTAGGTATTTCTGACTCCATTACTACTATATATGCTTGCGTTATATCCTTGTGTCTTTCCTCGCTTCCTATTCCTAAATTCCTTCCCATCTTTCCCCATTTCCCATTCTTGAATTCCTTCCCTGTTCTAAATTTTTTGAGTTTTCAATCAACTAAAGTTCAATTTCTTGTTGAAATCAGAGTCCTCTAAAGTCTAAAGCCACACACTAAGTCTCCCCCTATATCCATTTTTCTTTATCAGGGCACCGTATATACCACGGTTTCCCCCCCCCAAAAAACAAATAATTGTTGCTATGAGTGGTGGTGTGTAAAGGAGCAAACTTTCTAATAGTAGTCGAAGCTATGGAGTTTGTGTCACTACCACACCAAACACCACTTCCCTTGAAACGCCTAGTAAATCACTTACTTGCTTAAGAGTTCTTTACCTCAACCATCTTTCCCATTCCCCTTATCCTCTCAATTCTCATCCTTTGAACACTTCGACAACTCCTTCAATCCTGAATTCCTCAACATCACTTTCCACAAACCCATCTATCACACCATCCTTCCTAAACTCCTCAGTACGACACCATGTAACAAACTTTTGTTCCAAAAACTCAAACCATTTCCCTTCAAACAACATTATGGATGCCCAACTTAACCAGTTTGGAACTCAGTATCACTTTCCCAACATCATGTTGATTCAACTTTCACCCTCAAACTTGATAGCCCTGTGGAGTTGTGTACAGCTTTGCACACTGAGGCCCTGTATGCCAAGGTGCGCCTACCTCTGCCCAACTCATCCCCAACGCTCAGAGAATGATAGTTAGGTGTCTCTATGGTTGTCACTTGGTGGATGTTCGGCCACTTTTTCAAGTTTTTGAATAATCCCTCTACCCCAAGATTTTATTCTATCTAGATAAAGGGCCCTCTACCCCAAGTTTTTATTATAACCAAACAAGGGGCCATCTTATATTTATAAAGGAGCCACGGTCATTTGATCTAAAAGCTTACACTAATTCCTAGCTAGACTATTGGGCTTCCAAAAGCTAACCCAAAGCAGCAAGACTAGCAAAGGGGGAGGCCAAGGCTGCCTTAGATGCACCCCAGGCCTTGAGTTGTAACCAATTTATCAACTCAAGTAACACTATTGCTAAGCCGACTAACTCATATGACATCAAAGACTACCCTTCCTATGCTTCATCACACTGTAATCCCCCTTCCCTCTATCGTAATCATTATCTCTATAAATAAGAAGTCTTTTATTCATTTTGGACATAAAAATATCAACAAACAAACTCTTTGTTTTGTACTGCCTTCTCTATTCTCTATTTTTATCTCGGTCTTACAATTGTGTTTACCCCAACCCTATGCCTCAAGAACATCTCGGTTAAAACTCTTCACACATTCACTTAACAAGTGTCATCTCGGAACTTTACAAAAAGCTACGTCTCCCACATAAGCCCCTTACCGAACTAGTCCGAATATCAATAATCCAAGGAAGATTACTTAGTCACTATTGCTCAACTTCAAGATAGTAATGCCAAGTTTCATACCCCTATTTAAGAGATGGGGTTGGACCTATTAGCTCCTCTTACCCACTCTTGGTCAGACCAGCATCAGCAACTTTCGTCCCATTACTCGGAAACACCTACTCTTCAAAAATCTTTGGATGAGGCCCCTACCCTCTAGAAAAAGAGAAGTAACAGGCCACAAGACTCTCTTAGCCCTCTGAGGCAAGGAAGGCATGGAAAGATTTGAAGCCTGAGCCCCTAGGCTAGCAGACATTGGGATGAGACAAGGAAACATAGGAGCTTAAGGCAGGAAGGTAGAGGAATAGGAAGGATGAGGATGACTCGATTAGCCGAATGATACGGAGGAGGATCTCTAATGCTCTTGAAGCTATGAAGGATTGAAAGGAAGAAGCCACGTTCAGTTGGAAAACGCCTTTTACTAGAGTTATCTCTAAAGGATTAACACAAAAGATACAGACATCGGCCTTTATGGCATTTGACAGTTTAAATGACATAGAAGACTACCTGAACTTGAGAAGAAACACTATATAAAGCATTCCTTCGCACTTTGAAAGGATTAGTTTTGAGGTCGTTTATAAAACTAAAAGTTAACTAAATAAATTCTTTCTCTCAACTTGCGAAGGCTTTTATTGAGGAATTTGATGCATGTCGACATCCCAAAAAGGATTCTTCCTTGTTTATGGGGCTTACCTAGAGGCTGTTGGAATCAATATATTTTTTACTTAATAGATTTGATAGGGAGATCCGATAGATTAACAACTTAGACAGTGGTAACGAATAAGAATTGATGGAGAATTTGTACTTGGCAAAACATAGATCATACACTTCCCTTAGAAAGGGCGTATAAAAGAGGGATAACACCGAGGCAATGAGCAAGGCCATGTGGCTGATAGGAAAAAGGGTGAAGACGCAACCTCTTATGAGGTAGAGACTACATAAGAAAATGTATATATAATACCTCGTAAATGTAAGATTCATAACGTATAAAATTCTTGTATTTAATGGAGCTTGAATGGTGTTTGCTCTTGATTTAGAAATATATTTTGGTTTGATTTAAAAATAAATTGAAAATGTTTTGAAAATTTGAGAAAAATGAATTTTTCTGGCGTGCCAGTTGACTGGTTCTATGAACCAGTCGACCAGTTTATCATTTTCAGCTTGGGTTTTGGTTCGATGGAACCAATCGATTGGTCTGATAAACCAAAAATGGTTGACTAGTCGGCCAAACCAATCTACCTATTTGTCAAGCTACGTGATTTTTGAACCTGATTTTTCTTGAAAAATTCTTCTAATGTTTTGGAACTTTTGTAATCCAACTCTGAGTTGTCTTCTCGGTAATCTTTAACTCTTTTGATCTTTATCCTACTTTTTTCTTGCCTCGAACAAATTCAAAAGTCTGAATTAGCGGAAAAGGGGAAGGATAACAACATCTCTTCATCTTCTTCTTCCTCTCTCTTATGTGCAGCTCTAGACAGATGATCCATTCCTGATTATCATTGGACACTTAGGAAATTTGTTTCCCATACCAATTTGCCCTTTTCTCTTTTTGTGTTTGAATTTTTTCTGAAAATCTTGACATGCATTTTCTAGAAAACATCATTTGAGCTTTGAGAAGATAGTTATCCATGTTCTTGATAAATATGCCCTGTTTGGTCCGATTTTGAGCGAGACAATTAGGGCTCAATTTGTTGCACCTATCTTCATCATTTCTTAATCGATTCCTTGTGTATAAATAGCCTTAATCCTCATTCTCCTTCACTTCCTTTCAGACACCGAGATACTCTGAGTTCTCCCATGCCTTCATTCTTATTCGTTACCTACTCTAAATCCCTCTTATCTCTAAGCAAGAAAGGGCTAGATTTGGGAGAAAGTTAATATCTTTAGCTGATTTTCCTTGATATCTCTTGGAGGTAGTGAATTTTCTTTCCTTACTTTTTATTTCTTTGATTTATAACATTTGTAAGAAGATTTCTAAGTCTTAATATTTAGCTTTTAAGGTTTTAAAGAGTCAGAACTTTTCTGTTAAAGATTTCGCTATTCGGTGTGGATTTTTGCTAAACTTACAAGTCAATATTACCTTCAAAATAAAAAATGAATGAGCATGTGGGCGAGTGTAGGTTGTAAGTTTATGACATTTGCATGATTAAAAGATAATGTTGGCATTTTGGTCACTCAGGATAAGCTATTTAAGGATTTTGAGAAAAGTATGATTTTGAGAATATGTCGGTGATTCTCCAGCATGGTTAGTATTAGGGCATGTTTAATCTTAGTTTTCTATAATGAAAATGTTATGGCTTGATGTAGTTGGAGTTGGGAGCTTTAATCATGTTTTGAAATGCTTGAATGTGTTGTTAACTGGTTAAGCCAAATAATGACTTGTTTGGGCCTACTTATCAAAAGTAGTTATTTAAGATAATTACTTATTTAAAAAAAAAATTAGCTAGTGATTATCTTGGATAACTACTTTTAATAAGTAGCTCCAAGCAAGCACTAAATCGACAAGGTTGTCTATAGTTAGCTTAAGCAATCGATTGGGTTGTCTATAGTGACTTTGGTTTCTCTCTATTTTAATTCATCGACTAGTTATGCCTTACCAATCCCTTGATTGTTAGAACAATCAACTAGTTAGCCCAACTGATCGACTGGTTCTCTAGCAATACTTCTGGATTATCTCTGCTTAAATCTATCGACTGGTTTGTCAAAACCAATTGACTGGTCTTACAATAGTTGACTAATTCAACTAATCGATTGACTGGTTTCAACAAGGAATTCTAGGGTTTGGCTTAGCCAAACCAATCAACTAGTTTTCACAAACCAATTCATCGATCTAGCTGAAGAGTGTTATTCTTGCTTCTTTGACATTACTATGATTTGAGATTTAGCATTATGCTATAACATAAATCTTTAATGATGAGAACACAAATCTTGGCATATATTAATTGACCACACAAATGGATAAATGGGATTATGAATCATGATATTCTTAATAAGTGCCTTTGGAAGATTTTAATGGATAAATTGGAGTAAATATACTATGATGCTACTATTGAATGAAACAATCCAGATTCTTGGCATAAACGAATTAATTTAATGAATGGATTAAACTTGGCTAAGTATCAATGGAATTCTCATCCCCTGTTTGAATGGTAATGATGGTTAAATTGGAGTGATTATGTGTATAAGTTGCTAGGTTGTTATGTGCGTCTAACGTGATAACGTGACCTTGGAAAATAAAATACTAATCACTTAAATTGAAATATGATTGAGCAATACATGGTTCTAAATTATCCAATCCTCAATTAGCTACTAGGGGTTAATCTGCCTTCAAGCGGGATCCTAATGAATCCCAGTACTTTACCTACTCTAGACATTGATGATGTACAAAAGGTATCGATACTAAAGAATCTGGTCACCTAGATGGTTATTTAGCTTCAGTTAGGACTTTATGTTAATTAGTGGTTATTTGGCTTCAACCAAGACTTTATGTCCATGGGCGGTTACTTAGTTTCAGCTTAACTTAAGTCCTCTGGTTTGGCATGACTTCAATGGTTTTGAGAGATCATAAGGTGGTAATCTAGCCCATTACTCAAAAAAAAGTTCATAAATGAATGACCTAATGGATTATGTAAAATGGAAAAATGCACCGAATGGGTAATTCATATTAGCGGAATGTAGAAGAGCCGAGTAAAATACTTGAATAACTTGCTTACTTGATTATATGTTGTTATCTTGGTATCTACATTGTGACGATAAGCATGATGACCTATGAATTGTCTAAGTTGGTTTGGCACGAAATCTTAATGTGTTTTGTGACCATAATAGCACATGTGAATCTATCGGTATCATGATAAGGTGTTATAGCAAGATCTCTATATTTGTTCTAGCCTTGCATACTTGTGAATCCCGTGAAGGAGGTAGTATGACTTACTCAGTACGTAGCATACTGATGTGCTCGTTGTTTCGATCACCTATTCAATCCTGTGAGTAGAAGAACATATACAGGTTTTTAATGATGGCTGGTAGTCAACCCACCTTGTGTTGGACTTGGGGCATAAGAACGTAAACATTAGGGATCATTTGTAGGTCCTAGAGAGACAAGGGTTTTAGCTTTGCCCTACTATTTGTTCTATCCCTTTCGTAAATTTCAAATGTTTTGGGACCTGGAATGGTCTTGTTTTGTATATGCTTATTTGTGGTATCCCTATATTTGGTAGCCTTCTATCTAACCTAGGACTAAAGGTTAATGTCTATCCATGCAATTAAATAGCGGTCCTGCTATAGCGTAGCGGCCCCTATTTAATGGTTTTTGGGTCAGCCGCAACGCGAAATTATCAATACGCTACGGTTTTAAATTTTTACATTTATCAGTCAATAAATTGCAAGTAAATCGGCTGATAAATCAGAAAATATCACCGATAAATCGGGATAAATCGGCGATTTATTGAGAATTCTTAAATCTATTGAAAAAAGCATTCATGATAAAAAATAATTATTTATTTATTATATATATCTTACACCAAGTTACTATTGAATTATAATAATGTATTACTATTTATTATCTTCACATTTACTATTAAATAACATGTCTTTTTTCATTCTAAGGTGAATTTAGGGTTATTAGGAAAATTTAGCATATAATGACTCACTTTAATACTTCTAATATAATATAAAATACTAGTTTATTGAATATTTATATTTAAATGATCAATGAATAATAATTAGAGTATATGGTGAAATAAAAATAAAAATTCACACTACGACGATCGCGACACATAATTTATTGTTTTCCACACTCCGATACTGTGACACCGCAACCACAAACGCAACCCCGACCACAATTTAATTGCCTGTGTCTATCCTACGTTATGTGAGGCAGTAACACCCTTTTATTCTAAATGTGTTTGATATTTTTCACTTCCACAATGTTTTAAAAATGAAATTTTTTAATAATGAAACATGTGAGTGCTACAGTAAAAGTAAAAGCAAGAGAGTAACAAAGAAGGTCTTGGGTCAACAGCAGGGCAAGCCATCTAGAGGAGTAGTTTGTAGATATGATAAATATAGTTCACTGGTGGCTAGTATTTCACAAGTAGTTAACGTGGAGAATGGATGACAGACATTTCCAAGGCCCCTTCCTTTACGAACTAATTTGAATTACAAGAAGCCTAACAAGTGGTCTGTATACAATTAGGACATTAGTCACATTACGAAGGAGTGTCGGACATTACGAGATATTGTTGAAGAGTTGATATGCAAGGAGCCTGGCAAGAAAGGAAACCGGCATAACCCCTCATCCTCCACCACCTTCACAAGATAAAGACTAAGGAGCAACATAAGGTCATTCACACAATTGCTAGAGGACTACTTGGTTGAGGCTAGCAACTCTAGTTTAAAGGCGTAACCGACTAAGAGAACCAGAACAGGAAAATGGGAATTTAGCTTCTCAGAAAGAGACAAGGATCTAAATACAATAGAACCTCACGATGACCCCTTTGTTATAGAAGTCCAGATTGCCAATTACATGATGAAAGGGGTTCTTATAGATACAGGAAGCTTTGTTGATGTTCTCTTCAAAGAGGCCTCTAGGCATATGGGATTTTCAAAAGAATGCCCGACAACTAAGGCCTCACCATTAGTTGGATTCATTGGAAACTCTATAAGAGCTAAAGGTATAGTTAACCTCGCTATGACCATCAACTAGTCAAGAGCCCAGAGGAATGTCAAAATAGAATTTGTAGTCGTTGCATGCCCCTCAGCATATAAAATGATATTAGGTTGACCAAACGAACGTCCAATATGAGGAAGAACCAGCCTTACGAGTTAATTAAAATTTAGAATCTTTATCTTATTCGTTGCAAGTTTTATGTTTAAGTTGTTGTGTATGTGTCGAATTAAATTCATATTTTTGTGTCACAATTAATGATGCAGGTGAATCCTCGCTCATACATCTAAAAACGTAATTTGGATATGTTATAGATGGTTCTTACAGCTATTGAAAGTATTTTTCAAGTTGCAAACAGTTTTTTGAAGATTTGGACATAAATTGAAGAATCTTGCAAAATAGGCAATTTTGTGCAACCAAACGAAGCCTTGCAGAGTTGGACAATGTGTTGACAAGTCAAAGATGACATCTTGAATGTGGAGAGACATACATACAATGTGGGTGTTTACAATTAGTCTAGTTCGACATTAATTAACTAAGGTTTCCCAATATAATCCACGAGATTCAAGGAAAGGTGATTACCGATGAAGCCTAATAAGCCCAGGCGCCAAGCTCCAGAATAAGGTTTGACAAGTTTCCATAAAAACCAAAGCTTTTGAAACCTAAAGAACCAGCAGGAGCTATACATGATATGATGCTCGAGCCCTGATTACCGTCTCTCCCTGTTTTATTATAAAAAAAACTGAACTACGGCTTACTCTTATTAGTGCTCCACTGGTCCAGTATTGAAAGAAAAGCAAGCACAAGGGACACATATTTTTAACATTTTGTTAGATTAGATAAAATGGTCGGTATATTATTGGTCTTTTAGGCATAAAAGTCAGACACTGCAATCGTTAATATTTGTTCTTAATTAATTCCGTCCTTGTCCCAACTTGTAATCTACCTTGATGACTAGATATTTTGTGGGTCATGCCCATATATATGGCATACATATGACCTTGTATGAGAATAGAGTGTAATGTTGAGTAATAGAATTCTCTTTGTGAGTTTCATTCAATTTCATATTCTTTGTGAATTGAAATTGTGCATGTCCATTCATCTTAGTGAGTTAGGATTTGTGTCTATGAAGATATACTTTGTTAATCTCTTCAAAGTTATTCTTACCTTTGGAAGTCTACTTTGTGTTTTCTTTTTAAGGGATCCCAAGTGAGAAAATCTTTATGAATCCTTGGTTGGTAGTTTGGGACTGTTTACTTTGTGAAATCACTTTCAATCATATCCATTTCCTATCCTTTGAGTTCGAATTTCACCATTCATATTCTTTGAGCATTGAAGTTGTGTATGTCCATTCATCTTAGTGAGTTTGGATTTGTGTTTATGAAAATATACTTTGTGAATCTCTTAAAAGTTATTCTTACCTTTGGAAGTCTATCTTTTTTAGGGATCCCAAGTGAGAAAATATTTGGAATCCTTAGTTGGTAGTTTGGGACTATTTACTTTGTGAAATCACTTTCATTCATATCCATTTCCTACCCTTTGAGTTTGAATTTCATCATTCATATTCTTTGTGCATTGAAGTTGTGCATGTCCATTCATCTTAGTGAGTTTGGATTTGTCTATGAAGATATATTTTGTGAATCTCTTCAAAGTTATTCTTACCTTTGGAAGTTACCTTTTTTAGGGATCCCAAGTGAGAAAATCTTTGTGAATCCTTAATTGGTAGTTTGGGAGTATTTACTTTGTGAAATCATTTTCATTCATATCCATTTTCTACCCTTTGAGTTCGAATTTCATCATTAGCATTGGAGTTGATATATGATGGTGGTTGCATGTTAGAGTGGGCATGCAGATCCATAGCAATTAAGCTTAAAAGATGTGCAATTCATGTATTTAAATCAGCCATAAAATAACATTGAAGATCATAGAGTGGAATTGAATATAACTTTGAATCTTCAAATTGATCTCTCTTTATGAGTTCTTCTAAATTGTGAATTCTAAGTAATTCATAATTAATTTATCTTTTCAATTTCTATATGGTTTTTAGAGAGTTAGTTTGTGCTAAATTGAACACATTCATATCATAACACAATCGAACCATCCACACCTATAGCCATACACAAATTCATCCACGTCTTCATCTTCAACCTTTTGAAACCGAAACCATAACCCTAACCATCCTCCATACCAACAATTTTTGTCACCTTAATAACATCCATTAAGCCACATTTTTTTAGCATCAATTCCATCATCATTAATTATCCTATTAACCACAAATTTACATTCCATAATTAACCCTAAATATTAGCCATTAATCCATCATTAATATTCCATAAATCTATGCATCAAAACCCTAATCTAAATCTTAAAAACCAAATCTCCTAAACCGAAACCCTAACCCCCCAAGTTCATCAAATAGTTCTTGTTTTGATTCAATTCTTGTGTAGCTTGTGTAAATTAGTTATTTTTGGTTGTGTGCTTCCAAATATGCATCAAAAGTAGTATTAAAGCTTTGGTTGAATAGCCATTATCACATGCCAAAAGTTATATATTTAAAGCTTGAGTTTTTCTTCAAGAGTTCAACTTCTTCTATCAAGATTCAACCAAGACTTCATCAAGACCTCATCAAATATCCTCCAATTTGAAGAAATTGCGTCTGACATTCGAGGAGAGGTTTTGTTTTTGATTGATTGGCATAAATATGTCAAAAACAAACCAAAATGTGGAAAACGATGATAAAATTGATTCATTGGTGGCTCAAATTCAACAACTTACTCAAACAATTGCTAGACAAGATAAGACAAAATAAGCGTTAGTCTAGAAATAAAGAAGGGTTCTCTAATTGTGTGGAGGCCTGCAATCAAGGAGTAGTAGATGGAAGAAGGCTATGAGGTAGATCTTACAAAACGCCACCCTATACAGACAAAACCATAATATCCATCATAATTAATTATCCTATTAACCAGTGTTTGAAAAAGCGCGCCTGAGGCGCAAGGCGCAAGGCGATGGGGGGGTGGGGCTTTTCTGGTGCTAGGCGAGGCGAGGCAGGTGAGGCACATATAAGGCGCGCCTCAGGTGCTGGGCGCAGAGGCTATGAGGCGCACGCCTCATCATAAAATCAGCAGAAACTTGGAAGCTCAATAGACACATAGGAAAGATGGACTTAGGGAAGAGGGATAAAAAAACTTTTTAGCAAAAAAAAAAATTACACGCAGACTGCAGGGACTTAGGGGAGTTAAATAGCCATTTGTTGGAAAAAGGCAAGTCTATTTATAGTCTTAATTACATTAAAATTATTCTGCAACTAATATGGGAATTGGGGAGAGCAAGAGTCATTTTGGAAAAGTTTAAAACAAGCTACAGAGATTGTTAAATCTGCTACTACTACCACCAAGGCACCAATTTAAAGCCAGACTGCTAGAAATAGTTATTTTCATCCTACTCCTAAGAAGCTGAGAGCTTGAGACTTGAGAACCAGAGAAAGCAAGTGCAAGTGATCTGTGATCCACGTGCACACTCCATAGTCCACAAAGACAGGTATTTTCTTTCTCCCTTGCCCAGTTTCCCCTGGTCCCCCCATATTTTTTCTACATATATGTCTTTTTCATCCTATATTTTTTTATCCATATTCTACTATTCTCCTCCTGGTCCCCTCCCCCCTTGTCCTATATATTTTTTGCATATCTTTTTTCTTCCTAATGCAAAAAAAAGGGAAAAAACAATGTATCATATCACTACAATTGCAAAAAAAAATAGAGAGAAAATCAGGGAAAACCAGAAAAACAAAAGTATATCTGCAAAAATATAAAAACAGATAGGGCATTAGGGAAAACCAAAGGTATATCTGCATATATTTTTTGCAAATATAGGGGAAAACAAAAGAAATAGGGAAAAAGAAATGTCCTATATATTTTTTGCATATATTTTTTTTCCTAATGTAAAAAAAAACAGAGAGAGCATTAGGGAAAAATAGAGGGAAAAACAAAGATATATCTGCAAAAAAATAAAAATAAAATAAAAAAAGAGAGAGCATTAAGGAAAAACAGAGAGAGCACTCTATAATTTTAGTAATTAATTTAGTATGTGACTATGTATGTTACTGATTAGTTTCTTTTTCACTTATATTTTTCTTGTGTGTTGCTGCCTGCTGCACAATAGGCAATCAACATTCAGGAATCAGTACCTTACATTATTCAGTAAAAAAGATGGAGGATGATGGTGATGGTAGACGTGATGTGGGATGGAAATATGCATTTCTGGGTGATCCTAATAACAGAAATGATGTGACTTGTAAATTTTGTCAGAAAGTTGCTAAAGGAGGTATATATCGACTCAAACAACACCTTGCTGAAGGTTACCGAAATATAAAAGCTTGCAATAAATGTCCTGAACATATTAGACAAGAGATCATTGAGTACATGGCCAAGAAGAAAAGTGAACGTGATCGAATGAATTTGCTTCATGAACCTGATAAGATAACAGACCTAGAAGAAGAAGAAACTGAATTTTTTATGACCAATGACCCTAGAGGGAAAAGGTCAATGAGTGTAGTTGTAAGTCAAGCATCGGTTGCCAAAAAAGCAAGACAAGTTGGTCCAATGGATGTTTTCTGCACACACAAAGCAGTAGCCCTTCAAAGTGGAAAGCAAAGTACAATTAATGAAGCCTACAAGAAGGAACAAAGAGAAAAAGTTGCAGCAGATGTTGCTCAATGGTTGTATGATGCCGGTATTCCCTTCAACGCTCTCAATTATCCTAGCTTCAAAGTTGCAATGGATTCTGTTGCTAGAGCCGAAATAAGTCAAAAGCCACTTAGTGCTTACGAAGCAAGGGTTCCTTTCCTTAGAAAAGAAGTCCAAAGACCCAATGATTTAATGAAAATTCATAGAGAGGAATGGGCTAGAACCGGATGCTCTATCATGTCAGATGGATGGGAAGATAGATGTCACAGATCCATATTGAACTTTCTCGTAAATTGTTCTAAGGGGAGCATGTTCATCGAGTCAGTGGATGCATCAAGTTATTCAAAGACTGGAGATAGGTTGTATATGCTTCTTAGTAGAATTATAGAAAAAGTTGGCGAGCATAATGTGGTGCAAGTGATTACAAATAATGGGAGTAATTTCGTGGCAGTAGGTAAGAATTCTTAAAGGGCATCAAAAGGGCTATTATATGCAAGTTGTTTGATACTTCTATACTTCTTATTAATGCAAGAGCTAATTATATATGTATACCCCTTTTTTAATGATTAGGTGCTCTCTTGGAAGCAAAGTATCCACATTTGTATTGGACTCCTTGTGCAGCTCATTGCATTGACTTGATGCTTGAAGATATTTCAAAAATTCCAGCCATTGATAGAGTTCTCAAAAGAGTAATACATATGACTAGTTTCATCTACCAGCGACCAAATCTTATAAATTTGATGAGGCGCTTTAGTGGTCAAAGAAACTTATTAAGGCCAGCAAAGATAAGGTTTGCTACTGCATTTATCACTCCTTCATCAATACACAAGCAACGAGATAACCTAAGAAAGTTGTTCACCTCTCAAGAGTGGGTAAGTGATAAGTCCCAACTCTTACCTATTTAGGAATACATGTGCACTCTCTTATAATTCTTATATATTAATAAAAGCATGATTTGAATTTACAAAAAGTTCCAAGTTTGACTTTGACACAATTGTTTTTTCATTAGGTAACTAGTAAATGGGCTAAGGAATTAGGAGGAAAAAGAGCTAGCCAAACTGTTTTGATGCCTACATTTTGGAATGGTTTGGTCTATGCTCTTAAGTTGACCGGACCATTGGTTCATACACTCAGATTGGTCGATGGTGAGAGAAAGCCAGCTATGGGTTATATTTATGAGGCTATGGATCGAACTAAAGAGATTATCGCATCCACCTTCAATGGAAATGAATCAAAGTACATTAATGTTTTCCAAATTATCGACAACAGATGGGAATGCCAACTTCATCGCCCATTGCATGCGGCTGGGCATTTTCTTAATCCAGAATTCTTTTATAATAATCCTCAACTTGAGCAGTGTGAAGAAGTGGTGAGTGGCTTATATCAATGCATCCAAAGATCGAATCCAATCATTGCAAAGCAAGATAAAATAATGGAGGAGCTCACTGCTTACAAAAATGTGGATGGTTTATTCGGAAATCCTATGGCTATTAGGCATAGAAAAACTAAAGCCCCAGGTATTCAACTATCAATTTAACTATTTTATGTCTGCTTGTCTTTATTATTATTATTATTTATTGTTATGCCCATTTCATTTGATTTAAATCTTATAATATTAACAAAATTCGTAGCCGAGTGGTGGGCAGCCTACGGGTCTTCTACTCCTACTTTGCAACAATTTGCAATAAAAATTTTGAGTTTAACATGTAGTTCATCTGGGTGTGAGAGAAACTGGAGTATTTTTGAGCATGTAAGTACCTCATTATCTTGTACTTAAAAGTTAACTTGTTAATTGTTAAATGCCTTGACCAATTAATGAAGTAAATTATCCCCAATTTTGCAGATTCATACCAAGAAAAGGAATAGGCTTGCACAATCTTGATTAAATGATTTAGTCTATGTGAAGTACAATCGAGCTTTGATTCAGAGATATCAATTGAGGGACAAGATTGATCCCATTTCTTTGAAGGATATTGATGAAAGTAATGAATGGTTAACTGGGAGAATAGAATCAGATGAAGAGGGTGCTGAAAATGATATTGTTTTTGAGGATGATAATTTGAATTGGGGAACTGTTGTTGCTGCTGCTGCTGGAGTTGATGAAGAGAGGTTTAACCTAAGATTTGGTGCAAGTGGTGGCAGCAGTAGTAGCTCACAAAGACATATGCCTAGACAAGAAATAGAGGAAGAAGAAGTGGAGGATGATGATGAAGGCTATGGGTCAGAATCAGAATCAGATTCATTAGAGGATGAAGATTTACTCATAGAAGATGATGTTTTTTGAGTAACTTGCTAGTATTGGTAGTATTAAACTCATAGGTTGCTATTTTTATAAGTATTTTCTTGTTAGGGTATCCTTTTTTCTGAAAACTTAGTCATTTAATCATTTTTTAGCTTTTTTGAGTAATTTTGGCGCCTCACATCGCCCAGGCGTGCGCCTTCGCCTTGCGCCTCACGCCTAGGCTCCAAGACCCCTAGTGCCTCGGTGCGCCTTAAGCCTTTTCAAACACTGCTATTAACCATGAATTAATCTTCCATAATTAACTCGAATTATTAGCCATTAATCCATCATTAATATTCCATAAAACCATGCATCAAAACCCTAATCAATATCTTAAAAACCAAATCTCCTAAACTGAAACCCTAACCCTCAAGTTCGCCAAATACTTCTTGTTTTGATTCAATTATTGTGTAGGTTGTGTAAATTAGTTAGTTTTGGTTGTGTGCTTCCAAATATGCATCAAAAATAGTATTAAAGCTTTGCTTGAATAGCCATTATCACATGCCAAAAGTTCTATATTTAAAGCTTGAGTTTTTCTTCAAGAATTCAACTTCTTCTATCAAGATTCAACCAAGACTTCATCAAGAACTCATCAAAAATCCTTCAAGTTAAAGAAATTTCATCCTACAATAGAGGAGAGGTTTCGTTTTTGATTGATTGGCATAAATATGTCAAAAACAAACCAAAACATGGAAAAGGATGATAAAAATGATTCATTGATTGCTCAAATTCAAAAACTTAGCTCAAATTCAAAAACTTACTCAACTAATTGCTAGACAAGATAAGACATCATAAGCATTTGTCTAGAAATAAAGAAGGGGTTTCTAATCGTGTGGAGGCCTACAATCAAGGAGCAGTAGATGGTAGAAGGCTACGAGGTAGATCTTACAAAACGCCACCCTATAGAGACAAAACCCTAATAGCCATCATCATTAATTATCCTATTAACCATGAATTAACCTGCCATAATTAACCTCAATTATTAGACATTAATCCAATTAATATTCCACAAAATTGTGCATCAATACCCTAATTTATATCTTAAAAACCAAATCTCCTAAACCGACATCCTAACCCTCAAGTTTGTCAAATACTTCTTGTTTTGATTCGATTCTTGTGTGGCTTGTGTAAATTAGTTAGTTTTGGTTGTCTTCCAAATATGCATCAAAAGTAGTATTAATGCCTTGGTTGAATAGCCATTATCACATGCCAAAAGTTCTATATTTAAAGCTTTAGCTTTTATTCAAGAATTCAACTTCTATCAAGATTCAACCCAGACTTCATCACCAACTCATCAAAAACCCTATAAGTTGAAATTTCATCCAATATTAGAGGAGAGGTTGATTGGCATAAATAAATATGTTAAAAACAAACAAAAAAATGGAAAAGGATGATGGATTTGATTCATTGTGATAGGCCCTTGATTAAGCAAACATATGTGTGGAGGCCACGTAAGGGGGGGCTAGGAACAGTGGGACCTAATATTGAAACGGGGCAGGGTATCCAGTGACCTTTCTGTTATTATCCGATTATTCTATTATTCCTTTTTTGGACTGGAGGGGGGGTAAGTCATGAAGTTAGTTACGGGTTCAGGTAATAAAAGGGGAAGGGGGGCGAGAGAGATGGGGGGATCATCTGTCTCTAGTATAGGGTGGGAGGTCTTGGTCCTCGAAACCTGGAAGTAGCTGTTGTAATTTCTATTCTTCAACTACAATACACTTTGCTAATTAATCCATACTGTTATGTTTTTACATTTAATTACTCCTCATTTGTTTAATCCTGGTATTGGTATGAGCTGGCTGCTGGTTCATAACAAGAGTGGTATCAAAGCAGTGGTCGATCAGGGGGGATCCCATGGCTCTAAAGACGAGGGACTCACTGGAAGAGAAGCTAGTGGTAATACAAGAAGAGTGGTAATGGGAGTTGGACCAAATCCGCAATGATACTAAGATGCTCCCGATGATGGAGGATCGACTAGAAAAAGTGGAAAAATGGATGGGAGACATCACTGGGAAATTGGATGACATTCTTAAGGGAGGAGCCACTAACCTACAAGTGTTGAAGGGTCTGGAAACTGGGGAATTCGTTGGCGAACCAGCAAGGGTGCTGGCCACCAGGCCAGCGGTGGCAAAGAATGAGTACCGAACAGAATTCCGGCCACCGAGACAACTGGAGTTTCCGGTGTTTAGCGGGACAGATCCTGATGGATGGATTTTCAGAGTGGAGAGATATTTTGCCTTGAATCGGATTCCGGAGGCCGAAAAATTAGAGGCGGCAGCAGTAGCCATGGAAGGTAGAAGCCTCGCATAATTCCAGTACGCTAAGGAGAGCAAGAGATTTGATTCTTGGAGAGGATTCAAGGAGGCTTTCTTGGTGCGATTTCGCTCCTGTTAGGAGGGTACCATCTGTGAAAAATTCCTGGCCATTAAGCAGAACACTACAATAGAGGAATACTTAGAAGCTTTCGAGTTCCTTGCATTGGCATTACAAGGGCATATGTCTGAGGAGGTGATGCAGGGTACCTTCCTTAATAGGCTGAAACCTGCAATTCGGGCCGAAGTAAGGATGATGCGGCCTAAGGGGTTGGTGGAAATCATGGAAGCAGCCCAGATGGTAGAGGATAAGAATCGGGTTATCCAAATGGGCCGAGGAGGAGCTAGTGGTTCTACTAACAAAAGTGACCTAGGTGGGGCGGGCCTAATTAACCCACCACAGATGAGACACACGACAGCCCTTCCCCAAGTTTCTACCATTCTCAATACACCTAAGCCCTCTTCGATCTCCAATGGTTTTCGTTCGGGGAGTGAGACCACCATTCTGGGTCCAGAAGAGGCGACCTCCTTCCGGCGACAATCCGGGTACCGGAAAATGTCTAACACCGAGTATCAAAGGCAGAAAGAGAAGGGCCTCTGTTTCCGATGTGAAGAAAAATTCTCTCCGGGCCACGTCTGCAAGAACCAACTCCTCCAGGTGCTGATATTGGACGATTCTGTTTCGCCAGAGGAGCTGGACGACAGTGAGGACCTGCTGGAATGGGATGAAGGAAAATCAGAGGTAGCTGGAGGTAATGTCGAGCTCTCTATGAACTCTGTCGTGGGTTTTACTTCTCCTATAACTATGAAATTATTGGGGGAAATTGGTACAGAGAAGGTGACGGTATTAATTGATTGTGGCACAACCCATAATTTCATAGCAAAGGAACTGATAGCGAGATTGAAGTTGCCCTTAACTGTGACCTCAACATACAGGATTTTGATGGGGACTGGTGGCTCGGTACAAGGCCAAGGGGTTTGTAAAGGGGTTAGACTAATATTATAGGAAGTAGAAATAGTAGAGGACTTCCTGCCATTAGCCTTGGGAAGTGCAGATATTATACTTGGGATGCAATGGTTAGAAAAACTAGGGGTGACGCAGGTTAATTGGGGGTCATTGATAATGAAATTTATGCCGGGAAAGAGGATGGTGACACTGTAAGGCAATCCAAGCTTGTACAAGATGCAGGTATCTTTACAATCACTAGTTAAGACTCTAAACCAGGTTGGTCATGGGGTGTTACTGGAGTGTACCGCGCTGGAACTTGAAGGAGAGGGGATACAGCAGACCGATCCAACCGATCCAATACTACAGGACATACAGGACATCTTGGACTTGTATCAGGACATTATGGAGACACCCACAAGTCTGCCTCCAGTTCGAAAATTTGACTACTGCATCAACTTAAAAGAGGGAACTGCCCCCATTAGTGTTAGACCTTACAGGTATCCACAAGTACAAAAGAATGAAATAGAGAAGTTGGTGGGAGAAATGTTGGCTGCAAGGATTATTCAACCAAGTCGGAGACCATTTTCGAGTCTGGTGCTGCTAGTTAAGAAAAGAGATGGAAGTTGGAGGTTCTGTGTGTATTACCGTGCATTAAACCAGGTCACTATACCTGATAAATTCCCAATACCGGTGATTGAGGAGTTGCTAGATGAGTTACACGAGGCAGCAGTATTTTCCAAGCTAGACCTCAAGTCGGGATACCATCAAATTCGTGTCCACCCTCCAGATGTGTACAAGACGGCATTTCGCACACACGAGGGTCACTACGAATTTCTCGTGATGCCATTTGGCTTGACGAATGCCCCGGCGACATTCCACAAACTCATGAATGACATTTTCAAGCCGTATTTAAGGAAGTTCGTCTTGGTATTTTTCGATGACATTCTAATATATAGCATGATATTGACAGAACATGTTGCTCATATAAAATAAGTGTTGGAGGTCCTGAGAAGTCACACTCTATTCTTGAATTATAAGAAGTGTACGTGGGGGCAGCCAAGGCTAGAATATTTGGGCCACGTCGTATCAGCGGAAGGAGTGGCTGCAGACCCATCCAAAATTCAAGCGATGGTGGACTGGCCAATGCCTACGAATCTACGAGAGTTACGAGGATTTCTCGGTCTCACTGGATATTACCGGAAATTTATCCATAGGTATGGGCAAATAGTTGCACCTCTCACTGCCCAGCTTAAAAAAGATAGTTTTGGTTGGAATGACGAGGCACAACGGGCATTTGAACTCTTCAAGGAAGCCTTGGTTAAGGTACCTATACTGGCCCTTCCGAATTTCCAGCAGCAATTTGTTATTGAGACGAATGCCTCCGAGGTGGGGGTCGGTGCGGTGTTGATGCAAAACCGGTGGCCGATTGCATACTTTAGTCAAGCTCTGAGAATGCGAGCTCGTCTAAAATCAATTTATGAGCGGGAGCTTATGGCAATGGTACTAGCAGTCTAACGGTGGAGAACCTATCTCTTGGGTCAGAAATTCCTGATCAGAACTGACCAAAAAAGCCTGAAGTTTTTATTGGAACAACGAGTTGTGAGTCAAGAGCACCAAAGGTGGGTGGCAAAACTGTGGGGATACAACTTTGATATTGAGTACCACCTTGGTTGCGAGAATAAGGCCGCAGATGCTCTCTCAAGACGTGGGGTGGCTGGGAGTGTTGCTGCCCTATCATTGTCATGGGTGGGCAATTAGAAGACCCTACAAGAGGAAGTGGATAATGACCCAATTTGGGGACCTATCAAGCAAGAGTTACTTGGACTCTCCACAAGCAGGCTCTGATTATTCACTGAACCAAGGGAATTTGCTATACAAAGGAAAGCTGGTATTTCTTCTCAATCTGTTTTCATCCCTCACTTGCTAGCAGAATACTATGGGGGCTAGATTGGGGGACACTCTGGAGTCTCCAAAACATTGCAAAGGCTTAACAGGGATGTATACTAGGTGGAAATGCGCAAGAGAGTACAACAGTTTGTGGTTGCATGTGAGGTATGCCAACGTAACAAGTCGCTGGCCTTATCACCTGCAGGGCTGCTACAGCCGCTACCGATTCCTGATAAGGAATGGGAGGATGTCTCGATGGATTTCATGGAAGGGTTTCCTAGATCCGAGGGGTATACATGCCTTTTTGTGGTGGTTGATCGTTTGATGAAATATGCTCATTTTATACCTCTGCGGCACCCATATACAACTCAAGACATTGCTGTTGTGTTTGTTAAAGAGATAGTTCGCCTCCATGGCATACCCCGCTCAATAGTATCGAATAGAGATAAGGTGTTTGTCGGCCACTTTTGGAAGGAGTTGTTCAAGTTATAGGGTACACTTCTTAAGCATAGTTCGGCCTATCACCCACAAACGGAAAGGTAAACATAAGTGGTTAACCGAAGTATTAAGACTTATCTGCACTGTTTTGCCGGAGACAAACCTAAACAATGGGTGTGGTGGGTACCTTGGCAGAGTATTGGTGCAACACATCCTATCACACGGCCATCAAGACCACTCCCTTCACAGCATTATACAATAGAGATCCCCCACCCTTGGTTCGCTATACAATGGACAGCACCTGTTTTGCGCAGGTGGACAGAGAGCTGCGGGACCGAGAACTCATCTTAGCCGAACTCAAGGGGCACTTGCAGCGTTCCCAGCAGCTTATGAAAGCTACAGCAGATAGGAAGCGCAGGGATGTGGGATTCGTGGTTGGAGACTGGGTTTATATTAAGATCAAGCCATATTGTCAGCGATCGTTGGCTAAGAAGGTGAACGAAAAGTTGTCTCCAAGGTACTTTGGGCTTTACCAAATTACAGCAAGAGTGAGAGCAGTCGCCTACTGTCTAGCCTTACCCAAAAATACTCCAATCCACCCAGTTTTCCATGTATCCATGTTGAAGTTGGCTGTGGGCAATGGGCAGCAGGCACAACCAATTCCACCAAGGCTGACAAAGGAGCTCGAATGGAAGGTGGAACTGGAGGATGTCTAGGGAATGCGCTACAATGCTAGGGGAGAACTAGAGGTGCTGATTAAGTGGAAAGATCTTTCGGATTTTGAGGCTTCGTGGGAGGAATTTGAGCTTATCAATGAACAATTTCCATGTTTCAACCTTGAGGACAAGGTTAAAATTCGAGGGGGCAGTATTGATAGGCCTTTGATTAAGCACACATATGTGCGGAGGCCACGTAGTGGGGGGGGGCTAGGAACAATGGGACCTAATAGTGAAACAGGGCAGGGTATCTAGTGATCTTTCTGTTATTATCCGATTATTCTGTTATTCCTTTTTTGGACTGGAGGGGGGGTGAGTCATGAAGTTAGTTACGGGTTCAGGTAATAAAAGGGGAAGGGGGGCAAGAGAGAGGGGGATCATCTGTCTTTGGTATAGGGTGGGAGGTCCAGGTCCTCGAAACCTGGAAGTAGCTGTTGTAATTTTTGTTCTTCAACTATCAATACACTTTGCTTATTAATCCATATTGTTCTGTTTTTACATTTAATTACTCCTCATTTGTTTAATCCTGGTATTGGTGTGAGCCGGCTGCTAGTTCATAACACATTGGTGGTTCAAATTCAACAACTTACTCAAATAATTGCCAGACAAGATAAGACACAGTAAGCGTTTGTCTAGAAACAAAGAAGGGCTCTCTAATCATGCGAAGGCCTGCAATCAAGGAGCAGCAGTTGGTAGAAGGCTGCGAGGTAGATCTAACAAAACACCACCCTCTAGAGATAACCAAAGTGATGAGGAGAAGATAATTGGCAACAATTGGAGGGTTGACTCAAGTGCAAAACAACCCCATGATGATGTATAGAAAGAACTTCGATTTGACTTCCTGAGTTCGAAAGCAATATGGATCCCAAAGTCCATCTAAATCGGCAACAAATGATATGGGCAACTTTTGAGTTCAAAGAGCTAGATGATGAAAGGAGAAACAAACCGATACTTTTGAAACTCGAGAAATTTGCTAGAGCATGATTCAAGATTTTAAATAAGGCACGGGAGAGAGGAGGCAAGTCCAAGATCAAATTGCGGGAAAATTTGAACAAGCATCTTCGGCGAGATTACGATCAAGATAACTATATAAAGTTGACTGCACTCAAGCAAGGATTAATGAGTATGGAAGAACATGATTGTTGGTTTGTGACAGGGAGCATATGTGTGCAATATTCCTTAGAGATCTCAACTTAAACGTAAGAAAATGTGAATTATACACATACGACAAGTAGGAAGAATTGGTGGAATTGGCTTTGAAATTCGAGAAGCAATTGAAAAGGACCAAGATAACTTCCAAGCTATTTTCTGCAATGTCCAAACCCTAGTGGAGGATCAAATTTTTGAAGAAATATAGGAGGGGACCGAATGGAAAAAGGAAGAGAAAAGATGGGAGAGAATACTAGAAAGCAATACTTCAAGTGTAGAGGTTATGGCCACTTTGTTAGATATTTTCCAAATCAAAAGACCTCAACTTTGAGAGCTATTTTTAGCATGGAGCCATGTAGTGATGATAAGATTGGGTTGGAGGATGAAGAAAGTGATGGTATAGAAAGTACTTATGGGGAAGAGGATCAAGAATGTTGCATTGTGCAAAGGATCCTATAATGCATCCATGGTCATCTTCAACCCAACGAGACAATTTTCAAGATCAAATGCAAGGAGTAAGACAAAGTATGCAATATCATCATTGATAATGGTTTGTGCATCAATGTAGCAAGTGAAGAGATGGAGAAGAAGCTCGGCTTAAAGACCACAAAGTACCCAAGACCCTATTCCTTACAATGGCTCAACAGAGGCATAGTAAAGAGTCTTTAAACAAGTGCTCTTGAATTTCAAAATTGGTAATTATGTTTATGACGTGTTATGTGACATATTACCCATAGATAAATGTCAAATCTTGATTGGGAGCCCATGGCAATATGATCAAGAGATTTCCCATTATGACATGCTCAATGAATACACGATTTGTGAGGGGGAAAAGAAGTTGAAGTTGAAGCCCATATTTGAGCCAACAACCAAACCAAAGAAGACACAAGAGGATAATAGGTTCAAAATTTTATGTTTTGTTATGCTTTGGTGATGAAAGCAGAAAGTCGACAAGGGAAGTATAGCAAGCTATAACTGAATCTTACTAAGCTTTTAGAACAATTTACAATGTGTCTCCTTAAGAGTTACCACCATGATGACGCCATTGAAAGGAATAGAGCATGACAAGCTTCTCTTACAAACAAGGTGGCGTATTAATGCAATCCCACTAAGGCAAAAGAGCTAAAGAGGTGGATTCAAGAGTTGTTGGCTAAGGGTTATGCACAGAAAGCATGAGTCCATGTTGTGTTCCAACTTTGTTAGTTCCTAAGGACAGCATGTACATTGATGATGTGCATTAATTTGAGGGTGGGCAACAATACCACAATTAAGTACAAATTCCTTATGCTAAGATTAGATGATACAATAGATGAGTTGTATAGAGTGAGGATCTTTTTTAAAATCGAGTGGTTGCCATCAAATGCAGATTAGAGAATAAAGGCTTCAAGATTAAGTATGGTCTTTATGAGTGGTTAGTAAAAAAAATTCAAGGACTTAACTCATCAAGAGAGCTTCCTTTAAGGTTGAAAAATGTTCAATGCCACTAATGCAAATTTGAGGACAAATTATTCTCAACAAGGAGAGAATGATGTGAGGCATGTCCAACATATTCTACAAGTCATGAGTGTATTTAACATTAGAGCCTATTAGCTAAGCCTTAGTGGAAGATTTGAGCCAAACGAACAACATTAGGCCTAATAGAGCGCTTACTTACTTAATTACGAAACAAGGATGGACTTAATGGTCATTACCCTAATTTTTCATGAACATACATGATTGACACATGCTATGGACATCCAATATGAGGGAGAACCAGCCTTTTAAGTCACAGTTAAGATTTAGTTGGTAGTTGTTAGAATCTTAGACTCTTTATTTTGTTAGTTGCAAGTTTTATCTTTCTAGTTAGTGTATATGTGTCAAATTTAGTTCAACTTTTTACGTGATTTTATCTTTTGGTTTTAGCTTATCTTTTTATGAAGATTTAGATTAGAGGAGGTGCAATTCATGCATTTAAATCAGCCATAAAAAACGTAGAAGATCATCAAGTGCAATTGCAGATAAATTTGAATGTTCAAATTAATCTCTCTCTGTGAGTTCTTCTTGATTGTAATTTCTATGTAATTCATAATTAATTTCTATGTGGTTTTTAGAGAGTTAGTTTGTGCTCAATTGAATAAATTCATATCCCAACACAATCGAACCATCTACACCCATAGCCATCCACAATGCATCCGCATCTTCATTTCAACCTCTTGAAACCCTAACCCTAACCCTCCTCCATACCAACAATTCTTGTCACCTTAATAACATCCATTAAGCCACATTTTTTTTGCCCAATCAAACCCCATAATCCACCATTAACCACTCTTCAATTCGTTCTCATAATCATCCATCATAATAAATATATATACCCCCCAAAAATCCATTCTTTCTTTTAAAACCCTAACCCTAACTCTTCTTCTTTACCAATGAATCCCACCATCATTAATGGTCCTATTAACCACAAATTAACTATACATAATTAACCCCAATCATTAGCCATTAATCTATCATTAATATCTCCTGTGCATCAAAACCTTAATCCAAATCATGAAAACCAAAACTATAATCCTCAAGTTCATTCAATTCTTCTTGTTTTGATTCTACTATCCTTAATATCTTCTACTAATTTATCACCAAGTCCCTTCTTCCCATTTATTTCTCACGGAAAGATATAGCACCAAGTTTGTAACTTGAAAAATATCAATACCTGACAATGTCTTTTCCATGGCTTACTACAGCCTTTTCAAGCTGCTGCTCACTCAAACTAAGACGCCGCACTCTCTCAGGATCCACCCTTAATGCATCGCTCAGATCCCCCTTGGGTTTTCCAGCATGAATAGCAATAAGACGCGTATATTCTGGGGCAGCAGTTTGCTGTGAATTGGTATCGCCATCCTCACAATCCTCATCAACCACTTCCTCATCCTCTTCGGGACTGCTGCCATGCTGAATTGCATATGGCATCCAGCAAATAATTAGTAATAGTTAAGACACTAATTAAGGGACATGAACAAAACTGATTTCGGCTGTCCTGCACACCTTACTATCAGCAGATTGAAGGTCCTTCGGGTTAAGAACTTCCTTTCCCCAAGTTTCTTCATCTTCAGTTCCCTTTGACCTCTGTAACCCATCTTTTTCCTTCATTTCTTTAGCTTCAAGGTACTCCTTTGGTGGCTTAGTTGATATCATAATACGTTTCTTCAGTGATTCAGGTGATGGTAATTCCTTTAAGCACTCTCGATTGGGTAAATACAGCATGTCTCCAAATGTTTGTATCAGCATCTGAATAGTTGGAAACACAGTTAACCATAAACTCTCTAGAAATAAGATGCCATTGTTTTGATTTTGTAGAAGGTTCAGATAACTACCTCAGCAACTTTAGCCTGAAGATCTGGAGTAAGGTGGTCTTCAAGAGTGATCACAAGAGGGTACTCCGATGCAGAAAAGGCATAGTCTTTAATTGATTGCAAACATTTAATGAGCTGAACAGGAGTAGTGAGTGTCCTGATGAGGGAAAGTAGCCCCTTAGAAATTAGTGACCATTAGCAAGACTCACAGCAGATACTTTCATGGTAGTGGCAATCTGTTCCAAATAAGAAGATATCCAGCAGAATATAATTGACATGTGAAGCTAGCCTTCTAGTGGCTCAGTAAGGGGTCAAATGTGTGGTTGATAGGAAATTTTATCAATCATTAAATTCTCATATTGAGCTACAAAAACCATATGTAAAAACAGAGTGCATACCATTAAACTTTCCTAACTAAAAAAAAATTACAAAACAAGTTATTCTCTTTTCCTCAAAATAAACAATTTTTTGACATGAAGACTACAATAAAGAGAGAGAAAATGAAAGCTTACCACAATTGTCTTACTTTATTGATCAACATTATCCTAGATTGCTAATAACTTTTTGTTACTTATTAGATAAGAGTACTAACCTTGAAATAAAAAGATCATTTAGTTTTTTCAAATAAGAAATATTTAAAACAAAATATATAAAGGTTAAATCATATCATGAATTACCTATCGATCATATATATATATATATATATATATATATATCATCTGTCTCCAAAACAAAACAAATATATTATGAAAATTATTATATATTTTTATCTTTTACTAAAGAAAAACTAGTTACTTTAGGCAGTTGTGCTTGATTTGGATGATAATAAGAAAAGCGGGCACACATGCTTAAGCGAACAGCAGAATGTCCATCGGTGAGTGTTCCTAAAATGCATAATGCGTACAGATGGACACACAATTACTCAGGATGCTACAGTTCAGCTTATGTAACTGACTAAAAGGCACCTCAGCTAGCAATTAAGAGAAATTTAATTTTACCTTCCATGAAGAACATTCACGTCATCTTTTGTGGAATTTGGCCATATATCCAGTTCTATTACTCTTACCCCTCGCTGCAGTGCTTGTATAATGGGAATATCACTACAATCACTACTTAACTGATTCCCAGTGAGATAAGAATTGTGGCCAGTGTAAATGTAATAATGGGACAGAGGAGCAGTCATATCATGATGAACCTGAAAGTAAATAACAAAGGCAGAGACAAAGGATAAAAAATAGTGAGACTGCAAGTAAGTAACATACATGTGAAATCCTACAATACATAAACCAAAATCCAGTCCAACAAGTATCAAGTATCTAGGTTGGTAAACTCTGCTGAACAACACATGTTCAATTTAGCATAGATATGGCCATATAATAATAATAATAATAACAACAACAGGAGCAACAACATCAACAATAAAATCAACATGGTAAGCACAAGGCCTAGATTGGTTTATGCAATATCATCATAATAAGCAATGTAATAAAAACCCTAGAAATGCTTCTAAAAAGGTGTGAGTCCAGTGGTTAAGGCTAAGGGATTTGTACACCTAAAGTTCCAACTCCCTTGAATTCCCTGATGTGTCATACCTTGACCTCCCCAGACCTCGTCAAAGATGGGATCATATTGGGCGTATTTACCAAAAAGGTGTACCTGTAGGCTTAAACATGGATAGTTATCCAATATCAACTAAACATAAATAAAGAGCCCAATGCTTGCGCCCTTTATATAAGCTAAGTTACCATTAGATAATGCACTAGATAAATGGAGAAGTACTGCATTCATAAAGTTGACTATAGACCCCGTAGAGGTCATCTAATTGTCCTTTCATACAAAACAAAGGATACGAAGTTGTGTTTCATTTATGGACACTGGTATAATGACAAGATGTTCATCAATCCCCCCAAAATATTGATCTTTGTAATACTAAAAAAACATTGCAACTCTCACAATGTAAGAATATGCTGGAACTTCAATTCCTACAATACAAAGTAACTCGGAGCTTCAAGTTGAAACAGTCCCAAACTCATGTGTTGGTAACAATAATAAAGCTAAGAATAAAATTACAAAACGAAAATTAAATAACAAGAATATTGCCCCTCGCAAACTTCATTCCCAAGAATTATTCAAGTATGTTAGTCAAGACTCAAGACAGATAAAATAAGTAGGACCAACGACAGTGTTCCTCATTTTGTTTTAGAACCCAAAGTACTATCTTATAATATATCCCAAAGTCGCCCTACTCATAAGCATTACTGGAAAGAAGATGATAAACATTATGCACCTGATAAATCGAAAACCCAAATGTAAAAATCATGAAGATAGCAGCCATTCCACTGAAACTCATTAAAATTACCCCAATTTTAGGCGAGAGAGGCGGGTTTTGATCACTGAAGAGGTACTTAAAGAATGCGTCAACCTGAAGACCCCCTTTATGAAAAAAATTTAGGTGCTTCAACTCCTTAAGACTGTCAATTATGGTCTGAGCATCCTCGAGTGTAGCTTTTCCTTCCTTCTGCTCCTCGATCAAGAACCTATGAAGGCGATCGGCGGTCATTACTCCATTATCAGAGTATCTGTTGAAGAGGGATTTAATTTCTTGAGGGGCTTCGGATGCTGCTAGCTTGAATCGGCGGCGACAACAGAAGCATACCCTATATGTTTGCTTCGACATCACTTCCGATCGATCTTCAGAGCGACGGAAGATAGATCCTGATGTAGATGGTAGCCTGGTTGTTTTCTTTTTAATTTATTTACAGAGAGTTGGCGAAAGCACAACCATTGCTAGTATTTAAACTTGAAAATTTTTGGCATCCAAAATTCGCCTTTAGCCAGCCACCACTAGATCAAGCTTCTGCAGCTGTTTAGATAATAAGATATACGTTTTTCATTTATACGTTGCTTTTGCAAAAGCAAAATGTAAAGTTTTCCATGGGAACGGCGACTGTTTGGTTGGTTTTGCCCGAGACGCTCAAGAAGAAATGATGTGGACCGACCGCGTTGCATTTATGATAAATTCCAGCCGATGACAGTGATCCGATGGATTTTTTGTCGTTTTCTACTACTCTTTCTCCCTTGTCGGTCTCGAAACACATCTAACAGCCAGGTTGGTAAAAGTCCGTAGAAAAGCCGAAGGGATTAACAAAAAAATGACTTGAAATGTTTTTCCGAACAAAATGATAGGTTGAAATTGATGGATAAGACCACGTTGATGACGAATTTTATGATAGAACTAAAAATTAATAATAAATGCCGCACATAGTTTAACTAATATCAGGCCAAATGACCCTAATGAGAAAAAATTAAGTGATTTATTCAGCTGTCGATTCAGTTTTAGTATATACTTGATAACCACATATTTGGCTCTCTATGCTCCTAAGATACATGATGTGAATTTTTCCTCAACTATAACTACCAGACTCTTAAATATAAGTCCCAGCACACTTCAGTCATCCTTAGTTATAAACCGATCTTAAATTATTGTTGGCTCATATAGTTTCTTTACTAGTCTAGCTCTCTACTTAGCACATAACAATTTGTTATCATCAATTATACAATATTTTTTTCCTTCTCCCCCATCCATTTACTCCTATATATATAGGTTATTGTACTAGTTTTGGGCATAAAAAATTATAATATAACTTTCTTACTTTTGTTCAATCATTTGATTTTCACTATGTAGTCTTTTACCACTAATTAGTATTTTAATTTTCTAATAACCCATCAGCTCACAAAACACATACAACAATAAACATTATTTGTGAGGATCTCTTACAAAAAGTTAAGCGTCTCACTCAACCTTCTAATTGACTTAATCATAGTACTAGTAATCCTCCTAAGGAAGAACATCTAATAAGTATCACTAAGCTCCAAGTTGCTAATATTGAGCTTCAGACATATATTCAATAAATAATCTTGGACATGCTAGCTCCTCTTACTTATGCCCTTAGACAGTTTCCTCATCCTATGGGCCAACCTCGATACAATCAACTTCACTAACCTAATCCTCAAGAACTAAGTTGTGTAGTGTTGTCTTTCAAGAAGAAGAGGTAGAGTCCATGAAAGATGTCCGAGAAAAAAGGACTAGAAGTGACAAACTGCAGGAGTCCCTTAGCCCTCTGAGGTGGAGGATGTAGGTAAAGTATTAGCATCTAAGCAATGAGGATAAGAGACACATAGATGAAGTAGACTGATGTTGATAGAAGACATGATGTTTGGGGGGCTAACAAAGATGAAGAAGATATTCAAAGACAATATGTATGATAGAGACTAATAGTGTAATATTCCAAAATCCTATTTTAGGAATTAAAAATAAAATAAAGATTGTTAGGTGAGATTTAATTCAATATACCATTATTAATAAAATAATGATATTATAATAATATTAATTAAGGCTAAAAATTAGGAAAATAATATAGGGATTAGATTAGTAGAGGCTGAAATAATTTACTAAAATAAAATAAACTTTAAGTAAATTATAACAATAATTTCTAAATTAATAAAAAATTAATTATTTATTATTACTAATTTTATTTTTCCTAAAATTTAAAAAAAAATCCAAAACACCCCAATCACCTCACTTTTCTTTTCTTTTTTATTTTTCCTTTTTCGTCTCCTTTTCTTCCTTTTCTTTTTTCCTTTCTTCCTTTTTATTCTTTTTTCCTTTTCTCCCCTCCCTTGCTGGACTAGGCCATGCCCACCACAGCCCAACTCCCTCTCCCCTTCTTCTCCGTTCCTTTCTTTCCCCCAGCCCACTTCCTATGTTTTTTTCTTGCATGGCCCAATGCCATACACACCCCCTTATTTTCCCCTTTTCTCCTTTTCTTTCTTCCCTTATTCCCATTTTACCCTTGTCTTCAACCTTACCCCCCAACCAATGCAACAGTTATGGCTACTTCTTAGCCATGGTTCTCCCTCTTCCATCACCTTCCCTTCTTCCTAACTTGCAAGGCGTGCAGTTGGCACCGCCTTACACTAGTCCCCACTCTTCTATAGCCCAAACACCCCCACCTAACCCCCAACGACTGTAACACCCCCAAAATTCACTACTGAAAAATTTCGTTTTATTAAAAGATAATAGCGGAAGCAGATAAATAAAATGTGAACTTTGGGAGTATTACCGCTACACTTAGTACCAGACCGGTTCACTCATACCGTTCCAGTACCAAGTGCTAAGGCTAAGAAAATGAAATACAATTCGAAAGACATTCAACATGCATAAATCAGAGTAAATTGCAAGCTTCAACATATTTAAATCAGAGTAGCGCATCGAATCGTTTTCAGGAATAAAATCCACCAATGGTGGTTACTTTAACAACGTTAACATTTAAAACTGAGAAATTTAGATGAGAAAGAGAAAAAGCCAACGATATCGGAAAATTCCTTACTCTCCTTCCTGTAACCCACTTGAGTAGCACCTGAAAATACCTGCAAGGGCACTGCCCATTGAATAGGCAGGGGCCCCATAAAGGGAATCCCTTCAGTACTACGGTACTGAGTAACCCTTTAATACCACACTTAAAGATAGGCCCGCATACGACACATAATGCAAGCCACACACATATAAATAATGAGAGATGCATACATAACAATGACAAACATAATACTTTATAAGTCACGATCGATACTTTGGGCCTTAAGCCATTATTCTGTCATTAATCCATCAATATCATATTTTATATCCATGTGAGTACGAGAACCCCACTATTATAGCCGGTGGACCGGAAGTCAACACACAGGGCAGAACGCCTCTGACCACTATTATTGCCGGTGGACCGGAAGATAAACACACAGGGCAGAACGCACCTGACCACTATTATTTGCCGGTGGACCGGTCTGGCCCCGACTCACATGGCGTTCCACTATAAGTGATTAGTATTTTTCCATAATCTTATTCACATACATAACCGATTTTATTGAGCTTGGGACCCCCACTATTGTTGCCGGTGGACCGGAATATATATGTAATCATCATCCAGGGCACAACGTTCCTGGCCACTATTATAACCGGTGGACCGGTACTCATAATCACACACCAGGACAACACGCTCCTGGACCACTATTATAACCGGTGGACCGGTACGCAATATCATAATCATCTGGACCCGGCTCATTAATATTCCACTTTCAATTATCGTATCTTTCCTTTCTTTAATCAGCACATCAATCATATTTATTTGCCTCGATTGGGAGATCGATAACCCGGGACACAAAGGTACACCGGTCGTACCGGTGCATATCAGCTACTCAGTACCCTTTAACCACGAACCCAAGGACGCAAAGGTACCCTGGTCGTACTGGTGCATAAAGCTAACTCAGTACCCTACCGACAAGGACACCTAATCCATAAGTATGCATACCCCCTAACTAGGTCCGTAGAGCTAGGAAGAGTAAGATATAGGGCCTGGCTGGGGCACAAAGGCACACCAGCAAATACCAGAATAATCGTGGACTAAACCACGTCCTTAGGGTAGCGACCCCTAAGGAGTCACCATTCCCGATCTCGAGGTCTTTCACTTTAAGTAATAGTGTCTTAATTAAGGTGATCACATAAAGCACGATAATCCGATACTTATTCACTTTCAATCATTATGATATCATTAATCGTTTCTTATTCAGATGATTATCCAGAATATCACAGAGAAACCATTAAGGCCATCCTAATTATCAAATACTCTTACTTGGCTAATCAACATTATTTAATCATATTAATGTTCCACAATCTCAAGGACATATTAGGTACAAATTACTCATTTGTCCTTTACTTATATAATTGTTAAGTATCCGTTCCTTACTTGATAAAATTGCCACATTACCCTTAAGGTTGCATAATTACCAAATTACCCCTTGTCCACTTTAGATTACCAAATTGTCTCCTACACTTTTTAGATCACCATTCACCCCTCATAATTACTACACTTATCATATTTCCCTTTTGGTTGGTTATATTACCAGATCGCCCTTCTCCTTTGTTATAATTACTAAATTGCCCTTGAGTTGGATAAATTACTAAATTACCCTCCTTCATTATCATGATTACTATTTTGCCCCTTTAGTTGGTTAAACAATTATCGCTTTACCCTTTTATCGGCTAAATTACCAAATTGCCCCTTTAGTTGAACAAATTACCAAATTGCCCTTCTCCTTTATCGTAATTACCATTTTACCCCTCTCAATTATTTTAATTGTCATTTACCCTTTTTAATTATCACAAATCCCAAATTACTCTTCTTCGTAATTACCAATATTAATTTACCCTTTTTCATAATCAAAATTACTATATTACCCTTCTCCATTATTAAAATTATCATAAAGCCCTTTAATTGGTTAATTTACCAAATTACCCTTCTATAGTATCATACTTATCCAATTGCCCTTCTACAATCATAATTTAATTGCTAAATTATCTTTTGTCGTTATCATAATTACCAAGTTACCCCTTACTCTCAGGTTTACCATAATATCCTTTCATTTACAAAATTACCATTTTACCCCTTACATCCAAATTTTACCATAATATCCTTTTATTTATGAAAATTACCACCATTTATCTTTTACTTTACAAATTACTATTTTACCCTTTTACATCCAAGATTACCATCTTTATCTTTCCTTACATAATTACCATTTTGCCCTTATTTTCCAATTTACCATATTACCCTTTACTTATGAAATTACGATTTTGCCCCTCTACCTCCAAAATTACCATAATGCCCTCCTTCATCCAAAATTATTATTTTACCCCTACTTCCAAAATTACCATTTTACCCTTCCTTCTCACAACTTACAATCTTATCCTTTACTTGTAAATTATCATTTGGCCATTTAATTATAAAATTACCATATTATTCTTTTATCTCAAAAATTACCGAAATACCATTTTCCACTTATAAAATTTCCACTCAACCCCTTTATTCACCATTTTTATGAATTTGCTAACACTACATAAAATAATGATATTAATACTTCATTTTTATCATCTAAGTCCACCAACTTGTCATTTTTCAACATAATACTCATTAGCAACTATACACATTGATTTATTTATCTCATAAGCATAATTACTAAAATACCCTTAAACAATAACATCATTCATGCATTAACAACATGGTACATCATAATCAAGTGTTTAACATTTCTATCCATATTCCAACTCCTTCGTTATTTAACATACCTACATATAGCATAAAAGTTATCATGCTATTTCTTTTTAACAAACAATATAAGAAACCATAAACATATCATGCTAAGCATACAAAACATGCATAAAATCATACTAAACCCTAAATGTGCTAGCATGCGTTTTTCCATATAATTAAGGGAGGATTAACGGTTACCTTAATCCCGCAAAATATCAAATCTTACCAAGCATAATTAGCAACTCAGCACCTAAAAATAATGTCCATCATACTTATGTTAGAAATAAGAACCAAAGCATAAAACTTTATAAATTTTAATTAATAAAACACTTAACATAAAATACCATTATACCTTTAAAATTATCCAAGAAATTCTCAAAATAAATGGGAGAGCTCACGCTGCATGGGCAGCGTGAGTTTTATGCAAAAACCATGGGGGAAAAAGCTCAAAGAGGGTGAAGGGGGCAAAATCCATTATTTTCAGGTTAGGGTATTTAGGTTAGAAAAGAAGGTGGTTAGGGGAGGTTCTAAGGCAAGTGAGTGGTGCAGAAGTGAAGAGGGGGTGTAGGTGGAGGCTAAGGGTGGTTTCAAGGCGGCTCAAGGCGGCAGAGACGGCGGCGGAGAGGCGGCGAAGGTCGGCTGCCGAGAAGGGTCGAGGGAAAAGGCTGTGAAGGAAGGAAAAGGAGAGGGAAAAATGGAGGGGTTCAGGGGCTCTTTTTGGCTAACTAATGGGTGGCGATTGTAGAGGAGGTTGCAGGGTGTCGAACGGCGGGTTAGGTGGCGGCAGAGATGGCCGGAAGGCGGCGGAAATGGTGGTTGCAGGTGGCTCGGTGGTAAGGGGAAAAACTGGGAAGAAAAAGGAAGAGGAGGAGAAAGGGGGAAGTGCGGGGCTCGAAGGGGCTGTGTGGGGGTGCAGGGTGGTAGCAGGCGGTGGCAGAAGGCGGCGCAGGGCTGGGCTTGGTGGTTCGAGCAGCGGCGGGTGGTGAGAAGAAAAAAAAACAGAAAAGGATGGGGAAGAAGGGAGGAGAGAAGGGAGAGCTCGGGGGAGGGATATTAGGCTCGAAAAAATGTGGGAATGAAGGGCTTGGGAGCTGAAGAAAAGAAGAGGGAGAAGAGAGGGGGCAGGGCTGGCCGGCGGTGCTGCAGTGGTGGCAGGGCTGTCGGTTGGCAGGGAGAAAGGAGGGGAAGAAGAAGGAAAGGGGAGAGGCATGCGGGGCTGTGGTCCAGGGCCGGTTTGGCTCAAAGAAGAAAGAAAACGACGGGGGAAGAGAGAGAGGGAGAGGGAGGAAGGCACGGGAGCTGCAGGGTGGCAGTCGGTGGCAGCGGGCATGGCGTCGAAGGTGCAGGTCGGGCGTGGGAGAAGAAGAAGGGAAGAAGAAAGGGACGGGGCGGTCGGACCGGCGCAGGAAAGGAGGGAGCCGGCCGGTCCGGGGGAAAATTAAAAGAAGAGTTGGGCTGGTGTGCTGGGCGGCGCGCGCGAGGGAGAGGAGGGAGGAAGCCCGCGCGAGAGGGGGAGTAAGATCGAGCCTGGCCCAATCGTGCGGGGAGAGGGGCTGTGCAGGCCGGGCGGACTGCCCAAGGAAGGGGGAAGAAGGAAAAAAGAGAAGAAAAGAAAAAGGGGAAAAGGGTAAAAAGGGAAATGGTAAAATAGGAAAATAATTTAAATTAATTTTATAAATCATAAAATGTAATATTCTTGATAATTTATTTAATTTAATAATTTAATTTATTATAATCTAATATATAAGTTTAAAAAGGATAAAGTTGGTAAAATATTAGTTTGGAAAATTATTCAAATAAAATAATATGATAAATAGAAAAATATTTATTTTTAATTTATTAAATACTTTTATCCAAATTTACATACTCTAAAATCTATAAAATAATTAAAATAATAATCTTAAAGAAATTTTATTCCAAATAAAAGTAATTTATTAAAATATAGGTTTTCGAAAATTTTGGGGTATTACAACGACCCTTCCAAAACCCTACCCTATCCCCTGGTCATGCAAGCTGCACTAGCTTACACGTTTGCCAACAACTAAACACCTCTTTCCCTTTGTCATCTTCCTTCCTTTGTCCACTTCCCCAACTATTCCCCTTATTTATATCCCCTGTGCCTCTAATTTCCCTCTTTTTTGCCACTCTAGAATTCCCCTCAGCCCCTGGCACCCTCTCTTCAGTCTCCACCATTGCACCATGCCACCATCACCACAACTACCCTTCCTCTTCCCTACATCACCTTCCGCCAAACAAGACCCCCATCCCTAACTCTCCTTCCTCTTCTCTCCCCACTTGTGCAAAGAGGGCAAATCGAGCTGCCGTTTTGCACCTGTCTTCGCCACTTGTGCCCCTATACTGCTACCACCGCAGCCACCACCACCTCCACTCCCTCCCTTCCTACCCAAAAAACCTTCCACTACCTTCCCACACCACCAATTCTCCTTTCCTTTCCCTCTTTCCTCCTCCTTTTTTTCTCCTTCTCTCTTAGCCACCTCCACCGTCGCCACCTATACCTCCGCCATGAGACACCACCACCATCACCACGACCCCCTCTAACCCAAAAACCCTACAACCTAAGAAAACCTAAATTCCCTCCTTTTTTCCAACCCCAAAATCCCTCCTTTTCTATCATCACCGCCTTGCGTCGCCCCCACCACCCTAGCTTGCTATTTCCTCTCTAGTTGTGCCATTAACCCTTGTATTTATTTATAAAAAATTATTTTACATATTTTTCCATTATTAACCTTATTGTTACTATTATTATCATTATTAATCTTATTACTAATATTTATTTAGGAAAAATAAAAGAAAAAGGAAAAAGGAGTAGGAAGAAGGTTTAATAATTAGCGTTCCATTTCTTATAGGTTGTGAACAAAATCCTTCCTATAAGGATGCATAGGATTCATGCTTCAAGCTCGGTGTCCTATTAGATAAGGATATGGTTAAGGCTTGGATTTTGCTATGATTTATGTGATTTTGGGTGTAATGATGTGTGTTGTGTATTTATATATGAATGTGGACTAAATATGTGTGTAGCGCATCTTGCCTTGCAAAGAGCTAAGGTTTGTTGTGTATGATTTACGATATATGTAATATGGGTGGTATGACTAGTTGTTTATGACATGCTCTTTTATATAGTTGTTATGGTATGACATGCATGCTTAGATGCCTTAGGTGGTTTTAGAAGTTGTGGGGATCTAAAGGAAATAAAGAGGGTGGAGTGAGTAGGAATAAGAAGGAAAAGCCTAAGTGCCTTATGACCTATGGGTGATAAAATAAAGGAAGAATAATGATAAAATGAAACGTTAGAGTAAAATATTGCATAGGAAGTGTGAGGATTGCATGGGGTAGTTAGTATTTTCATAGGTCAAAAGTTTATGCGGGAAAAGTTAATTTAAGGTTTAAACATGAGGACGAAAGAGTATTTTGGGTAATTGGAGTCTTTGGGGAAGAGATAGTGTATGGGTTGGTGGAAGTGTGCATGGGCACCTAACTAAGGTTTTTGGGGAAAACCCCTAAGTATGGAGTGATTCGAGATAGTTATAGAGATTGATTGGAATTAAGGTTGAGATTAGGAGGGTTTTTTTATGAAGGAGGTGTGAGACAAGTGGAAAGGAGGGTAGAGTGTGTGTGCGAAGGGATGATGTAAAAGAAAAGAGGAGCATTAGGGTTTCGAGGTGGCCAACTAGGGTTTCTTATCACATGTGGAAGATGGAGAGTAGGGTTATGATGTATGAAGTAGATTGAGTGGAGTGATGGTGTTGGAATCAAAGGGGAGTATGGGCTATGTATGATAAAAGAGAGGTTAGGGACATATAGGCCATATTAGGTTGTCTAAGGGGAAATGCTAGTGAGTGATGGTGAACCTAGGTGGAGAAATGGGAAAGTGGGTCATGACCCATATGTATGGGGGATTTTGGATTCATAGTGAGTAGGGTAGAAGGTGGAAAAAGAGGTCCTAGAGTCTTGGGGAGTGTAGATGTAACACCCCTAAAATTCACTACTGAAAAATTTCGTTTTATTAAAAGAAAATTGCAGAAGCAAAAATATTAAACGATGAATTTCGGGGATATTACCGCCACACTTAGTACCAAACCGGTTCACTCATACCATTCCAGTACCATGTGCTAAGGCTAAGAAAAATGAAATACAATTTGAAAGAAATTCAACATACATAAATCAGAGTAGCGTATCAAATCGTTTACAAGAATAAAATCCACCAGTGGTGGTTACAATAACAACATAACATTAAAAACCAGGAATTTAAAAGAAAAAGAGAAAAACCCTAACGGTACCGGATAATTCCTTACTCTCTTTCCCATAGCCCACTTGAGTAGTACCTGAAAAGACTTACAAGGGCACTGCCCATTGAATAGGTAGGGGCCCCATAAAGGGAATCCCTTCAGTACTATAGTACTGAGTAACCCTTTAATACCACACTTAAAAATAGGCCCGCAATGCAACACATAATGCAAACTATAGACATAATACATAATAATCACATATATAACAAGTTATAAGTCACACTTGATACTTTTGGGCCGTAAGCCATGTCATAGTAAAAAATCAATACATTTGGGCCTTAAGCCATTATTCCAATAATCATTCAATCAATCTCATACTTTATATCTATGTGAATGCGAGAACCCTACTATTATAGCCGGTGGATCGGTCACTTATAGGGCAGAACACACCTAACCACAATTATATGCCGGTGGATCGGTCTCTAGGGCAAAACGCTCCTGGCCACTATTATTTGCTGGTGGACCGGTCTGGCCCCGACTCACATGGTGTTCCACTATAAGTGATTAGTATTTTTCCATAATTTTATTCACATACATAACTGGTTTTATTGAGCTCGGTACCCCCACTATTTTAGCCGGTGGACCGAAATATATATAAAATCATCATCCAGGGCACAACGCTCCTAGGCCACTATTATATCCGGTGGACCGGTACTCATAATCACTTGCCAGGGCAACATGCTCTTGGCCACTATTATAACCGGTGGATCGGTAATCAATGTCATAAGTCAACTGGGCCCGGCTCATTAATCTTTCACTTTCATTATTAGTATCTTTCATTCCTTTAATCAGCACAACAAGTCTATTTTTTTGCCTCGGACGGGAGATCAAGAACCCGGGACACAAAGGTACACCAGTCGTACCGGTGCATACAAGCTGCTCAGTACCCTTCAACCACGAACCCAAGGACGCAAAGGTACCCTAGTCGTACTGGTGCATAAAGCTACTCATTACCCTACTTACAAGGACACCTAATCCATAAGTATGCATACCCCCTAACTAGGTCCGTAGAGCTAGATAGAGTAAGATATAGGGCCTGGCTGGGGCACAAAGGCACACTAGCAAATACCAGAATAATCGAGGACTAAACCACGTCTTTAGGGTAGCGACCCCTAAAGAGTCACCATTCCCGATTTCGAGATCTTTCACTTTAAGTATTAATGTCTTAATTAGGGTGGTCACAAAAGGCACAATAATCAGATACTTATCCACTTTCAATTGTTCCAATATCATTAGCCTTTCTTATTCAGACGGTTATCCAAGATAACACAGAGAAATCATTAAGGCCATACCAATTATCAAATACTCTTACTTAGCTAATCAGCATTATTTAAATCATATTATGAAACTCCATAGTCACAACGACAGGTTAGGTACAAGTTACTTATTTACCCCTTAAATAATCGTTAAGTCATCACTTCCTTACTTGACAAATTACCATATTACCCCTTTAGGTTGCACAATTACCAAATTACCCCTCATCCAATTTAGGTTATCGAGTTATCTCCTACACTTTTTAGATCACCATTCACCCCTCATAATTGCTACACTTACATGTCTCCCATTTGGTTGGTTAGATTACCATTTTGCCCTTTTCCTTTATTACAATAGACAACTTACACTTAAATTGGATAAATTACTAAATTACCCATCTTTGCTATCACGATTACCAATTTACCCCTTTAGTAGGTTAAATAATTACTAACTTACCATTTGGTCGGTTAAATTACCAAATTACCCTTCTCCATAATTACAATTATTAATTTACCCTTCTTCATAATTATAATTACCAATTTACCCTTCTCCATATTTATAATTATTAATCTACCCTTCTCCATTTTTATAATTACCATATTACCCTTCTCCATTATTAAAATTACCATAATGCCCTTTAATTGGTTAATTTACCAAATTACCCTTCTCTAGTATCATAATTATCCAATTGCCCCTTTTTGATCATAATTTAATTTCCAAATTATCTTTCGTCGTTATCATAATTACCAAGTTACACCTTACTCCCAAATTACCATAATATCCTTTTATTTACAAAATTACCACAATACCCTTTTACTTATAAAATTACCACAACACTCCTTTTACTTTACAAATTACTATTTTACCCTTTCACGTCCAAAGTTACCATCTTTATCTTTCCTTACAAAATTACCATTTTACCCTTCTTTTCCAAAATTACCATATTACCCCTTTACTCCCAAAATTACCATAATACCCCTTACTTATAAAATTACCATATTACCATTTACTTATGAAATTACTATTTTGCCCTTCTACTTCCAAAAATTACCATAATGCTCCTTTACTTGAAAAATTACCATAATGCCCTCCTTCAGCCAAAATTACTATCTTACCCCTACTTCCAAAATTACCATTCTTACCATTTACTTATAAAATTACTATATTGCCCTTTGACTCCAAAATCACCACTTTACCTTTTTCTCCAAAAATTATCGTAATACCCCTTTACTTATAAAATTATCATTTTGCTATTTAATCATAAAATTACCATATTGTTCTTTTGCCTCAAAAATTACCATAATGCCCTTCTTTCTCACAACTTACAATTTTATCCTTTTACTTATAAAATTATTATTTCACCCCTTTCTTTTAAAATTTCCAAAATACCATTTTGCTTACAAAATTACCGTTTTACCCTTTTCTTTCAAAATTACCAAAATACTCCTTTACTACAAAATTTCCAAAATACCCTTTTCACTTATAAAATTTCCACTTAACCCCTTTATTACACAACTTTTATGAATTTTCCACCAATACATAAAATACCAATATTAGCACTTCATTCTTATCATTTAAGTCCACCACCTTGTCATTATTCAACATAATACTCATTATCAACTACATATATTAGATCATATACTTCATAAGCATATCACTAAAATACCCTTAGACAATAATATTATTCATGCATTAGCAACGTAATACATCATAGACAAGCATTTAACATTTCCATCAATAATCAAACTCCTTCCTTAATTATCATACCTACACATGGCACAAAGGCTATCATGCTTTTCCTTTTTTATCAATCAATATAAACAACCATCTATATATCATGCTAGGCACAAAAAATATGCATAAAATCATACTAAAATCCCTAATGTGCTAGCATACGTTTTTCCATGTATTTAAGTGAGGATTAGCGATTACCTTAATCCTGCAAAAATCGAATCTTACCGGTATCCCAGTTAAAGATTAAAGCTTTAATTAGCAACTCAACACCTAAAAATAATATCAATAACTATTAGGTTAGAAGTAAGAAATTAAAGGATAAACCTTTATAAAAAAAATTATTTAATAATAGTACACTTTAATTAACTATTAATATACCTCAAAATTTAGCCAAATAAATTTCAAAACAAAGAGGGAGCTCACGCTGCATGAACAGCGTGAGTCTCATGCAAAATGAGAGGAGAAAGGGTTCGAAGGGGGTGAGGTAGAAGAGAGGAGAGATGGCTCGGTTTAGGGACTTTAGGCTAGAAAAGGAGATAGATGGGGGAGGATTGGAGGAAAGGCAAGGGTGCAGGAGTGAAGAGGGGGTGTAGGTGGAGGCTAAGGATGGTTTCCCGGTGGTATAGGGCGGCGGAGGCAGCGACAGCAAGGCGGCGAAGATGGCTGCTGAGGTGGGTCGAGGTGGAGAGGCTGAGAAGTAAGGAAAAGAGGAGGAAAAAATGGAGGCGTGTAAGGGCTGTTTTTGACCAACTAATGTATGGTGGAGGTATAAGGGGTTGCAGGGTGTCGAACGGTGGGTTGGGTGGCGACAGAGGTGGTCGGACGGCGGTGAACGGGGCGGTTGCAGGTGGCTTGGCGATAAGGGGGAAACATGGGGAGAAAAAGGAAGGGGTGGAGAAGGGAGGAAGTGCAGGGCTCGAGGGGCTGGCGTGGTGGTGCAGGGCAGTAGGAGGTGGTGGCAGAAAGTGGTGTAGGGGGTCAGTGTGGCATTTGGAGAGGCGGCTAGCGGCGGCGAGCAAAAACGGGGGAAAATGAGGGGAGAAGGAAGGAGAGAAGAGGGAGCTCAGGGAAGGAGAAGAGGGCTCGAAATGGGAAAGAAAATGACGGGGGAAGGGAGAGGAAGCAGCAGGGAGGCAGGTGCGGTGGAAGGTGGCGGCAGATGCAGGCGACAACATGCTCGACCATGGCAGAAATGATGGTCGGGCGTGGCAGAAGAGAGAAAGGAAGGGGGAGGTGCGAGCGGGCGGTTGGACCGGCACAGGAAAGAAGAGCAAGCCAGCCGGTCCAGGGGAAAAAGAAAGAGGGACGGCTAGGCGGGAGAGGGAGGAAGGAGGGGAGAGATGGGCCGAGGCCCAATGCGTAGGGGAGGGCCGGCCTGGCGTGGCAGCCCGAGGGAAGAAAAAAAGAAAAGAAGAAAGAGGAAAAAGGGGAAAAGGGCAAAAAAGGGAAATGGAAAAATAAGGAAAATAAAGTAAATTAATTTATAAAATCATAAAATGTAATATTCTTGATAAATTATTTAATTTAATAATTTAATTCATTATAATCTAATATATTAGTTTAAAAAGGATAAAGTTAGTAAAATATTATTTTGAAAATTTATTTAAATAAAAATAGCATGATAAAATAACAATATACCTATTTTAATTTACTAAATATTCCCGTCCAAATTTATATACTCAAAGATCCATAAAATAATTAAATTAAATAATTTTAAAAGCTAATTTATTTCCAATCAAAGTTATTTATTAAATTATTGGTTTTCTAAAATTTTGGGGGGATTACCATAGAGGTTCAAAGTTATGGGATGGGTTATTTAAGGAGTTTGGGTGAAAGAGTGAGAATAGGAAGTTCATTGGGGGGTATGCATGTATGGTAGGGAATTACTTAATGAATAAGATACAAATAAAACACTAGTAATTTAAAGTGGAAGACTATTGAGGTTGGCCCAAACCGATCCACTAGTGAGAATAGTGCCTAGGTGCATTTTACTCTAAAAATCGATCCACCGACAAATAATAGTGGGTAGGTGCATTCTACCCTAGAGAGTATTACAATCTATTGGCTATAATAGTGGGGGATCCCAAGATTAATAGACCAAACATTGGATGTTAACAAATTATGGAAAAAATACTAATTACTTATAGTGGAATACCATGTGAGTTAAGGCCAAATCGATCCACTATTGAGAATAGTGGCCAGAAGCATTTTGTCTTGGAGAACGATTCGTCAGCAAATGATAGTGGCTAGGAGTTTCCTACCTTAGAGTATATTCCAATCCACCGGCTATAATAGTGGGGTTCCCATACTTCCATGTATATAATTCAAGAGATGTATAAACGTGATATTAATGGGCTAAATTCTAATAATAGTGATGAATCTGAATGACATACTACATGCATTATCTGCCTTTTTTCATGTTATGCTCTATCTTAGCCATATGGTTACCTTACTTATTATGTAGCATACTAATCACTCCTTTTATGGGTGCTACTCATTCCCACAAGTAGTGACCCCTCCCGAGTTTGTGTAGGTAGGAGATGATGCTTATAATAACTTTGATGCTTATGATGTCTTGGCGGAACTAAGTGATGACCTATTGTACCAGGTATGGGGTCCGAGAAGGTGTTCTCTAGACTTATCATTATGTATTTTCCTAGTATATGTATTTCCCCCGTAGTGGGTGTTGTTTGTACTTAATTTTTATTCTGTATTGACTCTGACATTTACATACTCTGGTTTTATTTATGAAATGCTAAAATATTATAGTTTTTTATTGATTATTCATGTTAATACTTTTAATTCCTTTGGCTTTGTGGTTAGTATGAGATTGACCAAGGTGCAACCTTGTACTAATCACGGTAATAGCACATCCATTTTTAGTTTATAGTTTTCTATAACAAATGAAAATTTTCAACTACAAATTTTTGGAGGTGTTACAAGTAGAGGCAAAGATGACTTGATTAGTAAAATGATAGAAAAAAAGCTGCAGGAGGCACTAGAAGCTATAAAAAAGAAGAATAATATAGGTGGTTAGGGCTTATCTAAAACACTAGCACAAAGAATAAGAATTGCAAATTTGGAATCATTTGATGGATCTATTTGAATGTACTTAGAAATTGTATATTGTTGGTTAGGGCTCAAGAATAAACAATATGTAAAGCATTTCCAAGCACTTTAAAGGGGGCATCATTAAGATGGTTTGAGAGGTTAAGAGTTGAATCAATAAATTCTTTGTTATAGCTTGGAATGGTTTTTGTTGAGCAATTTAATGCATGCCAACAACCCAAAAAGGATTATTCTTCATTGATGAGGTTTTCTCAAGGAACGTCATTTTTTAATATATTTAATAAAGAGATTCAATAGGCCATTGAGTTGGAGAAAAGTATTGTAAGATCTTCCCTCCTTAGAGGATTAATTGATAAAGGGTTAGTGGAGAATTTTTTTTTGGCTAAACATAAATGTTACACTTCTCTCAGAGAAGGCATGCAAGAGAGGATAAATGCAAAGGAGATGAGTAAGGTAATGTGGCTGAGGATTAGAAGAGTAGACACACCTTTATTGCTGAGATAGAAATCAAATAAGGAGATGTATAGGCAAGAAAGAAATCGAGAGTGTCTAAATTTGGTGGCACATTGTAACACTTGTAATTATAGAATGAAAATTTTGAAGACAATACAAAAAAATTATAAAATTAAACTTAGGAGACGTTAGTGCCACATCAATTGTGAGAGATGTGTGAACATCACCTAAACTATGCTTTATACAAGGCAAAACGAAATAAAGAATGAAGAATGCATGTTCTACTATTAATACAACAATACTAATAACAAAAATGAGAATAATCATATAGAGATAAGAGAGTATGTGAGTTTTGACAGGGTATTTGAGCATAGCAAAACATTGTGTTGGTTCGTGTAGGTGTTGGGGAAGTTTAGTATAGTATGGAGGTTTGTGTAACACCTTCAAAATTTACTATTAAAAATTTTTATTTTATTTAAAATTTAGCGGAAGCAAAAATCAAAAACTATGAATTTCGGGGATATTATGCCCACACTTAGTACTAGACTGGTTTTCTCCTACTGTTCCAATGCCATGTGCTAAGGTTAAAAGATTACAATATAATCTGCTCAAATTCAAACTTTATTTAAATCAGAGTAGCGCAAATAGTTTTGTTATAAGAATAGAATCCATCAATGGTGGTTATAAGAATAAAGATTACATTTAAACCAGGAAGTAAAAGGTGAAAGAGTGAAATCCTATAGGTTCCCGGATAAGCCACCTACAACAGACTTGTAAGGGACGCTGCCGATTGAATAGATAGGGGGTCATGAATGGAACCCTTTAGTACTATGGTACTTGTAACACCCCCAAAATTTACATATTTTTTTTAAATAATACTTATAACTTAAACCGTAAATTCTGGAAATGTTACCTATAATACCCTGTATTTTTAAAATCCAGATTTATTAAGTTTAATGATTTTATTAGCGTAATTTGATGTAAACAATTAATTATTTTAATTTCGATTCGTTTTATGGATTTATCGACGATTTTAAATTCATAATTGAATGTAATATTTTCGGGAAGTTTAAGTTAAAAATATTTTCAAAACTTATTTAAGAATTTCTTTTTGAAATTAATTTTCTTTTGTTCTACACTTTTTAGTTTGCGGAAAATCGATTTCGGAAATTATTTAAATTAGTCTCGGTTTATTCGAATTTGACTTAAATATTTTAGTATATGTTTTTAAATAATTTTTCGGGGTCTTATAATGTATTTCCGTAAATAATATAAATTTTACGTTCGTTAGTTAATTCTTTCGAAAATGTTTCTGAAATTCTGTATATAGTTCTTTTATTTATTTTAAGTGTTCGGATCATTTCAAAATAATTTTTATTTAATAATTTTTAGATAAAATCTTCCAATATTAATTTTAAGCTTTTAATATTTTATTCGATACTTGTTTTTGTAAAAAAAAAAAGAAGCCCGCACCCCGGCCGACCCCCCTCTCCCTTTTCCTTTTTCTCTTTTCTTCTTTCTCTTCTCTTCTCTTCTCTTCCCTCTGCTACCCTGACTCCCTGCTCCCATCATGGAACCCTAACCGCCGCCCTCTCCCCAGCTCCTCCTCCCTGCTCCTCCTTCGTCGGTCGCCAGCCTCCAACTAGCCACTACCGCCAACCGCGAACGCCAACCATGAGCAGCCACGCACAACAGCCGAAGCAGAGCCGCTGCAGCAACTGCGCGCAGGAGCAGCAACCCCAGCAGGTCTTGCCGCCGTCCGGCCATGGCAAGCGTCGCCGACCACCGTCGAGCCACCTCCGTCCCCCAACGAAGCCTCCCTAGCCTTCCTTTGCCCCGATTTGTCGGTTTTTAATTGGTATAAATTTCTGAAAACCCTAACCCTTATTTTGATTAATTGAATGTGAATTAGCTTATAAAAAGCTAAATTGATTGTTTGATTGTGTATATATGTGTTGTAAGAATGATTTGGATAGGTTAATTGTAATGTTATGTTGAGATTTCAAAAAAAATTGGATTTTTAGCCGGGTTATGCCCAAATTTTTTGGATCCGTCCGTTTTTGCGATTTCGGACAAATTGATTATACAATATATTTTAAAATGTATCCAATTTCATTTTGGAACCATCAATTTGAGAAATTTTTGTAGGTTTTATCGAAATTTGATTCATAGGTCAAATTCGGGGTGTAATGAAATTGGGTCGTATAATTGAGCCGTCCCGCTCAATTGATTTTATAATATTGTTTAAAATGTATTTAATTTTATATTGGAAGTGTTGATTTGGGAAAATTGTACGTAATTGATCGGAATTGGATTTTTAGGTCAAAACTCCCGCGGGTTTAAATTGGTTTGGGTAATGGGGTTATTTTATTCAATTGACTATATAAATTACATTATAATATGTTTAATTACATTTTCGAACCGTCAATTGATATGTTTTGGCAAGAATTGATCGGGTTTGCGTTTCGGGCTCAAAACCCTTTTTGTGCTAAATTAAGTATTTCTTTTATTGGTTTTAAGCAATTGATTATTTGATATGTTATAAATGTGTTTAATTGTATTTCCAAACATTCAATTTTATTAAATTTATAGAATTTTAACGAATTGTATTTTCGGGCCTAAAACCGAAATTTCAAGTGAAATTATGAAATCGATTACTTGTATTGTTGTTTTTCTAAAATTGAATGTATAGAAATAGTTGAAATGGTATTAATTGCTTTCTAATACATTTAATTTGAATTAATTAAATTGAATTACCTGAGTTTGTGTCGTGGGCTTTAAAACCCTAACTTTGAAAATTGATCGTCTGGAATTGATTTATCGGAAGATCGTTTTGTTGAAATTGTTTGTCTAGATTTATCTAAAATTAGTTTAATTGTGTTTTCAAACTATCAATTTGAGGTAATTGAAGTGATTTGGTCGATTCGTGGTTAGGCATTAAAAACCCTAATCTTCGGGGATGATTTTATAAAATTGATTTTTGCTATGCGCCTCTTATCTAATCGATTTATGTCTTTGGATTTAAAATCATTTAAGTTATGTTTTTATCTAATCGGTTTGGATTTGGTTCCATGCAAATGATTAAGTTACCTATTTAGTTATAAAACCTAATGAATAGGCTATTTTCGATAAAGTAACTTATAATTGATTATCTTTTTTGGGCTTTCCATATTAATTCGAAATATCCTGAGTGTATTTGTATTACTCTATTTTGAATTATATTTAATCTTAAATCTTAATAGAGCTATGCTTTTAAGTTCTAAGTTTTGGACACGTTTTCTAAGAAAGATCATTTTGTGTTGTTTGTGTTTATTTAATTAGAATATACGAATTATTGATTGATAGAATAGTTTCTAATTTAGTTTTTGATTTCTATCGGATCTAGGAAAGCTTTCTCGTAGATCCACGAGCTAGTGATCTCTCTCCCTCCTATCTCGCTTAGCTAGCTTCGGATCCAGGTAAGTCTCGACTTACCTCTACCTATGGGTATTTCGCAAGGATGTGGCTAAGGTCCCTACGTGTTATGTGACTTGTATGCCTTGGATGCCTCACATGATTATATGTCGTGTTTTACATGTTGTTACCTTACCTGTTTTATGTGTAGCACAGTTTGGATTCAAGGTATGCCTTTGTGATCGCTCTTGTTACGTGTTAATGTGGATGTGCTACAAGTTGTGACATGATATGACCCTCTAGGACATGCATGCTAGGGTTTTGGTATCATGAAATGATAATAAAAGAACACGGGAAAGTGGACGTTTGGGAAGTTTGTATGGGGGGAACTAGATCTTGCATGAGCGTGATCCTTACGTGGGAAAAGTTGATTTAGGAAGTAAATAAGATAATGTCAAAGTTATGGGTCCATTGGAGACTTGGGTGCAAAATTCTACGTGGGTCGATGTAAGGGTGTCTAAGGGACCCAATTAGGGTTTTGAGAGAAAATGAGGAATTTGAAGGGTACAAGGGTAAAAATGATCAAGGAAGGATGAAGTATGGGGTTGAGAGTGAGAATTCACTTATATAAAGGATGAGTATGAGTTTCTAAATTAGAGAAGAGGTTTTGGGGTGAAAGAGGGAGGTTACTTGTTGAGGAAGTAAAGTGCTAGGGTTTGGCCTGGTCAACTAGGGTCTTGGATGGTTAACTGGGGTCTGTCGGTCACATGTGAACTAGGGAGATAAAGTATTACATTTGGGGAATTTTCTAATAAGAATGAGGTGCGAGATGGAGAACAAAGTGACGTTTAGGTAAGTACGAAAGAGTTGGGCCACATAGGTCCGATTAGGAACCCTAGAGGGATGAGGACATGCGGAGTCGATATCACATGTGTTGGGATGACCTATATCCGTGGAGTTTGTGTCTTACTATATGCTACTTTACCTAAGTCTACGGGGGATGGATGTCGGGTGTGAGAAGAGGTATGAGTCTCAAAATATGGGACGATCCCTCTGGAGGGGAAGAAGTAGAGTATCAACCGCATGCATGTCAAGGGTGTGATGTGATTCAATAAGACACGAATAAGACACTAATAACGTAAAGCGAAAGACTGTTGAGCCAAGCCTAGTCCGATCCACCGGTTAGAATAGTGGTCAGAGGCGTTCTGCCCTGTGCGTTTCGTTCCGGTCCACCGGCTATAATAGTGGTCAGAGGCGTTCTGCCCTGTGCGTTTCGTTCCGATCCACCGGCTATAATAGTGTTCAGAGGCGTTCTGCCCTGTGTGTTTATTTCCGGTCCACCGGCTATAATAGTGGGGGCCTCGGCTCGATAGACCCAAAGTAAATAAGTTAAACCACGGGAAAAATACTAAGTACTTACAGTGGAACACCATGTGAGGCGGGGCCAGTCCGGTAAGAATGGTGGTCAGAGGCATCCTGCCCTGTGTTTTTATTTCCGATCCACCGGCTATAATAGTGGGGCTCCCGCACTTACATGGATTATTAAAGAATATGTGTGAAATGAACATATTATTAACGATGATAAAGAATAAGTCACCGGAAAGTACTTAGGCCTTATCTTGTGTGTTATCGCATGTTACTTATATGATTGTGCTATGTGTGCTATGTGGTATGATTGTATGCTTGGCCTTAGCGCACCTGCGCCCTTACTCGGTATTGGACCCGTACTGATACTACCTTGATTGAATGGGTCCTGTGATGATCCACCGATGGTGGGGAGCAGACCTCCTATGCAGGTTTGATCGGTTACTAGTTTGGGGTGGAAGGTTTGACTTGAGTGAGTAGGCGATCCGGATATTGATCCATTGGGATCCGTTTTATTTAGCTATATTTTGTACTATGCTTCTCGTTTGAAACCGTACTCTTAAGTTGCAATCTTAACGATATTTTAACTGTTGTTGACCCGGGGTTTCGTGAATGGTGTATGTTAACTATGGACCTATGTTTTGATGATTCTTACTTAACGACTGTTTAGTATAGCCTTAGCACTTAGTATCGGAACGGTAGGAGTGAACCGGTCTGGTACTAAGTGTGGCGGTAATACCCCCAAGTTTACGGTTTTAATTCTTTCGCTTCCGCTAAACATCTGGATTTAAACGAAATTTTTCAGTAGTAAATTTGGGGGTGTTACATTACCGCCACACTTAGTATCGGACCGGTTCACTCCTACCGTTCCAATACTAAGTGCTAAGGATAAAGAAAACAACTCAATAAACATTAATAGGTAGTCCGAATTCAAAGATACGGAAATCAGGTACGCACAATTCTTTATTCAATTCCAAATACGAGGGTATTTTTTCAAGAAAGAGAAATAACTACAATAATGAAGTTGTTTCGAAAGTACTATTCATAAATAGATAAGATAGTAATAATAAATTCAAAGGAAAGCCGGCCACGTCACTCTGATAATCGATTTAGCCCGATCATCACTTGTCCCCACTTGATGTCCCATAGACATCTATAGCATCATAATACATATCTCCTACCTGCAGAAAATCAGATGGGCCTTCTACTCGTTGGAATGAGTAGCACCCATGAAAAGGGTGATTAGTACGCTACGTACTGAGTAAGGTAACCGAGCACTAAGACCAACACATAAACACATAACCCATGTAGAATAATAAAAGACATAATCATCAACAATAACATAAAGGCAAATGAACGATCAGGTGGAAATGCCAAAATAATACTTATAGTTTAAATTAATTACTTCATTAATCCTTTATCAAATTAATTTCACACCATATTCTTTATCAAGTCCATATGATTACGGGAACCCCACTATTTTAGCCGGTGGATCGGTCGCGAGGGTACATGCCTTGCCACTATTATATGCCGGTGGATCGGTCGCGAGGGTAACATACCCTGCCACTATTATATGCCGGTGGATCGGTCTGGCCCCTTTGTCGTACGGTGTTCCACTGTAAGTAATTAGTGTCTTCTCACATCTTAACAACACATATAGTTTGGTTTGTTGAGCTCGGGATCCCCCACTATTATAGTCGGTGGATCGGTCGCGAGGGTACATGCCCTGCCACTATTTTAGCCGGTGGATCGGTCGCGAGGGAAAACATTCCCTGCCACTATTATGCCGGTAGATCGGTCTGGGCCCGGCTCAACATCTTCCACTTTACGTAATTAATATTTTAAGTGTCTTATTTAGAAATCATCAAGACTTTCACGTCAGCCACCCACCATGCTTACTCCTCATCTTAGGTTGACCCCTCCGACCTTAGTTAATCATCACCACCATAGTTAGTTATGACATACTCTAGCACCCATGCAAAACCCTAACTTCCATGCAAAACCCTAACTCCACGTAGACCATGCTTCCATGCAAACCCTAACATCATACCATTTCATGCAAGCCTCTAACACCATACCATTTCACACAAAACCCTAACACCATGCCTTTTCATGTAAAACCCTATCACCCTATTATTTCATGCAAACTACTAACACCATACTATTTTATGCCAAACCCTAGCAGCATGCAACTCCATGCAAAACCCTAACTCTTATGCAAATCCTAGCTCCCATGCAAACCCTAACTCCACGTAAAACATATTTCCATGCAAACCCTATTCTCTCATGCAAACCCTAACTCTACGTAAAACATATTTCCACGCAAACCCTAACCCTTATGCAAAACCCTAATCCTCATGCAAAACCCTAATCACCAAGCAACCTCATCGATATATTACAACTCCATCATTATTTTACGACCCCATCATCATCTTACAACCCCGTCATTATTTTACAATCCCATCATGCATGTCTTGAAGCCACATTATACAACAATAATCAACATAAATATACACATGATTCTCATGCCACCATTTATCCACACCAACATACTTTAATCCCATAATCATGCTGTATTAATAACAATTATACAATATTCACACGAAATACACTATAATTAACATCACATGGCATGCATAGCATAAAATCACATAATACAAGTATGGCCTTAGCACCCCTTACCTAAAACGTCACCTGTCTTGGAGCACGCTCCTATACCACTTGAGGGCTTTGGTTGGGCTCACCTACTATGGGAAAAATACTAGGATTAGGTTTTCTCTTAAGAATGCTATTATTTCTAACTTATCCCAAGACCTTATTTTTAATTAAAAATTATTATATTAGAATTAACTCTACAAAATACTAGTAGAATATTAATAATAAAACTAATGCAGTTCAAAATAAAAAAAGTGATATAAGGGTTTCTACCCTTCACCAAAATAATAATAGTAAAGATAAAATAATAATAATAGTTCTAATAATAACTAACTATTATAAATAAAGATAATATCAATAATAATAGTAATAATAATAATAATAACAACAATAATAATATATAAGCTTTAAAATTTAAAGTGGGGTTTCGACCCTACTTATAACTAATGACCTACTATTTATTATTATTAATAACAAAAATAGTAACATATATAATAATATTGAAATAATAAAGATAATGATAATATTATTATTAATGGTTATAAGAACAATATAAATAATAATACTAAAATACATAAGTGCGAATGTTAATACAAAATTAGGGCCTAAGATTTTCTAGAATAATTAATAAAATGTTAATAATAATTATTCTAATAATTATGATATTAATAATAATAAGAATAATGATAATAATCATATAATAATTCAATTAATAACTTAAAATTCGAAACTAACAATAAAATTATTTTATTTCCCCTCTCCACCCTACAAGTACAATTCAGCATAAATTTTATATCAAATAATAATAATATTAATAGCAAGGAAATAATTATTATATTCGAATAGTTACTAATAAATAAAATAAAAATAGAATAATTTACAATAAATAGTAAATAATGACTAAGGAGGTCTAGGGTTTCACCTTGAGTCAGCAGGAATGGGCGGCACCGACGGTGGTTCACGGCGGTGGCCGGAAAAATGATTCTAAGAGGGAAAAAGATGAAGAACAAGAGAAAAGGAGCAGGGGAAAAATTAAAATAAGGTGATGGTTTGGTGGAGGAGGATTAGAGGGAGTTTTTGGGTGGTTCAAAGGGCAGTAGAAGTGGCGAAAACGGTGGCGGACGACGGCTTAAGGGTTTCGGGGTGAAAATTCTGGCGAGATGAGCAACAAACTTGGCACGACTATGGAGGCCCGTGCAAGAAGAATCGAAGGTTGAAAATGGTTTAGTTAATTAGAGGAAATTTCAGGGAAGAAATTGGAATGCTGTGGTGGCGCTGAGGTTGGCTATCGGCGGTGGAAGATGCGTCTGAAGTCAGGGTGGCGGCCAGCTCTTGCTTAGGGTTTTCGGGGAAGAAAAATTCCCAAACTCCTACAATTAGACTATTTATAGATGGTAGATGGGATAATAGGGTGTTGAAGCTCGACAGGGAGGTATTAAGTGCAAGAATTTGGGTGGCCAATGGCAGTAATTGATCGGCCATCGTTTGGGTTGCTTCGAAATTTCGCGAGGCTGGGGAGAAGAAACGAGCGAGATTTAACGTTCAATAATTATGCCAATTTATTCCTGAAGTTAAGAGGAAGACAGTGAGGCAATAAACGGCCGGTATTAATCACCGTAGCCGGAGAGGCCATGGACGGGGTCGAAAGGTTGTAGCGCAGCGACGGAGGTGGACGGAGGAAGAAGGAAGGAGAAAGGGAGGAGATCCGGTCGGCCGGGAAAGAAAAGAAAAAGGGGTAAATAGGGCGGTCGGGTGCGGGTTTGAAGGCGTTTAAATGAAACGCCGAGTTTTAGTGCGAAAAGAAGACAAACGCGGCGTAGAGAGGGATGGTAAAGGACGCCGCAGGAAGCGTTTAAATGAAACGCCGCGTTTTGGTTGGATAGTAGTTAAAACGCAGCGCTGGAAGGGGGCAGGAGGTGCCAGCCGCACGGGCTGGGCCGAAGGAAAGGAAGAAGAGAAGGACTGGGCCACAACTGGCCCAGTTCGGGGAGAAGAAGAAAGGAAAAAGAAAAGAAGAAGGAGAAAAAAAGGAAGAAAAAGGAAGAAGGAAAAAGGAAAAGGGGAAAAAATAGTGGTTTGGTTTAATTATATTAATTAGGATATTTGGGTTATTTAAAAATAGTAATATTTAAATAAAATAATATTTAAATCCCTTTTTAGGCTAGATTAGATTTTTAAAAGATTTTCCATAAATTTCATTTTAATTAGTAAAACACCCTAATTTTCTTCCATTAAATTATTTATAAAATTAATATTAATTTGGAACTATTTTATCCTCCTTATTTTAAATAAAATAATTTATTTAGTTAATTTCTAAAATAAAATCCTTAATTAGCTAAAAAACCCAAATTTCTCCTAATAAAATAGTAATAAAATTTCTTCTTAATTTGTCCTAATTAATTTCCTTTTATTTTAATCAAATAATTTATATTTAATTAACTATCATAATAAATTTTTATTTAAATATACTATTTAAAATTAGAAATTTTTGGGGCATTTCAGTACTGAGTAACCCTTTTAAACCAAACAAAAAGCAAGCACGCATGCAACACATAATACAAAAACTATATAGGATGATAATATACGGGCTAATACACAAGGAAACATTTCATATAATGAGAAAATGCATAACACAAAATTCGTATACTTAGCAAATTCATCATATGCCTAAGCAGGGACTAACACTAAAGCCAAACTCATGTCATATTAATACATCATAACATGAAATCAGTACTTTTGGTCTTAAGGAATTAATTAATTATTATTCCATCATCATCTCTCGAATTTATATCCATGTGAGTGTGGAAACCCTACTATTATAGTCGGTGGACCAGAAGCATACAGGATAGAATGTACCTGACCATTGGTGGATTGGTCTCTAGGGCTCCCTACACTTGGCTACTATTATTCGTTGGTTGACCGGTCTGGCCCCAACTTACATAGTATTCCCCTATAAGTGATTAATATTTTTTTTATGATTTATTCACATCCAAAATTTAGTTTATTGAGCTCGGGACCCCCGCTATTATAGCCAATGGACCAGAATACACATATAAATCTTCTAGGGCAAAGTGCTCTTGGGCCACTATTATAACTGGTAGATCGGTACACATACATCTTCCAAGGCAAAGTGCTCCTAAGCCACTATTATAACCAGTGAACCCGTACACATGATATAATATATCTAGGCCCGACTCAATCGTCTTTCACTTTACATGATTAGCGTTTTCTCTTTTAATTAGCATAATAGTTCCATTTATTTGCCTTGAGGGGGTAGATCAAGAACGCGAAGATGCAAATGTACACCGATCATATTGGCGCATACAAGCAACTTAGTATCCTTTAACCATCAACCTAGGGACACAAAGGTACCCTGGTCATACTGGTGCATACAAGCTACATAGTACCCTACTAACAAGGACATCTAATCCATAAGTATGCATACCCTCTAAATAGGTCCTTAGAGCTAGATAGAGTAAGATGTAGGGCATGAATGTGGAGTAAATACCATAATAATCGTGAGCTAAATCATGTCTTTAGGATAGAGACCCCCAAAGAGCCACCATTCCCGATCTCGAGGTCTTCCGCTTTAATTATTAGTGTCTTAATATAGGTGTCCACACGAAGCACAACAACCACATACTTATTCACTTCCATTTGTTTTTGATATCATTAAGTAATATTATTCATACAATTATCCATGATAACCTATAGAAATCACTAAGGCCATCCTTCTCTCATTCAATTCCAATTTAGGATTTGTTTCCATTTATTCATATGCCATAAAGGATTTATCACATCATGATCACAATACGGTCTTAGAGACTGGTTAGTTCACATCAAAGGATCAGGCACACATAACCCTAATATGCCCTTAATTCACACCCACATAATACCATGCATGATTAATGATTAAGATACCTTCTTCATGAATATGAGATAAACACCATACCACACCCTTAATTATCCATCCAATGCTAGGTTATGCTGTGTTCTTATGATACTTACTGATTTATCAAATCCTCTCATTTCATTATTCAACATTACTTATGTCATATTACAGAAACCTATTTAAGCCATTGGCAAGTTATAAGTAGGTTATCGATTTACCCCATTATCCTTATAGGATTGCTGGAATATCCCTTATTTGTAAAAATTATCAAGTCATTCCTTTTTAATTGTCAAATTACCCTTCATATTTACATAATTAACAAAGTACTCCTTATATTGGTTACATTATCAAATTATCCTTCCATACTTATTAAATCACTAATTTTACCCCTCATACTTATTAAGCTACCAATTTACCCTTCTAATGGGTTAAATTACTATATTGCCCTTTATATTTATCTAAATTACCAAATTGACCATTAGGCTTATTAAGTTACCAAATCACCCTTCATACTTGTTACACTTGTCAGACTTCCCATTTGGTTAATTAGATTACCAAATTGCCCCTCATACTTATTAATATACCAAGTTGCTCTTTCGGTTGATCATATTGCCAAATTACCCTTCTTATTTATTATAATTACCAAATTATCCTCTTAATTGGTTAGATTACCAAATGCCCTTCTTCATTATGATAATTATTAGATTTCCCTTTTAGTTGGTTACCAATATGCCCATTTTTATTATTTTAATTGTCAAATTTCCCTTTTAGTTGGTTAAATTACCAAATTACCCTTATTCAGCACCATAATTACCATTTGGCCCTTTTTGTTGGTTAATTTACCAAATTGCCCTTCTTCATTATTATAATAACTAAATTACCAATATATCCTTTCTTTATGCCAATTTACCAAAATACCCTTTCTCCTTTATTAATTACCAAGCTACCCCTTTACAAAATTACCAAAATACCCTTCATTTTATACTAAATCACCATTTTAACCTTTTACTTTACATAATTACCAAAATACCTTTCCTTTATACCAAATTACCATGTTACCCTTTTACTTTAAATAATTACCAAAATACCATTCCTTATACCAAATTACCATTTTACCCCTTTACTTTACATAATTTCTAAAATACCCTTCCTTTATACCAAATAACCATTTTACCCTTTTACTTTACATAATTACCAAAATACCCATTCCTTTATGCCAATTTGCTATTTTATCCTTTTACTTTACATAATTGTCATTTTACCCCTTTACTTACAATATTACCATTTTATCCTCATTACACCACTTTTACCAAAATACCCTCACTTCAAAAAATTTTAATATTCATGCTCCATACCCATCATCCAACTCCACCAACTATTATTATTTATCCTTAATACATATTAGCACCTACCACACACATATTTAGGCCACACCTTTTGCACATGTTAAGATTACCAAAATGCCCCTAGGGCTTATATTAACATTATTTATACACCAAATGGCTATATTAACATATCATATCATACATATACTCTTAACATTATTATTAACAACAAAGCTCATTCCTTAAGCATTATTTCTACACATGACACATAAATTAACATGCTTTACTTTTTATCAACCAACACATGCAACTAAATACATTATACTTAACTACATATATCATGCACATAAACATATTAAAAATCCTAATATGCTAGTATACGTATATCCATACGTTTTAGTAGGGTTCAATGGTTACCTTATTTTTTGCAAAAACCAAACATTACCGGTACCCTGGTTAAAGATTCAAGTTTTGATTAGTAAATATCAATCCCTAAAAACAATATCAAAAATTAGCGTAATAGAAGTAGAATATCAAATGAATACTTTTTTTTTATCAAAAGCTTAATTAGTATATACTAATACCAACTATTTTTTTATACCTTGAAATTAATTAAATTTGAGCTAAAAAATGAAGGCAAGACCTACACTGGTTGCATGTAATATTAAAAGGGGAAGGGGGGGTCAAAGAAGGGAATATGAGAAGGGAGGGGGCTTGTTCGGGAAAGGGTTTTGAGGTTGGAAGGAGGGTAGGTGGAGGAGAGTTAGGGTGGAGGCTGGGTACAAGGTGGAGTGGGGGTGTAGGTAGTCGTCAAGGCAGGGTGATCAGAGGCCAAGGGAGGTGGAGGCGACGACTACAGGGCTACAAAAATGGTTGCAAGGGTCATGGAGGAGAAGAAGGAAGGGAAAAGAAGAAGGAAAAGGAGGGGTTGCAGAGCTAGGTTTTGGCCAAGAGGGTGGTAGGGGAGGTTCTAGAGAGTGGATTGGTGGCCTTAGTGGTAGAGGACGAGGTAGAATGGCGCCAGAAGGCGGTGGTATAGGGTGGAGGCCAAGAAGAGGGAAAGAAAAGGAAGAGAAGATGGATAAGGAGAAGAAGGAGGAGGAGGAGGATGAGAAGAGGAAGAGGAAGGAGGAGGAGGAGGAAGAAGAAGAAGAAGAAGAACATAAAGAAGAAGAAGATGAAAGGTAAAAAGATAAGGAAGAAGAGGAGGTGGAAGAGGAAGAAGAATAAGAAGAAGAAGAAGAACAAAAAGAACAAGAAGAATAAGAACAAGAATAAGAAGAGGAAGAAGAAGAAGAAGAATAAAAGAAGAAGAAGAAGAAGAAGAAGAACATAAAGAAGAGGAAGAAAGGGAAGAATACGAGGAAGAAATGAGGTGGAAGAGGAAGAGGAAGAAGAAGAAGAAGAAGAAGAAGAAGAAAAGAAAAGGATGAAGAAGAAGAAGAAGAAGAAGAAGAAGAAGAAGAGGGAGATGAAAAAGAAGAAGAAAAAGTTACCAAAAAAGAAGAAGAAGAAGAATAAACTAAGAAAAAGAAGAGCATGGGGAAGATGCAGAAAAATAAGAAGAAAAGAAGAGGAAGAAGAGGAGAGGAGGAGGAGGAGGACAAAGAAGAATAAGAAGAAGAAGAAGAAGAAGAAGAAGAAGAAGAAGAAGAAGAAGAAGTAGATGAAGAAGAAGAAGTTGATGATGAAGAATAGAAAGAAGAAGAAGAAGAAGAAGAAGAAGAAGAAGAAGAAGAAGAAGAAGAAGAAGAAGAAGAAGAAGAAGAAGAAGAAGAAGAAGAAGAAGAAGAAGAAGAAGAAGAAGAAGAAGAAGAAGAAGAAGAAGAAGAAGAAGAAGAAGAAGAAGAAGAAGAAGAAGAAGAAGAAGAAGAAGAAGAAGAAGAAGAAGAAGAAGAAGAAGAAGAAGAAGAAGAAGAAGAAGAAGAAGAAGAAGAAGAAGAAGAAGAAGAAGAAGAAGAAGAAGAAGAAGAAGAAGAAGAAGAAGAATAAGAAGAAGAAGAAGAAGAAGAAGAAGAAGAAGATGAAGAAGATGAACATGTAGAGGAGGAGGAGGAAGAAGAATGAAAAGAAGAATAAGAAGAAAATAAAAAGAGTAAGAAGAAGAAGAAGAAGAAGTACTAGAAGAAGAGGAAGAAGATGGAGAGGAAGAAGAGGAAGTAGAAAAGGAAGAAGAAAAGATGATGATGAAGAATAGGAAGAAGAAGAAGATGATGATGAACAAGCAGAAGAGGGGGAGGAAGAAGAAAAAGTAGAAAAGGAAGAAGAAAAGATGATGATGAAGAATAGGAAGAAGAAGAAGATGATGATGAACAAGTAGAAGAGGGGGAGGAAGAATAAGAAGAAGAAGAGGTAAACAAAGAAGAACAAGAAGAAAAGGAGGCAGAGGAAGGAGAAGAAGAAGAGGAAGACAAAGAAGAGGAGGAGGAAGAAGATAAAGAGGAGGGGGAGTAAGAAGAGGAGGAGGAGAATAATAAAAAGAAAAAGAAGAGGAAGAGGAACAAGAAGAAGAAGGAAAAGTAGATGTAGATGAAGAAGAAGAAGGGGAAGAAAGGGAAGAAAGAGAAGAAGTATAACAATAAGAAAAAGAACAAGAAGAAGAGGAGGAAGGAGAAGAGGAAGGAGAAAAAGAGGAGGAAGAAGAAGAGGAGGAAGAGAAGGAGGAGGAGGAAGAAGAATAAGAGGAAGAAGTAGAAGGGAAAGAAGAGGAAGAGGAAGAACAAGAAGAGGAAGAAGACGAAGAAGGAGGAGGAGGAAGAGGAGGAGGAGGAGGAGGAGGAGGACAAGAAGAAGAAGAAGAAGAAGAAGAAGAAGAAGAAGAAGAAGAAGAAAAAGAGGGAGGGAGGGAAAAAAGAAGAAGAAAAGGTCACTGAAGAAGGTGAAGGGAAAGATGATAAAGAAAATGAAGCAGATGATGAAGAGGAGGAGGAGGAAGAAGAAGTACTCATTGAGGAAGAAGAAGAAACCAAGAAAAAGAAGAGGATGGGGAGGATGTAGAGGAATAAGAAGAAGAAGAAGAAGAGGAAGAACAAGAAGACAAGGAAGAAGAGGGAGAGGAAGTGGAGGAGGAGGAAGAAGAAGATGAAGAGGATGTAGAAGAAGAATAGGAAGAAGAATAAGAATAAGATGATGATGATGATGAATAGGAAGAAGAAGAAGAAGATGATGGTGAAGAATAGGCAAAGGAGGAGGGGGAAGATGAATGAGAAGAAGAAGTGGTAGAAGAAGAAGAAGAAGAGGAGGAGGAGGAGGAGGAGGAGGAGGAAGAAGAAGAAGAAGAAGAAGAACTAGAAGAGGAGGAAGAAGAACTAGAAGAAGAGGAAGAAGAGGAGAAGAAAGAAAAAGAAGAAGAAGAAGAGGAAGTAGAGGAAGAAGAAGAAGTAGATCATGCTGATGAAGAATATGAAGAGGAAGAGGAAGAACTAGAATAAGAGGAAGAATAAAATGTTTCATTGTTGTTATGGACATAATCGTTAAAATAAAGGTAAGGTCCTATTGAAAAAAAATAATGATGTCGATATAAATAGTATAACTTATTGAAAAAGTTATAATTTTGCTGAATTTATTAATTATAAAATATGTGATTGAGAATATTTTATACCTATTTTTGGTTTACGTTTGGAAATAAGAAAGAAAATTATATTAATATATTTTTAAAGGTTTTTTATGTGAGATAAAAAATAGAAAAATAAAATATCTCTCACTAGAGAATTTTTTTAACTATGTATAAGAAAAATTAAATCAAATCCATCGATATTTTTGATTACTTTGTATTATAATTTCTACTTCCTTATCATCCCTCCATGTACCAAGAAAGGCTTAGCATAAAGTTGGAGGTTTTTCTACAATGGGACCCACAATGACTTTATATTACTTTTGACTTTTAGAAAAATAAAATAAGGTAAGGCTTCAAAGACCTTTTCTTGTTTTCTTTTCTTTTTTATTGGTAATGGGAATAAAGAATTCCTCTCTCTTTCTCTCTTCTATCTTTATTTAAATATCCAACAATATGGAAGCAATGACTTTCCATGTTTCTTGGTAACAAATTTTTTTTTTGTAAGTAATATATGAAGTTATTAAATTATATCCATTTTAAATATATTATATAAAAATATTAATTGACATGTGAAAATTATAATAAATTTAAATTTAAATAATAGAAAATAAAACTAACTGATAATATAATTCATAATAGTTATTTAAGGCTGCAAATTTAATAAAATTAATATAAAATAGAAAATTGAATTTGATAATTAAAAAATACAGAAGGGAGAAGAAATAAAATAATTAACGGTATGATTTAAGGTTCTAAATTTGAGACAGATGTGGATGTTTTAATACTACAGCATGGTGAAAAATAAAAGGGGGTCGAGCATCAATGTCAATGATGACAACCCACATTTTTGGGAGTAAAAGTAGGGAGGATTTGCCTTAATACCAACAAGAGTGAAAAGGACAAGAGAGATGAGGGAAAAAAATAATGAAATAAAATTGAGGCATAGATTATATATTTTAACACGAAATTGAGAATAAAAATTCTATAATTTATTATATATTTGAGGTAAAAACGTAAAAGTAAAAATAATAAGAAGTAAAACATATGTGACGGTTTTTAGGTTTAAAGCTAGATATAATAGATGGATGGGTATAGTAGATATAACATATTAGATCTATGGTGGAAATAATTTTTTTTTATCATCAGTACAACTCCTAACTTATCCAAAAAAAAGATATAATAGAAAATGAATATTATTATACTATTATTTTGCTTTTTGGATAACGTGGCTAGTGGTAACATAGAATGTAAGGTTGTTGATGGTTTAACGACATGTTGTGACCTTATTCAATCTCATCTCACCAGTTGAATACAAATTTTGATAACTTATGATTATTTGTGATATTTTACTACTACTACTACTACTACTACTACTACTGCTACTACTGCCACTACTACTACTACTATTACTATTATCATTATCTTTATCACAATTAGTATTTTCCTTATCAATATTACTACTGTTGTTACTATTTTATCATCATAATTATTTTAATTATTATAAATATAAGAAACTATTACATTAAAGAATAATTTAACGAAAAATTTCTTTTGTTAGTTGTTAATTTATTTAGTTCCTAAAGATTTTAAGTCTCATAGCTATGTTTGTGTGTGCATAAGTGCATGTGTGACATGTGTGTTTTACATTAAAAAAATTCAAACTAAAAATTCTTTACAAAAAAGGAAGCAAGATAGTGGGACAACACACACACACACAAAACTTCTCAATTTATCAAATTCTCAAAAAAAAAGGTAAGATATAATAAACACACACACACACACACACACACACACACACACACACACACACAAACATTTCAATTCCTAAAAAGTCCCAAAATAAAATGATCCACGTAGGATATATCTCTTGCTTGTTGTGTAACAAGAATGAAAAAAATTCAAAAAAAAAACATAATCCTATCCCTCTCTACTATGCTACCTCTCACCTTGACCCTGAGGGACAAATGCTCATTGATGCGTTGTCATGTGCACAACAAATTTAATATATAAATCCTAATTTCCAAATACGTAGTAGCTCATAAGAAGGAGTCAAACCCACAAGGAATGGTATATAATCAATATTTATATAATCAATGTTAAAAGCCCAGTTATACAATATCATTTACTTCTATTATACTATGGAACACTTTACTCACTAATTAATGAATAAGGATATGAAGGTAAAAATTATGGAATTAGGATATAAAACAATCATAGAAAAAAGAATGATTCTAAATGATTTAACATTGACCTTTAGAAACTCATAATAATTCATCTCTTTGCTTTCTCTTAATTCTAATAAATTGAATAAGCTCTCAATTTATCCCTAACCAATTAATAACCTAGGTTAAGAATACTAGATTCAATTAATGACAGCATTACGAATGGAAAGCAGTCAACTATGACCATAATTACATAAGTTCAGATCATGTAATCGTATGAATTAATATACAAGATTAATAATTAACCTTTTGCTACTTTGGAAACGTTAATTAACAATTACGTATTAATTCCGTTATCTTAGCACTGATTAAAATCTAAACTAAATAGCTGATCAATCTAATTAGTTTAAATTCTTAACCTATGATGTGAGATAATTCAATTCTATTTATTAATTCAATTAAATTTCATTTAGAATCATAAATTCAAATTATTTTGTCATATGTGAAACCCTAATCCCGTCATCAAATCCTCCTATCCTATACTATCTACAGGACTATTTTCATAATTGTAATAACATACAATTAAATGCAGTAAACTATAATTAACATCAATGATTATGAATAAATTAACAATGAAACACTAAAATTAAGAGATATAATCATGCAATAAAGGAAATTTATTTGCATTAAATCAAAAACCAAAACCTGTAATTAAGAGAGGAATGGAGAAGAACTTATTGTCTTGAATTGTAGAGTGTTGACTGTTCAATTAAATATAAAGGAGAGAAAGAGAATTGAAATTATGAATTACATGTGGTATCTAGAGAATATAGAGAAAAAGAGAGAATCCAATTCTCGAACTCTCTAGAACCCCCTCTCGAATGTTCAGAACCTTAGAAATATATCAGGGAAGAGTTCACACGAATGGTTATAGAATTTAAGAAAAACACAGTTCGTGTTGGAAAATACGAGACCTCTATATTTTTTCTTGAATTCTCTACTAAATACTAAATTTTAAAACCTGAGATTTTGTGTGTTGATAGCAAAACATGGGCCATGTTTATGAAACATGGGGGTGCTGTGTTTCTTGTTCCTTAATTATTTCTCTATAAAATTTCAACACAAGCTTCCCTTTGATATATATTCTTCATTTATGGTCTTTTATTCCATTGATTCTATATCTCTTGATTTTTTTTTGCTTCATTTCCTCTTTCCATCAATTTCTCTTTTGAATTTTTTTATTTTTATCTTTTCCTGCAAAATCTATCCAAAAGAGAAAAACTTGAGAAAATATTAAATATTATAAAAATAATGAGGAATAAATGACATTTTTACTTAGGAAAATAACATATAAATCCCATATATCACTCATGCAATTCCATCTCTCACAACTTCTTCATAGGCTAATGGCAACATATATTAGACCTTCAACGACTTTAATTTGGTAAGTTTTTCACCTCTCAAACCCTAATTTCATGATATATTCTATTTTTGTTCTTAGTTGCATTTTTTCCTCACCTGAGCAAGTTTTGGTAGTGGTTGATTTAGTCTTCACAACTTAGTTTGGCTTGTAGGTGAAAGGTAAGTTCATCTTTTTCTCTTGTTTCATGTGTGATGGTTTACAATTGTGGTCCACAATTATGGATGATGGTTGTGCTTAAAGATTTTGGTTCATCATTTTTTATTTACTTTTATATTATGGTTTACATTTTTACTTAGTTTTTGTGTTCTGGTTCATGGTTTACAACTATGTATATCCTATGTAGTGTATCTTCTTGTTGTTGAGTAGGAATTTCAAAGAAGCTTTAATTAAGATTTTAATGATTGTCTATATCTCTATCTATTGAGCTAGTAGAAGGTTAATTTCAAGAGTAAATAGAGAAACATTCAAACTTCAACCGCATTAATTTTGCTCCCCTTTCAATCATCACCACAAATCAGATTAGGAAAAAATTTGCTCAAAATTTAAAAACAAGAAACCTAGAAAATGCAAACCTAGATAACTTCTAAAATTCCCCATAATAATTTCTCGGCTAAAAAAAATTAAATAATACAAAACAAACCTATAAATCAAACAGAAAATGATTTGAAAGAAAATTTTAGCTTTTTGTTAAAAAAATGTACACCTATATGTTTAGGTTCCTCTAAAATTTCTCTTGGCTATTGCTTTTATTTTTGCTTTCATCAAGCTTGATTTTCCAATGGTTGGTGCCCTTAGTTGTTTTTATTTAATCTCGATGTCATTGTTTGTTTTACAAACTAATAATTGGTTTGTTTATTTATCATTATTTGGTGCCTTTTGTGTTATCTTTTTTGTTTTTAGTTTCTACTCAGTTGAGTGTGATGTTTTTGAGTGGGAAAAGAATGGAGTTACAGACTTTATTTTTATATATAGGTAGATTTGTGCCTATTTTTATCTATTGATTTGAATTTTATTTTAGATTGGATATGTTAATATTATCACATTAACACTATATATATTATCTTGAAATTCAAAAAATAAGAAGAGTTTTGATAGATGATGTTGCTAATAGGTACATATTTTATGGAATTATTTGACATATCTTTGCATAACTTTCGATGTTTGTTAAGACTATTTAACCATTTTCCTTGATTATTCTCTATTAGACGAGCTTTATAGGAAAATATGAAATCAAGATAATTTGGGTTCGTAACTAAGGAAACGACGCACAATACAAGAAGTAAGCTTGATGTCATGGAAATTTGGACGTACCATCATAAAAGACCCTAAAAGAGAAGTCATGTGAAGAAAGAAAAGTCTAGACAAAATAGAGAAGAAATATAGGGGCCTGTATTTATAGAAATATGACTCACGTTTCCTTGGTTATCCTCCCACATACTGCATTAATTCATCTCACATGTACAGTATTAGAGAAAAAATATGACTGCCCCATATTTAATAATACGAATAATATTTTTTCCATAATTTGGGTATGATTCATATGGATTTTTATCTATATATATATATATATAATAGATACGAGGTCGAATAAAAAAAATGAAGAGCAACACCATTAGAAGTTAGTTGACGAATCGAAGATGATACAGTGTTTGTACCTCTATAATATCCTATGTTCTATCTTTCCTTTGTTTAATTTTTGTTATTAGTTTAATTTATTGAGTTTGTGATTTTATTTAGTGTATTTTAATGTTTGTTACTATATTTCTCTATTATTTATTAAAGTTATCATTTTTATGTGTTTATAATTTACATTTTTAGGTTTTTTTAATATGCTAGGCTAGATTAGTGTGGAGTAGGAAGATAATTGAAGTTTATGGAATAATTAATTGTAAGATGTATTGGACTTAATTTGTAATACATCATCATAAAATACTTCAAAATGTACTTAAAATATGTTGATATAAAATACATTAGCCTTGCCATATAAGGGCTTGAAATTCTAATAAATATGTGAATTTTAATTATGCTGATTGACTAGTTTGCTTAATCAATGGACTGGTACACTAAAAAATTAATAATTTTATTCTCGACGAACAAGTTGATAGGTTTTCTCAAACGAATCAACTAGATATCCTATGATTTCACATCCTTGTTTTGATTTTGATTAGAATCTCTTTCTAATATTTATGAAAACTTATAGTTATAATCTATTTGTGCTAATGATCATATTTTGGTACTTTTAGATTATTTTTATATTATTTAGATTATTCTATGATTTTATTCAGTTAAATTTTTTCAAGAGTATATTTTGAGGCATACCTCACCTTGTAACACCCCCAAAAATCATAAATAATTTTTTTTGTTTGTTTATAAATCACACACCATATGGGTGGTGTTCCTGCTAAGATTAGTATAAGTCTGGCCCCAAACAAGCCTCATGCTAACCACAAGGCTAAATGAATGACACAAACATAATACCATAACAAAAATATATTCAAACATGAAAGAGCTAAATATTGAAATACGAAAAAATACTAGAGCTTGAGAAAGTCAAGCGTTAATATGGAAGAGAAATGAATATACATAATAGAGCCCAACTATTGGGGGAAAGCATTAAGAACTAGAGAGAAATACTTTGAGACACTCTCTCCGGTCCTGACCTAGAATTCAAAGGCATCACTCTACCTTGACTGAGTTATGATACGCAGTAAAGTCCTTTAAAGGCTCTTCATCTACCTACACAGACTTAGGAGGGGCCACTATTCATGGGAATGAACATCACCCATAATAAGAGTGATAGTACACGATATGTATTAAGTAAGGTAACAATATAGTTAAATTATGGCATAGTAATACAGGATACAGTTATAATTCACACAACAGATTATGTTAGATCATTTACACCTATTGATGTTTAAAGCCATTAGTACAATATTTACACACCTTTCAAATTATATGCATGTGGGTTTGGGGACTGCACTATTATGATCTGTAACTACATCATCTAAGACAAAACACACTTGACCATTATTATAATTGGTAGACTGATAAACTAATACCATCTAAGGTAAAATGCACTTGACTATTATTATAACCGATGGACTAGTAAATATACTATACTTCAAGGCATAATGCACCCAACCACTATTATAACCAGTGGATAGGTCAATATATTACGCACGGCTAGGACCCACATGGTGTTCCATTGTAAGTGGTTAATATCTCTTCCATAGATTAATATTATTCAAGGGTTTTATTTATTGAGCTCAAGACCCCCACTATTATAACTAATGGACTTGGGATAGAAACTTCTAAGAAGAACGCAACTTACAATTATTATAATTGGTGGACCCGGAATATATTACACTCATTGGAAAAATATACCTAACTACTATTATAACTGATTGACCGGTAAACCTACATTGTGGCCTAGCTCAATGATCTTCTACTTTAAGTGATTGATGTCTTGTTCATTTCCTGTTTGTTAGATATGACACACCCATCCATGCACAACCCATGTAAGACTCGGAACCTACTACCACCCCAACTAAACCTAACCTCATAGAAGCCCTAATCCCTTAACCCTTAATATCCACACCATCCAATTATCCCTAGAACCTCCAATATCACCCATTAGCCTAAGTGTATCCTTATAAACCTCATACTCATGAGTCATAACCTACTCTCCATTTTCTAACATTTATGATCACCAATGCCCACTAGGGTTTCCCCATCGAAACCCTAATCTGACCTATGTGGCCCTTTCCTCCTCTCCTCTTATTACTTAACCCTAAGCTTCCCCAATTCAAGTACACATCACCATACTCACCCCAACTCCAAAATATTTCTCCCAACTCCCTCAACTTCCACATGTGATAATGACCTCCCAAATGGTTACCCCCCTAAAACCTGAATTTCCCTTATATTTTCGTATCCCTTTCTTACATATATTTAACCTCCATTTGACTTGACCTACATCCTCTATGTGGTATACCCCTCATCATAACCCTGATGTACCACCAAGCTCCCTCAACTTCTCCCCACAATACACCCTATCCTTAGGGTTGACCCCCAAGACCCTAATTTGTGCCGATATGCACTTTCCCATCTTCCCACCTACCCAAAACTTCCCTAAGACCACCAACTACCTAAAATAAACTCTCCTCCCCATGGTCAATCTCTAAATAGGGTCCCTCCAAGTTTATCTTTCCTCATGTAAAGCTCACACTTCCCATGCAAAGTTTTTATCCTAACTTCTCTTACCATCATTACCCCTTTTTATTTCTCTATATTATTCTGCGGGATAGTTAGGACACTCCCCGCATAAAACTTTACTTACTTTACCCCTCATTATATTATTTCATTTTTCTTATCCTCCCAAGCCTCACCTAAGAATCTTTGGCATAAATACATTATTTTCCAATAATACACAAGACTCACATGAACCTATGTTAAGGCTTAACAACAAATACAAAGACAAGCAATGAGAGTCATAAATATCATTACCTTAGGTCCTTGCAACCTAAGCTACACAACACACTTAGATCAAATATACATATACAAATTTCATACATACAAGAACACTTATTCCACAACCAAGACACATACACATACCCTAACATAACCATATCGTTAACTATTTTGGCTCCGGTCTCTAAGAAAGAGATCCTATACCTCCTCATGAGGGATTATTAGTTTGGTACCTATAATAAAAACACCAACTTAGATATTCTACTTTTTTTCTACCCTTTTTCCTTTTTCCCTTATTTTCTTAACCAAAATAGTAATAATAATAATAATGGATATTAAGATAAAAGTCTTAAATAAGTAAGGAGGGGGAATATGTGACCAAAATAGACAAAGGTTGGTGAGGGAGGCAATGTGATGGTGATGGAAATAGCGGTGATGTAAGGAGGGATCTTTTAAGGTTGGAAGAAGGAGTGGGAGTAGAGTTTCTTAGGGTGATGGAGGTGCTATCACAGGTGGCTAGTGGTGGAGGTGGTGGTCTCTTGGTATTGGCAATGTTGCTTGTGGTGGTGCCCAAGAGGAATGGACATGGAGGGGAAGAAGGGTTTTGGAGGAGGTTTTGTGGAAGAAGAGATCCTCTTGTATAGGGATAAAGGTAGGGAGGAAGGTATGAACGACGGTGGTGGTGGTGCAAGGAAGTGTTGTTGGTGCGCGGTGGTGAAAGAGGGTAGCTCAAGTTTCCAACTTTGCATAGTTGGGGAGAGGAAAGGAAGGGAAATAAAGGGAAGGGAAGAGCTTAGTGTGAACAGGGTCGTGCAAGGAAGAGAATAGGAAGGATATGGGTAACAATGTGACCTAATCTCGGTAGTGGCAGCTTTTGAAACTACAAAGGGAGAGGGAGATGTAGAGAAGGTCAGGCAAGAAAAGAAGGATAAATGAGTGTGTGGGAGTTTTTACACAGGAATAGGGAGGTTGGGTGAAGAAAAATGAAGGAAGAGGATAAGGAGAGGAGGGGCAGGTGGCTCCCAGCCAGCATTTGCAAGGCGATACAACCGACGATGGGTGAAGAAAATTTAGGTGGTAGGGTGGTAGATCCTACGTAGGGGGAGATAATGAAGGTGGCAGGGTGGAGGGTAGGTAAGAAGGATGTGTAGGGGGACTATGTAGGGGGTGCCATTACTGGATGCCTTGCATGGTCAAAAGATTAAAGGGAGAAGGGAAGTTGCAAAAATGGCAATTAGGTGTGTGGTTGGTGTAGGCAGGAAGTTAGGGGTGAAGGAGAAAAGGAAAGGAGAGGAAATGAAAAAGAAAAAGGAAAAGATGGATGGTAGGGTGTTCTAAGTTTTTGGAAATTTATGGGTAATAAATAAAAATAATTAAATTAATTTTCATTAATTTAGAGATTACCATAATTAATCTATAACTTATTTTAGGTTAGTTAATTAAATTAGCTTCAAAATAATAAATTTTTTGTGTTATTATTATTATTATTATAAAGGGTTACTATATTTTAGATTTATCTAACAATCCATTATTTTATCCTTTTCCTAATAAAAAGTTTGGGGGTATTATATCACTACCCCCTTAAAGGAAGACTTCATCCTCGAATTCACTGGCTTATATAGGAGTAGGGAACAAGTAAATGAGGGGTAAGTCATTTTAGAGGCAACTTGCTATGTGAGCGCATGAAACACGATAAACCGCTACCCTCTTAAAGGAAACGAGGTTTCCAAGAATTATCTTACCTGAGGTGAAGAGTTCCGGATATGCCTTTTTCATGTCCTTATTGGCTTCCCATGTGGCTTCCTCTATCCAATGGAAGCTCTAGAGAATCATCACAAGTGGGATGGCACTTGCACGGGTCTTCTAAAGGTTGGTATCGAGGATCTACATTAGTATCTCTTTGTAGGTCAGATAGTCATCAAAATCAACCTCAACCTCATTGGGTTAGATCACGTAGGAAGGATCAACATCATACTTCCATAACTACAAGACATAAAACACATTGTAGACATATGCTAACTCTTGTGGGAGTGCCAACTGATAAGCAACCTCTCTGACCTAATCCAGAATCTCATGGAGCTTGATGTCGCTCGAGCTCAGCTTACCTCTCGTACCTTTTGATCATACCCGCGTTTGGAGGGAGAGAGTCCGAACAATACCTTTTCTCAAGGCTCAAAGTTGACAACACAACGCTTTTGATCATGCAGGCTTTGAGTAGCTCTCATACGGTTCTAAATCTGACGAATCTGGTAGTTATCTCCCTAATCAACTAGATCCCATTACCGCTATCTTGATGATGTCATTCTAGCACAAGGGGGTCCTGTACTTCTGTTTATACAATTCTTCAAAAGGTGCCATCACTATGTTGGCATGGTAGTTGTAGTTTTAAGAAAAATCTATTAGGTGTTGATGGTCTTCCCAACAATCCTGAAAATCCAAACTCATAGCATATCTTTTAGCGTATAAATAGTCCTTTTGGTATGCTTATCTTCATTTTCTTTCCCAAGACCTCTTATAAGTTTCCTCAAAAGTGAGAGAAGAACCTTGAGTACCTGTCTGAGATGATATCCTCAAGCACCTTGTGTCGGCTAACCACAAATTTCATATAGGCACTAACTAGCAGGTCGAATTTATGGGAACAAATACTACCGACTTGGTCAATTTGCCTATAATGACCTATATAGTGTCACAACCACTACATGTCCTAGGGAACACACCCAAAAATTCCATGGAAATTGAGTCACATTTCTATACTGGCACTTCTAGAGGCTAGAGTAGTCCTAAAAGTCTACGGTGCTCAATCTTGACCTTATGACAAGTCAAGCATGGCAATACAAATTTAGCTACATCCTAGTTCATACGGGGCCGCTAGTATATCTTCTTATGATCCTTGTACAAATTTTCCCCTCCTGGGTGGACAAAGTAGGGCATGTTGTGCCTCTCTTATAAGATTCGGCACTTCAAGTCTGAACAACCTTGCAGTACACACCAACAACCCTTCTAGCGAAGGCTACCATCCTTGTGTATCTAAAACCCTTAATCTTAGACTTCCTATATCTTCTAGTGTATCCTTTCAATTCTAACATCTCTAGGCTGCCTGGTACAGATCTCCTCAAACACTATAGGGGTGATTATCAAGGTACACATGTCGGCTTTGAGGTCACCTAGCCGGATTGGCTCTATTTCCATGCCATGCAACTCTTATAGAATCCAGTTGATTACCGCATAAGAGTTCATAGAGCGTGTGGTATTTCTACTTAGGGCATAAATAACCATGTTGGCTTTACCCTCATGGTAATTTAACTCTATGTCATAGTCTTTTAGTAGTTCCAGCCACCTCCTTACCTCATATTCAATTCTTTTTGTGTGAATATGTATTGGAGGCTCTTATGATTGGTGAATAATTTACACTTAGTGCTGTATAGGTAGTGCCTTTAGATCTTTAACTCAAAAACCATTACCACTAGCTCTAGATGATGAGTCGGATAGTTCTGTTCATAACACTTTAATTAAATGAAGGCATAAGTGACTTCTTTACCATTCTGCATTAATACGTACCATTCTACATTAATACGCACCCTAACCCATGCTTGGATGCATTATTGTAGACTTCAAATCACTCAAAACCTTCTAGTTGAGTCATGATAGTTGATGTGGTCAGTCATGTCTTTAACTCCTAGAATGCCACATCACAACACGCATCCCATTAGAACCTGGTGGTCTTCTTTAGAAGGTTGGTTAGAGGGTGTGCAATCCTTGAAAATTTCTACATGAAGTGTTGGTAATACCTAGCCAGACCTAAAAAACTATGAAATTCTGACATATTCGTTGGGGGATTCTATTTCATCACTACCAATTTCTTTGTCATGTTAATAACTACTTCACTGACTGACATAATCTGCGTAAGAAAAGCTACTTCGAGAAGCCAGAACTTGCACTTGGACGCCTTTCTGTGCATACACTATTCTCATAGGAGGGAAACATGGTGTAGAGGTGCTAATCATGCTCTTTATTTCCTTGGGAGTATAATCGGATATCATCAATGAAACCACCACAAACTGATTGATGAATGGTGTGAAGATCTTCGTCATCAAATCTATGACAACTGTAGGGGCATTGGTGAGCCCAAAAGGCATCACTGTGAACTCGTAATGCCCATACCATGTTTGAAAAGCTATCTTCATGATTTTGGCATCAGCTATGTGTAACTAGTGGTATCTAGACCATAGTTCAACCTTAGAGAAGATTGTGGCACCCCGTAGTTGATAAAAAGGTTATAGATCCTCGAAAGCAGATAATAGTTTTTCACTATTAGTTGATTCAACCTCTTATAATTAATGTAGAGATGGAGACTCCCATATTTCTTCTTCATAAATAGAACATGTGCTTCCCACGATGACATACTCGGTTGGATGTATTCATGGTCTAATAACTCCTCTAGTTGAGTCTTAAGCTCTTTTAACTTAATTGGTTCCATCTTGTATGGTGCTCTTAACACTAGTTCAACCCCTTATACTAGATCTATAGTGAAGTTAATTTTACATACCAGGGGTATACCTAGAATCTCTTATAATAACACATCACAAACATCTCTAACCACCGGAATGTCACTCGAGGTTGTTAAATCCTTGTTTAATTCTTAAACACTACACATGTACATCGGGTATCCTTTCCAAACCAAGGAGTGAAATGTGGAAGCAAACACCACTTTGGTAGTGGGCTTGGGCTTGGTCTTTCTATACAAAACCTTAGTACACTTTCGGCCTCTTAACACCATATGCTTCTGATCATAGTCAATCACCTTACGGTGTCTCTTAAGCATGTCCATCCCTAATATGGCATCAAAGTCTCATAAATCCATTTCAACTAGGTCCACCAAGAAGTATACCCCACCTATTACTAATTCCACATATGCATAGAGTCTAGTGCAATTCATCCGATCCCCAGAGGGTAACATGACAAATTTTTATATGCTATTAGATCATGACAGTTCAGCTCTAGCAACAAATGTAGTGGATACAAACAACAAGGAGGCATTCGAATTAAACATAATGTATATTGGTAAAGAGAGGATGGTAAGCATACCTATAACCACGTCCATCTATCTATTGGCCTTTTCCTGGCTAATAGCGTTCACACGCTGGCCAGATTGACCTCCTTGAAAGCCCCCTCGATAACCTTTGGTGATCTAAGTCTAAACACCTTTTAGAGGGAAAGGTCATGATCCCTAAGCACTTCTCTTAAACTCTCAGTCTCGTATACCGGCTAGGGAATGTGCTCTCTACTAAATCTACTAAGACGAGGTCTAGTGAGCATGCTACTAGTAGGCTTGCTACTTGGGCATCAATGGTACCCTCTGCTAGAACTATGGTTGTAAGAAACTTCTCTGGTTCTGACACTTGAAGGAATGGTGGCCAAGCTTGCCATAAATCCTACCACCTAAGGGTTTGCCTCTAAAGTCTCGACCTAAGTGGTTTGTACCACATCGTTTGCATGAAAAACTTATTAGTGGTCTCTAACCCCTGACCGAGCCTCTCTACTATGTCTTGAGGGCCCTCCTCCTTAGGGCTTGGTCCTACCCCCAAAACTCTAGGTCTCTAGTCTCCTCTTACCCAACATCGATGCTTGCTCATGGACTAAGGTGGCGGTGATGAATGCATGCTAGTACAAGGTGGCCAAGTCTTAGAAGGCCACTTCTCCCATCATTTGATGGATTCTTAAGTGGAGCTCTTACTCAAACAGGTATACTATAGTGGACTCACTGGTTATAATACTCAAAGCAAACCTTAGTAGCTTGATGAAGTAGACATAATACCACCTAACTATTATGCTTCCTTGGGTTAGTTGTATGAATTTCTTATGCTTGTATCTCTTTAGGTTTTATGGCTAGAATATAGTGCATAAAGTAATCTTGAAAGCCTCCCAGGTCATCTGGGGACTAGCCGGGGTGCAATGCTCAACCCACCAGGCTTTTGTAATGCCTTTGAGAAAGAAAGCTGTGATATTAGGCTATCTAGATGGAAGTTAGTCTATAGCTTTGAAGGTGGGATCTATGTCCCAGATCCACCCTTCTAAGATCACGAGATCCTCCACTCCCATGTACATTATAGAGTGATGACTACTAACCCTCTAGAGCCAGTCCTCCCCAACACCATCTGGGTGATGATGTGGAGGTTAGGGTGGTGGCTGAGTTAGGGACTAGCTATGGATAAACTTTATAAAGGCCTTGAAGGCTTCCGCCAGGCATCCAACCCATCTATTCATCATGGACTGGTTGCTACAAAGCAAAGAATGTGTCAAAATTGAACATCTAGGTTCAAAAACTATCACATACACTTTTCCCCTCCTAAGGGGTTCCCTAGATTACCCTTTTCTTTTTCTCACTAGTGGATCTAGATTTGATGGCAAAAAAAATCAGAAAAATATTTTCTAGGGTAGAAAACCATTTCAAAACTCCAAAAAACCATATTGTAACTAAAATTTCCAAAAAGTATAGCGTGTTCATCAGAATCATCGCTCTAATACTAACTTATAACACCCTATTGAATTAAAAATGAAATTTTTTGTTTGTTTTTAAAATCACACACCACAAGGAGGTGTTACCACTGTGATCAGTATAAGTTTGGCCCAAGGCTAACCTCATACAAACCACAAGGCTAAAAGAATGACACAAATATAATACAATAATAGAAATATATTCAAATGTAAAAGAGTTAAACATTGAAATATGGAAAATACTAGAACTCAAGAAAGTCAAGCATCAATATAGAAAAGAAATGAAAATACATAATAGGGTCGAACTATTGGGTGAAAACATCAACTACTAGAGAGAAGTAGTTTGAGATACACTCTCTCCGGCCCCGACTCAGAATACAAAGTCATCACTTTGCCCCAACCAGGTTATGATACACAATAAAGTCCTCTAAAGCTTCATCATCTACCCATACAGACTTAGGAGGGGCCACTATTCGTGGAAATGAGTAGCACTCATAATAAGAGTGATATGTATAGGCTATTGAGTAAGGTGACAAGATAGTTAAATTAGGGCATAGTAATACATAATACAAATATAATGTACACAATAGATTTTGATATATCATTTTCCACTATCAGATTTTCAATCCATTAGTATAATATTTACACATCTCTCAAATTATATCCACGGGGTATTAGGGACCCCACTATTATGACCAGTAGATTGTTAACTATATCATCCACGGCAAAATACACCTAACCACTAAAACTAATACCATCTACGAAAAAATGCAGTTGGCCACTATTATAACTTGTGAATTGGTAAATGTATTATACTCTAGGGTAGGGGAGAAGGACAAATAGGGGGACCATGTGGGGAAGTGTCAGCTTCAAGCTCTGTTAGGTTGAAAGAGGAAAGGGAGAAGGGATAAAGTGGGGGGAAGCTGTGAAAATGGCAATGGGGTATATGACTGGTGCATGCTAGAGATTAGGGGTGAGGGTAGAAAAGGAAATAAAGGAAAATTAGAGGGAGAAAAGGGAAGAACAAGGGGGCTAGCGTGCATTTGGACTGTCGCCCTATGAAAGAAAAAAGAAGAAGGAAGTTGGAGCAATCAGGGGGAAAAGAAAGAGAAGGCAAAGAAGGGGAAAGGGGGAAATGACCCACACCTGCTAGGTCATAGCCTAGTCAGTCGGGAAGGAGAGAGAAAAAAAGAAAGGAAGAAAAAGAAAGAAAGAAATAAAGAAAGAAAAGAAAGAAAAAGGAAAAGAAAAAGAGGAAAGGAAAAAGAAAAAGGAAAAGAAGGTTGGTAGGGTGGTTTGGATTTTTGGAAATTTATGGGTAATAAATAATAATAATTAAAGTAATTCTTATTGGTTTAGAAATTACCATAATTTATTTATAATTTATTTTAGGTTAGATAATGAAATTAGCTTCCAAATCATAATTTTTAGGGTTATTATTATTATTATTATAAAGGGTGCATAGATTTAAATTTATCCGATAACCTATTATTTTATTCTTTATTCCTAAAAAAAAAAAGTTTTGGGTATTACACACCTTCTCTCTTCTTCCTCACTTTCCTCTCTCTCTTCTAGCAGCTAGGTTACATGTTTGACTTTTTGCACATCTTTCCTGAGTTACCAAGCATCTACAATGGTTTCATCTCTAACTAAACTCAACCTCCCTTACACCATCATGTCTTCTTTTACACCTTTGTTGCCAACACTCAACCATACCAGTCTTATCTCTCAATCTCTTATGCATTTCAACTAGCTCTACCATTTGTACTACCTATTATTGATTCATTTCCACTTTTTACCAGTTGTTCTTACTCCCTTCTTCCTTTCCCTTAGTGAATTTTTTCTCCATTTCCCCCTTATATTTAGAAAAACCATAGGGTTCTCTTATTTTATTCCTTCCTTATTCAAGTTATTATATCTCTTTTCTTCTTCTAATCTTAGATTTATTACTCCCTTATTTCTCTTAAGAAAGGGATGATTATGGTTTTGATAAAGGTTGAAGATTTTTGTGCTAGAAGAATTGTATCAAAGCAAGGTAGTTTAATCATTAATATGATAGAGGTTTTTATTTTTATTTTTGAGGTTCGATGTTCTTAATATATTTTTATGTTAAGTATGGGCCAATTGTATTCTAAAAATTGAAGATGTGGTATAGTTTCCTTCTAAAATTTCAAGCATCGTTAGTTTCTCTTGTTTTATGCATGATTTAGAATTTTAAGTATGATTTCGTTAATGCCTACATTACCACGTATCATTGTGATTCTATGTGTACAACATGTCTCTTTATGTGTTTTATGAAAAAATCACATGCTTAGATTAATATGGTAAAATTTGGTGAATTTTGGCGTGTGTATCACAAGTTTAGGTGTTGTTTTACCTAAACCAATTGATCAGTTCATTGAACCCATGGACTAGTTGTGTGAACAATTGCATGGTTTTAAAATTTTTATTGGCTGATTGCAAGATTAGTTGATTGGCTCAAGGACCATTAGACTGGTCCCTACGAGTATTTGATCCTTTTGTCAAACCCATCGACTGGTGACCCAGTAACTAAAGTGGTCTAGTATCCTCTGACCCATCGACTGGTTAGACCAAAATCATTGACTAGTTTCCTATGAAAAATCAACCAATGAGACAAACTAGTTAGCTAATCCACTGGTGTTATTTTTTATTCAGGTCTGGAGTGACTAGATCAATCAACTTGTCCTAGAGGTTAATTTGGTTGTCCAAATTTTTTTTTCTGCTAGGAACATTGTTTATTGTTGTTCTTCTTTTAGGCCTTTTACATTCATATACATTCACACAAGGCATACTAATACATCCATACATATAAGGTTTATAACATAACCCAAGCCTTAACCATATCCTTAACTAATATGACTTTAGGCTTGAAACACACTTATACGCCTCCTCAAAGGGAAGGGTTTGCTCAAAAGTTATAAAAAGAGTATAACTAGTCATATCACCTTATTCCTACTCCATTTTCCTTTTTCTTTATTTTATTAATTGAATATTAGTTATAATAGTAATAATAATAGTGTTAATAATGATCAAATATTAAAATAAAATATACTAATAAGGTATGAGGGAGAAGGGCACAACTAAAATGGACTGTAGGTGAGGGGGTGGCAGCAGCAACTCATGGTGGTGGTGGTGGTGGATGCTGTAGAAAGTAGCATTTTGGGGTTGGAAAATAGGTGGGGAGTTAGGGTTTTAAAATTGGTAGAGTTCCCTAGGTCAGGGATTTGTGGTGGTGGTGGCAGCAAGGGTGGTGATCGAGACTGAAAGGAGAGAAAAGGGAGGGAAGAGGGGGAAAATAAAGGGAAGTGGTGGTATATTAAGGAAAGGGAGGGTTTTTGTTGGCAGGAAGGGAGGGTGGAGGTAGCTGTAGTGGTGGCAGTATGAAGTGGTGCAGGTGGCAGAGGGAGGTGCAAAAAGGAAGACTAAGCTACCCTCATTGCATAGGTTGGGATAGAAGAGAGGAAGAGAAAGGAAGGGTAGGGGAATGGTCCATTGGGTATAGGGTGATGTAGGGAATATGAAGGGAGGGTGTGGCAACAGTGACGTGGTATGGTGGTGGCAATAAAAGATGTTATTTAGGTGGTGCACGTAAGGGTTGGGGGATGGTCGGTAGAGAAAAGAGATAAGATGAAGGAGTGTGGATGGTGTTTATAGGTGTAAGGGAAAGGGGAAGTGGAGAATGGAGGGAAGAAGATGAAGGGAAGGAGTTGGTGGTCGTTGTCTGGCATATAGGATGGAGCCACTACATAGCAAGGGGGATAGGGGCAGGGGTAGGTGATGGAGTGAGGCCTTATAGGTGGGAGGAGGACCATGTAGCGTCATGTCTACTATATGCATTTCAAGGAAAAATGAGGAAAGGAGGAGTGAGAGAGAGGAGGGAGGGTTGTGAAGCAGCCATATGCAACATCGCTGATCAGGGAAGAAGGAGGTAGGGGCAGAAGGGGAAATAAGGGAAAAAAAGGGAAAGAGAAAAGGAAAATAGGGGGAAGTGTGCCTGAGTTAGGCCGATTGGGGGAAGGAAAGAAAAGAAGAAATTTTGGTTGGGGATAGAGGAAGGAAAGAAAAGAGTGGAAGAAAGGAACTAGGTCACCACTGGGTACAACCCAACAGGCTAAAGGAGGGGACAGGAAGGAAAAAAAGAAAAGGAAGAAAAAGAAAAAAATGGGGTGGTAAAGTGCTTTCAAAATTTTTTAGACTTTTAGGAATAATAAAAATTAGTAATAATAATAATAATAAAATAATTATTTATTAATTTGGAATTTATTAAGATTCATTAATAATTTACCTTAGGTTAGAAAATAATGTTAGCTTCTTCAAATTAGATCCCTACATCATCTTTCTACTTTTAATACCATTATTATTATTATTGTTGTTGTTGTTATTATTATTATTATTATTATTATTATTATTATTATTATTATTATATTAGAAATGACATATATAATTAAATCTTATCCATTAATTTCTTATTTTGTTCTTAAGTCCTAAAATAAATTCTTGGCATATTACAATCACCCCATCCTAAAATACTTCAAAATGTGTAGAAAAAAATTAATTAGTATTGGTTTTGCATTAGGCTTGAAATTATAAAAAAAAGTATGTATTTTATGTATACCAATCAACTGGTTACCTAACCAATCAATTAGTATGCTCTGAAATCAATAATTCTACTTTCAACAAACCAATCGACTACTTTATCCAAACTGATATACTAGTTATCCTTTGAAATTAGATCCATTTGTTATTTACATTCAAATTCCTTTCTAATATTTATGAAAACTTTTTATTAGTATCCATTTGCTCTAATAAGCATACCTTGTTGATCTAGGATTATTTTTAGATTAGTGAGATCATTCTATGATTTTAATTAGTTGTATTTTTCCTAATTGGCACTTTTGAGACATACCTCACCTTCTCTATTTTGCCTCACCTATCCTTCTCTATTCTAGTATCTAGGCTTAGTGGTTGACTTCATGCACCCATTCCCCAATTTACCGAACTACTACTAGTAAGGAAGAATTAAAGTTTGAGAAATGTTGAAGGTTTCGGTTCTTTTCCATTGGAATCCTATTTTTGAGAAAAGGTTGGGTTGTGTTCTTATTCTTCTTATTATTTTTTCTTTGATTTTTAATGGAGTTTTGAAAGGGGATTTTAATGGGTTTGAATTTAATTCTCTTAGGAATCAATGTGTAATTATTTATACATCAAGTAGGAGGTTTTGTTCTAAAAGAATTACATTAGGGTAAGGTATTATTATCTTTGATATGAAAAAGGTTTTATAGCTTGCTAAGGTTACATATGTTTGGTATATTTTGTGTGAGCATGGTCTTAGTGAATTCTATAATTTGATCATGTTGTATAATTTCTTCCTAAAGTTTACATTATTGGATTTCTCTATTTTTTTTTCATGAGTTGGCTATTTGAGCATGATTCATTTAAACTCCTAAAGTATTATGTGTTCCTATGATTTTGTTTGTATGACATGCCTTTTTATGTGTTTTATGACATAGAAGCATGATAAGATTAATATAGTAAACTTTAGGTGTGTACCTTACAAGTTTGGGTTATGTTTTGCCTATAATAGTCAATCTATTTGTTGAAGCCATCGACTGGTTGTGCAAGCAACCACATGGTTTGGAAATCTAGATCGGTTGGTCATAAGATCAGTAGATTGATTTGATAAACAAATCCTTTGGTTCCTTTGAATAGTCGATTGGTTCACCAAACCTATTGACTGGTGGCCTTGCAACAAAAAGCTGTCTGGTCTCTACTTAGACCCATCAACCAATTGGAGCAAACCCATCAACTGATTCCCATAAATAATCAATTAGTTTTTCATACATATGGACTTGTGACCTTGAAACCAATAATGGTCTGGTCTCTACTTAGACCCATCTGTTAGTTAGATCAAACCTATTGTTCAGTTTCTATGAGTAGTTGATTGGTGAGACTAACTAGTCGACTGGTCTTCTACTATTATTTTGGTTCAGGTCTGATACGATTAGACTAGTGGATCAATCCTAAGAACCGATCAACTGGTCCTATTGTATATCGCCTGTTTTGATTGTTAATTGTTGTTATTTTCTTTGGCATGCCATATTAATACCTCCATGTAATTATAACATTTAAATCATGATTTCGACTATGATTAATTTAGAATTAATATGAATCATAATGGGGATATTTGGGACTTGAATTAGTTAATTTTAGCATCATCTTGAAACACCTAATTGTTAGCTTTTATGCCTTGTGATGTATTTAGTATTATCACTTGGAAACACCCAATTTGGTTAATAATAGAATTTATTTTGTTTGGTGTTATTACTTAGAAACACCCAATTAGTGTCTTTTATGCTTTTGATGTATTTGGTGTTATCACTTGGAAATACCCATTTGGTTATTTATTGATTTAATCTTTGATTTGTGATATCACATGAAATTATATAATAATGGAATGAGATTTTGTTTGAGCCATTTTCTCCGACTCTAGGGGTAGTTGATTGGGAGTTAGTAGGCGGATCACCCTGTGGTTTATATTTTTCACTCAGTACCTATTTCCTTCTTTATGGAGTATGTTCATATCTTTAAGGTATATGATTATACTATGGTAGGCTAGTATATCAATGGTGTCCAATACGAGTGGGTGATGCATCCCATGTACAAGCTCCCTGACACTTTATATTGTCCATTACATAGGTAGGTTTGGTATCACAAACTTTTTAGCTCTCGTGGTAGTTGTGGATAAGGTATCCTAGTACAAACTCCCTTGGTGTACTTCAACCTCGTGTGGTGGGTGTGGTATCCCAATTTGTGTTAGCCCTCATGACAGGAGCACTCGATGTATGGTAGGTGTGGTATCCTTAGAAAAAATCTCATTCAGTGTATCCTAACCCTTGTTGTAGGTGTGGTATCCCAACCTATTAGGCCTCTCGATAGGTGTACTGGATGTTTAGTGGGTCTGGTATCCTTAGAGAAAAGCCCCTTATATGCTTCCTTACCCCAACTTGTGGGTGTGGTATCCTATAGTGATTATTTGAGCTGCCATGCCTTTTTTTTCATCATGGACAACTATGCATGATCAAATGAACTATCATATTAACTAGAAACTATATCATCACTAAAGGGAGAATCCTAATATGGTTTATATTGTAAGGATTGTGATAAATTTATAGTATTCTTATCCTTCCATAATGTCTATGCAATCATGTCCTGTTGTATTGCTAGTAAGATAATAAGTGCTAATTTGTAATGATATGTTTATCATCTTGTTGTAATGTGACTTTAATGTGTTGCATAAGCCTTACCATGTTTTGCTTAGTATGTTTTACTAGTACTTCAACGTAATAATGCTATACTTGTGTGGTCACTATGATGATACAACCTTTGATCCAGAGAGTAGAGGATGATTTGCAGGGACATGACTCTCAGATAGAGTATATTGAGGGTGATGATGTGGACCATTACCATGCCATTACTTGGGTTGGAGATTTATGTTTATGATTAAGAGTTAGGTAACTATTTAGAGGTGTTTTTCCAACTACATTGGAAATTTTTTATTCTTTTAATTATTCAAACTCATGGCTCCATTTCTTGCATGTAGATTTGTTAACTATCGTACTCTTTCAATTTATATTATACTCTTTCCATTTATATTACTAGTCTTGCCTTTATTATCTTGTATTGTTGTGTCAATACTATGAGCATGTATCTTTTCTTTCTTTGTTGTGGTTTACCTTGCATTACGCATAAGCTAGGTGATGATGACTTCCCTCTCATGGTTGATGTGGCGGTAACATGCCTCACTTTTTTTTTTCTAACTCTTCCACATTGTCTTAAAAAAAATTAGTTTAAAAATTTGGGGTGTTACAAATATGGCAGCAACATTCCCTTATTTATTTTTTTAAACGCTTCCACATTGTCTTCAAAATAAAATTGGGGATGTTACATAATTCTTTTGTGTAATTTTTTTGCTAGATTAATAAACTGAGTTTGATAATCACCAATCAAATATTAAGGATTTATTATTTAGATTGGATACTTGGTTAATTTGAGTACTAATTGGATGTTAGGATAGTGTAGCTAATGCATAATTGTTAAAGTATAAATTCGCAAGTTGCAAATAGGTTAGTTGATTTGTAAAGAAAGATATTAATTTGATCTATGTTTAAAATTCTTTAGACTAACATAATTTGAGCAAACTATAATTATGGTTCTAGTTAGTTGCTCCCTAATTATTAATGCTACTATTAACTAAATTTAGATATTGTATCCTAGGTTATTAATTGGTAAGATTATAAATCTTGAGATGATCTTGGTTTATTTGTATAAGGGGATGGCAGGAAGTGGATATGTATGAGCTTCTATAGGTTAACATTAGAAATACTTTATAACCATTTTATTCAATTGATTAGTTGATATTCCTCTACTTAATATGTACTCTGTCCCATATTATCACATAAATATTAGTCAGTTATTGGTTTAATTACTACTTTTTATTCTTTTCATTTTTAGTTATTAGGTTTCGTAATTTGATAACTAGGGAAATTTATATAATAATAGAAATATATGAATTTGATTAGAGTCTTCATGGAATTAAATCCAAATCAGGACTTACTATTTAGGTGCGTGTTTAGGGTTTAATTTGGCTTGTCTACGACAACACATTAGATGCTCAAGGTTTTCTTCATTACTTTATATAGTTGTAGAATCTCTTTTTCATGTCCTTAGATTTTTTTTTCTATGTTAATTCATTTAATAATTTCATACTTATTCAAGTTGATAAATTTAGATAAAGAATATGATGACATTAACATTATTTTTTTAATTAAGAAATAAAGTATGATGTAAGTGGTGTGCTTTTGTGCTATCCATTTCATTCATTAATACTTTATTGATGATTTTTCTTATTATTTCTTTGTAATCCTTGTTGTGTATTCTTTAAAATGATAGTGTAGATGATTCATTTAATTAACATATGTTTTCTAAGTATTATGCTTGTGCCTTTTTTCCCTTTTTGAAAATGACACGTAAAGAGGAATGGATTGGCCTTATTGATGATTATTTTCATGATACAACATATTTTACCAGAGTTGTAGAATTTTTAAAATATGTATTTTAAGAAATTAATGGAAATCTAATTAGATTTCTGTGTATCAATTGTGTTAACATTGATTCTAGAACCCATGATAACGTGAAAGCAAACTTGATGACCTTATGGATTATAAGAGGTTATACTATATGGTTTGATCATGGTGAAGAAGAAAATGAGGAACAGTCTAACATTGATATGCATCCTCAAAATAATGAGAATGAAGACGACTATGATGATATAGATAATAAGATAGTGGAACTTTTAGAGGATATGTATCCTTATTATTGTACTTTGGCGGCAGATTTAGGACATATTAGAATCCTAAACCATGAATAAGAACCCAACTTTGAAGCGGAAGATAAAAAAAAAGTTGATAAATGACTTCTAACAACCTCCTTATGAGGGTTCTACAGGATCTAACTTATCTACCTTAATTCAATTGCTTCATTTGAAGTGCATTGGCAAATGGAGTAATCATTTTTTTTTGATAATGTTCCTTAAATTGTTATAAGGAAAAACATATAACTAAAGATATTGGCTTTTCATATGAGAATATTAGCTCATGTTTGAAGGGTTGAATGTTATTTTTGAAAGAAGATAGTCATCTTGAGAAATGTAATTTTTTTAAAGCTTGAAGATGGTAGCAAAGCAAACATTGTGGGGAAGAGAAGGTAAAAGTACATGAAAAAAGGCATGTTAAGATACTATGATACTTTCCACAAAAACCTTTACTTTATATGCTTTTTATGTCCATTAAGATGGTCTATCTAATGAGGTGGAATCATGATAAAGACAATGATAAAGATTTGAGGCATTGAACTAATGGGGTTAGGGTGGAATAAGCATGATGAGATCAATCTGGTTTTTGATTCTAAACCTCAAAATGTTAGACTTGCGCAAGCTAGTGATGGTTTTCTACCACTCAATAATGCAAGACCATCATATGGTAAGTGCTCTATGACCCTTATTGCATACAACTTACCTGTTTTGTTGTATATGATCAAACCAAGCATGCTTTTATCCAAGCTCATTCCATGTTTGTGACTTACTTTCAATTTTCATAGACCATTCTAAATTATGATATAAAATATCAGATTTCATCCTTTTTCCCTTTGATGTCGATGCCATCAAAATTTATTTATGTTATTTTTATTTTAGGTCTAGATGGTCCAAGGGATGCTATTTATATTTGTTTGCATGCTATAATTAATGAATTATATGACATATGGAATAATGGCATTCAAATAAATGATGCATCAAAGTGTTGAAATTTCAATCTCCATTCATCTCTTACGTGGACTATTAATGGTTTTATGGAATATGGAATATTTTATGGATGGAGCACAAAGGGAATAATTTCATGCCTTATTTTCAATAAATATACTCACTCTTTGATACTAGTTAATGGGAGAAAGGAATACTTCATGGGACTACTTGTAAAATATTCATAGATGGAGAAGAGAGAAGATGGTATTAATGGTACTTTTTAAAAGGGCACACGTCCAAAGCCTCTAATATGTGAAGAGATTCTTCACCTAATGCAAGATCTTGAAGACATCATATTAAGTAAAGGTCCTACTTTCAAAACAAATGCCTCATACAAGGGGAGACAAGATAATTGGAACAAGAAGAGTAAATTTTTTAGGCTTCCATATTGGAAATACCACTTTATGGCATACCCTACATGTAATGTAAATTGAAAAAAAATATATGTGATAGAATACTTGGAACACTACTTAATGTGTCAAATAAGAAGAAGGATAATTATAAATCTCATATTGGTTTGCAAGCAATAGGTATTAGGCTAGAGTTATATTGAAATATCCCAAAACTCTAACTTTGGATATTATGGCTAAATAAGGATTTAAAAGGAAAATTAATTAAATAAATTATTTTATTAAAATAAGAGGGAGTAAGTAGGGAAAAATCAAGAGGAATTTATAAATAATTTAATTAGAAAAAATTAGGGTGTTTTGCTAATTAGAATGGTAATTAGAAAAAATCTCTCAAAAATCCTAAATTAACCAAAAAGGGGAATTTAATTATTATTTTATTAAAATATTATTATTTTAAATATCTTAAAATACTAAAATATTTTAAATACCCTAACCCACTTATTTTTATTCTTTTTCCTTTTTCTTTTTCCTTCCTTCCTCTTTTTCCTTTTTCCTCTTCCTTCTTCTTTCTTTTTTTCCTTCCCTCCCCTGACCTGGGCCAACCCGACCCTGTGGCCCATCCTTCCCTCCTGCACTGCCCAAGCCTGCACTGCACCTCCCCTATTCTTTTTTTCCTCTCTTTCTCAGTTAGTCTAGTTTTCTTATTCTTTTTTTCTTTTCTTCTTTCTTCCTCCCTAGATCGCCCGGTCTCATCTCTTCTTCTTCCCCGAGGCATGGGTGGCGACCGAGGCGCTGCAACCATGCCTTCCGCCGGCCACCACATATGTGTGCCGTCCTTTCCTCCCTCTCCTGTCGCTTTCTTTCACTGTTTCGACCCCAACTGACCCTTTCCCCTCTCTTGAGTGCCCTGCCCCTTTCCCTTTTCCTCTTCCCTCAACCTCGCTACTCTGCCATGGCAGAACCGTGTTCACTGCCACCACCGGTTGTCATGCTTGGCACCTGCACCCCGTTGTCTTCTTCCCCTTGTCATTTCCCACCCAATTGTCATATAAATACCCCATAGTCAGCCTTAATTGGGTTTTTGATTTTGAAACCCAGAAATTGCCCCCTTCTCGCCGCTGCCTCATCAGATGAGCATTCCGTCACCGCCGGCCAAACCACCCATAGACCCGCCCCTTGCGTCACACTCTATTTAACTAAACCCCCATCATCCCTCGATATTCCTTGCATGAGCCACCCGACCGTGCAAAGTTTCCCTCCCAATGAACTCCTCCTCAACCCCCCACCCTTCACACCGCCATCCTCCACCATTTCCGCCACAACCACCATCCCTCACACCTCCCAAAAACACCTGCAGACTCTCCCCTACCTTTCCTTGCCCACCTTTTCCCCTTCCTCCCTCTCCTTCTTTTTTCTCCTTCTTCTAACACCTCCAACCACTACATCTGCGGCCATTGCCACCGCCATGCACCACCGTCGGTGCCGCCACTGTCCTTAGGTGGTGCTCTGACCTTCCCAACCACTAAACACATTTTATACAAGTATTGTCTATTTTATAATATTAATGATATTATATATATTATTAATATTAATATCATCATCATCATCATTATTAATATTAATATTATTATTATTATTATTATTACTACTACTACTACTACTACTACTACTACTACTACTTAACCTTGCTTCAGAATTTTCCTAACTAGTAATAATAATAATAATATTATTATTATTATTAATGGTTTATAACTTTAGTTTTATTATGATTATGATTTTCATTATTGTTACTACTATTATTATTAATGTTAGGGTTGGCCTATTATTATTGCTTTTATTATTATGGTAAATATTTGAACCCTTATATTACTATCACCATTTTGATGATTATTATTATTATTATTATTATTATTATTAATGTTATTGAAATTGAAGTTGGCATGTTATCATTTTTGTTACTATAGAAGAAGAATACTCAAGCCTTAATATTATTATTATTTATTATTCAAATATTGCTAATATTACTCCTAATGCATTTATTATCAACATTGTTACTATAGTATTGTTATTATTATTACTATTATTATTGTGGCAAAAACATTCGAACCCTTATATTATTATTATTTCAAATATAACTATTATCATTATTATCTTTAAAAATATTAGTACTTTGTTGGTACTACTATTATTATACTATTATTTTATCCATAACACTATTATTAGCCTTAGCCTTAAAAAAATACTAGGGTTTCTATTGCTAGGAGCATTAGTATTACTACTATTACTAATATCACTATTTTTGCTGTAACTAGTGTTAGTACTATTAATAGAAGAAATAAAGCTATTAGATTTAATAATGTAAATATAGCTATAAATATTAACATAAATCTATTTTCACTAGTAATATTCTAGTAGGCTAAAGTTACCTTAAATAATAGTAACCCTAATCTTAGAATAAAATAGGGAATAATAGTATTTTTGGTAGGAGGGAAACTAATCCTTAATTTTTCCCCCTTATAGGTGAAACTAGTCAAAACCCTAAGGAGATGTAGGAGCGTGCTCCAAGACCAGTGTCGTGTTAGGTAAGGGTGTAGCTAAGGCCTTATGTATGCTATATGTTTTTATATGCCTGGGATGCCATGTATATTGATATGTTTTGTATCTTATACTATTGTAATAACCGTTTATGTGTAGCGTAAATTGGAGTTGAGGTATGCTCTTATATTCTCTTATGGTATGTGTACAATATGTTTGTGTTTTGGATGGTGATATGATGTGATATGACCCTTTTAGGACATGAATACTAGGATAATTAATGTAGTGATATGGGGTGGAAGGATGAAAAAGAAAAATGGGGGAAGTAAGTGGACCAAGGGGAAGTAAGTTGGAAAAGGGGAAATAAATTGACCAAGGAATGTGGGATTGACCTAAATATCTCATGATCCTTGAGAAGAAGAATAAAAGGGGACTTTAAGTAAAATAAAGTAGATGAACTTTGCATGGGAGAATCTAGGGTTTGTATGGGAGAAACTAGGGTTTTGCATGAAAAACTTTGAGGGTTTGCATGAGATGAATAGAGTCCACATGGGGGCGAACTTTATGTATGGAAAGTTGCATTGGGGTACGAGGAAGGTAATGGAAGAGTTGCTTTGGTGATTGGATGCTTTGGGTGGAAAATAGTATGTGAGACAGTATAAGGGTGCATAAGAGACCAAACTAGGGTTTGGGGGTAAACCCTAATTTGAGAGGGGGAAAAGGGAAAATAAATGAGGATAAGTGGGGTATGAGGTGAGAGTGGGGGATTATCACGAGTGGGGCAAGCATGGCTGTCATAGGAAGTGAGAGTGGACGGTGAGAAATGGAGGGGTGACATGTAGAAAGGAGGATGCTAGGGTTGGCATGGCCATCTAGGGTTTGGTATGGTCACCTAGGGTTTTGGGGTCACACGTGTATTTGGGGGAGTAACGTGAGATGATGAGGGTCGAATCTACGGTATGTGATATGTGGGGCATTAAAATAGCTTGGGTTGAGTGAGGTAGAGGAGGATGGGCCACATAGGCCCAAATTAGGGTTTTCTAGAGAAAACCCTAGGGATGATTATGAATGGGCTTAGTGGTGATAGGTAGTGGGCCTTGACCCAAACACTTAGAATTTGGGCTTCTAGTGTGAGTAGTGGAATAAGGAAGGGATGTTGGGGTAGTTAGCAGGTGCCAGAATCTCAAGATACGGGAATTACCCTCTTGGGAGGATAAAAGTAGAAGATTGGTGACATGCATGTCAAGGGTGAAAAAAATATCGAATAAGACACTAATCATTTAAAGAGGAAGATTGTTGAGCCGGGCCCAGACCGGTCCACCAACAAATAATAGTGACCAGGAGCTGGGGTGCCCTGGAGATCGGTCCACCGACGAATAATAGTGGCCAAGAGCGTTTTGTCCTACATAATTTTTGGTCCACTAGCTATAATAGCAGGGGATTCCATGCTGAACAAACCAAACATAATGAAGCTAAGACATGAGAAATACGCTAAGTACTTACAGTGAAACACCATGTGAGTTAGGGCCATACCGGTCCACTTGTGAATAATAGTGGCCAAGAGCGTTTTGCCTTACATGATCGGTCCACCGACGAATAATAGTGGTCAAGAGCATTCTACCCTGTATGTATTCTGGTCCACCAACTATAATAGTGGAGTTCTCGCACTCGCATGGATTAATAAAGAGTATGTGTGGAATGAGGATATTGTTAAGAGAACTAAAGAACAAGTTTATCTGGAACGTAACCTAGCCTTATTATCTATATTATTGTATGTTGCCTATACAATCATGCTTGTGTTATGTGCCTTATATGTTTAGCCTTAGTTGCACGATTACCTTGGTTAGTACGTAGCATACTGAGCACTCGTTTCATGCATACTGATCATTTCCATGAGTAGGAGGCCCTTCTGACTTGGTACAGGTAGGTGATACTCTCTTCGATGCCTACGACACTTACGAGGCATTGGGTGGGGCTGAGAGTTGAGCCTGGACCTAGCCTGGGGATTGAGAGCGACATGGTTGGATTTTATCTTCCGTTTCATTTTTCCTGTATCGTTACAATTTAGTCTTATTATATTGTATGAGGTTTTCTATCGTTTGGAACTTGAAATCCTTACTTTTGGGTTGTACCTCTTTTGGTTACCACACTCTGATTTTCTATATGGTTAATGGTTTATTTCTTTTATGAATGCTCATTTTAATTATTAACTTGTGTTTGATGTTAATCCCATTCAGCCTTAGCACTTGGTACTAGAATGGTAGAATTGAACTGGTCTGGTACTAATTGTGGCGGTAATATCCCCATAATTTACATTTTTTTTTCACTTTTGCTAAACCATTTCATTAAATGAAATTTTTTAGTAGTAAATTTTGAGGGTATTACATACATCCAATCATAAATGGCTAAAAATAATGTTGCTTAAATCTTGTTCTACCCTTTCTCGAGAGGGAAAACATAAATTATGTAACTTTTTTAAACATTTGAAGTTTTTAGATGGTTTTTCTTCTAATATTTCACAATGTGTAAACTTGAAAGAATAATATTTCTGGATTAAAGTATAACACCCCCAAAATTTACCACTAAGTTGTTTTTATTTTATTTAAAAATTAGCGGAAGTAAAAAGCCAAAACCATAAAATTTGGGGACATTACCGCCACACTTAGTACTAGATCGGTTTCCTCCAAACGTTCCAATACTAAGTGCTAAGGCTAAAAAGAATTAAATATAATTTTCTCAAATTCAGACTTTATTTAAATTAGAATAGCGCTATAAATTCGTTACAAGAGTAAAATCCACAAATAGTGGTTACTAGAATAAAGATTATTCTAAACAAGGAAATAAAAAGGTGAAAAAAAACCCCTAAAATTATTTTCAGACAATCCTTACACTCTTACCCGATATTAGCTTGAATAGCACCTGTAATAGCTCTACAAGGGACACTACCTATTCAATAGGCAGAGAATCACAAATGAAACCCTTCAGTAATATGGTACTAAGTAACCATTTATACCAAACTGAAATGTAGGGCCCATATCCAACACATAATTCACGACGACATAAAATGGTAACATGTGTGGGCACAGGGATAACTATAAGCATCTTAAGGAATAATGTATAGTGCAACACCTCATATAAGGAGAAATGCATAGCACAAGGTCTATTCACTTAGCAATACCATAACATACCAAAAGAGAGACATGTATCAATTCTGAAATTATATTATAACAATAGATCATGATGATAAAAGTAACTCTTTTAGTCTTTCGAATTATATCCATATGAGTGTGGGAACCCCATTATTATAGTTGGTGGATTGGAATATACTTCAGGGAAAAACGAACCTGACTACTATTATTTTCCAATGGATCGATATTTGGGCACCCTGCACCTTGCCACTATTATTCGCTGGTGGACTAGTCTAGCCCCGACTCACATGGTGTTCCACAGTAAGTGATTAGTGTCTTCGCATAATTTATTAACATCCAATGTTTGGTTTATTGAGCTCGAGATCCCCCACTATTTTGGCCAGTGGACTAGAAAATACTTCATGGTAGAATGCACTTGACCTATTCTGTAACACCCTAAAGTTCACTATTTGTTTTTCAAACAGAAACACTTAAATTAAAACCCATGAATTCTGGGGATGTTACCGCCACACTTAGTACCGGACCGGTTCACTCTGACCATTCCAGTTCCAAGTGCTATGGCTAAGAAAAGATTATCTTTAATACTCAGTTTCATACATAAACCAAAAGTTTATAAACACGCAAATCAGAGTATGCATGATTGTTTACATAATTTGAAGTACAAAAGCAAGTTCCTTGAAATGGAATAATGTCTATGAACATCAAAGTCGATTATGAAAATTCATTACATAGAAGAAATGATAAAAATGGATAATAATATCATGAGAAGAGAAACCAGCCACGCCACTCCAAGAATTGAACCAGCCTATGGTAATCACTCAGCCCCGCCTAATGCCTCATGGATATCAAAGGTATCGAAATAAGTATCGCCGACCTGCACAACGTTAAAAGGGCTTCCTACTCATAGGAATGATTAGAACCCATAAAAGGGGTTGTTAGTACGCTACGTATTGAGCAAGGTAACAGTGTACTAAGGTCAACACATATAAGCATTTAATTCAAACTAGATAATGATAAAACAACATACGATCTTTTCAAAGAAATAATAAGCGAAGGTCATTTATAGTATGGATTAATTATTTAATTAATCTCTTATAGATACTCATTCCACACCATGATCTTTATCAAGTCCACATGAGTACGGGAAATCCACTATTTTTGCCTGTAGATCAGTCTTCAGGGCACTCCGGCACCTAGCCATATTATAGCCGGTCGATTGGTCATTTATAGGGTAACATACCCTAACCACTATTATATGCCGGTGGATTGGTCTAGCCCCTACTTGCATGGTGTTTCACTATAAGTATTAGTGCCTTTTATGTGTCTTAACATTTTTTAGGGTTTAGTTTATTTAGCTTGGGATCCTTCACTACTATAACCAGCGGATCGGTCACACATAGGGCAACATGCCATAACCACTATTATATGCCAGTGGAATTGTCTCCAAGACACCTCAGTACCTGGCCACTATTATGCCGGTGGATCAGTCTGGGGTCGGCTCAATACTCTTTCACTTTACATGATTAATGTCTTAAGTGTCTTATTCAAAAATTTTTACCCTAGAAATACATGACTAACTCCCTCTACGCTTATCCTCCAAAGGGAACCCGTCTCACATCGTAAGACTCCCGCACCTCCTAACTTGCCCCAACATCCTTTCCTCCATATCCTATCTCACATTAGAATTCCAACATTTTAAGTATATGGGTCAAGGCTCACTACCTTACACTTCCAAATCCACTCAACACCTCACTCTAGGGTTTTATCCCGAAACCCTAATTTAGGTCTATGTGGCCCATCCTATTCAATCTTACACAACCCAAATCCTTTTAACACTCCACACATCACAACCCATAGATTCCATCCTCATCATCACACTTTAATCACCAAGTACACGTGTGACTACGAAACCCTAAGTAGCCACACCAATCCCTAGCTAGCCACGCAAAACCCTAGATTGGTCTCCTATGTACCCTTATACTGTCCCACGTACTATTTTTCATTTAAGGCATTCAAGCACCCAAACAACACTTCCATCTTCTTCCTCACACCTCGAATCAACTTTCCATATGTAAAATGCACCCTCATGCAGACTTTACACACCCCATGCAACTTTTCAAAATTTTCAAGCAAAACCCTAAAACTCCCACGTAAAACCCTATATCCACCCATACAAACCCTATATTCCTCCAGGTAACCCTAGATTCCTCCATGCAACCCTAAATGCCTCCATGCCCCCTAGATTCCTCCATGCAACCCTTAGGTCAACTCCAACTCATTTCAATCCATATCAACATATTACCATAACCTAGCATGCATGTCTTATGGGCCACATCATTACACATTAAAAACACAACTTATACGTATTAAACACCTACCATAAAATATCAGAAGGACATACCTCCACTTCAAGTCATACTGCACGTAAATTAGTTATAACAATACATATAAAATACATCATATAACATGGCACATGAGAAAAGAGGCATGTAAAAACACATTACATACAAGCGGCCTTAGCTACACCCTTACCTAAAACGACACCGGTCTTGGAGCACACTCCTACGCCTCCTTAGGGATTTAACTGGTCTCACCTATATAAGGGACAACCTAAAAATTAGATTCCCTCCTACCAAAAATACTATTATCTACTAATTTATTCTAATACTAGGTTTTTGATAAAATAATAACATATTAATGAAAATGACATTAACTAATTACTAATTCTGCTAAAGATATAAGAAATAGTAGTAATATTGTAAAAGTTGATAATATAAGGTTTGAAGACTTTACCCTAATAATAATAATAGAGATACTTAAAGTTATAATAATAATGATAATATTAATAATAGTAAAAATAATAATAACGATAATAATAATGCTAAAAATGCTAATAATAATAATAATATGATTCGAAATAATTGGTGGGATAAGGGCTTTGACCCTTCACCAAAATAATACTACTAATAATATTAGTAATATTAATAATAAAAATAGTAATAATAATAATAATAATAAAATAATAATAGTAATTACAAAGTAGTAGCAGTAGCAGTAGTAGTAGTAGTAGTAGTAGTAGTAGTAGTAGTAGTGATAATAATAATAATAATAATAATAATAATAATAATGATAATAATAATAATAATAATAATAATAATAATAATAATATCATAAACCGAGAGTAAGGTAAAGTAGGATTTTGACCCTACTTTAAAATAATAATAATAATAATAATATCATAAACCGAGAGTAAGGTAAAGTAGGATTTTGACCCTACTTTAAAAAAAAAAAAAAATAATAATAATATATTTGAAATAATTGAAATAAATTAAAATAAAATAAATAAGGCTTGTACATATAGTGAAAAAGGGTTGTGAGGGTTTAGGGTTCCACCTTAGGTTGGTGGTGACAGGTGGCACCGACGACGGTGCAAGGCGGTGGTGGTGGTGGCCGGAAAGAGAGAAGATAAGGGGAAAAGTTAAGGGCTTGAAAAAGGAGAGGAAGAATGAAGGTGGAAGTAGGGGTGTTTGTGACTACCTACATGGAGAGGAGTAGAATAAGGGTGGCGGCGCACAACGGCGGTTGTGGTGGCCGAATGGGGAAGAAGAAGAGAAAGAGAGGAGGAGAGGGAGGAAGAGGAAAAGAAGAGTAGGGGAGATAGAGGAGATTCTGTAGGTGGTTTTGGGAGGTGTAGGAGGCAGTGGTAGTGGTGGAATTGGTGGTTAATGGTGGTGCAAAGGGTGGCAAATGAGGAAGAAGGGGTTAGTCGAGGAGGCTACTTTGCACAGCCGGGGTGGCTTGTGCAGGGCAAATTGAGGGATATGGGTGGTTTAGTTAGTTAGAGGGTGGAGCAGGGAGTACTAGGGTGGGAAGATCGGGCAGCGACATTGGCCGATGGTGGCGAAAATGGTGTCTGAAATGGAGGTGGTGCAAGAGAGGTGGGTTTCTGGGTAGGAATTCAAAAACTCGACCCTCGCTGATTATGGAGGGTATTTATAGAGCAAATGAAGTGGATGAAGTCAGAGGGGAGATGGGAGAATAGGGTAGGTGGGTGAGGTGCACTGACCAATGTTGGTAGCCAGTATTCGGCGCATAATCAATAGGCCAGGTTTCATAGCTTGCGATGGACTAGAGATGAGAGAAGAGAAAAACGTGCAAGAAGGGGGAGGAGTGGTTGGGCAAAATGATCGATGAATTCATGGGGAAGAGAGTAAGAAAAAGGCCGGTTAAAAGGTGAGATCGGAGGTGAAATTTTTGGCCCATTGGGGATGGAGTTGTAGGCATGAGGAGTTGGGGAAGAAGAAGAAGAATGAGAGGGGCTAGACCAGCCGACTAGGGAAAAGAAGAGAAAAAGAAGGAGAGTTGATCGGGTGGTGATGGGGGACATTTTAAAACAAAATGCGGTGTTCTGGACTGGGCCACATCGAAGAAGAAAAGAGGGAAGGGAAACGGGCTGTGAGAAAGGAGAAAGTTCAGCCGCGCGGGCTAGGTTGCCGAAGGAGAAAAGAAGGAAAAGAAGAATTGGGCCGTGGACGAGCCCAAATCGGGAAGGAGAAAGAAAAAGAAAAAGAAGAAAAAGAAAAGAATAGGAAGAAAGAAAAGGAAAAAGGAAAAAAAGGAAAAAGAAAAATAGGTGGGTTGGGTTAATTAAATTAATTTAGATATTTGGGATATTTAAAATAATAATATTTAAATAAAATAACATTTAATTCCCTTTTTAGGCTAATTTAGGGTTCTTGAAAGGTTTTTAATAAATTCCATTTTAATTAGAAAATCACTCTAATTTTCTCCAATTAAATTATTTATAAGATTCCTATTAATTTGGTCCTATTTATTCCCTCTTATTTAAATAAAATAATTTATTTAATTAATTTCTAAAATAAAATTCTTAATTAGCTAAAATACCCAAATTTTTCCTAATTAAAATATTTATTTATTTTTTCTTGATTTACCCTAATTAGCTACCTTTTATTTTAATTAAAATAATTTATTGAATTAATTTTCCTAATAAAACCTTATTTAACTATATTTCTTAAAATTAGGATTTTTGGGGCATTTCATATTCGCTGGTGGACCTGTCTCCTGGGCATCTTGCACCTAGCCACTATTATTTATCAGTGAACCGGTATGGGCCTAGCTTAATAATCTTTCACTTTACATAATTAGTACTTTATTTATGTCTTATTCAAGAGATCCATTTAATTAATTCAAGGGAAGGGAAAATTTCATGACTCTAGAGACACAAAGATATAATGGCCATGGAATTAAGCATTCTATATCGAGGATTATGGAACACTTAACTCTAGCATGTCCTTATATCACATCTAACACACATTACCATGTACGATTAATGATTAAGACACTCCTTCATTAATATGAGACAAATACCATATTACACCCTTATATTATTATTCAATGTCACTTAGGTCTAATTATGAAGACTTATTTAATCCATTGATAGGCCATATGCAAGTTATCGATTTACCCCATCATCCTTACAAAACTACTGAAATACCCTTTGTTTGTAAAACTGCTAAGTCACCCTTTTTCATTTGCCTATTTACTATATTACCCTTCATGTTTGCATTATTACCAAAATATCCCTTGTATCTGTTACATTACCAAATTATCCTCCATACTTATTAAATCATCATCTTTACCCCTCATACTTGTTAAATTACTAATTTACCCTTTAAATTGGTTAAATTACCATGTTACCCTTTATACTTAATTAAATTACTAAATTGTCCTTTTAATTTATTAAAATTATCAAATTATCCTTTTGGTTGGTTAAATTACCAAATTTTCCTTTTTATTTATTAAAATTACCAAATTATCCCTTCGGTTGGTTAAATTACCAAATTGTCACTCTTAGTTATTAAAATTAGCAAATTGTCCCTTTGGTTGGTGAAATTACTAAAATGTCCCTTTTACTTATTAAAATTACTAAATTACCTTTCCTTCATGCCAATTTACCAAAAAACCCTCTCTTTAAGCCAAATTACCAAAATACCCTTCTCCTTTTATTAAATCACCATTTTATCCCTTTACTTTTACAAAAATACCAAAATACCCTTTCTTCATGCCAAATTACTAAAATACCCTTCCCTTTTGTTAAATCACCAATTTACCCCTTCACTTTTACAAAATTACCAAAATACTCTTCCTTTTTGCCAAATTACTAAAATACCCCCTTTTTTAATGATTTACCAAAATACTTTCTTATTCACAAAAATTACCAAGTTATCCCCTTTTTCATGTGAAATTACTAAAATGACCTCTTTACTTATCCACTAACAATTTTATCCCCTTTACTCTTATAAATTTCCATTTTTCCTTTATTATACTAGTTTTTACTAAAATACTCTCACCACATGAATATTAATATACATGGTCCATATACATCATCCAACACCACCACCTATTCTCATTTATTATGAATATTCATTACCACCTACTTCATATACTTATTTAGGCTATGCCATTATATAAGAAAAAATAATAAAATGCCCCTAAGGCTTATATTAACATTATCTACGAAACAAATGGCCACATTAGCATATCATATCATATATATGCATTTAACATTATCATTAATGATGAGGCTCTTTCCACATGACACAAAAATTAATATGCATTTATTTTTCTCAGCCAACATGTTCCACTAAATACATTATGCTTAATAACATATATCATGCATATAAAAATATTTAAAAATTCTCATGTGCTAGCATATGTATATCCATGCATTTTAGTAAGGTATAATAGTTACCTTATTTCAAGCAATAATTAAACCTTATCGGTATCCCGCTTAAAGGTTTGAGCTTTGAATAGTAAAATAAATACCTAAAATTAATATAAAAAATTAGCATAATAGAAATAGAAAATTAAAATAATATTTTTTTTATCAAAAGCTTTAATTCTATATACTAATACCAACTATTTTTATACCTTAAAATTAACTAAGATTGGGCTAAAAATAAAAGGCAAGGCTCACGCTGCATGAGCAAGGTGAGCTATACGCAGGGAATTAATGGAGAAGAGGGACAAAGAGGAGGAGTGGAGAGAAGGGAAGGGATGGTTCGAGTAAGGGGTTTTGGGAGTGGGTGAGAGGGCTTATAGAGGGGAGTTATGGAGGTGGCTGGGTGTAGGGATGGAGTAGAGGTGTAGGCGGTGGTTGGGGGTGGATGATTGGTGGCTTAGGGCGGTAGAGATGGTGGCTGCAGGGTTGGAAAAAGTGGATGCAAGGGTGGTAGAGGAGAATATGGAAGGGAAAAGAAGAGAAGAAGGGAGGACCTATAGGGTCGGGTTTCTACCAAGGAAGGCAAGGTGGTGGATGTGGAGGTTCTAGGGAGTAGGTTAGTGTATGTGGAGGCTGCAAAAGAGGAAGGAGGGTGGGGACGGTGGTGGTGTAGGGTTGAGGCTGAGAAGGAGGGAAAAAAAAGAAGAGAGGGAAAAAAGGACTGTAGGGGCGAATGGGGGTGATGGGGTGATTTAGGGAGGTCTAAAGGATGTCAGGGAGGTGGATTTGGTGGTTGGATGGGTTGTAGAGGCGGTGGTTGAGAGTGGAGGATCAAAAATAGGGGAAGAGGATAAGAGGGGAAAGAAGGGAGAAAGAGGGATTAGCTGGCAGGGAAGGAAGGAGCTTAGGGGAATAAAATGGGTAGGGGAGAAGAAGAAAAGAAGAGGGAGAGGTTGTAGGTCAACTAATAGGGTGGCGGGTGGTAGGAAGAATGAAGAAAAGAAAAGAAAAGTCAATGTGAGGGAGGGTAGTGTTTATCTCAAAAATAGAAGGGAAAGAGATGGGGGAGAGAGAGGGAGAGAGAGTAAAGTTGTAGGAGGAGGAAGGTAGCTATAACAGGCTATCCATGGTGTGCTATGGTCAAAGGAGAAGGAAGGTGGAAAGAAGAAGAAGAAGAAAAGGAAAAGAGAGGCAGACTAGCCGAGTAGGGGAGAATAGAGGGAAAGTTGGCCGGCTTGCTAGGGAGAGAAAGGAAAGAAAAGAAGGGGGAGATAGGCCAGGGCTAGTCACACGAAAGAGGGAGGAGAAAGGGTGAGGAGATGATCTAGTGTCCTAGCGCAGGAATGAAAAAGGCTAGTGGCCCGAAGAAAAAAGTAAGGAAGAGAAAGAAAGAAGGAAAAATGTGGAGAAAATAAAATTAAAATAAATTTTGAAATAAAAGTATTTAATATTTTTTATAGATAAATAAATTTAATAATTTAATTTATTAGAATTTAATATTTTAGTTTAAAAAGGATAATTTTAGTAAAATATTGTTCTGAAAATTTATTTAAATAAATGAGTATGATAAAATAACAAAATATTTATTTAAATTTATTAAATATTCATATCCATTTTTATATACTCAAAAATCCATAAAATAATCAAATTTGATAAATTTGAAAGTTAAATTATCACAAATGAGGGTTATTTATTAAATTTTAAGTTTTAGCTTTTTAGGGGATTACACTAAGAGCCATGATCATCATATTCTCTTGAATTGTGTGGCCTTCTTATGAAGGATGTGTACAAACCACTTCTTGAGTTGTCTATGTTTTTTAAGGATTTAGGTTTGAAATATTTTAATATGGAATACTTGATATGTCTTGAAGAACAAATTCCAATAGTCATTTGTATGTTAGAGAAGATTTACCCACCGAGTTTCTTTGGTTTGATGTTGCATTTCTTAGCTCATTTAGGGTATAAGGTTATTCGATATGGATCTATAAATTCTCATTGGATGCATCTAGTGGAAAGGAATCTATACACTTTTAAGTCCTTGCATATGTAATATGGCTTATCCAGAGGGCTTTATTATATAAGGGCATATAGCAAAAGAATACATGAATTTTTGTTCAAGATATTTGCATAAAGTAGAGATAAAGTAAAACTATCTTGATGAAAATTATGAGGATGATGATGTGAATGTCTCTCCTAAATTATCCTCTTTTACTAACAAGGGAAGAGGACTTAGTAGTGTTATAACCAAAAGCATAGATGTAGATGATTTAGAGCAGGCTCATATGTATGTTCTTAACAATTATGAAGAAGTTCAACCATTTATTGAATAATTCACACCCGGAAACTCTTTCCTTTCCATCCAATTTTATTTTCAAAGTAACATATCAAACATTTGTTATCTTTACTTGATTACATAATTTATTATCAAAATCAAGAAGACAATCTACTACAAGTTTCTTCCAATGAATAGATTAGAAACTTTACTAAGTGGTTTAACAAAAAAAAGTAAGTTTTCCAAACTATTCAATATTCAACATATAGAGTAATGTGATTTCAGGTTTGTAAGAATAGGTTGTAATAATCATATATTCATTAGATTGAATATTTGTATGAAATAGATAAAATGAGAAGATAGAAGCATTACTCTCATTGTCATGTGGTCCATCAAAATATGTGACATGCTTTTATGGCTATGTAGCAAATAGATAATGATTCCACACCATATCTCATATGGAAAGATTGATTGACCTAAGCAAATTGAATGCTATTACCAAGGGGCCCTGTCATGGACTAGGATTGAAGAAATTTCTATGATCCCCATAGAATTGTTAAAATATTCATGTTAATGGCAAGACAAATGATGTGTTGCCATCATCATCAACTTCAAGAGCTCGCTCTAAATGCAAGTCCAGTATTAATAATGTCCTATAGCTCCAAGGGGATCTGTCCACCCTTACCCAATAAGGATGCTACACCATAAGGCGAAACAACTACTACCCCATGTGGAAACAACTATGCCAATGATGAAGATGTCTCACAATCTAGTCTCATGAAGCTTACAAGTGGAGGTATGAAACAATAAGCCTTCTTTTTATACTTAATTCCTATTAAATTTTCTAATAGTTTCATGTAATAAATAATTCTTCTCAAAAGATTTGGAAGCCTTAGGTATTAATAAGTGTCAAAAACTGAAAGGACTTAGCAGTGGAAACAAGCTAATTGTGACATTTTTAATTTCTATGCTTTTAGAGATAATATCAACAAGTGGAAGAGGTGTATTAGTAAATTAGATCGTGATTGAATATTTTATTCAGATATACTCTTGGGATGTAGTTGAAAAAAGAAAAAAAGGGACCACCTATGGATTGTAATAATGGTAATTTATTTCATATGTTAATTTTGATATTTCATTAACTTTTACTTGTGCAACTACAATTTTTTTTTTCATATTTCCCATATAATATTGTCCTTTAACTTGTTAGTTCTTAGTCCCTTTTGATTCATTACTTTGGTGTGGAAGGATAAGTTCTCCAATGATAACATGTAGAATTAAAAAAATTCTACTCTTTATCACATAAAAGACTTGTGGAACAATTGGAGGAGAGAAAATAATAGAACTATTAAAGGCTTGGATGTTCATAAATAATTATAGCTTAAACCAGCTACGACTAGGAGAAATTTGATTAGGAGTGGTTGTCAAAATGTTACTATCACAGTCCAAAATTTGTGGTTAATCACTTATGAATACTTAATTAGAAATATATTTATATATTTGATTACCTTACTATTCTTGAAACACCCCAATTTTTATGAGATAAAAATTTTCATTTATTGAGTTAAGTGCGAAAGTTAAAGAAATAAAACAATCGGTGTTTCCACCACACTTGGTATAAGTCTAATTGCCATTACTATTCTCATAGGAAATGCAAAGGCAAAAATCATTACTTCGCTTAGATTAATAGCATGATTACAAAATTAGAGTAGAGATATTATCAGATAAATTTGGTGCTAAGAAAAAACAATATCAACAATTTACAAAACTCAATAAGAAAGAAATACAAGAGGACACAAGCTTCCAAGAACAACCTGAATTAAAATAACAAAGGAGAATTAGATAGTCCTACATTCTCAGACGAACCACCAGATTCAATTGAGCTCAAAAGATGATCTGTAAAGACAACTACCCATTGAATAGGTGGGGACCAACAAAAGGAACCCTTTAGTACAATGGTACTAAGTAACACTTTATACTAAACTAAAAAGAAACCAGCATTGAATGCATGCAAGGTATTAAAATATACATGGTATAAAGCATCAACTATACAAGCATAATTTAATCATTCATATAGACACATATAACCAATACATCATACAAATCATACTTATTCATCTAGAATTAGCTGAGAATCACCAATGGAACATCCAAACAATACTCTTTGTAGTATAATTAGAGACACATCAAACTCAAATACAAGATAATAACCACATACCACACACCTCATCATCAATCCTGGCAAATCTCAATGACACTTGTAGGCTCACAAACATATGTTAACAAAATCCATAACATCATAGGCAAGGTACAAAGGAATAACACCAACCACAAGTGGGCATGAAGGCTACTACTAAAACACAAGTAGGCACAAAGGCTACTACTGAATCATAGGTAGGCACAAAGGATGCTACAGAAAACATATATAGGCACAAAGGCTCCTATTAAAACACAGGTAGGTGTGAAGGCTACTACCAAACCACAAGTAGGCATAGATGTTGCTACCGAAACACAGGTAGGCACAAATGCTACTACCGACCAATCCAATAATCTAGTGATCCAATAATACATCAATCATTTTCATTTTTATTCTCTCAAGGGGAGGTTACATCAAACCCAGAGACACTAATGTACTTTATTAATACAAGATCTCAAGGAAATACAGCGTCGTATTGACTATCAATTGAAGAATGCAAAGTTATCCTGGTTGTATTAGTACACAAAGGTAACATATCACCCAACTGACAAGGACACTTAATTCATAAGTATGCATACCCTCTCTCAGTATGTAAAACAAATATAAGATAAGATTTAGGACATGGTTGGGGCACTAAGGCACACTAGGGGAAGTCTACAATAGCCATGTGCTAAACCACATCTCTAGGGTAGTGATCCCTAAAGATCTACTATTTTGAATCTTGAAGACTTTCACTTTATGTAATAGTATTTTATTAATGTAACCACGAAATTACATATAAATCACATAGATTCGATTCCCATACTTAACCATTTTTTCTTACTTCCAATTATTCGAGACAACCATAGTTAAGCTCGTTACCAAGGCCAATCATGAAAATACACTAAGACCTTCCTAGGCTTAGTTATTCATATTTGGCTGTATTAGGTCAAAAAATGACCAAAATGCCCCTAAAGTCAAAATTTACACTAACAACCTTGTTAATTACTAAATCCATTTTATTTATAAAGTTGTCATGAGAAGGAAAAATAATAATAATTAAAAAAATTTATCATGTAGTTACATTTATAGATAAGCTAAATGACAATTTTATCTTAATTCTAGATTTTGCTTATAAAATCCTAGCATACTTATCCAATACATCCATGATCATGAAATCTTATGCTTATAAAATATAATACACATTATATCTGTTGGTCATGGTAAAAATCATACTGCAGGTGAATTGAAAAAATTTCCCTAAGGGCTCACATCCCTGATTAATATCCCATAATTAGATTCAAGCATACTTAACCTATTATTTATATATACTTATCATATCAAACACTTTCTCATCATTAAAATCATAATAATTATATTATCATACCCACAATATTTTACATAAGATAACAAGCTTATCTTATTAATTTTTAGGATAACACATAATTGTCAGTTAATAAATCGCTCTTAACACAATTCATACGTCTAGACCTTCATGTGCTATCATGCAACATTTATCATTTTATTAAATTATAATGGTTAAAATATAGTAACATATTTAAGAAAACTCATACACCATAACTTTAATGCGGTACTATGCAATATCTATCATTTTAGTAGAGTATAATGACTATCTGAATTCCAATAAAATCCAAAAATAGTAGTATCATACTAAATACTATAAGATCCGTTAATCAATGCTCTTACCTAAAAATAATACCAAAATACCAAATTAATATTTTAACACAAAGAATAATACTTATACTAATAAAATGTTTATATTTATAAAATGATCAAAATATCCTTACTTATTAATAAAATATTTTAAAATTTATTTTATAGCCAAATACAACTCACAAGATGAGAGGGTTATATGATAGGCTCAAAGATTATAGCAGAGGGATAAATTAAGGTAAGGAAGGGTAAAATGGAAATAATAGGAGTCAAAGTGATGTTTGGGTTGTGTGGAAATGTGGTGGAATCTATGATGGAGCTATGGTTAAAATTTTGTGTTTTTGGATAAGGTTTGAGGGTCAAAAAGGGGATGCATAGCCAAAATGGGAAGGCTGCATAGACGTGTGGCAAGAAGTGCGATATCGGTCCAAGAGGCACTGCCATGCTTAACAACTGGTGACACAGGCTAAAAATGAGTAGGTGGGCACGGGTGTGCAGCAGGTTGTGTCCAAGCCGTGTGAAGGTACATGGAAAAACTGTGCTGGGTTGCATGGGCATGCAGGTAAGGGAAAAGGATGGTGCAAGGTTGTGTGTGTTACCATATATGAGTTGTACACCTCACAAAATGCAGTGGTGCACAAGGAAAAAAGAGAAGAAGGTGACACTGGTTGGCAACGATGGTTAGTGATGGTGAGGGGGACTGATGGGTGGTTGAGGTGGTTATTTTACTAGGCCATGGTGGCGCTTGGTAGTTGTGGTGGTGCATTGAGATTGTTGGTGGTATTAAGTCAAAAGAAATAGGGTAAATCAAGGAGGAAGAAGAAAGTGGGGATCAAGGGTAGTTAGAGATAACCAAAAAATGAGGTGTGAAGGGATAAATATAAAAGTATGGTGGTATTCAAAGTGAAGAGGGGCATAGAAGGAGGCATGGATGGGAAAAATAGCAGGGGTGGTTCACGAGGGAGGAATGGAAGGGGATGAGATGGTGATGGTAATGGTAGTAGATGATGATGGTGGCTACAATAAATGTGATGGGAGATGGTGCAAGTTGTAAGTTGTAGGAATAGGACTAGTTAAGTATTATGGTGCAAGGACGTAGCAGAAAAGAGAAAGAAAATGGAAAAATGGAAAAAGGAAAAAGGATTGTGGTTAGCTTTAGATACTTTTTGGATTAGCCAAAATAGGTAGGTTTAGTGAACAAATTTAGCGAAATTAAGATCAGTTTACGAAATGTAATTCATCCAGGTCTAGGGTTAAGATTAGGTTAAGATTTTGATATTGAGAAATTTTAGTTAAGGATAAAGTAAAATTTTCTCAAGATTAGACTCAAATTAGGGTATTAATAATATAGGATTAGTTTTACCAAAATTTTAGGTTATTATAATTCTTTTCTTATTTATCTTATAATACAATACATTTATACAACAAAAAAGCTAAATAAATAGTAATAACTACTTCAAAATGGATAAAAAATGTCTCCATCCCAGTTTCATTAAGCCTTATTAAGGGATTTTCTATGATATAGTATATATCATATATATTTAAATGGTTGAAAAGAAAGAGGTAAATTTTTCTAAGATATTACCTTTTTTTTTCAATCCTTATAGATACATTTTTTTATATTATATAGGGAGGAAAAGATGGAAAAATCTAAATTATGGCACTGTTTTTTTTTTTGAAATCCATAAAAGGGATAACTATAACCAAGGCTATAGACATTCGTGTATACATATTATTATCTAACTAACATTATTTTTCCTAAAGGCTCAACTTATTAAGGTTTAAGCTATTGACATGTCCCTTACTCATGTTGAGGTTACTGAACATGTGCATGGGGTGATCGAATAAGGGACCATGTTCCTGGATATATTGGTGGAGTAAATCCTAGAGACATTATAGCCCTTACAAAGGTAAGAAAAAAAAATAAAAGATCTCAAGGTAAAGGATGCTTATCTTAAAATAGAAGAAGAAGATATTGAGAAAAAGAGCCAAGAAAATCAAGTACTAAAAGAATGAATGAAAAAATGTGAATCTATCATGGAGAATAATTTGAAAAGTGCACAATTTGGATGCTTGATTTAAATTTAAGAGACTATGTATAATGATATAGATGACATGCTTTCTTCTCCATGTACATCAAAGGTTAATAGGTGCCCTTGAACATGAGGTTGGTAAAATTCTTAAATGTTTTAGTCATTATGAGTATGATTCTAACTAGTTTTCTAATAAGCTTAACTAGCTAAGTTAGATCTAACTAAATTCAAATCAACTACGTAAGGTTCCTAGGTATGAATCAAAATCATCTTCCTAAGGTCTTGAAAACTTATTTGGGTTATCCCATAAACTAAGCTACATTATCTGCTTAGGAAAAGTAAATTATAAAATAGGTAAATTAGACACCAAACTTTAACTATGATACTAAAATAGGAAAACCAACTCAACCTTCCATGCTCGTTGGCTACAAAATTTGGTGGCTGATGTGGGACTTGATTTATCCTTAAATTAAGCCTAATCTAGATGTATGTATGGTTTATTTAGTTGAGAATTAAAGTATTTAGTGTTCTATTTTGAAGATTACCAAATTGAATTTGGATATATTAAGTGATAAAGAGGATGATTAGGGTTCAAGTTTAATGGAATCAATGATTAGGGTTATGGTTAAGGATGATAATGGTGTGAGTTTTGAATGAAATTTGGAATTTTTTGTGTTAGATTAAGATAAAAACTCACTATAGATTAAATTACATAGAATTGATGAAGATAATAACTTGATAATGACTTGATGATGACCCACAAAGAATCTATGAACAAGGGTTAGAACTCTCAAAGAGATTAAAGGTTGAAGAGGACTTAAATTTGATTGTTCATTTATTTTTGTCATATATGATTACACAATATTAAAGAGTAATTATCACTTCTTCATTATAAACCTCCTCCAATTAATATAATCTAAAAATAATGATAGGAAGAAAGTAAATTACACATCAATCTTTAACTATGCTTAACCAAAAGAGGAAAACCAATTCAACCTTCTATGCTAGTTGGTAGTTGTTTTTGATGGCTGATGAGGGACTCAATTCATCTACAAATTAAGCTTAATTTAATGTCTTAAAATACCAAAAACCTTTTCCCAAGACCAATTTTTCTATGGGCCAAAATCAATCCCCCTCTACCTTTATGTTTTTGAAAATCAACTCCAAAGTTCAAGTTATGGCTAGTTGGAGCTTTATGGTTGTCTCCCAAGCCATATTTGAGCCATCAAATGAGGGAAAAATTAATGGATTAAATTATAACTTGTCTATAATGTATGACCTAACTTATTAATTTTAGCTATATTAGAAGAGTTTTAATTTCTTCTAACATTAGAAATTAATAAGCTTATTGTAATAATTCAAGGGAGATGCTCATACATCATGTATAGTATTAACAAAGAATTGTTAATGACCAAAAAATAACACATGCATATATTATGAATATATATGTATAGTAGTCACATAGACCTACGTTAAATACTATCATAGTAGAAGTTAGGAATTTAAGATAGAACCAGACCTCTAGGGATAACAGGTCTTTATCATATAGTTATGAATGATTCCAAAAATATTCAAGAAGATTAAATCACAATATCAATATCATTAGCATTTAAACATCATGGGACACACTACTATCATACAAAAGATTTGTGCCTCTCAATAATTAGATGTTTCCGTTAATATTTCTCTTCTTCACTAGAATCATTGATCATAAGGGTTGTATGTTTAGTTCTTTGCATTACTCTCTTTTATATTGAATTTTTCTTTTTAATTAATAGTTTTATTTCATACTTTTTTTAGCCCTAATGGATGAATAATTAAAATGTACATCTAGTAACATCTAAGTGGATATATTTTTATAAAGGTTGTTGATTTTTAAAAGCTAACCGGTGGTGGCATATACATTATGTAGAGGTGAGATTTTTTTCTCGTAATAATGATCTTGTAATTATGTATATTTTTAAAACAACCTTTAATTTTTTTCATAATTTATGTTTGCTCTAATGGTTAAATTATTAATATTTGCATCGAGCATCATTTAAGTGGATATATTTTTGTAAAGGTTATTGATTTTTAAAAGCTAATTGTTGTGGTAATATGTATTGTGTAGAGGCGAGTTTTATCTTGTAATAATGAAAAGTTAATTCTTTAGTTCTAATGTAAGTTTGAAACTTTTTGATTGATTTCGTTGGGTTGTCATATATCATTGACAATTGAGAATTTATTAGTTGGATTTACTTTTTTTTTGAGTCATTTGTTATCATATGTGTCTTAGAGGTATTGTTTGGATATGATAGGGTTAGAGGGTAAGGTTTATGTTGTAGATGGTACTCATTATAGATGCTGCCAACATGGTTTAGAAATAGTTTTTATATTTTGTTAGAAAGTAATTATTTAGCATGATGTGTTTCTTTTCTTTTGATATGAATTGTCATTGATTATTTGATACTTATATTAATTATTAGTTTTATATTTCTATTGTTGTAGATCCATCTCATTTTGACAAACCAACCAAGTCTATTATGCCCGGTCAATGGAAGAATTATTTTTTAAGCAACTGCTAATCATGATATTTTTGCAATGCAACGACATCCTGTAGCTCTTTCATAATATATTTTCATTTAATCAAATATTTTGTAGTACGGAACATTTCATACAAACTAGTTATTTGAATATTTAGTTGAATGTTTGCAAACAAATTTTTAGAAAATTATATTCGTGTGTTAAAATGGATATATAAGTTTACAGGTATAAGGCTTGAGAAGATTGAAATGGATATTTATTATAATACCTAGAATTTTTAAGTAACCTGAATTTTAATTTATCAATGATTAATCTACCCTATTATCCTAACCTAAATTATATCCATCTTATTATAATAAGAAACTAAATATATATTAAAACACCTATTTCTTTTTCATCTTTTCCTTTTCCTCTCTTTTTCCACTCACTCGATCCCCTTCCTTTCTTTTACCCCTTCTCCCGTGTGGAACATTGTCTATAGTCAATTCTTACACGTCCCTCACCCCTACCAGCTACTAGACCATCCCCTACTGCCATCCACTCCTACCTACTACGCTTGAGGGCTTAAGTTGAAAATTTTCTTCACCCCATCACCATATCTCTGCAGGATATATACATACTTATCCTCCAAAATAAATGCTCCTACCACTCCTCTTGTTTCTCTCTCTTTTTTCTATCACTTGTGCGCCACCACTTTCCTCTTTCACTACCCCTTTATAGAAGCAAAAACCACCATAAAAGGCCCCCTCAACAAGAAAAACTAAAGCAATCACATCCCCACTAGTAGGCTTTGCCATTTCTCCCTCACTAAAATTAGGCAAAGCCACCATAACCTACCCCTTGTAAAAACCAAACCACAACGCCTACCTCCTTCATTTAGCCTTTTTTATCACAACACACCCCCATCTTCAACTAACTCACCCTTGTCTTTCCTCTCCTTGTTCACTAGCAGCTTAACCCTCCCCTTTAGTAGCTTTGGAAGAAACTTCCCCACCTTCCTTTTGGCAGGTTTAGTTGAAGCCCCTTCCTTCACATTGGAAACTTTGGTTGAAGCCTTCCCTCTAGTGTCCATTCTTTGGTTGCCCAATCTTCTTCCCAAACAACACCCTTATTTGGTTAACTTTTATTCACCCTTTTATCCCCTATTTTATTAATCATTTAATTAATTTTGTGGTTTTATTTAATGATTTTTTATTATGCTTTTTATAGGTAACTTTCCCATGGTCCTAAAAGAGGCTGAATAAGTTTCATAACCTTAGAGACCAGAGTCATTTTTTGAGGATACTTATCTTATTCTACGTCTTTGATTGCTAAGTGTTATATATGATTTTATGTTGTAACGTATTATTGTGATTATGTGACATAAAATATGATTGTTGACATTATAGCAAGTGGTTGGTATTATATGATAGGAAAGAACAAGAAATGTTCATATGATATTGTTATTTTATTTAGAAAAACCATCGGTGTGAACTATGGTTATATCATGGGCTTTATTTATGGCATGATGAATTTGAAATGATTAGGGTAATGTCTTAAAATAAAATGTGGAATGTGGAAATGATATTAACAAACTTAGAAGATTCAAAAGAAATAAAGGTTATTTTATCAATAAGTGTGTCTTGGTTAGCATGGGTTTGATATAGAAATCATAGTATTCTAAGATGTTATACAATCTAAAATTTCATAAGTAATCTCTATAAAGTGTTTGGAATAGTTGTGGATTACCTAAGATAAATAAAGTATGAAAATGGGCTAATTTGGAAATAAGAACCTTAAACCAAAAAGCCTATTATCATAGGTGCAAAAAGTTAGAGTTAGTCCACAAATGTTGGCTATGTTTTTAATATTGGCCATTTAGGAAGGTATATTGAATTTGGTAATTTTATGAGCCTCATGAAAAAAAGTTATGATTTACTTATGAAATTAGGGTTTTGGGATCATTATGAATAGTAGCTTTTGAGATTGGGTTATTATTATACAAGTGGTATGTAGGATTTAGACCTTGAATTTAGGGTATGTTATTAGTAATAATATTTGAGGAATAAATTATAAATTTAGTGTGAAAATAATCAATATAGGAAAAGTTATGCCAAAAGTGTGAAATTAGGGTTTGAAAAATAAGAAACATAACTCTAGTGAGTGACTTCACGATCTGCAAGATGTGCTGGCCTATTTCAATGTGTTATGTACCTATAACTAAATTATGAATAATAAATCAATCATTTAGTGTGAAAGTTCACATGGGTAGGGCTAATTTGATGTTGTTCTAATGTATGATATTAGTGGCTCACAAGCATTTTGCCCTAAGAAGGTTATGTTTTCAGATTCATTTCACCAGATGATAATAATATCTTAGGTGTGTTGCACCTTAGATGCTACTTCATCATGAAGAGCAATATGAAGTGAGTAAAATTGTAATATCTCGTCCCAAAATTCTTTAAATTATATTTAGAATTATGTTAATATAAAAGAAATGAGTTTTGGTTTTCAAATGAGCTTGAAATTCTAATAAAAATATGAACATTGGCATACCGATTGACTCTTTTACATAACTGATTAAATAGTGAGCTAGGATAATTTATATTCTTATCCTTGTCAAACCAGTCTACTAGTTTGCCTACGATTTTAAATCCATTTCTAATTTTGATTCTAATTTCTATCTAATGATTATGAAAACTTTAAATTTGAGTTCATCTATGCGAATGAGCATGTTTTATTGTTTGGGATTATTTTCACACTAATTAGATCATTATATGATTTTAATTAGAAATTTTTTCCTAAAAAGCTACTTTTAAAGGGAAACCTCCCCCTTTTCTTCTCTCTCACCTCTCCCTCTCATTTCAAAAAGATGAGGTTCTAAGCTTAACTTCGTGCACTCATCCCTGACTTTTCAACCCACTGCCATGCCCATCTCTGATTGTACTCAACCCCAATCACTCCATTAAGTCAACCATCACTTCTTGCTTGCCTACAATCAACCTCATAAGTCTTATCCCCCTTTTCCATGAGAATGTTAACAGATTGCCCTTATACTTCTCATTTGCTAATCCATTATCATTGCTCACTTGTGTTCTTGCTCTCTTCTCACTTCTCCTTGTGAAAATTTCATTAAGTGTTGAGCACCCTTTCATTTTCCTCTCTTATTCCTTCTCTAGAGAAAAAACAAAGGTTCTCTTTGTATTTCTACTGTTATGTTTCAAACATTATGTTCCTTTCTCTCCTTCTAATCTTGGTTTTAGTTATCTCTTGCTTTCATCAGCACAGAAGAACTAAGGTTGAGAAAATTTGGAGATTTTAGCTTCTCTTTTAACACCCTATTTTTGAGTCTAAGGTGGTGTTTTGGCTTCTCATTTTCTTGGTTTTTAATGAATTTTTGGAATGTGATTTTAATGGTTTATACTTTGATTCTCTTAGGAATCAAAGTTCTGTAAGATAGGCCATCTAGTAGGAGTTTTATGCTAGAAGAATTATTTTAAGGTAAGGCATTCTTATCTATAACATAATTAGGTTCTATGGTATATTGGGGTTCTATGTGCTAGTGTTTAAGTGAGTAGAATCTAATTGTGTTCCATGTTATGAGCATGTGATTTTATTCTGAACAGTCAATGGGTTTGTCAAAACCATCTACTGGTCCTACAGACCATGTTGGTTTGGTCTCTACTTATACCCATCGACCGTTGGACCAAACTAGTCAACTAGTTACTATAACCAGCCAATCGGTGGTTAACCCATCGATCGGTTTCTCTCCAAGTAAAAATATGTTGGTCTCTGCTTAGATACATCGACTGGTTGGACCAAACCCGTCGATCTTATGAAAAATCGATCGGTAAGGTAAACCAGTTGACTAGGGCTTTGATTTTTTTTTGGTCAAGGTTTGGTACAACTAAACCAGTTGACTAGTTTGAAGGATGGAATGATTGGTCTAGCTAGAAGCTGCATGGTTTATTATAAATTATTATGTTTCTCTTGGTCCTTTTATGTTGATACTTCCATGTATTTACAACATTTTAATTATGATTTAACCTATGATTGAAAAAATTTAGTATGAACCACTATGATGGTATTTGGGATAAGATTTGGTTAAGCTTTGTGCCCCCTCTAAGTACCCAATTAGCAGCTTTTATTTCTTATGGATGAATTTGGTGTCATCATTATACACCCAATTGGTGGCTTTAATGTCTAGTAATGTGTTTGGTGTTATTACTAGAAAACACCCAATTTAGTTATGTATGGAATTTGTTGTGATTTGTGATATCACTTATACATAAATTAATGGTTTAAGATTTTGTTTGAGCTTTTTTATCCGCCTCCTAGGGTAGCTACCGAGAGTTAGTGGGTGGGACTCCCTTTGATATATATCCTTCACTTAATACCTATTTCCTTCTCTACCATGTTGTAGTCGGTAGGGGTATGTGCATATCTTTTAAATATAGTATTATACTATAGCATGCCAACTTGGCATTGATATCCAATATGGGTGGGTGAGGTATCCTAGAATAAGCCTCGTTATTCTACTTCAACCACATATGGTGGGTGTGATATCCCGATTTGTGGTAGGTGCACTCGCTGTGTTGTGGGTGTAGCATCCCCAAAGAAAGCCCCTTCGATGTATTCTAACCTTATGTTATGGGTGTGGTATCCCATTGTGATTATCTTATGCTACCATAACCTTTGTTTATGGTAGAGAATTGGGTGTGGTCGAATGAACTATCATACTAACTGGAACTTTGGTGGCAACTAAAGGAGGAATTCTGATATGGTTTACATTTTATGAATCACTAGTATTTTTTTCATGCTATACTTCAATGATTTCTATAAAAACATGTTATGTTATATTTGAGCTATATCATTTTGATATCAATATGCTGTTATGTGACTTCAATATGCTACATTTTCCTTCCATTTTTTAGGTAGTATACTTTACTAGTACTTCATTATTCTGGCATTGCACTTGTTTGGTCACAATGATGATCCTAATTTTGGTCTGAGGAGGAGAGGACGATTTGTAGGGGTATGACTCTTAGTTTGAGTATGTTGAGGGTGCTCCATGGGCCATTGAGGGTCATTACTTTGGATTTAAGGTTTATGACTGTCCCTAAAAGTTGCACTAACTGGTTTTAGTATTTTTCCCACTACGTTAGGATGCTTTTGTATTTCAAGTTATTTAAAATCCACATTATCGGAAAAAAAAATTTATGGTGTAAAAATTAGAGGTGTTATAAACCTAATAAACAAGAAACTAATGATTTATAGTTAAAGAGTACGTGAGTCATGACCAAGGTGATGTTTTATATATGTTCGAATGTATGATAATAGTGCCTTAGGAGCATTTTTTCCTTGAGGAGGTGATGCTTTCAAATATGATCCACTAAATGATAATAGTGGCTCAGGTGTATTGTCCTTGATAAGGTGCGTTAGACCATTCCACTAGTTTAGGAATATTGGGTTCCTTGAACTTTACATACATAAAAGAATGAAAAAGGTTATATCTAATAAGGGACTTAGATTTGCATTTACCTTATGAGACTTTCAATACTTTATATGTGTATTTATCATCTGCTATGAATGTATGTTATTATATGCAACCATGATTTGATAGTATTATTACATTGCTCAGTATGTAGCATACTGACCATCCTTTTTATGAGTGTTGCTCATTACTACGAGTAGGGGACTCTGATGCTTTTGTGTAGGTCTTTGAGGACCAGCTAGATGATTTTACTACTTTTAATGAAATCTATGGGAAGAAGTGATTCTTTATCTACTTTTTGTTTAGTCAAATATTTATAATATCTGAATGATGTTTTTATCCATATACCTTTTGGACTCTTTGTTGCATGGCATCCCTTAGTTTATATCCTATAATTGTAATTAGGATTTTATATCATAACTCGTATATGTTTTTATAAAAGTTTATTTTATTTCTAGTAACCTTGATTTGTTAAGAATGGTTTTAGCCTTGTGATTGAGGTATGGATAGTTTGGTTAACCAGACTCTTATCAATTATAATGGTAAAACCCCATATTTTGTGTACATACCTTCATTGTAAATTGAAATTTTATAGTAGTAAAATTTAGGGTTTTATAAGTTGGTATCAGAGCTCTTGGTTTTGATTACCGCATTTTGAATTTAGTTTTCAAATGAACCCTCGTATTATTTCATTGGTTTATCTCATATCTTTAGCAAAACTTGATTGTTCAAAAACCAGGATTAACTTGTGAGGAATTCAGAATGGGTAGGCTAGGCAGCCTTTGAATGTGTTTATGTGTACAATGTGTTAGTAAGTTATGAATATTTTCCCTAATGTATATTCTATCATGTAGCTAGTTGTGATGACACTTAACTATCGCATTGGTCATTTGGAGGAGACCTTATAGATGTTCATCTAGTTCATCCAATGCCCGCCTCTGCCACCACCACCACCTCTACATTACCCATAAGAGGGTATTAGAGAAGACAGGGTTATGGGAATCATCCCTCAACCTAGGCTGAAGATGAGCACCTGATCATCCTGGAGGGATGGATTTGTGATATAGAAAGGACATTTGAGATAGTTGACTACCCACTTGCTCGGAAGGAGAGCATTGCAACTTTCTTCTTGTGAGGAGTTGGCAACACCTGGTGGGTCGGTTGACATGCTCTAAACAGGTAACAAATGTCCTGGGAGGACTTTAAGGTGGAGACTCATGTTATGTTTTACCCCAAGAGTCTTAAGAGGAATAAGTTGAAGGAGTTCATTTTGTTGACTCAAGGGAGCTTAATGGTGAGGCACTATCATGCTAGGTCCACAAAGTTTCTAATGTTCGCACTAGGAATTGCATCTAAGTAGTCAATGGTTGTGTCCTAGTTTGAGCTAGAGCTCCACTTTAGCATCCCATAGATTATGGGTGTTGTGAATTATTAGGACTTAGCCATGTTATAAGAGAGGGAGTGTATTGCTGCTACTCTAGATCAAGAGAAAGCTTCCATTCTAGGTAAGAGGAAGCCAGAGACATAGGGTTATAGAGGAAGAATCCATTAATAGGGAGGCGGACCTCTAATGCATCAAAAACAAAGTAAAATCTAGGCTCCAGAAAGTCAGTTTTGACACCAGGATTAGTCAAGAGATCAGGGTAGATCAAGGGGTTAGCTAAGGTGCTTCATGTGTTGATGTTGTAGTTAGGATCATCTAAGGTAAAGTTGTCAAGGCACTCTAATTTGGTGTAGGACGTATGGTCAGCTAGGCTATCACTCTTTTTAGTGCCAGCATTAGTAGGGTTAGTATCAATAATAGGGGTAGTTGATATTGCAACAACAATCCTTACAACAACGACCTACCAGCTACAATAGCAATAGTAAGAGAGGGCACCTACCCCTGCCACTAATCAACTTAAGGTGGCTAGAAGGGGACTTTAGGGGCCTCAACCATTTCCTTAGGGAGGAGGATAGACCTAGGGTTCTTGAGGGTATCGTGGAAGATACTAGGGAGGAGTGTCAGGCAGACGTTTGAATATCATCATCTAGGAAGAGGCTGACACACATTTGGATGTGGTCACTGGTACGTTCTCTATCCTTTCTTTTCTACCATATATGTTGTTTGATTTGGGGGCTTCTATGTCATTTATATCTTCTTCTTTCATTACTAGAGCTACTTTGTCACCATTTTCTTCTCTATCATTAACTATGATGTTGCCTTTTAGAGGCTGAATGGATTGTACTAGGCTCTAATCGAATATGGCCTTAGAGATAGATGGAATAAAATTTCTAATAGATCTAATTGATATGGACCTTTATGATATCAACATTATCCTTGGGATGGATATGTTAGGAGGTACAAGGTAATGATAGACTATGTCTAGGAGCGAGTTGTGTAGTAGGGATCTTAGGGTACTACAGTCTCTTACCAGATATATAAACCTAGACTTATGATGGAATTCTATTTACCCATATGCTACAATCTTTGGTGTAGATGGGTTAACTTTTATATTAGAGTGGGGTTTAGAAGCTGAACAAGTACGTGTCAGCATTAGAGGATATTTTGATTATTTGAGGGTTTCTACATGTATTTCCTCAGGAGATTCCAAGTTTGTCACCTGTACATGAGATATAATTTACTATTGAGTTGGTACTAGGGGTCGAGACTATTTCAAAGGTGCCTTACCGGAAGGCACTAGTAAATTTTAGGGAGTTGAAGACTTAGTTGGAGGACTTGTTGGCTCATGGGTACATATGCCCGAGTGTGTCCCCATGAGGAGCACTAATTTTTTTTGTGAAGAAGAAGGATGTGAGCCTTTATCCTTGCATCAAATATTAGGATTTTGACTAATTGACGATGAAGAATTGCTATCCACTTCCAAGTATCAATAATTTATTTGACTAGATTTAGAGTGCTTTAATATTCTTGAAGATTGACTTGAGGTCAAGATATCATCAATTGCGCATTGCTGAGGTAGACATTAAAAACACAACCTTCTATACACTTTATGTGCACTACGACTTTATGATGATGTCTTTTAGGCTCACTAACACACCCTTCCTCTTTATGGACTTTATGACGAGGATTTTCTGGCCATTCTTTAATTAGTTTATTTTAGTTTTCATAGATAACATTTTAGTTTACTCGCAGATTAGAGGGGAGCATAAGCATCATCTGTATATGATTTTGTCACTCCTTAGAGAGCATAAGTTATATGTCAAGCTCTCTAAGTCCAAGTTTTAGCTTCAGAAGGTTTTTTTAGGTCACATGGTGTCAATAGGAGTTGTCATTGATCAGCCAAAGATTTTAGCAATAACTAAGTGGAAGGCACCCACTAGCATCCTCGATGTAAGTAGTTTCCTAGGTTTTGATGGGTACTACAGACGCTTTATTCAAGACTTCTCAAAGGTAGATCATCCCTTTAAGAACCTTTTGAAAAAGATTATAAGGTTTTAGTGGGATGATGACTATGAGGGAGCATTTCTAGAGTTGAAGTGGCACTTGATTATGACATCAATTTTAACTCTACCATTGGGATCGGAAGAGTTTAACGTCTAGAACAACATATCGAAGCAGGGATTAAGTTGTGTTTTGATGCAATAAGGTAAATTAGTGGCTTATGCTTATCATTAGTTGAAGCAGCATGAGTAGAATTACTTGGCACATGATTTATAGATGGTAGCAGTCGTCTTCAAACTGAAGATCTTGAGGCTTTATATGTATGATACCTAGTGTAGATTCTACACTGACCATAAAAGCCTTAAGTATATATTCATTCAGAAGGAGTTCAATATGAGGCATAGGAGATTACTAGAATTAGTGAAGGACTATGATATCAATTTAACCTTCCACAAGAGTAAGGTCAACGACGTTGTAAATACCTTAAGTAGGAAGAAATCAAACTCTTTGAGTGCATTTATGGTGACTAATCAGTTGTGCTGGAGGAACTTGGAGGGATGGGGATAGAAATAATGTAGCGTGGTGATCTTGAAGTCCAAATGTGTGCTTTAACAATTATGTTGATGGGTTTTGATGAGATTCCAGTAGCTGAGCCTGGGGATTTTAAGTTTGAGAGAATTTGGAGGAAGATTTAGGATGGTCGAGCTGAGGTTTTCCAGACTCACGAGGATGGTAGCATTCACTACAATGGGTTGATGGTGTATACCCTAGAGATAAACTTATTTGAAGCACCAGATTTTAGAGGAGAGTCACTGTTCTCCATAATACATCCACCCAATAGGAAATAAATTGTACAAGGATGACAAGAGGTTATATTAGTAACCTCGCATAACGTGAGAGGTAGTGGAGTTTGTGTCAAGGTGTCTGACCTCCTAGAAGGTTAAGATCTAGCATTGGAGACCTACAGGGTTTGTGCAACCTTTAGATATTTTGAGGTAGAAGTAGGACTCCATCTAGATAGATTTTGTGAATGGGCTTCCGAGGACTCATAGTAGTTGTGACACGATTTGGGTGATCATGGGAAGGCTAACTAAATGAGTAGTGTTCATGCTACTGAATTCAACTTAGAGTATGGATAAGATAGCCAAAACAAATTTGAGGTTTGTCAAGAGTAGGCATGGTAAACCTACTAATATAGTCTCTTATTGGAGTTCTAGTTTTTTTTTTCTTTTCTTTTTTTACACTTCTAGGGGAAGCTCTAGGAGGTTATGGGCATGGGATTGAGGATGAGTGCTGCCTACCACCTAGCTATGGATGAGCATAATAAGTGGATGATTCAGACACTTGAGGATTTGCTATGAGCTTGTGCTTTAGATATTCGAGGTATTTAGGTGGAGTGTTTACCTTTGGTTGAGTTTTCATACAGCAATAATTATCATATTAGTATAGGGATGGCACCCATGGAGGCACTGTATGGGTGTACATGCCAGATGCCTTTATGTTGGAATGACATCAGCGAGACTGTTATATATAGACTGAAAATGATTGAGGAGATGACTAAGTAGGCTCAGTTGATCTAGGATAGGATGAGAGCATCTTAGAGTCGTCAGAAGAGTTACAACAATCATAGGTTCTATAGTGACAGATTTTAGCTAGGGGATAGAGTTCGGTTGAGAGTTTCACCCACTAAAAGGGTGTAGAGATCTGGTAGGAAGGATAAGCAGAGCTTGAGATATATTGGTCCTTATGACATTCTTGTTATGGTTGGAAAGGCTGCATACCGCCTAGCACTTCCACCAGAGTTGGCCCAAGTTCATAATGTATTCCACATTTCTTAGCTAAGGAAGTATGTCGTAGATCCATCCAACGTGATTAGACTGGATGAGATTGAGCTTGACAATTCCTTATCTTATGAGGAGATTCCTTTGCGGATTCTTGACACTAAGATTTAATAAACTCTAATGAGTTTAGTTCTACTGGTGAAGGTTCTCTAGGGCAAGCACGAAGTAGAGGAGGCAACCTAGGAGACAGAGAAGTTGCACCCTCACCTCTTTAGCTTAGGTGTGTTAGGTTTCAGATTCTCTCACTTTTAACATGGTAGTCCTTGATAGTACATTAGCGACTTCAATAGGATCGACCTTTAAGATCATCTTCCTCACATCCTTTTTTTCTTTTTCTCCAACCTAAACTTCTTAACTTTGGGGGAAAATTATCATTTAAGGGGAGAGTGATGTAATACTCTAATTTTTTTTACTAACCCTAATATCAATTTATTGATAATTAATCTATCCTATTATCTTAACCTAAATTATATTCATCTTGTTATAATAAAAAACTAAATATATATTAAAACACCTATTTCTTTTTCCTCTTTTTTCCTTGTAGGTCTATCCCCTTCCTATCCCTTTTCCCCCTTCTCCCATGTGGAACATTATCCATCGACAATGCTTAATTTTCCCTCACACCAACTGCCTACAAGGCCATCTAATACTCTTATCCCCTCCCACCTCTTACACCATGAGGGCTTGGGTTGAAAATTTTCCTCACCTCCCTTGTCGCCTCTCTACAGGATATATATACATACTCATCCTCCACGTGAAGTAATCCTACCACCCCTTTTATTTCTCTTTATTGTTCTGCCACCTACGCACCACCATTTCCCTCATTCACTGCCCCCTATCATCCCCAACAACCACCATGAAAGGCCTTAACGATAAGCTAAACCAAAGGAACCACACCTCCACCGAGAGTAGTTGCCATTTCTTTCTTACACCACTAGGCAGAGTCACCATAGGAATCCCCCTTGCACAAACCAATATCACCGATGCTACCCTTTCACTTGGTCATTTCCACCACAATGTACCCCATCTTTGGTTAACTCCACTGCTCCCCTTTTTCTTCCTTTCTTTCCTCTCCTTTCTGCACCTTTTTCTCCTATAGCCTAAGCCGTTCCTTTGGAATCTTGGGCCAAAAATCACCTACCTTCCCTTTGGTAGGTTTGGTGGAAACCCCCTCCTTTAGTTCTACAACTTTAGTCAAAGCCTTATGTCTATTTTCATTTTCTTATTTGCGCAATCTTCTTCCAAAATAACACCCTTATTTGGTTTGGTTTTCTTCCTCCCTTTATGCCTCCATTTCCTTAATCATGTTCTTAATTAGGTGGCTTAGTCCTAATGATGTTTTATTATGTTTTTTTTGTTGTGATTTCCCTCTAGTCTCGAAAGAAGCATAATAGGTTTTGCAAACTTAGAGACTAGAGTCATTTTGTAAGGATACTTATCATAGTTTAGGGCTTTGATTTCTAAATGTTATATATGATTTTATGTTGTGCCATGTTATTGTGATTATGTGACATAATATATGACTGTTCTCACTATGACAAGTGGTTGGTATTATATGATAGAAAGAGCATGAAGTGTTCGTGTGATATTGTTATTTTATGTGGTTGTATCATGGGCTTTATTTATGGTGTGACGAATATGAAATGATTAGTGCAGGGCATTTGGATAAAATGTGGAATATGGAAATGGTATTAACAAACATAGGATATTCACATGAAGTAAAGGTTATTTTACATGTAACGGTGTTAAGTCAGTATGGGTTAAATATGGGAATCACAATATTCCAAGATGTTATATAATCCAAAATGTGAAAATTAATCTCTTTGAAGTGCTTCCATTAGTTGTGGATTACCTAAGATAAATAAAGTATGAAAATGGGGTAATTTGGAAATAGTAACCTCAAACCAAAGAAGCTATTATAACATGTGTGAAACATTAAGGTTAGTCCACAAATATTAGATCTTTTGTTAATATTAGTCATTTTAGGGAGGTATATTAAATTTGGTAATTTGATGAGACTATGGCAAACGTTATGATTTACCTATGAAATTAGGGTTTTGGGAGCCTTATGAATTGTAACTTTTGAGACAAGGCTATTATTGTATATGTAAGACATGAGTTATAACTTTTATTTTGGTTTATGTTATTATTAAAAAAATTTGAGGAACACATACTAATTTTTGTGGGAAAGTGATCAATATGGGAGAAGTTTTGACAAAAAGTTTGAAATTAGGATTTGAGAAATAAGGACCTTAACTCTAGAGAAGGACTCTATGGTCTGTGGCATGTGATGGATTTTTTTTTATAATGTTTTATATACTTGTAAATCAATCATGAATAAGACATTAACCATTTAAAGTGAAAGATAATGTAGGTAGGGCCAGGGTGATATTTTATATCCATTCCACCAGATGATAATAGTGCTTTGGGAGCATTTTTTCTAGAGAAAGTGATGTTTTCATATCCATTCCACTAGATAATAATAGTGGTTCAAGTGTGTTTTTCCTGAGAAGTTGCTTAAATTCGTTCCATCAGATTAAGAATAGTGGGGCCCATACTTATCATGAATAAGAATATGACTTGAGTAACCTAATGGACATGAAACTAATGATTTAAAGTAAAAGAGTACGTGAGTCAGGACTAATGTGATGTTTTATATCTATTCCATTGGATGATGATAGTAGAGCGGGAGCATTTACCTAAGGAGGAGAGGTTTTTAGATCCGTTTTATCAGATGATAATAGTTGCTAAGGTGTGTTGTACCTAAGAAGGTACTTCAGATCATTTTACTAGTTTAAAAATATTGGGGTCCTTGAACTCTACATATGTAAAAGAATGAAAATGGTTATACCTAATAAGAGACCTGGGTCGGTATTTACCTTATTAGACTTTTCATAATTTATATGTATATTTATCATCTGTTATAAATGTATATTGTTATCTGTACCCCTAATTCCAATAGTATTGTTAGCTTTCTTAGTATATAGCGTATTGATCACCCTTTTTATAGGTGTTGCTCATAACCACAAGTAGGGGAACTTAACGCTTTTGTACAGGTCTTTGAGGACTAGTTGAATGATTTTACTACTTTTGATGAATGTATATGGAGGAATGATCCTTTATCTACTAGGTGTTTAAGTAAAGAGTTATGTTATTTGGATAATATTTTTGCTTAGATATCTTTTAGTCTATTTGTTCCATGATATCCCTTAGCTTGTATCCTATAGTATAATTAGGATTTTATCTCCAGCCTCATATTCATATTTATAAAATTTTATTTCATTTCTAGTCACCTTATTTTTATTAAGAATGGTTTTACCCTTGTGATTGAGGTAAGGATGGTTTTGTAAACAAGGTTTTTATTAATTACAGTAGTAACACCCAATATTTTGTGTATATGACTCTGCTATAAATCAAAATTATTTAGCAATAAAGTTTGGGGTATTACATATATGCATATAAGTGTTGGGTATGAATGAATATTGAAATGTCAATTATATTCTTGAATATATAATTACAACATTTGCGACCATAAAATTATATCATTAATAATGAATGGAATTTAGTAGGGACAAAAAAGTTAATTGTTATTGTTGTGATATTTTTTTTATTTAATTACTATTAAAAAATTAGTTGTTAATATTATTTACAACCACATATTTTGTTTATCACTATTGCTTTTAGAGATCAACATTATATGTTATACTTATTATTTTTTATGACTAATATCATACGCCGTCCCTATTACTTTCAATAACCAATACCATACATCTTTGTTATTATTTTTAGTAACCAGCATCATAAGTCATTGCTATAACTTTAGCAACCACCATAATATGTCGTTCTTATTGCTTTAGTAACAAAATTTTTTTAGTTGGTCGTTAAAGCCTCTAGTGATGGAGTAATAGCAACTATTAAAGACAACTAATTTTTTTTGTTGTTATTGACATTAGTGGTAAAAATTTGGCCATTAATGAAGAAAATTGTTGGTCATTGAAAGCTTAATTCCCTATAGTGTATTATAATATATTTGACTATAGTCTAATTTGATATGATCTGATAATTTCCTAAATAAAGTGAAGAGAGTAAGCCCTAACTCATCGATCATCAATTTATAAGGTCAAAGAAAATAATAGCTAAATATAGAAAAAAAATGAACTAACTATATAAAGATATGGACGATGGACATTATTGTATTTATTCAAAATTTCATTAAACACATCGAAAGGAAAGATAATGAAGGAAAAAATAATTTCTAAAATAAAGATAATTCAAAAAAAATATTGGGACTTTTTGATATGGGGATAATAGGGGTAGAATTTTTTTTACTATTTTTTATCTTTTATATCAAGTATTAAAAAGAATAAAAATGTTTTTATAAAACACCCTTTTTAGATCAAATTAATATCTAAAATGGATATCTGTCTAAAACAAAAATATTCAATTTCATAAATATTATACAAAATATGTAAAATACAAAAGTAAATTTTCCACCCTTATTATCTTGGTACCAAATGAGCACTTATATATATATATATATATATATTGTTTTATCTAATATTGAAAAAGGATTATTATTATTATTATTATTATTATTATCACAATTGATATTTACGTTATTTATTTATTTATTCCTAAAATGATAAAAAAATGAGGTTAGAAGAGAAACACTTCTGATTATACTACTATCTAAAATAGACAAATGAGTGGATGATGATTTAATGGAACAACCCACCATAAGAATATAAAATATTTAAAAGGGTGGTAATCAATATAAATGACTTGTAGTATATCGATAAGATATGGTAACATGGCCATACTCTTTTGTGGGGAAAAAATCAACTGTTTTATATAAGAAATATTTAAAGATTAATATAACTATACTATATTTTTATAATAAGAAGTTTTTAAATATATATATATATGCTCACACCTTTTCTTTAAACTATTAGTTTTTTTTATGTATAATTTTTTATTTCACTGACACATCTAAATTGTACTCTTGAAAATTAAGTGTGAAACATTTTAAATTTACAAGAGAGTCGTTAAAGACCGATATCATAATTATTATACTATAATGTTGAAAGAGAAAGAGAAATTTGAACTTAAAATCTATGATATTCATGAGTTAGTTTTTACCACTATACTAAATTTTAAGATATTAGAACATTACTCCTAATTGCTAACCATTGGATAAAATTTTTGGATATCATGTGTAGGATAGCCATTGTACCAACCGATCAACTATTAATGAAGTCCTTCCTGTCAAGAACTGTTTCAAAGGATTTTTTATGTCCGCTCGTTGAAGATGATAAGCAGGCATATGCAGTCCTCCTAAGCGATATGCAGTCCTTCAATCCAATAAAAGCACGTGAGAAGTTCCTGAATACGCATTTGGTCGATCACGAGGTCCTTAGGTGGTTATGATGACGCCATTTGTATCAGCAACGACATCATTGACCAATGACCGTCATACGACACTGAAATAATAATACCCCACCCGTAACCGTGTGCCAGCCATAGAACTTTCAACTAACGTGATAGCGATAATATAAAAAATTGGAAGAAAGGAGAATTTTAGTTCAAATCGACTACTACTTCCTCGTTGAAAATCCGTTGAAGCCAAAATAAAGTTTGTCCAATACAAGGGTACCCGAACAGAGAACTCTGAACTCGAGAATTTTATGGTGAAATGGATCTCATCGAAGAGCTCCAATATTTTCATTGAGTACTTTATATTACTTTTGTGGTTTGATAATGTTCATATTTGTAGAACGTCAAGCTAGCCCTTAGTATCTTGCGTGATAAATTCATTTGGTAAAATGAAACAAAATTATTTTCATCGATTTTTATTGTTCCCCGTAAAATTATATATTTGAAGTCCAAGTAATACTTTATGAACGGCTATGTATAGGACACTTGTGGTTACTGCACAAGTTGATAGCTCATGTTTTGTTAGGTAGGGTTGTAAGTTTTGTGGTCACATTCTTGTTTTGGTTTCATTTTCTTTTGTATGTTTCTCAATAACAAGTATTGTGGTTTTAGTTGTTCAAACTTATTGAATTATGTGCTCCTTTCACTCCATAAAAAACAAAAAAACAAAAAAAAACCTTGTTTGCATTTATATATATATTAAGAAATTACGTGCATTTGATATCAAACTTGTAGTGTGTCTTATATTATGTTTTTCCTACTTATTCATATATTAAAAATTATCGACATTAGTTATTTAAAAGGAAAGTATAGTTTTGTTTAAATTAATGAAGGCCATTATAAGAAATAAATAAAATAAATTTATAAACATGCATATATTTTGGGACAAAAAATAAAAATATACCCTATTGCTATGACATAGAGGGTGTAACACCCCTATTTTTAAACTAGATTTTTTCAAAAAGATATTTTGGAGAGCTCAATATAAAATATAACATGTTATTGCCATATCTAACATAAAAGATATATAATCATTACCTAATATATATTTAGTGTAAGGCTACAAAGTAAACTCATATTCTAAGAGTTAGAAGCAATTGTCACCTAACTCGAGCCCGCTACAAGATTTACATAACAATACCAAAGCATTTACATGATCTATACATCTTGAGAATCTAAACCAATATGCTTATTTAGCAAATCGAGGACTCCACACTAGATAAACTTAAATGCTTTCAATATTTTTATCATGTCTTACCCTCATTTGCTTGTTTTTTAATGTGATTTGCTCATGTTTTAGCCTAAGTTTACTCTATAGTTTGTGTTATTACCCTCTTTATATGTTGGGTAGGGAATATTGGGGCTAAACAAGGAATTGGATAAAAGTAAGAGTTAACAAAAGCATGGAAAGAAGATATACAACCTCCTAGTGTCCAATAGCCCGGGAATGTTAAAGTGTAAAAGGAATATAGTCAAAATGAACTTTCTAAACCTAAACCAACATATAAGCTTCACTTTCTTTGGACCTACAATGATAAATATGGTTTTTGACTCCAACATGGCTTGACTGTGTTCAGCTACATGTTTGTGTTGAAAGTTAGCTTTCATTTTCCAGCACGATTTCAAGTGTTTTAATGGTTATACCTAGATAATCTTTTCCAGAATGACATCAGCTCAACCCAAGGCATTTTTGGGTAGTTATTACTCATCTTGTTGCTCTCTTTATTTTTTGGTATTTCTCTCTCTATTATGCTAAAAGCCTAAGGTAAAAATATTTGCTTTTAATTTGTAAGCATCAATTTTAGAGAATTGAAGACTACTATGAACTCCAACTTTATGGTTTTATCTATCAAAATCTTCTCAACCTTTTCTTGTATTATGTATTTTATTTCATTATTGTGCTTTATGATTGTAATTATGTATGAGTAATTATTTTGTTCTATGATTGAAATAAGTTTGATTCTTTTGTTGGTATGATGAATTGATTCAATCATTGTCAGAATTGTTTGACTTACGTTATTCAATTACTAGCATTTAATTAATTAGGATTAGAATACTTGATCACTATTTTATTATAATTAGCTTATTAATTAGAATTAAAAGATTATAATTAATACCAAAAGATAGCAATTGAATGGGAGTTATCAATTCACATAAATATATTAGTGATTCTTGGGAATTGATGAAGTAACCTTGTTCTTAATGAGTGCACATAGGTCTATCACCATAAAAATAGATTTCTACATTTAGTTGAGCATGAATTTTAGTAGTTGAAAGGGGATAACAGTTAAATTAGGCTAATTATTTCTCACATATTGAGAAATTTGATACCTAGCCAATATATTTATTATTTTACATCATAATTATAACTGAAGTCCGATCCTAGGCTTATTTCTAATTATATGAAGTTGTAATTAATAGTCTCTATCATTTTTCAAATGTTTATTTTTCTTTATTGTTATTATCCATACCTTATCAATCAATTTATTTGGATAGTCAGAACAATAGAAGTTAGTAATTGACAACAAAGTTCCCAAGGATACAACCTTGTATTGCTATAATAACATGCATGCACTTGCAGACTATGGCAAAAAACTCTCTTGAGCTAACATAAGTAAAATATGAGAAACCTCCACAGTATTAAGATATTTTGGTATCAATATAAATAATGTTCTAAATAATACCTAATGATCACATGTAAATATGATTCATGCAAAACATGTATAGCATCATAATACATAATGTTGACATTTATACTTCATCATGTATAAACAAGGATAATAAAGTCTCAATGCAACTATAGGAGATTAATTTTGATTATTAATAATTTGTGCTAAAAATTAAGCATGCATGATACATGATGACCATTAACTACACAAAGGTAACTTCAAGCTGCCAACCTAGGGTAGAAATGTAATAATCCATCCTAAAATCCTTCAAAATGTGTTTAAAGTTATGTTGACATAATATAAATTAATTTTGGTTTTGAAAAGGGATTGAAATTATAATTAAAATCTGAATTTTAAGCATACCAATCGATTGATTTTTCCAAACCAATTGACTTGTAGGCTCTAAGATTGTTAATTTTATTCTTGATGAACTAGCCAACTATTTTTGTCAAACCAATCGACTAGTTATTCTATAATTTCACATCCATTTCTTATTTTTGATTTATGTCCCTTTCCAATGTTTATGAAAACTTCCACTTAGAATCTAATAGTGCTAATGAGCATATTTTTGTATTTTGGGATTATTTTTACAATATTTAGATCATTTTATGATATTATTTAGCTAAATATTTCCTAAAATTACCTTTTAAAGCATATCTTACCTTCTCTTTTCTCCCTTACTTTCCTCTCTTTCATGGAAGCTATGGTTGCATGTTTAAATTCTTGCACATCTTTCCTGACATGCCAACCTTCTATAACTATCCCCTCCTAAATACACTCAACCTCCCTCACACCATCATTGTAAAACCCCAAATTTTAGCTAACGCTAATCTCGAGTAATGAATATTATAATATAATTCTAGTCTTAGAAAATTAATATTTCTATCTTACCCTAACTCCCTAATTCTAAATTTTTACCTAACCCTAATTTTTATTTCTAGTTATAAGTATCTTTTCTAACCTAAACCTAAACCTAATCCTAAATAATAATTTAATTTAATCATCCTAATGCCCTAACTAAAATTATCTTAAACTAAACAAAAATCTAAACCCACACTTTTTCTCCTTTTCTCCTTTTTCTTTTTATATTCATTAAATACATTTTATTCCTAGTTAGTTTTTTTCCCTTCTTTTATCCCTTTTTATGCATAATATCCCCTTCTATACTCCTCTACCACAACCTACACACAATGCCCTCACCATCACCCATTAATTCCCTCTTCTTCTTTTTTTGTGTGATGGGTTGTATTGATAAGATCACCTCACCCTCTTTCCTCTTCTGTTATATGTATATGTATGTACATATCTATACCCCATTTAATGCACCAAACCATCCTCCTTCTCCCTCTGTTCTAAAAAAGATTTACACCCCAACAAAGCCTTCCTCCCTCCTTATTTTCCTCTCCTTAACATTGAAAAAATAACCCCACAAATCTACCACTAGTGAGCCCAATTGAGGCCCCAACACCACAACCGACAACCTTTTCTATTCCATCACCCCATCCATCGGCCAAAATCACCATTAATTCCCCCCAGAACTGGCCAAAGCCACCAAAACCTACCCACCACCTTTGGTTAAACTCATTGAACCACACCCACCACCTATGGAAAAAATCACCACAACACCCCTATCTTTCGACCATTTCTACTGAAATTGTACCCCCTTCTAGCTAAAACCACTAAAACCTACACCTAGTTGAAAATTTTGCAACTTTTGATGCTTTTTAATGGGAAGATTAACTTTGTGTGTTAGCGTTTTTGGGTGTAGATTTATGTTATCCAGATGATGATTTTACCCAAATATCCTCTTGGACTTTTATATCTATGGTGTCCCTTTTGTTTGTATCTTGGACATTGTATTTGGAGTTAATCTTCAAACTCATATATATATGTTTATGCAACTTCCTTATTTTTCTTTTTATCCTATTGAGCATTTTAAAATGTTTTCCTATGTAATTAAAATAAGGATAGGATAATCAGCCAAACTTATATCATTTATGGTGGTAACACCCGATTTATTATGATTATATGCTTCCGTTGTAAAATAAAATTTTTAGTAGTAAATTATTGGGTGTTACTATCATTTATTCTCTTTTGCCTAAGTTTCCCATACACAACCATACTAGTCTTATCTTTTTCCCTCTTGTGGATTTCCATTAGATATCCCTTCTATAAACACCATCCTCATTCATTTTCACTTCTTATCTATTGTTTTTACTCTCTTCTTTTTGTTCTTTCTTTCTTCTTCTTTTCCTTTGGTAGATGTTCCTAAGTGTTGAGTATTCTATGTTTTACTTCCTTTTTCCTCTTTGGTGAGAGAAAATAGTGTTTTTCTCTTGTTTTCTTCCCTCCTTGGTTGAGTTTTTTTCTCTCTTTTATTATTCTAATTTTAGCTTTAGTTCTCCATTTTTTAAGAAGGATCAAGGTTTTGAGAAAGGTTAATGATTCTCACTTCAATTTCCTTAGAATTGTATTTAGAGAAAAGGTTGAGTTATACTTATGTTCTTCTTCTTCCCCTTCTAATTTTTGATTTTCTTAATGGAGTTTTAAAAATTATTTTTAATGGTTTTGAGTCTTGACTCTCTTAGGAATTAAGGTATTTATAAACTATCATCAAGTTAGGAGTTTTGTGCTTGAAAAATTACTTCAAACTAAGGTATTCTTATTCTTACCACGAGTAAGGTCTTGTGTTGTGTTATGTGGTTTTGAGTGCTTGGTATGCTCAGTGATGTGTATGTGTTATGTTGATTTTTTAATTTTAAGTATGTTCCCATATTTTCATATATGAAGTTTTGGAGCATGTTTGAGTATTTTGTTATTATGCATGATTTTAGGGAAATTCAAGCATAATCTTGCCAACTACTTATTCCTACCATGATTTCCATCAATTCATATATAGATCCTGTATCTTTTATATGTTATGCAATAAATAAGCATGATTGGATTAACTTGGAAAAGACTAGAAATTTTTTTTATATGGTCACATGTATAGTTGTTGTTTTACCCAGACCACTCAATAGGTTTGTTAAACCAATTGACTGGTTGTGTGAATAGTCACACAATTTAGAAATTTTAATTGGTTATTTGTGTTATTAATCGATTGGTACAATGAACTAGGTAACTTATCCCTATGAGTAGTCGATTGATTTGCCAAACCCATCGACTAGTGACCTCGTGACTGAATTGGTCTAGTCTTTACTTAGACCCATCAACTAGTTGGACCAAAACCATTGATTGGATTCCCATGAATAATTGATCAATGAGACCAACTAGTCGATTGTTCTACTAAAGTTATTTTTGTTCAGGTATGGTACGACCAGGTCAGTCAACTTGTCTTAGGGACCAATTGACTGGTCCAAATATATATTTCTAGGTTTGTTGTTAATTGTTGATCTTCTTTTGGCCCTTTTATGTTAATACCTCCATACAATTGTAATATTTTAATTATGACTACAACTATGTTTACCCTGAAATTAATAAGAATCATAACGATGATATTTGAGACTTGAATTGGTTAAGCTCGGTATCATCTGCAAACACCTAATTGTTGGCTTTTATACTTTGTGATTTATTTAGTGTCATCACTTGGATAATAATGGAGTTAACTTGTGATGTGTTTGGTGTTATCACATGGAAATACCCATTTTAGATAATAATGGAATTAATTTGTGATATGTGATATCACTCTATAATTAATAGTGAATGGGTTAAGATTTCATTCATTCCTTTTTCTCCTACTCTCGATGTTGCTAGAAGGGAGTTAGTGGGCGGGTAACCCTATGGTCTATATTTTCAATTATTGCCTATTTCCTTCTTTATTGAGTTGTGATCAATAGGGGATATTCACATATCTTTGATATAAAGGATTATACTATAGTAGGTAAGCATGACATCGATATCCAGTTAGGGTGGGTAAAGTATTCCAATACAAGCCCCTTATCACTTTGTATTGTCCATTACTCAAGAGGGTGGAGTATCAAAACTTTTTAGCCCTTGCAATGGAGGCATTTAAGGTGAGGTGGGTGAGGTTGTAATACCCTATTTTTGAAAATCCTAATTATGTGTATAAGTTAGAAGCATTATTGTAGGGTGTTTGTTATTAAATTTTTTAATATATGTATTAATATTATGATATGTTAGATATGAAATTTAATTAGTTCAAAACTTGTTAGAGAGTGGGTTATTAAATTGAAATCCTAAGGTAGTCCTTAATTGGTAACTGTTATGTTGAGTAATCCTATTCTTGTAACCAGATATATCTACCTCATTCTTCACCTAAATACTTACACTAACCTATGACCCTAGCCTACTAGATTATCTTTGGTCTTTCCTCCATCCTTCCCTCATGTAAATCTTCCCACATCATACCCTACACCACACCTCTCACTCTATCATGTTTCCCTCTCCTTGTTTTACTCCACATTTTCCTTCACACCACTATCCATATAAATTCCTCTTCCTCTCATTCACCTTCTCCCTTTTTGTCTTGCATCACCCCACAAACATCCTACATTCTCCCTTTATTCTTCCAAGATTCCTTAAGTAAGAAAGAAGAGCCCCCATTATCATTCTACATTTCCAACCTTTTCTTCCCCATAATGCACTCCACCATCGGCCACATTTCCATGGATTTGAAAACTCCCACCGATTCCTCACCTTCATCGTTGGTAATTCTTGTTGAACCCACCCCATAACCTCACAAAACTCGTCCAAACTCACCAATCCTTCACCATCACCTTCGACCAAAAGCACCAATCCCCTCCCCTTCGCTTCAGCCACTTCTAGTGCATCTCCACTACTTGCCAAAATCACCCAAAAACCCACACATAACTCGGCCAAAATCAACCCTAACCTTTAGCCCAAAGAAACAAACACCACCCTCATCCTTTGGCAAAAAATATCATAGCTCTCTACCTTAGTGTACCAACATTCATTAATGCTTCCCTTCCTGAACAAATCATTTTTTCTAAAGGAACCCCCGAAAACCAACCAAGGATGTAATTTTTCCTTCTTGGCAATATCCATTGATTCCTCCTCCTTCTTTTGCATGAGTTTTGGTTGGCCTCCTTGATGCTTTGTGTCAGCTAGTTAGCTATCCTTGAGTTTTTTTTATTAATTTTGGGTTATTGTTATGTTATATTAATGCTAATAAAATGTGTTTTTTGGTATTAACTTCCTAAGTAATCCTTGAGGACCTTAGAGAAGATGGGTTTATACTTTTTTTTTGTGTGTAAGCATGGATTTTGGTAAATCCAATCACTTATAAGATGGTAAGATTTATGTGCTAGTATGATAGGATTTTTTAAACCAAGAATCATACTAGGGTTGTATATTTTTCAAGTAATATGACATGTGTCATAGAATGATGAAATGTTAAATAAATGGTATGGACTACTGCTATAAGATAAGTTATATACATAAGTAATATGGTATGTGATTCACGTGCACATATTTAGGGGTTTGTCAAGCTATTCATTCTTATGAAGTTTTGATATGAATTCCATGACAAATATATCATGATTAATAATGCATGGTATTTAGGGTTATTATGATTTGCATGGAAGCATATATATATGATTAGGGCTAACTTATGATGATTTTTACTCGCATGACCTAGGGTTCGAGATATTTCTCTACACGTATCATGAAGATAATTATCTTTTTTAAATGTTATATTATCCTTTAAATATGTATATACATGCCGTGTGGAATATGTGAAATGTGAGAGTTGTCTAATTAGGGTTTTGTTGGCACAACCCGCTAAATGTATGAAAAGTAGAAAATATAGGCAATCGCTAGATCGTAAAGATTACCTACATGCTAACATAATGTAGAATATTTCCTTTCTAGCCTTTTTATGATAAATTCTTGTAACAATAATGTTTGGTACGAAAAGGAATAAAATGATGAAATTAGGGTTTCAAGGGCATTTCAATAAATGTTTATGTAAGGTATATTTTGTGAAAAAATAGGACATTAGAATGGCCTTAAACTTTTGATGGGTTAACCATAGTGTTGACTTGGATTAGCATAGACTGATGACCTTAGGGTTTACTTTACTAACTAGAAATAAAAGGTAAAATGGTTAAGTTTGGAGATATGAATTGTTGTGCAGTATGTAATATTTTTGGTCGCATTATACAATAATAATACTTAAAGTAAAATGCCTTGAGTAGGGAATAGTTTCTCTATAGGATGATCTACGCTGGAGATGAGGTTTTAGGCCTCTTTTGATTTTTTTTATTGTTATGTCACTATGTCCTATAAGACCTTATTCTACTCTATAGGTGATCTATGAGGCCTATAGGATGAATCAATACTTAAGGATTACGGGACTGAGATTAGAGGATATTGTGTTGCCTTTATGCATTAACATGACTAAACATACCACTGACTCCTTAAGTTAAAGCGTAAGGGTATATTTTCACATTCAAGTGCTCAAATGATCAGGTGTACTCTAGTGTCTTTGTGTTGATTGTATGTCCCTGAATAAGTAAAAAAAATTGAAGTAATTATTGTCAAAGAATATGAAAAAAAATGGATTTGGATTTGTTGATTCAATATTCACCTCGTTGCCCTAACTTGGTTTTGGAATTTATTTGAATGTCTTGCTTTTATAGTTGCCTTAATGCCCTACCTTAAAAATTGGAATTTATTTGTATGTGTTGACTCAGTAGTTGCCTTAATGCCCTACCTTAGTAGTTTGAATTTTTTTTAGATTTGTTGATGCACTAGATACCTTAGTGCCCTAACATGGTATTTGAAATTTATCTAGATATGTTGATTCGGTAGTTACCTTAAAGTCCTACCCCAGTATACAAAATTTAATTAATTAATCGGATATGTTTACTGTACCTTGAGATGATGTGAAGTGAATTAGTACATTTTAATGTTGAGCTTGAGATTTGATGTGTTATATATATATATGTATGTATGTATGTATCTTATTTCATAATTATTTATTATGGTTATGGTACATACTTATGCTCAGGTATCCTTTTCAAAATTTGTGTGACTATGTGCAATTTTGGTATACTACCTCTTGTGAGGTATTGTGATTTTCTCCCTACAAGAAAGTCATATTGATACTACTTTTGCAGATGAATATGTGAAAGGTAAGCAGTGGCTCCAAGCGTATTATAGTGACAAGGAATAGAGCCTTTGGGAAGATATCCTATTTTCGGAGTGACATTTTAGGTCTAAGAGATAAAGAAAACCAATGTTTTACGTATGGGTACCTATTTTTACGTAATTGTTTTTTCTTCAGACTCTGATATCCTTTGGTGTTTCTTATTTTCATTATTGTACAAAGTGCATTATCCATAACTTTTATTTAAGTATCACCTCTTTTTTTGTGATTTGTTTTGGACTTAGCACTTGACATAAAAAAGGTGGGGGAGTTAGACTTATGCTAAGTGTGGCGGTAAGACCTTGTAATTTTGTAATCAATTCTTTTATAGAATGAAATTTTTAAGTAGTAATAATGGAGGTGTTATAGAGATATCCCAATGCAATCCCCCTTGATTTACTTCTACCATAATTGGTGGGTGTAGTATCTTATAGTGTGTTGTTCATCACGGTAGGTGCGTTCGATGTATGGTGGATGTGGTATCCCTGAAGAAAATTCCGTTTAGTGTGACCAGAACCTTGTACAGTGGGTGTGGTATCCCATTATTTATGTATGTTTCCATGAATTTTTTTCATGGGAAAAAACTAGGTATGGTCAAAAGAATTATTTTAATAAGTGGACATTTTGTGATCACTAATAAAAGATTTATAATATGGCTTACATTGAGAGGTTATGATGCATATACTGTGTTATTATTCTTCCATTAGCTCCATGTAAGAAAACCATGTTGTATTACTTCCATAAGCATGAATGTTAAATTCTATTAGTATGCTTATCATGATGCTACTATTTAAGTTCAATGTGCTGCATGAGCCCTTACTATAAATTAGGTAGTATGTTTTACTAATACTTCACTATACTGATACTACACTTATGATTTTGGTTCGAGGAGTAGATGGCGATTTGTAGAGGTATGATTTTAGCAAGTGTATGTTGAGGATGATGACATCGGCCAATAGCTGACCATTGATTTGATTTGTGATTTGTATTTTCTGCTTAAGAGTTAGGCTAATCGTCTTAATGTGTTTTTTGCACTATTTTGGGAAGTTTTTATTCTTTTAGTTATTTAAACTCTTAGCTTTAACTCACATATTTAGATTTTCTAAAGTCTCATACTCCTTTGCATTACATTATTGTTCTCATCTTTTTTATCATTAGTATTGTTGTAATATTATTATGAGCATGCATATTTTTGTTCATTGTTCCATTTTGCCTTACATCAGTCATGGGTTAGGTATTAATCACACTTCTCTCATAGTTGATGTGGTTGAAACATTTCCTAATTTTTCTTTTCAAACACTTCTACATTGTATTTAAAAAGAGTTTTTTTTTGTTCAAAAATTTGGGGGTGTTACAAGAAAATAATGTACAATCGACTACACCACAAGGGTAAGCCAGATAAAAAAAATGAAATCTTAATGGACACCATGAGCATTGAGAGAAATTAAGGAAAACCTATAAGTATCTCTGCCATACATTTAACCAAATCAATATATTCGTTCCACCACAATGGACACAAAAACCAATGGTATAATCATAATACATGGTCATATAAGGAAATGTATATAATAAGAATAATTAAGGTAGGTCATATGAGCCATAGGCGTGTAGATATGAAATTTGAGATACAAGCTAGAACATTCAATCCTATCACCAATTGATAGAACCCATGACGTACAAACAATAATGACAAGTCATCCATAATGAACAAAGTAAAAGGTACAAAAAATATGGACATAAAATCCAAATACACATATGGACTCCAACTTCCTACCACACAAATGGATAAAATCCATAAGGCAACATAAACCATATAAGCATCTTGTTCCATTACAAATTAGAATCCTAACACCATGGGATTTATACAAGGATCCCAGTGCCCACCTAGCCTATAACCATAAATGCCATCATAAGATGAACATCCTCTCCATTACCAATGGACTGTGACTAGGGTAATCTTGCCAAAGGTATCATATTCCTATATTATGCACCTCCTATAGATTTCAAAGATAATATAGAGTAGCAAAGGTATCAAAGTACTATAAAACAACCAAACCCTTTCATTTTACGAGTATCCAAAATGAGGTTCTAAAGGAACATATTTTTACAACATTAAAACATAGTATATACCGCTAAGGGAATCTTAGAGAACATATCACCACATAGTGCATAAGTTTTTATTGTTAACAAAAATATCTCAAAGAACATTCATAGATTCTTTAAAAAAAATAAGAACCAATAATCCAAATGATCACAATAAATCATAGTATCCCTCAAATATCTCTAGGGAAAACCTCAAAATCAAAACCTATAGAGTTGCATGACAAAATCTGAAATCAAAAGCTAGAAGCTATAAGAAAAAGTTTATGTAAGCAAAAATAGTTTACCAAGTAATAGTTCTAGAAAAACCACTAAAAGTCAAACTTAAATCAACAAGGTCCTAAAATCCAACCTAACTCATTATTTACAATCATTTAATGAACAAATAACAGTTTAAAGAGTTAAAACTCGATCCACAAGTTTAGAGACCTCAAAACCAATACAAAAACACCAAAAATGACCTTTTCTCAATGAAAAAAAAAAAGAAAAAACAAAAAAGATAAAAATAATTTAGCTAGTTAATAATAAGGATCCAAAAAAAGTTTAGAAAGTTCTTTATTTAAAAAAAAAAATTATCGATCAACAAAAAATGTTATTTTATACTAAAAATCTTATAAATAAAAATTAAAAAACATTTTATTACTAATAATTTCTTTTCACCGAGATTCATTATTCACACTCAATTATTGTTCATGAGGGTAAAAAATTTCAATAGTCAAGGTCAGGTCAGCCTTTGGCTCGAATAGAAACTAAAATCCTTTATGAGGTATTTTAATCATATTTATAATTAACTATTCTAAAGATATGAAGAACATCAAAGCTTTATTAACAGTTAACTAAAACTTACAGCATGCAATTGCAAATGTACTAAAAATAAACCAAGATATTTATGAACATTCATCTACAAATTAGAACATATAACATGGTATAATCAAATTAACAAAAAACACAATATCATTGAAAAAATCTAGAGTATGTTCAAACTCATACAAAAGAATTCATGCCTAGCATAATAAAAACATAGTAGAATTTATAGCCATGTTATCCTAAACATGGCAAGGAACAACCTACTGTAAATAAAATAACAAAACAACCAAAGGATTAAAATCACCCTAAGGGCCAAAATTCCAATTTCATGGCAAATCATGACATAATTAAAGATAAACATAAATAAACATGCTTACATGTTGCAAAAATATTTTACTCTAAACCTAAGCTCTTAAATAGAAAAATGGGGAAAAAGTAAAGGCCACACAAATCCCTTCGAAAAAGCCTCTTAAAACCCAAAAACTAAATGAAAGATCAGGAAAATAATCACATAAAAACTAAATCAAATGAGGTAAAATCAAAGAAGAAACAGAGGTGAACTTATCTTCTATATTTGGAGAGGAGAAAGGCTCAACCATGGTGGAAATGCAGAAAAGAATTTAAAAAAAAGGAGGAGAGGAGGAGAGTAAAAGTGGACAAGAAGAAGGAGAAGAAGAAGAAGAAGAATATAAAGAAAGAAAGAAAAATTGTGGTGTGTGTGGTGGTTAATGGTGGCTCAATTGTGGCCATAGTGGTGGTGATGATGCATCAAACAAGGAAGAAGGAAGGAGGTTGAAGATGAAGATAATGAGATATGGTAGATGATAATATCATATGAGAGGAAAATAAGCATTTTAGTCACTTAATTTTTCATATCAAGGCTAAAAATGTAAAGATTAAAAAAATAAAATATTTTTTATAAAATAAACATCAATAAAGGGGAGGAGGGAATAAAAGAAGAGAAAATTTTGGGATAATTAGGAGGAAGAAGAAAAAAAATATTCTAAGTGTAAATGATAGAATGGTAGAAAAGTAACTTGGTGAAATCTTAACAATTAAGGCTTTAGAAGATATTTTCATAAAAATAAAAAAGTGAAGGCAATGATGCATTAAGACCACTTTTAGAGGAATATAAGTGGCCTAAAATCACTCTGACACAATACAAGATCATTTCTTCCTTCCATGGGGATGGTAATGACGATTGATTATGGCTGTTAGTCTCAATAACTTGGATTCTTTTCATGTTTCATCAAATGAATCACCAATATTTCTAAGAAGGCCACATAGAGTTTTTCTTCCTAGAACAAAATATAAATCACGAAGAAATCATTAAATCACTTAGGAGAAATAGATAGAATACAATTAATATTTTTATTTAACTTCAACATTTTATCGATATAATAGATGTGAAGGGTTTATATACATGGGATGGATAGGTTGTTATAACATACTACTAAATAATTGAAAAATAATATAACTAATATAGATATTGGCTTACTAATATAGCCTAAATGAAACTAATTAACTAACCATAAAAACTAAAAAGAAATGTTGTAAGATTTAGTTGCAACAAATTATAACATTATCAATTTATTTCTCTACCTAGTTTTGAGTTGTAATACCCCGTAATTATAAGGCATGCAATAGGGAAATTCTTATGATTAATTGAGTATGGATGGTGTTTGATCTTGATTGGAAATGTATTTTGGTATTTATTAAAATAGTAAAGGAAAAGATTGGAAAAATAAGAGAAATTTTTTTTTCTTGGTGTAACAGTCGAGTTATTCTATCACCTAGTTAACCAAACAATGGATTGGCTCATTGAACTAGGTGAACTTTAAAGTAATGATTTTTTTGGAAAGTTTCTTTTAATAAAATGAAATTTTTTTATTCTAAATTTGAATGGAATCTTGAGTAATCTTTAACTAGTTTTAGAATTTACCCCAACTTTTCTTTGCCATAAGTGGATTTTAAGGTCTAATTTTTGGCCAAAAAAGGGGCAAGATGACCTCATCCCTTGCTTCTCATTTATGTCTCCTTTGTATATGTCTATAATGGGTCATATATTCTAGATTATCTCAACATGATTGAGGGATTTGTTTTCACCACTTCCCTTCTTATGTTTAACCTTGATCTAGAAAAATCTTAACATGTATTTTCCAAAAATCACCATGTGAGCCTAGAGATGAAAGTTATCCATGTTCTTGATAAATATTCCTTGTATAATCCAATTGTAAATGATAAAATTAGGGCTTTGATATATTCCACCTCTCTCCTTTATTCCTTAATTGATTACTTAATTATGTATAGCCCTAATTCTCTTTCTCCTTTAGCTCTTTCTAGCCAGCAAAAATGTTATGTGTTTTTCTACACTTGTATTCCACTCTTCTTTATCTCGTGCATTCATTTTGACTCATTTACTTCTTTAGATCCTTTATCTAGCTCCCTCTTTTTTTTATCCTTAAGTAAGAAAGATTTAGATTTGGAAAAATTTTAGATTTATTTTTAATTGATTTTCTTAGAATCTCCTTGAAGATGGTAAACTCTATATTCATTCCCCTAAATTGTATATCTTAATTAATAAGAACTAGAAGAATGATTCTAACTTTTAATCTCTTATTTTTAAGTTTTAGAGAGTTGAAATCTTTTTGCTGAAGTTTTTACTTTCTTGGTGTGAAATTTTGCTAAGCTTTCAATTTAGTCATTCTTACCTTTCTAATGTGATATTAATGAGCATGTAAGATAGTACATTTGGTAAATTTTTTTATCTTTTTAAGCTTATATGATATTATTAGTATTTTAGCGATGCATATTAGAATATTTAGCAACATATGATTTCATCATAAATATGGTTTATTATTATTTTTTTACATGTAGCATGATTAATATATGAGCACCTCTATTTTCTCTAATTGTTATATTATGACTTTTATATGGTTGGATTTTAGAGCCATATTCTTATTTAAAATTCCTATAATGTGCCATTGGGGAGTAAACAAATCAACGAGTTAGGCCAAACTAATTGACTAGTTCTATAACAATCAATTGGTTAGTATCACCGATCAACTAGGTTGTTTGCGATGACTTTGGTTTTTCTCTATTTTACCTCATCGACTGATTGTGCCTAACCAACCAACTAGTTTTTAATAGTCAATTGGTGAACTCAATCCAATGATTAGTTCTTGCATGAAAATTCTAGGTGGTCTCTAGTTAAACCAATCGACTAGTTTATCATAACTAACCAACTAGTCTTAGAGTAGTCCACTGTTCTATCCTAACCTATAATATCTAAAATTTTAGCTAAACCTAATCATAATTAATTAATTAATATGCTAAACTAATTATAATATTGAGAAATTAACATTCCTTCCTTATCATAATTCTCTAACCCTAAATCTTAGCCTAATCAAATCTTTATTTTGGATTATTAATATTGCTCTTAGCCTCTTCCTAACCCGCAATGGTTAATAATTAATTTATCCTAATACCCTAACGTCAATTATTTTAGCCTAACTTTAAATATAAACCCAAATTTGATTTTTCCCTTGCTGTTTTTTTTCTCCTTATCATATTTCTCTCCCTTGTTTGCCCTTTATTTTCCCTTCTTCTCCCTTTGCTAGAACTATATTTTTATCCTTGATAATACCCCTACAAAGACCTATACCCTACCCCATCAACTACCACCTCCACCTCATACGTTCGTGGGTTGGGATTGAAAAAGTTTGCTCAACCTTCCTTCCTCTTTGCCCAGCTCCCTCTCGTGCATGTGTACACACACACACACACATGCTCCAAACTACCTCCTCCCTCCCTCTAATTTTCTATTGAGGTTATCACCACCAACACAGCCTTACTCTTCTCCTTTTCCTCCTCTTCACCATCACCAAAGCAATCCACCAATACCTCTAGCAACAACCCTTACCAAAGATCACCCAAGCCCTAATATCTTTTTCCATCCCCTCGCCCATATGACTGGCCAAAATCACCACAACAAATGGAAAAAACTCACCATTTCCTACCCCCTTCATTCTTAAAAATTCACCACAAAAATCCCACCACATTCTTCAAAGACACCGCAACCCACCACCTCCATTCGGCCATATCCACCGCATCCCACCACCCTCCCTTAGTATCCCTTACCAATGCACACCCCTTAGCAATGTCACAAGCTTCCATTGCTCAACAAATATACTTGGAACATCCCATTTATTCCCTAACTTTATTGTGCATATCTCCGCCAAAACACCAACCTTTGTTTAGTTCATGTTTTCCTCCATTCTTCCACCCTTCCATTACTTTAGCATATCACGAATTATGTCATTTAATCCTATTTTTTTTTTATGGTTTGTTAGGAGATATTTTAGAGGTTCTAAAGAAGATGGTGTAAGATACATTCTTAGAGATAAGACCCTTAATCTATAAGGATACTAACCATAGTCATTTATTTTATGTGCTAAGTGTTACGTTTGAGTATGTCTATTATTATGATATTATTGTTATGTTGATTAGTTCCTGTTATTAATTCTATGATATAAGAATTTGAAATTATTTAATGGAAATGAATAGGTTGAGAATCATGTAATATCATTATGATAATTACTATATGTAGAACCCTAAGAGGATTGGTATTGTAACACCCCCAAATTTTGAATCTGAAACTTTTGTTTTGAAGATAATACAAGAGCATTTTTAAAAGCAAAACTAAGAAATGTTACCACCACATCAACCATAAGGGAGGTGCGACCATCACCTAGACCATGCTACTATAAGGAAAAATGGAACAACCACAAAATAATGCATGCTCAACTAATAATACAAGATTACTAATAATAACAATGATGAGAATAATGATAATATAGATAGAAGGAATTGTGAGAGTTTTTAAAATCAAAATAAAGGATTCAAAGCCAAGAGTTTAAATAATTAGAAACACAAAAAACATCCCAACGTAATGTGTAAAAATACTTTTAACTGGTTAGCTTAACTTTTAGCTAAACAAGAATGTAACTCTTAAACCCCAAGAAATAATTAGCTACTATCCCACAATATCATCCTTAACATACTCTAGTTTATAATTGTAACCTTGCGAATTGTCCTCTGCTCACCAGACTAGAAGTTAGATCATTAGAGTAACCACATAAATGCAGTCACATAGTAAAAAAAAAACTAAATAAAATGGCTTATACTAAATATTGAAGTCATATAGTTCCATGGTAATAAGAATATTGACATAGTATAACATTCACACTCATGATAGAAATATGATAATGCATGCTTACATGGAAATCATGAAGGATAATAACATAGATCCTGTATTAGAACCAAATGATGTAAGCCATATTATAGATCTTCCTTTAGTGGTCACATAATTTCTATTTATTATGATATCCATTTAACCACACCTATTTCTTCACCATAAATAAAATTCATGGCAACATACACACATAATAGGTATAGTTACCCGAAATTTTAGTAAACCTATAATTTAATAAATAGCTTTTATTTCAGATAAATTAGCTTTTAAAATTATTTAATTTAATTATTTTATGGATTTTGAGTATATAAATTTGGATAGAAATATTTAATAAATGAAAATAAATATTTGTTATTTTGTCATACTCTTTTTATTTAAATAATTTTCCCAACCAATATTTTACTAAAACTATCCTTTTTAAACCAATATAATTAAGTATATTAAATTAAACTATTAAATAAATTTATTACCCAAAAATATTTCATCCTATTATTTTATAAATTAAATTATTTTAATTACCCCTATTTTTTCTTTTTCCTTTTCCCTCTTTTTCCTTTTCTTTCTCCTTTTTCTCCTTTTCTCGTTTCTTTCTTTTTCCTTTTTCCTTCTCTTTTAGCCGCCCGGCCAGCCTCCCTTCCTTATGTGCTGGGCCACAAGCCCTTTTCTTTCGCTCCTCTCCTGCCTCTCCAACGTGACCGGCCTGTTCCTTTTCCTCCTTTCCTTCGCCTCCCGCTAAGCAATGAAGGCACATCCCAACCTTTCTTTTCTTTTCTCCCCCTCCCGACCAGGCTGGTCTAACTTCCCCTTCTTTCCCTTCACCTGGTCGGCCTTCTTTTCTTCCTCATCTTCTTTCTTTCTTCGTCGCCCTTGCCCAACACTAGACCAAGCATGCCCCTCGACGCCATGCCCAGCCATTGCCCTATAGCCCCTCCTTACCACCACCTAACACCATTGCAAGCCTCCCTCTCTCCCTCTCTCCCTCCCATCCATTTCTTTCCATTTTTAGACAAAACCAACCCCTATAAACCCTCCCCGCATGCACTATTTCCCCCCTCTTCTTTTCCTCTTCTTGCCACCTACTTGCCACCCTACCACCCTGATGCCACCCTACCAAGCACCTATTCCCTTCTCTCTCTCTCTCTCTCTCCATTTTCTTCTCATCACCAGCCCTTCCTGCCCTATAGTTTTGAGCCTTTCTTCCCCTGCCCTAACTTCTTTCTCTCCTTTTCTTCTCCTTCCATTTCCATCCCTATTTTTGCATCGCCACCCAACTTTGCTGATTCCACAGCCACACCAACCACCTGCACTGCCTTCTGCCACCTTCTACTTCATCCCTGAACAAACACCCCCCTCTTAAGCCACCCTGCAACCACCTTCTTCCTTTTCTCTTCTTTTTCTCTCCTTTTTCTCCCTTCTCAGAAACCTCCCTACAACTTCTTCGTCTGCCACCATCCCACCGCCTTTGCCACCTCCCAAGCCACCAACCTACTCCCTGCAACCTCCTCTACCACCCCCACACCTCCTTTGGACAATACCGAAACCCCCTCATTTTTCCTTCCCTTTTCCTTTTTTCTCAACCACCTCCACCTCCACCTCGACAACCCCCTTTCTAGCCTCGCTACCACCGCCTTCATCACCCTTGGCTGCCACCAATCTATCCCCAACCACCACCTACACCCTCTCTTCAACCCTGCACCCTTCCCTTACCTAAATCCTCCCCCATCTACCTTCTTTCCTAACCTCAAAACCCTAACCCGAAAATAGCCAATCTTTCCTTTTCTTTCACCCACCATCAAGCCTTTCTCCTTTTTTTTTTGTATGCAGCTCATGTTTCATGAACATGATGAGCTGCTGTATGCCTTAGGTTATTTTAGTTAATAAATTTCAAGGTATAACATTTAAGTTAAGTATTTCATTAATTAATTTTTATAAAGTCTTATACTTTGGTTTTCGCATTTCTAATATGATAAGTATTGATATTATTTTTAGGTATTGGTTTTGCTAATTAAAGCTTGAATCTTTAACCGGGATACCGGTAAGGTTTGATTTTGCGGGAATTAAGGTAATCGTTAAACCCTACTTAAACGCATGGATAAACGTATACTAGCACATTAGAGTTTTAACATGTTATTATGCTTGATATATGTTGTTTATTATAATATATGTAGTTTCTTGTATTGATTGATAAAAAGGAAAGCATGTTAGTTTATATACTATATGTGGAAATGGTGCTTAAGGAAGGAGTTTGGTTATTAATGAAAATGAGTACTTATCCATGATGTGTTATGTTATTATGACCATTAATATATGAATAATATTATTATGAGCCATAGGGGCATTTTATTAATATGTCTTATGCAAGAGTGTAGCCTAATATGTGTGGATGTTAATGAGTATATTATTGAAGTATAATAATTTTGGGAACTAGATGATGAGGATGGGGTATTAATATTAATATTCATGTAGTGATGATAACTTAATAAAAGTGGTATAATAAAAGGGCCAAATGGTAAATTGTAAGTAAAATGGGTATTATGGCAATCTTTTTAAGTAAAAGGGGTATTATTGTAATGTTCGAGGCAAAGGGAAATTTGATAATTAGTAAGTGAAAAGGATAAAATGGTAATTTTGGAAGTAAAGGGCGAAATGGTAATTTTGGAAGTAAAGGGCAAAATGTTAATTTTGTAAGTAAAGAGCAAAATAGTAATTTTATAAGTAAAAGGATAAAATGGTAATTTGTAAGTAAACAGGAAAAATGATAATTATAAAAATGGAGAAGGGTAAAATGGTAATTATAATAATGTAGAATGATAAAATAGTAATTATGATAATAGAGAAGGGTAATTTAGTAAATTAACCAACTAACGGATAATTTGGTCATTATGATGATAGACAAGGGCAATTTGGTAATTATGATAATGGAGAAGGGTAATTCAGTAAATTAACCAACTAAAGGGTAATTTGGTAATTATAATAATGGAGAAGGGTAATTTGGTAATTTAACCAACAAAAGGGTAAATTGATAAATATGATAATGAAGAAGGGTAGTTTGGTAATTATGATAATAGAGAAGGGCAATTTGGTAATTTAACCGACTAAAGGGTAGTTTAGTAATTATGATAATAGAGAAGGGTAATTTGGTAATTACGATAATGGAGAAGGGCAATTTGGTAATTTAACCAACAAAAGGGTAATTTGATAATTATGATAATGGAGGAGGGTATTTTGGTAATTATGATAATAGAGAAGGGTAATTTGGTAATTTGACCAACAAAAGGCAATTTGATAATTATAACAAGGAGAAGGGTAAATTGGTAATCTTACCAACCAAATAGAAATATGATAATTGTAACAACTATGAAAGGTGATTAGTGACTTAATAAGTGTAACACCCCCAAAATTCACTACTGAAAAATTTCGTTTTATTAAAAGATAATTGCGGAAACAGATAAATAAAACGTGAACTTTAGGAGTATTACCGCCACACTTAGTACCAGACCGGTTCACTTATACCGTTCCAGTACCAAGTGCTAAGGCTAAGAAAATGAAATACAACTTGAAAGAAATTCAACACACACAAATCAGAGTAGCGCATCAAATCGTTCACAAGAATAAAATCCACCAACGGTGGTTACTTTAACAACGTTAATATTTAAAACCAAGAATTTAAATAAGAAAGAGAAAAAGCTAATGGTACCAGAAAATTCCTTACTCTCCTTCCCGTAACCCACTTGAGTAGCACCTGAAAATACCTGCAAGGGCACTGCCCATTGAATAGGCAGGGGCCCCATAAAGGGAATCCCTTCAGTACTACGGTACTGAGTAACCCTTTAATACCACACTTAAAGACAGGCCCGCATACGACACATAATGCAAGTCACACACATAAATAATGAGAGGTGCATACATAACAATAACATGTAACACAAGTTATAATTCACGATCGATACTTTGGGCCTTAAGCCATTATTCCGTCATTAATCCATCAATATCATATTTTATATCCATGTGAGTACGAGAACCCCACTATTATAGCCGGTGGACTGGAAGTCAACACACAGGGCAAAACACCTCTGACCACTATTATTGCCGGTGGACCGGAAGATAAACACACAGGGCATAACGCACCTGACCACTATTATTGCCGGTGGACCGGAAGATAAACACACAGGGCAGAACGCACCTGACCACTATTATTTGCCGGTGGACCGGTCTGGCCCCGACTCACATGGTGTTCCACTATAAGTGATTAGTATTTTTCCATAACCTTATTCACATACATAACTGATTTTATTGAGCACGGGACCCCCACTATTATTGCCGGTGGACCGGAATACATATAAAATCATCCAGGGCACAACGCTCCTGGCCACTATTATAACCGGTGGACCGGTACTCATAATCACACACCAGGGCAACACGCTCCTGGACCACTATTATAACCGGTGGACCGGTACGCAATATCACATACCAGGGCAACACGCTCCTGGACCACTATTATATCCGGTGGACCGGTACTCAATATCACATACCAGGGCAACACGCTCCTGGACCACTATTATAACCGGTGGACCGGTACTCAATATCATAATCATCTGGGCCCGACTCATTAATATTCCACTTTCAATAATAGTATCTTTCCTTTATTTAATCAGCACATCAATCATATTTATTTGCCTCGAATGGGAGATCGATAACCCAGGACACAAAGGTACACCGGTCGTACCGGTGCATATCAACTACTCAGTACCCTTTAACCATGAACCCAAGGACGCAAAGGTACCCTGGTCGTACTGGTGCATAAAGCTAACTCAGTACCCTACCGACAAGGACACCTAATCCATAAGTATGCATACCCCCTAACTAGGTCCGTAGAGCTAGGAAGAGTAAGATATAGGGCCTGGCTGAGGCACAAAGGCACACCGGCAAATACCAGAATAATCGTGGACTAAACTACGTCCTTAGGGTAGCGACCCCTAAGGAGTCACCATTCCCGATCTCGAGGTCTTTCACTTTAAGTAATAGTGTCTTAATTAAGGTGATCACAGAAAGCACGATAATCCGATACTTATTCACTTTCAATCGTTTCTATATCATTAATCGTTTCTTATTCAGAGGATTATCCAGGATGTCACAGAGAAACCATTAAGGCCATCCTAATTATCAAACACTCTTACTTGGCTAATCAGCATTATTTAATCATATTAATGTTCCACAATCTCAAAGACGTGTTAGGTACAAATTACTCATTTGCCCTTTACTTATATAATTGTTAGGTATCTGTTCCTTACTTGATAAATTACCACATTACCCTTAAGGTTCTATAATTACCAAATTACCCCTTGTCCACTTTAGATTACCAAATTGTCTCCTACACTTTTTAGACCACCGTTCACCCCTTATAATTACTACACTTGTCATATTTCCCTTTTGGTTGGTTATATTACCAAATCGCCCTTCTCCTTTGTTATAATTACAAAACTGCCCTTGAGTTGGATAAATTACTAAATTACCCTCCTTCATTATCATGATTACTATTTTGCCCCTTTAGTTGGTTAAACAATCATCACTTTACCCTTTTATCGGCTAAATTATCAAATTGCCCTTTTAGTTTAACAAATTACCAAATTGCCCTTCTCCTTTATCATAATTACCATTTTACCCCTCTCAATTATTTTAATTGCCATTTACCCTTTTTAATTATCACAAATCCCAATTTACTCTTCTTCATAATCACCAATATTAATTTACCATTTTTCATAATCAAAATTACTATATTACCCTTCTCCATTATTAAAATTACCATAATGCCCTTTAGTTGGTTAATTTACCAAATTACCCTTCTATAGTATCATACTTATCCAATTGCCCTTCTACAATCATAATTTAATTGCTAAATTATCTTTTGTCGTTATCATAATTACCAAGTTACCCCTTACTCCCAAGTTTACCATAATATCCTTTCATTTACAAAATTACCATTTTACCCCTTACATCCAATTTTACCATAATACCCTTTTATTTATGAAAATTACCACCTTACATCTTTTACTTTACAAATTACTATTTTACCCCTTCACATCCAAGATTACCATCTTTATCTTTCCTTACATAATTACCATTTTACCCTTCTTTCCCAAATTACCATATTACCCCTTTACTTATGAATTACCACTTCACCATTCACTTATAAAATTTACCATATTACCCTTTACTTATGAAATTACAATTTTTCCCCTTTACCTCCAAAATTACCATAATGCCCTTTTTACTTGAACAATTACCATAATGCCCTCCTTCATCCAAAATTACTATTTTACCCCTACTTCCAAAATTACTGTTTTACCCTTCTTTCTCACAACTTACAATTTTATCCTTTACTTGTAAATTATCATTTGGCCATTTAATTATAAAATTACCATATTATTCTTTTATCTCAAAAATTACCGAAATACCCTTTTCACTTATAAAATTTCCACTCAACCCCTTTATTCACCATTTTTATGAATTTACTAACACTACATAAAATAATGATATTAATACTTCATTTTTATCATCTAAGTCCACCAACTTGTCATTTTTCAACATAATACTCATTAGCAACTATACACATTGATTTATTTATCTCATAAGCATAATTACTAAAATACCCTTAAACAATAACATCATTCATGCATTAACAACATGGTACATCATAATCAAGTGTTTAACATTTCTATCCATATTCCAACTCCTTCTTTATTTAACATACCTACATATAGTATAAAATTTATCATGCTTTTTCTTTTTAACAAACAATATAAGAAACCATAAACATATCATGCTAAGCATACAAAACATGCATAAAATCATACTAAATCCTAAATGTGCTAGCATGCGTTTCTCCATATATTTAAGGGAGGATTAACGGTTACCTTAATCCCGCAAAATATGAAATCTTACCAAGCATAATTAGCAACTCAACACCTAAAAATAATATCCATCATATTTATGTTAGAAATAAGAATCCAAGTATAAAACTTTATAAATTTTAATTAATAAAACACTTAACATAAAATACCATTATACCTTAAAAATTATCCAAACAATTTTTAAAATGGAGGGGAGCTCACGCTGCATGAACAGCGTGAGTCTCATGCAAAATTATGGGGAGAAAAGGGTTCGAAGGGGGTGAAGGGAGAAAAATAAACCATTTTCGGGTTAGGGTCTTTAGGCTAGAAAAGAGGGTGGTTAGGGGAGGTTCTAAGGCAGGGGAATGGTGCAGGAGTGTAGAGGGGGTGTAGGTGGAGGCAAAGGGTGGTTTCACGGCGGCATAGGGAGGCAGAGACGGCGGCGGCAAGGCGGCGAAGTTGGCTACCGAGGAGGGTCGAGGGGAAGGGTTGAGAATGAAGGAAAAGTGGAGGGAAAAATGGAGGGGTGCAAGGGTTGGTTTCGGCCAACTAATGGATGGCGGTTGTAGAGGGGGTTGCAGGGTGTCGAAAGGTGGGTTGGGTGGCGGCAGAGGTGGCCGGACGGCGGCGGTAGAGGCGGTTGCAGGTGGCTCGGCTGTAAGGGGAAAAACTGGGAAGAAAAAGGAAGAGGAGGAGAAAGGGGGAAGTGCGGGGCTCGAAGGGGCTGTGTGGTGGTGCAGGGTGGTAGTAGGCAGTGGCAGAAGGCGGCGCAGGGGGTTGGTGAGGCGGCAGGAGCGGCGGACGGTGGTGGCGACGCAAAACAGGGTGGAAATGGGAGAGGAAGAAAATGAGAGAGAGAAGGGAGGATCGGGGGTGAGGGGCACAACAACAATGGGCAGGGAAATGGCTGAAAGGGGAGAAGAAAAAGAGGAGGAAGGGTAGGGGAATAGGGGCTGATCGGATGGAAGGCTTAGGGTGGCAGGGGAAAGGTGGGAAGAAGAAGGAAAGGGGGAGGGGCATGCGGGGCTGGTCCAGGGCCGGTTTGGCTCGAAAAAGGAAGGAAAACGACGAGGGAAGAGAGAGAGGGAGAGGGAGTAGGTGGTGGCAGCGATGGGTGCAGGCGGTGGCAGCAGGCATGGCGTCGAACGTGTAGGTGGTCGGGCGTGGAGGAGAAGAGGGAAGAAGAAGAAAGGGACGGGCGGCTTGGACCGGCGTAGAAAGAGAATAGGCAGCCGGCCGGTCCAGGGGGAAAAAGGAGGGACGGGCCAGGGGTGTCGTGCGGCGCGCGGGGGAGAGAAGGGGGGAGGGCCTGGCCCAACGCGCGAGGGAGAAGGGAGACGGGCCTGGCTCAGCGCACGGCCCAAAGGAGGAGAAGGAAAAGAAAAGAGAAAAAGAAAAGAAGAAAGAGGAAAAAGGGAGAAAGGGTAAAATGGGGAATGGAAAAATAGGAAGGTAATTTAATTTAATTTATAAAATCATAAAACATAATATTCTTGGTAAATTCTTTAATTTAATAATTTAATTTATTATAATCTAATATTTTGGTTTAAAAAGGATAAAGTTGGTAAAATACTAGTTTTGGAAAATTATTTAAATAAAATAATATGATAAATAGCAAAATATTTATATTTAATTTATTAAATAATTTTATCCAAATTTACATACTCTAAAATCCATAAAATAATTAAAATAAATAATCTAAAAGCAATTCTATTCCAAATAAAAGTAATTTATTAAAATATAGGTTTTCGAAATTTTTGGGGTATTACAATAAGTGTGGGAGATAACTTGGTAACTTAAATCGAGCAATGGGTAATTTGGTAATTATGCAACAAGAAGGGTAACAAGGTAAATTGGCAAGCAATGAAGGATAATTTAATAATTATACAAGTAAGAGGTAAATCAATAATCTGTATCTAATATGTTGAGGGGATAATGGAGTTTCGTAATAAGACTCAAGTAACACTGAATAGTAAGATAATTGTGTTTGACAATTAGTAAGTATCACGAGAATGAATCTTGAATCAGAATTGGATAAAATTTTGATGGCCTTAATGATTCCTCTTTGTTATCTTGGATAACCATATGAATAAGAAATACCTAATGATATTAGAACAATTGAAAGTGAATAAGTATCTGATTATTATGCTTTTCGTGATCACCTTAATTAAGACACTAGTACTTAAAGTGAAAGGCCTCGAGATCAGGAATGGTGTCGCTTTAGGGGTCGCTACCTTAAAGACATGGTTTAGCCCATGATTATTTTGGTATTTGCTGGTGTGCCTTTGCACCCTAGCCAGACCCTATATCTTACTCTATCTACCTCTATGGACCTATTTAGGGGGTATGCATACTTATGAATTAGGTGTCCTTGTCGGTAGGGTACTGAGTAGCTTTATGCACCAGTACGACTAGGGTACCTTTGCATCCCTGGGTTGATGGTTGAAGGGTATCGAGTAGCTTGTATGCTCTAATGTGACCGGTGTACCTTTATATCCTGGGATCTTGATCTCTTGTCTAAGGCAAATAAATAGAATTGTTATGCTGATTAAAAAAGGAAAACACAAATCATGAAAGTAAAAGATTAATGAGCCGAGCCCAGTTGAGTTATGATATTGAGTACTGGTCCGCTGGTTTTAATAGTGGCCCAAGAGTGTGTTGCCCTGGAAGATGATTATGAGTGCCGGTCCACCGGATATAATAGTGGCCTAGGAGCGTATTGCCCTAGATGATGTTTATATGTATTCCGGTCCACCGATAATAATAATAGGGGTCCCGAGCTCAATAAATTCGATTTGGATGTGAATAAATTATTGGAAAATGCTAATCACTTATAGTGGAACACCATGTGAGTCGGGGCTAGACCAGTCCATCGGCGAATAATAGTGGCCTAGAGCATTTTTCCCCGGAGACCAATCTACCAGCAATAAAAGTGTTCAGGAGTGTTTGGCACTGCATGTATTCCGGTCCATCGGCTATAATAGTGGGATTCCCACACTTACGTGGATATATAATCTAAGATGATTGAATAATGATGGACTAATGGCTTAAGGCCCAAAAGTACTATGACCTATTAATATCTGATTGACTTGTTAAGTATATGAATGTATGAATGAGAATATTATGTATGTACCTTTTATTATGTATGTATATAGTGTTGTATCATGTGTTGCATTGTAGGCCTACTTTTAAGTGTATTTTAAAAGGGCTACTTAGTATCATCGTACTGAAGGGTTCCATTAGTGGGGCCCCTGCCTATTCAATGGACAGAGTCCCCTGTAGGTCTTTTTTAGGTGCTATTCAAATGGGCAATGGAAAAAAACATAATGATTGTTCGGAAATTGATATGGTTTATTATTTCCCTTTTTAACTCTTGGTTTAAATGTGATCTGCGTTCTTGTAACCACCATTGGTGGATTTTATTCTTGTAAATAGTTTATTGTGCTACTCTAGTTTTTAATATAGTTTGAATTTCTAACAATTTGTATTTTATTCTTTTAGCCTTAGCACTTGGTATTGGAACAGTATGAGTTGACCGGTTTAGTACTAAATATGGCAGTAATATCCCTAGAATTCATAAGTCTTGTTATTTCTCTTTCGCTAAATTTTTTAATAAAATAAAATTTTTCAGTAGTAAATTTTTGGGTGTTACAATAAGTCACCGCACTCAACACAAGGGGTTAGGACATATCGAAGGGGCTTTGCTCTAGGTATACCACACCCACCACACATTGAATGCACATGTTAGGATGGCTGGCACAGATTGGGTTACCACACCCATAATTTAGGCTCAGAATACATCAAGGGGTTTTGTGTAGGGATACCTTACCCACCACACCTTAAATACCCCAGCTATAAGGACTAAGAGGTTGGGACACCATACCCACATGAGCAATGGACATTACAAAGTGCCATGGGGATTGTACTAAGACACCTCACCCACCCGTTATGAACACTGATATGATGTTGGCCTAACATGGTATAATTGTATTCCTCCCCTACCAACCAAAACTTAGGAAAGAAGAAAATAGGTATCGAGTGAAAATAGAAAAATACAAGGCGATCTGCTCATTAACCCCTGGCTAGCTACCCTAAGAGTTAGAGAAAAAGGCCTAATAAAACCTTAATCCATTAATTATTAATTTTCTAAAAATATCACAAATCATAAATTAAATCCATTAATATCTAAATTGGATGTTTTGAAGTGATAACACCAAACACATCACAAGGCATATAAGCCACCAATTGAGTGGTTAGAGATAACACTAAACTTAATCAAATCAATGCCTTAATTTTGTCATTTTGATCCATATTAAATTTTGGGTTAACATGGTTGGAATCATAATTAACATGTTATAATTACATAGAAACATTATTAAATTTTGGGTTAACATGGTTGGAATCATAATTAACATATTATAATTACATAGAAACATTAATGTGGATGGCCTGAAGGATGAACATTAAATAAAAAGCAAACATGGTAAGATACAAGTAAACAAATTTATCAGCTCATGGGACCATTTGCCTATTCTAGTCGTACCAGACTTGAACAAAAAATAAAAAAGTGGTCTAGTTAAATGGTTAGCTCAATCGATTGATTATTCATAGGAAACCAATAAATTTTTTCCACCAAAACTATCGATTGGTCTACGTAGAGAAGAAAGCACTCCGGTCACAAGTTAACCTATTGATGGGTTTGGTAAACTATCGATTGCACATGGGAACCAATCGGTTGATCTCATAACTAGCTAATCAAAAATCCCAAATCAAGAAGCAGTTCACACTAGTTGATTGATCTAACAAATTGATATGCTATTCTCTACAAAATAACACCTAGACCTATGATACACTTAACAAAATTTACCATATTAACTCTAGGATGCTTTAATGTCATATAAGACATAAAATGACATGTTTAACACATAGAATCACACGTGTAAATGGTAATATTAGTGATTAACAAAATGATGATCAAAACTGCCAAAATCATGCATGATAATATATAACTTGAAATATATTTAAAATATTAGAAAAGAATACCTTACCATATGTTTGACTGTAAGAATAAAATTAACCTATGAGATAAAAATACATGAAGAACATGGAACTACAAAAAAAATGACTTCTTTATATTAAAGATAAAAATGCGTCACCTCTAAGCAATTCTTTTTGCACAAAATACTCCTAATTTTATGGTTTTCTACCATGACCTTGATTCTTAAGAGAACGAAGAGTCAAAATGATTAAAATAATTATTTACAAATTTAATAAAATGAAATCATAAGGAGAAAATGCCATTAATTAACCTTTTTTCAAAATATAATTTTGAGAGAAGTGAAGTTAAGATCTTAAACCTTTATCAAAACCAAAATCCTTCCATAAGAGAAAGAATGGAGAGATAAAGCTAATATTAGGAGAATAAAGAAGAGAAAAAAATTTGACCAAAGGACATGGAACAAGAGGCAAGCCTCTATTTTCTCAACAAAGAAGAAAGGAAAGAAAAGTAGAGAATGCTCAACACTAAAACATGCTTATTCGCACAAATAAATTCTAATTTGAAAGTTTCATAAACATTTGGAGTATATTTGAATGAAATTAAGAAAAAGTTATGAAATTGCTAGATATTTAGTTGATTGATTTGAGTAAACTAGTCCACTAGTTTATAAGGAAATAAAATTACTAGTTCTTGAGAACACTTGTCTATTGGTTAAGGTAACTAGTCAATCATTTTTCCTACAATTCACAACATTATCAAAATTTTAAGCCCTTTCCAAAATCAAAATAATTCATTTTATATTAACATGATTTTAAATATAATTTGAAGGATTTTAGAACTAGATATTACAACATCACCCCCTTTAAAAAAGACTTCATCTCTGAAGTCCACAAAAGAAAAACATTACTATAATAAAAAAAAACCATGACAAAGCCTTAAGACATTGAGAAAAATCAAATATTAACTAAGAGTTAGCAGATGAGAGAACGGTAGGTAGTGTTACCGACATAATTCACCTGAATGAAAAGCCCTCCATACTTTGTCTTAATCTCATCCTTGGACTCCCAAGTGGCCTCCTAGGCCCAATGACATGGCCACAAGAGCTTCACTTGTAGTAAAACCTTTGAATGTCATGAATCTTGGAATCAAGGATCCTTAGCGCATCATCGAGCTTAATTGTCTTTGGCTGAATGATGTCCAATGGATCAACCACATACCTCCTCAATTGAGAGATGTGAAAAAAATTATGCATACATGATAGTTCAACGTATAAGAAGATTTGGTAAACAACCTCTTCAACTCTACCAAAAATCTCATACGGCATAATTTACTTGAAGCTAAGCTAGAAGTTCACATAAAATGCATCATCCCTTGGTGGGTGAGACCTTCAAAAGGGCTTGGTCACCCACCTCATGCCTATCTTTTCACCTCCGTAGATATTCAAAAATATTCTTCCTATCCTAGTAAGACTTCATCCAATCTCAAATTATTCTTAACACATCCTCTACCACCACCCTACCTCACTTTGGCCGAAAATCCCCTATAGCCTCCTCCCTTCTTCTTTTCTTTTCCCTTCCTTTTTCTTCTTCTCCCTTCCTTTACCCCATCTTCCCAGCCTTGCAGCCAATGTCCATGCTGCCTTAAGCCACAAACCTTCAACCTTTTACCACCACATACACCTCTACTCCCTCCCTACACCCAACCACTTCCCTCACTCACCTCCACAAGCGCTCAATGAAACCAACAAGACCTCAACAAACCACCAAACCCTCACCCAAACCAACTCTCCTCCTTTCTCCCATTCCCAACTCTAACCCTTAATTCCCCTTCAACCTATGCATGCAGCTCATGCTACCATCCAACGTGAGTCTGCTACATCTATTTGAGCTAGTGTTGCTAAATTTTTTGAGGTATAAAAATAGTTACTATTAGTATATATTAATTAAAATTTTGATAAAATTTTGTTCTTTTAAATTTTCTACCACTAATATGCTAGTTTTGATATTATTTTTAGATACAAAATTTTCTAATCAAAAGCTAAAACTTTTAACTAGGATACTAGTAAAATTTGTTTGATGTTGGAAATAAGGTACCATTATGCCCTACTAAAATATGTGGATATACGTATGCTAGCACACTAGGGGTTTAATATGTTTGTGTGCATGTTATATGATGTTAAGTATATTATGATTAGTAGCATATGTTGGTAGTTGAAATGAAAAGAATGTTAAATTATTTGTCATGTATAGAAATAATAGTTAAGGAACGGGCCTTATTGTTAATGATAATGTTAAATGTATGTACATAACATGATAAGCTATTGTGGCCATTTATAGAATATATAATGTTAATATGATCCCCAGGGACATTTTAGTAATTTCTCTTGTACAAAAGGTATGACCTAAATAAGTATATATATGGCAGGTGCTAATGAGTATTAATAAAAAATAGGAATAGTTGGTTGTGTTAGATGATACATATGGACCATGGATGTTAATATTTTATGTGGTAAGGTTATTTTAGTAAATTTGGCATAATAAGGGTAAATAGGTAATTTATAAGGAAAAAGGGGTAATATGGTAAATAAATAAATAATAAGGGTATTTTAGTAATTTAGCATAAAATAAGGGTAACTTGGTAATTTTGTGAGTAAAAGGGGTAAAATGGTAAAATAATAAGTAAGAAGGGTAATTTGGTAATTTTCATAAGTATAAAAGACAATTTGGTAATTTAACTAACAAAAAGGGAAATTTGGTAATTTTAATAAGTAAGAAGGATAATTTGGTAATTTAACTAACCAAAAGAGCAATTTGTTAATTTTAATAAGTATGAAGGGCAATTTGGTGCTTAACTAACCAAAATGGCAATTTGGTAAGTTTAATAAGCATGAAGGGCAATTTGATAATTTAACAAACTAAAAGGGTAATTTGGTAATTTTAATAAGTATAAAGGGTAATTTAACTAACCAAAAGGACAATTTAGTAAAAAAAAATAAGTATGAAGGGCAATTTATTGAATTAACCAATTTGAAGGATAACTTGGTAACTTTACAAATAAGGAATATTTTAGTAATTTTGTAAGGATGAAGGGGTAAATTAGTAAATTGTGTATAACATAACAATGAATTAAATAAGCCTCCATAATAAGACATAAGGGATATTAAATAATAGAATAAGGGTTTATGGCCTTAATGACACCTTTTAAGTATAACCATGTATGTTATAAGGATAAGGGTATTTTGGTAAATCGGTAATATCATAAGGATAATGCATGGCATAGGGTTGAATGGGTAATTACGGGTATAATATGATTTTTATTTCATAATCATACAAGAGGTGTCTGAATTGTTAATTATGCATGGAAATTTAGGTTGGATATGTTAGAAGTGTATGTTTGTCATGATCCTTCATCTAGAATACTTGATTATATGACCGGTATACCTTTGTGCCTCCAAGTTCATGACCTCCCCCTCGAGTTAAATAAATGGACCTATTGCGTTAATTAAATGGAAAATACTAATCACGTAAAGTGAAAGATTATTAAGTTCGGCCCAAACTGATCCACATGACAAAATAGTGGCCGGGTGCAAGGTTCCCTAGAAACCGATCCACCGACGATTAATAATGGCCACGTACATTCTGCTCTGGGTGTTTTTGATCCACCAGTTATAATAGTGGGGGATCCCGAGCTTAATAAACCAAACCTTAGATGTTAATAAATTATGGGAAGATACTAATCATTTATAGTGGAATACCATATGAGTTGAGGTCATATTGATCCACCAGCGAGAATAGTGGCCAAGTTTATGGTGCCTTAGAGACCGATCCACCAACAAGAATAGTGGCTAAGTGTAGGGTGCCCTAGAGACCGATCCACTGGAAAAAAATAGTGGCCAAATGCATTATTCCCTAGGTGTTTCCAATCCACCAACTATAATAGTGGGATTTCTGTACTCACATAGATATAATTTGAGAGATGATGTTGAATAATATTTAATTAATGGCTTAAGACCAAAAGTATTGATATAGTATAAGTTTGGACTTGGTGCCTATCTCTCTCACGATATGTGATGGAATTGCTATGCAAATGGACCTTGTGTTTTGTATTTCCTATTGTATGTGGTGCCGCATTTTGTATTAGCTCTTATATTGATTATGATTATCTTTATGCTCGCGTATATTATCATTTTTAGGCCCTGCCTTTTAGTGGTATAAAGGAGTTACTCATTACCATAGTACTAAAGGGTTGTGTTTGTGGCCCCCCCAACTATTCAATAGGCAGTGTCCCTTGTAGGTTAGTTACAGTTGCTATTCAAGATATTATTGGGTAAGAGTGTAAGGATTGTCCAAAAAGATTTCAGGGTTTCTCTTTCCACCATTCTTATTCCTTGTTAAATAATTTTACTCTTATAACCACTAATAGTGGGAATATTATATTTTATAATGTATTTAATGAGCTACTTTGATTTAAATAGAAGTTGAATTTTTTTAAATTGTGTTATGTTCCTTTAGCCTTAGCACTTGATACTAGAAAGGAAGGAGGAAACGAATCTGGTACTAAGTGTGGTGATAACATCCCCAAAGTTTATGGTTTTTGCTTTCGATACTTTTTAAATAAAATAAAATTTTTCAGTAGTAAATTTTAGGGGTTTAACACTAATATTAGAGTTTCGTAATTGTTAGTTTATTTTATGTTTTATCTAATTAAACTCTATATGGCTAGAACACTCTATTACTAGTTGATCTAGAAATCGAGCACAACCTAAGGTGAATCCTGTGACCCTACAAACTCATCGGCGATAATATCAAAGTGAATAATCAACTTAAAAAGAATTCTAGCAACATGAGTCATTTAACAACAGGAATAGTAACAATGGAATTCTAGGGTCACAACAAAACCTGAGGGAAGGACTCCCAATGATCTATCCCTCTCAGCCCAATATAAACGCTATGGGAATGCTAGCTCTACCCATAGGTGATGATTGTAATTGGGCTATTTGAGATTCTAACGTGCTAGTCCAATACCTCCTTAATCCTACCATAGCTGATCTAGAAATTCAAGCCTTATATTTTGAACTTAACATGTTATTTTTTGTATACTAAAAATTATAGGGCAGTTTAGTGGTTAACGAACTAATGACCCTTAACTTCATCCTAAAGCTTTTATGGAATTGAATGATACCTTAAAACTTCAAGGAGTACAATTAACTTTCTTGTGACTTAAGTTATTACCTTATTCCCTAAGAGATCATACTAGAGAGAGGTTGTCTTCACTACCAACTGGTTTAATTACCTCATACGATGACTTAGTACAAAAATGACTCATCATTTATTTTCCTCACAAAAATGATGAACTCGAAAATAAGTTTACAACATTTTTGTAAGAAGATGTGAAACACTTCATGATGTATGGGAAAGGTTTAAGGAATTATTAAGGATATGCCCAAACCCCAAAATCCCTCATTTGTTGCAAATAGAGACATTCTATCACAGACTAAAACCTTAGACAAAAAACTTAGGGGATGCCTCAATTAATGGTGCCCTTTTGAGCAAAACTTATGATCAAGATTATAAAGTTAATGAGACTATAGCATGCTACAACCATAAGTGGGGTAGTTATAGCCGCATGCGTAGGGTGAAAGCTACAAGAGCATTTGAAGTAGGCGTTATTACAGCCCTAAGAGCAAAGGTATCATCTATGGCTAAATTATAAAAAATATTACACCCACAAACTCATAGGTAAAAAGAGTAGGAGGACACCCTACCACTTCAGTAGGCATAGTGTCCTATGTATATTGTGGATAAGGCCATCTATTTGAGTAATGTCCTACAAATCTAGTGTCTGAAGCACCACCTTTCCCTCAGTTTCTAAAGCAATAGTAGCAAGATAAACATTTTGACAAGTTCTTTGAGATTCTATGACAATTTCATAACAACATTCCATTACTGGAAGTACTCTAACAAATTCCAAATTACAAAAAGTTCTTAAAGGATATCGTGACACAAAATAGAAGACTGTGTGAATATGAAATGGTGCAATGACCCACAAATGTAGTTTGATTTTTCAATAGAAATTACCTAGAAAATTTCAAGAGCCTAGTAGGTTCACCATCCCATGTTCCATAAGAGATAAGTACTATGGTAAGGCCCTTTATGACCTTGGTGCTAGAATTAAACTTTTGTCTATATCCATTTTTAGAAATCTAGGCCTAGGTGAAGCAAAGCCTACCACTATCATCCTATAATTAGCTAATCGGTCATATGCTCACCCTATAAGAAAGATTGAAGATGTGTTAGTGAAGGTAGAGTAGTTCATTTTCCTAGTAGATTTCCTTATCCATGACCATGAAATAGACAAGGAGGTTCCTATCATTTTTGGTATTCCTTTCCTACCAACTAATTAGACCTTAATCGATGTGTAGAAAGGGGAAAAGACTATGCAGGTTAATGAGGAGCAGATAGATTTTAATATTTTTAACTCAATGAAACTATTGTAAGATGACCTAGATCAATGATCATGAATTGATAATGTTGATTTGTTTAGCTTTGATGAGTTTGTTGTAGGTACACTAAATGAAGAATTCAGGTTGTTTGATATAATTCACTTAACATGCTATTATACTACCTATTATGTCATTGAATGGGATGATGAGGTAGTGGTAGGGTGCATCTAGATCAACTATTTAATGCCTATGGAACCTCTTGGCCTAAATAATAAGGAAGTTCAGCTAGTTAATCCATCAATAGAAGAACTTCCCAAGCTAGAACACAAACCCCTACCAGTTTACTTAAAATATGCATATTTAGGTAATGAAGACACCCTACCAGTTAATATCTCCTCTATAATGTCTGACTCTTAATAGGAACAACTGGCTAGCTTGCTCCAAAAGCATAAAAAAGTAGTAGGATGGACCATGGCAGATATCGTATGAATTGGTCCAACATTATGCATGCACAAAATTTTACTAGGGGACCCTCAAGTTCATATATTGAGCAGGAAAAAAGGTTCAACCTAGCAGTGTAGGAGGTAGTAAAAAAAAGAAATCATCAAATTCTTGACACAGGAATAATCTACTCCACATCCGAGAGCAATTGGGTAAGCTCTCTCCAATGTGTCCCAAAGAAAGGAAGTATGACTCTCATTCAAATTTTTGAAAATAACATAATCCCAATGACAATAATCATAGGTGGTGTATTTTATTTAAAAATAAGAAACTAAATAATACTACTCAAAAAGACCATTCCCCCATTCCCTTTACTAATCAAAAGCTTGATAGATTAGTAGGAAGAGGGTTTTATTATTTTTTGGATGGATAATAAGGTTACAACCAAATAGCCATTACACCAACAAATTTTTAGTGGCGCATGATCGCCACATTCACAGACATGGTAGAAGAGATTGTAGAAATTTTTATGAATAATTTAATTATTTTTTGTGACTCCTTTGGTGATTGCTTGAAAAACCTAGGGAGAGTATTGATAAAGTGTGAAGAGAATAATTTAGTCCTCAACAAGAAAAAAATGTAACTTTATGGTTCAAAATGGAATTGTTTTAGGACACAAGGTCTCTTTTTCATGATTAGAGGTGAACAAATCTAAATTTGAAGTTATTGAAAAATTATCCCCTTTGACCACAATCAAAATTGTGAGAATTTTTTTAGAACATAAAGGATTTTACTAAAGACATATTAAGGATTCTTAAATAATTGCAAAACTCCTTTATTAGCTGTTAGAACATGATAAAAAAATTAACTTTGATAACTGATGTAGGGAAGCATTTGAGCTAATCAAGGTAGCACTCTCAACAAAGCCCCTATTAGAATAGCACCTGACTAAACCCTGCCCTTTGAGCTTATGTGTAGTGCAAGTGATTATGCCATAGGATCAATCCTAGGAAAAAAAAAGAACAAGGTTTTTCATAGCATTTACTATGCTAATAAGACACTTGATGAGGCACAATTGAACTTCACAGTTACTAAGAAAAAACTACTGGCAATAGTGTTTACATTTGATAAATTTTGATCTTATCTCCTAGAAACTAAAGCTTGCCTACTAAAACACTTGCCAAACTTTATTTACTAGATGGATCCCAATTTTGTAAGAGTTTGATGTCAAAATTAAGGATTGATAAGGTAAAGATTATCAAATTGTAGACCATCTATCCACATTGGAAGGATACACTAAGCAACACAAACAATTTTGGATTAAGGAGAACTTCCCTGATGAATAATGCTAAACAGTCAAGCAAGTCAACCACATTGGTATGTAGCCATTAGTAACTATTTTGCATGTAAAGTACTCTCCCTCAACAAATCAACAACTAAACATATTCTTTCATGACATCAAGTATTACTATTGAGATGAACAATTCATATTTCAATAGTGATTAGATGGGTTCATGAAAAGTTGCATGAGTGAACAAGAAGCAAAGAAAATTTTGGCCACCTATCATCATACATCCTACGGTGGTCATTTTAGAGGGATATGCACATAGACAAAGGTTCTTCAAATTAGATTCTATTAGCTTACTATGCTCAAGGATGCCAAAGTCGAGGTCTAAAATTGTGATCAATGCCATTGAATTGGAAACATATCATAAAAAAAAAATGAAATGCCTCAAATGGGTATAATGGAAATAGAATTATTTGATATTTGGGGTATTTACTTCATGGGCCCATTCTCATCCTCCTTTGGCAACTAATATATTCTTATAGTAGTGGATTATGTGTCTGAATGGATAGAAGTTGCTACATTGCCAACAAATGATACCAGGGTAGTAGCCCATTTTCGCTAAAAGAATATTTTCACGAGATTTGGGACTCCAATGGTAATCATCAGTGATGGCGGTACTCATTTTAGCAATAAGATGTTCAACCAACTTTTGCACAAATATAGGATTAATCATAGAGTAGATACAACTTATCACCTATAGTCAAGTTACAAGGATTAACTTTTTAAATAGGAAATTAAGAGAATTTTGGAGAAATTAGTAAACTCTACAAGAGAAGAAGTGGTTTTCCAGGTTAAATTATGCATTGTGGGCATATAGGAAAGCCTTTAAAACACCCTTGATCATGTTACCTTAAAAGATTGTATATGGAAAGGCTTGGCATCTACCTATTGAATTAGAACATAAATCCTATTGGGAACCTAATATAGTCATCTTCAATCTATCTATTACAAGATAGGAACATAAGTTATAATTGAATGAAGTGGAGGAGCTATAGAATGCTTCATATGAAAGTGTATGGTTATATAAGTAAAATAAAAAAAGGTTTCAGGACTAGCATATCAAGTAGGAACAACTTTATCTCAGAAAGTTTTTCTTGCTTCACAACTCACGGTTAAAATTTTTTCTAGGGAAATTAAAATCAAGATGGGTTGAACTCTATGAAGTTGTTAAGGTTTGCCCCTATGGAGTTGTGGATCTAAAGGATCACAAATATAAAGGCATTTTTAAAGTCAATGGCCATTGAGTAATACCATACTGAGTTAAAAAATTTAATAGGGAAGTCTAAACACTTTCCCTATGAAAGTCATAGGGTTGTAACAAGTTGTGAGACTAAAGACATTAAACCAATCATTCTTAGGAGGCAAACTAAGTTTTATCTCCGTTCATTTAAAAAAAATTCTTTATATTTTTCATAGGATTTTCTTTTGTAGAGTCAAATTCACTATACCCTCCTTACCCTAGCAATGCAATCCTTCTCTTACCAGGATGTCGAGCAGGTAATAGAGATGGATGGGAAGCATATACCACATGGAAAATGTAAGAGTACACAAGGAGTCATTTTCACACCTATACAATGATCTGTGTATCTTTAGACAAAAGACTGCTATTATGAAAGTACATTTTTGACATTGTACCTCCTAGCCCATCCTTATCCCTGCATAGCTTTTAAAAACCTATCATCTCCTTCACTCTCATCTCATCCTTTCAACTATCCTTATTTTTACATTTCTGCAAGTTTTTAGAAATTCTCTTTCAATCTCTTCCTTCCTTCTAACTATGTCAAGAAAAGTCTTGAAAAACCTCTCTCTATAAAAAGAAAAATTCTACCTAACTAAGTCACTTGAGCAACCCATTTAATCCCCCTCTACCAAACTCAATAAAATCACCCTTCTCACCACCACAAAAGAATCTACTCCCTTTAACTCATCCATTCTAATTGCTTCCTCTCCCAACCTTTCTACTCCCACAGTGATAAGATGAACCACCTGATCAACCACTAAAGCGGCTGTTAAAAATCCTCAATCTCCAAAGAAACCCACCCTAAAAGAACCTCCAAATCTTTGACTGTTTTCCACTCTAACTAGGCTTAAAACATTTTAGCTCTCTTTCCACTAGGGAGTTACATTTTGAATGAAGATTCACATTCCATGAACCCCTCCGATATCTTATTAACCCATTAACCAGCACCATTGGGCCACTTTTTATCACCATCCACCTGAGTTTTCTCCATTGTTAGTGCTTGAATTTTTCTATAATATAGATATGATGATAAAAAAAAAACAAAACTTTTTTTTGTGTGAGGAAAGTTGGTATCCCACATCACTACTACCAAAAACAACCTCTATAGCCTCCCTTCTTTTTTTTATTGATGAGTATTCTAAGATACTAGAAATCCCTACTTACAAATTGGTGCAGAAATTCTTTCCACACTCACTAAGCAAGGCATAAAGTGGAGAATTATCATGAGTGTTACTTGCCACTATAACTGTCTATAACTGCTCACCTAGGTGAAAGTTTGGTATCACTTCTTTTGAAGTCACCATCTACCCACTATACATGAAATGTCTATATCTTTTGATTGGATGGTGGTACTCTACTATGTCATCATGGGGAAAACCATTGACTTTTTCAAACACTATTTTGTCATCATGGATGATGTGGTAGTAATATTCCCCAACTTTACTTTTTCAAATGCTTCCACATTATCTTCAAAATGAAATTTTCTAGTTCAAAATTTGGGGGTGTTACACAGCGTGTGTGGCATTAGCAACATGATCAATAGGGGCTTGTGTTTCAAGGACATAGGCCTCTTTTTATTTCTTGAGAATAACTCTCTAGCTTCTATAAAAATCAAGGAAATTATTTTCATTGCATTTTTCTTCTTAAGGACATGTCATATTGAGAAACTAATTAAATTATAGAGGATCCATGCCATTAAGACTTCAATTAGTTTTGGTTTAACATTTAAGTATTAGCAATTGAAGTAAGTGATGAGGAATATCATCAATAGAAAATCTTCAATTCTTCACAAATTTTCCTTTGATTTCAAATTGTTGTTATTGAACTCGACATTTCAGTGGGATAGTGACAATGATATACTCTAAGATTAATAACCTTCTAAAGATAAATATTCTATTTCTCTAAAGAACTCTCTCTACTACTCTCCAAGACCACTACTTGAAGGAGAAGAGAAGAATTATAACACCCCTAAAATTAACTACTGAAAGTTTTTATTTTATTTAAAGAAAATAGTAGAAGCAAAAATCAAAAACCATAAATTTTGGGGATATTACCTCCACACTTTGTACCAGACCGGTTTTCTCCTACTGTTTCAGTACCAAGTGCTAAGGCTAAAATAATGTAATACAATCGAATCAAAAATTTATTTAAATTAGAGTAGCACAAAAAGTTTTGTTATAAGAATAGAATCCACCATTGGTGGTTACAAGAATACATAATACATTTAAACTAGAAATAAAAAGGCGAAATGATGAAACCCTAAAAGTTCTAGGATAATCCTTACGCTCTTTCCCATAACCTACCTGAATAGGATCTGCAATGGACTTACAAGGGACAATACCCATTGAATAGACAAGGGCCCATGAAGGGAACCCTTTAGCACTATAATATTGAGTAACCCTTTAAACTACACTAAAATGCAGGCCCACATGTAACACATAATACAAAAACTATATAGGGGGATAACATACAAACTAATATGCAAGGTAATACCACATATAGTGAGAGATGCATAACATAAAATTCATGCACTTATAAAGCCATCACATACCCAGGTAAGGACAAGCACTAAAGCTAAATCAAGTCATGTTATTAGGTCATAAAGCGAATCAATATTTTTTGGGCCTTAAGCCATTAATTAATCATTATTCAACCATCATCTTTTGATTTATATCCATGTGAGTACGGGAACCCTACTATTATAGTTGATGGACTGGAAACATATAGGACAAAATGCACCTAACCACTATTATTCACCAGTGGACTGGTCTTCAGGGCTCCTTGTAGCTGGCCACTATTATTCGCTGGTGAATCGGTCTGGCCTCGACTCACATGGTGTTCCATTGTAAGTGATTAGTGTCTTCCCATACTTTAATAATATCCAACATTTGGTTTATTGAGTTCAGGATCCCCCACTATTATAGCTAGTGGACCAAAAACATACAAGGTAGAACGCACCTGACCACTATTATTCATCGGTGCATTGGTCTCTAAGACATCTTACACCTGGCCACTATTATTGTGGGTGGATCAGTCTAGGCCTAGCTCAATATTCTTCCAATTTACGTAATTAGAACTTTATTCGTGTCTTATTCAAAGTCCATTTATTCGATCCGAGGGAATGGGAAAGGCCACAAATCTAAAGACACAAGATATACTGGCCATAGAATCAAGCATTCCATATTAAAAATTAGGGCATACACAAAACCCTAACACACACTTCAAACATATTTAACACACATTTCCATGCACACTTACTTACTAGGAGCCCCTTACATAATTATGGCATAACACCATATTACCCTCTTTAGTTATACATCCAACCTTAGGTTATCCCATGTTCTTATGATACTCTCCTATGACACCCACTGACTGATCAATTACTCTTATCTTATTAATCAATATTATTTATGTCTTATCAAGGAGACTCATTTAACCCCTCGACATGTTATATGCATGTTCCCACTTTACCCCCATCATCCTTACAAATTTACTAAAATATCCCTTGCTTGTAAAATTACTAAGTCATCCCTTTTTATTTGCCAATTTACCATAATACCCTTTATGTTTGCACAATTACCAAAGTACCCCTTGTATTGGTTAAACTACCAAATTATCCTCTATACTTATTTGCCAACTTTACCCCTTATACTTGTTAAGTTACCAATTTACCCTTCTAGTGGGTTAAATTACCGTAATGCCCTTTATACTTATCTAAATTACCAAATTGCCCTTAGGCTTATAAAGTTACCAAGTCACCTTTCATACTTGTTACACTTGTTAGATTTCCCATTTGGTTAGTGAGATTACCAAATTGCCCCTTTTATTTGGTTAAGTTACCAAATCACCCTTCTTTAATATTATAATTACCATTTTACCCTTCTCTATTATTCTAATTATTAAATTTTCCTTTTAGTTGCTTAAATTACCAAATTTCCATTCTTTATTATTATAATTACCATTTGGCCCTTTTAATTGTTTAAATTACCAAATTATTCTTCTTCATTATTGTAATTACCATTTTCTTGAATATATTTCCTCATTGATTAGGTTGCTCACTAACTTTGACCTAAAGCATTATTTCCAAGACATAACAAGCATTTTCTTTCTCCTCTGACTCACTAGAAATTTTATCAATACGCTTAAATTCAGGATCTTCCTTACACGCCTCCATGGATTTAATTTCTTGTAAGGACAATAACCTTTGATTGGGGCATTTGCGAGTAAAGGGTCCAAATTCTTGACATTTAAAACATTATCTTGCAGAGACTTCATTAAATTTATTCTTACCTTTTACCTCTTGAGTAGTCCCTTGATTTTTATCAAGACTTGTAGAAGTTGAAGTACTTGCTTTCAAATTTATCGCTTGAGTACTTGAGTAGTACTTTGTAGATGGAGTAATTTACTTGGAATGAGGCTTAGTAGACTTAATTTTTTTTTTCAAATGTTAAGGATAACATAGTCATGTCATCCAAAGAATCATATAGACAAGTCTCAACTTTATCTCAAATCATCATGTTAAGGCCACTTCAAAATCTAGTACATGTCTGTTCCTTCCTTTCATAGATATTATATACAAGTGCCAATATTTCAAACTCCCTAATATATTATTCAACATTTAGAAGTCCTTGTCTAAAAGTAGTCAATCTAAAATATTATCTTGCTCATACTCTTTACGTATAAATTTCTTTCTTATATGCTTTTATTTTTATCCCAAAATTTGATTTTTATTTACCTTTTCAATTCGTAGTCCTCTTCAAATTATCATACCATATCCTATCAAACTTATTAAACTTAAGAGTAGATAGTTTACTTTTTTTCCTCATCATGATAATCTTTAAATCTAAAGATAGCCTTCGCTTCATGTAACCACTCAAGAAATAAGTCTGCATCAACTTTACCACCAAAATTAGGATGATCAAGCTTAATGCCTTTACCTTCTTTGTTATGATACTTTAATTTACGATCATGGAACTTTTAGTTACTTACACTTTCTATAGACTCTTCATCATGGTCTATGCTTGAGTTTAGATACCTTCCCTAGCTAGATTTTTTGATTTTATGGCACTCCTTATTCGGTCTCCATAGAACTTCATTTGTTCTCAGACGTTTTGGATTGATTCTTGTTTGGCAAACCTAGATTCTAACGTTTGTAATTATGTTTGTATTGCAAGAATTTTCCTAAGTTTCACATTAGCAGCATATAAGTTGTTTGATTTTTGTTTAAGATATTCAAACATGGCTTGAATACTTGATTCCCCCTCCATGGTTTGATTACTATAACCCTAGACACACTCAAATTCCTCTAGGGTTTTTCATTGATTAAAATTGAAACTACTCAATGCCACTATATTGTTCTTGTTCAATTTTAAATTTTGAATCCAATGAATCAAACACACAATATGCAAGCAATTTTACTAATCACAACACAAATATGATACACTTAACACTTATCTTGCTAAATTATTCATATAGAATTCAAGGATTTTTTAAAAAATTCACTTTGAAAAACCCTTACAATTTCATACATGCATTCGAATACTTCAAGTATAATTTCATATAAGGAAATAAAATATTACAATATTCACTAATTATACTTAATATTGGGACAAATTATTTAAACAAACCAATAATAAAACAAATAAAACTCACACATACTAATTGGCTAAATTGTTCAACCAAGTAGGGACTTTACAAAACTTGCACCCTAGTCAATTCTAATACCAAGTGATGATCACCACACGTGATCTAATAGCATCAAATACACCTTAAGTGTGCACAATTTCATGCAAAAATCTAAAGATTAAAAACATTTTTAAAACATATTCACTAAATGTACAAAATATGCACACAATTGACACTAACATTTTATTATGTTTATGTTAAAGCCCTTACACGTTAACATTCAAGATACTTTCAAGAATCATGCAAGATTACCCTTCTACATGTAAAGATCACACAAAAACATGCAAGTTCTATAAAGAATAAAAAATAATTCAATCAAGAATCTTACTATAACTTCAATGGTGATTATGTTGTAGTCGAAAGCTATAGTTGAACTTGCACCTAAGTTATTGATGCCAAGAAGCATGCTTTGATAAATTTGATGTGGAAGATCATCAACAAAAAAATCATCAACACTCCAAGAACTTTTCTCTCGGTCCTCAAGTTATACATCTCTTCACAAGTTTCCTTTGATGGTGAATTAATGATGTTGGACTCAATGTTTTAGTGGGATGGTGGCAATTATCTACTCTTAAATCATTAACCTTATTAAGAGAAATCTTCTATTTTCCTACATAACTCTCTCTACTAATCTTTAAGACCTCCACTTGAAGAAGAAGAGAAGAAGAAGATCAAACACTCTCTCTTAGTGTTGATTTCTATTTGAAATTTTAATTTCTTATTCATTCATAATGTGAGAATCAAGCGTACAAGTGATATATATATATATACATGTACATATACAAGCCTTTCATTAATAACCCATATATCTCATCCTTATTAACAAAAGTAATCCATTTTCAAGGTACTAGTATATAGATATTAATTACAATGACATTTTACAAGTATTACAAAGTATTACAAAGTATACAACAAGATAACAAAGATACAAAAACTCTAAATATGTTATACAATGATTTAATATATGTAATCAAACTTTGTGTCTTGTAGCCTTATCGTTCATAACACTTCATAATTATTTTAATGTCATTATCTTTACATCAAATGTCTTCAATATCTTGAACTTCATGTAAGTACATTGGGTTCTATCTTTAAGTATGCTAATTATTGTTCTTCAACTCTTGAAGAATAAGATTGAGATTGAGCTTGGGATACTCTCACATTAGTAACAACACCTAACTAATAATATTATATAAAAATCTTGGTTATTCGGTGAATATTATACCAAAAATCTAAATCTATGCCTTAGTGAACATAACCATTCTGATAACATTGTTATGTTAAACCAACTCAAACAAGTACATCCATCATCCATCTTATCTTTCTTAAATGAACAATGATAATTAACTTTAGTAGACTCACTCATGCTAATTTAAGTCTTGATAAGTGCTAACATATAGAACATGCAATATCTTGTTGCTTATCCTATGACATAAAATATCATATAAGAATACAAAAAAAATATACATTTTTATTCATAATTAGAGTTCAAACTATTACACCCCTTAATAAGTTCCAAAGGGTAGTTCCCTTGATGGGGTTCTAGTGGAAGATTAGCAAAATATTAATTCAATATTGACAAGAAATCAACTTTATATTAAGCATGTTAATCTACGAGTCTACTAATTAAGGGATAATTTAATTATGATTAGCTAAACTAATTAAAATCAGTACAATAATTTAATATTGTTCTCAATTAAGATTATTCAAACCAATCCACATAATCTTATTCAAGATTAGTAAACTAATCAAGGTTTATCTAATTATTATTATCCTAAATCATGGTTAATCAGAATTCTCAATTGAGATCAGTTTTAATCATGATTAGTCAAACTAATATAGCTTTAAAAATTTATTAATGACATTAATTAGGATCAAGTGAAATTGATTAACAACCTTAATTAGGATGAGTTGAACTAATCAAGAATGATTTCAATCAAGATTAGTCAAACTAATCTAAAATATATCAAAAAAATTAAATTACATGTTAATTTGTAACTAATAAAATATAATAGGCTTTGATACCACAATTGAGTCTTGAATCTGATCCAAATACCTTAATCCTTGTGAATATAAAGAATGAATTAATAAACAAAACATATATCACATATCATAATCAAATAATAATATTCAAATAAGTAAGATAATTATCACACCTCTACCACTATTAAAACCAACAAACTTGATCTAACACCAAGTGTATTTACAATGAGAAATGTTTTCTCTCTCTAGGGTCATTGTAAAAAAGGCTTTTGAAAAAAAAATTCTTTTTTATGATTATATGCTCCTAGATATATCTCCTCTTACCTAGAAGATGAGATTGCTTAAAACTCTATTTTATATAGTACTAGATAAGTTTGACCTAAATCAGGTATCTTAGTCCTATTATTATAAATCTCAGACATTCTAATGTGTGACTCTACATATTCAACCAATATTGGCAATAGACCCACGCCGCATGTTGGTCCATAAGTCATAAACAATATTTTAGTAAGGCATTATAATTACTCAAATTATATGAAGGTCAGATATCCAACCCAACCTTTATGATTAATCACTAGCGTTGATAATACAACAATATAAGTTAATATTATTAATGAATAACATTATTGATAAAAAAATAATTAACAATAAATTCATTTTCCTCATTAGAAAAATAGCTTATTTATAAATTATTATTTTATAGTAATTATTATTACAATAATAAAAAAATTATTAGTTGAAAATTTATATTTTCTTGGTGTGTGTAGAAATAGAAAGTAGAAACTTAGAGAAACACTACTAACACAAGCAAAAAGTTATAAAACCATCTAATTTGTCAAAGCACGTCTCTATTTAAAAAATATTAATTTTATTTTTCATAATAATAAAAAAGAAAAAAAAGAAATTATATATGGTAAAAAATACATAAATATGATATTGGATAAAAAAAATTAAGACGCTTAGTTACCACCTAATACATGGCCAAATTGCATTGCACTAAAGAAAAAATCTATTTGTGTGATTTTTTGGAAATTTTGAATGCCAAGCTATGCATTACTACATCCACACCCCTTATTACCTATTTAGAAGAAAAGAAAAATCAAATTTTAGTTTGTCTTTGGATATGTTCTGTATGTTTTAGCAAAAATCAATGAGTTATTAATATTATTAAAATTATTTTTCTCTTTATTAGTATTATTATCATTATTAATAATATTATAATAATAATTTTTATCAATTTTATATTTTTTTATTAATAAACGTTTTTAATTTGGTTTTATAAATATTAAAATCATTTGTTTGCCTAGGCTTCGTTTCTCCACAAAGCCAGAACCTCAATGCATCCATCATTGTATATCTTGGGTTCTAAATGTTTTTAGCATCTTTTAAAGGTATTAAAAATATTGTTCCTATGAAAAAAAAAATAATAAACTCATTATTTTATAAAAAATAAGCAAAAAAAGAAAGAAAAAAGAGCACTTTAATCATAGGTATTGTTATTCGAATATCAAAATTTTACTCTGTGGAAAACGATATCCAAGTATACCCTCACTTACCCCTACTAAGGGAATTTTTTATCGATACCCTACCCCCACCACCAAATATTTTAGCTAATCAGATACCCAACCATGGGCAATGCTTCATGTTCCCTCCCCCTGTGATAGATGATTTTTTTCATTACCTTACCCCCACCACCGACATTTTTTTCTATTACTATACCCTCACCTCATTCCCTCATTTTTCCCACTGCTGGCAAGTTTTGTCATTCCACACCCCCATCACCTATAAATAATGTCATGTGCCCTCTCTGATGAATGATAAAGTTTACTATTCCCCATAAAAAAAAAGTATCTATCGATAATTATAAAGGACTTGGTGTATACAACTACTCTACTCCCTCTTTTTTGTGTACTCAGACAATTATTATAAATAATGACAAAATTTTATCAATCAAAAATAGGGGGTATGGTTATATAAATGAAATTTCGTGGCTCGTGTATGGGTAGAAAAAAACTTTGTCAAAAATAAAAGATATAGGCAATAAAGGGTGTAAGTATGGGTAGGAAATTTTTTTTATCTGATACAAGTTTATCGTTTCAGTTTGTATCATTTAAATGCTTATATAAGCTTCAAACTATAACGACTTCTTAAGTTTTGTTCTTCATCAAGAGAAATCAACTATATGGTTCGATATAATTTTTCAATAACTAACTTCATGGTTCAATCTTCCTATAAAATTTTAATTTCTTTTCCTTTGATACTTAAAATGAATAATGAATTTAGATGTCCTTCAAAGTTTAAAGAATTTCTTTTTTGATGAAATTAATACTTCTCCATATGATAATATTATATTGAACTCTTTTTTCAAGATATGGAACATATAAATGTATGTTTTATGACCAAAAATTATTAGAGATTTTATATAACGAATCAAATATTTTCTAATCATAAAGAACTTGTAACATAGGTTAAACAAATGGGTAGAACTCATAAGATAATTTTGATCATCAAATGTTCTAGAAAATGAAACGGTATAGGGGCAGGTATAATCTCAATAAGATGTGGAAAAAGTGGAACGTACATTCTTACTAGACCTATAGATATCGAAGATGCACATGATACAAATTCTATAAAAAAAATGATTGTCATTTTTTTAATTGGTGTTAAAAATAATAATGGTGAGTAGAAAGTGATAGTTAAGAATGGGATACGCAATCATGAATTAGGAATTTATGAAAGACATGTTGCTATAGGTATGTTGATAGCAAATGAAGTTTAATTTGTTAATAAACTTACCACAACTAATGTAAAGCCATGACAAATCATAATGATTATGTAAAAATAATTTGAAAGAAATGTAAGTATAAGAAGGAACATCTATAATGCCTGATAAAATCTTAGGTCTAAAGAAATGGGCGGTCAAACAATGTTATAATATGTTTTGAGTATGTTGGTTGAGAATTATTATTTTTAGTGACATTAAGTGAGCAGGAATCAAATTTAATAAGAAAACATATATTTTCAAACACCTATCTATTAATATTTTACATGTATTTCCTTGTGTTTTACAAATGGATTGCGTGTAAAAAATGAATAGATCTAGAATGTCCTTTATTAAAATTATTGGACTAATACCAACACACATAAATTTCAACATTTCACCAGCATGCATGTCATTTGAAAAAGAGAAAAATTATTTGTGGGTACTTGAGAGGTTGAAAACCTTAATGGATGCATCTATACTTACAACCACCATTATTACTGACCACGAACTTGCTCTCATTTCAGTTTTGGAATATATTTCTATCACTTCAAAACATTTATTGTATAAGTTTCATGTTAATAATAATGTGTAGGAAAGGTACAAGAAAATCTCTAGCCATTTATCATTCACACATGCTTTTATGTCACAATGGAAAAATGTGATAGATGTCACGAATAAATAAACATAAGAGGAACATCTTTTGTCATTGGAGGAAGATTATAGAAACATGCCTAACCTAATTTTATATCTAAAGATGAATTAGATACAATCATATAAAAACAAAATCATTTCTACTTTATTTTTTGACATGTGTCATATCCATCGGATTATAACAAAAAGGTATGATTTATATTTTATCTCCAAGTTATGATTTATACTTTATCTCCAAGTATAGTTTCTTTTTTTTCAATTGATAAAGTAATTTATAGATTTGTGTGTCAATAAGGTTAAAGGTGCTCATGGATCTTTGAAGATATTTATAGAGACATCATTAGGTAACTTCAACACAATATTAAAACAAATGCGCATATTCTTGGAATGGTAACATAATGACATAAAAGCATTGCTAGAGAGGTCTCAGTTCCATACTCTTCATTTTGCTACAAGTTCTCTTTACACTAATTTGATAGATTGTGTCACTTTATATGCAATAAAGTTCATTAATAAATAATTCCAAATAAGAGATTATGTAGGAACCGATGATAATTTATGTGAATCTTATATGCAACATATGCATGAGATACCATGTATGTACAAGATTAATACATATATTCATAACTACATGTTAATCCCCTTATTAACTATTCATCTATCCTAGAATAAACTCAAAATAGATGGGTCTATTAATCCACTAGCATCACAAGAACCAGTAGAGGTTGTACCTCATTTACTCTATATTTTCATGGAAGTTATTATGTGCCAGCCACCAGTAATACAAAATTAGTTGTCGAGAGAGATATTTATTTTTATAGTTCCTCAGAGAATACCTCTATAGGATCCACTAGTACAAAAACATAGTGGTCACTTAAGGAACTCCACTAGAAGGGAATAATCTAGTTGGGATACACATAACAACAATCTTCAAGTCATTTGAGATCAACACAAGGCTAGGCCGAAGGTCAGGGTAGAGGATATCACTCAACATTTATGTGATTGAGTCAATTACAATTTCCATATGTGATTCAAATGAATTGACATATAGTTCCATGTATTGGAACTTGGTATAATGTGTTAGAATATAAAAATGGTGATTTTAGAGCATTGGCATATATTATACTAGGATATAAGGAATGGTCACTTCAAATTTGTACTAAATTATATTAAGAGATATTATCTAGACGACAGTTATACGAGAATGTGCTTTTTTACAATAATGTTTATCAAGTTCTCAATACTATTGTATACTAGGAAGGGCCAATTTTGATGGCACACTGGTGGAAATGCTAGATATTAGCCATGTTATTACAACTAGTTATTGTGTGTTGTTTGCATATTCCTCATTAAATGCATGCATTTTATTCCTTCCTTTAGTGGTGAAATATGGAATTCAAGGTCCTAAAAATGAAGCGACTATATATATATATATATATATTTAAGAAATAAGTCACTACATATTGGTGAGTGGATGCTTTATGACTTTTCTCCATATCAATATTATATCAATGCTAATTTATATATTTTTGTGTTAGATAGTTATATTTTTTAAATAATTTTCCACTCCCACCACTACATGTAGATTGAAATAGATACTATGATAATACCATTTTGACATAGAATAAACATATTCTTCAAAATTCCAAAAATGGTGCTCATTGGTACATAATGGCACACAAGAGCCACATCCTTTATCTTCGAGCTCAATGTTTATATAAAATTATTGTAATTTTTTCTTAGTTTATTTGTATCTGGCCTTTGAGACACCTACATGATTAATTTTTACCTATTTGTGTTTTTTTTTGTTACTTTCCTTGATAGTTTAAGTGTAATACCCCCAAAATTCATAGGTAAAAGTTTTTGTTTGTTATGGAAAATCATACACCAAATAAGGGATGTTACCGTAGCGATCATTACACATCTGGCCCCTAGCCAACCTCATACTAAGCACAAGGCTAAAAGATACAAGGATTAGTATTAGGAGATGATTAAAAATATAAGAAGTTCAAAATTAAATATAAAAATTACTAGAGTGCATAAAAGTTAAAGTTAATACATGAGTGAAATGAATAGAAGATAACGTCCGACTACAGGAGAATAAAAATGATAGAAAACATAAAAGATAAGCAATCCAGAGAACACCCTCTCTAGCCCCAACCCTAGGACATCAGAACATCAATCTAGCTCGACCAGCTCATCGTAAGCATCAAAGTCCTTTAGGGCCGCATCATCTACCAGCATAAACTCAGGAGGGGCCACTGTTCATGGGAATAAGTGGCACTTATGATAGGGGTGATTAGGATACTATATATTAAGTAAGATAACAATATATCTAAGACAGAGCATAACATATAAAATACAGATAATATGTAAGAAGTAGGTTTTATTATATTAATTACCACTATCAAAATTTAATCCATTAGTACCATCTTTACACATCTCTCGAATCATATCCATGTGAGTACATAGACCTCACTATTATGGCCAATGGAACAAAAATAACTAATATAGGGAAGAATGCACCTTGCCACTATTATTATTGGTGGAACAATAATCATGAACATTTCTAAGGCAAAATGCTCTTGGTCCTTATTATATCCAATGGAATAATAAACATCCTAATTCTGGTACCGACCCACATGGTGTTCTATAGTAAGTAACTAGTGTCTTTTTCATAAATTATTACCATCCAAGGGTTAAACTTACTGGGATTGGAGCCCCCCACTTTTAAAACCAATGGAACAAGAATACAACTCCAAGGAAAAACTCACCAATCAGGTATTATAACCGTCAGAAGGGTAACATATACATATCCAAGGTAAAACACTCCTGTCCACTATTATAGTTGGTGGAATGGTAACATCCTAAGTGTGGGTCTGACTCAATTATCTTTCACTTTAAGTTAGTATTATTTTATTCATTTCTTATTCAACAAGTAACCCCCATCTAGATATACACATCCCAACGGGCATTAGCGGCTTGTTACCACTTTACTAATCCAAACTCCTTAAGATACCCTAACCCTTAACCTGGGACCTCTACACCCTCCAAGGCTCCAACATCCCCATAAAATTTCCACCATCATCACTTGAACCTAGAAACCTTATATATATGGTCAAGGCCCATTTCCCTATTTCTCCACCTATACTTACCATCAACCACTAGGGTTTTCCCTTGAAACGCTAATATGGCCTACATGGCCTTAGCCTATCCTATTCTTACTCAGCCCACATTCTCCCTTCATTCAAACACCATCACTGTACTTAACCCAGATCAAAGCCTCACAACAAAACTCCTCAACTCCAACATGTGATAATGATACCCTAGTTAGTCACCCATGAAAACCCTAATATTTCCCTTTTTCTTCCACATTCTCTTCTCAAACACAACTCTACCCTCCATTTGACCTAATTTACACCCTCCATATGACACACCCCTCATCTCAACACCAAGGTTCAACTAACTTCCTCAATTATTCCCCACAATACCCTTATATTTATGGTTCTTCCCCCAAAACCCTAGTTACGCCCCTATACAACTTTCAATCGACCCTCACTATACAACTTTTAATCGACCCACATACTAAATCCTTCCCAAGTATACCAACAAGACAAAATATGTTTTTCTCCCCATGATTAACCCTAAAAAGATATCTCCTCACATAAATAATCCTCCCCATGAAAAGCACATACGCCCCATGCAAGGTTCATACTTCCCATGCAAGATTTTACCTTAACCCTTAATTTTATTATTTTCTCCTTTTATTTTCCATACCATATTTGATAATACAATTAGTTCATTCTCCACATATCTCCGCACTCATTCCACTCTCTTCATTTTCTTTAATCTGCACAACCACTCAAAGCCCAAATTAGGCATCTAAGCATACATATCATAACTTCTCCGCAATACATGCCCATCCATAACAAGTTATAACCAGACATACAACACATAATAAAATCATGCTCACCATACCTTAGCTCCTTGCAAGCCAAGCTGCACCACACACATATTTAGTTCACATACACTTATATTTACACTAATACATCCATACACTTAAGATTCATAACATAACCCAAGGTCTTAACTATATCCTTACCTAGTTAGGCTCCGAGCTTGAAGTATGAATCCTACACCTTCTCACAAGGAAGGATTTTCTCCAAATCTATAAAGAGAGCATCACTAGATCACTTCACTTTTTTCATACTTCTTTTTCATTTTTCTTTATTTCCTTAACCTAATAATAATAATAATAATAATAATAATAATAATGGGTTTTTTAAATAAAATACACTAAACAAGGAAGAGGGAGAAGGGTATAACAAGAAAGGATAATATGTGAGGGGGTAGTGGCAGTGGCAGTGGTAGCGGTAGCACGACGATGGTGGTGGAGGAGATGTAAGGAGTGGTTTTGGGGGTTGGAAAAACAGAGGGGAGGTAAGGTTTCCTAGGTGATAGGGTTCTCTAATTTAGGTAAGCTACATCACACACATATATTTACACATAATATACCAATAAATCCATACACTTAAGATTTATAACATAACCCAAGGTCTTAACTATATCCTTACCTAGTTGGGCTCCGAGATTGAAGTATGAATCTTACACCTCCTCACAAGGAAGGATTTTCTCCAAAACTATAAAGAGAACATCACTAGGTCACTTCACCTTTTTTATACTTCTTCTTCATTTTTCTTTATTTCCTTAACCAAATATTATTAATGATGATGATGATGATAATGGGTTTTTTTAAACAAAATATACTAAATAAGGAAGAAGGAGAAGGGTATAACAAGAAAGGACAATATGTGAGGGGGTAGTGGCAGCACAACGATGGTGATGGAGGAGATGTAAGGAGTGGTTTTGGGGGTTGGAAAAATATAGGGTAGGTAAGGTTTCCTAGGTGATAGGGTTCTCTAAGTTAGGTAGCCTATGGTGGTGGTGGAAGCCTCATGGAAGTAGTGGGTTGTGGTAGTAGCGACGGCCGAGAGTGAGAGAAAAGGAAAGGGAATGAAGCAAATGGGAGAAAGGGAGAGGTGGTGGTGTGTGTAAGGTAGGGGGTTTTTTGTGCAAGAAGGGAGGCAAAGAGGGTGGTGGTAACAACGGTGGTGGCAGTGTATGGTGGTGGCGGCGGTGTAGGGCAGCGTTGGTCTTGGAGAAAGATGCAAAAGGTTAGCTCAAGCTACCCATTTTACATAGGTGGGAAGAGAAGATGAAGGGGAGTGGCTCATTAAGTGTAGGGTGATGCAGGGAAGAGGAAGGGAGGGAGTGGCAATGGCAGCACGGCCAAGTGGTAGCTTGGTGGCTTCTATTTGTGCATTGAGAGTAAGGGGCTAGGGAGTAGATCCATAGAGAGAAAGAGGGGAATGAAGAGAGTGAGGAGGGGTATTTATAGGTGCAAGGTTTGGGGAAAGTGGACAAGATGGGGGAAAAAGAGAAGGAGATGGGGTTTGGTGGCTACCGACCACTATGTAGGCTAGAGTAATTTCATTGAAGGGGGAAAGGAGGTAAGTTTTGCAAGCTTAGAGGGAGCATGTGAGGGGGTGAGGGGCTCACAAGAGGGAGGGTGACTATGTAGGGTCATACCTATTGCACACCTTGTAGGGCTAAAGAGGAAAGGAGGAGGGGGAGGATTGCGATGGTAGCCATGCATAGGGTCGTGCAAGTTGGGGATGAAGAATGTTGGGGTAGTAGGGGAAATAAAGGAAAATGAGAGGGAGAGAAAAGGAAAAGAGGGAGGTTAGGTGCAGATTGGGTTGATCGAGGGAAAGCAAAAGAAAATAAATAACTAAGCAACGAGGAAGGAAAGAAAAGAGGCGGAAGGGTACGTAGGGCCATTGTGGGGTGCAACCCTGCTGGTTGAAGGATGGTTGGAAAAGAAGAAAAAAGGAAAAGGAAGAAAGAAAAAAAAAGAAAATGAATGAAGGAAAGGCAAAAAAGGAAAGAGGGAAAATAGGGTGGTAGTATGTTTTGGAATTTTTTTAGGGTTTTAAGGATAAAAAAAATTAAATAATTTTTTATTAATTTAGAAATTATCATAATTTATTTATAATTTATCTTAGGTTAGTTAATAAATTTATTCCCCACTAATTATGTCCCTACATCACTTTCCTTCCCTTATTATTATTATTATTATTTTATTAAAATGGTATATATAATTAAATCTTATTCATTAATTTGTTATTTTATTCTTAAACCCTAAAATAAATTTTTGGAGTATTACATCACTATCCCCTTAGATAAAGGCTTCATCCCTAAATTCATTAGCTTAGTTCTTAGAGTAGGAAGGAAGGAATGTGGGGCAAGGTAGTTCTGGGGTGATTTGATAAATGGGAGCATAAAACATAATACCACTACCCCCTTTAAAGAAAAAAGGATTTACTGGGAATTGTCATACCTAAGGCAAAGAGTTCCAGATACACCTCACATATGTCCTTCTTAGCTTCCTTTATCCCATAATGCCTCTATAGAATCTTCACAAGTGGGACTGCACGTGCACGGGTCTTTTGGAGCTTGGTCTCGAGGATCTACACAAGTCTCTCTTCATAGGTCATAAAATCATCAAACTTGACCTCATCAGGATGGATCACATGGGAAGGATTGACTACTTCTGTAGTTGCTAGACATGGAAAACATTGTGGAAACCTGCTAACTTTAGTGGGATTGCCATCTGATAAGCAACCTCTCCAACCTATTCTAGAATCTCATAGGATTTGATGTATCTCAGGCTTAGCTTTCCCATCCTATCACACCTCTGCACACCTTTGGTGGGGGTGACCAAAAACAACACTTTCTCACCATGCTCAAAGTTTTCACCCCTGCACTTCTAATCATCATAACTCTTTGGTTAGCTCTGAGAAGCTCTCATATAGTCCTGAATCTAATAGATTTGTTTAGTCATCTCCCTAATCATCTCAGGTCCTAATACCAATGTCTTACTGATGTTACTCCAGCATAAGGGGGTATTACACTTTTATCCATATAGTGCATTAAAAGGATTCATCCTTATGCCGACATGGTAGTTGTTGCCTATTGTTATAAAAGAACTCTATTAGGTGCAGACGATCTTCTAGGATTTGTATCCCTGGAAGTCCAAAATACAAGCTCTCAACATATCTTCTAGGATTTGTATAGTCCTCTCAGTCTACCCATTTGTGGCAGGATGGAAAGTTATAGTCATCTTTAATTTTGTTCCCATGACCTCTTGTAGCTTTCCCTAAAAGTGAAAGAGGAACCTCGAGTCCCTATCTGAGATAATATGATCAAGCACCCTATGCTAACTGATTACAAACTTCATATGGGCACTAGCCAACTTATCTAGGCTCTAGGTTAACTTCATGGGAACAAACACTACTAACTTGGTTAATCTATCCACAATAACCTACATAGTGTCAAAGCCACTTCACGTCCTAAACAACCCACTGAAAAAGTCCATAGAGATCAAATCCCATTTCCATCTTGGAACTTCTAGAGGTAGAAGTAGCCTTGCAGATCTGTAGTGCTTAGTTTTAACCTTCTAATAGGTCAAGTATCTTGACCCAAATTTAACCACCTCATACTTCATACGGGGCCACCAGTATACCTTCTTGAGATCCTTGTACAGCTTTTCCCCTCCTGGGTGGATAGAGTATGGGTAGGTCTAGTGTACCTCTTCTAAGATCTGGTGCTTCAAATCTAAGCAACCTTGAGGTACACACCAATGACCCTGAAGTAAAGACTATTGTCCTCATGTATCTAAAACCCTTTGACCTATCCTTCTTCTAACGTATCATCTCAATCTTGACATCTCTCCACTGGCCACAACAAATCTCCTAAAACACTTTAGGGGTGATCGTCAAGGAACTCATGTGAACCTCAAGGTTACCCTACTAGATTAGCTCAATCTCCATATCACACAACTCTTCCAGCATTTGATTAGCAACCACACAGAATTTCATAGAGTGTGTGGTCTTCCTGCTCAATGCATCTGCCACCATGTCTGCCTTACCCTCGTGGTAGGTCAACTCAATGTCAAAATCCTTGACTATCTCCAAACACCTTCTCTACCTCATGTTTAGCTCCTTCTATGTGAATATGTATTTGAGGCTCTTGTGATTTATGAAGAACTTACACCAGATTTCATGTAGGTAGTGCCTCCAAATCTTCAATGAAGAAACCACTATTGCTAACTCCATATCATGAGTTAGATAGTTGTACATGTGTTGCTTCAACTTATGGGATTCATATTCGACCACTCTACCATTATCCATTAGCACAAACCCAAGTTTGTGCTTGGATTCATCACTGTAGACCTTAAAACCCTCTAGCAAAGTAAGGACAGGTGATGTGTTCAACTATCTCTTTAGCTCCTAGAAAACGTCATCACAGGACTCATCCTAATGGAACTTAGTGGTCATCTTCAAAAGGCTATTTAGGGGATGAGCAATCCTCGAGAAGTTCTACACAAATTGGCGTTAGTATCTAGCAAGCCCAAACACCTACCAACCTTTAACATGTTCATGGGAGGCTTCCATTCTGTAATTGCCACTATCTTTGCTGAGTCAATAACTACTACCCCGGATGACTCTATATGCCCGAGGAAAGCCACCTTTGGGAGCTAGACTCCACACTTGAAAAACTTTGCATACAGATAATTCTCTAATAGAATGGATAGAATAATGTAGAGATGATGTTCATGCTCCTCATTTCCTTAGGAGTATGCCAAAATATCATCAATGAATACCACCACAAATTAGTCGACGAAGGGTTTAAAGATTATCTTCATCAAATATATGAGTAGAATAGGAGCATTGGTGAGCACAAAAGGCATCACCATGAACTCATAATGTCTAGACTGAATCTAGAATGTGGTCTTCATGATATCTCCATGTGAGATGCGCATCTGGTGGTATCTAGAATTTAGATCGACCTTAGAGAAGCTTGTGGCACCCCACAACTGATCAAAGAGATCATATATCCTTGGGAGTAAATATCAGTTCTTCACTGTTAACTGCTTCAACCCTCGATAGTAAAAGTCAAGACAGATACTCCCATATTTCTTCTTTATGAATAGGGCTAGTACTCCTTACAGTGACACACTTAGTCTTACGTACCCATGCTCCAACAGCTCCTTCACTTCAATAGGTGTTATCCTTTAGGGTGTTCTTGACATGGTTTCATCCCTAATACCAGCTTGATTGTGATGTTAATAGTGTGTACTAGGGGAACCCCCTATATCTTCTTTGGGAATACATCTAGAAAATCCCTGACTACCAAAATGCCACCCAAGGTTGTCAAATATTTGTTCAGATCTTGTACACTACATAAATACAACAGATACCCCTTCTGGACTAGTGAGTGTAGTGTGACCGAAGGTACCACTTTGGTAGTGGGCTTGGGCTTAGTGTTTCTATAAGAAACTATAATACCCTTAGGGCCCTATAACACCACGTGCTCCTGAGCCCAATCAATTATCATACTATACTTCCCAAGCATGTCCATCCTAGGATGACATCAATGCCCTACAAGTCCATACCAACAAGGTCCACTAAGAAGTCTACCCCACCTATGACTAAGGCCATATTTGAGTAAAGTTTAGTATAGTTCATCCTATCTCCCAAAGGCAGCATCAAAGATAATACTACACTAGCAAATGGTGATAGTTCAGTCTTATCAACAAAAAAGGTGGACACAAATGACAAGGAAGCACCCGAATAAAATAAAATATGCACCAGTAAAGAAAGTATGGTGAACATACAAGTGACTATTTCCAGCTATCAATCAGCCTCCACTTGGCCGATAACATTTAGGCGTGCACCTAACTGACCTCCCAGGTAGCCTCCACAGTAACCTTTAAAGCCTTGAGTCTGACTACCTCTCTAAGGGAAATGCCATGATCTCTGAAGCCTTCCCTTGAAGCTTCAGACTAGTGCACTAATTGGGGTAGGTGTTGTCTACCTCATATGAGCATGCTACTGGTTGGACTATTCTTAGGGCTTCAGGGGTTCCCTTGGTTGGAGCTACCAACCCTAAGGTTGTGGAAATCTCTTCTACCTCTATCACTCAAAAGCATAGTGGCCTAATATGCCATAGTTCTTGTAACTCACTAATCTTCCCTCACAATCTAGGCTCGGGTGGTTCCTACCAAAGCTTCTATATGAGGATCCCCTTAGTGGTCCTTGACCTTTGACTAAACCCTTCTACTAATGTCCTAAGCATCCTTCTACTTTGGGCTGGATCCTACTCTCAAAGTTCTACACCTTTGGTATCCTCTTTCCTAGGATGGATGCTTGCTCCTAGACTAGAGTGGCGACGATGCAGGCTAGCTTATACAAGGTGGCCAAGTCTAAGAATGCCACTACCCTGATCATCCAGTGTATGCTAAAAGGAAGCCCCAACTTAAACTGGTACACCACAATGGACTTATTGGAAGTAATCTCCAAGGCAAACCTAAGTAGCTCTGTGAAGTAAGCATAGTACTACTGGGTTGTCATGCTACCCTAAGTAAGTTGCATGAACTCTTTAAGCTTGTCCCTTTTTAAGATCTCTAGGTAGAATCTAGTTAGCATGGTAGCCTTGAAATCTTCCCAAGTCAACTAGGGACCATCCCAAATGTAATGCTCAACCCACCATGCATCTTATATGCCCTTGAGGAAGAATGTCATGATGCTAGATTGCCCTGGAGGGTAGTCCATGACCTCGAAGGTATGATTTATATCTCGGATCCACCCTTCCAAGATTATGGGGCCCTCCTCTCCCTTGTATAGTGGAGGGTGATGCCTAGTGACCCACTAAAGCCAATCCTCTCTGGCACCCTTAGAATGATGTTGTAGAGGTGGGGTGGTCATTATGCTAGAGGCTAGCACTAGACAAAATCCATAAAGGCCTCAAGGGGCTCCTCCAGACACCCAATCCTTCCATTCATCATGTATGTATTCTATAAAATAAAAGATGCTCTAAGAGGGAACCTCTTAGTTCAAAACATTTACACACATTATTTCCTCCTTGGGAAATTCCTACGCTACCTTTTTCATTTGCTCACCTGTGAACCCGAACTAAGGATTATAAAAAAGGAAAAAAAATTTCTAGGGTGTAAAACAATTTCAAAACTAGAGGAAAACTTATTGAACAAAAAAAATTTGAAAAATAAATCATTATTATCATAACCATCACTCTGATAACAACTTGTAACAACTCCAAAATTCATAGTTTAAATTTTTTGTTTGTTATGGAAAATCATACACCAAATAGGGGTGTGTTACCCCCAAGATTAGTACAAGTATGGTCCTTGTCTAGCTTCATATTAACCACAAGGCTAATAGATATATTGAGGAGTAATAGGAGATGATTAAAAACATAAAAAGTTAAACATTAAACACAGAAAAAGCTAGAGTGTGCAAGATTCAAAGTTAATACATGAGTGAAATGAAATATAAAATAATGTCTAGTTACGGGGGAATAAAAATAGCATAAAACATAAAATATAAGTAGTTCAGAGAAAACCCTCCCTGGCCCTAATCCTAGGACATCAAAACATCACTCTTACCTAACCAACTCATTGTAAGCATTAAAGTCCTCTACACCTCATCTCATACCTATACAGAATTAGAAAGGGCCACTGCTCTTGGGATTGAGCAGTACCCATGATAGGGGTGGTCAATATGCTACATACTAAGGGTAATAATATAGCTATGAAAGGGAACACCACATAAAATACACATAATATGCAAGTAGTATATTTTATAAGATTAATTACCACTATCAGAATTTAAACCTTTAGTACAATCTTTATACATCTCTCGAATTATACCCACGTGAGTACTCAAACCCTACTTTTATGTCCAATGGAATAAAAATAACTACTCTAGGGTAGAATGCACCTAGCCACTATTATAGCTAGTGGAATGGTAATCATGAAAATTTACAAGGTAAAATGCTCTTAGCCACTACTATAACCCGTGGAATGATAAACATCCCAAGTCTGATCTCATCCCACGTGGTGTTCCAATGTAAATAATTAGTGTCTTTTCCATAAATTATCATCATCACATGGTTTAACTTATTGAGCTTGGAACCCCCACTATTATAACCAGTAGAAAGAAAATACTACTCTAGAGAAAAATACTCCCGACCACTATTATTGCCGGTGGAACAATAATATATATATATATATATATCGAGGGTAAAACGCACCTAGCTACTGTTATAGCTAATGGAATAATAACATCCTTTGTCTAGGCTCAGCTCAATGATCTTACACTTTAAATGATTAATATTTTATTCATGTCTTATTCAACAAGTAACCCCCATCTAGACAGGCACAACCCAACGGGCACTCCCAACTCATTACTACTCTATTAACCCGTTTTACCTAAAATACCCTATCCCTTAACCTAGGACCTCTACACCATCTAAGGCTCTAGGACCCCCATACACTTTCCACCGTCATCAATCAAACTTAGAAACCTTGCATATATGGGTCAAGGCCCACTTCCCCATTCTCCACTTATACTTACCATCGCTCACTAGGGTTTCCCCTGAAGCCATAATCTGGCCTATATGACCCTAGCCTCTCCTCTTCTTACTTAGCCCACATTCTCCCTTAATTCCAAAACCATCACTATACTTAACCCAACTCCAAGCCTCACAACCCAACTCATCAAATCCCACGTGTAATATTGATAACCTAGTTAGTGACCATTGAAAACCCTAATATTTCTATTTTTCATCCACACTCTCTTCTCAAATACAACTTTACCCTCCATTAGACTTGACTCACACCTTCCATGTGACACACCCCTCATCTTAACACTCAGGTTCAACCAACTTCCTCAACCGTTCCCTACAATACCCTTATATTTAGGGTTCTTCCCTAAAAACCCTGGCTATACCCCTATACATCATTCCATCAACCCACATATTAAATCCTTCCCAAGTAAACCAACCACCAAAAACAAATTTTTCTCTCCATGATTAACCATCAACTTTGATTTTCCCACCTAAATCTTTCGCCCATGCAAAACACACACACCTTATTCAAAGCTCACACTTCTCATGCAAGATTTTATCTAAACCTTTCATTTTATTATTTACTCCTTTTATTTTCTCTACCATATTTCATGATACACTTAGGTCATTCTCCACATATCTCCTCACTCAATCTACCCACTTTATTTTCTTTAATCTCCACAGCCACTCAAAACCCACATGTGGCATCTAAGCATATATATCATAACATCTCAACTATACATAAGAACATGTCCATCCATAACAATTTATAACCATACATACAACACATAATAAAATCATGCTCACTATACCTTAGCTCTTTACTGCACCACACACATATTTAGTTCACATACACACTTATATTTACACATAACATAACATTACATGCATACACTTAAGATTCATAAAAGAGCCCAAATTTTTAACTATATCCTTACCTAGTTGGGATCTAGGCTCCTCACCAGGAAGGGTTTACTCAAAACCTATAAAGAGATCATCGCTAGGTTAATTCACCTTCTTCCTACTTGTTTTTCCTTTTTATTTATTTTCTTAACCAAATAATAATAACGGTTTATTAAACAAAATACGCTAAACATGGAAGAGCGAGAAGGGTATAACTAGAAAGGACAACATGTGAAAGGGCGGTGGCAGCGGTGCCACAGTGGTGGTGGAGGAGATGCAAGGAGTGGTTTTTAGGCTTGGAAAAAGAGAGGGGAGGTAGGTTTCCTCGGTGGTAGGGTTCCCTAAGTCAGGTAACCTTTAGTGGTGGTGGTGGTGGCCTCATGGTAGTAGCGCAATGGTGGCAGCGGCGGCCAAGAGGGAGAGAAAATGGAAGGGAAGGAAGGAAAGGGGAGAAAGGGATAGGTGGTGGTATGGGTAAGGTAGGGGGTTTTCTATGTAAGAAGGTAGGTAAAGAGGGTGATGATAAAAGTGGTGGTGGCATCTATTTGAGTAGTGAGAGTAAGGGACTATGGAGTTGATTGGCATAGAAAAAGGGAAAAAGTGGGAGTGGGGAGGGGTATTTATAGGTGTAAGGGTTGGGGGAAGTGGATAAGAAAGGAAATAAGATAAGGGGAGGGGGTTTGGTGGCTGTTGACCCCCATGGAGGCCAGAGCAGCTACACGACAAGGGGAAATGAGGCACGTTTTGTAGGGGGAACACGTGAGGGGTGAGGGCTCATAGGAGGGAGGGGGACCATGTAAGGTCATGCCTGTTTCATGCCATGTAGGGATAAAAGAGGAAAGGAGGAGGGATAGGGGGAGGAATGTGATTGTAGCCATGTATAGGGTCGCGTAGGTAGGGAAAGAAGAAGGCAGGTGCAGAAGGGGAAAGAAGGGAAGAAGAGAGGGAGCAAAAAGGAAAAGAGGGGTATTAGGCATGAGTTGGGCCGATTAGGGGATAGGAAAAGAAAAAAGAAGAACTGGGTAATGGAAGGAGGAAGGAAATAAAAAAGGAGAGGGGTGCGTTAGGCCTCTATTACGCGTAGCCCAACCAACTAAAAAAGGAGGGAACAGAAGAAAAAAAAAAAGAAAAAAAAAAGAAAAAGAGGGAAGAACAGGGAAAACGAAAAAAAAAGAAAAATAGGGTGGTAGTGTGTTTTGGATTTTTTAGGGGTTTTATGGATAATAATAATAAAATAATTTTTTTTAATTTAGAAGTTATCATAATTTATTTTTAATATATATTAGATTAGTTAATAAATTTAATCCCCACTATTTATATCCCTATATCATTTATTAGCATAATTTTAATTATTATTATTTTATTAAAATTGGTACATATAATTAAATCATATTCATTAATTCCTTAATTTATTCTTAAATCCTAAAATAAAGTTTTAGGATATTACATTAAGTATCTAGCCTATGGTAATCAAATATATTTGTATATTATTTAGCTTAAGTATCTCAGTGTTTGATGTGTTTAATGTGGGTTGGATTATACATTCTTAATCATGAAATAAAATAAGAACTACATCTTATATTTATAAAAAATATGTTTTAATCAAATTACATAACCATAGAGTAATATATCAAGCTCATTGCAAATTATGACATCAACACCCATGCCCAAGCCTAGGTAGAGTAATTCCTAAATCATGCATAAGATTTTTAATACATATAGCTAGCTGGTGATAATTCAGAGCTATCTCACCCCTTAATAGAATAGATGGAATGTTTTATGTGCTTAATTAAGATGCCTTTTGGCTAGAATTTGATGCTCAATATTTGGATGCTCAACCAAATATTCATTCATCGTTGCCAGTAAATACCAATGAGTTCTAGAAACATACCAATCCATATAGCCATGAGCCATATCCCATGGGTATTTAGCTGGTGGTCCGAAAACATCTGAGCCTAATGTGTTCACGCCTCAAGAACTATTGGCTAAGCATATGTGTGTAATATTATTTGTGACTCTTAAGAGAATTACCTATGTATGTCTTCCTAGCGGGCTTGATAGGATCCTTAGGGATCACTTACATATATCCAAATTGTCATGTTAATCTATTTGGCATATATGGTTTCACTTTCCCCAAATAGTGTAAACAAGCATGATATGATGCCATAATATAATCCCTAAATAGATCAACTACTCTTTATGGATCCTAAATAACCAGTCATAAAAAAATTTAAAATATATACAGCTATTGCTAATATAATATGGTAAGAATAAGATAATTTAATCATACCTTTCATGCAAGAATGAGATCAATCTTAGCCCAAAAGTGCTCGAGCATCTCCTATCAAATTTATGTCCACAAAATCACCTCATAAAACAGGGATGGTCAGGATCATATTCAGATGATTCTACTCCAAAACCTAGAAAGTATTCATAAACCCATTTCTATTATAATATTCGGTTTTTAGAATTATAGATAATGCATCCAATATGTAATATATATATATATATATATATGATAATAATAAAATTACCTATAATAGAGTGACACATCCTAACATTTGAACAACATCAATTGTAGTTGTCATACTAAGTTGTCGATATAGAAAAATAAGTGTTGTTGCACCCCATGTATAACCTCAAATATGGCTAAGATATTGAAGAAAGAGGATATGGTACAGATTAACTTTATTAGCTCGCTTATCAACAAATAATGATAGGTCGATCAACCATAATAGATATCGGATCGCTTTTTTCTCATCCCCTAACCATTATGATTCACATAATTCTTATAGCTATTTAAATGGAAACCACCCCTTCAAGTGACTTAATTCACTTGCCTTTCTTCAATCCCAGATAAGGCATTCAATACACCAATCATTTTTCCATGTGTTTTAGGTATCATATTTAAATGTAATGGATAACCATTAACTCATATCGCTAACATAAGATGTATGTCTAAAAGGGTGATTGCCATCTCACCCCATGGCATATGAAAGTTATTGGTGTCTGGTTACCATCTCTCTATAAATTTTGATATAAGTGGCACACTAGCATGCTCAAATGTGTTGGCTAGAAGGTGTGACAATACAATTTGGTGTATGAGAGTGATCATCCTTTCTTCAATGCTTCCAAAATAAATTTCAACACCTCTTATCTCATGTGGATCTTGAGACAACCACATTCTTAAAAAATAAAAAATAATAATAATGCATATATGATTGGTTAAAAATGAAATAATAAACAATAAATATACTAAACTTACCTTTAATAACCATAAATCTAAAGCTTGTGACCAAATAATGGATCATTGAATCTCCGGGACATGGCCCAAGTAAGTATCATTTATCCTTCAATTATATGCCCCATTCATCTTCATTGGCATCACTAGCATCAATATCTTCATCACCATGATCATCATCATCATCATCATCATCATCATCATGATGTACATATATCTATGAGGATGGTTGATCAATCATGCAGATTAATGATGTTGGTAAATCAAAAGATAGTGTAGAACCACCTACAACAGTTGGGTGAATTGAGGATGATAGTACTCCTATGTCAATCTATGTCGGTGATGTAAGAAAATCTACATATATTATGGATAGTAGAAAACCTCCATACTCCAAATCTCTATAAACCAAACCTCCAAACCTCGAATCTCCACAAGATGAACCTCTATAGGCTGAAATGCTAACATCAACCATAAATGATGGATGGCTTGTATAGTCTACAAATATTGGAATAGTAGGAGCTTGATGAAAAGACCTTGGTTATTCAAGAGCTTCTTTTTATTCTTGTTGGAATTTTTTTTTACATCATCGTAATCCTTTAACAAGAGTTTTCCTAGAATTCTTAGGTGAGACATTAAATTAGGTTGTTCCATAGCATTTATGTTACATCATGAAGAAGTAGTAACAATACGACCTTTAGTTCTATCTACTACTCTGTCTTGTCTACTACTCATCTAAATTTTAATAATAAAACTAACTTAGTTATTATTAAGTATATGAATTGAAGGTAAGAAGTCATTATAGAATTAAAAAAGTAAACATAGAGGTCAAAGTAATGTAATTATTAAGATATCAACCCATATTATGATAGCTGATGCATATGCTAAACAAGTTGTCACATGCTTAATGGAAGATGGTAGCTTATAGGATAATATACCACCGAGAGAGAGAGAGAGAGAGAGAGAGAGAGAGATGAGAAGTAGGATAGTATTTGATTTAAGGTAGAGCTAAAGACAAAACACTCGCAACTACTACTCAAGGTTTCAAAATTTGAGATAAAAGTTGTGAGATTTTACACTCAAAACAAAGTTTTCACTCAACTTTAACAAGACGGAATAGGGAACCTTAAAAATTTTGATTTTTACTTCAAGAGGGTAGTGTGTCCCATTTTTTTGAGGCTACTTATATTTATAGTGGTAGCTATTTGTACAAAAATTCCATTCTACCCTTCCCTTTACCTACTTAGTTACATTCCTACCAATCTAATTACCAAATACAAGTTAATAAGGAGTTGAATTGTAATTAGATTAGATTCGACACATGGAGGGTGTTATGGATTAATTTTAAACACCCATACCTTTATATGGCTGACCATACATGTTGATTTATCAAAGTACAATCAATCACTCGCTTTTTATAGTTTATCAATCAGTCATCATGCTTGAGTCAATCAACACTTCCTGATTTGACTTGGATGACTACCTTTGCCTACTCCACCATCTACTTGTCTTCTTTTTTGTTATTATGTTTTTTATTTTTAAAAATCAGCCTTATAACAAGGCCATTTTTTCTTCTTAGATGGAATAATACTTGGTAAAAATAATAAAATAGCTGGTTGGCCTCAAGCTTGATGTGCCAACATAGTTTGCTGGGCCTAGGCTGAACATGCTACCATAATTAGTTATGATTGGGCTAGATGTGCCACCATACATGCATGTTGTGTGCATGGGTTGTTATTCCCACTTGTTTTCTCATATTAGCTAATTAATTTTATCCAAGTTAAAAGTATTTTTGTGATCCTCTAATATAGAAAAATTATTTAGTGAAATATTATTATGGGATGCTTTTACATCATCCTCCCCATCTGCGTAGGGCTTATCATGAAGGTAAGGTGTAGATCCCTCACATTGAATGTAATTGATATACTTCCCATTTCTAGTGGTATCTCAAATGAATAAGCATTACTTCTAATCTTCTCAAGAACCTTGAACGGTCCATCACTTTATGGCATAAGCTTATATTTTCTTCTAAAGGAAAACCTTTCCATTCTAAGATGTAGCCACACAAGATCTACCTATTCAAAAAAAATTTCCCTTCGATGTAGGTTCAATTTTCTTTTATTTATTTCATTGATCTTATCAATTCTTGTTTTGACTTGCCCATGTAATTTCTTGAAGGGTTGAATTATATCTTTAGCTTTAAAATGTGTTTGGACCTTGATTGAAAGCGGATTAAGCTCAATGGGAGTGAGTGGGATGACACCATACATGATCTCAAAAGGTAAATGGCCAGTAGCATATATGGGGGATCTATTATATGTGGATTCAAAACGAGGAAGCTTAAGTTCCCAATCCTTGAAGGACTAGTGCACTAAGATGCAGAAGATAGCTTTTAGGGTCTAGTTGGTCATTTTAGTTGGCCATCCATTTGTGGGTGGTAAGTGGTACTAAATAGAATTTTAGTGCCAACCAACCTCCACAAAGTTTTCCACAAATAGCTAAGGAACTAGGTATCATTATCCGAGATAATGGACTTAGGAATACCATGCAACCTTACTATTTTTTTTTTAAGAATATATTGGATATATAAGAGGCATCTTCCGTCTTATGACAAGGGACAAAGTTATCCATCATAGAAAATTGATCCACTATTACCATAATGGTGCCATTTTGCCTTTAATTTCGAGGCAAAACCACTATGAAGTCCATACTCATATGGTCCCAAGGTTGATGAGGGACGGGTAATGGAGTGTAGAGTCCTTGGTGGAAGTGACTCTTAGAATTTTGATAGGTAGCACATCTAGCTATGACTATGCACATCAATTATCAACTTAGACTAATAAATGTGCTCCTAAAGTACATCATAGGTCTTGTTTATTCCAAAATGTCTTACTATCCTACCTCTATGTGCTTCTCTTATCAACGTCTCTCGAATGGGACTCTTTAGGATGCAAAACTTGGTATTCTTAAAGAGGAATCCATCTTGTATGACATAGGGGCTTTGAAACTTGTCTCAATCTTTAAGGTAGCTTGTAAAGTCTTCATCCTCCTTGTATAGCTCCTTCAAGCATCCAAACCATAAGCCTCAAGCTTCTAATACAACATACCATGCCTTCTAGAAAGGGCATCAACTACTACATTAGTTTTTCCACTCTTATGTTTTGCTACAAATGAGAAGGATTGTAAAAACTCTATCCATCTAGCATACCTTGGGCTGAGCTTATGTTTCTTATTTACATACTTTAGAGACTCATGATCAGTATGTAATACAAATTATGTGGGCCTCAGATAATGAGACCAATGATCTAAAGCCCTAATAATGTCATAAAAATCTTCATCATACGTGTTATATTTAGATCTTGATCTATTGAGCTTCTCACTAATAAAATCTATTAGCTTACTTTCTTATAATATGACTACTCCAATCCCAACTCTACTTGCATCACATTTAACTTCATAAACTTTTACAAATTCTGGTAGCCTCGAGATTGGGGCCTCACTTAGCTTACCCTTGATCACCTCAAATTCTTTTTAGGATGTAGGTGTCCACTTGAATTCTCCCTTCTTGAGATACTAAGTGATAGGGGCCAAAAGAGTACTAAATCCTTTTTTAAACCTCGTATAGAGTGAGGCATGTTCATGAAAAGATCAATCATGGGTAATGGATGGGGGTGTAGGCCACAACCATATTGCCTCCACCTTTGAATCATCTATTGAAATACCATCCTTAGATATAAAAAACCCTAGGAAGGTGAATTTTGGTATAAAAAATTCACACTTCTTTAACATTCCATAAACTTGTTGTTCCTAAGGATTAAAACTACAAGCCGTAAATGCTTTACCTAGTCCTCACTACTAGAGGAGTACACATGTATATCATCCATGAAGGTGGGAGTCTTTGAGAGACCAAAAGACATCACCATCCATTCATATAATCCGCCCTTAGTCTTGAAGGTGGTCTTCCATTCATTTTCATCCTTTAATCTAATCTTGTAGCATTCGCTCCTTAAATCAAATTTTGAGAATACATAAGCCCTATATAAGCAATCCAACATGTCAACAACTTTAGGTATAGGATTCCTATACTTGATGGTGATGTTTTTGATAACTCTACCATCAACACACATCCTCATACTCCTATCCTTCTTTGGTACCAAAAGGGCTGGTACCACACATGGACTAAAGGATTCTCTAATGAACCCTTTTTGTAACAACTCGTCAACTTACCTTTGTAATTATCTAGCCTCCTTAGGATTACACTTATAAGCGGGCTTGTTTTAGGGTGTAACACTGGGGACCAAGTCAAGGGGTAGCTCACTAGTTAGATCATTTAGGAAGACATCCCTAAATTTCCCTAGCAAAGGTTTGACCTATGGATCACTTCCTCCAGCTCCTTCATTATCTTCAAGTAACAATAGAAAATATATGACCTTCCCCTTGGATAGCACCTTATCTATCCCCTTGCTATGTAAAAATAAGGATTTCTTTTTTTTTTTGGGTTCCTCCCTAACAAGTGAGGAACAGGGACTAAAGGGTTTAAGTAAAATGTTCTTTTGGGCGCATTTTAAGCAATAAGTGTTCCTTACACCATCATGTTGGGCATGCCTATCATATTGCGAAGTCCTTCCTAGCAATAGATGAAAAGAGTCCATAGGAACCACATCACATACCACATTATCTTGGTAGGTTTTCCAATGGAAAAAATAACTACAACTTGCTTGGTCATTTCAACCATGCTTCCATTATTAAGCCATTGTAGCTTATATGGCTTGACATGCCAAGTGGTAGGCAAGTTAAGTTTCTTCACATGTGTGTAAGAGGCTATATTAACACAACTACCTCCATCAATAATAAGGAACATACCTTACCAAGGATCTTGCACTTAGTTTGAAATATCTTCTCTCATTATGTATCCTCCTTCACAACCTCCTTGGTGTGCAGTACCCTTCTCACCATTAGGGCTTCTCCTACATCCAAGGTACCTCGTCTTGCCCTTCCTCCTCTTCATCGACTGATTTAGTCCCTTCCCTTTCCTCCTCATGGACTACCTTCTCCAAGTCCAAAAGAGTCATAACTCTTTTTTTGGGACACTAGTTTTGATAGTGCTATAGGCTTTGATACTTGAAGCACCTCACAACCTTTGGTTTGTTAGGTTCGTACCTAACACCTTTTCCCTTAACTTTCACGTGAACATTTCGAATGGGAGGGGATGGCTTGGATGATTATGGAGCCTCTTTGGAAGTGTTGGTTGTGAACCTTCCATAAGGAAACTATAGTCCTCTCTTCTCCTTCTTATGTTTCTCCACCTTGGTGGCTAGATGAAAAGGCTTATCTAAGGTGTATTACTAGTGCAACTCCACCTTGTGTGTAATGTCACTCCTTAATCCTCTAAGGAAATGTGACATTGTGTACTCCTCCACTTTGTCCAACTCTAACATCATCTTCAACTACTCAAACTGTTTGATGTATTCTTCAAAATTCATTAACCTTTACCTCAAAGAGGACATCTTGTTGTAGATTTCTTGAGTGTAGGATAAGAGTAAAAACCTTTCCCTCAAAAGTTTCTTCATCTTTGACAAAGATTTCACCTTAAATTTCCCCTTCTTTCTCCATTGTTGAGTAAGGCTTTCCCACATTAGGGAGGCATGTCCCTTAAGCTTAAGGATTGCAATCCTTAAGCTCTTCTCATCATCATAACCTTTTGCTTCAAACATCCTATAGCACATCAAATCCTACTCTAGAAAATCTTTTCAATTAAGTGATCCATTAAACTTGGGCACTTTGGCTTTGATGTAATGAAAATGATCTCTCCTTTCATGTCTCCTCCAATCACGTGGGGAATCAATTCGTAGGGAGTTGGAATCACTAGCACCATCACTTGTCCTAGAACTCACCACCTCATGTTGGTGAAAATGAGGTTTTCTTCTTGGTTGGGGGGGGGAATTATTTAGGTGTGGAGTGGTAAGGTTTTGTATAAGATTATCCAAAATGCTAAGAACTCTTCTCATGTCATTTTAGAGGTTTTCAATAGCTCGGTCTCTTCTCAAGTTTTGTGCCTCTTTAAGGCTCAAGCCTCTTAGGATTTGTTCATCATCCATAGTTTATTGAGTCTAAAGAAGAAATAATAGAGAAAGAGGATATATCTAGTTAGGAGTGACTAAGTGGGGTTCAAAATATTATGGTTGGCGACTAGATTTTTTTTGTTGAAGTGTTTGGGTTTAGACAGGGTAAAGAGAGAGAAGAGGAGATGAAAATTATCCCAAATTCTTAACATTAAGTTCTGATACCAAATTGATGCATAAGCTAAGCAAATTGGTGCATGCTTAATGGAAGATAGTGGCTTATGGGATAATTGATCACTGAAAGTTAAAAAAGAGAGAGGGGGGATGAGAAGTAAGATAGAATTTAATCTAATTAGAGTCAAACATCAAGCACTCACAACTACAACTCAAGATTTTAACACTTGAGATAAAAATTGTGAGATTTTATACTCAAACTAAATTTTTCAATCAACTTTGAATAGAGGGTATAGGGGACCTTCGAAATTTTGATTTTTAATTCAAGGGGTAGTGTAATTAGTGGGATAATCGTAATTAGCTTAGGTTTACCATAAAGAGGGTGTTATGGCCTGATTTTAAACACCCATACCTCCATATAGCTGATCATACATATTGATTTATCAAAGTACAATCAATTACTCACTTCCCATACTTCCTGATTTGACTTGGACAACTTTCCTCTTCTACTCGACCATCCACTTGTCTTCATTTTGTTTTTATTTTTTGAAATCAGCCTGGTAACAAGGCTGATGTGGCTTCTTAGGTAGCATAGTACTTGGAAAAATAATAAAATATATGGTTGGCCTTGGACTTGATGTGCAACTATAGTTGGTTGGGCTTAGGCTGGACATGCTACCATAATTGGTTATTCTTGGGCTGGATGTACCACCATGCATGCATGGTTGGTGCATGGGATAATATGTCCATTTATTTTCTAATATTTAGCTAATTATTTTATCCATGTTAAGAGTATTTTGTGATCCCATGACTTAGAAAAATTAATTAGTGAAATATTATTATGGGATGCTCCTACATCAATCGCCGAAAAGATATATATACCCAACCCTATAACTAAAATGTAATCTCTTAAACTAATCCACTATTTTATTAATTGATTACATCAACAATAATTTTTTTTAATTACTAGTAGTAGTTTAGTAAAATATAATAACTAAATACAATTAATTATGATATCTTACAAAACTGATCCCACCAGTAATCCCATACCCGTCCCCTAGTATATATATATATATATTTTATAATTCTACCAAATTTATCCAAATATATTCCATAAAAATTAGCAAACTAAATATATTTAATAAAAATATGAACATATTTAATCTATTATATAAAAATTAATAAAAATTAAATGAATCTAATATATTATCTAATCAATATAATTAAAAACATTCACCAATAACTCCCACCTAACGTCATTATTTGCCAATTCTTTCCTTAATCAAGGTTTTCATTTTCTTTGTTGATTCTTAAAATTACGAATCTAATAAATGCAAACAATATTTAAAATATTTATTATTTATATAAATAAATCTAATAAATATCAAATCATATATAATTAATACAATAATAAAATTTTAGCCAATTCTTTCCACCGATTTAAATAAATTTAAGCATATCTAACAAATAAGTATAATTAATAAAATATAAACAAATCTAAAACATAATTATGAAATGTAACAATTTGATTTTATAAAATTAGTATACATAATTAACACTTGACACCTAACGATAAAATATTTTAGCTCCTCCGTCCGATATCCCTTTCTTTACTACCGCCTAAAACCTAAAAAATACATACCCTGTTTAAGAGAAAGCGAGAGAGTGAGTGCGAGAGAGAGGAGAGACTGCGAGAGAGCGAGGGAGAGAAATATTCTCTAGATTAATTCAGGTTTAAAAAAAAAAAAAAAGAGAAAATACTTTTTATATGGTTAAAAAACTTTTTCCATATGGCATTAATCAATTATTCACTCCGTCAGGCTTGTACTATGTAACGAATTAACTACCGACAACGTCAACACCAGTCACATCATCACATGGTGGTCTCAATGAAGAAGGATTCTTTATTTGTACAGTAAATATATAATAATAACAACAACAATAATATTATTATTAATTCATTTTAAGATACTTTAATTTTTAACTTTTTAGTTTTCTACTGCCACGACATTCCTTTGCGGCTTCAGAAGGGGTAAAAATGAAGCGGGCTCGAACTTTCTATAAATACGACCCGTTTGGTCTGATTCCTCCACACAAAACCAAGCCGAAGCCACAGAAATCAGTTGCTTCAAAACTTCCAACTGCCTCCTCTCCAGATGTCCCAACCAAACCCCGAGAAATAAAAGCAGTTCTGTACTAGTTGTAGAACAACAATCTTTATTATCATTATTATTATTCCTAAGTCGCCAGTCTCCCTTTCTCTTCGGTAGTCGGTACACACACAAAAAAAAAAAAAAAAAAAAAAAAGAGGCAAAGTCATAATATATAATTGCCAAGTAGTGGAGACTTAATTCATCTAGAAAATAATTTAAAGTTTTACTTTGCAAAAAAAGGTGGGAAAATGAGCCCAAATGCTGCTGTGACAAACCCAGTAACAGTAGATGAAGATGAGGAGTGTGGAAAGCTTGCTGTATACTTAGCAAACGCAGCAGCTTTACCGATGATCCTAAAAGCAGCCATAGAACTTAACGTTCTAGACATCATTCAGACAGAAGCCGCAGGGGACACCCCGTTCCTTTCGGCTGCTGATATTGCCGCCCGAATCCCTTCGAAGAACCCTAACGCATCGGCCTTGTTAGATCGGATGTTAAGGTTCTTGGCCAGCCACAACATAGTTACGTGCAAGCTTCAAACTGATGAGGGCGTACAGAGTCCTGTTAGGTTGTATGGGGCTGCCCCTCTCTGCAAATACCTCACTAAAAATGACGATAAAGGGTCTTTAGGCCCTTTGCTCCTCTTGCACCACGATAAGGTTATGATGGAGAGTTGGTATGATCTTCCGACCCCCCCCCCCTTTTTTTTTCTTTATTATTATAATCATTGATTTATTAATTACTTTAGAGATTAATTTTTTTTTTGTCTGATGCATGCCTCAGTAACTTGGAAATTCCATTTCAGGACTCTTCTTTCTCATCTAAAATATATATATATATATATGAGCTTCTTAAACGTCCTCAGAATATGAAATGGACTTAACCGGCACACAGTTCACTCGGTAAACGAGTGTATAAAACAGTTGATGAAATACTTTATTTGGTGGCGGTCATGAGGTAGTACTTGGAATCCCGTATTCTTTATAGGCACTAACGTACACATAATGGCCCAATTGGGACACGTACTGCTATTTTCATCCCCTTGTTCCAGTACCGTGTAAATAGCGTAGTGGTTGAATATCAAAAATGTTTCAAGAAAAGATTCAAAATCCAACCGATAGGGGCCCCTTTCTTTCTGACGCATATTCCTTCTTGGTCGGCTATAAGGTCAAGTAGCTTATGGCTTTGTTTATTAATAATATTTATTTTAATATTATTTTTGACGCTACACCTTTTTTTATATAATTATAAAACTAAAGTTTATTTAAACTTGATGTCAAATAAATGAATTAATAAAAAATATTCAAATTATTAATATTTATCACTTTATTTTGAGACATTAATTCAACTAACAAAGCTTAGATTTCCATATAAATTTTGATATCTAAATCAGTTTGAAATACCTATAATTTATATTTTGACCAAAAATATGTATTTTTCACATCAAATCAACAAACAATAAAAACAACACCCTCACTTTACTTCCGTGCATGCCTGCATGCTAACCAATTTTCCTACCGTGTCCTTCTAGAATCCAACACATATATTTATGCTAATTTTTATTGTTAAAATATATATAAGATATATTTTTTATTTGAAAAAATAAATTAATTCTAATTAAATTATTTATAAAATTATATTTAATAAAATTTAATTATATAAGATTATTAATTGATATTTATAAATTAATATAAATTAAAAGTTAAATATTATAAAATATAAATAATTAGTGATGTGATTAAAAAAAGTTATTAAGTGGTGTAAATTTAAGACAATAAAATACAGAATGAAGAATTAATTTTAAAACAAATTAATAAAAGTATGAAAGGTAAAAGAAAAAATAATTTCATAATACAATTAAATATTTTAAAATTTAAGTTATGGATGTAAATGTTCGAGGACTACAATAAACCCTACTTTTCTGTCAATTTTTTTTTCACACTAAAAGTTTGATTATCTCGCGTCTTCCAAAGTTTGATTATTTCCTGACTTTTTTTTTGTCTTCGTTAGCGGATAATAGCATAGAAAACAAAAGTATTGGGCACCTTCTTCACAAGCTATTATTTAATGTATTATTTTAATGAAATTACTTGTACTTATAGGTACTTAATCCTCGCATATTTTATTCAGATATAATTTCAAAATTGCAATCATTTTTCGAAAGCCTTTTTTTTTCTCCGCTATCTTCCTGACGTCCTCCACACATATTTCGGATTAAAAGCAAGGACTTTTAGCTTGGACGATGCTATGACTAGACTAAATAATGATTAGAACTTATTTCAAAATTATAATTTAGCATTAATTGTTGAGAAGTTAATTTTAAATATTAAGTTGAGATATCTAATTTTATTGAGAATTTCAAAATCATTTCAAGTTGAGAAATTATTTTTTAATATTTAAGATGTATGAACCATAAATCAAACCGCATCGAATCCTAAATTGCTACCATAATTTTATTCGGATTATTCCAATAGTAGTTAGATTTGAATTGAAAATCATAAAAGTATGGTTTTGTTTGCTTTGAGCCGGAAATTGAACCGAACAAATTATATTCACAGACACATGAAAAAAGTTAAAATCGACTAAGATATGAATTTGTCATTAATTTTCTAGATGCAAATGCGCATGCGCTAAACCCCGTAGCCTTCCCTTCCCCTGGAACAAAACAGAACCTGAAAGGTGGAGTATAGTGCTGTGATTGGGACGCTTGTTGTACCTTCTACCACTGTAGTGAATATATAGCAGCTTTTGCCACTAGAGCCCAAGCCTACAAGTAGATGAAATAAACTCAAAACATTTTCTCTCAGAGGCAGAGAGATCAGATAACTGCACATGCTTACGAAAGAAGAGGGTGCGTATCAACTTGAAGCTCTGCTCGCTTCCGCAGAACAGACCAAACTTACCAGGCTAGCTGACAGATATATATCTGAAAATTTCTCTTTCCATTGATTAATTGAGTTTACAAGGCTAACAGACCAAACCTACAAGGCTTCCCTCCACACCCTGTGTACCGCGCCCCAATAAAATCTAAGAATTGAAGTCATGGTCAGTTTTCTCCAGCTACATAGATTAATCTAAAACCAGATTGAGAGAGCCGGGGTTCATAATTTTGCCATGCCATTGTCTTCCAGGTTCCACCTGAAAGATTACATACTTGAAGGTACGGTACCGTTCGTACGGTCTCATGGAATGATACAGTTCGATTATTGTGGAACAGATGAGAGGTTCAATCATGTGTTCAACCAGGGAATGGCACACCACACAATCCTGGTAGTTAACAAGATACTTGAAAAATATAAAGGGTTCCAGGGAATCAAAACATTGGTTGATGTGGGTGGCAATATTGGCATCAATCTGCATCTAATTGTTTCCAAATATCCTCATATCAAAGCCATCAATTATGACTTGCCCCATGTATTGGCAGATGCTCCTACTTACCCAGGTACGTATAAATTTAGTAGAGAGGTAAAGGTTTATACATGTTAATTTTTATTGTCCCCCACTAAGAGAACTTGCTCCTACAAATCCTGAGACCAAATGTAATGTTATTTGCATGCAAAGGCGTGGAGAACGTCCCGGGGGACATGTTTGAAAGTGTTCCAACCGGTGATGCCATTCTCATGAAGGTAAGAAGAGCACATTATTCCTATACTATTATTGCCATCTTCTGCACTTCAATTAATTCTGTCCACCGCTCCAGAGAGTATTGGGTGCCAATTGGGTACAACCAGTGTTGTATCTTTAATACAAAATTGTATTGTACTAATCTTTATAATTATGAGTACAATATAATTAAGTATGAATACAATTATATTGTACTGGTATTACATTTCTATTATATCTTTATTTTTATAATTACCATACAATTAATTATGAGTACAACAAATATATACTAAATATAGAACATAATTATACTAAAGGAACAACAGTACCAACCAAATAACTCCTCCCACCTCTCCCTACTGATTTGGCTTGTTCCGAACCATATGATTCTTTTGCAGTGGGTGCCACATGACTGGGGTGATGACTATTGCCTAAAACTATTCAAGAACTGCCACAAAGCTCTACCTGACCATGGGAAGCTCATTATTGTTGAAGCAATCATACCCGTTCTGCCCGAAAATAACCTCTCATGTCAATCTCCTTTGAGCTTAGACCAATTCGTTTTGGTCCACAATCAAGGTGGGAAGGAAAGGACTAAGGATGAGATTGATGCATTAGTGGCACAGGCTGGATTTACTCCCACTGAACCCATTTGCTGTGCGTATGGCACTTGGGTCATGGAGTGCCGCAAGAAGTAGAACCTCAACATCATCACCGAGCTAGCCCCAGGGCTGGCATATTAATAGAGCGCTTCTCTTGTGCTCGCTCTCATGATGTTTCTGCTATCCAAGCCCCAGTAAATGCTGCAATTCATGATCACCTCTGGTGACTTTTATAAATAAGCAGCGGTTGTAATTTTCAGTATGTTTTGTGTGAGCACCAAGTGTATACGTGCACGTTCTTAGTTTATATTATCAGTGTATCTTGTTGCCTTTAATCTGCTACTACTATATGTACCCTCCCTCCCTGTCTCTCTCTCTAAGGCATCAGGCATCCCCATACATTCAATAATAAAAAATCTGTCAATCAAATTGTCACCACAACAAACTGTGCATTAACATCATGCAATTGGCCAAAAACTCAGCACGCAGCGCACAAACAATCAAAATTTTTTTCCACAAAATTCGTGATACAATGATACTATTAAATCAGAGCAACTTCAAGGCGAGGCATTAAGACAATCACCTGGAAGCAAGAAATAAACAACAAATCAAAGTAATACTTGTTGGAAAAAACAGATTAATTTGTGGAATAATTTTTCTCTCTTTATGAAATTTAAAATGGGCTAAAATAAATTATAAAAAATAAAGTAGATGAGGACAACAAGATTTTCACATGAAAAATTCTTCAAAGAGAAGGTAAAAACCACAGGACCTTTGGTCCAATAAAACTTCCAACATAATATAGTAGGATTACAAAAATGATATCTCTAGTAAAAATTAAATGATCTTTCTCAAATAACCTCACCCACAAATGATGAATTACGAGATGTAATAATTTTTCTCATTTTTTTATGTGGCTCTCTTTCTCACACTTTAAAAGATGGTATCTCTTACTTGTGTTGTGGGTATTCTTCACAACTTATGAAGTCTCTTGCCTTCTCTAAGTAAAGGTATTTATAAGTTAATATATAAACCACATTTATGTAACTCTAGTCTTCTCCATTGAAAGTTTTAACTCCAATTAATATGCGAAACTCCTAGAGAAGTTACTGAATAGTTGAGTATAATTACTTCTTCCATGGAAATAACTCCATAACCAATTAAGTAATGTGTAACTTCCATTTTCCAAGTCAAGAAGCCTAATGGTGCATTGAAAACCACTAATTTCCACCATTTCATTCTTTTTTATTTTCTAAAATTTTTTCCTTTTGTTGTTGTGGCATAGGAAGGACCCCCTAACAATCTCCCCCTTCATAGTTATTTTGGGGGGGCATTACCACTCCGGTACCTTCACAACAATCACGTAGGCATCACTTTGGTCATCATGTCCGACTAATTATTATCGATGTGAACTTTGTCTAGCTTAAGTGGCTTTTCTTCTAACACATCCCATATCAAATGATATCAAACATCAATATGTTTTGTATAGGAGTGATAGGTTGCATTATTGGCTAGATGTATAGCACTTTGGTTGTCACACTTCAACACATACCTTTCTTGTTCTTATCCCAACTCACAGAGAAAAATTTTCATCCATAACATTTCCTTGCATGCTTTTGTTGCCGTGATGTAATATGCCTCCATTCTTGAAAGTGCCACATACTTTTGAAGTTTTGATTGCCACAATAGCTCTCCCCTTGCAAAGGTAGTCACATAACCTGATGTCAACTTTCTTAAATCAACATCTCTTACCATATCTACATCTCTGTAACTCTCTAGCACAAGCTTCTTTTCACCAAAGCACAAACACCTCTTGGTTGTACCCCAGAGATAGCAAAGTATCCAATTCACAACTTCTCAATATGGTTTCCCAAGGTTGGATAAGAATCTGCTAACTACACCAATTACATAGGTAATATCAGTTCTGGTGTATACCATGGCATACATGAGGCTGCCAACTATAAATGAGTATGGTACCTTTTCCATTTCTTCTTTCTCTATCTCATTCTTAGGACTCTACTTGAATCTAATTCTTATATATTTAGCTTTAAATGTCCATCTAGTGGAGCACTAACTAGCTTAGCCTTTTGCAAGTTAAATATTTCAAGAATCTTCTCAATGTAACGTTCTTGAGATAGCCACAATAACCTTTTAGAACGATCTTGGGTTATCTTCATTCCAAGGATTTTCTTTTTTGGTTCCAAATCTATCATGCTAAATTATTTGCTTAAGGCATTCTTTATAGATGTAACTTTCTTCTTATCTTACCCGACAACCAACATATCATCCGCATATAACAAAAGTATGATGAAATCACAAGTAGCATACCTCTTCACAAAGACATAATGGTCAACATCGATCTTGTAGAAGTTATATTGATTCACAAAAGAGTCAAAATTCTTGTACCATTGTCTCGATGCTTGCTTTAGACCATAGAGGCTCTGTTTCAATAGACACACTATGTTTTCTTTACCTAGTTCTTCAAACCCCTCAATTTGCTTCATGTATATCTCTTCCTCCAGGTCTCCATATAAGAATACAGTCTTGATATCGAGCTATTCAATCTCCAATTCTAGGCTAGTGGCTAGACCTAGAATTGCTTGGATAGATGACATCTTTACTATAGGATAGAAGATCTCATCAAAATCAATACCTTTCTTTTGGTTACACCCTTTGACCACTATTCTAGACTTGTAACTAGGTTTCGGGTTATTCTCCCTAGCCTTGATCTTGTAAACCTATTTGTTCTTCAAGGCTCACCTTCCTTTGGGTAATTTGATAATATCATAAGTATAGTTCTCATGCAAAGAGTATATCTCTTAGTGCATGGCTTTTTTCATTTTTCTTTATGAGGATCAATCATGGCCTCATTATAGCTTTGAGGCTCCCTATAACACCTCAAGTCGATACGACCATGTGAGGGCTAGTATGGAGATCTTTTGGATTGATAGCCTAGCCCCACAGATCAACACCAGTCCTTTTAGCGTGATTTGTCCTCACTCAGTGCTTCGTGAGAAATTTTTAGAAAATTTCTGAAACTTCCTAGGAGGGTCACCCATCCTAAAATTGTTCCATAGCCAGCACACTTAACTGTGGAATTCATAGGATGGAATCACTAAAAAGATGATATACCATATTGATATAAGTATCCATATCAATTCTTATAGCACCCTACTCAATTTGGGGTATTACATTTACCCCCACTCAAAGAATGCAACGTCCTCTTTTCACCTCAACCACTAACTATCTCAATATAGTTTATCCCAAGAATCATCTTGCTAGATGGCCGATTAGCTCATCTAAGTTTAGCTCATAGTCACGGTTTTGCTCTCATACCATTTGTAACACCTCAAGTCAATACGACCATGTAGGGCTACCATGGAGTGCTTTTGGATTGATCAATTGGCCCTACGGCGTATTTTCCTCACTCACGTGCTTCCGAAGAAATTTTTAGAAAATTTTTGAAACTTCCCAGGTGGATCATCCATCCTAAAAATTGACCCACAATCAGCATGCTCAATTTTGGAGTTCTTAAGAAGGAATCACCAAAAGGATGGTATACCATGTTGATATAAGTTGCCATATCAATCCATATAGCACCCTTCTCAATTTGGGGTATTACACTGCACCTCATTTTTGAGTATCATATACTAATCAGGAAGATATCTGGTGGAATATTATCTCACTCTAGTTGATCTCAGCAACTAGGGTTGTTCCACTTCCTCATTGGACTTGATAGATTCATCATCATTAGTCTCTGTCAATGACGCTATTTCTTCTATCTCATCTTTATCAAGCATATCACTAGCTTCATCATCATTGTTCTCACTGGTTTGTTCCACTAACTCATTATAAGCATTGGGGGATGAGTCATCTTCATGTCAAGTGCTAACTCTGGGATTTTCTGGCTCCCTAATGTCTTTAATAGTCTGGTCTTCAAAGAACACAACATCTCAAATTCTTATGATCGTTTTGGTTATAGGATCCCATAGGTGATATCCTAACTCATCTTGTGGTGAGCCAAGATAGATGCACTACTTGGTCTTTCAATCAAGCTTGATCATTCATCATTAGGAATGTTGACAAATTCACGACAACCAAAAACCTTGAACTGATCATATGAGACCTTTCTTCTCATCTATACCACCTTTAGGATATTTGCATCCATATGACTTGAGGGAGAATGATTAATAATGCATATGAATATCTTGATGGCTACTCCCTAAAATGACTTAGGGAGTTTGGCATGAAAGAGCATGCAAAAAACTTTTTCCTCAATTGTACAATTCATTCTTTTGGCCCCACAATTTAGCTATGGTGTCTTTGGCAATGTCTTCTCGAGTTTGATACCAGAAAACTTGCAATAGGTTTTGAAAATGCCATGATACTCTCCAATTTATCAAAATGAACACACTTGAGCTTCTAGGAAGTCTCTTGTTCCACCATAACATGTAACTCCTTGAATGCCTCGAGTACTTGATCGTTTTTTTTCAACAGTGACAACCAAACCTTTCTCGAGTGGTCATCAATAAAAGTAACAAAATATAATGTACCACCAAGAGACTTCTCGATCATAGAACATACATCAGTATGCACCAAATCAAGAACATATTGTCTTCTATGTGGCTGGCTAGGTCTACTAAATAAAACTCTATATTGTTTTCTAGCCAAACTATGAGTGCACTATTCAAGTATTTTACCTTTTATATTTGGGAGGATTTCTCTCTAGGCAAGGATTTTTAATCCCTACTCACTTGTATTCCCTAACCTTTTGTGCCATAACTCCAAGCATGAGTTATCATGGGTAGTATTAGCTTCTCCCTTCCATAATTTACTTGAGTAATATAAAATGAACCTTCCTTTTACCTCTAGCAACAATCATGTTGTTTCTTATGAGTTTCCATTTCCTGACACCAAGCTAGTTTAGGTAATCGACGTCATCTAATTTCTCGGTTGATATCTAGTCGGGGCACATATCTAGAACATGTCTCACATCCTTCAATATAAACTCACATCCTGTGTTGGTCATCAAGGGAATTTTTCCTATTGTAATACCAAAAATTTTTAAACCAAATTTTAAATATTTAACCCTTAATTGAGATAATTTAATATTAAATTTTTAATGTAATTATTTTGGGACTCTTGAATTGCAAAATAGATAGAATTATTTCATAAATTAAATATGATTATTTTATTATATTTTTATCATTTTACCTTACTCTTTTATTTAAATAAATCCCAAACCCATAATTTTTTTTTCAAAAGTATTATCTTAAATAAACACCTAAATTTGAGATAAATTAATTTCATATTTAAGAAAAACTAATTTTATCCTAATCCATAATCCTAATTCTAAAAATAATTTTCCTTTTTCCTTTTTATCCTTTCATTTTTCATTTTCATTTTCTTCTTTTCCCCTTTTCTTCTTTTTTTTCCTTCCTTCTTTTCCTCCCTCCTTTCCCCCTTAGGCTAGCCCAGCCCCCTCCCCTTCTCTAGCTGGGTAAGCCCACGCCCACCTTCTCTCCCTGCTTCTTTCTCCTTTCCTTCCCCCTCTCCCGCCTTGGGCTAGCCTATGTTTCCTCTCTCCCTCCTTTCTTTCTCCCATGTAGATCGGCCCGCACCCCTTTTTTTTCCTTTTTCCTCTGACCATCTTCAACATTTCTTCTTTATTTGCATCCCCCCAAACTAAACACCCCCTTACCCCTCTCCCCTGCCTTCCCCCTACACCCTGCACCCCTGCCTGCGCCACCACCAACCCACGCCTGCACCACATTCTCCCCCTTTGTCGTCCTTCTTTTCATTTCTAGTCCAACCACCTTGGTCCTGTCCTTGCCTCATAGACCTTCCCCCTTGTTTTTTCTCCTATCACCCTACAATGCCTGATAGGTGACAACAACCACCCCCTCCTTTGGCACTACCTACCCACACGTTACCCCTCCCTCTCTTCTCTTCTTCTTCTTCTTCTTCCTCTCTACCTCACTTCCCCTTTGAGCCCTCCCTCTCCTAGCCGACCTCGATTTTCTTTTCTCTCCTTTTTTCCTCCCTTATTTTTTCTCATTCCTTCATCTATAGCCACCACCGGCACTTCCACCACCAAACTAGCCTCTATCGTTAACCACCACCCCTTCTCCTTCCTTCCTACCTTTCTCCTCCTCTTCTTCCTCCTTATCTCTCTTTCTTTCTCCCTATGATAGTTCGTACTAACCCCCTACCTTTTTCCATTCTTCCTATAGTGGCCCACTCCTCCACCGCAATTACTGCTAGTTCCTCCACCATATATCCTTCCTGCATGACCAAGCAGTAGCCACCCTAGCCTCCATTGCAACCCTGCCTCTTTTCCCTCCACTCCCCTTTGATGCGCCACCCTACAGCCACCACCCTTCGACCACCTTCCTCCCCCTCCTTTTCCTTTACAACTGCATCTCCTCCTAACCACTTGTTGCCAACCACCCACCCCTTACACCATCACCCGTAACCACTCCACACCCCCTGCACCAGCCAACCCCTTATCCTCCTTTTCTTATCCTTTTCATCCTTTCCCTCCCTTCTTGGTACTTCCCTTGTTGTAGCCCACGCCACCACCTCTGTAGCCTTCAAGCTACCTCACCACACCCCCAACAACCAACCACCTCCACCCACACCTCTACACCCAACAACCTCCACCCACACCTCTCTTAATCCTTTACCTGAGCCTACCCCTCTCTCCTTTTTCCTCCCCTTCGTCCATTTGCATGGCTCACACTGCATGGGAAGCATGAGTTATGCCATGTATTTTTGGTATATTTCAACCCATATTAAGGTACATGACCATTTATTAAAGTTATATTTAATAAATATTTTTAATAAAAGTTATTCTTTTATATATCTAGTATTAATATGTTACTTGTGACAATATTTTTAGGTATACTTTTTACTAAATAGAGCTTAAGTAATTTAAATCAGGCATACCAGTTAAGGTTGGTTTTGTTTAGAATAAGGTAATTGTTATACTCACTAGAATGTGTGGATTATCATATACTAGCATATTAGAAAATTTAGTACGTGATTTATGTAAAAATATGGTGTTACCTTCCAATTCCTTGATTATTACATATTAATGTGTGTGGGAGGGTATAATATTCAATTATGTAGAATTAAGGTTCCAATAGAGCTTGGATAATATAATAAAGGCTCGATGACGCTGAGTTAAGAGATTAAAGCTTCAAAGGTGATGTAATAAAGATGATGTTGGTTCAAATATGGTAGAAAAGTGATGATGATGCTGGTTTATGTAATTCCTTGAAATTTTAGAAAACCTATAATTTAATAAATAGCTTTCATTTAGGATAAATTAGCTTTTAAAAATATTTAATTTAATTATTTGATGGATTTTTGAGTATATAAATTTGGATAGGAATATTTAATAAATTAAAATAAATATTTTGTTATTTTATCATAGTCGTTTTATTTAGATAATTTTTCAACCCAATATTTTACTAAAATTATCCTTTTTAAACCCATATATTAAACTATATTAAATTAAATTATTAAATTTATTTATCTACTAAAAATATTACATCTTATTTTTTCATAAATTATTTTATCTATTTTCTCCTATTTTTCCTTTTCCTTTTCTTTTTCCTTTTTCCTCCTTTTTTTCTTTTTCCTTTTTCCTCCTTCGAGCCGCCAACACCGGCCTACCTTCCTCCTCGCGCCTGGGCCTTCAGCCCACTCTCCTCCCCTCCTCTCCTTCTCCCATGCACGTCACAGGCCCATCCCCTGCCTTTCTTTTCTTTTCTCCCTTCTTCCCCCTACTCGAGTCGGCCCAATCCCTCTCTTTTTTCCCTCAACTGGCCTGCTGCCCCTTCCTTTCTTTCTTCTTTTATGCCCCAACCAATGTGCCTTGACCTGTCTTCGTCGCCCATGACTGCCACCCCAAGCGCCATGCCTAGCCATCGCAACCTACAACCACTTGCCACCACCTACCCCTCCCTCCCTATTTCCCGTACTTTTCTTCCCATTTTTGGAACAAACCAGCCTTAAAAACCCTCCCCACATGCCCTATTTTCCCCCTCTTCTTCTCCTATTCTTGCCACCTAGTTGCCACCCTACCAATCTACTGCCACCTTATCGAGCCGCCTACCCCCTCCTTTCTCTCCCTCTTCCTTTTCTTCTCTTCAACAGCCTCTTCCCTAACCCATTTTTGAATACTCTACCCTCCCTCAATCCTTTTTCTCTCCCTTTCTTCCCTTTCATCATTTTCACCCCTGTTTTGCACTATCCCCCCCTCTACAACTTCCACCACTGCACCAACCACCTACACCATCCCCTGCCACCCTTTACCTCATCCCTACACCACCACAACACCCCTCAAGCCACCCTGCATCCTCTTCTTCCTCCCCTATTCTTTTTCTTCCTTCTCGGCAACCTCCCTACAACCCCTCCTTCCACCGCCGTCCCATGTCTCTGCCACCACCTGAGCCACCAAACCCATCCCTACAACCTCCTCTACCACCCGACACCTCCTTTGGCCGAAACCAACCCTTGTAACCCCTCATTTTTTCCCTCCCTTTTCCTTCCTTCTTAGCCCCCTCCACCTCAGTAGCCAACTTTTCGACCTCACCGCCGGCTCCCCGCTGTCCTTGACCGCAAATAACCTATCCCTGACCACCACCTACACCCCCTCTCCACTCCTGCACCCTTCCCTTACCTTAAATCCTTCACCACCTGCCCTCTTTCCTAGCCCCAAAACCCTAACATAAAAACACCACTTCCTCCTCCCTTTCATGCCATTTTGAGCCTTGTTCCCTCTTGTTCTGCATGCAGCTTATGCTGTATGAGTATTATGAGTTGCTGCATGCCTTTGTTTATTTTGGTTAATAATTTTAACGTATAATAATATTTAAGTTAAGTATTTCATGAATTAAGTTTTCTAAAGTCCTATGCTTTTGGCTTTCTTATTTCTAATGCGATAAATATTGATATTATTTTTAGGTGTTAGTTTTGCTATTTAAAGCTTGAATTTTTAACCGAGATATCGGTAAGGTTCAATTTTTGTAAAAATTAAGGTAATCATTAAACCCTGCTTAAATGCATGGATGGATAAACATATGCTATCACATTAGGGTTTTAATATGTTATTTTGCATGATATATATTATTTAATATATTATATGTAGTTACTTATATTGATTGATAAAAAGAAAAGCATGTTAGTTTATATGCTATGTATGGAAATATTGCTTAGGGAAAGAGTTTGATTATTAATAGAAATGTTAAGTACTTATCCATGATGTGTTATGTTATTGTGACCATTAATGCATGAATAACATTACTGTGAGTCCGAGGAGCATTTTAGTAAAATGTCTTGTATAAGAATGTAGCCTAACATGTGTGGATGCTAATGAGTATTATGTTGAAATATAATAGTGGGTGGAGTTGGATAATGAAAATGGAGCATTAATATTACTATTTCATGTAGTGATGATAATTTAATAAAAGTGGTGTAACAAGGGGTAAAATGGTAATTTTGTATGTAAAAGGATATTATGGTATTTTTAAAAATAAAGGGTAAAATGATAATTTTTAAGCAAGAGGGGTATTATGGTCATTTTGGAAGTAAAGGGCAAAATGGTAAATTTTAAGTAAAAGGGTATTAAAATGGTAATTTTGGAAGCAAAGGGTAAAATAGTAATTTTGGAAGTAAAAGCAAAATGGTAATTTTATAAGTAAAGGGTATTATGGTAATTTTGGAAGTAAAGGGTAAAATGATAATTTTGGAAGTAAAGGATGAAATGGCAATTTTAGAGGTAAAGGGTAAAATGGTAATTTTGTAAGTAAAAAGGAAAAAAGGTAATTTTGGAAGTAAAGGGTAAAATGGTAATTTGGAAGTGAAAGGGCAAAAAGGTAATTTTGGAAGGAAAGGGTAAAATGGTAATTTGGAAGTTAAAAGGTTATTATGGTAATTTTTATAATAGAGAAGGGTAATATAGTAATTATAATAATAGAGAAGAACAATTTGGTATTTTAATCAACTAAAGGGTAAATTGGTAACTATGATAATGGAGGTAATTATGATAATGGAGAAGGGCATTGTGGTAATAATGATAATAGAGAAGGGTAATTTGGTAATTATGATAATGGAGAAGGGTAATTTGGTAATTTAACCAACTAAAGGGTAATTTGGTAATTATGATAATGGCAAAGGGTAATCTGGTAATTATGATGATAGAGAAGGGCAATTTGGTAATTATGAAAATGGAGAAGGGTAATTTAGTAATTTAACCAACTAATGGGCAATTTGGTAATTATGACAATGGCAAAGGGTAATCTAGTAATTAGGATGATAGAGAAGGGCAATTTAGTAATTATGAAAATGGAGAGGGATAATTTGGTAATTATGATAATGGAGAAGGGCATTTTGGTAATTATGATGATGGAGAAGGGTAATTTAGTAATTTGACCAACAAAAGAGTAATTTCGTAATTATAACAAAGGAGAAGGGTAAATTGGTAATCTAACAAACCAAATGGAAATATGATAAACATAACAACTATGAAAGGTGATTGGTAACGTGATACGTGTAGGAAATAACTTGGTAACCTAATCCGAGTAAGGGGTAATTTGGTAATTATGCAACATGAAGGGTAATATGGTAAATTGGCAAGTAAGGAAGAGATGACTTAATAATTATACAAGTAAGGGGTAAATCAATAATTCATATCTAATATGTTGATGGGATAATGGAGTTTCATAATATGACTCAAATAATATTGAATAGTAAGATAATGGTGTTTGACAATCAGTAAGTATCACAAGAACGAATCCTAAATCAGAATTGGATGAGATTATGATGGCCTTAATGATTCCTCGGTGTTATCTTGGATAACCATATAAATAAGAATACCTAGTGATATCAGAATGATTGAAAGTAAATAAGTATTTGATTGTTGTACTTTTCATGATCATCTTAATTAAGACACTAATACTTAAAGTAAAAGACCTCGAGATCGGAAATGGTGGCTTTTAAGGGGTGCTACCCTAAAGACATGGTTTAACTTGCAATTATTCTGGTATTTGCTAGTGTGCCCTTGTACTCCAGTCAGGCCCTATATCTTACTCTATCTAGCTCTACGGACCTATTTAGGGGGTATGCATACTTATGGATTAGGTTTCCTTGTCGGTAGGGTACTGGGTAGCTATATGCACTAGTACGACCAGGGTACCTTTACGTCCCTAGGTTGTTGAAGGGTACTGAGTAGCTTACATGCACTAGTGCGATCGGTGTACCTTTGTGTATCGGGATCTTGATGTCCCATCTGAGGTAAATAAATGGAACTGTTGTGTTGATTAAAAAGGGGAAACATTAATCATGAAAGTGAAAGATAAATGAACTAAGCCTAATTGAATTATGATTATGAGTACCGGTCCACCGGTTAAAAGAGTGGCTCAGGATTGTGTTGCCCTGTAAGATGATTATGAGTACCAATCCACTGGATATAATAGTGGCCCAGGAGCATTTTGCCCTGGAAGATGTTTATGAGTACCGGTCCACCAGATATAATAGTGGCCCAAGAGCAAATTACCTTGGATTATGTTTATATATATTCCGGTCCACTGGCTATAATAGTGGGGGTCCCGAGCTCAATAAATCTAATTTGGTTGTGAATAAATTATGGAAAACACTAACTACTTATAGTGGAACACCATGCGAGTCGGGGCCAGACCGGTCCACCGGCGAATAATAGTGGCCAGGAGCGTTTTGCCCTAGAGACCAATCCACCGACAATAATAGTGGTCAGGAGCGTTTTGCCTTGTATGTATTCCGGTCCACGGGCTATAATAATGGGGTTCCCGCACTCATATGGATAATTATAATATGAGATGTTTGAATAATGATGGACTAATGGCTTAAGGCCCAGAAGTATTGATTGTACATTGTGACTTATTAATATTTGATGGACTTGTTAAGTATATGATTGTGGTGTATGCATTTCTTATTATATATGTGTATAGCTTTGTTTCATGTGTTGCATTGCGGGTCTTCTTTTAAGTGTGTTTTAAATGGTTATTCAGTCTCATAGTACTAAAGGGTTTCATTCGTGAGGCCTCAGCCTATTTAATGGACAATGTCTCTTACATATCCTTTTTAGGTGTTATTCAAGTGGGCAACAAAAAGAGCATAAGGAATTATCCGGAGTTTTAGGGTTTCCTTCTTTCTCTTTTAAATTCTTAGGTTTAAATGTAATCTTTGTTCTTGTAACCACCATTTGTGGATTCCATTCTTGTGAAATGTTATTTGCGCTACTCTATTTTTAATATGGTTTGAATTTATAGCAATCTGTATTTCATTTTTTTTAGCTTTAGCACTTGATACAGGAACGGTATGAACGAACCAGTTGGTACTAAGTGTGGCAGTAATATCTCCAAAAGTCATAGTTTTATTATTTCTCTTCCGCTAATTATTTTAATAAAACAAATTTTTTTAGGAGTAAATTATGGGGGTGTTATAGTTTAGCAATGATGATGGTTCGAATGGAACACCCTAATTAGTCTATGCATTCAATCATGGATTGATGATTATGATGATGTTTAGTTTCAAAAGATAGGGTTTGGATGTAGTTTAGACTTGTGGCTTAGAGTTTGGTTTAGAAAGAAGGAAATAAGGTGGTGTTTGGTTGGTATGGATGGTTTAGGGTTTTGAAGGGATGGTTTAGGGCATTGGTTTTGTATACAGATTTAGCATTTAGATTAACCATGAATTAGAATAGGATTTTTATGGTAATTATGGCATGAAAATATGGATTAAGAATAGTAGAAAAGATATGGATTAATCTCTAATTCACATGGATGAAGAGATTAAAACTTTCAAGCTAAAACTTTCACACATATTCGATTTGTTTGAGTTTGAACTCACACAAAATTCACTTGTTTTCAACTTCAATGTTAATCTTCAACTTTAATTCAATTCAATATCTAATATAACCTCTCTACCACTGGGTAAAGTATATTCTAAAATATTCTAAGCTAAAAGATATTATGCTGCCTTTATGCTAAATTTATTCTCCTACTTTATTACTTAATTAATAAATTAGCTAAATTATTTAATAATACTCAAAAATCCTGCCAATATACTCCCCATGAACGTTGTCACTCCTTTCTTACATGCCATGCACATGCACGTAGACACTTTGTTGCTTGTTTGTTACGTTTCGAGCAACGTAACCATTCGTTAGTCTTTAAATTTATAGGAAACACTTTCCAAATGAATATTAATTAGTTCTATAATTATAAAAGTTAATTCTTAAGTGTTTGCTCCTGCATCACATATAGTGTGATATATGTGAAATGGGTGACTAAGAAAATGAGGTTGATGTTAAGGATGAGTGTTAGGTGTATGTACATGCTAGGCTAAGAGAGTAATGGACACTTATAGTGAAATAGAACTAATAAGAACCCTAGGGACAATTTGGTCATTTGGACACCTCTACGTGTTTAAACCTAAGTGGGGTGCCTAATGTGTTTGGAATGTTATTAAGAGTGGAGATAGGGGTTTAAGGGGTTATAAATGTATGTGACAGTGGAAATATTAATATTTTAAAGTTTAGGGGTATTTTGATAAATTTCATGGTATAAGGGCGATAATTACACTAAATGTGATGGTTAAGGAATAAGTGGTACTAGGAATAATAATAAGGGTTTCGTGGCTTTGATAGTGCATATAGGGCACTATTATTAATATTTTGTGCTCTGGGACCATTTTAGTAACTTCACATGCAAAGTGGAGTACGCACAAATAAACACACATGATAGGTGACAATTGGTGCCAAAACTAATACGAGGGGTTTTGTGGTGTTAGTATTACATCGTTGGGTATGAATATTAGTATTTTATATCCTAAGGGTATTTTAGTAATTTGACATGTGCAATGGAAGTCAACTTAATAAGCATGCATGATAAATGGTATAGGGTTGCTATGTATGGAAATAGGGGTGTTGAGGTGTTAACAATATATGTTTGGGTATAAATTGTGAAATCTATGGAATAGAGGTATTTTGGTAATTTTGGAGGTGTAAAGGTGGAGGTACTAATAAATATATATGCTAAGCGTGAAAGGGTGATTATGTGTGGAGATAAGGTTTGGTGGTACTAGTTTCTCATGCTTGGGTATAAATGGTGATATCATATGAAATAGGGGTATTTTAGTAATTTTGGAGGTGTGAGGGAAAATACACTAATGAATGTACATGCTAAGTGTTAAAGTGTGATTATTTGTAGATATAAGGTTTGGTGGGACTACTATTTCATATTTGGGTATAAAATGGTGGTAATATATGGAATAGGGGTACTTTAGTAATTTTAGAGGTGAAAGGGTTATTATACTAGTAAATGTATATGCTAAGTGTTAAAGGGTGAATATGTGTGGAAGTAAGGATAGAATTAAGGCTTTTATTATGGATTATGTGCTTATGGGTGTAATGGCATGCGACGTGTACTTATATGTTAATGTGAACTAAATATGTGTGTAGTGTAGCTCGGCTCACAAGGAGCTAAGGTATGTTGTGTATGATTTATATTATGTGTAATATGAGTGATATGACTTGTTATGAATGTAATACCCCAAAATTTTAGCTAAACTTAATCCAAATAAGGAATATTGTAACCTAATTCCAACCTCGAAAAATTTATTCTTTCTATTTTACCCTAACTCTCTAATCCTAAACCCTAGCCTAATTATTTTGTTTATAAACTTTACCCATAACCCGAAATAAATCCCTAAAATTTATCCTAGATTATTTTTTATTTTTCCATTCTATTAAACGTATCTTTATACAAATTATTTTTCCTGGATTATCTTTCTACCCGGTACCCTAATCTATCTAAATTAAATCTAAAACTAAATAAATTAAATCCTATCCTACCCTACCATTTTACACCCCTATTTTACCTCTCTATCATGCCCCAATCTTCTCCCCCTAAACACTCTCCCCTTCTCCCACTCAACCCCATCACCTCACCTATCTTCTACTTGCATGTTTACATACACACACAAACCTGTTTTTTCTTCCTCAACCAAACAATCCCCTCCCTTCTTGTTCTTGTTAACACAAGCCCTTCCCCTCATGTGGTAGGGGTTCTATGTTTTTTTCACAGTAATAAATGCCTTAACTGCCCCTCTACTTCCTCTCAAGTATTCTACAACCTTTACAAAACACCTTCCCCTACCACCTCTTGTCTTCGCAGTCGCCAACACTGCCACCACCCATAACCTTCTCCGTCCCTCTTTTTTTCCCTACAACAATTATAACACCCCAATTTTTACTATTAAAAAATTTTATTTCGCAACGGAAGTTATTAAGTAAAATAGTGGGGGTTACTGTCGTGATCAACATAATTCTAGTGTATGCAACCATCCTTATATCAATTACAAAGATAAAAAATTTAAGGTAATGTAAGGAAATTAAAAAACAAAAGAACATTTATAGTACAATACTAAGTTTAGAGTCTAACTACAAATTTAACAATACAAAATACGAAAGGGGGATACCATGAATCAAGAGTCCGAAAAGAGTATCCGATTAAATAAATAAATTGGAAAACAAATACTCTTCACTCAACCCTAACATAGATAAAGTCACTCATCCCCACATAAGGCGTCATAGGCAGCAAAATCATCTAATTGATCTTTTGAACCTACATGTAAGATTTAGGGCCTTCTACTCGTAGAAATAAGCAACACCTATAAAATGGGTGGTCAGTACGCTACGTAAAGATTAAGGATATAATACTATCAAAATAGGGATATAAATAGTACATGCGTTCACATTAGTTAATAACAGAATAACCAAATAAATGAAATATCTCATGTGACAGAAATGATCTAGATTTATTTATTAAGTATAATCCATTATCATTCTTTTATATACGTTAAGTGTAGGAACCCTACTATTCTTAAACTAGTGGAATGGTCTAAAATGCTTCTCAAGAACAATACACATAAGCCACTATTATTTCCAATGAAATGGATATTAAAAACATCCTCTCGAGGCATAATGCTCCCAAGCCACTATTCTCCCTGGTGAAACAAGATATATATATATATATAGATCACCTAAGTCCTAACTCACATATTCTTCTACTTTAAATCATTAGTATCTTTTCCATAAGTTATAATGATACATTATCATTTCATGATGAGTAGGGAACCTGCTATTCTTAATCTGGTGGAACGAATTGAAGCACCTTCTCAGGGCAAAACGCACTGGAGCTACTATTCTTTCCAATAGAAAGGAGATTAAAAATATCTTCTTGGGGCAAAATTCTTCTGAGCAACTATTCTCAGTAGAATGGGATACATATATACGTACATACATACATACACACACACACACACACACACACACACACACACACACACATACATACATACATACATACATACATACATATATATGGAGAGAGAGAGAGAGAGAGAGAAAATAGATCACATTGGCCCTAATCATGTGCTATTTTCCTTTAAGTGATTAGTATCTTATTCAAAATTGATTCTTAGGCATATGACACATTCAAAACAGATATACATATAGCATAGGTCCAAGTCTTTAAGTCCTTTCAAATCCTAATTACACTCCCTTTAGTATTCATTATCCCATGTTGGTTAATTCACACAACTTATATTATATCATCCCCAAATCCCCTCATTTTTATCATACGCAATATGCACAATCTAATTTCCATAGGTATACTTTAATAATCTCATTCCCAATATGTTAATCACAACAATATCCAAGACCCAAATTCCATATAATTGTCATAACACCTCCCATGAACTTTTCATGATTATCAATCTCGATAGATGACCCCTAAATTTTAAACATGGAATAATGGTATTATCATTACAAGACAGATTGCCCCATATTAGCCATTAAATCATTTAAGAATCCCCAATAACAATAATACTTCCATGAATTCCTTATGCTATTGTTATTGTATTTTAAACTTCCTAACACATAAATACCAAAATTTCTTTATTATCCCATAATGACCAAGTTACCCTTAAGCACAAATAAAACCTTTATTTTTCACACTTGTTATTTTCTAAGTCCACAATTAGTCATCAGACCTCATGAGAATTATTAAGTCCATTTATCAAACTCACTTAGCCCATATTTTATACCCTAATACATATATTTTCACATGTATAACATTATCACAACAAAATAATGATGGTACCACTTACCCGTTCTTACTTTCTTTTAATAATATAATACCTTTAAGTCCATATTTTATGCCATAGGATATATTTCCACAAATATGACATTATTACAACAAAATATTAATGGTACTTATTATCCACTCTTACTTTCCTTCAATAACATAATGTCCTTAAAACCCATATTTCCCACCATAAGATATAATTCCCCAAATACGAAATTATCACAAAAAAATATAACAAAATGGTACTTCTCACCAATTATTACTTTTTTCCAACATAACATTCATATCATCACTAAATATCAAGATCAACACAGGTTAAATCATGTATAAACAATATCATGAAAAACACATATAACCATACAAGCAAATAACATCATAAATCCTAAACATTGAATAGTATCCTTACCGACTAGGACACCGGACTCTAAGCGTGCAAATCCTAGACTTCCTCCTATAAAGCTACTAGAATACCACAAGAAAAAAATAACAAAATTAAAGATTAGGCTCGGAGAGTTAATTTGAAGGAGAAATCAAGGTAAAAAGGGTAAAAATAGATATAACCGTAGTCAAATGGGAGCTTGAGATGTGTGGATGTGTGATGGCTACAGTTAAATGTTGATGATGTTTGGATAAGGTTTTGGGGTATAAATAGGGGTACACAACCAAGGAAATGAAGTTGAATAAATGTGCACTAAGCGGTGAAGCTCCTGGTTGAGAGAAAATATGTTGCACTGCTAGTCATTGTGAAAGTTGCATGACTGTGCAGTAAGAGGCCGAGAGGAAAATCATACATGGTCAGGCAGTGCAAGGGTTGCATAGCTATGCAAAAGGATATTTAGGTATTTCATGGTCGTGCAGCAAGCGGTGCATAGGGCGTGCACTCTGAAATGCTACTATGCACGAGAGGAAGGAGAAGGAAAAAGAGGATGTGATCAGCGACGATGGCCAGCAATGATGAGGGGAAAAGTTGGGGTGACCTTGGTGGTCAGTCCACCAGCTAAAGAGCAGCAAGTGGTGGCTGAGGTGGTGCTAGGTGGTGGAAATGGTGGTGCGAAAGCCAAAAATAAGGAAAGAAAGGAGTAGCAGAAGAAGAAAAGAGAGGAGGAAATGAGAAGGAAGAGGGAGCTTGGCAATGGCTCTTTGACACAAATACAGGAAAAATGAGGCAAAACCAAAGAGGAAGAATGAGAGTGTAAAGTCTATATACATACATACATACATGTGTGCGTGTGTGGTGTAAGTCAGGAAGGATGATAAGAATAGGGGGCTTATGTGCGACGGTGATGATGGTGATGGTGCTACTCCAAGGTGATGATGATGGTGATGGTTGTAGAGGATGGTTAGGTTAGGGTAGTAGCTGTAGGGTGAGGGTAGTGATGGTTAATGGAGGTGTTGCATGAGAAGGGAAAATGGTAAGGGAAGTTGAGTGTGTGTGGAGTGTGTGTAAGGGGGTACAGTTGGATAGGAATAAGGATGCAGAAGGAGAAGAAGAAAAAGAAGAAAGGAGGTAAGGTGATGGGCAGTAGATGCAAAAAGGTGATGGTGCAAGTGGGTAGTGCAAGTTGCAATCAAATCAAATATGTGGCCTAAGGTTGGTGGGAGGAGGAGAAGAAAGAAATAAAAGAAAAGGAAAAAGAAAAGGAAAAAGATAAGGGTTGGGAGATTAGTTTAGGGTGATTTTAGATTAGCCAAAGTAATTAGGATTAGTGAAAATTTTAGTGGATTTTTATTTTGGTTTATGAATTGCGGTTTATCAAAGTTAAGGTTTTGGAATCGGTTAAAATTTTAGGATTAAGGAGTTAGGTTAAGGCTAACATAATATTAATTGAGTTTAGAATTAAATTAGGACACTAATGACGTAGGATTAGGCTAAGCAAATTTTGGGGGTATTATAGCAATTCCAACCAAATAGGGCCCCTCTGCATTATATGCATACACCTGCATACCCTCCAACCAAACATCCCTCCACTACCCAACTCCCTCCCTTATTTTTTTTGGTTTCCCAACCCCGAGCGGCCTCCCTCACCAACTTCTCAACCCTCATGCACCAGCCACATTTCCCTATCCACCTTACAGCACAACCAATAACCACCACCGACCAACACCATCCTTCAACATCTTAACCCATCACCAATGCCTAGCTCCTCTTCCACCCTTCCTCCTCTATTCCTTTTTGGCATTCCCCCACCCAACAAACTCAAGCACCAACCCCAACCCCAATCAACCCAATGATCCTTAACCATCACCGTCACCCACCCTAGCAACTCCACCACCACCTCAACTACCTCCCTCTCTGTAGTTCCCAGCCGACCACCCTTCCTATATAGCATCTTTGCACCACCAAGCTAAGACCAACCACCCTAGGTGCCACCAACTGCTGCATCACTACTTCCCTAAACAAGCCAACCTCCCCTCCTATCATAAGGCATAGTCCTCAAGCTACATGCGTTCAGCATGAATGGGTCTGTTATGTTAAAAGAGTTTAAGTAGTAAGTGTCATTTAATATATATATGTGTGTGTGTGTGTGTGTGTGTGTGTGTGTATGGGTGTTTTGGTAATTTTAAAAATAATTATATCATCATCATCATTATGATTATTGTTATTATTGTAACACCCTGAGTTAATACGACCACATGAGGAATACCTTGGAGTGCTTTCGGATTGATCTGCTAGCCCCACAAATTAACACAAGTCTTTTCAGCATGCTTTATCCTCACTTACGTGCTTCTAAAGAAATTTTTAGAAAATTTTCAAAACTTCCTAAAAGGGTAATCCATCCTAAAAATTTCTCTACGGCCAACACTCTTAGTTGTGGAGTTCTTAGGATAAAATCATCGAGAAAATGATATACCATATTAATATAAGTAGCCAAATAAATCCTTATAACACTCAGCTTAATTTGAGTATTACATTCACCCCCACTCAAAAAATGCAACATTCTCGTTGCTCCTGAATAACTATCTCTCTCAATATAGTTTATCCTAAGAATCATCCCCCTAGGTGGCTGACTAGCTCATCCAAGTTTATCTCATGGTCACAGTTTTGCTCTGATACCATTTGTAACACCCCGAGTTGATACGACCATGCGAGGCACTACCTTAAAGTGTTTTTGGATTGATCTATTGGCCCCACAGATCAACACAAGTCCTTTCAGCATGCTTTGTCCCCATTCATGTGTTTTTTGAGAAATTGTTAGAAAATTTCTGAAACTTTTCAAGTGGGTCACCCATCCTAAAAATTGCTCTATGGCCAGCACACTTAATTGTGAAGTTCTTAGGATGGAATCACCAAAAGGATGATATACAATGTTGAGATAAGTAGCCAAATCAATCTTTATAACTCTTCGCTAAATTTAGGGTATTACAATTATTATTATATTATTAATATTATTATTTTATCTATCAAATATTAATTTGGTAATTGTGGTGTTGCTATGTGCTCTTAGGTGAATTACTGACCGGAGCCTTTTTTGTAAGGATATTAGTTGATGTTTAGGGATTTATGCTAAATTTTTGAATGACTATGTGCTTTATCATATTATTGTTATTATATTGTTGAATGCGTGTTGTTAACGATATGTTGCGATAATTTAGATTATATGCTAGATAAAGAGTGAGAATGACAAAAGTGGTGTGGATATGGCAATATTATGATAATTTATATTTTTTTGTGAATAAGTATAAAGTTTGGGAGAATAATATGGGCCTAATAAAGTATGATAAGTCTAAAACAATGATATAGGAAAATATAAGTTGTTAGTAAAATAAGGGCTATCAATTATTTTGAGGGCATTTTAGTTAATAAGGTTTATTAAACTGAAAACTTTGGTACTTTATTGGGTTGGAAAGATTATAATATGCTAATAAACATGTTAAGTGTTTGGGAGTGATTATTAGGGCTAGAAGTTCTTCGGATGAGAGAATATTCTAATTTGGGAACATTGCCCTTTAGCGATAATATCATTATCACTTGTGTAAAATGTTAGATTTAGGCCATGAATTTTGGATATATTGTTAATATGGGTATTTTAAGGATGTATGTTTAATTCGGTAAGTATATGAGCCTTATAGGACATGTTATGACTTACATGTAAAATTAGGATTTTAGGAGCCTTATAAATAGTAACTTTTAAGATAGGGCTATTATCGCATGTGTAAAATGTGGGATTTATACCTTGAATTTTGGGTGTGTTAATGATACTATTATTTGAGAAACATATACTAAATTTGGTGGATAAATGATCAATATGGGGGAAGTTATGCTTAAATTGTGAATTTAGGATTTATGGGGAAAATGAACATCTTAACCTTTGTGAACAGTCTTGTTATATGTATATTGATGTCTCGCTTGGATTAATTATGTTTCTTACACATAAACTAATCATGAATAAGACACTGGTCATTTAAAGTAAAATATCACGTGAGCCAGGTCGAGGTGTTTTATGAGTCCATTCCACCGGCTTAATAATAGTGGCCCGACGTGTTTTACCCAGGGAGGTGCATTAGACCATTCTACCGATTTAAGAATAGTGGGGCTTAATCTCAACATGAAAGATAATATGAGTTTGAGATAAGTAACCAATGATTAAGACACTAATAATTTACAATGAAAGATTACGTGAGTTAGGAAGGAGGTGTAGGAGTCCATTCCACCAGCTTAATAATAGTAGCCAGGCTCATTTTACCTTGGGAGGTGTTTCGGACTATTCAAATGGTTTAAGAATAGTGGCTAGGATCATTTTACCCTGAGAGGTGTAGAGTCCGTTCCATCGGCTTAACAACAGTGGCTAGGAGCAGTTTTCCCTATAAGATGTTTTAGTCCATTCCACTGGATTAAGAATAGTGAGGTCCCTGAACTTAACATAAATAAAAGAATGGGTTCTATGATATTCAAATAATACAGAACTGGACCAGTAATTACTTTGTGTCAATTCTTATGTATACTACTTTCCATTGTAAATGTATGTAATGATATGCTTTTCTGATTTTGACTTTATTATTACCTTACTCAGTACGTAGCATACTGATCATCCTTTTTATGGGTGCTACTCATTCTCATGAGCAGATGACCCTGATGGTTTTGTGCAGGTATTTCAGGACCCAGTTGATGATTTTGCTACCTTTGATGCATCGTGTAGGGAAGAGTGACTTTTATTTGTATCAAGTGTTTGGGAAAAGAGTCATGTTATCTGGATGATATTTTTACCTGGATACCTTTTTGGACTCTTTGATCCATGGTATCCCTTTTTTTGTATTTGGCTATTGTAATCAGAGTTAACCTCCAAACCCGTATTTGTGTTATGAAACTCCTCTTATTTCCTGTTTATCCTATTAAAATTTTTTAATTTTTTTCCTTGTCATTGACGTAAGTTGGAGATGGTAAACCTGACTTATGTCAATTATGGCGGTAATACCTAGTTATTTTATTATTCTTCTACTGTAAAATGAAATTTTTTAATAGTAATTTTTGGGGTGTTACATTGTATGACATGCCCTTATGAATGGTTGGTATAGTATGTCATGCATGCTTAGAGGCCTTAGGTGGGTTTGAGTTGTTGTGGGGAAAATAAAAGAAACAAAGAAGAGTGGATCAAGTAAGGAGAAGTGGAGAAAGGCTTGAGAGCATTATGAAATATGGGTGAGAAAATGGAGGTAGAAAGTAATAAGATAAAGAGTTAGGGTAAAATATTTTATGGGAAGAGTGAGGCTTGCATGAGGTGTTTACTCTTTATATGGGGGAAAATCTTACATGGAAAAAGTTAGTTCGAGGTTTAAACATAGGGTGGAAGGATTATTTTGGTTGATTGGAGTGTTTGGGGAATAGATAGTACATGGGTTGGTGGAAGTGTGCATGGGAGCCTAACTAGGTTTTTTAGGGGGGAAACCCAAGTATAGGGGTGTTATGAGAGAGTTTATAGAAATTGGTTGGATTTTTTGTTTTTATTAGGAGTGATTCATAAGAAGAGTGAGATTCAAGTGAAAAGGAGGGTGGAGTTTTTGTGTAAAAGGAAGGTGTAAAAGAAAAGAGGTATATTAGGGTTTCGGGGTGACTAGCTAGGGTTATTTATCATATGTGGAAGTTGAAGAGTAGGGTTGTGATTTTTGGAGTGGGTTGAGTGGAGTGATGGTGTTGGAGTCAAGGGAAGCATGGGTTGTATAGGAAAAGGAGAGGATAGAGCCACATAGGCTAGATTAGGGCGTTAAGGAGAAACCTTAGTAGGTGATGGTGAACCTAGGTGGAGAAATGGGAAAGTAGGTCTTGACCCTCTTGTGTGGGGACCTTTAGATTCATGGTAAGTAGGGTGGAAGGTGGAAAAGAGGTCTTGGAGTCTTGGGGAGTGTAGATGCCCTAAGTTATGGGATAGGGTTATTTAGGGACTTTGGGGTGAAAGAGTGATAATGGGTCAAAGAAGTCCATTAGGGGCATGCAAGTCTGGTTGGAAGTTACTTACTGAATAAGACACGAATAAAATAGTAACCATTTAAAGTGAAATGCTATTGAGATAGGTCCAGATTGATCCATGGACGAGAATAGTGGCCAGGAGTATTTTTTACCTAGAGTGTATTCCAGTCCACCGATGGATAATAGTGGCTAGATGAGTTCTACCCTAGAGTGTATTCCAATCCACCGGCTATAACAGTAGGGGCTCCCAAACTCAATAAGTCAAACCTTGGATGATAACAAATCATGGGGAAGACACTAATCACTTATAGTGGAACACCATGTGAGTTAAGGCCAAACCGATCCACTAGTGAGAATAATGGCTAGTAGCATTTTTCTCTATAGATCAATCCACCAAAAAATAATAGTGGCTAGGTGTGTTTTGTCCTGGATTTGAATCTAATAGACCATCCATAATAGTGGAGTTCCCATACTCACGTGGATATAATTTGAATGATGTGTAAAGATAGAACTAATGGCTAATTAAGACACTAATGGCTTGAATACAACAATGATAAATGAACTAATAAGTCTTACAGATGTGTGTAGCTATTCGAGTGACTATGGTATTTTAGATGATATATGTGCACTTCCATGATTACCTGTTTGATGTATTACATCTGATGTGTTGTATGAGAGCCTTTTATGTTAGTCTTATATAAATGGTTACTCATTACCATAGTACTAAAGGGATTCATTTATTGGCCCCTACCTATTCAATGCATAGTGTCCTCAACAAGTTACACCAAATGCTCTTTTGGGATTGAGACTGTAGGGTTATCCAGGGGTGCTAACCCATGTTTCAAACTAGGAAGTACTTCTGTGTCTTTCATGAAATAATTTAACTAATATTTTCTTTGTAACCACGATTAGTGGGTTTTCCTTAGAAGGAGAATTAACCTTCCCAATATTACTGCAATACCCCCAAAATTCACTACTAAAATTTTTTATTTTATTTAAAAAATTAGAGGTAGTAAAACCGTAAATTTTGGGGAATATTAGAACTCACTATTACTAAGGCTAAAAGAGCATAACACAATTTACTCAAATTTAGCTTTCACTTAAATTAGAGTAACACAATAAAGAGAATAAAAATGATAAAAACCCACTCTTAGTGGTTACAAGTGCAAAAAGAAGGCAGGGCGGTGGCCAAAAGAGGAAGAAAAGGAGAAAAGGAAAAAGAAGGAAAAGAAAAGGGACAAAAAGAAAACGTAAAAGGAAAAAATAAAGTTAAAATAATTTTTGAATTATAGGTATGTAATTATTTAGATATATAAATTAATTTAATATTTTAATTTATTTAAAATTTAAGATATTAGTTTTAGAGGTTAATTTTAGTAAAATATGGGTTTGAAAAATTATTTAAATAAAATAAATATGATAAAATAACAAAATATTTATTTTAATTTATTAAATATTCATTTTCATTTTTATGCACTCAAAAGTCCACAAAATAATTAAATTAAATTAATTGAAAAATAAAATTATCCCAAACAAGGATTATTTACTAAGTTATGGGTTTTAAATTTTTGGTATTACATCACTAGCTCCTTTAACAAAAAATTCATCCCCGAAGTTTGCATCTTACTACTAGGGATACAAAAGAGGGATCCTAGGGTACTTGGGGTAATTACTCCCTTAAGTGCAAACTTATTTGACTGAAAGGTGGCCAAGGAAATAAAATACACATATATTTAATAACTCAAAACAATTACAAGGGACTCGACTGTAAGCTTGAAGAGGTCGCATCGGGATTGATCACTTGCACATCCGCTCCAACTAGAGAGGTTGAACGAGTTGCTCTGAGCATTTGATTCTATTGAATCACTTATTACTAGATCCTTTGAATTTCTTCATGGGATGCATTGTAGCACTCAAAGCTCCTATGCCCAAGTTATCCAAAATCGTGGCACTATAATAACTTTCCCATGCAATCATTGCCTAGATGATCTCTTCTGCAAAATTGCCAAAGATAGTGCCAGACAGATCTCTTGCTAGCCTTGCCATAAGAAGTACTCTATTTCTTAAGACGCCAAACTCTAGATTGAGGTTAAGGTTGAACTTACGAAACCTTGCTACTTGGACACAGACTCTTTTATCTCAGCTTTGGCTCTTCATTCTTCCTCTTGTCCAGGATGGAGGCATGCTCCTAGACTAAGGCATCGACGACACATGCCCAGTCATGTAGCATAGTCAAGTAATGGGAAATGATTGCTCCCATCTCACTTCAAAAGTCAAAATGGAGTCCTTTCTTGAACTAGAAGGCCATTATAGCCTCGCTAGTTGCTATGCCAGGGGCCAACCTAAACAGCTCCATGAAGGGTGCATAGCACTCTCGGACCTACAAGCTTGTTTGAGCTAGCTCCATGAATTCTTTCAGCTTAGTCACTTGAGACTTTTGGTGTAAAAACATGTGTGGAGTGCAATCTTGAAGTCTTCCCAAGATATTGATCGTCCTACATAGGCTCGGAAATCTTTCCACCAAGTGTCTACTGGTCATCAGAGGAAGTACGCTACGATGCTCGTCCTTCATTCCTCAAGGTAGTTGAGCACCTCAAAGGCCTATCAAAATCCTATAGCCAACTTTCTAGGGAAATGGGGTCTTTTTTCCCATTGTAGGTCGGAGGCTAATGATGTGAGACTCTGTCGAGCTAATCCTCTCCTATATCCATCTGGGGGTAATAAAGAGGTAGAGTGGTTTGAGGCTAAGACATCAAGGAACGTTGAGCTAATCCCATAAGTACCTCAAATGCCCTTTCTAGGGTGTCAACACGTTATTCTAGGGACATATCACGTTAGCTACAAAACAAAAGTACATTAGGAAAGGTGTTATTTATCAAGCTAAGTGACCCAAGACAAGGATCACTTAATCTACCCATACCCAACTCATAAGATTGATCTAGGTTTTAAAATTCATGAGAAAAGAGGGAAAACCCATTTAAACCAATTAAAATTTTGAAAAGCTTTCACAAAATACACTGATACTAACATATAGTATCAGCTCAAAATGTTAAAACTAAAAAGGATTTCTGAAAACATTCTAATACCAACTTGTGGTATCACCTCAAAAACTTTAAATTTTGAAAGAACTTTTGAAACCCACTCTGATACCAACTTATAACACCCCCAAAATTCACTACTGAAAATTTTATTTTATTTAAAAAAAATAGTGAAAGCAAAAAATATAAATTTTGGGAATGTTATTACCACACTTAGTACCAAACCAGTTTCTTACTACCGCTCAAGTAATAAGTTATAAGGATAAAAGAGCATAATACAATTTACTCAAATTGAACTTTCATTTAGATCAGAGTAGCGCAGTAAATATATTACAAAAGATAAAAATCCACTGTTAGTGGTTACAAGAGTAAAATCTTTAAATATGAAAATAGTAAGATTTAAAGAGAAACCCTAAATGTCTTCGAGATAATCCTTGCACTCATACCCGATATTAGGTTGAATAGAACCTGCAACTAACCTATAAGGGACACTACCCATTGAATAGGCAGGGGCTCACAAATAGAACCCATCACTACTATGGTATTGAGTAACCCTTTATACTAAACTAAAAGGTAAGGCTAGTATGCAACACATCATACTTAAAAGATGTAAAAATGGTAACATACGTGGGTTTAGGAAAAATTGCAAGCGACATAAGAACTAATACACAATGGAACACCACATATAATAGGAAATGCATAACACAAATTCCTTGTACTTAGCAACTCTATCGCATACCAAAGTAGGGATAGGCACAAAATCCAAACTTATACCATATCAATGGATTATAAACGTGAAATCAATACTTTTGGTCATAAACCATTTATTTAAATATTATTTATCATCATCTCTTGAATTATATCTATGTGAGTGCAGGAACCCCACTATTATAGCTGGTGGATTGAAAACTCGCAAGGTAGAACGCACTTGGCCACTATTACTTTCTAGTGGATTGGTCTCTAGGGAACCCTACACTTAGCCACTATTCTCGCCAGTAGACTGGTTTCACCCCGACTCACTTGGTGTTCCACTATAAGCAATTAATTTCTTCCCATAATTCATTAACATCCATTGTTTGGTTTATTGAGCTTGGGATCCCCACACTATTATTCACGTCTTATTTAACATGTCCATTTATTTAACTAAAGGGGGGTCACAAATCCATAGACGCAAAGATATACCATCCGTAGAATCAAGTATTCTAGATCATGGATCATGGCACACATAAAACCTTAACAAGTACTTCTAACATATCCAACACACATTTCCACACATGCTTATAAGCCAGACAATACTAGTATGATTATGAAATAAACAACATACCATACCCATAAATCACCCATATACCATGCATTATCTTTACGATATTTGGTGATTTACCCAAATAACCTTATCGTTATAATATACATGGATATACTTAAACAAGTGTTGCTAAAGCCGTAAACCCTTGTTCTTCTATTTAATATCCTTTATGTCTTATTATGGAGGCTTATTTAATTTATTGATATGTTATTTACAATTTATTGATTTATCCCTTCATACTTATAAAATTACTAAAATACCCCTCTTATTGGTAAAGTTACCCACCTACCCCTTTTTACTTGCTAAATTACCATATTACCCTTCCTACCTATATAATTACCAAAATACCCCTTGTATTTGTTAAATTACCAAATTACCCTCCATACTTATTACATTGCCAACTTTACCCCTCATATTTACCCTTCTAGTTGGTTAAATTATCGAACTGCCCTTTATACTAGTTAAAATTACCAAATTTCCCCTTAGATTTATTAAATTAACAAATTCCCCTTTTATTAGATAATTTACTAATTTTCCCTTCACACTAATTAAAATTACCACATTACCCTTTAGTTAGTTAAATTACCAAACTGTCCTTCATACTTATTGAAATTACTGAATTATCCTTTTGGTTTGTTAAATTACCAAACTGCTCTTCATACTTATTAAAATTACTAAATTATCCTTTAGTTAGTTAAATTGCCAAATTGCCCTTATTACTTATTAAAATTACAGAATTATCCCTTATCGTGTCAAATTACCAAAATACCCCTCTTACCTACTGAATTACCATTTTACCCCTTTTACTCACAAAATTACAAATTTACCCTTCCTTTGTACCAAATTACCAAGTTACCCTTCCTTTGTGCTAAATTAGCAAAATATCCTTCTTTAGTAAATTACCATTTTATCCCTTTTACTCACAAAATTACCAAGATATCCTTCCTTTATGCTAAATTACCAAAATACCCTTCTCATTTAATTAATTTACCAAAATTCCTTCTTACTCACAAAAATTTCCAAGTTATCCCCATATTCCATGTAAAATTACTAAAATACCCCTATAACTTATATTAACATTATCTATGGCCATAATAGCTTATCATGTTATACATATGTATTTAACATTTTCATTCTAATACCCTAAAAAAATTTAAAACCTATCATTTAATAGATAACCCTCATTTGGGATAATTTAAATTTTAAATTTATTCATTTAGTTATTTTGTGGATTTTTGAGTTTATAAAAATGGATATGAATATTTAATAAATTAAAATAAATATTTTGTTATTTTATCATACTCATTTATTTAAATAAATTTTCAAACCAACATTTTACTAAAATTAACCTTTTTAAACCAAAATATTAAATTCTAATAAATGAAATTATTAAATTAATTTATCTATCGAAATATTAAATGCCATTATTAAAAAAATTATTTTATTTTATTTTTACTCTATTTCCTTCTTCCTTCTTTTGTTTTCATTTTTTCTTTATCCTTTTTCTTCCTTTTCTTCCTTTCCTCCTTTTTTCTTTTATTCTTTCACTTTCGGACTATCGACTTGCATTCCTCCCCCGCACGCACTAGGCCACTTGTCCACTTCCTTTCTTCCTCTACCAACCCTTCATGCCTAGCTCACCCTAGCTTGTCTCCCCCTTCTTATTTTTTCTTTTCCTTTCACCTCCCCCTGTTGGGCCAGCCCAACTTCTTTTTTTTTCTCCCCTCTCTCTCGCGTGTGGCTAGCCTACTTCCCTCTATTTCTCCCCTACCCGACCGGGCTAGCTCTACTTTCCTTTTATTCTTTATCTTCTTTCTTCCATCCTTCTCCTTCGTTGCCCCATGCCATGCCTCCTAAAATGCCTAGAACCGCCACCTTTGCACCTACCATGGCCGATAGGCTCCCCTTCTCTCACTCTCCCCAATCTCTTTCCTAAGAATTTTAGAATAGAAACGAGCCTACAACCCTTCCTTGCTTATGTTCCTTTTCCCTCTTCTTCTACCTACAACCTACTACTCTACCATCAATAACCACAACCCCCAGTTGGCACCTACCTCCTCTTCTTTCAATCTTCTTTTTCTTCTCATTATCTCCTTCCCTTATACTCATTTTTGACTTGCCTCAAACCCCCTTTACATCCCTACAAAGCCCCCTCTTTTCTTTCTTTCCTTACCTTCTCCTCCCCTATTTTTGCTCCATCACCCTCAACCACAGACTCTACTGCCCAATTGACCACCGACACCACCTCCTCGACATCCCTTCAACCTCCTTGCACCACACCATCACCCCCACTTTCCCTGCAACCCCTTCCCTTCATTTCTTTTCTTTCCTCTCCTTCTTAGCCTCCACGCTTCACCACCACAGTTCGATGCCATTGATGAGTTCATATTTTAACACATTTTATACCCTTATAATCTTAGTTTTTAGTAGTTTATTTAACTAATATAGGGGAATAATTATTTTTTTATGCTTAAGTGGTAAAAATTGCATAAATTTTATTATTTGAGCTAAAATGATATAAATTAAGTAAATTTATAAATAAAATATTATTTATTAATATTTATTGAATTTTATTTTGCAGGTTTTGTTTTTAAATAAAAGAAAAAAAGAAATAAGACCTTTGGACCAACGGCGAAAGGCCGAAGGCCCAAAGGCCTGGGACAAAAAGAAGAACCAAATGAAGTCGAACGGGACTTAAAATGACGACAGAAGTAAAGAAGAGGCAACAGAGAGGAGTGACGCACGAGAAGAAAAGTCAGCCGTAGGGATGACGTGGAGGCAGGAAACAAGAATAAAAAGGCTTGAGGGGGCGGCATTAATTGAAAAAATAGGGAGACAGCAGGGGCGGCAGAGCCGCAGGGAGAAGGAAGACATGCTCGGCTGAAGGCTAGGCCGCACAGGAGAGGCTCGTTAGTCATCAGCACGGAATAAGAGAAAACGTCACGGAAACCAAGGCCAAAGAGAAACACGACGCACGGAGTTAGAGTCATCCCCGTCAGCCGACAACCTTCAGCCCGAAAAAGGAAAAAAAGAAAAAGAAATAATTGCACAGAAATTAAGGCCATCGAGAGAAGAGAAAATTAGAGAAGAATTTATACCGGTAGAATTTATTTCATAAAAAATTAATTTGTATCTGAATAAATTCTTAATCTTTTATCCAAAATTAATTTCGGTTGTTTCTTTCTCTTATTTTTAATTAATATTTTAGATATATACTTCTGTGTAATTAATTCTATAATTATGACCGGCTAATTATTTATTGTTAGGGAATAAATTGAAACCCTAGATTAGGATTTGAATTATAATTTTATTTTCTTTGTTTCGTGAGATTGTTTCTCGACTCTATGTTAATTGCTATCGTTTATATGTATAATTCTGTCAAGTATAGTTTATTTGGTGCATGCCTTGTTTTGGTTCCTCATAAGTGACAGTATGTAGGATTATTTGCCTTTGAGGTGGCCATCTAAATATACTAGAATCTATATGTATAAATTACAGCTAGGTTAGATAACAATTCACCTAATAGTCTTTTGATTCTAACCGAAGTGGTAAAACGTTTCGATACGTGTGGGTCAAGGAAAGGAAATACAGCTAGACATGCGTTTTGTACTAGTTTGGGTACTTAGATTGACAACCTTCCAATTACACTTAATGCTTTAAATCTAGTTAAATATAGGAGCCGCTTGTTACTGCTATACTGCTAGTATTTAAAAGGATTAATATAGGCACGTGGTCATATTAATTAATTAAGGGAAGTAATACAAGGTGTATGGACTTGCTTTTGGTGTACAACTTGGTCGATCTCATTCTCATGATTACATATTGACTTAGAAATAAATATTGTATTTCTACCTAATCTAGTGGTGGATTTTTATTTCCCTAACATATTCCTCATATCTGCGAGTTTCCCATTATTTCCATTATTTTCATTATTATTTTTATTGTTATTACTTTACTTTATTTTATTTACTCCTTTATTATTTTTATAACCCCCATTAGTATTTTTCTTATTTATTTATTTTGTGTTATTTAGGGTTTTTATTTTTATTTTTAGTTTTATTTTGAAGCTAGTTAAATAGAGGTGAGCCATCTCAATCTCCGGCTAGAACGATGTCCTTATTTACCAGTGCTACAATTGACAATAAGAGGGTTTAAATTGTGTGCCAGCTACGACCACACCAATTTTTGGCGTCGTTGCCGGGGATTGGTTACTTCACCTTTATTTTGCTAGTATCTTTAGTCTGTTTTCATTTTTAGTGTTTTTGTATTTTTTTCTTTTAGTTTTGATTTAGATTTTCTTAGGATTTTTAGTGTGTTTTGTTATTAACCTTTTCCTTTGAAGTGTAAGTGTTTTCAGGTGGCTATGAGAGGAACCTTTGGTTATGGATAACTTTGCATGAATCCTAAGGCAAGAGTAAATGAGGTAAGTCCGAGTAGTCTAAATGATAAACTTAAAAAGCTCACTCCTCTTGTTTTGCAGGTTGCTAAAGCTACTGGAGTTGTTAATACAAGTGGAGGGTGCCATACGCAAGGAAATCCATATGCTTACCATTCACAAACTATTAGAGGAGGATGGACACAATCGGTGCTCAGTCTTTCAATGGTTTTCAAGGACATGATCCCTATACAAACACATACTATTCGGGAATGAGGCATAAACCAAACTTTGGATGGGAGATGAATGATCATTATTCTGTGTCATATCAAGACCCTTACACACGCGAATATGAAGCGTCAAAACATTATCAATATCCTCAACAAGAATCTTCCCAGTTTCAGAACCCTCAAGTTCAGAAAAAATGGATAAGCTTATTGAAGCATTGACAAATGGGCAAAATCAAGTGATGCAAATGAATGATCATTATTCAGTGCCATATCAAGACCCTTACACATGTGATTATGAAGCGTCAAAACATTATCAATATCCTCAACAAGAACCTTCTCTAGTTTCATAACCCTCAAGTTCATAAAAAATGGATAAGCTTATTGAAGCATTGACAAATGGTCAAAATCAACTAATGCAAAGTCAGATTATGCAAACTGAAAGGGTGTCAGTGCTAGAGGAGAAAATGGGTTATATGGTCAACCTGATGAATCAATTACAAGCACAAGAAGAGCTCTCTAGTACTTTAGTTCCAAATTCAAGTGAGAGTTATGAGGTTGATGATGCCATATATGAATGTAAGTATGAGCTAGTTAAGGAGGTTCCCATGGAAAACATTGAAAAGCAAGATCAGGTGGAAGAAGAGCTTGTAAAAGTAGAAGAATAGTCTCATCAAAATGAGGATCAAGTGAACAAAGAGAAGTATATGGATGACAAGACTATCACCTTTATCTACCATAGACCATCTTTGAACATTTATTTCCCACTTTTTCTTGGAGATGACCATGAGACACAAGGTAAGCCTTTGAACCACTTTGATTTTATTTATGTTAACCACACTCCTTGTTTTCCCTCCTTTAGCAGGTTGTATGGATCCAAGAGTGAAGAGAGTAATCAAATCTAAATTTAATAAGAAGCGTGATGCTCCAAAGGAGAGGTTATGTTGGAAGGATGTGTTTAAAGATTTTGAGATGGGAAAATATGTTCCTTCGATAGAGAGATCACGATACATGGACATTGGAAAAAATATTATCTCTTTACACACGACCTTAAATTCCATGCTAGGTAAGTTACATTCTTGCTAGATCAAATCTTTCATTAAATCTAACATTTTATCTTTTTCTTCCTTGTAGGATAAAGATGATCATCACGAGGAAGGATTTTGTGAAGCAACTCTGAAGTGGACGTATCCACCTTGAACGAGAAAAACCAAGATCATATCAGGCTGAAGACATAAAAATAAGCGCTGCTTGGGAGGCAACCCAATGTGATAAGGGAGTTTTTCTATCCTTTAGTTATTTATTTATTTAGTTTGTTTTCTCCATACTTTAAATTACATGTTTCTCTAGTTGTTTACACATTGAGGACAATGTGTGATTTATGTGTGGGTGTGTGTGTGTGTTTTATGTTTTTGTAAAAAAAAAATTAGAGTGTTTAGTATTTTTAGAGTCGTAGGAACCCTTAATTAGTCAATGAGGAGTATATCTTTGAAATCTAACGAAAAGATGATCATGAAATTGAGATAAAGTAAGTGGAGATTTTTTTTGTTGATTTCGATATAGAGAACACATATCTACGTGTCTAAATGTGAATGGAGAAAGAACATGTATGATTTTCTAACCACCGACATGGCATGTTGAGATTCATCACATTTCTCAGTGAGCTTTTTAACCATATGTACCTTCTTTTTCTGAGCGAATTTACACAAAATCATCTATTATTTCTTGGCTTCAAAATTTTCTTTGTAAACCTCATATATGTGTAATTGCTTTGATCAAATTATTTGCCATAGATCTTGTAATGGACTATAGAGATTACTAGAACTTACTCCTGTACTAGTCGAAGCTTATAGTCAAAATATGCTCTGATTGAGAAAATGATAAAGGCAGCTTAGGAATTTTCCATCACATGACCAAATAGCTTAACCTGATTTGTGTATACATGATATGCATCCCATAGAAACCCTTTGAGCCTATACATGGAACATACATTTTTTTTTTCATTACCCACATTGAATAACCTTCGGGCCTTAATATCTTTACCCTTGCTTAAAGCTAGTGGAAGGAAATCAAATCATTATGGATATAAAAGAGTGGTTGTAAATGTGTATGTGAAAGAAATATATGTATTTATGCTAAGAAAGGGGATTGGTTATGTTTGGTGGAGAAAAAAAATGTCAAAAAAAATGAAAATTTTCAAAAAAATAAAAATGAAAAAAAAATGAGAAGAAAAAAATGTTAGGATATAAGGAAGAGAGGGAGTTAGGGAGATGATGTTAAGAAAGTTCTATTCATGTTACATTTTATTGTGAAGGTGGAGAGGTGTATCATTAATCATTGATGCAGATTTAAGCTTACATTTCATCTACTTATTAGATTCCACTAGCTCTTGATCTTTTTAACACCACTCTTCTAAAATACTCCATACCCTTCTTTACCTTAAACCTCGTTACAACCAATAAGTAAGTCCTATTTGATTATTAAGATGAGCAGCCTTTGATCTGATGGAGATTAGTCACAAGAATTAAGCATATGGTTCGGTCCATTTGACAAGTATTTGATATCCTTCATGAGGTTTTATCCACAAGAACATGAGCCTTCTTTATTTATATATGTGAGTGTTAGTTATCTTCATGATCTTATCTCACATACATGAGTGTTTCTATATCTTTGTAGCCATGAATCTAAGAGAGAAAAAAATAGAGGGTATCCATAGTGAGGATGGATCTTGATGTGACTAAGGCGTGGTATATTTTCATCCATAATATTGATCTGTTCATACCTGTCATGTTTATGTGTAAACCATATGTTGAAATTGATCCTTTAAATTTTCCAATGCTAAATCTTGATTGATTGCTAATCTTGACATTTGAAAGTAAAAGATTCTAAAAAAAAAATAGTTAAGGGTATTAGGTGTAGTTTTATTATTATTATTCTTATTATTTTGTGTGTGATTTTGTGGGTATATCATCTGTGAAACCCTCACGAGACCTTACTCGTCCTCGATGGGTGACCTAGGGGTTTAAAGGGCTTGTTGCACATGCTAAGTGTAATCGTGAGACCTACGAAAGTGGCTAGTTAATTTAATTTTATTTGGTTAGAATAATAACTTGCTTGAGGACAATCAAGAAGCTAAGTGTGGGGGTGTGATGAGTTCATATTTTGACACATTTTATACCCTTATAATCTTAGTTTTTAGTAGTTTATTTAACTAATATAGGAGAATAATTATTGTTTTATGCTTAAGTGGTAAAAATTGCATAAATTTTATTATTTGAGCTAAAATGATATAAATTAAGTAAATTTATAAATAAAATATTATTTATTAATATTTATTGAATTTTATTTTGTAGGTTTTGTTTTTAAATAAAAGAAAAAAAAAATAAGACCTTGGGACCAACGTCCAAAGGCCGAAGGCCCAAAGGCTTGGGACAAAAAGAAGAACCAAACGAAGCCAAACGGGACTTAAAATGACGGCAGAAGAAAAGGAGAGGTAGTAGAGAGGAGCGCCTCACGAGAAGAAAAGTCAGTCGTAGGGCTGACGTGGAGGCAGGAAACAAGAATAAAAAGGCTCGATGGGGCGGCATTAATTGAAAAAATAGGGAGATAGTAGGGGGCGGCAAAGCCGTAGGGAGAAGGAGGACAGCCTTAACAGGATCGGCCGAAGGCTAGGCTGCATAGGAGAGGCTCGTCAGTCGTTAGCACGAAACGAGAGAAAACGGCACAGAAACCGAGGCCAAAGAGAAACGCGACGCACGGAGTTAGAGACATCCCTGTTAGCCGACAACCTTCAGCCCGAAAAAGGAAAAAGGAAAAAAGAAAAAGAAATAATTGCACGAAAATTAAGGCCACCGAGAGAAGAGAAAATTAGAGAAGAATTTATACCGGTAGAATTTATTCCATATAAAATAATTTTTATCTGAATAAATTCTTAATCTTTTATCCAAAATTAATTCTGGTTGTTTCTTTCTCTTATTTTTAATTTATATTTTAGATATATATTTATGTGTAATTAATTCTATAATTGAAACCCTGGATTAGGATTTGAATTATATTTTTATTTTCTTTGCTTCGTGAGATTGTTTCTTGACTCTATGTTAATTGCTATCGTTTATATGTATAATTCTGTCAAATATAGTTTATTTGGTGCATGCCTTGTTCTGGTTCCTCATAAGTGACAGTATATAGGATTATTTGCCTGCGAGGTGGCCATCTAAATATACTAGAATCTATATGTATAAATTGTAGATAGGTTAGATAACAATTCACCTAATAGTTTTTTGATTCTAACCGAAGTGGTAAAACATTTCGATATGTGTGGGTCAAGGAAAGGAAATACAGCTAGACATGCGTTTTATACTAGTTTGGGTACTTAGATTGACAGCCTTCCACTTACACTTAATGCATTAAATCTAATTAAATATAGGAGCTGCTTGTTGCTGCTATACTTCTAGTATTTAATAGGGTTAATATAGGCACGCAGTCGTATTAATTAATTAAGGGAAGTAATATAAGGTGTATGGACCTACGTTTGGTGTACAACTTGGTTGATCTCATTCTCATGATTAAATATTGACTTAGAAATAAATATTATATTTCTACCTAATCTAGTGGTGGATTTTTATTTCCCTAACATATTCCTCATATCTTCGAGTTTCCCATTATTTCCATTATTTTAATTATTATTTTTATTGTTATTAGTTTAGTTTATTTTATTTACTCCTTTATTATTTTTATAACCCCCATTAGTATTTTTCTTATTTATTTATTCTGTGTTATTTAGGATTTTTATTTTTAGTTTTAGTTTTATTTTCAAGCCAGTTAAATAGAGGTGAGCCCTCTCAAACCCCGGCTAGAACCATGCCCTTTTTTACCAGTGCTACAATTGACAACAAGAGGGTTTAAATTGCGTGCCGGTTACGGCCACACCAGCCATCCTTTCTCTTCCACTACCTCTATAGCCACTGATCTACTCCCTAGAAGTTCCCATACCACCGCCTTACCTCCCATGGTAAAAACACAACCTTATAGCTCCTCTCTCCCCTATTATTTTCCCTTCCTTCTTCTCCTCTGTCACCCTTGCACCCACTTTTCTCGCCCTACAACCACCGGCGATCACCAACCCCTAACCACCACCTACACACCTACTCTCTCCCTGCACCCAACCACTACTCTAACTCCCTCCCACAAGCTCTCCACCTAGCCTAAAAAACCCTAACCCAAGCCACCCTTTCTCTTCTCTCCCTTCTCCCTCTTCAACACTTCTTCCTTTTTTCTTTGCATGAAGCTTAAGCTGCATGAGAAACATGAGTCTGCTACCCCCTTTGGTAATTTTTGGCTAAGACTTGAGGTATAATAATGGTTAATATTAGTATGTATTTAATTAAGCTTTTTATAAAGGTTTATTCTTCTGATTTTTCTACTTCTAATATAATAAATATTGATATTATTTTAGGTATTGATTTAACTAATCAAAGCTCAAAACTTTAGTGGGGGTACCAGTATGGTTTAATTTATTCTAGATATAAGGTAACCATTATAGCCTACTAAAATGTGTGGATATACATATGCCAGTTGGTTGATGAAAACCAAGCATGTTAATTTATGTGTGATGTGTAGAAATAATACTTAAGGAAAAGCCTTGTTATTAATGATAATGTTAAATGCATAGGTATGATATGATATGCTAATGTGGCCATTTGTTGCATAGATAATATTAATATAAGCCCTAAGGGCATTTTAGTTATATTTGTTGTGTAAGGGTGTGGCCTAAATAAGTTTGTGTGGTAGGTTCTAATGTGTATTGATGATAAATAATAATAGTTGGTAGTGTTGGATAATGTGTATGGAGCATGTATATCAATATATTATGTAGTGTGGGTATTTTTGTAAAATTAGTATAATAAAAGAAATATGGTAAATTATAAGAGTATAAGGGAGTAAATTGGTAAATGGATAAGTAAGAAGGGCATTTTAGTAATTTTGTAAAGTAAAGGAGTAAAATGGTAGTTTAATAAAGGAGAAGGGTACTTTTGTAAATTGGCATAAAGGAAAGGTTATTATGGTAATCTTGCAAAGTATAGGGGTAAAATGTTAGTTTAGTAAAGGAGAAGGATATTTTGGTATTTTGGCATAAAGGAAAGGGTATTGTAGTAATTTTCTAAAGTAAAGGGGGTAAAATGGTGATTTAGTAAAGGAGAAGGGTATTTTAGTAATTTGGCATACACAAAGGGTATTTTGGTAATTTTATAAAGTAAAGGGGTAAAATGGTAATGATAATAATTAAGAAGGGTAATTTGGTAATTTAACAAACCAAAAGGATAATTTGATAATTTTAATAAGTAAGAAGGGTAAATTGGTAAATTAACCTACCACCTTTTTGTTAATTTCAATAAGTAAGAAGGGAAAATTAGTAAATTAACCTACCAAAATGGCAACTTGGTAATTTTAATACGTAAGAAGGGTAAATTAGTAAATTAAATTACCAACTAGGATGGACAATTTGGTAATTTAATCAACCAAATGGGCAGTTTTGTCATTTTAATAAATAAGAAGGAAAATTTGGTAATGTGGTCAACTAAAAGAGCAACATGGTAAATTTAATAAGTATAAAGAGCAATTTGGTAATTTAAATAACCAAATGGGCAATATGGTAAATCTAATAAATATGATGGGTGATCTGGTAATTTAATAAGTTTGAGGGGTAGATTGGTACTTTAAATGAGTATAAAGGCCAGTATAGTAATTTAACCAACTGAAAGTGGTAAATTGGTAACTTAATAAGTACGACGGGTAAAGTTGGTGATTTAATAAATATGGAGGATAATTTTGTAATCTAACAAATGCAATGGGTATTTTGGTAATTATGCAAACATGAATGGTAATATGGTAATTTGGCCAATAAAAGGGGAATTCATAATTTTATAAATAAGGGGTATTTTTTTAATTTTGTGAGGATGATGGGGGTAAATTGGTAACTTGCATATAACGTATCAATGAATTAAATGAGTCTCCGTAGTAAGACATAAGCAATATTGAATAATAAGATAAGGGTATCTGATAGTCAGTGGGTATCACAATTGAGTACTACAAGAACATTCATATTCTAGGGTTCCATGGATAATTAAGGGTGCGATATGGTGTTTATCTCATAGTCATGCAAGAGGTTCTTGGGTTGTAAGTATGCATGGAAATGTGTGTTAGATATGTTCAAATTACGTGTTAGAGTTTTGTGTATGCCATCATCCTTGATATGGAATGCTTGATTCAATGGCTGATATATCTTTGTGTCTCTAGATTCATGAAATTTTCCCTTCCCTTAAATTAGTTAAATGGTCCTGTTGAATAAGACATGTATAAAGTACTAATTATGTAAAGTGAAATATTATTCAGCCTGGCCTAGATCGGACCATTGACGAATAATAGTGGTTAGGTGCGTTTTGCCCTAAAATATTTTCTAGTCCACCAGCTATAATAATGGGGGTCTCCAACTAAATAAATGAAACATTAGATGTTAATAAAGTATGGGAAGACACTCACTTATAGTAAAACACCATGTGAGTCGGGGCCAGACCGATCTACTAGAGAATAATAGTGGCCACCTACACCTTGGAGACCGGTCCACCACAGAATAATAGTGGTTAGGTGTGTTCTACCCTAAAGTATATTCCTTTCCATTGGCTCCCACACTCACATGGATATAATATGAAAGATAATGATTGAATAAAGATTAATTAATGGCTTAAAACCAAAATAGTTACTTTCATCCTTGTGATCCATTGTTATAATATAAGTTTAGCCTTAAAACCTATCTCTCTCTTGGTATGTTATGGAATTACTAAGTGAATGGGCCTTGTACTATGCATTTCTTCTTAATGAGGTTCTGCACTGTGTATTATTCCTTAAGATGCTTAGGGTTATCCCTGTGCCTAGGCATATTATCATTTTATATAGTTGTGTATTATATGTTGCATGTGGTCTCTACCTTTCAGTTTGGTATAAAGGGCTACTTAATACAATAGTAATGAAGGGTTCCATTTGTAGGACCCTCCCTATTTAATGGGTAGTGTCCCTTGCAGGACTACTGCAGGTGCTATTCAAGTGGTTATCGGGTAAGAGCTTAAGGGTTATCCAAGAATGATTTAGGATTTCTCGTTTACCTTTTTGTTTCCTTGTTAAAATGATCTCCATCATAGTAGGTTCTATTTTTATAAAGAGTTTATTATGCTACTCGGATTTTAATAAATTATGATTTTGAGGAAATTGTATTTTGATTTTTTAGCCTTTGCACTTGGTACTGGAACGATAAGAGAAAATCAGTTTGGTACTAAGTGTGCCAGTAACATCTCCGAAATTTATAATTTTTTCCTTTTGCTTTCACTATTTTTTAAAGAAATTTTTTTTTCAATAGTAAATTTTGGGTGTATTACAATTTGGTATCAAATCACTTTTACAGATTCTCCTTGTCAACAAGTTTTTTGAGTCAACACCACTTCAAAAGTTCTTTTAAAATTTAAAGTTTTTGAGTTGATACCAAAATTTGGCATCAGTGTGTTTCGAAAACCCTTTTCGATTTTAATGATTTGAGATGATGCTACATGTTAGTATCAAAGTGTTTTGTTGAAACTTCCTAAGTTTTCATTGATTTTAAGTGGGTTTTTCTTCCTTTCTCATTTGTTTTAAAACCTAGATTAGCCTTCTGAGATTGGGTATAGGTAGGTTAAGTGGCCCTTGTCTTGGGTCATCTAGCTTGATAGATAGCACCTTTCCAAACGCGCTTTGATTTTTGTAGCTAACTCAATATGACCCTAGAAGGGTGTGTAGAAAATCAAGAAAGGGCATTTGAGATGCTCATAGGGTTGGCTCAACGTTCCCTAGTGTCTTAACCTCAAATCGCTCTGTCTCCGTATCACCCCTAGATGGGTATTGGAAAGGATTGGCTCGACAGATTCTTGCGTCTACAACCTCCGACCTAAGATGGGAAGGAAGAACCCATGGTCCTAGGAAGTTGGATACGGTATTTCAATAAGGCCTTTGAGGTGCTTAACTACCCTAAGGAATGAAGGATGAGCATCGTAGCGTACTTCCTCCGAAGACCAACCGACACTTGGTGGGAAGACTTCCTAGCCTAATGAGAACGATTAACATCTTGGGAAGACTTCAAGAATGCGCTCTACATGCATTTCCACACCAAAAGACTCATGAGGGCTAAGCTCAAAGAATTCATGGAGCGGATGCAAGGAAGCTTATCAGTCTGAGAGTGCTTCGCACACTTCACAGAGTCACTGAAATTATCCCCCAACATAGTAGCTAGCAAGGCTGTAGTGGTCGTCTCGATCAAGCAAAGGATGCATCTTGACGTTCAAAGTACTATGAGTGCGACCAGGTCCCACAACTTGAATACTCCATACGAGCGGGTGTGTGTCACTAATGCCTCAGTCCAAGAGCAAGCCTCTATCCAAGGAAAGAGGAAGAGCACAGAGCTAGAGTTTTGAGAAAAGAGTCAACGTCCCACTAGCAAGGTTTTGGAGGTCCAACCTCAACTTCAAGCTAGAGTTTGACATCAGAAAGGTTAGAGTACCTCTCGTGGAAAGGTTAGTAAGTGACATGTTTGGCATTACCATTACCATCGGTATAAAAGAGATCGCCCAAGCAAAGATTGCATGGGAAATTTGATTCAATGCCACAACCGTGGAGAACTTGGGCATAGGATCTTCGAGTGCTACAGCACACCATATAAAGAAATTCAGAGATCTTAGAAACCATGAGTTCGATAGAGATAGATGTTGGGAGTAACCTATTTAGCCTCTTCAGTTGCAGTAGAAGAGCAAGCGATCGATCTTGATGCATCTTCTTCAAACTTACCATCAAGGCCCTCGTAATTGTTTGGGTTATTAATTTTATGTGTGTAGTTATTTCCTTAGTCACCTTTCAGTAGGTTTGCCCTCAAGGGGTTAGTTACCCCAAGTAAAATAGGATTCCACTTTTGTTTTATAATATCCCAAAAATTTTAAAACCTAGAAGCTAATAGGTAACCCTTATTTAGGACAAATTAACTTTTAAATTAATTTAATTTAATTATTTTATGGATTTTTTAGTATATAAAAATGGATATGAATATTTAATAAATTTAAATAAATATTTTTTTATTTTATCATACTTATTTTATTTAAATAATTTTCCAAACTAATATTTTACTAAAATTAATGTTTTTGAAACCAATATATTAAATTATAGTAAATTAAATTATTACATTAATTTATATATCAAAAATATTAAATTTTATTATTCTAAAAATTATTTTATTTTATTTCTCCCTATTTTCCTTTTCCCTTTTTCTTTCCCCTTCTTCTCCTTCTTCTCCTTTTCCTCCTTTTTCGTTCCCTTTAGGCCGCCAGGCCTGCGAGCCCTTCCCCCTCGTGTTGGGTCATTGGCCGGCCCACTCCTTCCCTTCCCTACATCGTTTGCCCCAACCCATCTCCCTCATTCTTTCCTCTCCTTCCTTTCCTCCTTGGCTAGGCTAACCCACACTTTCTTTCCTTTCTTCCCCTTTCCTTCTTCTTCTTCAGGCCTTCTTCTTCTTCTTCTTCTTTCTTTTCTTCTTCTTCTTCTTCTTCTTCTTCTTCTTAAGCTTTCTTTTCTTCTTCTTCTTCTTCTTCTTCTTCTTCTTCTTCTTCTTCTTCGACGTCGACCGCCTATAATCTGTGACTGCCCCATCTTCACCACCACCTTCCATCACCTACCTCCCCCTACATCCTACTTTATTTCCCTCTCTCCCTTTATCCCTTTCCTTCTATTTTCAGGCCATACAAGCTGTTCCACCGCATGCCCTTCCTTTCCTTTTTCTTCTCTTCCTCTCCCTACAACTGCCACCCTACATCATCGACCTACACACCTCCCCCTGCCACCAACTAACTAGTCATACCTGCATCCTCTCCCTCTTCTTTTTCTTCTTCTCTCCTACTTCATTTCTGCCGTGTTTGAGCCATCCTTTTCCCTCTACCGATCCCCCACTCTCCCTTCTTCCCCGATTCTTTTCTTCCCCTAGTTTTTCTACCTACCATCTGATCACCTACACCACCTCTTGCTACCCCCTCTTACCTCCCTGCACCACCAAGCCACCTCCACAAGTCCTATGCAGCCACCCTTCTTCTTCTTAATCCTTTATCTTTCCCCCTTCTCAGCCTCCACCCTACACTACCACCACCCGCGGGCTATTCACCTCTTCCGCTGCCTCCAACACCACCAATATAATCCCCAACACCTCCTCTACTACCCACATCCTCCCATTAGTAGAAAAACTCCTCTGCCGATCAGCCAGCCCACCAACGATCAGCCGCCCTCACCCCACACCCCTACTCCACCCTTGCACTTAGCCTCCACCCTAACTCTCCTCCACCAGCCCTCCTCCCAACCTCAAAACCCATACCCAAACAAGCTCCCTCCCTTCTCCTATTCCTTTCTTCGACCCCCTTCCCCCTTCAATATTGCATGCAACTCTTGCTACTCATGCAACATTAGTCTTGCCCCCATTTTTTTAGCTCAAATTTAATTAATTTCAAGCTATAAAAATAGTTGGTATTAGTATATATTAATTAAGCTTTTCATTAAAAAAATTCCTTTGATTTTCTAATTCTATTATGCTAATTTTTAATATTATTTTTTGGGATGGATTTTTATTAATCAAAGCTTAAGCCTTTAACTGGGATACTAGTAAGGTTTATTTTTGTGGAAAATAAGGTAAACATTGAACCTTACTTAAACATATCGACATACATATGCTAGCACATTCGTATTTTTAATATGCTTATATACATGATATATGTTGTTGAGTATATGGTATTTAGTGGCATGTGTTGATTGATAAAAAAGGAAAGAATGTTAATTTATGTGTCATGTGTAGAAATAATGTTTTAAGGAAGGAACTTTGTTGTTAATAAAAATATTAAGTGCTTATATACAATATGTTATGTTAATATGGCCAATTGTTGCATAAATATTGTAGTTATGGGCCCTAGAGACATTTTAGTAGTATTTCTTAAGTAAGAGTGTGGACTAATGAGTGTAGGTGCTAATGTGTATTAAAGTTTAATAATAGTTGGTGAAGTTAAATGGTGGTTATGGAGCATTAATACTAATATTGTATGTAGTGAGGGTATTTTAGTAAAAGTCATGGGCAAAATTGTAATTTGCAAGAGTAAAGGGGGTAAAATGGTAAATGGCCAAGTAAGAAGAGTATTTTAGTAATTTTACATGAAAAGGTGATAACTAGGCAATTTTTGGGTATAAGAAAGTATTTTGGTGAATTAAACATAATGGAAAGGGTAAATTTGTAATTTTATAAGTAAAAGGGTAAATGTTAATTATGTAAAGTAAAGGGATAAAATGGTAATTTAATAAAGGAGAAGGGGTATTTTGGTAATTTAGTATAACAAAAAGGGTATTATGGTAATTTTGTAGGTTAAAGAGTTGAATTGGTAATTTAATAAAGGAGAAGGATAAGTTGGTAATTTGGCATAAAGAAAAGAGCATTGTGGTAATTATGTAAATGTAAAAGGGTAAAATGATAATTTTGTGCAAAGGAAAGGTATTTTGGTAATCATGTAAAGTAAAAAGGGTACCATTTGTACAAAGGAAGGGTATTTTGGTAATTATGTAAAGCAAAAGGGTAAAATGTTAATTTGGTGTAAAGGAAGGCTATTTTGGTAGTTACATAAAGTAATGGGTAAAATGGTAATTTGATATAAAAGAAAGAGTATTTTTGGTAATTTTTAGAAAAAGGGGAAACATGGTAGTTATAGTGATGAAGAAAGGTAATTTGGTAAGTTAACCAACTAAAAAGGCAAAGTAATTATAATAATGAAGAGCAAAATTTTGGTAATTTAACCAACTAAGAGGAAAATATGGTAATTTTAATAAGTAAAAAAGGGAAATTTTGCAACAACCGAAAGGGTAACTTGGTAAACTTAATAAATATAAGGGGAAATTTGGCAATCTAACTAACCAAATGGGCAATTTGGAAGTGTAACAATTACGAATGGGTGATTTAGTAACTTAATAAGCCTAAAGGGCAATTTGGTAATTTAGATAAGTATAGAAGGTAATATTGTATTTCAATCCACTAGAAGGGTAAATTGGTAACTTAACAAGTATGAAGGGTAAATTTGGTGATTTAATAGGTATGGAGGATAATTTAAGACACGTAAGGGGTAATTTGGTAATTATGCAACATGGAGGGTAATATGGTAATTTGGCAATTAAAAGGGAATGACTTGGTAATTTGGTAGACAAGGGGTATTTCACTAATTTAGTAAAGATGATAGGGGTAAATCGGTAACTTTTGTTTAACATGTTAATGGATTGAATGATATGGTGTTGTATCATAATTATGCAAGGGGTGTTTGGTTTATAAGTGTGCATGGAAATGTGTGTTAGATATGGTCGAAGTACGTGTTAGGGTTTTGTGTATGCCATGATCCTTGATATGGAATGTTTGATTCTATGTCTAGTATATCTTTGTATCTCTAGATTTGTGACCTTTCCCCTTCCCTCAAATTGAATAAATGGACCTTTGAATAAGACTTGAATAAGGTACTAATTACATAAAGTGAAATATTATTGAGTCGGGCCTAGACTGGTCCACAGGCAAATAATAGTGGCCAGGTGCAGGATACCCTAAAGATTGGTCCATGAGGGAATAATAGTGGTTAGGTGCGTTCTACCCTATATGTTTCTGATCCACCAGCTATAATAGTGGGTGATCTGGAGCTCAATAAACCAAACATTGGATATTAATAAATTATGGGAAGACACTAATCACTTACAGTGGAACACCATGTATGTCAGGGCCAAACCAGTCCATCAACGAATAATAGTAGCCAGGTGCAGGGAGCCTTGGAGACTAATCCATCGGCGAATAATAGTGGTCAGGTGTGTTCTACCCTATATGTTTTTGGTCCACCGGCTATAATGGTGGGGTTTTTACACTCACATGGATATATAATTTAAAAGATAATGATTGAGTAATGATTAATTAATAGCTTAAGACCAAAAGTTTTGATTTCATGTTACAATGTACTGATATGACATGAATTTGGCTTCAATGCTTGTCCCTATCTAGGTATGTGATGAATTTGCTAAGTACTTGGATTTTTTGTTATGCATTTCTTATTGCATAAAGCGTTGCCTTGTGTATTAGTTTGTATATTATTATTCTATATGGGTTATGTATAATGTCTTGCATATGGGCCCACCTTTCAGTGTGGTTTAAAGGGTTACTCAGTACTATAGTCTTGAAGGATTCCCTTTGTAGGCCCCTACCTATTTAATGGGGAGTGTCTCTTGCAGGTCCATTATGATATTCAAGTGGGCAACGGGAAAGAGCGTAAGGATTATCCAGGGAAACTTTTAAGGTTTCTCTTCCACCTTTTAGTTCCTTGGTAACTAATTTTATTCTTGTAACCACCATTAGCGAGTTCTATTCTTATAAGAAACTATTTGGCTACTCTTATTTAAATAAAGTTTGAATTCGAACAAATTGTATTTTATTCTTTTAGCCTTCGCACTTGGTACAAGAATGGTATAAGAAAACTGGTGTGGCACTAAGTGTGGCGGTAATATCTCCAAAATTCATGATTTTTTTTATTTTTGCTTCTACTAAATTTTAAATAAATTTTTTTTCAGTAGTGAATTTTGAGGGTATTACATGTATCCTTAGTAGTAAGGTGTAAAATTCGGGGACGAAGTTCTTTTTTAAAGGGGTAGTGATGTAATATTACAAAAAAAATTTAAAACCTATAATTTAATAAATAACGCTCATTTGGGATAATTTAAAATTATTTAATTTAATTATTTTGTGGATTTTTTAGTAAATAAAAATGGATATGAATATTTACTAATTTAAAATAAATATTTTATTATTTTATGATATTCATTTATTTAAATAAATTTCTAATCTAATATTTTACTAAAATTATCCTTTTTAAACTAAAATATTAAATTCTAATAAATTAAATTATTAAATTAATTTATCTATCAAAAAATTTTAAATGCCATTATTTCAAAAAAAAATATTTTAATTTTTCCTCCTTTTCCTTTTCCTTTTTTCTTTCTCTTTTTTCTTCTTTTTTTCCTTTCTTTTCCTCCTTTTTCCTTTTCTTCTTTCCCCTTTGGGCCACCAGCCTGCATTCCTCCCCCTCTCATTGGGCATCTGGCCCACTTCCTTTCTTCCTCTCCCTTCCCCTCGCACCCAACTTGCCCCAGCCCGTCTTCCCCTTCTTCTTTTTTCTTTTCTTTTCCCCTATCGATTAGGCCAACCCAACTTCTTCCTTTTTTTTCTCCCCGCTAACTCATGCATGGGCCGCCCCACTTCCCTTTCTTTCTCCCCTTCCCAACCAACCTAGATCTCCTTTCCTTTTCTTCTTATTCTACTTTCCTCCATTCTTCTCTTTCGACTCAACATGCCATGCATCTTGCACTGCCTGCAACTGCTACCTCTACACCTGCTATGGCCGCCAGGCTACCCTACTCTCACTCTCCCTCTCTCTCCAGTCCCTTTCCTCCCATTTTTTGACCAAACCTGAGCCTGCAACCCTTTACCACGTGCCTTCCCTTTCCTTCTCCTTCTCCTTGCAACCTACCACCTACAACCATAGCCCCCAGCTGGTGTCTGCCTCCTCTCCTTTCTCTCTTCCTTTTCTTCTCCATATCTCCTTCCCTTCTACTCATTTTTAACTTGCCTCAAACTCCCTCACCTCCCAACAAAGCCCTCTCTCTTTTCCTTCTTCCCTTACCTTCTCCTCCCCTATTTTTGCTATTGCCCTCAACCACAACCTCTATCGCCCAACTGACCACCGACACCACCGACTCAACACCCCTTAAACCTCCTTACACCACCCCATCACCCCAAATCACCTAGCATCCTCCTTGCCTTCCTTTCTTTTCTTTCCTCTCCATCTCCTCCTCTACCCTGCACCACAACCATCTCCTGCCCTCCTTCCTCTTCTGCCTCTTCCACAGCCACCAATCTACTCCTTGGAACCTTCCCTACCACCACCTTGCTTCCCTTGGCTGAAACCTAGACATTTAGCTCCTCCCTTCCCCTCTTCTTTTCCCTTCCTTCTTCTCCCCTGCCACCCTTGAATCTACTTTTCCAACCCTATAGCCACCACCTCCGCCACCCTAAGTTGTCGATCACCGACTTACGACCACCACCTACACCCCTACTCTCTCCCTACAACAGCCACTACCCTAACTCCCCTCCACTAGCTCTCCACCACACCCCTAACACTCAAACTTGAGCCACCCCTTCCCTTCTCCCCACTTCTCCCTCTTCAAAACTTCTTCCTTCCTCTTTGCATGTAGCTCATGCCACATGAGCAAGGTGAGTCTACTTCCCCCTTTTGTAATTTTTGGCTAGGCCTTGAGGTATAATAATGGTTAACATTAGTATGTATTCAATTAAGTTTTTGATAAAGGTTTATTCTTTTGATTTTTCTACTTCTAATATGATAAATATTGATATTATTTTTAGGTATTGATTTTACTAATCAAAGTTCAAACCTTTAACTGGTGTATCAGTAAGGTTTAATTTTTGCTTGAAATAAGGTAACCATTATACTCTACTAAAATGTGTGGACATACATATGCTAGCACATTAGGGTTTTTAATATGATTTATATGCATGATATATGTTGTTAAGTATAATGTATTTAGTGGCATATGTTGATTGATGAAAAGCAAGCACATTAATTTATGTATAATGTGTAGAAATAATACTTAAGGAAAGATCCTTGTTGTTAATGATAATGTTAAATGCTTAAATATGATATGATATGCGAATGTGTCTATTTTTTGCATATATAATGTTAATATAAGACCAAGGGGCATTTTAGTAATATTTATTCTATAAGGGTGTGGCCTAAATGTGTGTGGTAGGTGCTAATGTGTATTGATGATAAATAATAATAGTTAGTGGTGTTGGACAATGTGTATGGAGCATGTATATCAATATTTTATGCAGTGGGGGTATTTTTATAAAATTTGTATAATAAGGGGAAAATGTTAAATTACAAGAGTGTAAGGGGTAAAATGGTAAATGGATAAGTAAAAAGGGTGTTTTAGTAATTTTGTAAAGTAAAGGGTAAAATGGTAGTTTAATAAAAGATAAGGATATTTTGGTAATTTGGCATAAAAGAAAGGGCATGATGATAATCTTGTAAAGTAAAGGAGGTAAAATGGTAGTTTAATAAAGGAGAAGGATATTTTGATAATTTGGGATAAAGAAAATGGTATTATGGTAATCTTGCAAAGTAAAGGGGTAAAATGGTGATTTAATAAAGGAAAAGGGTATTTTAGTAATTTGGCATGAAGGAAATGCGTTTTTGTAATTTTGTAACGTAAAGGGGTGGAATGGTTATTATAATAATTAAGAAGGGTAATTTGGTAATTTACCTAACTGGTGTGGCCATAGCCGGCACGCAATTTAAACCCTCTTGTTGTTAATTATAGCAGTGGTAAATAAGGATATCGTCATAAGCGGGGGATTGAGAGGGCTCACCTTTATCTAACTAGCTTAAAAATAAATAAAAATAAAAACCCTAAAAAACAACATAAATAAATAAGAAAAATACTAATGGGGGTTATAAAAATAAAAATAATAAAAGGAATAAATAAAATAAATAAACTAATAATAAAAATAATGAGAAACTACAGATATGATAAATATGCTAGGGAAATCGAAATCCACCACTAGATTAGGTCAAAATATAATATTAATTTCTAAGTCATCTTTTAATCATGAGAATGAGATCGACCAAGTTGTACACCAAAAGCAGGTCCATACACCTTATATTACTTCTCTTAATTAATTAATACGACAAAGCACCAATATTAACCCTATTAAATACTAGCAGTATAGCAATAACAAGCGGCTCCTATATTTAACTAGATTTAATGCATTAAGTGTAATTGGAAGGCTGTCAATCTAAGTACCCAAAATAGTACACAAAGCATGTCTAGTTGTATTTCCTTTCCTTGACCTACAAGTATCTAAACGTTTTACTACTTCGGTTAGAATCACAAAACTATCAGATGAATTATTGTCTAACCTAATTGCATTTTATACATATAAATTCTAGTATATTTATATGGCCACCTAACAGGTAAATAATCCTACATACTGTCACTTATGAGGAAACCAGAACAAGACATGCACCAAATAAATTATACTTGACAGAATTATATATATAACCGATAACAATTAAAATAGAATCAAGAAACAAACTCACGAAACAAAGAAAATAAAATTATAATTCAAATCCTAATCCAGGGTTTCAATTTATTCCCTAGCAACAAATAATCAGTCAACCATAATTATAGAATAATTACATAGAAATATATATCTAAAATATAAATTAAAAATAGAGAAAGAAATAACCGGAATTAATTATTGATAAAAGATCAAGAATTTATTTAAATAAAAATTCATTTTATCTGAAATAAATTCTACTGGTATAAATTCTTCCCTATTCTTTCTTATCTCGGTTGTCTTTATTTCCGTGCAATTATTTTCTTTTTCTTTTTCTTTCATCGCAGCCATGCCTCTCCTTTCGTGCGTCGGTTTCTCTTTGTCCTTCCTTCTTTAGTTTTTGTGCGGCACTACCCTACGTCGTCTGTTTCTTTCTTCTTCTTCTTTTCTCTATGGCTCCACCACACTCTTTGCGTCCTCTATTTATTTTCGTGCGTTTTTTTGCCATTTCGGCCCTGATGCGGATGACTCTCCTTTTCTCTTTGTTTCATGCGGCGCTCTTCACTTTTCTCCGCCACATCGTCGCTACACGTCCCTATTCCCATTTTTTTTCATTCGTTACTTTCGGCCTTTGGCCGTTGGTCCAAACATTGAAATTCTTTTTTTTCTTTTTTTTAAAAACAAAACCTGCAAAATAAAATAAAATAAATATTAATAAATAATGTTATACTCTAAATTTAATTAATTGATATCATTTTAGCTTAAATAATAATATTTATACAATTATTACCACATAAGTATAAAACCATAATTATTCACCTTTATTAGTTAAATAAAATACTAAAAACTAAGATTATAAGGGAATAAAATGTGTCAAAATATGAACTTATCACTAACCAACTGAGCAATTTGGTAATTTTAATAAGTAAGAAGGGAAAAATGGTAAATTAACCTATGAAAAGGAAAATTTGGTACTTTCAATATACTATAAGGGAAAATTGGTAAATTAATCTACCAAAAGGACAACTTGGTAATTTTAATAATTTTAGTAACCCCAAAAAATCACAGTTGAAAAGGGGAGTTAAATGGCAAAGCTCCCTCTTCTCTCCTTCTCCCATGGCCAAGACAAGGAGAACTGCACATGCTACCAAGATGAGTCACTCGCTAGGGAACAGTTCAACTATAAAGAAAATCGTATCCTAAGTGGTTAATATTGCAAAAGGTTTCTCCATCACTGTCTACTGAATCTCCATTGATTCTGCTCCAGGAAGAGAAGTCGTCAAGTCTGAATCTAAACTCTTTGAATCCTAATGTCATTGCTATGAAAGAGGAGAATACCATGAATCAAGTATTAGATTGTGTTCAAGAAATAATTCTACAACCATTTACAGTTTCCTTTAATCTTAATCCTAATCCTAATTCTGATAATGAAAATTGGGATAAAAAATTTGTCGATTGTGATAATTGCAATCCAAATACTTCTAATATACCTTTGCAAAAAATCATAAAGGGACTCAGTCATTATGAATAGATCCACTTCGAACTCCACTGCCCTCAATTACATCCCACTTACACTTGTAGGAGAATGGTGGAAGGTTTCCATCCTTAAAGAAAAGGCTGAGGAAAACTGTAAACAATGGATGGGTACCTTGATAGGCTATGTGATTGGTATTCATCCTACTTTGGGACAGATTAAGTCCTTTGTATGTAACCAATGGCTTACACTTCAACCACCATAAGTCTGGTTATATAATGAGGGGTTTGTTATGTTTAAATTTAAAACAGATCAAGATAGAGACTGGCTACTCCAATCACCCTACTGGACTTTTATGAAGAGACCATTCATTCTCAAACCATGGCATCGCCAATTTCAGTTTATCAAAGAACAATTCCAGTTTTTGCCATTATTGGTAAAACTCCCTAATCTCCCCCTTGACTACTTGGATGTGGATTCTATTAGCTGTATTACCAGTGCTATAGGTCGTCCCCTATATCTAGATGGGATCGCTAAATCTAGTGAGGGGATTTCTTATGCCCAAGCATTGGTAGAGGTGGATGTGACTAAGAGATGTGTGGACCAAGTTGACATTAAATATCCTAAGGGTAGTACAATCACGCAGCCTGTTATTTATAAATGGGCCCTCCTTTTGCAATTCTTGTGACTCATTTGGCCATAATTCATGGTCCTAACCCAAAAAAGAGAAATCAGCACAAGCAACAGCATTAGGAGATAACACATGCCATGTTGCCTATCCAAAAGAGGACATTGCCCCTCAACATATGTTACCTAAAAATCCTAAACCCCCTAATCATAATGTAGCACTTATGCAGTAGAGGAAACCCATGTGGAGATCATGACAGTTGCCTCTAAGGGTCACCCCTAATCAGACTTTACATCACCAAAATGTGAATAAAGAACTACTTGGCATTCCTATCTCAGCTACTCCTGATAATAGTAGATGCACCCTAAGAAGAGGAGAATGGACTAATGGATGAATAAGGGAAGCAGTTTATTACTGCCTTTTCAATAACCTCTGGTTATTTATGTGTGGTGTATGGAATGTGAGAGGCCTTAATAAACCTTTTAAACAAAAGGAATTAAGGCATTGGTTATCTATAAATAATGTTTCTCTTATGGGTCTTTTAGAAACCAAAATAAAAGCTTCAAATGCTTTTCTTGTAATGAAGAAACTAGGTAATCATTTTGATTTTCTAAATAACTACTCACACCACCATAATGGAAGGGTTTCATGTTTATGGGATACAAGGAAATGGCATGTGCAACTCTTATATACCCATGCACAAGGTATTCTAGTTCATGTTGCTGCACTATATGTATTAACTTCTATGGTCCTTTCATCTATGCATATAACTAGGGTAATAATAGGAAAGATCTCTAGAAGTGGCTTGAAACTACTACTATTTCACACTCACCCTGGATTGTTCTTGGAGATTTCAATGTAGTACTGCTTGATTATGAGAAGTTCCAAGGTGCAGGTCTTTCTATGGGTGATGTAGAGGATTTTAGAACCTGTTTAAAGAACATAATGGTAGTAGATTTCACAAGGCATACATACACCTAGGGTAATAGGAACTCAAGAACTCATAGAGTCATGTGCTAGCTTGACAATGTCCTTGGCAATGTTAATTAGCTTGACTAGTTTATTAACTCTATGGTGGAATTCCAGACTACCCTCTTTCCTGACCACTGTCTTGCAATGGTAAACATGAAATTTATAAGACCTCAGCTCAAAAATAGGTTCAAATTTTATGATATGTGGACGTTTGATGCCGATTTTTATAACATTGTTATAAAGGTATGGCAACAGCAGCACCATAGCTCACCATCAACAAATATCAAGAATTCTCTATATCAATTAAGGCATAAGCTTAGATAGATGAACAAGACAAAGTTTGGTAGCATTACTAGTAAAGTTAATGCTCAAAGAAGCCAGCTTGATAATATACATGAAAAACTAAGATTTACTCCTTCTTATGCTATCCTCCACCAAGAAGAACAAGATTGTCTAAAGAAGTATGAATATTATGCAAAGTGTGAAGAAAGTTTTCTGAAGTATAATGGTTTTTAGAATTCAGTTGCTAAATGGTGACTAGGAAATATTCCCTGACTTAATCAAAAATGCTTTTGTTGATTATTACAAAAGCTTTTTGGGAACTAAAAATTCAAGTCCTACATCTCCTGTGGATACTCTTCTTTTGCGGAAAGGGCTAGTGCTCACTCTTGACAAACGACAAAATCTTCTGCAACCTATTTCTTTCTCTAATGTTAAAGAAGCTTTGTTCTCCATTGGTGACCCTAAGGCTCCTGGTTTAGATGGGTTCACTATAGGGTTCTTCAAGGGTTCTTGGGATATAATAGGTATTGATATTTGATGTTTTATCAATGATATATTTTACTCAAGAACCATACCTTCCTTTATCTTTCCTACCCTATTGGTGTTGATTCCTAAAGTAGAAAATCTCGATAAGGTAATAGATTTCAAACCAATAGCCTACTATTATATTCTTTACAAGATTCTCTCAAAGGTATTAGTAGTTCGGCTATAGTCTTTACTTCATGACATCATCAATCTATCACAATCTACCTTTGTTAAGGGTCAACTGATTGGAGATAATATTTTAATAGCTCATGAGCTCATCAGGATATATGGTAGGAAGAACACTTCCCCTAGGTGCATGTTGAAAGTGGACTTAATGAAGGCATATAACTATATTAACTGGAAGTTCCTTGAGAAGGTCCTTTTGGGCCTCATTTTCCCACCTCACATTGTGAAAATTCTTATGACCTATGTAACAGATGTCACCTACACTCTCTCCATCAATGATTATATTCTTCCTCCTTTTGCTACACAAAAGATACTAAGATAAGGAGATCCTCTCTCACCCTATATATTTGTCATTAATCTTGAGTATCCCTCTAGGCTTCTCCGTCAACTTTGGATTACTAAGGACTTCAAAGGTAACCCAAAATGCAAAAGGCATCACATTATCAACCTTTCCTTTGCCAAAGATCTCTTGCTTTTTTATAAAGGTGATATGCAGTATGTCACCCTACTAATGGAGAAGTTTTATTACTTTAGTAACACCTCGGGTCTTTATACCAGTCCTACTAAAAGTGTTTTCTACTTTGGAGGTCTCAGATTTAGTTAAGTAGAAAATCACCAATTTCCTTTCTTTTCCTAAAGGTTAAATGTCCTTTAAATACCTTGGAGATCCTTTTTCTTCAGCAAGACTGCGCTCTGATCAAATGTTAGAGTTCGTAAAGAAGATCACTAACAAAATGTTGCACTAGTCTACACGGTTGTTATCATATGATGGCAGATTGCAATTACTAAAATCTAATATTTATGGCATTCAAATGTATAGGAGTCAAATTTTTATATTGCCCAAGAAAACTTTACTCAAGATCATTGGTCTATGTAGGGATTTCTTATGGACCTATAAAGCTAGTCCTAGTAAAAGAGCTCTTATTGCATGGTTAACAATTTGTTTACCTAAACAAGAAGGTAGACTAGGTTTGCTAGACATTCTGACTTGAAATATAGCAGCTGTTGGCAAGCATCTTTGGCACATTGCACAAGAAAAAAATAGCTTATGGATCAAATGGGTTTATATTTATTATCTTAAAAGGAATTTTATTTGGGAAGCTACCTTGCCATGTACTGCCTCTTGGACAATGAACAAGTTGTTTAAACTTAGAGAAGTATTGAAACATTCTATTCTTTCTCTTAATCCTTCCACATCGTACAAGGTGAATGTGGTCTATGACAAAACTCGGCCAAGAGCCTCTCATGTCACCTGGTGGAAATCAGTTTGGAGGAATAATGCAAGTCTCAAGCATAAAATAGTTCTCTAGATTGCTTCTCACTATAGACCTCCCACAAAAGACATCATCAGCAAATTCTACCATATTATAGACCCTTCCTGTGACTTTTATGATGCAATTGAGATGTTTCCTCATCTTTTGTTTGAATGCCCAGTCATGAAGCACTTGTCACATAATGCCTTTGCTTGCGTTAGTCTTTATGTTCCTGCCTATAGTTGTCCTCCAGCTCTTGATTGCTTGGCCCATAATAGAAGAATATCTAGAAGGATAATATGACTGGCTAGAACCTTAAGTAGAGCGTGCATCTATGAATGTTGGCGTGCCCGTAACTCCAAACTCTTCTCCCATAATGATTGTCGTTAGAAGGATCTTCTTAAGGAAATAATATATGTTGTCTCGGTTAGGTCTATATCCTCATTTGGAAGGATAATTAGGGATTTTCTTGAAATTTATTTGGATAAGTTCTATGAACTTAGTTGTAATATTTCTAATCATTAATGCAAAACTTTCTTTCTTTCAAAAAAATTACAGTTGAAAATTTTCATTTAATCTAAAATTGTATGCAAGCACAGGGGTTGTTACTACCATGATTAGCACATGCCTAGCCCCTAGCCAGTCTCGCACTAAGCACAAGGGTATCAAAATAATTTCATAAGGCATCAAAATTCAAAGGATTCATAAATAAGAAAATTAGAGTGCATGATTAAATGTCATTAAAAATAGGAAATGGTCACATAGTCAATGCTCCCTATGGGATAGAATAATACAAAAAAATAAACCTAAAGAAGAAATAAGAAGAATTCGGTCTACATCACTCTTAGGCCCTATGACATGTCCCAAAATTTCAATACTCAGCCCCATTTGACACCTCCAATGTGTCATATGCATCAAATATGGCGTCTCCTACTTACAAAAACCCAGAAGGGACCTCTGCTCGTGGGAATAAGTAGCACCCATAAAATGGGTGACCATTATGCTACGTAGTGAGCAAGATAACCATGTACCTATGGCCATACAAAAAATACAGATAACACAAGCAAGTGACTATGTAGTTAAGCCATATATGAAAGATAGATAGTACAAGTCGTGATTCAGTCTGGTTAAACTTAATCATTAGATCTTTGGTTAATATTCCTTATTTACACCATTCTTATTATAAGTTCATGCAAGTATAGAAACCCCACTATTATAGCTAGTGGACTAGGAAATAACCATGAAAAAACTAATCTGGCCACTATAATTCACCGGTGCAATGGTCTATAGGGCACAAGGCACCAGGCCACTATTATTCGCTAGTGGACTAGTTTGGCTCCTATTCTCATGGTGTTTCACTATAAATAGATAGTATCTTTCCATAGCTTATCATTATTAGGTTTGTTTTATCGAGCTTAGGATCCTCCACTATTATAGTCAGTGGACCAAAAAACACACAGGGTAGAATGCGTCTGACTACTATTATTCGACAGTGGAATGGTCTCTAAGGCATAAGACACTTGGCCACTATTATTTGTCGATGGACTGGTCAGTGCCCGGCTCAAAAATATTTCTCTTTGAATCATTAGTATCTTATTCATGTCTTATTCGATAAATATTTCCATCCTAGACATACATGTCCTCTCACACAATCAGTCTAATCCTATTCTCCTAAAAGGGTTGTCCCATATCTTGGGACTTCTACACTTCCTAGTACATCTAGACATCTTTTCCCCATTTTCCTCACTTACCATGAATACCCAGCTTCTATATGCATGGGTTGAGATCCAATTTCCCACATATTTGGGTCAATTCACTATTTCCCTTTAGGGTTTTCTCTAAGAAATTATAATTTGGCCTATATGACCCAACCTTCCTCTATCTCACACAACCCATGTTTTCCTTACCCCCAACTCATCACTTCACTTGATCCATCCCCCAAGCATCCCAATTCACTTCCCATTTTGCATATATAGCTACAAAACCCTAGGTGGCCATCCCAAACCCTAGTGTCTCTCTCTTCTCATATATTGTCCCTCCATCACTCTCATTTACCATTCCCTCTTCCACATGACACACATTCACCCTCCATGTGACATTCTTCAACTCTCATCCCATACTCCAATCCTCTTTATTATTTCTCCCTTCCACTATATCCTCCATTTAGGGTTTTCCTCCCAAACCCTAGCTAAGTCCCCCATGTACCCTTATACCAATCTACATACTATTTTCCACCTATGGCCTCCAATCACCCTAACAACTCTTCCCTCACCTCACTTAACCCTCAAGTCAACTTTTCCCATGTAATGATAATTCCCATGCAAAGAACATCCATCCCATGCAAACCCTAGAATCCTTATGCAAGATTCATTTTACTCTTTTATTTTATTCATATTATCCTTTTATTTGTCCACCCATAAGTTATGAGATACTTAGGTCATTCTTACTTCCCTCTAGTCAACTCACTTTATTTAACCCTTTCATCTTTTCATCCTCACACCATATCTTTTAAATCCTCTTAGAATGCATGTACTAAAGGGTTGTATCACATAAGCACCACAAAGCATAAGATACGTTATCATTTTACACATGCCATAGAGAGAACACATACACTTACCTTAGCTCCGCGCTGCGCTACAAGTACATAGTCATAATCACATAAGATACATAAATATATCATCACACAATATGCAAAGCACATAATACACATATTAGGACTTAACCACATCCTTATCTAAAATGATATCGGACTTGGAGTACGCTCCTACTCCTCCTTAGGGGCCAAACTTGGTTTACCTATAAGTGGGGAAACACTAGGGTTAACTTCCCTTTTATTAACATTTTCATTATTTCCTACTCACCTCTATTATAACCTAATATTAGGGATAATAATAATCATAATAATAATAATAATAATAATAATAATAATAATAATAATAATAATAATAATAATTTTAGTAGTAAAAATTAGGATATTACCCTTAAAATTATTTATTATGCTATTATTAGCCAAAATAGGTTTATGTAGTTATATTAGTCAATGACAAGATATGATTAATAATATTAGCAATAATAATAATAATGATGACGAGTATGATGATAATAAGGTTAGAATAATAATTACACTAAATAAATTATATGTAATACCCCAATTTGAGCAAAGTATTATAAGGATTGATCTAGCTACTTATATCAACATGGTATACCATCCTTTTGGTGATTCCATCATAAGAACTCTATAGTTAAGCATGTTGGCCATGGAGAAATTTTAGGATGGGTGACCCTCCTAGGAAGTTGTAGAAAACTTTTGAAAATTTCTCAAGAAGGGCGTGAGTGAGGACAAAGCATGATGAAAGGACTTGTGTTGATCTGTGGGGTCAATCAATCAATCCAAAAGCGCTTTAAGGTAGCCCTCTCATGGTCGTATTGACTCGAGGTGTTACATTATAATTAAGGGCTAGGAAGGGTTTAGGCATAGCCTAGTGAGGGTGGCAGCTAGGTGGCAGCACACAGCTATAACGATGGCGGCGGCGATGGTGGAAGTGGTGGTTTGGATAAGGTGGGTCTTTTAGGGATATAAAAGAGAGAGAGGGTGAGATAGTGATTACAGTGGTGGTGGACTCTTTGGGCTGAGAGGGTTGGAGTAGTGGTGGTGGTATAGCAAGGGTAGTAGTGTAGGTGGTGGTGGTTGTGGTGGTTGAGGGTTGCGAAGAAGAAGGGAGGAGGGAGGACAAGGATAAAGGAAGAAAGAAAGGTAGGGGAAGGTAGAGGAAGTTCTTCTAGGTTGATTGGGTGGTAGGGGAGGTGGTGATTACGATGGAGGAGGCAGTGCACGGTAGAGAGAGGGGTTGTTATAGGGTATAAAGGGGTAGGTTGAGTAGCCAACATTACATAATGGGGGTGGGTTGTGTAGGGTGATTCAAGGCTGGTGAGTGGCTCAATTTGATGGAGGGTAATGCAACGAAGTGTTAGGGTGGTGTTTCGGGTGGCAGCGTTGCATGGCGGTAGCTAGGGTGTTCATGATGCAAATATACAATAAATTCTAGGCAGAGTAAAGGAAGGAAATTGGGGGTTGGTATGGGGTTTTTATAAGCCAAATGAGGGAGAAAGAGAGAAAGGGGGAAGAGTACAAGGGGTGCAGGTGTGGTAGGACTTAGCTGTCGGTGGTGGCAGGTTGATACGAGTCTGCAATGGTAAGGGCAGACATGGCAGGGAAGAAAAAAAAAGGAAAAGAAGGAGGACACACGAGGGAGGTAGTTGGGGAAGGCTTGGCTCAAAATGGGAAGGAAAAGGATAGAGGAGTAGGATAACTATACAGTGGCATAGGGGAGTATGGGGGAGAAGGGAGGAGGAAGAAGAAGGGGGTTGGGCCAACTCGTCGGGGAATATAAAAGAAAGAAAAAGAAGGAGAGAACTAGGAGGGTGAGGGAGAAAGGAAAAAATATGAAAAGCAATCTTGGCCACATTGGGGAGAGAAGAGAGGGAGGGAGTTGGGCAGATGGGTATGGCTCAATCCGAGAGGAAGAGGAGAAAAGAAAAGGAGAAAGGAGAAAAAGAAGGAAGAAAAAGGAAAAAAGGAAAGTGGGGGAAAGGGGGAAAAGAGAAAAGGGAAAATAGGTTGGTTAGGGTTTTTAGGGTATTTTGATATTTTGAATATTTAAAAATAATAAAATTTAGTAGAATAATAATTAAATTCCTTTTTATATTAATTTATAATATTTTAGGGTAAATTTTCCTAAATTTTATTTTGATTAGAAAAATACCCTAATCTTCCCTGATTAAATTCTTTAATATTTTCTCCTTTTTTTATTTTAATTACTCCTATTATTTTATTAAAATAGCATATTTAATTAATTTCACTAATAAATTTCTATTTTATAATATTTTCATAAATTAGGGTTTGGGGGTGTTACAATAAGTAAGAAGGAAAAATTAGTAAATTAAACTACTAAAAGCACAACTTGGTAATTTTAATAAGTAAGAAGGGTAATTTGGCAATTTAACCAACCAAAGGAGTAATTTGGTCATTTTAATAAATAAGAAGGAAAATTTAGTAATGTGATCAACCAAAAGGGAACTTAGTAAATTTAATAAGTATGAATGGCAATTTGGTAATTTAGTTAACTAAATGGGCAATCTGGTAAATGTAACAAGTATGATGGGTAATCTGGTAATTTAATAAGCCCAAGGAGCAGTTTTGTAATTTATATAATCATAAGGGGCAATATAGTAATTTAACCAACTGAAAGGGGTAAATTGGTAACTTAACAAGTATGAGGGGTAATGTTGGTGATTTAATACGTATGGAGGTTAATTTGGTAATCTAACAAATGTAAGGGAAATTTTGGTATTTATGCAAACATGAAGGGTAATATGGTAATTTGGCCAATAAAAGGGGATAACAAGGGGTATTTTAGTAATTCTGTGAGAATGATGGGGGTAAGATGGTAACTTGCATATAACAGGTCAATGTATTAAATAAGTCTCCTTAATAAGTCATAAGTAATATTGAATAATAAGATAAAGGTATCCGATAAGTCAATGGGTATCATAAGTGAGTATTACAAGAACATGGCATAACATAGGGTTGGATGGATAATTAAGGGTGCAATATGGTTTTTATCTCATAGTCATGCAAGAGGTGCCTAGGGTGTAAGTATGCATGGAAATGTGTGTTAGATATGTTCAAAGTATGTGTTAGGGTTTTGTGTGTGCTACGATCCTTGATATGGAATGTTTGATTCTATGGCTAGTATATCTTTATATCCTTGGATTCATGACCTTTTCCCTTCCCTCGAATTAATGAAATGGACCTATTGAATAAGAAATGTATAAAGTACTAATTACATAAAGTGAAATATTATTGAGCTAGGTCTAGACCACTCCACCAGTGAATAATAGTGACTAAGTGCAAGATGTCCTAGAGACCGATCCACCGGCAAATAATAGTGGTCAGGTGCATTTTTCCGTGAAATATTTTTCGGACCACTAGCTATAATAGTGGGGGATCCCAAGCTTAATAAACCAAACATTGGATGTTAATAAAGTATGGAAAGACACTAACAACTGAATATGGAACACAATGTAAGTCAGGGTAGACCGATCCATCGGCGAATAATGGTGGCTAAGTGCAGGGTGTCCTAGAGACTAGTCCATCACTGAATAATAGTAGTCAAGTTCATTTTTCCCTGAAGTATATTCTGGTCCACTGACTATAATAGTGCAATTCCTGCACTCACATGGATATAACTCGAAAGATGATGATTAAATGATGATTAAATAATGATTAATTAATGGCTTAACACCAAAAGAGTTACTTTCATCCTCATGATCTATTGTTATAATATAAGTTCAACCTTGATACCTATCTTTCTCTTGGTATGTTATGGTATTGCTAAGTGAATAGGCTTTGTGCTATACATTTCTTCTTATATGAGGTGTTTGATTGTGTATTCCTTAAGATGATTATGGTTATCCTTGTGCCCGCGCATATTATTGTTTTATATCGTTGTGTATTATGTGTTGCATACAAGCCCTACCTTTCAGTTTGGTATAAAGGGTTACTTAGTACCATAGTACTGAAGGGTTCCATTTATAGACCCCTATCTATTCATTGGCAAGTGTTATTCAAGTGGGCATTAGGTAAGAGCGTGAGGGTTATCCGGGAATGATTTAGGGTTTCTTGCTTACCATTTTAATTCCTTGTTAAAATTATATTTATTATTGTAACCACTAATAGTGGATTTTAATCTTGTAAAGATTTTATTGTGCTACTCTAATTTAAATAAAGTATGATTTTGAGGAAATTATATTTTTTATCTTTTAGCCTTAGTACTTGGTACTGGAATGGTAAGAGGAAACTAATTTGATACTATGTGTGGCAATAACAGCCCTGAAATTTATGGTTTTTGCTTTTTTGGTGCTGCTAATTTTTAAATAAAATGAAATTTTTTAGTAGTGACTTTTGGGGGTGTTATAGCCATTAACAATAAGGCTCCTTGCTTAAATATCATTTTTACACATGATACAAAAATTAAGATACTTTGCATTTCAACAACCAACATATGCCACAAGTCATAATACACCTAATATCATACAACATGCACATAATCATATTAAAAACCCTAATGTGCTAGCATATATATATCCTACTAAAATTTGAGCCAAAAATTTGGTTGATTTTGAGGTATAAAAATAGTTAGTGTTAACATGCATTAATTAAGCTTTTGATAAAAATTTATACTTTTGATTTTCTACTTCTATGATGCTAATTTTTTATATTATTTCTAGGCATTACTTTTTTAGTAATCAAAGCTCAAAAATTTAAATGGGGAACTGGTATGTTTAATTATTTATAAAAATAAGCTCAAAACTTTTTAGTAGGGTATAATAGTTATCTTATCTTTAGAAATAATTAAACATACCAGTTCCCCATTTAAAGTTTTGAGCTTTGATTACTAAAAAGTAATACCTAGAAATAATATAAAAAATTAGCATCATAGAAGTAGAAAATCAAAAGTATAAATTTTTATCAAAAGATTAATTAATACATATTAACACTAACTATTTTTATACCTTAAAATTAACCAAAATTTTGGCTCAAATAGATGTAGCAAACATATGCTACAATGTAGCGTGAGCTGTATGCATAGGTGAAGGGAATAATGGGTTGAAGAGGGGATTTGGGAGAAGTGTTGGTTCAGGTCTTATGGAGGGGAGTGAAGGTTGTGGCTGGGTGTAGGGGTGTACATGGTTGTTAGGGTTCGAAGGTTGGTGGCTCAAGGTGGCAGAGACGGTGGCTGTAGGGCTAGAAAGATGGGTGCAAGGATGGGAAAAGGAGAAGAAGGATGGGAAAAGAAGAGAAGAAAGGAGATGTTGTAGGAGAATTTCTACCAAGGGGAGGAAGTAAAGGGATGAGGGAGTGAGAGAGAGATTGGCTATAATGGTAGGGCTACAGAAAATTTGGTCGCAAGGAGGTTGTAGGCTGCCATGGGCACATTTGGTTGAAGAAGGAAGGAGAAGGGAACAACAAAGGAGAAGGGGGACTACAAGCCGTTTGGGTGAGGGAAGGAAAAGAAGGGAACGGGTTGGTGTTGTGTGCTCAAGGGAGAGGGAAAGAAGGGTGAAGAGGTTAGGTTGGCCTAACTAGGGGAGGAAAGGAAAGAAAAGAAAGAAGAGGGGTGTCACAGGGTGACTTCTTTCACCTAAGTCTTTCCCATGCGACACTTAGAAGCACAACTCCTTTAGTACTCACTAAGTTAGCCTTTTACACACTAGCCTTTAAAGATGAGTAAGAACACTTGGAGATCTTTACGAGACTTAGTAAGAGTGAGAAAGTGTTTGTGTGTAAGAAGAGAAATTTTTATTGATGAGAGAGGAGAGATCTTACAACTTGGGAGATGGTGGGAGAAAATAGGGTCATCCTCCATTTATAGTTGAGGTCCCCCTCCCTTTTCCCCCTTTGGTGGAAGGTTCTAAATCTTCCGCAACCTTTAGATATTTCTAGAGACCCTTCTAGATTATAAGAGATTTTAGGAGACTTTTCTAAATCCCTTTATGATCCTTCTAGCCTTTGGGATTCTAGAGATTTCCACACCATTCTAGGAGGTCTTTAAATATTTTCATAAGGATCCATACATTTTCACACAATTATACTAGAGTCTACACAACTCTAGAATATTCTTGAACCTTCTAGAAAAAAAAAATGTGAATAAAACGAGTAGTTCATGACATCCTCCCCCACCTAAGCCCTTAAAATCCTCATCAATTCCTTGGTGGTCTTAAAAGCCTCAATTTGTTCACAGAATTGCCACAATTTCTCCTCATGTTCCCAGCTCACCTCACTATGTGGTAAGCCCTTCCAATGTATAAAGTACTTGATATGCTTGGGAACTCCTCTTGTTGACTTCTCTCTATTGTCCATCACCTCTAAAACCTCCTTTTTGTAGGACAATACATTTGCAGGTGGAGCTCGAGAGGATTCATCCCTATTTAGATCATCTTTGTCCCTATGATAAGGCTTTAGAAGACTCATATGAACACAAGGTGAACCTTCAACTTCACAGGCAACTCCAACTTATACAAAATCCTTCCAACCTTATTTACAATAGGGTATGGCCCCTCATATCTTCGTGTCAAGCCCCTATGCACCTTTTTGTAGGCCTTGAATTGCCAGGTTGGTAGTTTCACCATTACTTTGTCTCCAATCTGGAATGCCCTAGGCTTCCTCTTATTATCCACCCACTTCTTCATCCTCTTTACTGCGTTAGACAAGTTTGCCTTTGCCAAGTCCAATTGCTCATCCCACCCTTTAGTATATCTGAAGGCTGTAGGGCTAGGTCCTGTGTATCCTTTGGCAAGCTCTTGCGAAAATGTAGGTTGTTATCCTATCACCAACTCGAATGGACTCTTTTGTGTTGCTCACTCTACTAGAGATTGTAAGAGAATTAGGCCACATCCAATAGCTTTACCCAATATGTTTAGTTGGCACTCACGAAGTGCCTCAAGTATATCTCCAACAAGAGATTCACCTGTTATGTTTGCCCATCAATTTGTGGGTGAAAACTTGTGGAGAAGTGGAGACCCAAGCCCATAAGCTTAAACAGCTCCCTCTAAAATTTCCATGTGAATTGTGGGTCTCATTCATTGATGATACTCCAAGGGACACCCCAATATTTCACCACATGTTTGAAGAATAAGCACCCGATTTCCTCGATTGTACAATCTCAAGGGGCAAGGATGAATGTTCCATACTTAGAAAATTGGGTCCACCACCACCATGATGGAACCACATCCTTGTAGAGTAGGGAGTGCTAAGATAAATCCATGGATATGCTCTCCTATGGCTTATATAGAATAGGAAGAGGCTCTAGTAGGCCTGCAGGCTTGCTTTTTTCCATCTTGTCTTATTGGCACACAAGACAAGTCTTTACATATGCCTCTACATCATCTTACATTTTAGTCCAATAATAAGAGTTTCCAAGAAGTGTAAGGGTCCATCTCATACTAGGATAACCAGCCCACTTCGAGTCATGACACTCCTTTAGTAGTTCCTTCCTTAGGTTACCCCACTTTGTCACATAGAGTTAGTGGCCAACAGTGTAAAGCATGTCGTCTTCTTCCCAAAATATTCTAGTCCTTCCTTCCTTAGCCATCTCCATTAAGTTCTTAGCTAAGTGATCCTAAGATAATCCTTCTTGAACTCAATCCATAAGGTCACGATGTAGTTGGCTCAAAGCTGCTAACTTTGCCTTCTGACTCAATACATCTACGAAAATATTGGCTTTACCTGGTTTATACTCTATGGTATAGTCAAACTACGCCAAGAAGTCTTACCACCATACTTGCTTGGGGATTAACTTGTTTTTCCTTTGGAAGTAGATAGTGGCAACATTGCCAGTCTTGATCACAAACTGACTCCCAAGCAATTAATGCCTCCACACCAAAAGGTAATGGATGATAGTCGTCACATCTTTGTCTTACATCAGGTATCTTCTTTCTGTTTCATTGAGCTTTTGGCTCTCGTTGGCTATATGATGGTTCTCTTGTATCAACACACCCCTATACCAAAGTCTGATGCATTAGTGTGTGCTTCGAATGGCTCTAAATAGTTAGGAAGAGCTTGGATGGGCTCTTCTATCATAGCTTGCTTAAGATCCTCAAAGACCCTTTGACATTATTCCATCCACTCCTAAGTAACCTTCTTCTTAAGCAAGTTTTTCAAGGGTGTGGCCCTTGCCAAATACCCTAAGATGAACCGCCAATAATAGTTAATGAGACCTAGAAAATACCTTATCTCCAACACACTCTTAGGTGGTTCCCACTCCACGATAGCCTGCATCTTGTCCTCATCCATCAAGATCTTCCTCTTCACAACCTTATTGCCTAAGAAAATCACCTCCTCTTAGGAAAATGAGCAATTCTCCACCTTCATGAAGAGCTCATTTTCCCTACGTACTTGTAACACCTTCCTTAGGTTCTTAACATGTTAACTTAAGGTCTCACTGTATATCACAATATCATCCAAGTACATAACTACGAACTTATCCAATAAGGGATGGAAGATCTTATTCATCAAAGTGCAAAAAGTGGCAAGTGAATTCGTTAAATTGATGAGCATGACCAAGAACTCGTAAGATCCATACCTTGTCACACAAGTAGTCCTAGGCTCATCTCCCTTCACTATGCAGACTTGCCAGTACCCTACTCTCAAGTGCAACATGGAAAACCATGAAGCTTTCCCAATTCTATCAAATAGATATGCCACTAATTGAATCAGGTACTTGTTCTTTATGGTCACCTTGTTTAGTTCCCCATAATAGATGTAAATTCATAGGCTTCCATTAAGCTTCCTCTAAAATAATACTGGGGTACCAAATGGGGCTTTGGATGGCCTTATGAGTCCCTCATCCAAAAGTTTCTTAAGTTGCTTCCTTAACTCTTTTAATTCCGGTGGGGCCATCCGATAGGGACCCATGGTTGGAGGCTTGGCACCTAGTTCCAACTCAATCACATGATCCACCTCCCACCAAGGTAGGAGCTTCTTTGGAATTTTGGGTGGTATCATGTCCTCATACTCTTTGATGACTCTCTTAATATCTTCATGCACTTCCACTCCATTGGATGAGAATTATTCCTTCAATGTGTCCAAGAGTGTGACCTTACCCTCTTGAACCCCTTAGATACTTGCATGGCTGACATTATCTTGGACTCCACCTTTTCTTGAACTAGTGGCATAACATAAGACTCTTGCCCTTTAGACATGTGCATGGTGTTAGCATCCAAGATGGAGAGTGGGTGTACCTTATTGACGAACTCCATGCCAAGCACCATTTTGAAGTCGTCCATGGGTACCACGGTAAAATCCACCATACCTTCCCATTCGGCTAACCAAATGGGTACCCCTCAAGCGATACCAAGGATTAGCCTTGAAGCTGAATTAATGGCCATCATCCATCCCACTTCCTTAGCATACTATATCCCAAGTCTTGTCCCTTCCCCTTCAGCCAAAAAGTTGTGAGTGGCTCATGTGTCCAACAATGCCTTTGTGTCTCCCTCAATTACTTTGTATTCAACATAAACCAAGCCTTTCAAGTCCTTTGGCACCTCTATATACTTGGCCATCACTTTAGGATCCTCCTCAGCCCTGGTCTTGAGTGAGCTTAAGAAGCGCATTGATCCCATCTTAACTTTCTTCTTGCCATAGGTCCCTTCTTCTCTAAGGGAGCTAATAAGGGCATTTAGTTTTTTTTCTCTTAGGATAGTTGAAGGACATGTGATCCCCTTGATAGATGAAACACATTCTTTTCTTAGAGTGGTACTTTCCCCTTTCATGCTTCCCTTACACTTGGGTTGGTCTACTTCCTCGTGTGATTTCTCTGCCCCACCTTTGTATGGGCCACCCTTCTTTGGCTTTTCCTTCTTCTCCTTCCTAAACTTATTGAGGGACTTCACCTACCTTATGGCTGAAGTAAGGTCTTGGATATTACGATGTCTCAACTCTTACTCTACCCAAGATTGTAACCCATCCATAAAGTAGAGGAGTCGTTTCTTCTTTGACATGTTTGGTATCTCAAGAATTAAGGAGCTATACTCTTTGAAATAGGCCTTAATAGTACCTATTTTATTTAATATCCTAAGCTTCTTAACCACAACCTCCTCCACATTCATAGGATAGAATTGAGCCTTAAGATATTTCTTGAAGTCCTTCTATGTATCAATAACCAACACATCCCTTTCAATCTCATCACTATGGCATCTCCACCATAGCATAACATCGTGCTCCAAGTAGAGTGTGGTGGTATCAATTTATTCAGCATCATCATCCATACCTGCATGACACATATATCTTTCTACCATCTAGATAAAATTATCAAGTTCTTTAGCGTCGTGCTTACCTCCATACTTGGGTCGCTCAGGGCCTTAGACCCTTGATCTTCCAACATGATTGTCGTTCCTTCCTTGGTTGAGATCCCGCCTCAACACAACATGTTTCGCCATAAGGGTGCTGAATTCCTTCCTTGGGGTACCAATACATAATTCTTCTAACACGTGGTTAATTCCACCAAGGAATTCCCCACAAATATCTACACCAAGATATTCATCCAATATATTGAGTCTCTCCATTGACTCATTCATCCTTCTCTCTACCTAAATAACCCTTTCTTCAAGTGAAGATAGTCAGTCCTTGGATACGGACTTATCTTTGGCAACTCCCTTATTCTTCTTCTCATGTTCCCTACATTGAGTCTATATAGAGACAGTCATCTCACTTAGGTTCTTTACCAACTCGTCGTTTGCCAAGGCTATGATCCTTTGTAACCAAAGCTTCCTCTAAACCACGCTTTGATACCACGTGTCATGAGGTGACTTCTTTCACCTAAGTCTTTCCCGTGTAGCACTTAGAAGCAAAACTCATTTTGTACTCACTAAGTCAGCCTTTCCCACACTAAGGCTATGACCAAGCCTTTAAGGATGAGTAAGAACACTTAGAGATCTTTAAGAGACTTAGAGAGAGTGAGAAAGTATTTGTGTGTAAGAAGAGAACACTTTATTAATGACAAAGGAGAAATCATACAACTTAGGAGATGGTAGGAGCAAATGAGGTCATCCTCTATTTATAGTTGAGGTCCCTCTCCCTTTTCCACTTTGGTAGAAGGTTCTAGATCTTTTGCAACATTTAGATATTTCTAGAGACCCTTCTAGATTACATGAGATTTTAGGAGACTCTTTCAGATCTCTTCATGATCCTTCTAACTTTTGGGATTCTATAGAGTTCCACATCATTCTCGGAGGTCTTTAGATATTTACCTAAGGATCCATACATTGTCGCACAATTCTACTAGGGTCTACATAACTCTAGAATATTCCAGAACCTTTCGGAAAAAAAAATGAGCAGACCATGATGGGGGGGCTACCGGGCTGGAATGGAGGGGGGAGAAGAATGAAGAGGGCCAGTGACCTAGCACGAAGGGATGAAAAAAAAAGAAGGCTGGCTGGCGGCCCAAAGAGGAAGGAAAGGAGAAAAGGAAAAAGGAGAAAAGAAAAAGGAAGAAGAAAAAAAATGGAAAAAAAGAAAAAGAAAAGGGAAAAATAAAGGTATTTAATTATTTAGATAGATAACTTAATTTAATAATTTAATTTATTTAAAATTTAAAATATTAGCTTAAGAGGGTAATTTTAGTAAAATCTAGGTTTAGAAAATTATTTAAATAAAATGAGTATGATCAAATGACAAAATATTTATTTTAATTTATTAAATAGTTATATCCATTTTTATACACCTAAAATTCTATAAAATAATTAATTTAATTTAATTTAAAAATTAAATTATCCCAAATGAGGGTTATTTATTAAATTTTAGGTTTTAAATTTTTAGGTATTATAATAACGCTAGTCTAATTTGTCAATGTGTTCTTGGAATTTAATTAAAGTATGTTTTCTAGTCTTGGCACTTAGCAATGGATCGGTGGGAGGAAATCGGTATGGTACTAAGTGTGGTGGTAACACCCCAAAATTTACTATACTTGCTTCTGCATAAAACTTTTAAAAACAAAATTTTTTAGTAGTGAATATTTGGGGTATTACACCTATACCCACGGTCTTGCTTGTCCCCTTATTTTCCATCTTGACATTACCAAATTTTCTACTTTAGTAGGTTGAGAAGAATTCTCCATGTGGAGTGATATGGAAAAAGGCACCTGAATCAATTATTTATTTGCTATCGTCTTCAGCAAGGTTAAGATAATTGTCTTCCCCAATTAGAAAGACATCATCAATAGCATCCTTCATCACCATAACATTTATGTTTATCTCTTCTTCTTTTTTCTTTGAGTCGATTTGGTCGAGCTTGACATTCCCAGCCTTGTGATCTCTCTTGAGATTTTGGCATTTCCACCTCTTGTGACATGGCTTGCCATAATAGTAGCAAGTGATCCTTGGTTGTGATTTGGACTGCCCTCTTGAATTCTCACGACCTCTAGTTCTACCCATTTCACAGGTTTCATTCCTCTTCTTGGTCTCTACAACATTAATCTCAAATTGTATAGAGATTTCATGTTCCTTTCTCCTAGAGTCCTTGTTCAGTAAGCTGTCGGAGACGATATCCACTGTGAGTTTACATTCTAGAGCCCAGATGCTAAGACTGATGGCATAAGTATACCAACTCTCAAGTAGGGTGCTAAGAAGCAACAAGGCTTGCAACTCATCATCGATCTTCATCTTGATCTTCCTAAGGTGATTGATAATCTTTGAAAGTGTTTAGATGTTCGATCATATTTTGGCCATCTTTATACACCAACTACACCAAGCGTCTCACCAAATGGGCTTTGTTATGAGGCGCCTTCTTTTGAATCATGGACTTTATTTTTTCCCACAATTCATAGGCATTGGTGTAGGTAGACACATGCACGCGTAAACTCCGATCAATAAACGTATGGATCATAGCCACGTCTTTTCTATTTAAAAGTTTCCATTCCTCATCGGTCGTATCCATTAGTTCCCTCTCAGTTGTGATCGACACATGTAAATCCTTACTATATAAGTAGTCCTCCATCATCAGCTTCTAATAGATATAATTTTTTGCAATAAGTTTGAACATGTCACTATCATGGGTGATGCTTGACTGCATCTTAAATCATATAAGAATATGATGGCCTAAAAAAACCACATTCTAATACTATTGTTGGAAAAAATAGATTCATTTGTGCAATAACTTTTTTCTCTTTGTAAACTTTAAAATGGGTTAAAATAAATTACAAAAAATAAAGTAGATTGGGACACCAAGATTTTTACATGGAAAATCCTTCAAGGTGAAGGTAAAAACCACAAGACCTTTGGTCCAGTATAACATCCATTATAATATAGTAGGGTTACAAAAATGACATATCTAGTAAAAACTAGAGGATCTCTCTCAAATAACCTCACCCACAAAGGATGGATTACGCAATGTAATAATATCCCTCACTTTTTATGTAGCTCTCTTTCTCATATTTTAAAATAGGGTATCTCTCACTTGTGTTGTGGATGTTCTTTACAACTTATAAATTATCTTGTCTTCTCCAAGCAAGGTATTTATAGATGAATATATGAACCACCATTACATAACTCTAGATTTCTCTATTGAAAGTTTCAATTCCAATGAATATGCGAAATCATGATAAATAACTAAATGATCAAATATGACTACTTCCATAGAAATAACTCTATAAACAATTAAATAATGCGTAACTTTCATTTACTAAGTCAAGAAGTCTAACGATGCATTAAACACCACTAACTTCTATTATTTTATATTGTTCTGTTTTCTAATATATTTTTTCCTTTTGTTGTTGTGGCCCACCAAATAGGAGGGACCCCAATAATACTCAGCTATCAAACTTGAAATAAAAGCTTGTTTGGTAACGGGGTAACAGATCAGGAAAAAAATTATATCTATTTTGTGTATCTTATATTAAGTCAATAATAATAATAAATATATTTTTAATAAAATATCTATTTTAGATTAAATAAAAATCTAAACTAGATTTTTTACCTCTATTATACTACTACTAAAAGGAAGAAAATATAAAGGGAATAAGACGTAATGAACTATTGCATACTGTTGAAAGAAGGTTCTACGTTAATCTACTGATGAAGAAATATCTTCACTTGTCGAAACGGCAAAGAAAGCTTTACAGCCGACTGTAAACAGAGAAAAGTGAATCGAACGACAAAAGCGGTGGTGATAGCATTGCAGTGGTGGATTGGCTCGGGACGGAAAAGTAGTGACAAATGCAATGAAGGGTAGAACCGAAAACAAGGGGCCCAAAAAAGACGAAAAATTAATAATTTTCTCTTCCAAAATTTAATGGTGGGGCAAAAATGCAACCAGAATCATTATTTATCAGGGGCCATTTCATGAGTCTGAAAATTGTAAGTGCAGCTGGGCCAGTCCCAAAACTCAATGGCAATTAAACACGCCAACAACGAGATACTTTGAGAGACATAATACATATCCCTTGAATTGCTCCGGGTCCGACAGCCAAGACGAGGAAGGTAAATCATGGTGACTCAGTGGTTTTGGACCCTTTCATATCCCTTGATACGGACATGTGGAAAGGTGACATAATATTACTGACACTAGCTCATCAAAAAATAAAATAAAATATCATCATCACTTGAGTGTTGCCGAGTGGCCGGCAATAATACACGGGGACGGAAACATGAGACCCTGGCTGAGACGAAAAAGAACGTAGAAATATTAAATCTTAAAAAATTAGGAATATATATAAAAGTTAGTTATAAATTAAAATTTAAAATTTATATAATTAAATTAAGATAGTCATAAATAGAAATTTAAAATTTACATAACTAAATTAAAATGGTTATAAAAAAATATTCAAAGTTTATATAATCAAAACATATCTCAATTTCATGCTAAGTTACTAATAACTATAAATTTAAAATAATTAGATGCAATATTCTTGAGTTTTGCTCTCCTTCATGAGTGGCATCAACTATTTCCACTTCATCCACATTAAAATTTGTTTCATCAAAGATCACCGCCTCTAACTCAGATTCATCGAAAGAAAAGGAAACGATATCAAGTAATCCTATATTTTCATTAAAACTACAATCATCATGATAGATGTCTAACATCATTGCTTTTTTTTCTTTTTTTTTTATATATATTATGGAAGTTTTATTGATAGAAAACGGTGATTGTTAAGAACAAATACCAAATCTTCGACATGTGTAGGAAGTAATCTATTTCTCTTCATAGAATAAATGAAACCACTCCAATTCCATTCACTACATGAAAAAGAAGATACTTGACCAAGCAATGTAAGAGCAATATTTTAAAGTAATAGTACACTTGAACTATGAACTCCCCACCAAGCCTTTGGACCAAGAACATTTATATCATAAAGAGAATCAAATTCTCAAAATGAATCATGCTTAAGAGAAAAAATAGCAAACTCTAAATTAACTTTTGAATGATCTTCTTGGATAGGAAAAAGTTTTCTAAAATATTTGTTTCTTTCGATAAAAATCTCCTCATCTCTAAAATGAGCAACTCCAGTTGACTTAGCGTCTAACCAAGCATCATCATAATACCTTCATTCAAATGAGAAAATCAACAAAACAATATATATTATTATTAATTGTCAAATTGAAGAAACAAAGGAATATTTTAAAAAGATTATTGAATTGGAGAGTTAAGGTTACCTTTGATTCAATGAGTATGCCAAGTAATGAAGAGGTGTATTACTTATGGTCCAACGAGCTGTGAGTATAACATATATCACTTGAAAGAAAGAAGACACTTCTCCAAGTTCCTTACCTTCATGTTTATAAATAATATTTCTCATTTCATCAATCATTGTATCCAACATTTCATAAACAAGGTAAAGGGTTGGTTTATCAGCATCACACTCTCTAATCATATGTTACATAGGTCATGTGAACTCAAGAATATAGTCAACATGATCCCACCCTAAATCATTAAGGAGTTTTTCTTTCACAAACTTTGCTTTTCCAAAGTTATCAGCTTTATAACACAACCATTCTTCACTGATCACCATTGCTTGAAGATTAAATCTTATAAGCTTCATTCTCTTTAAGATAACAACAACTTGAGCAAAACGAGTATCAGCAACTGCAAACAACTTTAATGCAGAAAATATATTGAAGATATATAATGTCATATAATGTATTATTATAAAATTCTTGATTTGCATAGCATCTCCATAAATTTTAGTTATCCAATGGCGCTCCTCATATGTATCAATATTGTTCTCTAAATTTTTTATGGCACAAATATTTTTCAATGCAAGGTTAAGAGTATGAACAACATAAGGAGTCAAATACATATTAGGACAGATCTGTTCAATGATCTCATCAGCCGCTTTACAATTCAATGCATTATCGGTGATGACTAGTACAACATTCTGATAGCTCGCATCCTCAATGACTTCTTTTAGCAACCTAGAAATAAATTATTTATCTTTGATCTCACCTAAAGCATCAATGACCTTTAAAAACATAGTACTTATATCATAAATTGCAATAAAATTTATTACTGGTCTTCTTTGTAGATAACTCCAATTATTAGACACAATAGTAACACCCTTTTCCTCTATGTCTTATTGATTGGTTGTACTAACCTCTCTATGTTTGTCTTCTCTTCTTGAAGTAAACTTGTTCTCAAATGATTATAAACTGGTACAACATAACCAGGTAAATTATGGTTACCTGCAAAAGCAAAAGCTTCCATAAAAAAGGATTTCGTGCCAAATTAAATGAAACACGACCAGTATAAAACATTCTAGCAATCAATGCATCTAATTCATAGCGTTCTTGACTGTTAAATGCTTTCTATATGGGATTGTTCTCATTTACCCTTCTCTTCTTAAAAAAAAGACATATCCATTGTCGAATTAGAACTACTTGAATGAGGTAAATGCACATTCTCTAGAAGCATATCCTCAGCTCTTTTCACAACTTCTTTTTCTAACTTTGCCACCTCAATCATATCCTCCATCCTCACTTTCTTACAAGTTACAAAACCTTTCCCAAGAATATTCAATAAATGAGCCCTTAATCTAGTATAACTTCCTTACTTTGTTTGATTACAAAAGTTACAAGTCTACAAAATAGTTCTCTCTCCACTAGTTTTTTCCTCTCTAGTAACATATTTCTAAAAAGGATTTTCACTTTCATCCTTAAAAGATATACTAACACCAGCACTGCCACTACCACTACCACTACCACTAGAACTAGAATCCATGAGACAAACGTCACAGAAAAACAACACCATAATTCCAATAATCAAAATAGCACCGCAATTCCAATAATCAAAACAACACCATAACACCAGATCACATCACAATTCCAATAATCAAAACAACACCATAACACTAGATCACAGCACAATTCTAATAATCAATACCAACTTTGCCAATATTCAAACCAAAGTAGCAACACACAATCGGAATCAACAACCGGATCTCAGCAATACAACAACACAACAAGAACAAAAAGCAATAGCAAGTTAGCAACACAACAACTAATTACTACAACACAACACCAGATCATAGCAACACAATAACACAGCAACAAAGCAACGCAGCAACACAATAGATAGTAAATAATGAAGCAACAACACATCACTACAAAATTATGCAAGAAGTAAAATCCGAACAACCAATAGCTGAACATAATTAATGGATTCATAGCTTAAATTCTTAACAAAATACAATAACAATAATTATTTATTTACAAATAAAACAAAGGAAGATTCAATTATCAAAAATTTTACCGGTATATGGATTAAATGGTGCCCCTGAGTCGAGAGGTGAGCAGCTCGGAATATGGATTTAGCATCGGCAGCGACCAGCGAGTGAAGAAATTGGTGGTGGTTGGTGGTCGTTGCTCAAGCCGATGAACGACGTGGAATGACAAATGACCCAGCCCTTGGAACGGTGGAACCTCGTAGTAGCTTGGAGCTTGAACAGGTGGAGAAAAATTAGGGAAAAACCAAATATAGAGATGAAGATGAGCACAATGACAACAACGACAACGAAGATTTTTCATGTTAGACCCAAAATTGGTGCTATTAGTGTTGGTTCGACTTGTCAAGAGGGATTGCAGAGGAGAGGAGAGGAGAGGGTCAGAGAGAGATATATCAAAATCGAAAGGGAAGGAGCCAGGATCTAGGGTCATTCTTTGTGCAACTTTGTTTGGCATTTGTCCATTTCAAAACAATGTCATTTTGGCATAATTTTTGTTTCTCTACCATTTCATCTAAGTTTCATCATTTTAGATCCGTTCCCATCCTCGAGATGTTTCTACACAGAATAGCTCCAAATGGCTGCCCTTGTGCTTCAAAGGTGGCCAGTTGCTCTTTTGAACATAAATTTTTAAAACAAGGATGATCCAAGGATCAATGAATCCCTACTTCTTCTACGAAAATTTCCAAGGACTGCTTCAAGGTATCTAAGTTGAAAGAGATTAATTGAACAAATATGGTACTTTTCTATTGGAATGAACTATTAAACTGAAATTAGGATTATCTACTAAGAATTATGGTCGAGCAATTTTTGAATGTTCTCCCAGGGTACTTGATTATACCAAAAATGATGAAATCATAAACTCCAAACCATTTATATATTAGAGAGACTATTTCTTATTTTGTACTGAAGCACTTTATAAAGTACAAGTTGAAACAGGTGAAATCAAATACTATGATTTAATAACAAATCCTTTGTTGGGAGAAGGAAATAGAAAAATGAATAAATAAGCCTCTTGGATAACCTTATGAGGTTACAATTTTGTGACGCATATTCTACTTTGGTAACATATATTTTGTTGGAAGAATGTAAAGAATCATGTATTTTACAATCATAAAATGGTACTTTTTAAGTTATATAAATTTGCATTATCCAAATAAAAACATCATTAGAAAGTTGACACATATAACATTAAAAAAAATATATTACTTTGTATTTAGATAAAATTTTTACTAGATGTATATTTTTTATTTTGCATAATGTACAACCACAGTTGCGCTAGATACTCCTATGTCAAAATTTTAGTGCACTATTTGCTTTAAAACTAAAAAACCAAAATTTTCCTCATATTCAACCTTCATTCATCTAATCTTCAATCTTCAATCTATCTTCGATATTCAATCTTAAAATTCTCCAAGCTAAAACTAAAATTAGAAAAATCTGATGACTCTAACTTAAATTTCCTTTAACATACATGGAATAAGACCATAGTATGCATAGATGAGTATAATTTTAATTCTTATAAATTATATCTCATTGTATAATACTCTATAAGTTTGATATTTATGAAATGGAAAATTCTTGTGTTTAATGGAGTTTAGATGATGTTTGATTTTGATTTTGGAAATTAGTTTAGGTTTGATATAAAAAGGAATTAGAAAAATGTTTAGAAATTTGAGTAAATTGAGTTTTCTTGGCATAATATTCGACTGGTTCTAAACACTGATTGACTTGTTTGTTGTTTTTGCAGGGGTTTTGGTTTGATGGAGCTAAATGACTGGTTTGGAAAATTGATCAGCTATTTTGTTGATTTGAGTATTTTTTTTAGCATGGATTTTTTTAAAACAAATTCTTATAAGGCTTTATAACCTTGGTAATCCAACTTTTATATACTCCCGAGTAATCTTTAACACTTTGTTTAGTTACCCTATAATCCCCAAAACTTTAGAAAACCTATAACTTAATAAATACCTTTTATTTGAAAAACAATTAGCTTTTAAAATTATCTATTTTAATTATTTTATGAATTTTTGAGTATATAAATTTGGATAGGAGTATTTAATAAATTAAAAATAAATATTTTTTTATTTTATCATATTATTTTTATTTAAATAGATTGTCAAACTAATATTTTACTAAAATTATCCTTTTTTAACAAATATATTAAACTATATTGAATTAAATTATTAAATTAAATAATTTATTAAAAATATTACATTTTATTATTTTCTAAATTAAATTAAATTAGTATTTCCTAATTTCCTTTTTCCCTTTTTTTTCCTTTTTCTTTTCCTTCTCCTTTATCTCATTTTTCTTCTTTCTTTCCTTTTCCTTTTTTTTCCTTTGGGCCGCCTGCTAGGCCAGCCAATCCTCCCCCTATGCCTGGGCCTCCAGCCCACTCCCTCTCCTTCCTCTCCCTCCCTCACGTGCGTACAGCCTAGCTCCCCCCTCGTTTCTTCCTTTCCTTTCTCCTCCTCCCTAGGCCGGCCCAACTCTTCTTTTTTCCCCCCGTGCGTCGGCCTACACCTCCCTCTCCCTTTCTTTCTTCTTCTTCTCCCAACACCTCGACCCAGCTTCCCCGACCTGTCTTTGTCGACCAGGCCTACCGCCTCAGGCACGCCGGCCACTGCCCTCCTGCAACCACTACCACCACCTGCAACTCTCTCTCTCTCTCTCTCTCCTGTCTTTTTTTTCACCTTTTTGGAATCGGGCAGCCATGCACCCCATCTCTCATGGCTCCCCTTTCCCCCTCTTCATCACCCTCTCCCTGCCACCCTACAACACCCTGCCACCCTAAACACTGCCGCCCAATCAGCCACATATCTCCCTACCCTTCCTCTTCTTTTTCTTCCCCCTTCAGCCCTTTTTCTACCCCATCCTTCGAGCCCTTTACCCCTAGATCTCCTCTTTCTCCCATTTCTTCTCCTCCCCTTTCCACCCCCATTTTTGTACGTTGCTGCCCTATGTCGTTCCAAATTCCAAACCCATAGCTTTCAGTGCCTCCTACCACCTTCTACTACCGCCTTGCACCACCACAATACAACCTCTCAAACCATCCCATAGCCCTTCTTCCTCCCCACCTATTTTTCTCTCCATTTTCCCCCTTCTCAGCAGCCCACCTGCAACCCCACTGTTTTTTGTCGTTCGGCTGCCTCTACCGCCACCCTGGTGTGGCCGTAGCCGGCACGCAATTTAAACCCTCTTGTTGTCAATTGTAGCACTGGTAAATAAGGGTATCGTTCTAGGCCGGGGATTGAGAGGGCTCACCTCTATCTAACTAGCTTGAAACTAAAAATAAAAATAAAATTCCTAAATAACACAAAATAAAAAAATAAGAAAAATACTAATGGGGGTTATAAAAAATAATAAAAAGAGTAAATAAAATAAAGTAAACTAATGATAAAAAATAATAATGAAAATAATGGAAAACCGCAGATATGAGAAATATGCTAGGGAAATCAAAATCTACCACAAGATTAGGTCGTAATATAATATTTATTTCTAAGTCAATATTTAGTCGTGAGAATGAGATCGACCAAGTTGTACACCAAAAGTAGGTCCATACACCTTATATTACTTCCCTTAATTATTTAATACAACACAGCACCAATATTAACCCTATTAAATACTAGCAGTATAACAGCAACAAGCGGCTCCTATATTTAACTAGATTTAATGCATTAAGTGTAATTGGAAGGCTTTCAATCTAAGTACCCAAACTAGTACAAAAAACATGTCTAGCTGTATTTCCTTTCCTTGACCCACACGTATCTAAACGTTTTACTACTTCGGTTAGAATCACAAAACTATTAGGTGAATTGTTATGTAACCTAACTGCAATTTATACCTATAAATTCTAGTATATTTAGATGGCCACCTAGCAGGCAAATAATCCTACATATTGTCACTTATGAGGAAACCAGAACAAGGCATACACCAAATAAACTATACTTGACAGAATTATACATATAAACGATAACAATTAACATAGAGTTAAGAAACAATCTCATGAAACAAAGAAAATAAAATTATAATTCAAATCCTAATCTAGAGTTTTAATTTATTCCCTAAAAATAAATAATCAGCCAGCCATAATTATAGAATTAATTACACAGAAATATATATCTAAAATATAAATTAAAAATAAGAGAAAGAAATAACCGAAATTAATTTTGGATAAAAGATCAAGAATTTATTTAGATAAAAATGAATTTTATCTGAAATAAATTCTACTGGTATAAATTTCTTCTTATTCTCTCTTCTTTCGGTGCCTTGATTTTTATGCAAAAATTTTCTTTTTCTTTTCCTTTCTCGGCTGACAACGCTGACTCTTGGTTCGTCGTCCGTGCGGTTTCTTCTTTGCAGTTGACAACACCCTTCTCTTTTTCGTGCTTTGCCCAGACTTTGGTCGAGCCTCCTCACTGTAGCTCCTTTCGCCTGAGCCTCTGAAGGCTCTGCCTTCTCTCTTAATTAATGCGACTTTGCCGCCCTTTTATTTTCGTCAGACCGCCTTTCCATGTCAGCCCTAGTCCTATTTTTTTTTCTCGTTTCATACGGCTCTTTCTTTCTTTTTGACCGCTAACGGCTGCCTTTTGTGCCACGTCAGCCCTGCGCTGATGCCTCTTTTTTTTGTTTCGTTTTTTGCGGCTTGTTTGGCTTTTGCTGCATCTTCTTTTTGCTTTGTTCCCTGGCCTTTAGGCCTTCGGCCTTTGGCCGTTGGTCCAAAGGTACAATTTATTTTTTTTCATTTTCTTTTATGTAAAAAAAATAATATCTGCAAAATAAAATTTAATAAGAATCAATAAATAATATTTTATTCTAAATTTACTTAATTTATATCATTTTAGCTCAAATAATAATATTTATGTAATTTTTACCACTTAAGCATATAATAATAATTATTCCCCTATATTAGTTAAATAAACTATCAAAAACTAAGATTATAAGGGTATAAAATGTGTCAAAATATGAACTTATCACACCCAACCCACCATTCAACTCCTTGCAACCTCCTCTACCACCCCCACACCTTCTTTTCCTGAAACCAGCCCCTTCACCCCTCCATTTTTGCCTCTATTTTCCTTCATTCTCAACCACGCCCAGCCCGACAACCATCTTCGCTACCTCGCCGCCATCGCTTCCGCCGCTCTTGGTCACCAACAACCCATCCCCAGCCTCCACCTACACCCCCTCTTCACTCCTACACCCTTCCCTTGCCTCCAATCCTCCCCACCTACTATCTTTTCTAGCCTAAAGACCTCAGCCCGAAAATAACCATTATTTCTTCCTTTCACCCCCTCTTCGAGCCTTTCCTCCTTTTATTTTTGCATGTAGATCATGCTGCATAAGTAGGATGAGTTGCTATAATTATTAGACCATTTTTATTTAAAAATTTTAAGGTAAAATAATATTTAAGTTAATTATTTCATTAAGTAAATTTTATAAGGTCTTATACTTAGATTTTCTTATTTCTAATGTAATAATTATTGATATTATTTTTAGGCGTTGATTTTTCTATTTAAAGCTTGAATCTTTAACCGGAATACCGGTAAGATTCAATTTTTGTGGGATATAAGGTAATCGTTAAACCCCACTTAAACGCATGGATAAACGTATGTTTGCACATTAGGATTTTTAATATGTTATTATGTTGATATATGGTAATTTATATGTTTGCTTGCATTGTTTAATAAAAAGGAAAGTATGTTCTTTTATGTGCTATGCGTGTAAATGTTGTCTAAGGGAAGAACTTGATTATTAATGAAAGTGTTAAAGTACTTATCCATGTCATATTATGTTATTGTGACCATTTATGTATGAATATTATTATTGGGAGCCCTAGGGGCATCTTAGTAATATTCATTGTGCTAGATTATGGCATAATATGTGTGGGTGATAGTAAGTATTATATTAAAATATAATGGTTGGTGGAGTTGGATATTGTTAATGGAGTATTAATATTATTATTCCATGTGGTAATGTTAATTTAATAAAAGTGGTGTAATAAAGGGGGTAAAGTAGTAATTTTAAAGGAAAAAGGGCAATATGGTAATTTTACAAGTAAAAAAGGGTTTTGTGGTAATTTTGGAAGTTAGGGATATTATGGTAAGTTTGGAAGTAAAGGGAAAAATGAAATTTTATGAGTAAAGGGGGAATTATGGTAATTTTGGGAGTAAACGATAATATGGTAATTTTGGAAAAGAAGGGCAAAATGGTAATTTTGTAAGGAAAGATAAAAATGGTAATTTTGGATGTAAAAGGGTAAAATAGTAATTTGTAAAGTAAAAGGGGTGTTGTGGTAATTTTATAAGTAAAGGGGTATTGTGGTAATTTTGTAAATAAAAGGATACTATGGTAATTTGGAAGTAAGGGGTAGAAGGGTAATTTTGTAAATTAAAAGGATATTTATGGCAAACTTGGGAGTAAGGGGTAACATGGTATTAATGATAACGACGAAGGATAATTTGGTAATTAAATTATGATTATAAAAGGGTAATTGGATAATAATGATAATAGAGAAGGGTAATTTGGTAAATTAACCAATAAAAGGGCATTACGGTAATTTTAATAATGGAGAAGGGCGATATATTAAATTATAAGAATGGAGAAGGGTAAATTAATAATCATAAATATGGAGAAGGGTAAATTGGTAATTATAATTCTGAAGAAGGGTAAATTAATAATTGTAATTATGAAGAAGGGTAATTTGGGATTTATAATAATAGAAAAGGGTAAAATGGCAATTATAATAATTGAGAGGGGTAAAATGGTAATTATGATAATGAAGAAGGGTAATTTGGTAATTTATCCAACTAAAGGGGCAATTTGGTAATTTAACTGACTAAAGGGTAAATTGGTAATTAGTTAACCAACTAAAGGGGTAAATTGGTAATCATGATAATGAAGAAGGGTAATTTAGTAATTTATCCAACTCAAGGGTAATTTAGTAATTATAACAAAGGATAAAGGCAATACGGTAATCTAACCAACCAAATGGAGAATATGATAAGTGTAGCAATTAGGAGGGGTGAATGGTGACCTAAGAAGCATAAGAGATAACTTGGTAACCTAAACCGAGTAAGGGGTAATTTGGTATTTATGCAACCTAAAGGATAATATGGTAAATTGTCAAGTAAGAAAGGGATGACTTAGCAATTATATAAGTAAGGGGTAAATGAGTAATTTGTACCTAACATGTTGTTGTGATTGTAGAATTTCATAATATGACTCAAATAACGCTGATTAGTAAGGTAAGAGTATTTGATAATTATTAAGTATTATGAGAATGAATCCTAATCCGGAATTAGATGAGATTATGATGGCCTTAATGATTTCTCTGTGTTATCTTGGATAACTGTCTGAATAAGAGATGACTAATGATATCTGAACGATTGAAAGCGAATAAGTATCTGATTATTGTGCTTCTCGTGATCACTTTAATTAAGACACTAATACTTAAAGTGAAAGACCTCGAGATCAGGAATGGTGGCTCTTTAGGGGTCGCTACCCTAAAGACGTGGTTTAGCCCACGATTATTTTGGTATTTGCTGGTGTGCCTTTGTGCCCCAGCCAAGCCCTATATCTTACTCTATCTAGCTCTACGGACCTATTTAGGGGGTATGCATACTTATGGATTAGGTGTCCTTGTCGGTAGGGTACTGAGTAGCTTTATGCACCAGTACGACCAAGGTACCTTTGCGTCCCTAGGTTCATGATTGAAGGGTGCTGAGTAGCTTATATGCACCAGTACAATCGGTGTACCTTTGTGTCCTGGGTTCCTGATCTCCCGTCCGAGGCAAATAAATGGAATTGTTGTGCTGATTAAAGAAAGGAAAAATCCTAATAATGAAAGTAAAAGATTAATGAGCCGAGCCCAGTTGACTTATGATATTGAGTACCGATCCACAGGTTACAATAGTGGCCTAGGAGCGTGTTGCCCTGGCAAGTGATTATGAGTACTGATCCATCGGATATAATAGTGGCCCAGGAGCGTGTTGCCCTGGATGATGTTGATATATATTCCGATCCACTGGCAATAATGGTGGGGGTCCCGAGCTCAATAAAATCAGTCATGAATGTGAATAAAGTTATGGAAAAATACTAATCACTTCTAGTGGAACACCATGTGAGTCGAGGCCAGACCGGTCCACTGACAAATAATAGTGGCTAGGAGCGTTTTGCCCTAAAGACTGATCCACTAGCATATAATAGTGGTTAGGTGTGTTCTGCCCTATAAGTGACCAATCCACTACCTATAATAGTGGGGTTCCCGCACTCACATGGATATAATATATGAGATTGATTGAATAATGATGGACTAATGGCTTAAGGCCTGAATGTATTGATTTTGCACTATGACATGGCTTAAGGCCCGAAAGTATTGATTGTTCATAACGACATATTGATATCCGATGTGAATGTCAATTATGTGAATGTTATATATACACATCTTTTTATATATGTATGTAGCTTTGTTTCATGTGTTACATTGCGGACCTACTTTTAAGTGTGATTTTAAAGGGTTAATCAGTACCATAGTACTGAAGGGTTCCCTTTGTGGAGCCCCTACCTATTCAATGGGCAGTGTCCCTTGCAGGTCTTTTCAGGTGCTACTCAAGTGGCAACGAGAAAGAGAGTAAGGATTATCCAGACTTTTAGGGTTCTCCCTTTGCTTTTACTTTATGGTTTAAATGTATTTCTTGTTTTTGTAACCATCACTGGTGGATTCTAATCTTGTAAAGTGTTTACTTGTGCTACTCTAATTAAAAAAAAATGGTCTGAATTTCTAGCAATGGATATTTTATTCTTAAGCCTTAGCACTTGGTACTAAAACGGTATGAGTGAATCGGTCTGGTACTAAGTGTGGCTGTAATATCCCCGAAATTCACAGTTTGTTATTTTGCTTCCGCTAATATTTTAATAAAACGAAAATTTTCAGTAGTGAATTTTGGGGGTGTTACATACCCAGCTTTAATGTTTGGCTCGAGCAAATTAGAAGGACCTTTTTGGTAGAAAAGGGAGAGTATGATCCTATCCTTTGTATTCTTCTCCCTCTCTCCTCTTTACTACACTAGAACAAACGATTTGTCCTAAAATATCTCTACATTGTTGGCATATTTGCTTCCCACACCAATTGGCTCATTTCTTTTCTTGTGTTTAACCATTATATATGAAATATAGACCTACCTTCTCAAGAAAATTACCATTTGAGCTATGGGACATAAGTTATCCTATTTTTGATAAATTCAACCAATCAACCCAAATCCAAATGGTTAAATTAGGGTTTTCTCTCAGATTACACTCTATTACTCATTCCTTGATCAATTCATTAGTTATATATAGCCCTAATCATCTCTCCCCTTCACATCTTTTTAACCACCAAAAACATTATGAGTTCCCCAAAACTTGTGCTTCACTCTTCTACATTTTGAGCATTCACCTAATTCGTGCATCTCTTCTTATCATTCCTATAGGTTCTTTTGTTATCCTTAATCATGGAAAAAGTTAGATTTAAAAATATTTGAGCCTTCGCTTTTAACCAATTCTTTTCTTAGATTCTTTTGGAGGTGGTAATCTGATTTTCTTTTCCTAATTTGTATTTCTTTGTTTATAAAAATTATTTAAAGTTTTATAAATTTTAATATGTTATTTTCTAAGATCTTAAGAGTTAAAATCTTTCAATTAAAGGTGTTATCTCCTTGGTGGGGAAATTTTGCTAAGCATTCAAATAAGCCATTCTTATCTTTGAAATGTGGTACGAATGAGCATGTGAGCTAGTATGGTCAGTAGATTTATGGTTTTTGTATACATAAATGATATTAGGAGTAATTAGTGTTGCATATTAAAAGATTTAAGATGTTTGAGAATAGTATAATTTCATGAGAAATTATAGTTGATTTTATATGAATGCAACATGATTAGCACCTGAACATGTGTAGCCTCTGTTTTCTCTAATGGCAATGCTATTATTTTGATACGATTGAATTTTTGGACCGTTACTAACATTTGAATTATCTGTTTTATGCTATATGGGAGAAAACTAATTGACTAGTTAAGCCAAACCAATTACTTAGTTCTTAAAACCATAGTTTTAAAAACTAAACCAGACCAACCAGTAAACCAACAAACTAGTCAAGTTACCAATCGGATTACATGTATCAGTTCTTAAGATTTCAAAAGTAGTGAAAATTGTTCAAAAACTAGTCTGATCATTGAAAAGCTATGAATTGGTAAAAAAAAAATCTATCAGCTGAGCTAGTCAAAAAACTAATTGGGCATTCATCAAATTTATATGTAGTTTAATTTTTTATGTATTTCATAATTTTTTAATTTAATATATACCACTGGTCTAAGTAGCTAAACCACTCGTCTGACCACCAAACTAGTGAACCAGCTATGATATCATTTTGATTAATAGCCTGATTTTTAAAACTATGCTTAAAATAGTTAATTGGATAGTGTAACTAATTGATTGGATTATTCATGATGACCTTGGGTTGATATCTTTTTAAACTCAACAATTGGTTTTTCAGAACTGATCAAATGATCTTAGAATAGTTGATTGGCACGATCAAACTAATTAACTAGTTTTGAGAGGAACTCTAAGGTTTGGTTGAGCTAAAATGATTTACCAGTTTGGCCAAAGAGTGTTGTTTTTTCTCTTGAACTCGTTATGACTTAAGACTTGATATTATGTTATAGAATGATTCTTAAATGATGGAATACACATCTTATCATGAATTAACTAACCCATTGGAAGGATTAATTAGTTCATCATTAAGTTCCCTTGTAAGGTTTTAAGGGAAAAAATTGATTATGCATGCTTTGATGCTACAAATGGATGATGAATTCTAAATTCTCGACCTAGATGGATTATCTTAATTGATTTTTTTAAAATTATCAAAGAACTAATGGAAGTCCCACAACATGGCTTGGAGGGTAACAATGGCTAACATGGAGTGATTGTATGGATGTGTTGATTGGTTGATATATGGGCTTTATGTGATTATGTAACCTCGGAGAATAAAACTCTATTCACTTAAAGTGAAAGATGATCAAGAAGTACATGGGTCTAGATTATGTGATCCTCGATTACTTACCAAAAAGTAATCTATCTTTGAGCATTTATTGGTGCATTTGGTTTTTTCCCTTGGATGAAATCTTAATAGATCATAGTGCCTTACCTATTATAGATAGTTATGATGTAATATAAGGTATCGATACTAAAGGGACTAATGAGCTAGGTGGTTTATTAGCTTCGACAAATCTTTATATCCTCTAGTTTAGATAGGATTCCATAGTATATGAGACTTTAAAGTGGAAAAAATGGATTACTTAAAAAAAGAATAAGAACTCACAAATAATTAATCTAATGGAACATGTAACTCAGAAAATGGTTCAATTGGGTAATTCATGTTAGTGGGATATATAAGAGTCAAGTGAGTTGCTGAATAATTAAATTACTTCATTATATTTTTCTATCCTATAATCTCTATATTATGATGATTAGCATGTTGATTTATGAATTACCTAAGTGAGTTTGGCATAAAGTTATGATGCATTCTATGATCATGATAGTGCACATATATCTATTTGTATGATGTAAGGATGATATGTGCTTAGTATGAATTTTATATTACATTATGGCCTTCCATGCTTGTGATTCTCATTAAGGAGGTAATTTGACTTACTTAGTAGGTAACATAATGATGTGCTCATTTTTTCAATCACCTTCTCTATCCTACAAGTATAGGACCATGTGCAAATTTTTGAGGATTGCTAGTAGATGGCCTACTTGTGTTGATTTTGTTGACTTCAGAGTGTGGATACCCTAAGATCTTTTGTAGATCCTTAATGGATATAAGTTTTAGCGCTTTTCCTATATATGCTTTATCTCTTTTATATTTCAGTACTTCAACTATTTTGTTCTAATATATATTTTAGTTATTTGGGGACCTAATGTAGCCCCATTTATAAACAATAAAGATCAATATTTATATAACATATATACATAAATACATACATACATACATACATATATATATATATATTGCACACTCTATTTCTTATTTTGATTGTGTTTTTCTTATATCTAACATGGGATGGGTGGTGGAAATTAGTTTTCATTAGGTATGGCAGTAACAACCCATTTTTTATAGGTATATTTGATATTTTCCACTTCCATAATGTTTCAAAACATTTTTTTTGGTAGTTTTAAGAAAATGATGTTATAGGTTAGTACCAATTTTTTTTAATAAAAAAATGTGCTTCATTTTAAATAGTTTTTGTTGATACAATAGGTCGATATCAAAGCTTTATTTTAAAACTCTAATACTTTGAAATATTTTGAGACAATACCATAGGTTATTTTGCGTGTGCCCAACTACCTTGATAATTTGGATAATATTACAAGTGTTTCAAAAGAAGAAATATCTGTGAGTAAGAGTGGGTTGTTATTATGATATAGATAACAATTGTGTTTATTATTGTGTGATCCTTAGTGCTCAATAAATTTGTTGCTTCTGATTAGTCATAGTCTTTAGGAGTTAATGACAATCAACATTCATTGTAAGATCATCGAGGTATTTATGGAGATTATTGGTGAATTCATGGGGGTTAAGATTTGAGATCCATAGCCATTGCCATCTATGCTAGTACCAATACTAGTTCCAAAGGATTGGATCAAGAGAGTCATACATCATTACCCGTGTATCATCATGGAGATATGGGTTACAGATTTGGAGAAAACCTTTACCATTTATGATTTTCCTTTCGATAAAAGGGTTAACTTGATTGTGCATAACTTGAGGGGCTAAGAAAAAATATTGTGGAGGAGCATCTTAAAACACCCCCAAAATTCACTACTAAAAAATTTTGTTTTATTAAAATAATTAGCAGAAGCAAAATAATAAAATCGTAAATTTTGGGGATATTACCGCTACACTTAGTACCAGATCGGTTCACTCCTACCGTCCCAGTACCAAGTGCTAAGGCTAAAAAAGAAGAATACAACTTACAAGGAACTCAAACATATTTAAATCAAAGTAGTGTGGTAAATGATTTACGAGAATAAAATCCACTAAGGGTGGTTATAAAACAACGAAAATACATTGAAACAAGAATTTAAAAGAGAAAGAGGACAACCCTAGGACTTTCCAGATAGTTCCTTATGCTCTTTCCAGAGGGTCCACTTAAATAGCACCTAAAAATAACCTACAAGAGACACTGCCCATTGAATAGGCAAGGGTCCCACGAATGGAACTCTTTAGTAGTACAGTACTGAGTAACCCTTTAAAACACACTTAAAAGTAGGCCCACAATGTAACATATGATATACCACTATACCCATACATAATGACAAGTGTAAACATAATATTCAGATCCTTACTTTCACATATTTAATAAGTCAATCAGATATTAATGGAGCATATATAATATTCACTTTCGTACATTCACATACTTAACAAGTTAATAAGATATTCATAGGTCATAATGAATAATCGATACTTTTAGGGCCTTAAAACCATTAGTCCATCATTATTCAATCATCTCTTGGACTTTATATATATCCATGCGAATGCGGGAACTCCACTATTATAGCCGGTGGATCAGTCACTTATAGGAAAGAATGCACCTAACCACTATTATATGACAGTGGATCAGTCTCCAAGGAAAAACGCTCCTGGCCACTTTTATGCTGGTGGATTGGTCTAACCCCAACTCTCATGGTGTTCCACCGTAAGTACTTAGTGTCTTTTATGTGTCTTATCAAACTTAGGGTTTGGTTTATTGAGCTCAAGATCCCCTACTATTACAGCCGGTGGATCGGTCACTTATAGGGCGAAACGTGCCTAACCACTATTATATGCCAGTGGATCAGTCACCAGGGCACCCGGGCACCTAGCCACTATTATGCTAGTGGATCTGTCTGGGCCCGGCTCACTAATCTTTCACTTTACATTATTAGTGTTTTACCATATCTTATTCAACACATTTCACCCTAGACATGCATGGCTAACTACATCTACACTTATCCTCCCAAGAAGGCTTATCCCATATCTTGAGACTTCTACACCTCTTAACTCGCCCCGACATCCTTCCCTTATTCTACTTACTCACACTGGGATCCCGACTCCTAAGTATGTGGGTTGAGGCCCACTACCTTATACCCTAAAGTCCACTCACCGCCTTACCCTAGGGTTTTCTTCAAAAGCCCTAATTTGGGCCTATGTGGCCCATCCTTCTATGCCCCACACATCACGACCCTTAGATTCAACCCTCACTTCATACCCCACTCATTCTCATTTATTTTTATTATTTTCTTTTTTCTTTTTCCACCTTCTCAAATTAGGGTTTCCTCCCAAACCCTAGCCCAGTCTCCTATTCACCCTTATACTATCCCACGCACTATTTTTCACCTGAAGCCTCCAGTCACCCAAACAACACATCTATTACCTTCCTCATGCCCCAAGGCAACTTTCCATACGTAAAGTTTGCCCTCATGCGGACTCTAACCATCCCATGCAAAATCCTCAATTCTCCCACTCTTTTATTTTATTTAAGTCCCATTTTATTCATCCACTCATGGATCATGGATTATTTAGGTCATTCCTACCTATGTTAGCCAACTTACTTCCCTTTGGTTATCTTACTTTCCCATTTTCCCCTTTTCATCCTTCCACTACTAGGAAAACGGGAAATAATAACGGGACATTAATAACGGTAGTTCAACAACCGTTGTCAAACGCGTGAAAATTAATGGGCGGGAGAGTTTTGATAACGGTTCTAGCTAAAAACCGTTATTAAAAGGGCAACATTATAATTTGCACGGATGTTTTAATAACGGTTTCAGGTAAACCGTTATTAAAAGAGGATTTAATAACGGTTCATATTAGAACCGTTGTCAAAAGTTAGAAGCTTTTAATAACGGTTCCTGGAAGAACCGTTATTAAAAGATGTTTTAATAACGGTTCTCTCAGGAACCGTTATTAAATCCTCTTTTTAATAACGGTTCTCTCAGGAACCGTTATTAAAACTCCAAAATCAAACTTATATTTCGTTCAGTTCTGTTTCGTGCCAAAATTTTCAGACTCTCTGCACCTTCGTTCTCTTGCTCTCCTTCTCCTTGCAAACCCTCACACCACCACACCGGCTCCTCTCAAGTAAAGGAAACCCTCGCACCGCCAACTCTCCACCACGCCTCTACCATTGCCGGCTCTGCATGTGCGTGCTGTCATTGTTCCGAAGCTAGCTAGCACTTGCACCTTCATCCTCCATTGTGTTTGAAGCCCTTGCCTCTCTCAACATTCTCGATCACCGTCGTGTTTGTAGCTAGCTCACTTTATGTATGTGTTTGTTCTTCCTCTCGTAACTTTTTATCTACTTATATATGTATATATATATATAAATGCATGCATGTTGCTATAGGGTTTCGTTTGTTTGTTATTGAAAGATTGTGGTTTGTCGTTCGAAAATGTGTTGTTGAATGTATTGGCTAAAAATTTTGCTGTTTGTTGTTGAATTTGTTGCGTTATTGTTATATATTAACAAATGCATGTGTTGGCCGAGACCTTTACATATATATATATAATATGAATGTGAGTGTAGAATTATATACATTTTCACTCATAAAAACTATATATATATATATATATACACACACACATTTTCATTAATAAGTATAGGAGACTAGCAATAAGATATAGGAAATGTCATATAATGAAATGCAAATATATTTTACATATGCATATGTTAATGATTGCTATTTGATGAGGATTAAATAGATATAGAGAATAAGGAATATATAAAAGTGAATAATTAAATAGAGAGAAATAATTGTGTATGATAATAATAATAATAATAATAATAATAATAATTAATAATATGATTTATATATTATGCTTTAATTACATTTAGCTTGGTTTAGGGATTGGTTTTTTTTTGTGGTTTAGGGTTAGGTTTTATTATAATAAATTATGCTTAATTAGCTAGGGTTAGGGTTAGGGTTTATCGTTTATTATGGTTAATTATGGTTAATTAGGGTTAGGGTTAGGGTTAGTATTAATATCTTTTTGGAAACGTGTTAGCATGATTCGTACATATATATATATATATATATATATATATATATATATATATATATATATAGAATAGCATGATACATTTGAGATTAATTCTTTCTAAGCATGATTCGTATCGATAATATAATGGTACATTATTATGCTCAATACATAACATTCTAACATAATTTATTTATTTATTTTTTGTAGAGATATGGCCAACAAAAACATTGATAGGGATAGCAGTGATGAAGAAGGGAAGAGAGGACCTACGATTATGAGAATTATCATAGACATGAGGAATAGAGGAGAAGTAGTCGAGTTGGGATGAAATACTTACAATCTTCCCATCGGCCCTTACGCAGATATGTTCTTGACCTACATTTCACTTGTGACCCGTAACTGTGTTCCTATCTCCTATAATAATTGGAAGCAGGTTCCACAGGGTCATAAGGAGCATATTTGGCAGGAAATCACGATAAATATGCTATTTTATGTAATCATTTTTGTATGTCAAATGTTATTAATTTTATTACATTAACATTGGTATACATCTACATGTTTTATTTTGCAGAGAGTGTTCAATGTCCTAGAGAGTAGGAAGAAATGGCTTCTTAGACATTGTGGGGAGCGTCTAAGAACCTTTAGGTCATATTTAGCTCATAGAAAAATGTATAGAAAGAAGGATGGTTCTGTACGACATAACCCACCCAAACGATACGGTTTCATCGATCAAGAAAGTTGGAACCAATTCATTGCTTATCGTCTTACGGTGGATTTTAAGGTACTTGTTAGATAACAATTAAACTTTTTGTATCAATCCCAGTATTATGCTTAATATTGAAATAACCATGTCATTATGTTTTGGCTTGTCACATAGGAAAAAAGTACCCAAAATAAAGAGATTGCCAAGAAAAATAAATACCGGCATAATATGGCTCGCAAAGGCTATGCGGGCCTTGAAGAGGAGTTGGTATGCATTTTGTGATTATCTATTTACATGTAAATGTTGAATTTTATAATAATATTCTTAATTAAGAATATTTTTTCATTTGTAGCTCCTAGCCCAAGACTTGGACCCATGTACCTCGTCCATCAATATTGGTACATTATGGAAGAAGGCTAGAGCAACAAGAGATGGATATATTAATGAATATGTTGATGTTGCAGCCAAAAAAATTGTAAGTTTGTAGATATCTAGAACCCTACTTACTTTTCTTTTAGAAAACTATTATATTATGCTTATTCCTATAAGTTAAATTTATAGGACGAACTTGAAACATCAGAAGGTGAGGAGGTGGACCAATATAGCATTGTGGCCCAGGCTACAGGAATTGTAGAACACCCTGGAAGACACAGGGGCATTGGATTGGGTGTTACGAGAACGAGCATATGTGGTCGATCTCGTGGTTCTCCTAGCACTAATGAGCAAGTCGCCATCCTCACCCAAAAATTGAACGTGGCATTTGAGCGGATGGCAACAATGGAGCAAGAGTTGTCATTTATTAAATCTCAAGGGTATAAGCCATCTGATTCAGTAGACCATGATCAGCTTCACATACCTAATGTAAATAGTGTCAGAGATAGTTGTGAAGCTGATGCATTTCTTTCTACTCTTCCCGAGGTAAGCATTACAAACTATGAATTGTTATTAAATGTATTCGGTGTTATAAATTATTAATAATGTGTAATATTTTTGTTTAGGGTTTGCATAAATGTGACTTATTAGCGAATGAACTTTCAACAATTTTGGCGAAAGGAAGGGTCCGCATCAGTCACAGTATTGAAACGCAGACAATCCACGGGTACAATTTAGTCCTAAATACAAGGCCGGTGAGTATTGATACTCCAATCATTGGCAGTGCACACTTGCCTTGTTATAAAGAGGGCGATGAGGCAACCACAGTACTAGAAGCTCATGGAAGCTTCGTGGCTTGGCCTGCGGATCAAATACATCTCACTACTGAAGAGGTATTGACATTTGACATCTTCATTAGACCTTGTTTAGTAGTTACACTATATATACCTTTTTCATATATATATATTTATATGCTCAATATATATTTTGTTTAATATTATCAATTAAGGAATCAAAAAAGGAATAAAAAAAGAAGACTGCTTCTGCTAGTAAAACCAAGAGAGGTACTAGGAGAACGAGCAACACAAAACAGGGCACTGCTAAAGGAAAGAGAGCTAAATCTGAAAAATCAGTTGCCCTACAAAAGATTCCTTCTTCAGATCAGCAAAGCCAACCTCCACCAGCATTAGCTATATTATATTTTTATGCCCAAAACTACCTCAGGGACAATTATATTTTCATTGATTGTCGTCCTGAGTATGTTGGGAGGGACGATGCTACTTACATGGTATCGACGACTGATATAAGCGACATTTATAATCAAGAATGGATTTCAACCATAAGTGTCACTGTTTATGTCACGTAAGTATTATTTCATTTTGAGATTTTAGTACTCTTAACTTATACAATTGGAATTTTTATGACCTCTTATATGAGTTATTATTTATTAACAAATATGCATTGTTTTTGTTGTCCATAGGTTGGTAGCTACTCGAGCTGCGATGGAGGGAATGTTGTCCTCTATTGTGTTTGTGTGCCCATACTACATAGCTGACGGTAGTACAATAAGAGAGGGTAGGCACATAAACTATTTAGCGGATTGCATTTTGATTGAGGGACACAACAAGCTCTATCTCATTCCTCACCTCACAACTGAACATTGGGTTTTGTACGCCGTCCGACCTAATCTTAATAAAGTCTATGTGTTTGATTCCCTTCGAACCTATGACGTGCCTTTTGAAGTCGCTCGTCGTGGTGGGAAGGAATTTATCGACATGTTAGTATACTTTTCACTTCTTACTTCATTAGCTTATTTATACATATATTCGCTTAGCTAGCTTTCATTATTTGAGGTATATATGCGTACTTACAATATTGTGTATCCAACTCTATTTATTAGGGCACTACGGACAGCGTATCAAAGGAGAGGTGGGAATGGTGTCCCAGACCCAAAGAATGTTCAATACGAGCCTGTCATAGTAAGTAGGAAGGCAACTATTTCGTATTTTATTTTAATTAAAATTAATATCTAATAGTTAGAGAGCTAACTGAATTTATATGACAGTGTCCACAACAGCAAAACGACAAAGATTGTGGATACTATGTATGTAGAGCAATGGATCTGATAGTCCAAAATAGATCGGTCAACATAGATCCAAGCCATGTATGTTTTCTTTTCGATATTTTTCCATTAATGAATCATGACATATATGTTTGATACTTGACGTAAGTGCTAACTGTATATTAATCAAAACTTGGGATTTGTATTTTTTCACCGATGACTATGCACAAGGCCAGCAATACAATGTTGAAGAAATTGATGAAGTGAGAGAGCAATGGGCCAAGCATGTGCACTCATTCATTCGGTATTAGGTAGAGATCTATATATTCTACATGCATGTTCAGGTTCGTATTTTGTCTAGCTATGTCTTTAAGTCTTCTAAGCTAGATTTATAAACATTTTGCTTTGGCGTGTAGAGCTACCAAGTTGTGGTATGCCTACTAATTTTGATTCTTGAGTATATATGTCCGGTGTATTAACAAGGCCGGGATTGATTGAAATTATGGTGTGATTGCAGATTTGTTATTAATTGATGTTGTTTTACAATGCAGATTTGGTAATTATTTGAACATACAACTGTGTATGTGGGCAGGAACAAAACTGCAAAAACTAAAAAAAAAAAACTGGAGTTTTAATAACGGTTTTCATCAGAACTGTTATTAAAACCCTCTTGTTTAACAACGGTTTTTCTCAAAAACCGTTATTAAACATGCATTTTATGCTCATATTGGCGGTTTTTTTTTATATTTTTGATAACGGTTATGAACCATTATTAAAGATTTAATAACGGGCGTTTTAATAACGGTTGAAAACCGTTATTAAAACTGTAAAATAACCGTTATTAAAACTACTTTTTGGGGTAGTGTTCCATCCCACATTACCACATTAATTATCCCAGCATGCATGTCCTAGAGAGTCATATCACATAGCATCGTACGCACAACAAATATAATCATTATCCATATGCCATAAGGAAGTCACATAAGCATATATTCACTCCAAGTTACGCTACAAATGATTAATCATTAAGCATAAAGTACACAATATGGCATAACACATGGCACACAAGGCATGTAACCCATATATAGTTGTTCTTCGCCACACCCTTACTCAGTTTAGGTTACCAACCCATCTTTCACACTTATTAGGCCACCAATCACCCTTCATAATTGTTACACTTAACGTATTTTCCATTTGGTTGGTTAGATTACCAACTTGTCCTTTTCCTTTATTATAATTAATAAATTGCCCATTAGTTGGTCAAAATACTAAATTACCCTTCTTCATTATTATAATTACCAAATTACCCTTTAGTTGGTTAAATTACCATTATATTTACCATTTTACCCTTTAATTGGTTAAGTTACCAAATTTCCCTTCTCCGTTATTATAATTACCAAATTACCCTTTAGTTGGTTAAATTACTAAATTGCCCTTCTTAATTACAAAATTTCCCTTTTAGTTGGTTAAATTACTAAATTACCCTTCTCTATTATCGTAATTACCAAATTACCCTTCTCTATTATCATAATTACCAAATTACCCCTAGTTGGTTAAATTACCAAATTACCCTTCTCCATTATTGAAATTACCATTTCACCCTTTTCTTATAAAATTACCATTCTACCCTTTACTTCCAAAATTACCATAATACCCTTTTACTTACAAATTACCATTTTACCCTTGCCTCCAAAAATTTCATTCTACCCTTTACTTACAAAATTACCATTTTACCCTTACTTACAAAATTAACCTTTTACCTTTTTCTTACAAAATTACTATTTTACCCTTTGCTTAAAAAATTACTATTTTATGCATATTAGGTCACATTCTTGCATAAGAAATATTACTAAAATGCCCCTAAGCTCACAATAGTATTATCCATTCATTAAAGATCACAATAGTATAATACAACATGGATAAATAATTAACATTTTCATTTATAACCAAACTCTTACCTTAAGTAATATTTCAATACATAGCATATAATCTAACATGCTTCCTTTTTATCAATCAACACACGAAACCACATATATTATATTAAACAACATATATCGAGTATAATAACATATTAAAAGGCCTAATGTGCTAACATACGTTTATCCATTCGTTTAAGTGGAGTTTAATAGTTACCTTAATTTCCGCAAAAATGAACCTTACCAGTATTCTGGTTAAAGGTTCAAGCTTTGATTAGTAAAACCAATACCTAAAAATGATATCAATATTTATTATATTATAAATAAGAAAAATCAAGCATAAGACTTTATAACACTTAATTAATCAAATACTTGAATTAAAATATTATTATACCTTAAAATCATTAACCAAATAAACTAAGAATTGTAGCAACTCATCCTGCTCATGCAGCATGAGCTGCATGCAAAGAAATGAGGGGGAGAGGCTCAAACGGAAAGAATGGGATGAGGGAGGGGTGTTTTCGGGGTAGGGATTTGGGGCTAGGAAAAGAGGCATGTGGAGGAGGATTCAAGTCAAATGAAGGGTTCAGAGGTGGAGAGGGGGTGTAGGTGGTGGTTGGGGATGGGTTGACGGCAGCCAAGGGTGCGGTGGTGATGGCAGCGAGGCTGCGAAGGTAGCTGCCTAGGTGGGTCAAGATGGAGGGGGCCGAGGAGGAAGGAAAAGGGATGAGGAAAATAAAGGGCTACATGTGGTTAGTTTGGCCAAAGGAGGTGTGGGGGTTGTAGAGGAGGTTGCAGGGGTTGGTTTGGTAGCTAAAGGAGGCGGTAGAGGCGGCGGAACGGTGGCAGAAAAAGGTGTTGCAGGATGACTGCCGAGAAGGAAGAAGAAGAAGAAAGGAGGAAGAAGGGGCCTATAGGGTGGCTCAAGAGGTGGTGTGATGGTTTAGGGGTGAGGTAGAGGGTGGTAGGGGTGATACATATGGCTAGTGTGGTGGTGGAAGCGGCGGAATAAGGCGGTGAAGCAAAAATAGGGAGGGAGATGGAAGGAGAATAAAGGAGAGAAAGAAGGTCGAGGAAGGCATGGGAGGCTCGAAAAATGGCAAAAAGAGGCAGGGAGAGAAAGAAGGGGATAGGGGGCTTGGTAGGGCGGCGACCGGGTGGTAGAAGTATGGGGATGATAGGGAGAGGGAAGGGAAAGTAGGGGCATAGGAAAGGAAAGAGAGAGGTGGTGGTCCCAAGATAGGGCAGAAAAAATAGCGAGAGAGAGAGATAGGGAGATTAGTAGGGGGAGGAGGGTTGTAGGTGGGGTAGCCGGAGATGGCGAAGGTGGTCGGGTGTAGTGTCAAAGAAAGGAAGAAGAAGAAATAAAGGAGGGGGAGGTTGGTGCATTCATGTGGGTTGGGCGAAGGGAAGAGAGGAGTGGGCCATTCCGGTTCGGGGAGAAGGAAATAAAAAAAAGGAAGGAGGATTAGTCGGGTGAGCGACGCATGTGAGAGAAGGAGAGGGAGCAGAAGGAGGAGAAGGAGCTAGCTTGCGGCCCAGGTGTAAGCGGGAAGGAAGGCCGGGGTGCCAGAGCCCAAGGGAAGAAAAAAGGAAAAAAGAAAGAAAGGAGAAAAAGGAGAAAGGAAAGGAAAAATGGGAAAGAATAATATAATTTAATTTATAAAATAATAAAATGCAATATTTTTGGATAATAAATTTATTTAATAATTTAATTTAATATAATTAAATATATGGGTTTAAAAGGATACTTATAGTAAAATAATGGTTTGGAAAATTATTTAAATAAAAAGAGTATGATAAAATAAAAAAAATATTTATTTTAATTTATTAAATATTTATATTCAATTTTATGTACTCAAAAATCCATAAAATAATTAAATTAAATAGATTCAAAAGCTAATTTATCCTAAATAAAAGTTATTTATTAAATTATAAGCTTTTAAAATTTTGGGGGATTACACATCTAGTGTCGAGGTAGAGAGCCTCCCTCTTAGGGACCCTTTTTTGAAGAGCTTTGAGTCATATTCTAACCCACTCATCTCTATATGAAGAAGTAAAATGAGTTTATGGCACTTCTATAGCAGGCATGTTGGTTGAAGAGTATTATACGAGGTTAATAAACCTAGTCCAGTTTGCTCTTGAGGTGGAGGATAATGAGGTGATGCTAGTCTACCATTTAAAGATTGGCATGGGGATCGGATACCATGATTTATTGTTGTGTCTTACCCTACTATACATGGTTGGAATATTCAAGCAGACCTTAGAGGCTTCTTGAGTCATCGAATCCAGGAGTGCCTTGTTGGTTGGAAAAGAAAGTTCTAGGGTCATTAGCATCTAGGTGGAACAAATAAAGATTATTTTGGAGGCAGCATACCTCCTTGGTAAGGTAGGAGCATGGGGTATGCACCTTAATTAGGAGGTTTTTCTAAGCGATGTTTTGAGGAAAAGTATTACTTTTGCAAGCGTTGTGGAGTAGATGATCATCTAAGGGTGAATTATAAGGGAAACAAGGTAACTTGCCATGGTTTTGCTATAATAGAACACATGCCTTATAAGTGCCATGTTGGAGGTGGTAGTGTTTATAGGATTTAGTTTCAAGCTCAGAGCGCCATATCAATTTAGTAGTTATATTCATAAAATTAGAGAGTTCCATCATCATTAGTTAGTTTCCTAGCAATATCACTCAACCTAGGGGTTAGAAGCCTAGAAATCAAGGGTCAGGCAATGCCATAAGAGTTTTTATATATAGGCACTTAAGTGTTATTAGCAAGTCTAAGGCCAAGCATTAGGTAGGTATGCTGACTAGTATAGTTACTATATCTACCTCTTTAGCATATGTGTCATTTGACTTTGGTGTATCACATTCTTTTTTGTAGTCAAAATTCATAGCTAGAGCTCCTTTATTTCCTTCTTGTAGTATTTTCACTTATATTATCTTGCCTTTAAAGGATAGGACCGTGTGCTTTATGCTTTTTAAATTGGTAACCTTAATAGTGGGGGGAGTAGAATTCCCCGTTGATGAGATGAAGCTATAATTTTATGATTTTTGATGTGATCATTAGCATATACATGTTGGAAAAGTATCGGGCTTTGATAAATTGTGCACTGGAATGTGTGGTTCTTCGAGGACCAAAGGGTGTTAGTGTAATAACTCAAAATTTTATCTTATCTTCACATTAATTAATGAATATTTTAACCTAATCTAAATTTTAAATTTATGTCATTTGTATTCTTTTTAATCTTACCCTAACCCTAGTTAATTGATAGATTAAATTTTCAACCAAATCTATAAATGCCAACTTAAACCTAATCCTAATCAAAACCTCAAAATTTTCTTTTTATTTTTCCTTTTTCCTTCTCCCAGTTTCTTTTTTCCCTTATTTTTCCTTTTTCCTTCCCTTTCTTTTCTTTCTTCTCCTTCTTGATCTACGTATAGCATTACCCCAACCTTTGCCTTTCTTTTTTCCCCTTTTGACGAAACACATCCCAACCCCTATGCACCCACGTCGCCCTCACTTTCACCTTCCCAACCCATGCACACCGACTACCCTTCACCAACTACCTCTACATAGCTCCAATCCCTAACACCCTCTACCCTTAGACTACACCGACCCCTTGTATTGCACTAGCCCTTGCACCCACTCCCTACACACACACAAACCCCACGTCTAAACCTACGACATTTACCATTTGGGACCCTAACTTATAACGTAATCCCTCAGTTCATTTTATCCTATAAATACCCCCTCTTCTCCTCTTTCCCTTCCTTTTTTGTCTCATTGAAAAAAAAAACCAGCTTTCTTTCTTTCCTCCTTCTCCTACTCTATTTGTCACCTCCTAACATCATACTACTCACCACCACTAACCACCAAGCACCACCACCTTCTTAATCACCCATCATCACCATATCACCATTAACCTCTATCATCATTACCCAACCATTGCCACCCCAAGACATGTTTTTCCCTCTTCCCATTCTTACTTAGTTTATATTTGTTAGGGCATTCCCAACTTGTGCCATCTACCACAACCATGCACCTCTTGCAAGTCTAGCCTGTGTGCCATCTGTGCACCATTTTCTCCTTTAACCCATGCATGCCTCAATCATTACCTTTTTTTAAATGCCTAAGTCTTAACTGTGTGCTATCTTTCTTAGCATGTGCACACTTCTCCACCCCTATTCCACCTTTCCTTTTCTCTAGAGCCTAATCATGCCCTCCACCATATACCGCCCCTTGTTGAGCCTACCATTTTTAGTTATATCCACTTTCCTCTGTCTCCCTTGCCTTATTTTTCCCTATTTAATGTTCCTATGTCTAATCTTGAGTATTTTACTTTTAGGGGATATTTCAATGGTATTGGAAGAGGATTCATCGGTCTTATATGTGTAGAGACTAGAGATGCTTTGGTAAAAACACATATCATAACTAGGTTTTTGTGTGTTCAATGTGTATATTTGTGTGATATCTCATGTTTGATATCATTATAATGACAATGTTAGTTTGATAATATTATGCTATAATGATGTGTTATCGAAGCTATGGAAAGTGAGAATATGTGAAGAGCATGACCTTAAATGTTATTATTGAGGTATTTTGATACGGTTTTTATAGTTATTAAATGATGTTAAATAATATGATTAAGTAGTATCATGATAATATATTGGAAGTTGGGAACCATCCATATTGGGACTCATAGTTTTTTTTTTGTGAAAATAGACATTTTGGCTAGTTTTGGGGTCTTTTTGGCAATATGGATAAAAAAATCCTTGGCATTTTAAGGTGATAGTTGGTTATAAATATACTAAATACCTCATACATAACATTTGGAGTATTTATAGGGTTGCGGCAACATATTGGTTGATTCTCTTAGCTAAAATATATCATATTTCTTGAGCACAATTATGTTGTTTGATCACTTATGTCGGGAGCTTAAGGTCACCTCTTATAGTTTGGAAGCAAGGATTATTTCCCTCACTATTACACCATCTATCTATGAGGAGATTTAAGCTAGCCAACCTAGTGATGTCATGCTCAAGAGTATTAGGTATCGTATTGTAGAAGGTAGAGCCAAGGAAATTCAGATCTATAAGGACTGTAGTGTCAAATACCGTGGTAGGTAGTGTGTACCCTAGGGATGTGTTGAGATAAAGAGAAAGATCCTTGAAGAAGGGAATTTTACTCCTTATTCTATCCATCCTAGAGGGATAAGTTATATAAGTATCTAAATAAGTTATATTGGTGTCCCTATTTGAAATAAGAGGTTAAAAAGTTTGATGCCTAATGTTTGACTTGCCGAAATGTCAAAATCAAGCATAAGAGATTAGTAGGGTTTGTTTAACTACCATAATTCCTAGAGTGGAAGTGGGATAGCATAGTATATTCATGGATTTAGTTGTTAGTCTTCCAAAGCCCATTAGTGCTTTCGATTCTATCTAGGTTATTATGGTTTGTTTAACTAAGTTGGTAGTGTTCATAGTGATGAAGACAACATGGAGTATGGAGTAGTTAGCTAGTGCTTATAAGAAGTATGTTGTGAGACTGCATGGTGTCTCAAAGAAAATAATGCCCGATTGAAATTCTATATTCTTGTCACACTTTTGGTAGAAGTTAAGGGCTGCTTTTGGGACTCAGGTGAAGATAAGTTCTACTTTTCACCTAGCTAAGAATGGTCATATATATAAGAACATTCTAATCTTAGAAAACATGCTTCAACCATCTGTGTTGGACTTTAGAGGTAGTTGAGAGGACCATTTAGACTTGATTGATTTCTTCTACTATAATAGTTATGATGAATGTATTAAATTAACACTTTTTAAGGCCACGTATGGAAAAAAGTTTCATAGCCCTTTATGTTGGAGTGATATCCACAAGATACTTTTTTTAGGACTAGACATGATCAAGGAGATGATAAGACAAATCAAGTTGATTCAAGACCATATGAGAGCAACGAAGGTAGGGCAGAAAACCTATGTTGATTTGAGGAGACGGTTTGAGGGTTATGAGGTGGATGATAGAGTCCTTCTAAGGGCCTCAACCATTAAGAGAGTAATGAGGTTAGGTAAAAAGGGTAAGCTCAGTCCAAGGTACATTGGAATGTAAGAGATCTTAGAGCATGTTGGAGAAGTCACTTATCAGTTAATGCTACATGTAGAGTTTTCTCATGTGCTCATTTTTTATGTTTCTTATAGTAGATCTTTCATAAGTTATCAAGCTTAAGATGCTAGAGCTCAATGATTCACTAACCTATAAGAAATAAACGGTGAGAATTTTGGATAGGAAGATTAAAGAGACATGTATGAAGACTATCCCACTATTAAAGGTCCTTTAGTCATGGTGTGGTGCTTAAGAGACTACATGGGAGGTCAAGGAAGAGGTTCAAGAGAAGTATATAAAATTGTTCTCTTAGTGTCTTACCTTAGTGTAACCTTTTTCTTTTAATGGGATAGTAACCCCTTTTTTCCATCTTATGTTGAATATTATGCATGACTTGCTATATATTAGGTGATGGGATCAGATTTTCTTAGTAGGATTTAGAGACATAATCTTTTTTAAGGGGGAAGTACTGTAATACCCCATAAGTTAAAGACTTATAAAATGGAAATTTCATTTTTTAATTGATTTTGTATGATTTTTTATCTTGATTTGGAAATAAATTTGGGGTTTGATTTAAAAAGGAATAAGTGAAAGGATTAGAAATTTGAGTAAAATGAATGTTCTTGGCATACACATTAGTAGGTTTTATGAACCACTTGACTAGTATGTCATTTTTAGCAAAGGTTTTTGTTTAATGGAAGACAACAATTATTTTTTTGAGAAATCAACCAAATGATTTGTAGAAAAGTTGATTGGTTGAATAAAATGATCGATTGGTGTACTGAGTTAAGTGTTTTTTAGCATGGATTTTTTCTAAAAAAGTTCTTCTAACATTTTAGAACCTTGGTAATCAAATTTTTTATGTTCTTGAGTAAACTTTAACCTTTTTTTTTAATCACTTACCTATATTTAATATTTTCCTCGAGTGGGTTCGAAGGCTTGGTTTTGGAAGAAAAGGGAGATAATGACCTTATACTTTATCTTTCCCCCCTCTTTACTACATCAAAATAGATAATTCATCTCATAATTTCTCTACACATCTAAGAGATTTGTCTCCTATGTCGTTCTCCTATCTCCTTTCTTGTGTTCAACTATTCTATGGAGAATCTCAATCTACCTTCCCTATAAAGTCACCATTTAATCTTCAGGAAGGAAGTTAGCCTATGTTAGATAAATTCATCCATTTAGCCCAAATTTAAATAATGAAATTAGGGTTTGCTATCAGATTACACTCTATCACTCATTCTTTAACCAATTTATTGATTATGCATAGCCTTAATCATCTTTCCCCTTTAAATATTTTTACCCATTGAAAATATTCTAAATTTTTCCAACTCGTATGCTCTAATTTTCTCCATTTCAATCTTTCACCTAATTGATGCATCACTTCTTATGGTTTCTCTAATTCCCTCTTATTTTATTCTTAAGTAAGGAAGAGTTAAATTTAGGGAAATTTTAGTTTTTTCCTTTATGCTTATTCTTTTCTCATCTTCATTCCCTAATTCATATTTCTTTATTTATAAGAAAATTTTCAAGGTTTATGAGTTTTAATCTATTATTCCTAAGGTTTTTAGAGCTAAAACGTTTCATCAACATGTTTTAGACCTTAGTGTGGAAATTTTTCTAAGCTTTCAAGTAAATCATTCTTTCCTTTGAAATGCGGTATGAATGATCATATAAGTTAGTATGGTTCATAGATTTCTGTTCTTTTTATGAATAAATGATATTATGCATAATTGGTTTTGTATGTTAAAAGATTTGAGATTTCTGAAAACAGTATGTTTTCATGAGAAATTATGATTGGTTTATATGTGAATTAAGCATAATAAGCACCTAAGCATGTATAAGCTCTATTTTCTTTATGGTTCTTTTGAATTAGGGTGAATCATGGTGAGGGAAAACATTAAAAATTAACCTAGATGAAAGGAATAGAGATGAATTAGGATGACTGTTTTAAAATAATTTTTGGATAATATTAATTTAACTTAAGTGAATTTGGGTGAATTATTTAAATTTTTCATTTGGATTAAGGTGAATGAAGGTAAAAAAAAAATTAAACAAAGGATATTTATACCCTTATATTAAGTTAAAAAGAGGATGTCGATTTCATTTGGAAGGACCTCTAACATTTGGCAGAGCGAGACCAAGCAACAAATTTTAGTTTAGCTAGAGAGTGTTATTTTTTTTTATCTTGAATTTAGTATTACTTGTGACTTGATATTATGTTATAAAATGGTTCTTAAATGATAACAACAAACATCTTAACATTAATTGATTAATTAGTTCCTTAATAAATACCTTTTGAAGGCTTTAAAAGGAAAATTTGATTATGTATGTTATGATACTACAAATTGATGATTAAATCTAGATTTTTAACCTAGATGGATTATCTTAATGAATTAGTCTAAGCTTGGCTAAGAACTAATGGAAGTCTGACAACATGGCTTGAAGGGAAACAATGGCTGATATGGAGTGATTATGTGGATGTTTTTCTTGGTTGTTGTATGGGACTTAAATTATAACATAACCTAGGAGAATAACATATTAACACTTAAAGTGAACAATGATCAAGCAGTACATGGGTCTAAATTACCAAATCCTCAATTAGCTAACACGAGTTAGTCTACCTTTAGGCGTTTATTGGTACTTTTAGGAAGGATCTTAGTAGATCCCATTTCTTGAACTATTCTAGGAACTAATGATACACTAAGGAGTATCAATACCAAAGGGTTTAGTCAATTAGGTGGTTTATTGGCTTCTTCAAAACTCTATGTCCATTGATGATTATTTTTCTTTAGTCAGACTTTATGTCCATTAGTGGTTACTAGGTTTTGGATAGACTTTATATCCTCTTGTTTGGATAGGCTTCCATGGTATATGAGACCATAGGGTGACAATATTTCCTTTTCTCAAAAAAGGAATAAGCGCTCATAAATGATTAATCTAATAGAACACATGACTTGGAAATTGGGTCAAATGAGTAATTTATGTAAGTTGATTCTAGAATAGCTTAGCGAGTTTTGGATAATTGATTTATATGATAATGTGTTGCTATCCAAAATATCTATATTGTGATGGTCAACATGTTGATTTAGGAATTGGCTAAGTCAGTATAGCATGAAATGCCGATGTATTATATGAACATGATAGTGTGTATATCTATATTTGTATAATGTAAGCATGATATGTATTTAGCATGATTTCTATATTATGTTGTGGCCTTTCATTCTTGTGACTCTTTTTAAGGAGGTAGCTTGGATTACTCATTATTTAGTATATTGATGTATCTATTTGTTTGGTCTCTTGACTAGTCCCACGAGTAGAGGACTATGTATAGGTTTTTGAGAATGGGTGATAGTTGCACTATTTGTGTTGGGCTTGGGCGATTAAGAGCATGGATACCCAAAGATCTTTTGTAGGTCCTTAGTGGGTTAAGGTTTTAGGGCTTGATATATGTATGTTTCATCTCTTTTTTATTTAAGCACTTCAACTATTTTGTTCTAAAATACATTTTAGTTGTTTTAGGACCCAACTTAGCTTCATTTTTAAACACTTAATATCAATATTGTTATAATATTTGTTTTGCACACTATGTTTCTTGTTTTGGTTGTGTTGTGTTCCTTAACTGTGTATATAATGTGGGATGTGGGGTTAATTCCCTTTCTATGCTAGGTGCAGTGGTAACACCCTATTTTTTCTAGTTTTATTTGGTATTTTCTATTTTTGTAATGTTTTAAAACAATAATGTTTGGTAGCAAAAAATGGGGGTTTTACACATTATCATTCACTCTAATCTCTTTAAGCATAGATATTAGAGCCCCAAATATATGAGGTAACTATCATTCCTCCCTCATTCACCATATGCTCTCTTTATAACACCTCTCAATTAAAAAAATCCACATAGAGACAATGAGGCAGCTATAAAACCAAAACTATAGATTGTTACCGCTAAGAGAGGTGTAATCATTTACCTAACTTATGCTAGATGTAAGGTAAAAAAAAACAAACAAACATGCACAAATGAATATTAAAGAAACTAGAATGAGAGATATGATATGATAATTATAACATTTTATAACCACTCCAAAATATAGGGAATAGAACCAAGTGTTTAAATAAGAAGAAAAACAAACTATTTCAATGTAGTGAGAAAAATTTTCAACTCAAATTAAGGTAATTCTTAGACTAATGCTACTCCCTAAGAAATAGCCAAATATTATCCCTCATCACCATCCTCAAGATACTCTAACTAAGAATTGTAACATGACACGTCATCCTTCGCTCCTTAAAATAAAGTCTGGATCAACATAATGACCATAACAAGGTAGTATTAATACAAAAAACTAAAGCAAACCAACACTAATACAAGGTAAGACTCATGTTGTACATAAGAGAACTTGATATTCATATAACTTATGAAAAACATGTTTATCTGATGAATCATGGAATATCAATGTTTCACACCAATAATTATCTCAATAATTGAAAGCAAGGCCTTCTAAAGGAATCTTTATTAATTATATACTAATTAGTTTCATTTTCTCAATAGGGATAAATGTAGGACTGCTACTCCCACCACTCACTAAACACTAGAGAAATACTTCATTTTAATAAATCCTAATTGTAAACTTGATAATTATATGTATATATTTATAAAGACTATTGTAGTGTATTTTATGCAGAATGTGTTATTAATATGGAAAAAATATATTATAAATTAGTTAGAATATACCATCTTTTAGATTGGGAGTCAACCAAGTGGGGCCTCTTGTTGACTTATCATTTTTCTATTTGGGGAGGGGGGTTCATCTAGGGGTTCTTTTAATTGATTAGGGGTGTCGTTTGAGTTATGCAATAACATTTTTTTGGGGGATTTTTGGTTTGTGTAGCTTATGTCTTGTTCCTATGCCATATTTGTTTTAAAAAAAATATATTCTAAACATCATTTGATATTTTGCCATAAATTTTGGTCTTTTGATATTTTCCCTCATTTTTCCTTATTTATTATCTTTCCTTGATTAAAAATAATTAAAAATTGGGAAAATATTATTTAGGCCACAAAAATGCTCTTTTATTCTCCGTTTGGTAGGTTATGAATTGTTTCATAATATTTGAACCCTATTTAACCGTGTGTTACTACCACACTTAGAATAAGTCATGTTCCTTCAAAACAAGTTAGCTTCAAAATAAGGTGATAAAAATAAGAGATAATAATACATGTAAGATTTGTAGATATATATTCTTGGTATAAACCAATAATCAAAATGTAATAAGGGACATAAGAGTCCAAAGGAATGTTGATTGCAACACAAGATAACACCCAAAATTTTAACACCGATTTACCCTAAATTTTAGACTCAAATGCCTATTTTAAGAATGGATTCTATTTCTAGAGGCTCCGCTTATCTTTTCCATTATTATATGCTTCATGCCACTTTATGGCATTCACATAATCATCTATAAAATTAGTATTAGTATGACTTCCTCGTACTGAGTAAATCACAATATCTCAAAAAAGTTAGCATGATCACCTTGCATAAAATCACACGAAAATCCAAAAACATACCCAAAGTGTGTTGCCTCATTTGTATAATTCCTAATTATAAAATAGGAATTATGAAAAATTAGTTATAATAATTATTGTAAGATGTTTTGAATTAAAGATGTTTTAATATGAGATTAGATATAAATTAAATTAGGGTAAAATTTGGATATGATTTGGGTTATTAGTTTTAAACCTATTTGGAATCCTAACATTTATCTATTTTACTCAAGAACTCTAATTGTACTAACTGGATATTTTCCCCCCAAGTTAGCTACTCAAATTGACATCCATATGCTATTCTAATTTTTATCCTTTCCCTCATCCTCCTTCTTTGGCATTTTTCTCTCTTTCACGCCATCCTCAGTTATTCACTCCATGCCTCTAGCTCTCATGTTCTCCTCCACTTTTTCTGCTCGTCTATTTACATATGCTTTATTTATATAATCCCTTTTCCTTCTTTATTTTTTTGTTTTGATCCCAAACAAAATGAAACCTTTAGTCTGCTTTTTATTCTCAAAATCCCAAGCTTCCATATGCAATAACCCCCAATCTTATCCTTTATTGTTTCATCATTATCATTTAAACCTTTTGTGTTGAGCAATGCTACCTCACATTAACTCCCCTTTCTTTGCATGATCTAGTGCCATTGCCCCCTTTTTGGTTACACAAACCAAAGCCATAGCACCCCTTCTTGCTACAACAAACATCACTATTGCACCCCTCCTTGCTATAACATGCATCACCATTATACCCCCTGTTACAACTATAATGGTTGTTGCACCACCTTATGGTGGAAAGCTTTGATGTTACTTCCCCCTGGTTCTTGCTTTTGTGCCATTACCTCTCCTCTTGTTGCATGAGTTTCTTCCATTTTTTCGTCAGTGCCTCCATAGCTTCCTTTACCTTGGTTATTCTCTAACATTTTTACAAGTTGGTTTGATTAATTTTGGTTATTATTATGTTGTATTAGATGCTAATATATGTATTATTAGGTGTTGATTTCTTGGATGACCCTTGATATATGTATTGTTGTGTTGTATCATATAGCTTAGATTTAGGTACATCCAATCACTCATAAGAAGATAGAAATTATTTTCAAGCACTATCAATATTTAGATCTAGAATCATGCTAGAGTTTTATATTATGAAATTATTATAAAATATATGATAAAAAGATAATTTTCTCTTAAATAGTTAATATGTACATTCGATTGACCTTTAATTTGTGAGTGATATGCATGTGTAATTTGTTAAATAGTTAGTATATGCATGCCTTGGGTTTTACTAGAGATTTTTACCTAGCTAAGATATTATGTTTATGTTATGTAAAGCAATCCATGATTATCATTACATGTTTATCTAAGGTTAATATAAATAGAATGTAAGTATGCCCGCATGATTAAGTTTAAAACTCGATAATTTCTAATCACATACTCTAAGGTTAGAGCTTCCTTATATGCACCATGATGATAATTGGCCTCTTAAATGCCATATCATGATATAAATATGTATATATGTGTTGTATGGAATATATTTCACATTAGAAACACATTAATAGTGTTTATATATATAAGTTGCTAAATATATATATAATGACAAATATCGTCAATCGCTAAATATTAAAATGCAACTACATGATGAAATACTATAAATTATTTTCTTTTATTTTTTTATGACAAATTCTCATATTAATGATTTTTGGTACCAAATTGGGTAATAATGGTGAAATTAGGATTTTGATAAAACTTTAGCAATTTTTTGCCTAATGATCCTAGCTTCTAATAATTAGACATAAGATGATATTGGACTTGTGATAGGTTGACCTTTGTGTTGATTTTGGCTTTGACATAGACCAATGACCTTAGGTTTTACCTTAATAATTAGATATAAAGGAAAAAAAATTAAATACAGAAATAGGAATTACTATATAGCATGTGATATTTGTGATCACCTCATAAAACATTAATACTTAAAGTGGAAGATATCAACTTTGGGAGTGGTTTCTCTCTTAGGTTAGTTACACTAGAGAGGAGGTGTAACCACTGATTAATTTGGTTTGGTAGTGTGCCACTATGCCCCCAAAAAGTCCTTTGTCTATTCTATAGGCAACCAACAAGCCCTAATGGGGTAGGTCGTTGACTAAGGATCAGGTGATTAAGGTTAAAGGATATTATATTACTTGTGCGCACTAGCATAATAAGGCATCCCACAGTGTCCCTCGGTTCTAGAGTAAGGGTATTATAATACCTTCGTGCACTAGTATGAATAGGCGTATCTCAGTGTTCGATGTTGATTGTACTCCATTGATTTTATTTGTGTGGGAATATATAATTATCAAATATATAAACTTAAGGCTTGATTATGTTGGAATTAAGAAGATGAAGACTCAAAGGTGGTGAATTGAAGATGAAGATATTCATTTGTGGAGGGAATTATGAGGATGATTCAATGATGGTGATGATGATTTGATGTTTATAAGATGAATGGTGAAGGTGATTCAAGAATGGTGAGGTGATGAGGATGAGGATTGAACAAAAATGAATTGAAGGTGATGAAGACTTGATGATTAGGGTTTGAAAATAGAAGGTTTTGTGGGTTAGGGTTAGGGTTTGGTGTCGTAAATTAGGGTTAGGGTTAGGGTTTTGATTTGGATGAATTAGAGACGATGATTATTGGTTGGAATGGCATGTGTTATAGAGGTTAGAAAGATAGTACTTGATCTCTAATGCACACAGACGAAGAGATTAACAGTTTCAAGATTAATTGTTCACACAAATTTGATTAAAGTTGAGAAGAACTAATATAGAATTCAATAAGCAATACTTGCAAGTTTCATTCAAATTCCAGGTCCTCTTCAATTTGTATTCTATGGATTATAAAGCTAAGGCCACCGATTAATTTATACAATATATTATCAACTATTAGCTAAAAGACATTAGAAGATATAATTCTTCAAAAGATAGATTTATGCTACTTTATTCTCTAACTAATCTTTAACGTAACTTATTAATTAATTAAACCAACTAATATGCACATTCAAGGTGCCTTCCATTTTCCCCATGCACATATCCATGCCCTCCATACATGCCATGCATATACCATGTAGCCTCGTAGCTTATATGGTACATTTCATCTATAACTAACAACGTAACCATCCGTTTGTCTTCAATTTTATGGGAGTTTCTTTCTAAATGAAGAAAAATTAGTTCCATAATGATGAATGCCAAGTATTAAGTGTTTGCGCCTGCATCATGAGTAATTAAAGCTGAAAGTAACTATTGTGTAATTTAAAATGATTGTCATGGCTATGGTTTAGTAGCTGCATCTTTGCACTACTTGGTTTTGGTCGATTGGTTAAGTAGATGCCTCAATGCCCTAACTTACTATTTAGAATTGATTTTATTAGTTAGTTTTTGTCATGGATTTTGATATGGCTATTGTGTACTTTGAGATGATGTGAATAAGTTAAGTACAATTGGTCATTTAGCATGAAATTTTGACGTTATATAAATTACCCCATGATTATTGTATATTGTTATGGCTTTTTTTTAGCATATTTTCATATTTTTGTGTGATTATGTGTAATGTGATCAAGCTACCTCTTATGAGGTATTGTAATTTTATTAGTACATGGAAGTGGTACTGGTACTACATTTGTAGATGACTATGTGAAGGTCTTGGAATGACATAAAGCATAAAAGAGTGGCAAACATAAGCAGATCCCTTAGGTAATTATTCTATTCTTAGAATGGGCCTTTGGGTCCAAAAGCTGAAAAAAGTTGGCGTTGTACCATTAGGTAATAGTTTTTGTTGTACTTTCTTTTATATCTTATGTCTGATTTTGTCTCTTGAATTATTAATGTTTTACGGAGGGTTTTTATCCAAAATTTTTATCTCTGTACAGTCTCTTATTTCCATTAATTATTTTGGGTCTAACTTGTATTAAGCTTTAACACTTGAAATAAGAAAAGTGAGTGAACTACACTTATGCTAAGTGTGGTTGTATCACCTAGGGACATCAAACAAATACTTCCTTATTATTTACTTTTATTAAAGGGAGGATATCAACCCAGTTACATTGATGTACACCCTAGTGATTCTAGTTCACGAGGTTAGCTGCAACACCCCCAAAGTTCACCATTGAATTATTTCATTTTAATTAAAAGTTAAGCAAAAGCAAAATAATAAATTTCAGGGATGCTACCGCCACACTTAGTACTAGAGTGGTTTCTTGCTACCATTCCAGTACCAAGTGCTAAGGCTAAAAAGCCACATAACACAATTTACATAAATTCAAACTTTCATTTAACTTAGAGTAGCGGTTTAAAGATGTTACAAAAGGTAAAAATCCATTATTAGTGGTTATCAAGTAATTAAATAATTAAAAAAAGGAAATATGAAAGTATAGGGGATGAACTTAGAAACTTCTCGAAATTCCTTACACTCTTAGCCGATAATAATTTAAATAGCACCTACAGCTAACCTACAAGGAAAACTACCCATTAAATATGTAGGGCCCCACAAACAGAATCCTTTAGTACTACGGTAGTGAGTATCCTTTTATTTTGGACTAAAAGGTAGGGTTTGCATGCAATACAACATACATAAATAATATAAAAACAATAACATACACAAGTATAGAGATAGCTACAACAACGTGAGAGCCAATACACAATGCAACACAATATAAAATAGGAAATTCATATCAAGAGGCCTATTTACTTAGCATTTCCATCACTTATCAAGAGTGACAGGCACCAAAGTCATATTTATATCATAACAATATATCACAAAGATGAAATCAATAGTTCTAGTCTTAAGTCATTAATTAAACATTATTCAACATCATCTCTTAAATTATATCCATGTAAGTATAGGAACCCTACTATTATAGCAGATGAATTGGAAATACATACAAAGGCTTAACACACTTGGCCACTATTAATCGCTGGTGGACAAGCCTCTAAGGCAAAAGGCCCCTCGCCACTCATCTCACCAATGGATTAGTTTAGCCCCGACTCATATGGTGTTCCACTATAAGTGATTTATTATCATCTAAGGTTTGGTTTATTAATCTTGAGATCCCCCACTCTTATAGCCAGTAGAATGGAATACACTCAAGGGCAACACGCACCTAGCTACTATTATAATTGGTGGACCGGTACACATATACATCCTATAGGGAAAAACGCTCCCTACCACTATTATAACTGGTGGACCTGCACAAATGATATAATCCATCTGGGCCTAACTCAATAATCTTTTCACTTTACATGATTAGTGTTTTCCATTTAATTAAAAAAATAACTCCATTTATTTAACTCAAGGGGCAGATCACAAACATAGAGACACAAAGGTACACTAGTCATACTGACGCATACAAGCAACATAGTATCCTCCAACTATCACCCGAGGATGCAAATATACCCTAGTCACACTAGTGCATAAGGACACACAATGAAGACACCTAATCCATAAGTATGCATACCCACTAAATAGATCCATAGAGATAGATAGAGTAAGATGTAGGGTGTGGTTGGGGCACTAAGGCACACTAGCAAAAATCTTGAACAATTGTGGGATAAACCACGTCATTAAAATAGCAACCCCTAAAGAGTCACTATTCTCGATCTCGAGGTCGTCCACTTTAATTATTAGTGTTTTAATTAAGGTGACCATAAGAATCACATCAATCACATGCTTAATCATTTTCATTTTTTCCATTATTATTAAGTAATCCATATTCATATTATTATCCATGTTAACTTAAATAGTATACTAAGGCAATCCTAGATTCTAATTCTTATACTTAGGTACCTTAGGTCAAAATGACCAAAATGCCCCTAAGGCTAAGGCTTCCTCTTATCCTTTATTTTCATTATAGAATTCATCTCTATTTATTCACATGCCATAATACGTTATCATATCATAATTAAAATATTAGTCGTAGAATCAAGTACTTTATACCAAGGGATCATTGAACACATAAACCCTAACATGTACTTCTAGCACATCCAACACATATTTCCATGCATAATTAACACCTAAGGCACCTCTTGCATGATTACAAAATACCGGATACTTATTTAATTACCAAAATACCCTTCATACTTATTTAATTACCAAAATACCTATTAAATTACCAAATTACCCTTCATACTTTTATAATTACTAAAATTGTAACACCCCCATTTTTACTGCTAAAAATTTTCATTTTTTAGAAGCGTTAATTACAAAATCAATGGGTGTTACCACCACACTCAGTATAAGTCTGGTATCCTCTACCGTTCTTATACTAAGTGTTAAGGCTAAAATATCACTTTACTTAAATAACATTAAAACAAGAGTAGGATATAATTTCATTACAAATTACATTGTCCTGATAAATACAAAAAGATCAGGCAAAGAGTTGTAATGTAACAAAAGAGAAATAGTAGGGGACATAAGAGTCCACAAAATATCCGGACCAAAAGAAGTCGAGGCGAATACCGGATAGTCCTAACTCTCAACCCTCTATTTGAAGTCGTCAGACCCTATCCTCAAAGTGATCCTGCAAGGTAAAGACTACCCGTTGAATAGGCAGGGGACCATGAAACAGAATCCTTCAGTATTACGGTACTAAATAACCCTTTATACCAAACTAATATGAAAAACTAGCATGGAACACATGAAGGCATAGAACTAATATGTACAAGGCATTTAAGTATTCATACAAGGATTGATATACAATAATCATTTAGATAGTCGAATTCTATTAAAGCCACATACTACTCATTTTTATTTGTCTAAAACAACCGAAAGCTTACCAGACTAACATGCCAGAGATGCTCTCAGAAGTAATAATTAGAACCTAAACTCCAGCATAACAATTATAACATCCACAGCATGACTCATGTCTTAGCATAACTCCCAACCAAATTTATAACATCACATGTATATTCACAGGTGAGCTATAACAAAAATCCACAACATCAGATGTATACTTACAGGTAGAATATGATAAATACATAACATCTCATGTGTACTTACAGATACAGGATAATAAAATCCATAATCTCACAGGTACACTTATAGGTGCGGTATAATAAAATCCATCACATTACATATATGTTCACAGACATAATACCAACACAGGTAGGCACAAAGGTTGCCACCCCAAAACCACAGGTAGGCACAACGGCTGCTACCGAAACCATAGGTAGACACAACGGCTACTACCAAAACAATCCAATATCTAATAATAATTGTTCCAATCAAATCATATCATTTCTATTTTTTTATTTAATCGAGAGGGATACAATAATAACCCGGAGACATAATAGTACACTGGTCATACCGGCGCATAAGGCAGCACGATACCCTCCAACCATCCAACCTAGAGGCATAACAACACTCTGGTCATACTGATGCACAAGGCACACAGTACCCTCCTCACCTCGAAAACCTAATCATTAAGTATCGATACCCCTTATAGGGCCTGTAGGTCACCTATAGAGTAGACTAGGGCCTTACTGGGGCACAACCGACACACCAGAAACCCAAACAAATCGAGGACTCCTACCTCATCTTTAGGGTAGCTACCCCTAGAGAGAAACCATTCCCAAACTCGAGGTCTTCCACTTTACGTATTAGTATTTTTATAAAGTAATCACATATAACACACATTACACATTTATTCTTATTTACATACCTATTCATTTTTTCCTTTATTTCTAATTATCCAAGTCAACCATATTGTCAACGGTATAAAACAAAGTCCAAGTCAATACTAAGGTCAATCTGGCAAAAGTCTAAGGCCATCCTATATCTAGTTATTCACATTTGGGCGTACTAGGCCGAAAATAACCAAAATGCTCCTAAGGCTAATAATTATCAGATTATCAACCATTTAAATACTAAATTCATTTTATTTATTAATCTGTCGTGAAAAGGCTAAAACAAAATAATCTAATTATTTATTATACAATTTAAATCATCAGTCATGTCAAAAGACCATTTTGCCCTTACATAGATTTCTACATATGAAACCCTATCATATACTTTTGAAACGTACAAAACACACGATCACAAAATCAATAACAGATAATACATGTTATACATGATTTTTCAGGATAAATATCATGATACACAAAAATGACTAAATTGCCCCTAGGGCACACATTCATAATAATTATTCCACAATTATATCTAAACATGCTAAACTAATAATTAAATACATAATTATCATACCAAATATTTTTCCATCATTAGAATCATTTTTAAATCATAATTTTGATACAAATATTTTATATCAGATAACATGCTCATTTTTATCCGTTTTCATAATAATAATAATTAACACATAATTATATCAAAATAAATCATGCTAAACATATTTCATACACCAAAAATCCTTATGTGCTATCACGCAATATTTAACATTTTAGTAAGGTATAACGGTTACCTGAATTCCAGCAAAAACGTAAAATTAGCGGTATCCACTAAAATTTATTAGGTCCTGCAAATTAAACTTTCGTACCTAAAAATAATATCACAAATATCAATTTAATATCAATCAGATAGAATATTAATTATAGTATAAAAATATTTATTTTTCTAGAAATTACTAAAATACCCTTACAATTAATATGGTACCAAAATTTTAACAAACCTCCACGCAACTCATGCTGCATGCAGTGTGAGTCACGCACGAAAGGAAGGTATGTTGGCTGGGCGAGAGGGTTGGCCGGGCTGCGAGGCAAGGGGAAGGAGAGGGTGGCAGAGCTGGTGGTCGGCGGAGCTGGTGGCTAGTCTGTGGTGGATGGTGGCTTTTTGGCTGCGGAAAGGAGGCTGGGCTGCGACGGGCGGTGGGTGCTGCTCGACGTGGTTTAGCCGAGAGAAAATAGGAGGGGGGTTATTGGTGGTGTTGCAGCTTCTAGGGCTACTAGATGATGCAGGTGGATGCTGGTGGGCTGGCGGGAGAGTGGTGCTGCTGGGCGACTGGCTGCGACGGGGGAGGGCGATGGGTTGCTACGGGTGGAGGTGGCTGCGAGTAGCTAGGTTCTGCGACAGGGTTGTATGGCTACTGGTGCAGGATGAAGGTGGTGGTTGGTGCTACTGGGAGAAGGAGAAAGAAGAGGAGGCAGGGTGGCTGGGGTGGTGCTGGTTGGTCGGGAAGTGCAGGGCTACAACGGGGTGCACGATAGGGGGAGTAAGGGTTGTTTGGTGTGGGAGGGCTTAAGAAAATAGGAGGGTTGCGGTGGTGTGTGTCGAAAGAAATAGGAGGGAGCTGGGAGAGGAACAGTGGGTTGGCTGTGTGCATCGTGTGTATGTATACAAGGCTTGGTTATTATTATTTTTTTTTTTTTGCCGAAAGTGTGTGCGGGAAATGGGGGGCTGTTTGGGGTAGAGTGTGCGAGGGTGTGTGGCATGTACATGTATGTATAAATGCATAAGGTAGATTAAAGGTAGAAAATGAGGGAGACAAGACAGAGATGGGATAGCAAATGGCAGAGGAGAGAGAGAAAATATACACACACACACACACATATATATATCTTATTTTAAATTTAGTTTGGATAAATTAAAATATCAGATAGAAAAATAATCCAATCTGAGATAGATTTAAATAAAATGAAAAAGACAAACATAATCGGGAATAAATTTTAGAAATTTATTTCGGGCTATGAGTCGCGGTTATTATTAAAATAATTCAGATAAGATTTAACGACAAAAACTAGGGTTAAAATAAATAATCGGTTTCTATCAACTTTTTAGCCTGATTATTTTTATATCTAAGTTGTCGTAATAATAATAATAATAATAATAATAATAATAATAATAATAATAATAATAGTAGTAGTAGTAGTAGTAATAATAATAATAATAATAATAATAATAATAATAATACGTTTAATACTAAACCTCCTAAATTAATAATTATGACTAATCACACGTAATTATTAATTTTAATTAGAGTTTCCTAAAAATGAGGTATTACAAAAATACCCCTCATAGTTGCTAAAATTACCACATTACCCTTTATGTTAGTTAAACTACCAAATTACCATTCATACTAATTAAAATTACTAAACTTCACTTTAAGTTAGTTAAATTACCAAATTAACCATTATACTTATTAAGATTACCAAATTGTCTTTTTGGTTTGTTAAATTACCATATTACCCTTCATACTTATTAAAATTACCATATTGCCCTTCTAGTTCGTTAAATTATCAAATTCTAATTCATACTTGTTAAAATTACTAATTTACCCCCTTTTGTGCCAAATTACCAAAATACACTTCTTACTTTCTAAATTACATTTTTACTCCTTTTACTTATAAAATTACCAAGTTACCCTTCTTATATGCCAAATTACTAAAATACCCTTATTCCTTATTAATTTACCATTTTACCTCTTATGTTTATAAAATTACCAAGTTACCTCTTTTATGCCAAATTACTAAAATACCCTTATTACTTATTAAACTATCACATCATCCATGTTTATTCATATAAATTACCAATTTTCCCTTCTTATGATAAATTTACTAAAATACCCTTACTCTATAAAACATTAATACCCGTGGCCTATGTGCATCATCTAACACCACCAACTATTATTACTTTTTATTAATTCCCATTATCACATACTATACATACTTATTTTAGCCACACCTTTTATACAAGAAAAATATTACTATAATGCCCCTAGAGTTCATATTGATTTTATCTCTACTACGACGACCATATTTGCTTATATAACAAGTGCATGTATCTTATATCAACATTAATAAAAAAGTTTCCTTTCTTATCTTCTATGCATAACACATAATATAACATGCTTTTCATTTCAACTACCAACACGTACTACAAATCATAATATTCTTAACATTATATAACATGCACAAAAACATATTTACAACTCTAATTTCCTAGCATACGTATATCCACACATTTTTGTAGAGTATAATGGTTACCTTACTTCTAGTAATAATTAAACCTTATTGGTACCCCAGCTAAAAGTTTAAGGTTTGATTAGAAAATTTTGTACCTAAAAATAATATCAAAACTAGCATATTAGTAGTAAAAAAAATGAAAGAATAAAATTTTATTAAAAAGCTTAATAAATACACATAAATGGTAACTATGTTTATACCTCAATAATGGATAGGTTTTGCAGCAAAACTCATGCTGCATACACAAAAGGAAGGGGAAATGAGGGATGAAGGGGAGAGATAGGAGAAGGGGAAGGGGTTGGTTTAGGTGAGGGTTTGGGGCTTTGGTTGGGGTTTCTAGAGGGGAGTGAGTGTGGTGGGAGGGTGCAAGGAGGGTGGCGGAGTGTAGTTGGTGGTCAAGGGTTAGAGATTTGTGGCTTAGGGTAGAAAGGGTGGCAAGGATAATGGTAGTACGGTTGGAAAATTAGGGAGAAGGAAGGAAAAAGAAGGGAAGAAAGGAGGGGGTTGTAGGGGATATCTTGGTCGGCTGAGGTAAGTGGGTGGTATAGGAGGTGTCAGGGAGTTGAGGGGTGGCTGTGGTGGCAGTGGAAGAGGGGAGACGACGGTGAAAGGTGGTGGTGTAGGGTGGAGATCAAGGAAAGAAAAGAGAAAGGAAAGGAAGGGTGGTTGTAGGGGGTGAGTGGTGGTTGTTAGGTGGTGTAGGGAGGTAGCAAGAGGTCCAAGGGATTAATGTGGCATTTGGTTGGGTAGTAGAGGTGGCGTTTGAGGGTGGTGACACAAAAATAGGGAGACAAGATGAGAAGGAAAAAAATAAAAGGAGAATTTCTACATGGTGGAAAGAAGGGATTCAATGGAGAAGAGGATAGGGTAGAGGAGAAAGAAATTAGGAGAACAGAAGGACAAGGGAAATGAGGGTAGGCATGACTCAATTAGGGTGGCTATAGGATGTAGGGGGTCGGGGAAGATGGTAGGGAGAAAGAGAGGAGGAATAGGAGAGAAAAGAGGCATGTGAGAGGGGTTGTTCTTGGTAAAAAAAATGGAAGGGAAAGGGAAAAGGGAGAGAGGGAGAGAGTAGGGTTACAATGGTAGGGCTGTAGGGGAAGGCTTTGGGCGTTTACAGGCATGGGCGCATTTCATTTGACGATTAAATAAGGAAGGAGAAGGGAAGAAGAAGAAGAAGAAGAAGAAGAAGAAGAAGAAGAAGAAGAAGAAGAAGAAGAAGAAGAAGAAGAAGAAGAAGAAGAAGAAGAAGAAGAAGAAGAAGAAGAAGAAGAAGAAGAAGAAGAAGAAGAAGAAGAAGAAGAAGAAGAAGAAGAAGAATAAAGGAAATAAGGTAGGTGGGTCAGTCGGGGGAGAAATAAGGAGAGTAGACTGGCTAGCCTACAAGGGAGGAGGAGGAAGGAAGGGCTATTGGGCTGGCACAACCGGGGGAAGAAAGAATAAGAAAATAATAAAGAGAGGTACTGAGTTGGATAATGAAGTAGGGAGAGAAGGAAGAGGAGGGGCCCAAACCAATGAGGGAAGAGGAAGGCCAGATAGCCCAAAGGAGGAAGAAAGGAAGGAAAAGGAGAAAGGAGGAAAAAAGGAAGGAAATAGGAGAAAGAAAAAAGAAAAGGAATTAAAAAAGAGGGAAATAAAAATAAAATAATTTTTGGAATAAGGGTATTACATTATTTAAATGGATAAATTAATTTAATAAATTAATTTATTTAAAATTTTAGATATTAATTTAAAATGATAATTTTAATAAAATATGGGTTAAGAAAATTATTTAAATAAGATGAGCATAATAAAATAACAAAATACTTATTTTAATTTATTAAATAATCATATCCATTTTTATAAACCAAAAGTCTAAAACTAATTAATTTAATAGTTTTAAGAAAAACTAAATTATCCCAAATATGGATTAATTATTAAACTTTAGGGTTTAAAATTTTGGGATATTACATTAGCACAATACCGTTGCCCTAAAACCTAGTGACACTAATGTACACCTGGTCATGTTAGCATTACAAGGCAACACAATACCTTTAGGCCTCCTAGGTCACTAAATCCTTAAGTATCAACACCTCATAAAAATTATAAAGAACTAATGAGATTAGACATAGGGTCCTACTACGATAAAATGAAACAACAACAAAACTCTAATCAAGGGTTACACCTTGTCCTTAGGGTAGCTACGCCTACGGATCTATCAAATACCAAATTCAAGGTCTTCCACTTTAAGTATTAACATTTTATGAAGTGATGAAAAATATCACATACTTCATAACAACTCCTATTTATATCAGTAAGTCAAACGTAAGTATTAACTATTTAAGAGCATATCGTCATAGTATCCTACATTTCACAACACTTGCATATAAGAAAACCATAGTATGATTCTAGATCAAAATATAAGTAGTTGGTTGGGGTTGATCTTACAAAAATTGTAATTGAGTTTATAGATTTCTCTTATCAAATAACTTCCCCATTTATTAATTTATTAAAAAATTATTACTAATAATGAATTGAATAGAATCAAATAAAAATTGCAAAAATAAATTAATAATAATAATTGGATAATAGAGGTCAAAATACATATTTAATATAGGGATATCAACTAATCATTGAATAATATTGCTATGTTGTATTTTTAATGTTAACCAATAAAAGCTCCAACACATCCCCTTCCTAGCATCCTCTTATGTAAATAAACAAAGGTTTACTTAATGTTTATTGTCTAGCCAATTAATTGTAATACCCACAAATTTCAAAACCTATAACATAATAATTAATCATCATTTGTGATAATTTAATATTTAAACTATTAATTTAATTATTTTGTGGACTTAAAATTTTTAAAAATGGATATGATTATCTAATAAATTAAAATAAATATTTTGTTATTTTATCATATCATTTTATTTAAATAATTTTCCAATCCCATAATATTATCCTTTGAAATTAATATCTTAAATTTTAAATATATTAATTTATTAAATTAATGTATCCATCTAAATAATTAAATACCCTAATTTTAAAAATTATTTTATTTTTTTATTTTTCCATTTCCCCTTTTTTCCTTTTTCCTTTTCCTTTTTTTCCTTCTCCTTTTCCTTTACTTTTCCTTCCTTTTTCCTTTTTCTTCTTTTCTTCCTCCTTTGCGCCGTCCAACCCTCATCTTTCTTCGCTTTCCCTTACTGGCTTGCTAGACCCCTCCTCGTCCTTCTCCCTTTTTCGCCCATCCAAGCCTTTCCTTTTTTTTTTCTTTTTCTTCCTTCTGTCCACCTCAATTAGGCCAACCCAACCTCCCCCTTCCTTCCTCCTTCTCCCTCGCATGTGGGCTGGCTTGTCTCCCTTCTTTTCTCCCCGCCCGACTGGCATACTCCCCTTTCAACTTCTTCTTCTTGCTTTTCTTCCTTCTCCCCTACATGGAACCAAACAACTCCCATGTCTGCACCTACCTATAGCCCTTCCCCTCTGCACCTACCATTGCAGCCCTATTCTCTCCCTCTCTCTCCTATCCCTTTCCTTTCCATTTCTAACCAAACTTCCCCCTACATAGCCCCTCTCACATGCCACTTTCTCCCCTTTTCTTCCTTCCTTCTCCCTTCCATCCTTCCCTAACCTACAACACCTACCCCCTACAGCCACCTACCCTACACAAGCCATACCTGTCTTTCTCTCCCTCTTCTTTTTCTCCTTCTCCTCTACCTATTTCCTTTCCTCAAGCTCCCTCATTTCCCCTATAGAACCTCTATTTTTTTTCCTTTATTTCCTTCTTCTTTCCTCCCTTATTTTTTTTTACCACCCTCAACCGTCACCTCTACCGCCTATCCAACCACACTAACCCCTGGCCTCCCTTACTTCCTCCCTACATCACCCAACAGCCACCACTCACCCCCTACAACCACCTTTCTCTTCCCTTTTCTTTCCTTCTCCTTCTCAGCCTCCTCCCTACACACTACCCTTGGGTCACTGTCCCCCTTCTTTCTCCTCCAACAAAGCTACCCCTCAATTCCCTAACACCTCCTCTACCACCCCTTACCTCAATCAACCAAGATCTCCCCTACAACCCCTCCTTTATTCCCTTTGTTTTCCTTCCTTCTTTCTTCTTCTTCTCACTTTCTTGCACCCAATTTATAACTCTTACCACTTCCATCTCTGCCTCCCTGAATAGTAGATCTCTGACCCTTGACCACCACCTACACTCTACCACCATTCTTGTAACCAGCCACCACCCTCACTCCCCTCCATAAGCCCTCAACCAAAGCCATAAACCCTCACCTAAACCAACCCCTTCCCCTTCTCCCAACTCTTCTCTTCATCCCACTTCTCCCCTTCACATCGTGTATGTAGCTCACGTTGCCATGCAGCTTGAGTTTGCTGCACATTATAAGCCTACTTAACACAAACTTTTTAGGTATAAATATAGTTAGTAGTAGCATGTATTTAACAAAAATTTTGGTATAAATTCATTATTTTAAATATGCTAGTTTATGTATTATTCCTAAGTATTAATTTTTACTAATCAAAGCTTAACTCTTTACCGAGGTACTGGTAAAGTTTATTTATTGCTGGAAATAAGGTAAAAATTATACCCCTACTAAAATTTATAAATATACATGTGCTAGCATATTATGGTTTTTGAATATGTTTGTGTGCATATTATGTGGTGTTAAGTATATCGTGATTTGTAGCATATGTTGGAAGTTGGAATGAGAAGTAGGTTATTTTGTACCATGTGTAGAAATGATGGTTAAGGAAGGAACCTTATTTTTAATAATAATGTTAGATGCATATATATGTCATAATAAGCTAATATGGCTATTTGTAGTAGAGATAATGTTAATATGAGCCCTAGGGGCATTTTAGTAATTTCTCTTGTACCAAAGGTATGACCTAAATAAGTATATATATGGTAGGTGCTAATGAGTATTAATAATAAATAAGAATATTTGGTGGTGTTAGATGATGTATATAGACCATGGATGTTAATATTTTATGTGGTAAAGTTATTTTAGTAAATTTGGCATGAGAAATGAAAATTGGTAATTTATATGAATACAGGGGGTAATATGGTAATTTAAAAGTAAGAAGGGTATTTTGGTAATTTTGGCATAAATGGGATAACTTGGTAATTTTATGAGTAAAAAGGTAATTTGGTAAATTATTAAATAAGAAGGGTATGTTTGTAATTTTGGCATAAAAGGGGTAACTTGGTATTTTTTTTAACATAAGGGGTAATGTGGTAAATTAATAAGTAAGAGGAGTATTTTGGTAATTTTTTCATAAAAGGGGTAACTTTGTAATTTTATGAATAAAAGGGATAAAATGGTAATTTAATAAGAGGGGTATTTTAGCAATTTAGCATAAAGGAGGGGTAACTTGATAATTATATAATTATGAGGGGTAACTTGGTAATTATACAAGTATGAGGGGTAATTTTTTAATTTAATAAGTATAAGGGGTCAAGTTGGTAATATAATAATTATGAAGGGTAATTTGGTAATTTAATAAATATGAAGTTTATTTTGGTTATTATATAAGTATGAGAGGTAATAGGTAATCCGATAAGTAGAAAGGGGTAACTAAGTAACTTTACAAATAAGAGGGGTATTTTTGTAATATTATAAGTATGAAGGGGTAAATTAGTAAGCTACATATAACATGGCAATGGATTTAATAAGCCTCCATAATAAGATATAATGGTTATTATAAGGGTTTATGGCCTTAGTATCACTTGTTTAAGTATAACTATGTATATTATAAGGATAAGGGTATTTCGATAAATCGGTGAATATCATAAGGATAATGCATGGCATAGGGTTGAATGGGTGATTAAGGGATTGATAGGATGTTTATTTCATAATCATGTAAAAGGTACCTTAGTTATTAACTATGTATGAAAATGTGTGCTGGATGTGCTAGAAGTACATGTTAGGGTTTATGCATTCATTGATCCCTTGGTATAGAGTACTTGATTCTATGACTAGTATTTAATTATGATATGATAACTTATTATGGCATGTGAATAAATGGAGATGAATTTTTTAATGAAAATAAAGGATGAGGAAGACTTAGCCTTAGGGGCATTTAGGTTATTTTGACCTAAGGTTCCAAAATATAAGAATTATAATCTAGGATGGCCTCGGTAGACTATTTAAGTTAACATAGATAATAATATGAATAAGGATTACTTAATAATAATGGAAACAAATGAAAATGATTAAGTTTGTTATTGATGTAATTCTTAGGGTCACCTTAATAAAGACACTAATAATTAAAGTGGAAAACCTTGAGATCGGGAATGGTGGTTCTTTAGGGGTCACTACACTAAAGACATGGTGTTTCCGACCATTATTCTGGATTTTTTTAGAGTTCCTTAGTGCCCCAACTAGGCTCTACATCTTACTCTATCTACCTCTATGGACCTATTTAGTAGGTATGCATACTTATGGATTAGGTGTCCTTATCGATAAGGTATTATGTGTCCTTATGCACATGTACGAGTAAGGTACCTTTGCATTCTTGGGTTGATAGTTGGAGGGTAGTATGTTGCTTGTATATGCCACTATGACCAATGTACCTTTATATCTCTAGTTTTCTGATCACTCCCTTGAGTTAAATAAATATTAAATGGAAAAATACTAATCATTTAAAGTGAAGATTATTGAGCTGGGCTAAAATGGATTATATCATTTGTACCGGTCCACCAGTTATAATACTGGCTAGGAGCATTTTGCCCTGGAGGTTGTACATGTGTAGTAGCTAGGAGCATTTCACCTTAGAGGTTGTATCTGTGTATCGGTCCACCAGTTATAATACAGGCTAGGTGCGTGTTTCGCTAGAGTATAATCCTTTCCACCTGCTTTAATAGTAGGGGATCCTGAGCTTAGTAAACCAAACCTTAGATGATAACAAATTATGAAAAAGGTAATAATCACTTATAGTGGAATACCATGTGAGTCAAGGCTAGACTGATCCACTGGCGAGAATAGTGGCTGGTAGCATTTTTCCCTAGAGGTTGTACATGTGTACTAGCTAGGAGCAATTCACCTTGGAGGTTGTATATGTGTATCAGTCCACCAGTTATAATAGTAGCCAGGTGCGTGTTGCCCTAGAGTGTAATCCTTTCCACTAGCTATAATAGTATGTGATCCCAAGCTTAGTAAACCAAACCTTAGATGATAATAAATCATGGAAAAGGTAATAATCACTTATAGTGAAACACCATATGAGTCAGGGATAGACCCATCCACTGGTGAGAATAGTGGCCAGGAGCCCTTTGCCTTGGAGACCAATCCATCGACGAATAATAGTGGCCAAGTGTGTTCTACCCTGGAGTGTATTTTCGATCAACCGGCTATAATAATGGGGTTCTTGTACTCATATTGATATAATTCGAGAGATGATGTTGAATAATGTTTAATTAATGGCTTAAGACTAAACAATGTTGAGTTGACCTTTATGATCTATTGATATAATCTAATTACAACCTTGGTGTCTATCACTATTGGTAAGTGATGAAAAAGTTGATTAGGGCATCTACCATATGATTTCTTAAATCTTTTCCAATATTCATGTGAAGACTCTCCCCTATCCTACCTAATACCATATATTTATTTTTCTAAAATTTGTAGCCTTAGGTAATGGAAAGTAATTTATATAAATTATTTTTACATGTGAACCCATGTGTTAATAGATCTAGTAGGTAAATCATATAGCCACTCCCTAATAGCATCAATTAACGTAAAATGGAAAGCTTTTCATTATGGTTGATTTATGCTAACCCTTATTGCTTTCATACCATAAAATGTTATATAAAATTCCTTAAGAAGTTTATTTGGATTAATAAGCAACATAATGAAGAAGAACTAGCATCTTGAAAACCTATAAAAATAGGAAGTGCACATACTAGTCGATATATAATTTTACAATCATCCTATTCATTAGGATAGTTCATATAAAGAAGATCACAATTTAAAGTAGGAGCTACAAGCTACTTCAAAGTTTGGTTTGCCACTAGTTCTTCAAAGACATCCTCTAAATCTCCTTCTATTTCCTCCTCAAACAACAAAGATCTATCACTCAAGGGGAATTAAATAGCACAAACATAATCCAATAACATTTGATTTATATTTGTTAAAGGAGAAATTAAAGTAGATTCTATGGGTTGAATTGCCAAATTTCTATCTTTGATTGCAAATGCTCTAAGGTGTGAGTTCATATCAGAAAGAGAAACATATGAAAAGTTACTCACAATTGGAGAAGAGATATAAAAAGAAAAATAAATTAAAATGATAAAAAAAAAATTAGAATTAATGTTGTCAATGCCCAATAATGATGTCAAATTTTTGTATTATATTAAAGAAACTCCAAATTAAAATCTAAATACACAAATAAATCGTTAGTGAGTAGGGGTCAATCTGACAAAAATATTAATTTAATTCATTAATTTCCATTATCAAATAAACTTCCTTCATTGTTAATTGATTAAAAAATAATTACTAATAATGGAAAGAATAAAATAACAATTAAGAAAATAACATGATTTTTATAATAAGAGTTAGAGGATATATTTTCCATTGGGATGTCAAGCAACCAGCAAATAATATGGATGTCATATTTTTATGTGTATGTTCGAGGGGTAGAAACATCATTTTACTCAGATCATTATTTTAATTACTATAATGATGCCAATTTATATCTCAAATTTAATCTGTATGTTTAGTATGCAATTGAGAATTTGTTAGATGTAAATGGTTTTTATCTATGTGTTTAACATGATAAGATCATGCATAGCTTTTGCCATGTCCTAAAATAATTACTTTTATTATGAGTTACACTTTATTATACTTTAGCCTTTACATGAGAAAGTAATGTCATTTGTGAATAAAATATTTCTAATTGTGAATAATTGGACTGGGTTTGCTTTGGCTATCTTACGTTAACTTTGAGTTGAGCATTAATTTTAATATTGATAATTGACCTTAGGGTTAACCCTTGAATAAATGGTTAAAAAGGAATGAATGATTTGAGTTAATATGATTGTTCACACTAATATAACATTTAACCTTAAGCCATGATGTTATTATATATAGTAACTCCTAAGACCCTTGGTTGATTGGCTTGTTATTGTGGACCTTAGTGTCCTTGAGGAATCATAACAATGACTTGAATAAAATAGTAATCACTTAAAGTGTAAGACTTCAGGATTGGAAAGGGATCTTGTTACTTAATAGGCCACCAAGTGCATAATTAGACATTTAGGTCAAAGGATTCATCTACTCACATAAGGAATGATAAATGCTGTAGAGAGTATGCATACTTAAGGACTTGATTGTTGAGGTTTATTCTATGTGACTTTAGGTATTTGGCTTCTATAGGGTAATGTCAAGAAGCTAGTGGTTTTTTCATAAAACTTGATGTTGCACAGCTTCTCAAATGTGATGTTAGGAAGTTAGTGATTTGATTTGATTGGATTGTTAATTGATTCATGGTGATCATTTGTTAGATTATAGAATTATATTCCTCTTATGAAGTTAAAATTTAGTTTGAATTGAAATTAAAATTTTTGGGTCACTGAGAGCTCTTTTAATAATTGTATTAGGGTTTTCCTTAGTAATTGATGAGTTGCATTCAAACCTAAGTTATTGTTGGTATTGTTAGGGTTTTGTTGGTTATCTCCATTCTAGAATTATGAAAGAATTTATATTCTCTAATGATGTGAACTTATATGATTATTATTTTAAGAATGTTTCTCCTTATTGTATGTATATGTGTAGTTTAAGCATGTTATCTCTTCAAAAGCATTGTAATTTACTCAATATAAGGAAATCATATTGATATTGCCTTCATAGATGATTATGTATAGGCTATGGAAGGGCACACAGCTTACAAGCATGGCGAGGATCAACAAGAGGAGATTATTTTGGATAAATGGGTCATTAGGTCAAAAAGTTAAGGAAAACTAGGGTCACACCTTTGAGTGCTAGCTTCTATAGTCTATTTTCCCATTATGACTCATATGTCTTATGCTATTTTTTTAGCTTATTATATGGAGGTTTTATTATCTATAAACCTTTATTTATATTATTATCTCTTCTTTCCACTATTATGTTCTTTTAAGCTGACCTTTTTTAGCCTTCTCACTTGGTATAAGGAAGGTAAGGAGACTTGAGTTATGATACGTGTGGTGGTAATAACTAATATTTTGTGATTATGCTTCCAAAAATTTAAAATTTTAATTAGTAAAAATGATGGTGTTACAAGTTGGTATTAATGCTTTTAGTTTTTAAATCCTTCATTCTTTTTTCAAAAACTTATGTTCTAAAATGTTTTGGAACCTAGTTTAACCTTGTGAGGATGTTTGGTTTGGGTCAGAGTTTTACCTTGTGTGGTAGAGTTTTTTTGGTTGTTAGCCTTTAAATGTTGCTACATACTTTTCTTTCTTATAGGTGGCCTTTGATTGTGCTTATTAGGGTTGTAACCATTATCCTTCATTATTTTAGTTTCTATAGAACTATGGCTTAGAGCACTCATTTTGCACACATGGAGTAGTTGCTCTTTATCATTGTTGAGAAATTAGGTAAACAACTATTGCTATAGTATCAGGTACCTATATAAGCTAAGCACTACCTTATAGTGTTATGGCTACATCACCCACTAGTGTTTGAGAGTGTTGATGATAGTACAAGAGTGTTTTAAATACAATGTGGAGAAGATATTCAATGGTAATCAAACTACCTAGCTGAAAAGAAGGTGGATGTTTGATAGTTCTACATGAGGGATGATGTAGATGATTGGCGTAGAGGGTAAAAGATTCAAGTTACATAGCTAGTGTTGACTTGAGAGTGCTTATTGGCGTCTTTGAGGGTACACTATTACACTATACACATTTGTTGTGCAAATCATGTTGGGTTTCTAACCATTTAATAAGGTAGTATATTTTTGAGTGGGAAGATGATTCCTCATTTCTTGAAGCATGTAACTATCATACGTCAAATTTAACCTAACCCAAAATTATGGTGTGCAGTATTTTGACGTTTGAATTTTAACTAAGTATTTAAAGCACAATATAACATTGTTTTGATTCCTAAAAATGTTATAGGAGTTTAAGTGTATAATTTTAATTATATGAGAAATACAGAGGTTCTGTGTTTCTTAACATGGATTGCGTTTCCCACTAAAAACTCTAATGTGATTTTTTAGGCAAAAGTCGAGAGTAAGTAAATAAATATGGGGGTCCCATATTTCCTAAACATAGATTGTGTTTTTTCTTTATTTCCAAAAGATTCTGTTTTCCCCAAAAAGGTTTTATATTCTATAAAAGGAGACATGACAAAACCCTAGTTATCAAAGTCATGCGACCCAACTTCTTCTTCTTCTCCATAAAATTCTCCATTCAAAGAGAATTATAGATTTGTATAGTTAATTGATTGATTAGTTTAATCATCCTGTAATTACACAAGAGCACAAATAAATGTCTTTGATTTTTCCTTAATTATTTATTTTTGTGATTTAATCCTCAATTATTCATAATCTTGTTAATTTTAATTTTGGTTTGGATCTTTTCAATCAACACTATTATACAATAATTTGGTATCAGAGTTGAATTATTGAAAATATGTGGTAATTAGTATGGGTATGAGATTCAATATTAAGAAGTTTAATGGATCCATTAATTTTAGATTATGGAAATTGAATATGCAGGTTATTCTAAATCATAAAAGATTGGAGAAAGCATTATGTAGTCATTAAAACAAGCCAGGTTTAATGATAGATGAGATATTTGAAGAAATATATCTAAAAGCCCTCTCTAACATATAATTGTGTTTATCGAATGAGGTATTGCAGTAAGTGGTAAAGGAATCAACATCGACCACCATTTGATTGAATCTTTAGTCATTGTATATGATAAAATTAGTAGCAAATTAGCTACTATTGAAGAGTCGGCTTCATGACCTGAATTTAGGTGAGGGTTTATATTTGAAAAGTCATTTTTATGAATATGAATCTATATTTATGGATTTGTATAATGTAGATGTTAAATTAAATGATGAAGAATTGGCTATTATGTTGTTATATTCTTTACCCTCAAGCTTTTAGCATTTTTGTCAGACTATTTTATATGTGAATGATGAGTTAGTCCTTAAGGATGTGAAATGTGCCCTGTTACAATGGAAGTTGATTGATAGTTAGTTGATTAATAGTGATAATTCCATAAACTCAAATATTAAGAGATTGGTAGCCAGGGGGAGGATACATGAGGGGGAATCTGGTGAAAAGAATATGTCTAAATCTAAGTTAAAGAGTTAGTAGAAGAATGTGACATGCCATGTTTTTCGCATGAAAGGCCATAACAAGAGATAATATCCTAATAGGAAATCAACATATACTTCTAATGTTGTATTTGATGAGTGCGATGCTGCCATAGCTGAGGGCAATGGTGATGGTGATGGTGATGTACCGACTAACATAGGTGAACATAAAAAATTGGTTAATCGATATATTATGGATTTTGGGTGCTACTACATGTTTGTCCCAATAAAAGCCGGTTCCACACATATGAAACTATTTGAGGTGTAGTTGTTGTCTTAGGAAATGGTGCTTCATGGATAGTAACTGGGATTAGGACTATGCGAGTGAGTATGTATGATGGTGTGGTTAGGTTACTATCTGGTTTTCATCATGTTCTTAACATGACCAAGAGCTTTATTTCATTGTGTTCCTTAGGTAGCAAAGGTTATAGGTAAGTCATTAAGAATGCCACATTAAGGCTTGTTGAAGGGGTTGTGGTGGTGATTGTTGGCAAGCAAGTTAAGACATTATATGAGCTTGTTGGTACAACTATTGAACGTGTAGTTGGGACAACATTGAGAATGTCTAACTCAGATTTTGCTAGCCTTGATTTGATGGGACTAAAACATGGGAGTTTCATTGGCATGATAGGTGGGTCCTTGTGTGGTGACCTAGTTACATCTAGATCTATTACCTTCTGTGATTCTAAATTCCTTCTTGACAAGAAGGTGGAGCAGGGTGCTTTAAACGAGATGGAGATTGTTGTTGGTCTAGATGGTATAGTTTTGTTTTGGCAAGAAGGAATGTATATAGTAGGTGAAGCAAGTGGGCATTACTTTTGGTAGATCTGGTTATACATTATATACTGTGAGTAGAATTAGTATGTAGGAGCTAGTGTTAGACTCAAAGGTTAGTTTGGGTGTTGATTCTACCTTATGGTATTTTGTTGGTGTTACTGGAGGGATATGGTCACTTTGGCGTACTCAAACATTTGTATATAATGTTTCAATAGTTATTCTTTTGTTGTGTGTCTATTTTTGCTTACCATGGCAAAATAAGTGTCTAAGGAGAACAAGTTGAAGACTTTAGATGTGGAAAAATCCAAAGTACTTGTGGTAGCTTGCTTAGTCACTAGTTCATACTATGTAGTAGTGAGGATGTATGACGGTGTGGTCAAGACACTGTCTAATCTAAGACATTTTCCAGAGATGAGCAAGAAACTCATATCTTTAAGTTTTTTGGATTAAAAGTGTTTTATTGAGGATGGTACCTAAGAGTTACAAAAGGGACTTTGGTGGTAATGAAGGGGAAGTGGGTTGGGACACTATAGGAATTAGTGGCTTCTAGTATAATGGGGACAACTATTATGAAATAGCCAAGGTTATTAGACTTAGATGTTATGAGACTTTGGCACATGAGTGTCAAGGGTATAACTAAGCTCTCTATGAGTGGTTTGCTGGATGGATAAAATACAAATACTATGGAATTTTGTGATCACTATATGTTTAGCAAGTAGAATAGGGTTAGCTTTTCTACATCTAACTATAATACGAGAGGGCCTCTTGAGAATATCCATTTAGATTTGTAGGGTCCAGCTAGAGTGGTCTCCAGAGATGGTTTATGGTACTTTCTCTCATTTATTAATGACTTCTCTAGAAAGTTTAGGGTTTATTTCTTAAAGCATAAGAATGATGTGTTTGGTGTTTTCAAAATGCATAACTAAAATACCATTAATCTCGTATTATTTCAATATATGGAAAAGGATATGGTATAATCTAGAGGATTGAGAAATTTTAGATAAATCCTTGTGGTTTCTTAGATTAATCTATTAGTACATGTATGAATACCTACATGTTTATAATATTAACCCAAGCACGATACATTCTGCTTTGTCTAAGTTATGTATGATAGTATATTCTGATGTATCCCTACCTTTATGTATATGAAACAAGCATAACGCATGTTAACGATATTCATGTCTGATGGAATTTGTATTGCATACTTATGTTACCATTGAGGAAGAAAATTGGCCTACTTAGTGCGTAGCTTACTAATGCGCCCGCTTACTCGGTCACCATTCATGTGCAGGTTTTAGGGATGTCCAGTGGACGACATTCCTCAATTGGGTTTAGGCTTAAGCTAGTGGACATCTAGAGATTTTTTAGGGTCTGTGGGAAACTGGGTTTTGGTTTAGGGGTCATACCCTCATATTATTTAATGTAGCTCATAATTTTAACTTTTATATTCCCCTATTAATTTGGTCAAGAACTGATGAGGTCCTCGATGTAACTAATATTTTAAATATTATGTAAATTAAATTCATGCACTCTATTGGTTTTAAATTGATTTGTTAATTTTAGCCTTGAATCTGATATAGGGAAGGTAGTAGACATCTATCCTATTTTAAGTATGGTGGTAACACCCCATTTTTGTTAGGAGTATTTTTAGCTTCAACATTGTTTTAAATGAAATTTTTTTTGTATTAAAAAATGGGGGTGTTATAGGTTGGTATCAAAGCTTTTGTTAATGAATTTCCACTTTTAAGAATTATTAAGTTGACACCACATGTTGGTATCAGAGCATTCTTGCAAACACGCATTGCTTTTGAAATTAATTTAGTTGATACCCTAGTTTTATTGGATCATTTTCTTAAAATCGTGTCATTTTTAATGATTTTACGGTAACACCCTATGATGTTATTTACAAGCCCTTTTCCTTTGATTTTTTTGGCAAGTTTAAGTATTTTTAAATCCATAATGTTTGTGAGTGAGAGTGGGATTGGGAATATGCCATAGATACCTTTATGATGATTGTTGTGGGAGTCCTAGTACTTGCTAGACTAAATTCCATCCCTAATTACTTTTATTTTTTAGAAATTGATGGCCACTAACCGCTTCTACAAGCACATTGGAACCTTTATGCAGATTGTCAAAGCCTACATAGAGGGCCAAATCCGAACACCGCCATCACCACTGGGGCCTGTAATTGTACTAGTCTTAAAAGATTAACTCATGAGGGCTAGGTGTCATCACCCACCAATCTTTGAAGGCTAGGACGACACTAACATCATGGAGAGGTGGGCCTGGAACATAGAGAAGACCTCCACCACTTTTATTTGCCCTAGAGATAAGAGGGTTAATATGGCGATGTATTACTTGATAGGAAAGGTAGATGCATGGTAGAGGAGCGTCCAACATAGGGGTGGAGAACCTATGGGAAGAGGACCATTCTTGGAGCTAATATGAGCCCCTTTTTACCCAAATCACCTCCTTATGAAGTACAATGCATACATGGCTCTTTGACAAGAAGGTATGTCTATTGAGGAGTACTACACTTGATTCATGGACTTAGTCTAATTCACCCCAAAAGTGGAGGGCAATGAGGTGTTGCAAATCCACCATTTTAAGATCGAGATGGGGATATGATATTAGGAGCTTTTTGTGAGAGTTACTCAGCCAGATATGATGGGGATGTACAAGCAGGTGTGGAGGCATCCGGAGTCATTTAGACTTGGACTGCTTAGTTGGGGAGCAAGAAAAAGTTTGAACATTAAGATCATCTTAGCGACAGGAAGAAGGCTTTTTTTGGGAGGTAGCTTGCTTCCTAGATATGGTTAGAGCATGGGTTTATTACCCAAAGTTGGAGGGTTATCTATAGGTCATAGTGAGAAGAGGACTATCACTATAATCAATACAATATAGATCACTCAGGGGTAGACTGTGGAGGCAATAAGGTGGCATGCCATGGATGTGGCATGCTAGGGCACAGAGAGTATAAGTGCCAAGTTGGTAGTGGTAGCATCCAGAGGAGCCAATCTAGAGCTCTAGAGTACTGGATCTATCTAGCTGCTACAGTAATAGACTCGAAGATTTTTACCATCACAAGGTAGCACCACTAGTTGAGCTTGTCAGCATGGAGGTTTAAGGTCTCAACCTTTCTAGAAAGGGAAAGGATGAGCTAGTGCCATGGGAGTTCCATCAAATAGATGCCTGAACATGATGAGTTAGGCAGAAGTAGAACGTCCCCAAAACCCTAACCATTCAACTATTATCCTTCTTAATCTATCATCAAAAAATCATTATCATAATATCTAAACATTAACTAACCCATATTACCACCCAAATCATAACTCAATAATCCTATACACATCAATTTTGGTATCAAAGCATAGGTTTTGGTCTAGTTTGACATACAAGACCCAAATCCAATTTTTTCTCCAAAATTCTCTAAAGAACACATTCCTACCTAAATATTATTTTAGGAACTCATCAAGGAGGTGTCAAGATTCAAGCTTTTGATTGATTTTTGGAGGATTTTTTTGTGGTACACCATTTGGTTGGTGCAAGGAAGACATGGCAAGCCAAGAAGAGAATTTAAGAGATGTTATCAAGGTGTTGGTGGAGGACATTGAGGATGTAAATTTGTGTATAGGTAAGATGGAAGCCTCACAAGCACAAGGATATCATATCTAAAATCAAAATAAAAGAGGTTAAGAAGAAGAAGATCATATAAGGAGACCACATGACTGAATGGAATAAGGAAAAGAAGAGAGTATATGGAATTATGGATGACCCCAAGATAATTCAAGGAGATCATATGATGATGTAGAAAGGGGATTAGATTTGATCTACCTGATTTTGAACGTAATCTTGATCCATATTAATTTTTTGAATGGTTGCAAAATGTTGAATCTATTTTTGAATATAAAAAGCTTGATGATGAGAAAAGATGCAAAATTGTCATATTGAAGTTTAAGAAATTTGCTAAAGTCTTGTTTGATAATTTAAAGAGGAGGAGGGACAAAGAAGGAAAACCAAAAATAACATCATTAAAAATAAAATTTGTGCCTAGAGAATATGAGCAAGAAAAATTCATAAAGATGACTAATATGAGGTAATGATTGCTTGGAGTTAAAGAGTATGTTAGACAGTTTGCAGATTAACTCTTATTTGTGATGTTTAAGAATGAGAAGAGAAATGATGTTCTAGGTTTATTGGAGGTCTAAATATGAGTATTAAAGAGAAGGTGGAGGTGTATCCTTATGAGTCATTTGAAGACTTAGCAAAACTAGCAATCAAATTTGAGAAGCAATTGATTAGAACAAAACGGTCAATTAATTCCACCAATACACCATACGGCTCAACTTTCAAGGGGATGTTGAATTCATCAACTTCTCAAGCCACAAATCAAGGCAATAATAAGAGGTTCAATTATGATGAGAAGGGAAAAGATAAAGGTGGCTAACAAGGTGAATAAGCAACACTTAAAGTGTAGAGGCTATGGTTGCTATGCTAGGGATCTCAAATTAAAAGGAATTGATTTTTAGAGAGATATCAACCATGGGGTTTGTGATGAAGAAAATGAAGAATTTTATGAAGACCTTGAAGAAGGAATTGATAGTCTGGACGATGCTATGGAAGATGGACAAATTGATTGTAATGTAATACAAAGTGTTCTTTAAGTGCAACAACAACCTCAACCTACTCAAAGGGAGAAGATTTTGAAAGCCAAGTGTAGAGTTGGAGAAAAAGTGTATGAAGTCAGAATTTAGAGTGGCTCATGTACTAATGTTGCTAGTAAAAGAATGGTGAGCAAGCCCAAATTGGAGACCATGGATCATCCACGTCCATATTTACTTCAATAGCTCAACAAGGACAAAGGTTTAAGGGTAATCAAATAAGATCTTATCTCTTTTAAATTTGAAAATTATTTTAATGATGTTTTATGCGATATTCTACCTATGGATAATTATCATATTTTATTGGGGAGACCTTAGTAATTCGATAGGAAGGTTACACATGATCAAGTTCTTTAATGAGTATGAGGTGTGAAAAGGTAAAAAAGAATTTTAGGGTCAAGCCTAATATATATGTGGGGCGCCCAATTTTGAGGATTGAAGAGCAAGAGGGAGATGAATGTTTGAAGAAAAATGAAGGAGTAGTTGATTATTATGAAATGTGAGACGATAGAAGCTATTAAGGAGGAGAAAGTATGCGATATATTAGTGGTGAAGGAAGTCCAACAAGGGGGGAAATTTAGTATGGATCCAAAGTTACAACAAGTGTTGAGGGAGTATGCAGATGCTTTTCCTAAATGAGTTGCCATCTTGATTACCTCTTCGAGAGGCATTGAGCATGCCATTAATCTTATGCGTGGAATTCTATTGCCAAGTAAGCCAACTTAAATATGCAATCTAGAATATTCTATAGATTTGCAAAGGTAAGTGTAAGAGTTGTTGGATAGAGGCTATATTCATGAGAGTTTGAGTCCCTGTAGTGTTCCAACTTTATTGGTTCCTAAGAAGGATGGTGCGTGGAGGATGTGCATTGACTCTAGAACTATTAACAATGTCACAATCAAATTTGGAGATTCTATGCCAAGATTAGATGATATGCTAGATGAGTTTCATGGATCAAATGTGTTTTCTAAGCTCGACCTTAGGAGTGGCTGCCATTAAATGAGAATAAAGGATGAGGCGAATGGAATATGGCTTTCAAGACTGAGTATGGGTTGTATAAGTGGTTGGTGATGCCATTTGGGATATGTAATGTACTAAGTTCATTCATGAGATTCATGACCTAGGTAATTAGACCATTCCTTAGAGTTTTTGTTATCATTTACCTTGATGGTATTTTGGTATATAGCAAGAGTAATTTCAAGCACATGCATCATTTAAAGGCATTATTTGATAAGCTTAGGGAGGTGAAACTTTATGGTAAAATGGAGAAGTGTAAACTTAAGATGGAATGTGAGGTTTTGTTGGCCAATAATGTAAAAGGGAGTGCAAGCTATAGCTGCTAGGTATGTTACATGTCAAAGAAGCAAGAGTGTCTTTCACAAAGGATTGTATATACCTTTACCTATACCTACTCAACCATGGGGAGGTGTTAGTATGGATTTTATTTTGGGATTGTCTAGAGCACAAAGTGGAAAAGATTCTATTATGGTTACGGTGGATCAATTTTCCAAGATGGTTCATTTTAATCCATGCCACCAATCTAATGCTGCTACTCATATTGTAGATTTGTATTTCAAGAAGATCTTAAGAATGTATGGGATTCAAAGGAGTATTATTTCGAATAGACATGTGGAGTTCCAAAGTTATTTTTGAAAGACATTATGGCATATGCTAAAAATGAAGCTTTTATTTAGTACGTTGATGCAGGAGAAAACACTTAAGAATTAGCTTTCATAATTATGGAACCAGTTGTTCTTCATTTAGAAATTATTTCTCGCAAATTTGAAGACCAACAGATGGGTTCCATTACTTGAAACATAACAAACAAGCAATTAAGTATCTATGTGCATATGCATGGCATGCATGTCATCCATAGAAGGAGTGACCACGTGTATGGGGAGCATCTTTGAAGAATTTTTTAGCATTATTAAGTAATTTAGCTAATTTATTAATTAAGTAGTAAAGTTGGATAATAAAGTTAGCATAAAGGTAACATAATATCTTTTAACTTAGAACCTTTTGAATTATGCTTTTAGCTAGTGGTAGAAAGGTTAAAAAGCTTCTATGAGTTTCAAGCATAGACATTGAGAATTGATTTGAAGATTGAAGATCAATATTGAAGTTGAATACAAGTGAATTTTATGTGAGTTAAATTTAAGTTAATCGAATATATATGAATGATTTAGCTTGAAAGTTTTAATCTCTTTATTTGTATGAATTAGAGATTAATTCATATCATTTTCTACTCTCCAAAACCCATATTTTTCCATCCATAATTTTCATCAAAAAATCACTCCATTTTGAGCATAATTGAAGCCCTAATTCAGTATATACAACCAAAACCCTAAACCATCCATTCAAAACCCTAACCTTTTCATACAAACCAAACATCACCTTAATCATCCTATTTGAATCAAACCCTAAACCTAACCCTAAAACATGACTTCAACCTTCATCTAAACCCTAACCTTTAAAGCTTAACATCATCAATACACCATTGTCAAATGCAGATAACAATTACCACAAACCATACGTATCATCACCATTAGTAATCCATCACCTTCAAACTATATCTATTTCTTTTTTGAATCATCGCCACCCTCTTTTCCTCCTAATGGGATATGATCAACCCTAATTTACCATCACTGACCCTTATCCTATTTATTATCATCACAATCAAAGCATAATCTCATCAATTTGTGAAATCCACCCTCCTACACACATCATATGTCACATCATCCTCAAATAGATGGTCAAACCAATTTTACTAATAGAATGTTGGGTACTTTTATAAGGGGATTAGTGAGTAAGATTGTTGGGGATTGGGATATTAAGTTAGCACATATGAGTTTTCTTACAATCGTATTCCTTCAACTATAACAGGCTCTAGTATATTTGAGATAGTTTATAGTATTAATCCATACATGTTGGTTTATATGGTATCATTGAAGAAAGATGAAATGTCAAAAAACTAATCAAAAAATCAAGCACAACATTGAGAAGCCAAATGAATCATATAAGGTAAGAGTAAATAAGCATAGGAGTCACCATGTATTTCAATCGGGAAATTTTGTATGGTAGCACAAGGAGAGGTTTCCTAATCTAAGGAAAAATAAGTTATCAAGGGTAGAAAATCATTTTAAAATAATTCAAAAATTTGGAGAGAGTGCTTATGAGCTATATTTACCCGATTCATATGGTGGGGTATCGAGAACATTCAATGTCAGAGAAATTAGACCTTACTACGGAGATGCAAATTTAAGGGCAAATTCATGTCAACAAGGGGAGAATTATGGAAGAGAAAATAATCAAGACCTAGCATTTATTATTATGGAGCCTAATTTCATTTACCTAGAGAGGCTATCCTACAAATTCAAAGATAAACAGATGACTACATTGCTACTTATAGATAAAACTTACAAAAGAAGTCACTAAATATAGAGGTGTGTGCATGGCATGCATACGATGCATGATAAAAAAAATTCCTTAATTGGTGTATTTTTAGTCTTTATTTAGTGTGTTATTTACTTATTTATTTTGTTAATTACCCTATTATGATTGGCTAGTGCATAAAGGAGCTTTTTAAGGGGGGTTCTATCTTATTCTATCATATTGGGTTTATCTTATAAGATGTGCTTGGAGTGGGGAACAAGATATTGTATGGGGCTTATGAAATACCCCAAATTTTTAATTCTATAAATTATGGCCAATTAAGGATTTATTAGTGAAATTGATTAAATAAATGATTTTATTAAAATTAAGAGAGTTAATTGGGGTAAATCAATGGGAAAATAATAAAGATTTTATTTAGGGAAAAATTAGGGTATTCTACTAATTAACATGAAAGTTAAGGAAATTTATCCAAAATAGGCAAATTAATCTAAAACAAAAGAATTTAATTATTATCATAATAAGTATTATTAATTTTAAATAAAAAAAATATAATACTACCAAATATCCAAAATACCTAACCCACATATTTTTCCCTTTCTTTTTATTTTCTTTTATTTCTTTTTCTTCCTCTTTTTCCCTTTTTCTCTTCTTCCTCTCTTTCCCTTTTCTTTTTTTTTTCTTCCCCCACTCAACTTGGGCCAGTCCGTCGCACAACCCAGCTTCCCTGCGTAGCCTAGGCCCGCGTCGTTCCCCCTTTCTTTTTTCTTTCTTTCCCCAAACGGTCCGGTTCTTTTTTCTTTTCTTCTTTTTCTCCCTGAGCCGCCAGGCCCCGAGCCCTTCTTCTTCCCCGAGGTGTGGCGACGACTGAGGAGCTGTAACCCGGCACTTCTCCAGCCACCATCGCTACCACCGTCCTCCCTTTCCTCTCCCATCGCTTTCTCTCACTAATTCAGCCCCAACCGACCCTTTTCCCCTCTCCCAAGAACCTTTCCCTTTCCCTTTCCCTCTTCCCTCGAGCTTGTTGCCCCTGCCATGGCAGTGCCGCCTCGACTGCCACCACAGGCGGCATGCCTGGCACCTGCACTCTCTTGTCTTCTTCCCCTTGTCATTGCCCACCTCAATCGATCTATAAATACCTAATGAGCATCCTTAATTTGGGTTTTGATTTCGAAACCCAGAAATCCACCATTCTTGCCGCCGCCCCATTAGACGAGTCGTCCACCACCGTCGCTTATCGCCGACGGCCAAAACACCCCCAGAACCGACCTTTGCACCACCCTCTACCTAACTAGACCCTCCTTGCCCCTTGATTTGCCCTGCACAAGCCACCCCGGCCGTGCAAAACCGCCAACCCAATCAACATACTTTCACCCCTCACCGCCCTTCGCACCACCCCCGTCGCTGATTCCACCGCCACCAACTCCACCCCTATCCTCCAAAACAACTAGGGGACCCTCCTCTACCTTCCCCTACACCCATCTTTCCCTACCTCCCTCTCCTTCTACTCTCTCCATCTTCCACCACCTTAAGCCGCCGCACCAACTGTCGTGCGCCGCCACTCCCAGCTGCACCATCACCTTCATTCCACCCCTCTTCACCTGCTGCACCTTCCACCACCTCAAACACCCCTCCACTCCTTCTCTATTAGCCTACATGTCCATCTTTTCCCTCTCTCTCTCTCCTCCACTGCCGCCGCCGTCGCCGCCATGCGCCGCCGCCGATTCCACCACTAACATTAGGTGGTGCTCCAACTTTCCCAGCCCCTAAACTATTTTCTATAAGTATTAATAATTTTATTTAATATTAGTAGTATTATTCTTATTATTATTAGTTTTGTATTATCATTGTTATTATTATTACTATTACCATTATTAATATTATCATTATGTATCACTCTTATTACCTAACCTAATTTTAGAATTTTTATAATTAGGGTATACTATTTAAAAGGCTATAACTTTAGCATTAAAATGGTTATCTTTATTATTATTAGTATTATTATTATTGTTATTGTTATTATTAGTAGTAGTATTATTTCTATTACTACTACTAATACTATTATCATTGTTATTATTATTAACAACTTTAGTGTTAATATAGTTATCCCTATCATCATCATCATCATCATCATCATTATTATTATTATTACTTAACCTAAATTTATGATTTTCCTAACCAATAATAATATCATCATCATCATCATCATTATTATTATTATTATTATTATTATTACTATTGTTATTAGTATTATTATTATTATTATTATTATCTTGTTAATATTGTTAATACTAACTTTATCTATTATCACTTTATTATTAATATAAATATTTGGACCCTTATATTATTATTATTATTTTGGTTACTGTATTATTGTTATTGTCATTATTATTACTATACTTAACATTATTATTATTATCATTATTATTTTTATTATTATTACTATTATTATCATCATTATTATTTTTATTATTATTACTATTATTATCATCATTATTATTTTTATTATTATTACTATTATTATTATCATTATTAATTTATTATTATTGTTATTATTATTGTTATTATTATTATTATTATTGTCATTATTATTATTATTGTTGTTGTTGTTGTTGTTGTTGTTGTTGTTGTTGTTGTTGTTGTTGTTGTTGTTGTTGTTTTTGTTGTCGTTGTTGTTGTTGGCATTGTTAATAATATTACTATTATTTTTATTATTATTAATGTTATTGAAACCGAAATTGGCATGTTACCCTTTTGTTACTATAGAAGAAGAATACCCAACCTTAGTATTATTACTATTATTATTATTCAAACCTTGCTAATATAGTTCCTTATGCCTTTGTTACTAACATTATTACTATGATATCATTATTAGTTATTACTAGTACTATTGTTATTATTTTGTTAATATTATTATGATAAAAACATTCGAACCCTTATATTATTATTATTCCAAATATTACTAATATCATTATTATCTTTAATAATATTAGTACCTTGTTAGTAATACTAATATTATATTATTATCTTATCCCTAAAACCATTATTAGCCTTAGCCTTAAAAATAATAGGGATTCTATTTCTAGGAGCATTGGTATTACTATTATTATTATTATTATTATTTTAACAAGTATTAGTACTATCATTAGAAAAAATAAAGCTGTTAGGTTTTATGATATAAATATAGTTATGAATAATAACATAAGTATATTTTGACTAGTAATAACGAGTAGGCTAACTTGATGGTAAAAACCCTAGTTTTCACTTATAAAACTCCACGTAATAATAACAACCCTAATCTTAGACTAAAATAAGAAATAATAGTATTTTTGGGTAGAAGGAAACTAATCATTAGTCTTACCCTCTTATAGGTGAATCGAGCCAAAGCCCTAAAGAGTCGTAGGAGCGTGCTCCAAGCCCGGCGTCGCTTTAGGTAAGGATATAGCTAAGGCCCTTGTGTGTTGTGTGACTTTTATGCCTTGGATGCTATATTTATATATCATGCTATGTCATGTATCGTATGATTATCATTAACTCGTCTTATGTGTAGCACAACTTGGAGTTGAGCTATGTTGTGTGTTCCTCATGGCATGAGCATAATTTGTATATATGGTAATTATGATGTGATATGATATGACTCTCTAGGACATGCATGCTAGGATGATTATCAATATGATATGGGAATGAAAGGATAAAAAGAGAGAAAATTGGAAGTGAGTTTACTAAGGGGGATATGAGGTTGACCAAAATACCTCATGATCCATGAGAGGAAATTAAAGAGGAAGGGATGATCAAAATGAATGAGAGATGGGAAACATACATGGGAATTTTAACATTTGCATGGAGACTTTGGGTGTTTGCATGGGATGGATAAATCTTGCATGGGGGTGATCCTCACGTGAGAAAAGTTGATTTAGGGTGTAAATAAGCTAATGGGAGAGTTGTGGAATGATTAGAGACTTGGGATGAAAAATAGTACGTAGGTTGGTGTAAGGGTGTATAAGGGATCCGATTAGGGTTTTGGGAGAAAGTAGTAATCTGGAAAGTGCAAGAGTAAAAATGATTCGAGGAGAGTGGAGTACGGGTTAAGAGTGATAATTTACTTTATAAGGGATGAGTATGGGTTCCATGGGAGAGAAGGGATTTTGGATGAAAAGAGATAGGTTACTTGTGGGAGAAGAAAGGTACTAGGGTTTGAAGTGGCCAACTAGGGTTTTTTAGGTCACATGCGAAATCAAGAGGTGAAGTGATAAGTTTTGAGATTGGACCTAATTGAGATAAGAAGTGGAATGATAAATGAAGTAACAGTAGTGTAAGTGAGAGAAAGTGGGCCACATAGGTCCAATTAGGGTTTTCAAGGGAAAAACCTAGAGGGTGATAGTAGGTGGGGTTGATGTCATGAAGTGTTGGGCCCTAACCCACACCCGTAGAGTCGGGTTTTTCATTATGTGTAAGCGTAAGGGGGAATGGATGACAGAGTGTGATAAGGGGCGCATAAGTCTCAAGATATGGGACGGGCCCCTTTGAGAGGATAGCGATAGAATGTTGGAGGCATGCATGTCAAGGGTGAAATGCTCATCGAATAATACACGAATAAGACATTATCCATTTAAAGAGAAATATTGTTGAGCCGAGCCCAGACCAGTCCACTGGCAAATAATAGTGGCCAGGAGCCGGGGTGCCCTACATGATCGATCCACCGGCGAATAATAGTGGCCAGAAGCATTTTGCCCTGCATGACTGGTCCACCAGCGAATAATAGTGACCAGGAGCATTATGCCCTGCATGACCGGTCCACTGGCTATAATAGTGGGTTCCCACACTCACATGAATAGATAAAGACTATGATGTGAATCGACTATATTCACTAAAGGTCTAAAGAATGAGTTTAATTGGCTCGTGGCCGGCCTTTATCATCTGTATTACCGCATGCTGCTTATGTGATTATGCCATGTATGCTATGTGTATGATTTGTATGTTTGGCCTTAGCACATCTGTTACCTTACTCAGTACGTACCGTACTGATCACCCGTTTCATGGGTGCTGCTCATTCCCACGAGCATAAGACCCGTCTGAGTTTGTGCAGGTAGGGGAAGACGTCTTTGATGCCTATGACACCTACGAGGCATCGGGCGGGGCCAAGAGCTGAACCTAAACTTGGCTTGGGGGTCGAGAGTGATTGGTCGGACTCTATCTTACCTTTGCGACGTATCATTTTACTCTATCGTACTGTGTTGATGTATTTGAAAAACTTATTTAACTACTCTTTTGGTTATAATCCTAAACTACATTCTGATTTCTGTATGACTTGTGTTTTATTAATGACTTGTGTTTTTATTAATGACTTTTGGTTGATGTTGAACTTGTTTAGCCTTAGCACTTAGTACTGGAACGGTAGGAGTGAACCAATCCGGTACTAAATGTGGCGGTAATGCCCCCGAGTTTACGGTTTTATCTCTTCGCTTCCGCTAAACCCTTTTAATTAAATGAAATCTTTCAGTAGTAAATTTGGGGGTGTTACAGATTATTACCTTAGATTTTTATTCCTAATTAATTATCATTATCTTGTAATATTTAGGAGGTGAAAATAGGCTATAAAAGTCTTAGAGTTACACATTGGTATGCATAACCAAATTGAATAATATATTAGTAATTCCTTATTTGAATTCTATGTAAGTTCCTCTCAATTATAATCAATTATGTATGAGTGATTATTATTAAAGTCATTAATCTCTTTGTCTTCGTGAATTATAGGTTAAGTACTATCCCCACACCCATCTATATCCCTAATGGTCACTTTTATCATACATATATCATCTTCAACCTATTCTTCTTACTTAATTCTACATATTTTATTTCTAACTCCTTGATAATAAATATATTATTATTTCAAATTCATCATCTACAAATAATATTCGAAGTCTCTTCATCAAATCATCATCATCTCAATCATCCATCATCATTATCTTCATCCCAAAACCAAACCCTAATCATAAACCCTAACCTATGAACCAGATCACCCCAAAACCCTAACCATTAGACCATTATCCATATTAATCTATAATCACCAAATCATTATCATCATATCCAAATCCTAACTGACCTATATTACCACCTAAATCATAATTCCATGAAAATATGCACATCAAACATTAATCCTAAAGTTAAGACCTAAATCTTGCCCTTGGAATAAAATGAGGAATAATTAGAGATAATTGATGGAGCTAGATTTACTTAGGATAACTCATAAAATGAGTATCCATGATCAGATTTGTTATGATTTTGACTCTATGATATGAAATGGATAATTAATGAGGCTTTCACCTTAAGTAACCTTGATAGGTTATATGAATAATATAGGGTAGTTTTGTGGTTATGGTTGGGCTAATGTGATGTGTTGGACCTATGGCGCATAAAATGGGTTTGAATAAGACACTAATCACTTAAAGAAATAAATTATGAAGCATCATATAATTATACATTATCTAATCCTTGACTAGCTACTTGGAGTTAGTCTGTCATCGGTTGTTTCTATTTTTTACCTTCAGGTGGGATCTAAGTTGATTTTGGTGCCTTTCCTACTATAGACACTGATGATATACTAAGGAGTATCGATACTATAGGGTCAGGTCATCTAGATGGCTTATTTGGCTTTGGTTAAGCTTTATTTCCATTGGTGGTTACTTAACATATTCCCTTCAATTATTGGTTTAACTTCCATTAGTATTGAAAGACATGAGGGAATCCAACCCATTACCCTAAGATAATTAGCGATGTAACATGCTACTGAAAAATGGAAAATGATTAAATGGAATGGACCTTGGAGTAAAATCAAGTGGTATCTTTCCTAATGTGCTAACATGTACACATTTATGTTGTTCTCATTATCAGTTTTATGATATGCATGATCATTTATGAACACCATGCTTGTAATGTATATTTCTTTTTGTTATAATGTATGAACATGCAGATGTGTTTATAATATGAGTAGTATATCTATATGACCTTATGTGCACCATATAACCTCAATGTTAAGATAACTTAGCGTACTAAGTACGCTAGTATTGATGTACCCATTTAATCGATAACTTGCTTAATCCCACAAGTAGAAGACATTATGTAGGTAGTTATGGGCATCCACTAGATGGCCATATTTCTTGTTGGGGTTATGACATCGAGAGCTAGACATTCCATTGTATTATCTCTTTGTAGGGTCCTCAAATACTAAGACCTTAGTTATAGATGTTTCTTTTCATTTTATCTCCTTTGTATTTCATACTATTTTAGACTTTTGTGGCCTTGGCTATAAAACTTAAACATTCATGCATTTTATGATATTGTATACTCTATTTTTTTGGATATTTAACCTTATATGTACATAATACACATGAGGGGGTGTCTATCTTATGTTATATATGGTTGTAACACTCAGCTTTTCATAGGTGAAATTTCTGTAATTCAGCTTCCTTAAATATTTTAAAATTAAATTTTTTGGTGGTGAAAAATGATGGCATTATAAGTTGGTATCAAAGAGTTTTAGTTTTCAAACTCCTAGAGTTTTAGTTCTAAAACTCCTAAAGTTTTGTTTGAATTTAGAGTTTCAAAATTATTAACTATTCTCTAAGTCTTAAATTTTTTGCCTAAGTGCTATCAAACATGAAATAGTCTGCGTGTGAGAGTAGGGTTGGAAATGTATTATTACTCCTTGAGTAATATTTTGTTTGATTATTATGTAGCCCTTAATTCTTGGTTATCTTGTTACTTATGATTATCTTGATTTTTAGGGATTAGTGGTTACTAATCACCATTTTGAGTACATTCAGGTATTTAGAGATTAGTGATGCTTATGTGGAGGGCTAGATTCAAGCTCCACAACTAATGTTTTATCTATAATACCTACACTAGCTTTAAAGGACTATCTTAAGAGAGTCAGATACCACCATCCACCAATCTTTGAGGGTTAAAAGGAACCTGATGTCATGGAGAGGTGAATCCTATACATGGAGAAAATTTTCATAGCTTCTGGTTACCTAATTGACAATAGGGTTGATATGGTGGTATACCACTTAAGGGGTCAAGCGGATACTTAGAATAAGAGTTTCAAATGTAGGACTGGAGAGCCTATTTCTTAAGGACCTTTATTAGAGATGATGTAAGAAATTTTATACCCCAATCACCTCCATGTGAGTATCTAAAACAAGTTTATAGTGCTCCAATAGGGGGAGCATGACCATAGAGGAGTATTACACCTAGTGTGTGAATCTTATTCATTTTACCTTAGAGGTTGAGGCTAGTGAGGCAGCTTAAGTTCACTATTTCATGTTGGGTCTAAAAATTAGATACCAACATATACTATTTAGACTTTCCTTTCCCAATATGGTCACTATCTATGAGCAAGCATTGAAGGCTTCTAGCATGATCTAGGTTAGAGGTGCTCAATTAAGGGAGTAGAGGAAGTCTGAGGGATGTTGAAGCCCTAGTAGTGATAAGAAGGATTATTCCTAAGGCATCATACCATTAGGTTATATTATATTAGTGGTTTCAGCACCCTAATTGAGAGACTTATGTGGAGGTTATCTTGAGGAGAGTCACTACCATTTCAAGTGTTGCAAAGTCGACCACCCAAGAGTGGATTTGTTATGCAATAAGATGTCTTATTATGGTTGTGGTATGCTAGGGAACTAGTTTTCTAAGTGTTGTTTAGGGGTAGTAGTGTTCAAATGGGACAATCTCAAGCTCATAACACTAGATAAACTAAGTAGGAGCCAACTTCAAGAGTTTATCAATCACTAGCTAATGTCACCAATCATTCTAGTTAGTAAAAGAATCCAAACCTCCATACCTTTCAGCTTAGTAAAGGACCACACAGTGTTACTAGAGAACCCTCAGATGATCACCTAGATATTATTAGTCAGTCTAATTGAGTAATTAACATCATAGTGCATGTAAGGAAACAATTCTAACCTTGAAACATGTGAATAGCAATTATCATATTCTAACTCTAATGATGTGTGTATATTTCTATGCTATTTATAACAACCCTAACTAACATATAATGATACTCATGGGATATTTATCATGGAATTTACATCATAATGTTATAGGGTTACAAACCCTAAACAAACCTTAAACATTCATACATCAATCATTTAACATATTACTCATGTATCAAACTTAACACCAATCATACATACCATTTATTTAGCATCTTATCATCTTAACATGCATGGAATAATACTTTAAAAGTATAAAACCCTAGTATGATTCTAAATATAAGATATAATAACATGCTCACGCATAATTTCTACTGCCTTATGAGTGATTGGATTTACCTAAATCCAATCTACACAAAATGTATAAAAGACTACCCTCTTTAGGATCCTCATGGATTACCTAAGAAATTAACACCTGATAACATATGTATTAGGATTTAATACAACATAATAATAACCTAAAATTAACCAAACCAAGCCAAAAATGAAGTAACAAAATAAACAAGGTAGCAAGAACATCAACACAACTAACGAAATAAGAAAAGAAAAAAGGGTGGAAGATGCCAAAGAAAGAAGGTGAGAAACAACAATTTAGTCATTGCTAGGGGGTTCTTCGATGTTTTTGGCTAAAGCTAAGGACAGAGGAACTAAATACAACAAGGTGGTGGTGTTTGATACAAATGGGTAAATGGAAAGATGATGGCTTCTATGGATTTATGAGTAGCTTGGGGAAGGGCTTTAGTGGTGATGGTAATTGGTTGGGAAGTGGCTTTGGTGTTTTTGGCCAAATTAAGGTGATGGATATCTATGGTGGTGGACATTGCTATAGGGGAGGGAGTAGCGGTGGCATGTGTTGCTAGATAAAAATTAGTGAAGATGAAGTGAACCACATAGAGAATGATGGAGAAATGAAGATGTTTTCCTTGATTAATGGAGCTCAAGAGGAAGAAAGAAGAACACAAACCAAGGCTTCATTTGGATGGTAATACATGATTAAAAATTGAGAGGAGGAATGGCTTACATGGATGCTGGCATGAAGGGTAGAGTTGAGCAAGACATAGGAGAGGGAAACATGTATGGGAACAAGGTGTGAGGTAGTCGTGCGGGGGTATAGCATGGAAAATATTACGTCGGGGTAGAGGGAGTAAGGTAAGGTCAAAATACAATATAGGGTAGGGGTAATAATATAGGAAGACTAATAAGGGTAAAAACATTCAGTTACTAAGATTACTTGATATTAGTTAAAGCCTAAACTAGAATTAAATTTTATAACATAATTCCTGCCAAATATTAACCTAACCAACTTTATATCTAATATATCATAATAATACACATATTAATAATATATTTAATAAAAAAACACCCTACAATAATTATTATAACTGATTACACATAATTACTTGTTTATAATTAGGGTTTCTATAAACTAGGTATTACATTACAACCCCCTTATTAGAGACTTCATCCCTGAAGTCAAACAAAATAAAACTAACTCATTACAACCTCAGGTGGTTCTCAAACAAAGCTTCTATGAGATGAGGGTCACTAACCTTAATCAAGCACAGTACTAACACATAAGCATGAGAAGAACAAACATCAATCAATCACACATATGCATGCAATATCAACAAGGGGATTCAAATAATGAAATGCATAAGGGCATACTGATGGTGGTTTCTACATATCCACAAGTGTGTCCATCACTGACTATATTCAAACAGCCAACCATTGGACCTCCTTGGATACCTCCAGTGCTTCAAGTCTACCCTACACTACTCTACTGATAGAGGTGAGGAGTATATCCACCTACACTCTAACTACTAGCCATCATTTGAGCCAATAGGAAACACCACGGTTAATAGGTGGTCCTACTGCCATATTACATCTAACAGTGCTACATGCCAACTCTAGAAAAATAACACACAAAACCTTTGCGGCCCATCATGGAACACCTGTTATACCTAGGAAATCCTTGCTTGGGTGGTTCTCTCTACATATTTTTCAATGATAGTGTCTTGGGGGTCAATTATTCCCAAATCACATTCTCAAAAATTGTGAAGACTAATTACCACTTCCACTAAGGGACTTCTTCACCCCTAGAATCTATCCTAGGGCACAAGCCCTCTCATACACTATGAGTACATCAATCATGACATCTCTTCCAAATAGCTCCTAGATATGCAGATCCAAACCCTACTCAAAACAATAAGAAACCATCTCCTCACTACCTAATATCTCTAGCACAGAGATAAGAAGCTCAGAGAACATGCTAAAATAATCCTTAACTAACATGTTGCCTTATTGAAGGGTCAAAAAGTTGACAAGATTTGCAAAACGCACATGTAAAGGGTAGTAGCATGCTCTCAAGGCTTCCAAGAAACCTTCCCAAGTGTCTATTGGCTCAACAAATCAAAGATAGTATCCTCTCCACCATACATATGACTTTCGTCATGGGTAAAATGTACCAACATCCACCTTCTTTCCACCTGAGCAGTTAGAAGCCCTAAAGATCTTCTCTATCTCATTAATCAATCTCTTTGTCACTTTCATACCCTCAAATCCCTCAAACATAGATTGGTGATGAAACCTAACCTCTCTAAGCCAATTCTCAACATGAGTAGGTGTTAGAGGTGGAGGTTGAGGTTGCGGTTGTGGATGCAACTCTACCACTCTCTCCGCTACTGCAACAAGCAAACCCTCCATATGCATGAGATTAAAGTTTTGAGCCATAGAGCTAAAGGTAAAAGCATATAGGATTACAACCCTAGTGAACACAATCAAAGGCCACCTATAAGAAGGATAAGCACCTCACATCATTTAAAGGCCAAAAACAAAACACTAACATTTATCACAAAGGTTGCACAAGAAATGTACCCTATGAGTTGAAAAGGAAGTACTTGCATCCATATCATAATGGATGGTCATACGGAATTCATGATTACAAAAATTGTAACAATAGTAACTAGAGACCCAACAAGAAAAAGGAAACCCAAATATTTTATTGATTTGCATTTGTATCTTTTGATTAATTTTTTTAAGTGGTAAAACCTAATTATATAAGTAAGTTTTGATAAAAATTTATTTGTTTTCTATTATTTTATGTTTGAATTAGTTTTATCTAACTTAGTCTTATTATTTTCAAACCTGACCTAAGTATGTGTGTTAGTCGATTCTAAAGCTAGGGTTTTCTTTTTTTTATGTTAGAATATCTTGGATGCAAGGTAAACCTCTTAAACTCCTAGTTAATAGAATTCTCTATGTTGATGTGTATTATTCCATATTTTGGTTATGCTTAGAACATACTAGGTTTTGGTAACAAGGTATGTAATTTATGTGTCTATACCATATGGCTATCTTTTGGTGTGGTATCGTATAGTTCTTCACATGTGAATCATGATTCTTCATAGATGTATTTTATAAGTTGTTATGTTATGTAAGCCATACAAATATACTATGACATATTCTTTTGATATCATGTTTGTTAACGTGAATGTAAGAGGCTGATTTTTGACATATGTGATATTTCTAAGAACATTTATGATTATGATATATATGGTGGAATATGTAATCATGGATATATAGTATGAATAATTTATGTGATAATTGAAATAAATGAGTTACGAGAATTATGCTATAAGTCACATTAGTGGTCACTGTTGGTGGTTTCGGCTCACCTATGTAAATTTTTTATAGGTCACATTAGTGGTCATAGCTAGTGGTTGTATATAGCCGACCTTAAGTAGCCTTAGGATGGCCTTCAAAGTAGGGTTATGTAGTAGATTCCCTTCATGCAATTTCATATATGTTGCATCGGTATTACGACAGTGAGGTCCCTCTTTCTACTCTATAGGTGACCTACGGACCCTATAAGGGGTATAGATACTTAATTGTTAGGGTGCCCTAGGTGGTTTTGTAGGTTATAGCCGTAGAGCTATAGGTCAGAGTGTTTTCCATAGCCATAGAGATATATGCGATATGTTATTATCGGTTCCTTAGCCATCATGCCCAAGATGTGGATAATATTATATTTTGGATATGTATAATATTATGTTTTGGATGTGAAAAATACTATGTATTGTAAATGGATAATAAAATAATTTGAATAAGTGAACCAAGTGAATTGTGATATAATATACAAGGAAATGGGTAATAATGTGAATTAGCATGCAAGTTTGGTGAAATTTATCGCATAACTTTGATGCTATAGCATGTTCTTCTTTGATTTCATGCTTTGTTAAGATTTTATGTTTTCTATGAGACATGCATTGATCTTGGATCATATTCTCCTATTAATCTTGTTAATCCATATATAGTGTTTTTTTGTTTCTCTGATATTTTATGAGAGCATGTTTCATATTAAGATTATATATATGTGTGTGAATCTATATGTGTATGATATTGCTATGATTTGGGTTATTTACTCAGTACCTCATCATACTGATAATATGCATGTTTAGATGTTTTTAAGCAAGTGTTTTGGTTTAATTCAGATGTAATTTAGACTTGGGTTGAGAGTTAGAGCTACTCAAAGCTTTATCCCTCAAGTACACTATTAATTATTTGTAAATATTTTGGAAGTTGTATTGAAAATTTTAAGTTGGTGTTGTAAACAGCCATTTATAATTATCTTGTTTGATTTAGATTTTGGAACATAGGTTTTGATTCTATAGGGCTTTTTTGCGGATTTTATCAACCAGGATTTTTTTATTTGGTTTCTATTATAAGACTTATTAAATAGGTTTTAACCTTATACCTATCATGAGATAGATGGTGGAACTATCTCATGATGGGTGTGGCGGTAGCACTACTAATTTACTGTGTTTGCTTCTACACTACATTATTTTTAAATGAGATGTTTTAGGAGTAAAAATTGGGGTGCTACATAAATGGTATGTATGATTGTTGTAAGTTAAGTTCCATACATAAGCAATATGTTATATGATTTACATATGCATATCTAGGGTTTTATTAGGATTTGTAATTTTGTCAAGTTATAATTTCAATACCATGCTAAGTGCTCCATATAACACCCCAAATTTTTATAACCTAAAATTTAAATGTTTAACCTTTTATCTAGAAAAAATTCATCTTTAATTGTTTTTGTGAACCTTTTACTTAAAAAAATGAATAAAATTATTTAATAAATTAATAAAATTATTTTATTATTTTATCATACTCTTTTATTTATATAAACTCTAAACCCATAATTTTACCAAAATTATTTTCTTAAATTAATACCTAAATTTTTGGATAAATTAATATAATATTTTTCCAATAGCCTATACCATACCCCCTTTTGGATAAATTAATATAATATTTTTTCAATTAATATAATTTCTAATCCTAACTCTAAATATATTTTCCTTTTATTTTTTTCCTTTTCTCCTTTTGCTTTTCTTCTTTTTCTTCCTTGTTCTTTCGTTCCCCTTTTCTTTCTTTTCTTCCTTTTTCTTTTATTCCCCTTTTTTCTTTTCTTTCCTTCTTCCTTCTTCCCTTAGGCCAGCCTGTACCATCCTCCCTTCTCGTTTTCTTTTTCCCTTAGGCCAACCCAAGCCTTCTTCCCGTCTTTCTTTTCTTTTCCCCAAGGTTGGCCCAACTCCTCTCCTTTGTCTTCTCTTCAAAGCAGCCCATCCTTCCTTCTCCTTTCTTCTTTCCCTAGTGCATCCTAAGCCTTCCCCTCTTCTTTCCCATGTGTCCTCGATGCTTTAGTTTAGGAGAATATGTCCATCCTAGGTAAGAGAAAGAAAGAAATACCAAACTTCAAAGAAAAGAGTCAGCATCACAATGGAAAGGTTTTGAGTATTCCGCATCAAAATAAGGTTCAACACTAGAAGGGTTAGAGTGCCTCTTACGGAAAAGTTAACAAGAGACCGATCCGGCACTACCACTATCGTTGTTGTAGATGATATCACCTAGGGAAGGATTACATGTGGAGGTTGATTCAGTGCCACGATTGTAGTCGGCTTGGGCATAGGAACTTCGAGTGCTATAGTGTACCTTATGATAGAGTTCAAATGTCTCAGGAATAGCTAGTTCAACAAAACTTGATGATTAGAGAACCCTTCTTACCCACTCGAGCAGGAGCAGATGAGCAAGTAATCAATCACAATGCATCTCCTTCTAGTATGCTATTGGTTCTAACTTAGTCCTTTCAAACCACTAGTTTGCTTGTGTGGTTTGCTTCCTTAACCACCTTCCAATCAGCAAGGGTTGCCTGTAAGGGCATAGTTACCCCCAGGTTCCATAAGTTCCCCTGCGCATATTCCTAGTACTAAGGCATAAACTTTGAAGATAAAGTTTGTTTTAAGGGGTTTCTAATGTAACACCTTGTATTCCAAAAATTTTAATCTTTAAATTATTGATTTAATTACTTTTGTGAGCATTTAACTTACAAAAATAGATAACATTAATTAATAAAATAATATAATTATTTTTATCATTTTATCTTACTCTTCCTTTTTTTAAATGAATCCCAAACCCATAATTTTACCAAAATTGCTTTATAAAATTAATACCTCAATTTTTTGATAAATTAATTTAATATTTTCCCCAATAGTCCAATTTTAATCTAAATTCCAATCCTAGCTCTAAAAATATTTTCCTTTCTTTTTTCTTCTTTTCTTTTTTTCTTTTTCTTCCTTTTTAATCCTTTTCTTCCTTTTCTTTCTTGTCTTTCCTTCTTCCTCTTCCTTGAGGCCGACCTCATTTCTTATCTTTCTCTTCTTTTCCCTTGGGTTAGCCCAAACTTTCCTTCCTTCTTTCTCCTTCTTCTTCCACTCAAGCAAGCCCAAGCCTTCCCCCTTCTATCTTTTCTTTTCTTTTTCCCTCAGGCCAGTAGCTCCTATACCCCGTCACTTAACTTTGCACGCTAAACACACCCCTTTTCCTCCTCTTCTTTTTCTTCTTCTTCTTTTTCTCTTCTTCCGTTCCTCACTTCTCCCTCTTGCTCTACTCACATTGAACCTCTTTTCTCTTTTTCTCCCTTCTTCTCCTACCCCTATTTTTCCTTCAACACCCCTTACATCCACCTCCTTCATCTCCATCACTAACCCAACCTTCACGCTGCCAACTCCTCCACCCTACCTCCTCCCTGCACTACCCAAGCAGCTGGTGTGGCCATAGCCGGCATGCAATTTAAACCCTCTTGTTGTCAATTGTAGCAGTGGTAAATAAGGGTATCGTTCTAGGCCAGGGATTGAGAGGGCTCACCTCTATTTAACTAGCTTGAAAATATAACTAAAACTAAAACTAAAAATCCTAAATAACACAGAATAAATAAATAAGAAAAATATTAATGGGAGTTATAAAAATAATAATAACAAAAGAAGTAAATAAAATAAAGTAAACTAATAATAAAAATAATAATGAAAATAATAAAACATATACACCCCCACACTTAAATCACACATTGTCCTCAATGTGTAAACAACTAAGGAAACATGAAATTTAATGTATGGAGAAAACAAAATAAATAAATAAATAACTAAAGGATAGAAAACTCCCTTATGACATTAGGTTGCCTCCCAAGTAGCGCTTGTTTTTATGTCTTCAGCCTGACATGATCTCAGTTTTTCTTATTCAAGGTGGATACGTCCAATTCAGAGCTGATTCACCAAATCCTTCCTCGTGATGATCATCTTTATCCTGTAAGGAAGAAAAAGACAAAATGTTAGATTTAATGAATGATGTGATCCAGCAAGAACGTAACTTACCTAGCATGGAATTTAAGCAGGTGTGTAAAGAGAGAATATTTTGTCCCATGTCCATGTATAGTAATCTCTCTATCGAAGGAACATATTTTCCCATCTCAAAATATTTAAACACATCCTTCCAACATAACCTCTCCTTTGGAGCATTACGCATCTTATTAGATGTATCCAAGGTAATTTGATTACTCTCTTCACTCTTGGATCTATATAACCTGCTAAAAGAGGGAAAACAAGGAGTATGGTTAGCATAAATACAATCAAAGTGGTTTAAAGGCTTACCTTGTGTCTCATGGTCATCTCTAAGCAAAAGTGGGGAATAAATGTTCAAAGATGGTATATGGTAGATGAAAGTGATAGTCTTGTCATCCATATACTTCTCTTTGTTCACTTGATCCTCATTTTGATGAGATTCTTCTTCTACTTTTACAAGATCTTCTTCCACTTGATCTTGCTTTTCAATGTTCTCCATGGGAACCTCCTCAACTAGCTCATCCTTACATTTGGATATGGCAACATCACCCTCATAACTCTCACTTGAATTTGGAACTAAAATACTAGAGAGCTCTTCTTGTGCTTGTGATTGATTCATCATGTTTACCATATACCCCATTTTCTCCTCTAGCACTGACATCCTTTCATTTTTTAAAATCAAAGCTTGCATCAGTTGATTTTGGCTGTTTGTCAATACTTCAAAAAGCTTATCCATTTTTTCTGAATTTGAGGGTTCTAAAACTTGAGAAGATTCTTGTTGAGGATATTGATAATATTTTGAAGCTTCACATTCGCGTATGTAAGGGTTTTGATATGGAACTTGATAATGATCATTCATCTCTGATCCAAAGTTGGGTTGATGCCTAATTCTAGAATAGTATGTGCTTGTATAGGGATCATGTCCTTACCATTGAAAGACTGAGCATTAGGTTGTGTCCATCCTCCTCCTCTCATAGCTTGTTCATGGTAGGCATATGGATTTCCTTGTGTATGACACACTCCACTTGTATTAATAACTCTAGTAGCTTTAGCAACCTACAAAACAAGAGCAGTGATTTTGTTAAGTTTATCATTTAGACTACTCGAACTTACCTCATTTACTCTTGCATTAGGATTCATGCAAAGTTGTCCATAATCAAAGGATCCCCTCATAGCTACCTAAAAACACTAACACTTCAAAGGAAAAGGTTAATAACAAAACACACCAAAAATCCTAAGAAAATATAAAACAAAACTAAAAGAAAAAAAATACAAAAACACTAAAAATAAAAACACACTAAAAATACTAGCAAAATAAAAGTGAAGTTACCAATCCCCGGCAACGACGCCAAAAATTGGTGTGGCCGTAGCCGGCACGCAATTTAAACCCTCTTGTTGTCAATTGTAATACTAGTAAATAAGGGTATCGTTCTAGGCCGGGGATTGAGAGGGCTCACCTCTATTTAACTAGCTTGAAAATATAACTAAAACTAAAACTAAAAATCCTAAATAACATAGAATAAATAAATAAGAAAAATATTAATGGGAGTTATAAAAATAATAATAACAAAAGAAGTAAATAAAATAAAGTAAACTAATAATAAAAATAATAATGAAAATAATGGGAAACCGCAGATATGAGAAATATGTTAAGGAAATAAAAATCCACCACTAGATTAGGTCGTAATATAATACTTATTTATAAGTCATCCTTTAATCATAAGAAAGAGATCGACCAAGTTGCACACCAAAAGCAGGTCCATACACCTTATATTACTTTCCTTAATTAATTAATATGACAAAGCGCCAATATTAACCCTATTAAATACTAGCAGTATAGCAGCAACAAGTGGCTCCTATATTTAACTAGATTTAATCCATTAAGTGTAAGTGGAAGGATGTCAATCTAAGTACCCAAACTAGTACAAAAACCATATCTAGTTGTATTTCCATTCCTTGACCCACACGTATCAAAACGTTTTACCACTTCGGTTAGAATCACAAAACTATTAGGTGAATTGTTATCAACATAGCTGCAATTTATACATATAAATTATAGTATATTTAGATGGTCACCTAGCAGGAAAATAATCCTACATACTATCACTTATGAGGAACCAGAACAAGGCATGCACCAAATAAACTATACTTGACAGAATCATACATATAAACGATAGCAATTAACATAGAGTCAAGAAACAATCTCACGAAACAAAGAAAATAAAATTATAATTTAAATCCTAATCCAGGGTTTCAATTTATTCCCTAACAATAAACAATCAGCTAGCCATAAATATAGAATTAATTACATAGAAATATATATCTAAAATATAAATTAAAAATAAGAGAAAGAAATAACCGGAATTAATTTTGGATAAAAGATCAATAATTTATTCAGATAAAAATTAATTTTATCTGAAATAAATTCTACCGGTATAAATTTTCTCTTATTCTCTCTTCTCGGTGCCTCAATTACCGTGTAAGTAATTCTCTTTTTCTTTTTCTTTTTCTCGGCTGACGGAGGCTTGGTTCTTCGTCCATGCGCTAAGGCTTCTTCGTGCCCGGCGGCTCTATGTCGCGCCCCTCTGCATCCTCTCTCTCTCTACGGCTATCCTTTTTTTTCTTTTCTACGGCTCTGCTGCACTCCTATTTTCTTTCTTGATTGTCATGCGTCTTTTATAAATTTTGTTTGTCTTCTTTTCCACGTCAGCCCTACTGACCTTCCTCTCGTCGCAGCCCTCCAATCCTCTCTATTTTTTTTTGTTCAGCTGAGTTGTCTGGCTGCGTTTGTCATTCGAGCCTTTCCACATCTGCCCTTCTCTCGGCGCCTTGACGTGCGGCTCGTTGGTTTTTCTCGCCGCTGCGCTCCATTTGGTTTGCCTTTTGTTCCAGGCCTTTGGGCCTTCGGCTTTTGCCCGTTGGTCTAAAGGTCCAAATCTTTTTTTTTATTTTCTTTTATTTAAAAACAAAACCTACAAAATAAAATTCAATAAATATTAATAAATAATATTTTATTCTAAATTTACTTAATTTATATCATATTAGCTTACATAATAATATTTATGCAATTTTTACCACTTAAGCATAAAATAATAATTATTCCCCTATATTAGCTAAATAAACTACCAAAAACTAAGATTATAAGGCTATAAAATGTGTCAAAATATGAACTCATCAGCAGCCAACACCAGCCTACCCTACATCTTAACTCACTTTTCCTTTTCTCCCCTTAGACAACCTCTGCAAGAACCACCCTTCCTCTCCCTCTCTTCCACCACTACAACTTCTCCCAACTGCCTACAACAACCTTGACCTCCCCTCTTGCAGCATCACTCGCAACCACCCCACATACACATGCCTTCACCCCCTTCTCTTTCTCTTTGTCTCCTTTTTTTCCTCTTCTTCCCTTCTTTGCACATTCCTCCTATAACACATGTCGCCATCTCCGTTGCCTTTAAGCCACCTACAATGCAACCCCCAATTGCCATCCACCTGCTACCTTACCTCCTACACCCAACAACTAAGACCACCATCTCCCACCATATCCCACAACTTTACCCGAGCCACCTTTCCTTCCCCCCCCCATTCCTTATCATTTTTCTACATGGCTTACACTACACGTGTAGCATGAGTTATCCTATAAATGTTTATACATTTATGGATAATATTAAGGTATAATGGTAGTTTAGTAATTATGTATTTAATAAATATTTTTAATAATGTTGAAATTATTTCATTTATCTAATATTAATATGGTTTCTGTGATATTATTGCTAGGTGCAAAATTTTATTAAATGGAGCTTAAGTATAGAATGGCCTTAGTGGAGTTGACATTGAGAATGATTTTTATTCCGGTTACTTCATAATGTTGGAAACAAATAAAAATGGTTAAGTATGATGGAATGAATACATATGATTAATGTGTGCATTTCATGATCACCCTAATTAAAATACTAATACTTAAAGTGAAAGACCTCGAGAATTAGAATAGTGGCTCCTTAGGGGTAGCTACCTTAAAGACATGGTTTAGCTCATAATTATTATGAATTTTTCTGGTGTGCCTTAGTGCTCTAGCTAGGACCTACATCTTACTCTATTTTGCTCTACGGACCTAAGTAGGGGGTATTCATGCTTATGGATTAGGTTTCCTTATCGGTAGGGTTTTGTATAAATTTGTGTACCAATGCAACCAATGTACTTTGTGTCCCTAGGTTAATAGTTGGTAGGATATTGTGTTGCCCTTATGTGACAATATGACTAAGGTACCTTTGTGTCTTTAGGTTCGTGATCTCCCCCTAGAGTAAATAAAAATAGAATTGTTTGATAATTGAATGGAAATAATTATTGGGATATTTTGATAGTAGCCTTTGAGCCTACCTGTGAATTAGTAATAGCTTTTAAGCCTACTTATATTTTGATAGCAGCCTTTGAGCCTACCTATGAGTTGGTAGTAGCCTTTGATCCTACTTGTATTTTGTAGCAAGTTTTGAGCCTACCTATGAGTTGATAGTAGCCTTTGAGCCTACCTATATTTTAGTAGCAGCCTTTACGCCTACCGGTAAGTTAGTAATAGCATTTGAGCCTATTTGTGATTTGGTAATAGCCTGTGTGCCTACTTGTGATAATTTGTGTTTGTGTTGATGAGCCTACATGTAAATTGAGAAATGGTGAGTCGGTTAAGTGAGTTGTGCATTTTGTTAAAAATGATGTAGATTTCTAATTATACTACAAAGATCATCGTTTGGATGTTCCATTAGTAAGTTCGGTTATTTCCAAGTGAATGAGAATTGGTATCATATGATCTTGAAACATGTGGTTATGTGCATGATTATTGCATTACTTTTACTTTATGCATAATTTATGTTTATATGATAGGTGTGATGCATCTGGTGTGTTGCATATAGGCCTTACATATTAGTCACATATAATGGGTTACTCAATACCATATAACTGAAGGGTTTATTTCTTGAACCTCTACTTACTTAATGGACAATGGCTTTTGTAGGTTAGCTTGTAGTTCTTTTTAAGTAGTATTAATTGGGTTATGAGCATATGACTATCTAGGAATTTTTTGTGTTTTCCTTATGATCTTCTATATTTCCTTTCCATTGAATCTAGTTTGTAACCATAGTTAGTGGGTCATATTTTCTGTATTCTAACCAATCCATTGCTCTGATTTATTAATGCATAGTTGATTTTATTAAAGTAACATTTTAGTCTTAGCACTTGGTATCGAAATGGTGGAGGAAAACCGGTCTGGTACTAAGTGTGGCAATAGCACCCTAAAATTTACTATCTTAGCTTCTACTTATAACTTTTTAAAAAGAAACTTTCTAGTAGTAAATTTTGGAGGTGTTACAACCACCCTAAAACTGTCACCTTTCCTTCAACCATCTCCCCCTCCCTTTCCTCCACGACTGAAACTCCCCACAATTGCCTATCACTAGACACCCACCTCCTGCACCATCACTCGTAGCCACCCAACACCCCCTACACCTGCCCTTCTCTATTTCCTTTTCTTCTTCTTTTCTTCCTCTTATTTTCCTTCTCTACACCATTGTCCATGCAATCTACACCGCCACCTATGCCACCTTTGAGCCACCTGCACCATACCCTAACTACTAATAGATGCTATTTCATAAGCCCACAACTGCATTATAGCATGTCAAGGTCATATCCATAGGGGCTTAGAAAATAATTACTAAATTTTGTTATTTTAGCTATCTAGATTTGCTATAAAAGGAAAAATAGAGGTAAAAAGTAAACTAACTAATAAATTATAGATTATGAGACTATAGATGTAAACCTAGGATTAAATTTTGGACTCATTTTTTATTTTTAAAAAAATAATTATGAATGTGTTGTAGTATAGTTAGAGATTGTTGTGAGCAATCTGTCAAGTTCAATTCACTAGTGCTTTCAAGGTCCAAGAACGTATCTAATCTAATCCAATGACTACTTTCATGACTAATAAATTAGATTAAACCTATTAAACACCAATAATTTAAACAACCCCTAAAAATTAGTTGTCTACTCTCATGATCAATTGGAATCATGTTCATATATTAATTTTCCGACATTAAATTCAACCTTTTAGATAAAATCAACTTCTATATAAATATATATAATCAGATTCTTTCAAACCCAACCTATATCATTAATTTGTAACATATGAAACAATTGATATGAAACATACATACGACATATAATTTGACTGATTTATACCAAATAGAGCCTAATGCAATCCTAGAGAAAGAGAATTACTCACTCATAACTTGAATAAAACAAAGATAATGAATGTAATTGATATCACACTACAGAAATAATAAATAATGGAAGAGATAATGAAAAGATCAAACCGTTGATTGAAGATAAAATTAATGGTTTGAAGAGTTGACATACACCCTTCAAAATCTTGATTGAAGAACACAAATTACCTATAAATCAAATGTATATTACAATAGATTGTTTTTGCTTGAGAATAACAAAAAGAAATCAACCTTCTCTCCTTTGAATTTGTCATGCATCTCCTTTTTATACTCCCTCTATATCATGCACCGACTGGCTGTGTAGCTTTTCAACTTTTGGCATAATGGATGTGCATGGGTATGCAAGGACATGTTGGATCATGCAAATAAATCATCAGGTGGAGCTTTGTCTGATAGTTGAACGACTATACAAGGCTGCACCGGCCGGTTGTGCAACATTTGTTCTCTCAATATTTAAGGAATTCAGACTTACACAGCTATACAAGGTTGCACTAGCTGGTCATGCAACACCCAAATCTTCTTTCTCTTATTTCCTTTGCTCCTCTATTCTGCTCTTTGACCCTCTTCACTTCTCCAAAGATACGTAAGGTTGATTTTATTCACTCATCACTTCTCCATAATTGATTATTCTTTTAACTCCGTGCATTGTTCCATTGAATCATTGTGTTTGTGCAAAAGACTTCCTAAAATCCACTATCAAGAAAGCGATAACACAAATAAGAGTTCAAACAAGACTACAAAAATGTAGAGAAAGTAGGATAAAAATATGGGGAAAATTCGGTTTAACAACTTCCAGCCATCTCCTCCCTCACCTTCTACACTTAACAACTAAAACCAACACCTCCCACCATCTCCCACAACCCTTCACCGAGCCACCTCTCTTACCCTACCATTTTTTTCACTTCGTTATGGCTCACATTACACATGCAGCGTGAGTTATGCAATGTAGTTATATGTGTTTTGGATAATATTTACGGTATAAGGACAGTATGATAATTTTATATTTAATAAATATTTTTAATAAAAATCATTATTTTACTTATTTAATATTAATAAGGTATTTGTGATATTATTTTTAAGTATAAAATTTTATTAACTGACCCAAAGCATTTTTATCCCGCTACGGATAAATTATGCTTTGCTAAAAATCAAGTAATTTTTATACCCCACTAAAATATTTGTGTAATACCCTAAAATTTTTCTTAACCTAATCCCGTATCATTAACACCCTAATTTGATTCTAATCTTGAGAAACTTTTATTTTTAGACTTAACTAAATTTCTTAATCCCAAAACCTTAAACGAATACAAATTGTTGACCCAAATAAAGTGTATTTTATAACCCAATCTCAAAGCCTCTAAAATTACCACTAATCCTATTTATTTTTGCTAATCCAAAATCACCTATACTAATCCCCAACCTTTTTCCCTTTTTCCTTTCCTTTCTCCTTTTCTTTTCTTTCTTCTCCTTTCTTCCGTCAACCTAGCCATAATGTTTGATTTCTTTTGAAATTTGCACCATCTCCCATCACCTCCTCTACAGCCACCCTCATCCATCACCCATCACCAATCTTCTCCTTATATCCCCTAATGCCTGATCTACACACACAGACCCCTCCTCTGCCTTCTTTTTTTTCTTTCTCAGTTTTACGCAACATACACTCACACTTTCCATCACCATCCCTACAACACCCCCTACAATTTCACCATAACACACAACCATCATCTCCACTGCAACCCATCATGATCTGCACCTTCCCCCTACATCACCCACTCGCACGCCCCCTATTTCTTCCATAGTACATGCCCATACATATATACACACACTACACACTCTCATTTCTTCCTCATTATTTTATCTCCATTATGCCCATTTTTTTCCAAAAAACAACCCTAAGTGAAATGCCCCAAAAATTTATAATTTAAAAATTATATTCAAATAATATTTTATTATAAAAAAATTAATTAAATAAAATTTTTTTATTAAATTAAAATAAAATTTATTTGGATAAATCAAGAGAAATCTTATAAATATTTTAATTAGGGTGAAATTTAGGTATGTTAGCTAATTAAGGATTTTTTTTAGAAATTAATTAAATAAATTATTTATTTAAAATAAGAAGGATAAAATGGTTTCAAATTAATATTAATTTTATAAATAATTTAATTGGAGAAAATTAGGCTGTTTTGCTAATTAAAATGGAATTTATGGAAAATCTTTTAAAAAAATCCTAATTTAGCCTAAAAAGGGGTTTAAATATTATTTTATTTAAATATTATTATTTTTAAATATCCCAAATATTTTAATAAATTTAAATACCCAAAATAATTATTTTTCTCTTTTCCTTTTCCTTTTTTCCTTTTCTTTCTTCCTTTTTCTTTCTTTTTCTTTCTTTCTTCTTTTCTTTTTCTTTTTCTTTTCCCCCGACTTGGGCCAGCCCAGCAGCTCAAGCCTGTCTTTCTTTATTTTTTTTCCTTCTTGCGGCCCAAACCACTTCCATTTCTCCTTCAGCGCAGCCGCCCCGAAGCGCCGCGCTTCGCTCCTTTTTCCGTCAAAACGCATCGTTCTATTTAAATGAAATTAGTCTGCGCCGACCGCCCAGTCTGCTTCCCTTTCTTTTCTCTCTTTTTCCTTCGCGAACCACCCGGCCCAGACCCCCCTTCTTCTTCTTCTTCCTCCAGCCTTCGATCTTGCCTTCGCCGTCGACTACAACTCGCCGCCGCCATTGCCCTGGTTTTTCGCCGGCGATCTCGCACGATTCAACCGGCCATTTTTCTTCCCATATCTTCCCCCTGATTCGGTGATCACACAGACCCATCCACCTCCCTTTTCTCGTGTGTTCTTCCCCTTTTACCTTGCGCATATCCATTGCCCCGTTTTGACTCCCACCGGCCAACCTCGCCCCCATTGACCCTAACCCTACTTTCCTTACTCCCTATCCGACACACAGAACCCTAGCATCCCTTCTAACCCTATAAATACCTCCCATAATGGCCTTGTATCGAGCATATGATTTCTTACCCAGAAATCATCCATTACCGCCACCGTGCACCACCGCCCGTGCCGCCTATCCCCACCAACCTATGGTTGAACCCTAGACCCTCTCGGCCATTTTCCCTATTTTTATAACCCTTAAATTATTTTATTTCAATTATTTGCATATAAATACTATTATTATTATTCTTAATATTTATATTTTTAATATTCATTATTATTATTATTATTATTATTATTATTATTATTATTATTATTAATGTTTTTATTATTATTTATGTTGAGGGCTGAAGCCTATTGTATTTTAATTCGATTTTATTATTATTCTTCTTCTTATTTCTATATTTACTATTTTTAATATTAAAATGTTATAAGTATAATTATTATTATTATTCCTATTTCGAATTTCCAGTATTCTTATTCCATTATTATTAATACAAATATTTTAACATTAGTTTTGTTAATAATGTATTATTATTATTATTATTATTATTAATGTTTTTATTATTATTTATGTTGAGGGCTGAAGCCTATTGTATTTTAATTCGCATTTATTATTATTCGTCTTCTTATTTCTATATTTACTATTTTTAATATTAAAATGTTATAAGTATAATTATTATTATTATTCCTATTTTCGAATTTCCAGTATTCTTATTCCATTATTATTAATACAAATATTTTAACATTAGTTTTGCTAATAATGTATTATTATTATTATTATTATTATTATTATTATTATTATTATTATTATTATTATTATTATTATTATTATTATTATTATTATTATTTCATCACTATTATTATTACTAAATTTGGTTATTTAATTTACTAATATTATTATTGGGGTAAAGTATTAACCCTATATTATCAAATTTTATAATATTTCTATTATCTCTATATCTTTAGCAAAGTTATAATTTTATTAATATTATTTTAATTAGTATGTTATTATTTGGTTAAAGCCCTAAGGAGGCGTAGGAGCGTGCTCCAAGACCGGTGTGGTTTCAGGTAAGGGTTTACTAAGGCCTTTTATGTGCTTATGTGCATTATGTGCTTCGCATGCTATGTATTCTATATTTATTATTATTAATTATTTTATATGTGGTATGACATGGAGTTGAAGTATGTTTTTGTATGGCATGTATACTATATGTATGTGACGATATGTGTTGTGACCCTATAAGACATGCATGAGAGGATGTCGATGTGGTTTGTGTGGGAGAAAGGATGAAAAAGGAGGATGGGGAAAGAAGTTGACTAAGGGAAGTGAGTTGACCTAATTTTATGGTTTTATAAGGAATAATCTAATGTATGGTTTTATGTGGAAGAATATAATTTATGGTTTTATGCGGAGAATATAATATATGATTTTATTTGGGAGAATCTAATTTATGATGTTATATGGGATAATCGAACTTATGGTGTGTTTGGGAGAATCTAATTTATGATGTTATATGGGAGAATCGAATTTATGGTTTGTTTGGGAGAATCTAATTTATGATGTTATTTGGGAGAATGTAATTTATGATATTATATGGGAGAATCTAATTTATGATTTGATTGGGAGAATCTAATTTATGATTTGTTCGGGGAAATCCAATTTATGGTTTTGCTTGGGAGATTCTAATTTATGATTTTATGTGGGAGAATCTAATCAATTGTAAGGTAAGGATGAATCTTCGGTTTTATGTGATTTGAATCTAGGGTTTGTTAAGGATGAATATTTAGTTGGTATGAATTGAATTTAGGGTATTGTATGACGGAATATTGGGTTTTGCATGGTGGTATTAATGGTTGTGTGGTGGTATTAGGGTTGCGTGGTGGAGCTAGGGTTTTGCATGGGAGTTAATGATTGCATGGAATTTAGGGTTTGCATGAAAAGTTCGAATGGTCGCATGGGATGTGTAAAGTCTGCATGGGAGTATAATTTACGTATGAAAAGTTAGTATGGAATGTAAGGAAGGTAATGTAAGCGTTGTTTGGGTAGTTAAACACTTTGGATGGAAAATAATACGTGGAACATTATCTGGGTACGTAGGAGATGAAGCTAGGGTTTGGAGTGGCTAATTGTGAATTGTCGTGGTTAATTAAGGTTTGGAATGGCTAATTATGGTTGTTATGGTTAAATAAGGTTTGGAGTGGTTAATTATGGTTTGTGATGGTTGATTAGGGTTTGGTGTGGCTGCTTAAGGTTTTTGTTGTATCATGTGTTTTTGGTGATTAAGTTGTAATTATGAGAATGGAATCGATGATTTGTGATGTGTGGAGTGTTAAAATGATTTGGGTGATGTGAGGTGGAGTGAGAGGGGATGTTAAGGCCTAAATTAGGGTTTCGGGATAAAACCCTAGAGTGAGATGTGAAGTAGAGTTACAGGATAAGTATAAAGGGAGTGATTCATGCATGTCTAGGGTTTGGTGGTAGCACATGTGTAATTGGTGAATAAAGTATGATGATGAATATGGAATTTATGATTTATGATTCGTGCATGTCCATGGTGAAAGCCTTTGAATAAAATATTTAAGACACTAATCTTTTAAAGTGGAAGGTTATTGAGCCGGGTCAAGACCGATCCACCGGTTAGGAATAGTAGTTAGGGTTTTACCCTATGTGCGACCGATCCACCGGTTATAATAGTGGTTAGGACATGAGGTCCGATATGTGACCGGCCCACCGGTAAAAACAGTGGGGTGACTTTAGCTCAATAAACACAAACCAGGATCGTTAAAGCTCTTAAAAGATACTAATTACTTATAGTGGAATACAATGCGAGCAGGAACCAGACCGATCCACCGGTCAGGAATAGAGGTTAGGGTTGTACCCTATGTGTGACCGATCCACCGATAATAATAGTAGTTAGGGCATGATGCTCTATGTGTGACCGGCCCACCGGTTATAATAGTGGGGTGTTCCTGTGCTCGCATGGATATGATATAAAGCATGGTGTGAATGAGTTATGATCAGAGATTAATTAAGTAAGTAATCTGAACTATATTTGGGCCTTTGTACTTTTACCTAAATTATTCATATACCTTTATATTGTTATGTTGGATTATGCCCTTTTATTATTCTACAGGGATTATGTGCTTATGTGTCGGCCTTAGTGCTCGGTTACCTTACTTAGTACGTAGAGTACTAATCACCCTTTTCATGGGTGCTGCTCATTCCCACGAGTAGTATGCCCTTCTGACTTTGTGCAGTTAGGCGAGACATCAGTCGGGGCTGAGTGTTGAGCATGTTTTGGCTCAAAGATCGAAAGTGTCATGGCCGTAATTTTCTTCTTGTGATTTCATTTCCTTATGTTATTTCTTCTGATTCACATTTATTATTTTTAATTTATTACCTTGTATTAAGTGTTTCGATTAAACCTTTTATAAATTGTAAGATTATTTCCTTCGAGGAATTTTAATTTCGCACTCTGATTTCTATTTGATTCATGATTCTTTATGTGCACTTTGATTTTTATGTATGATCTTTCTAGTTCTTTTATGAGCTATTGGTTTGAGTTTAATGTTAATAATTTTCTTTAGCCTTAGCACTTGGTACTGAAATGGTCGGAGAGAACCGGTTTGGTACTAAGTGTGGCGATAACATCTCCAGAATTCACAGGTTTTAATTCGGTTACTTCCGCTTTTAAAAAAAATTAGTGAATTTTGGGGTGTTACACCAAGCTCCTCCACTTCTTTCTTCCTTCTTCTTTTCCTCCTCTTCTTTACCCTATTTTGCCTACCGCACCACCATTTCCACCACCAACACCATTGTGCACTACCACACACCACCCAAAGTAAGTGGGCCAACAACCTAAGGTTACCCCATCCTTCCCCAACATCATCACCATCCATTACTGCAGACCACCACTTCTTTTTCCTCTTATTCCCTATGTCTGTTGTGGTTTTATAAAATGCACGGCCAATGCACAGCCTCAAACATGGCCATGCAACATTAAAATTTCCTATCCCACATCTGTGTAACCTAACATAGCCTCCCCATGCACTCTTACACAACCGACTCATGGCCTTAGCACACGCCCATACGTATCTGTTTGACTTACGCTTATTTTCCTAGTAATCAAGCACGGTCGTGTCACTTCACACAACCTAGCTGTGCATAATTCTAACACTCAATGTGTGTGTGCACTACCTATAACACACTGGTGCATCCTCCTATTTTTGGTTGTGTACCCCTATTTTCACCTCCAAACCTTATCCAAATACCACTAAATTTTTACCATTGCTCCACCACACATAACCACGACTCAATATTCCATTTAACTACTATTATTTTCATGGTTACCCTCTTTACCTTAATTTCTCCTTCGGTTGTATTCTTCAAGCCTGACCGTGTATTATGTTGTTTTTCATAGGCAGTATTTTGATAATCTTAGAGGAGAAAGTCCAGGATTTACGTGCTTAGAGCCCAGTTTCCTAGTTGGTAACAATTCTAATCAATGTTGTAGGGTTTTTATGTTAATTAATTGTATAGATATGTGTATTTATCATGATATTATTGATATATAATTTGATGTGTGTTGTTGATATTATGTTGCGATTATATGGAGTATATGTTTGAAAGAAAGTAAGAATGGGTAAGAGGTATGGATATGATTTTGTTATGTTACATATTTGTGGGAATACATTTTACGGCATGAAATTTAAGCTAAACAAGCTATGCTAAATGAACATTAGCATCTTTATGAGATATGATGATGATTGGTGGATTTGGAAAATAATGATTGTGGAAGATACAAGAATTTATAAAATAAAGATTATTGGTTAACCTTAAGGGTATTTTGGTCATTATGGGATAATAAGGAAATTGTGGCATTTTATGTGTTAGGTGGACTTACAAAGACTCTTTTAGGATATAAAAACACTTCAAAATATGGAAAAACCTTTTAAATCAAAAATTACTTTGAAAAATAGGCATGGTTGCGAGGACCAACACTATGATACCAACTTGTAGTGCTCCCAAAAATCATAGTTGAAAATTTTTATTTAATTAAAATAAACACAAGCACGGGGAATGCTACCGCCATGATCCATACAAGCCCGGCCCTTGACCAATCTCATACCAACCACAAGGCTAAAGATAATTCCACAAGAATCTTAAACACACTTAAAATAGAGATCCATAGAAAACTAAAATATTCATAACGAGAAAATCAAAGTATGTGATTAAAAGTCATTACAACCAAAATAGAGTACATAGTAAAAGCCTTAAAGGGGATAAAAGATACAATACAATAAAAAAAACAAAGGTAAATAGAGTCCAGTTTACATCACTCTTGGGGCCCCATGCCAAGTCTAAGAAGGTTAACTCTCAACCCCACCCGAAGCCTCATAAGTGTCATAGGCATCGAAAATGGCATCTCCTACCTACATAAATTTAGTAGGGCCCTCTGCTCATGGGAATGAGAAACACCCATGAAATAGGTGGTCCTTATGCTACATACTGAGTAAGATAACCATGCAGCTAAGGCCATACACAAAAGGCACATAACGCAAGCAAGACTATACAAACAAAACATATAAGCATGCAAATAGTATAGGCCATGTTACAATCCAGTTGAACTTAATCATTAGATCTTTAGTCAATATTCCCATTTCACACCATTCTTATTATCAATACATGCAAGTACAAGAACCCCACTATTATAGCTAGTGGACCAAAAAACACCTAGGGCATGACACACTATTCTGGCCACTATTATTCATCGGTGAAACGGTCTCCAGGGCACAAGACACCTAGCTACTATTATTCGCCGATGGATCGATTTGACCTTGACTCTCATGGTGTTTCACTGTAAGTAGATAGTATCTTTCCATAGTTTATCATCATTACGTTTAGTCAGTTGAGCTTGAGATCTCCCACTATTGTAGCTAGTGGACCGGAAACATATAAGGCAGAACGCTCCTGACCACTATTATTCGCCGGTGGATCGGTCTCCAGGGTACCTTGGCACCTAGCCACTATTATTTACCGATGGACTATTCTGGTTTTGGCTCGACAATCTTTCTCTTTAAATGGTTAGTATCTTATTCATGTCTTATTCAATAAATATTACCACCCTAGATATACATGTCCTTTGAACTACTCGCTCACACATCCCATCTACTCCTATCCTTCTAAAAGGAACTCGTTCTATATCTTAGGACCTCTACGCCCCCTGATACATCTAGACATACTTTCCCCCTTTTCCTCACTTACCATGAATACCCAAATCCTAAGTGTGTGGGTCAAGGCTCACTTTCCTATACCTGTAAGTCGACTCACTATCGCCCTTTAGCTTTTTCCTCCGGGAAACCCTAATTCGGCCTATATGACCTAACCTTCCTTTATCCCACACCCCTCATGCTCCTTTGCCCCCAACTCATCACCTAACTCGATTCATTCCTAAGTATTCCACTTTACTTCCCATTGTGCACATGTGACCGCGAAAACCCTAGTTGGTTACCCCAAACCTTAGCACCTCTCTTTTCTCATATGTTATTCCCCCATCATTCTCACTTACCATCCCCTCTTCCACATGACATACACACTCACCTCTATGTGACATCCTGCCACTCTTACCCCTTATTCCAATCCTCTCCATTATTTCTTCCTCCCACAATCTCCTCTACTTAAAGTTTTTCTCCCAAACCCTAGCCAAGTTCCCCATACACCTTTATACCAACTTACATACTATTGTTCACCCATAGACTCCAATCACTCCAACAACTCTTCCCTCACCTTACTTAAACTCCAAGTACATAAGGATAATCCCCATGCAAAAACCATCCATCCCATGCAAACCATAGACTACCCATGCAAGATTCACTCCACTCTCTTATTTTATCCATATTATTCTTTTATTTATCCACCCATAAGTCATGAGACCCATAGGTCATTCTTACTTCCCTCTAGTCAACTCATTCCCTTGTTATCCAATTCATCCTTTCACCCCCACACTATATCATTAAAGCATCCTAGAATGCATTCCCTAAAGGTTCACATCACGTAAGCACCACAACCACAACATTCATATCATTTTACACATGCCATAAGGAGAACACATAAACTTACCTTAGCTTCACGCTGCGCTACACATAAGTAGTCATAATCACATAAGGTACATAAATAGATCATAACACATAGCATACAAAGTACAAAATACACATATTAGGCCTTAACTACATCCTTACCTAAAACAACACCGGGCTTGGAGTACGCTCCTACGCCTCTTTAGGGTTTGGACTTAGTTCACCTATAAGAGGGAAATACTAGGGTTAACTTCCCTATTACCAACATTATCATTATTTCTTACTTACCTTTATCATAACCTAGTATTAGGGATATTAATAATAGTAGTAGCTTATTAGTAAAAATAAGGATATTACCCTTTAAATGGTTAACCATACTATTATTAGACAAAATAGGTTTAGGTAGTTATATTGGTCCATGATAAGGTATTATTAACAATAATGACAATACTAAAGATAATAAATTTAATATTAATAATAACAATAATGATAATGATAATGATAATAATGATAACAATAATAATAGTGCTAGTAATAATGAAAATAGTAACAATAATGATGATGATGATGATGATGATGATGATGATGATGATGATGATGATAATAATAATAATAATAATAATAATAATAATAATAATAATAATAATAATAATGATGATGATCATAGTGATAATGATGATGATGATGATGATGATAATTGTAACACTAATAAAATAAAATAAAAATTACATTAATTATACTTAAGGGCTAAGAAGGTTAGGGCACAACCTAGTGGTGGTGGAATCTAGGTAGCGGCGCACGGCGGCAGCAGTAACAATAGTGGAGGAAGTGAGGTTTGGAGAGGTTGATTTTTAGGGCTAGAAGAGGGAAAGTGATATGGTGATTGTGGTGGTGATGGTGGATTCTTTAGGTTGAGAGAGTTGGAGTGGTGGTGGCAGCGCATAAAAGGTGGCACCGTAGGTGGTGGTTGTTGTGGTGGAGAAGGAGGAAGGATGAAGAATAGGGAGAAAGGGAGAAAGGAAGGTAGGGGAGGTAGGGGAAGCTCTATTGAGTGGATTGGGTGGCAGGAGAGGTAGTGGTTGCAGCAGAGAAGGTGGCGTAGGCGGTGAGAGGGGTGGCGATGGGTGCAAAGTAGCAGGTCAAGCAGCCATATTTGCACTATTGGGGCTCATGTAGGTAAAAATAAGAGTGGTGAGTGGTATGGTTCGATGAAGGGGAATGCAGGAAAGATTTTTGGTGGTGTTGCGCGACGATGGCAGGGACATCATCTAAAGCAGTAGTGGCACAAGTGGGCTCAATTTTCTAGGTAGGTGAAAAGGGATCAAATGGGATTGGTTGGGGGTATTTATAGGCTATTAGAGGGAGGATAAGACAAAGGGGGAAGAGGACAAGGGGCAGGTGAGGCAGGGCTCGCTAGTAGGAGGTGGCAAGCCGGTACGAGATTGTAATTTACAAGTGTAGGTTTGGTAGATGAGGAAAAAGGAAAGGGAATAGGGCATGTGAGGGGGAAAATACAAGTAGATAGGGGCTAGAAAGGGAAGGAAAAATGATAGGGAGAGAGAGAGAGAGACAGAGAGATGTATGCCGATAGGAGGAAGGACGGTGGTAGTTGCAAGCTGACCTGCAACTTGGGGGTGGGAGAGAAGGAAGGAAGGAAGAAGATGACAACCAAGTCGAGCTGTTTGGGGAAAAGAAAAGAAAGAAAAAGGAGGGGTAAACAAGGCGGCCTAAGGGGAGGAAAAAAAGAATGGTGGGCTAGGATACTTGAGGGAGAGAAGAGAGGGAGGGAAAGCTAGGTCGTGAAGGGGGTAGGCCCAATTTGGGGAAGAAGGGGGAAAAGAAAATGAGAAAGGAGAAAAAGAGGAAGGAAAAAGGAAAAAGGAAGGGAAAAGGGAAAAGGAAACAAAAAAAGGTTGGTTGGGGTATTTAGAATATTTTGGTTATTTTAAATATTATAAAATAATAAAAGTTAGTAAAATAGTAATTAAATTCCTTTTTATATTAATTTAGGATATTTTGGGTAAATTTTTCCTAAATGCTATTTTAATTAGCAAAATACCCTAATCTTTCCTAATTAAATTCTTTATTATTTTTCTCTTTTTTTTCCTAAATAATTCCCTTCTTTTAATAAAATAGTATATTTAATTAATTTTCCTAATAAATCCCTATTTTATCATAATTTCTAAATTAGGGTTTTTGGTGTATTTCAGGGTTAAACCAAGAATTACAGGTATAATAAAAGATGATGATATTTAAGAATGATATATTACAATTTGTGGTTTAATAATCAATATGGGAGAATGACTGCTAGAAGTATGTAATTAGAGTTTGAAGAGATTTAAAGACACTAACCTGCATGGTGTGTTTATATGTAATACCTCAAAATTTACAACTGAAATTTTTCATTTAATGAAAAGGTTTAGCCGAAGCGAAATCACAAAAACGTAAATTATGGGGATATTACCGCCATACTTAGTACCAGACCGGTTTACTTTTACCGTTCCAATACCAAGTGCTAAGGCTGATTGGGATAAACATCAAACACAAGTCGATAATTAAAATGAGCATTCATAAAAGAAATGAGTTATTAACCGTGCAAAAAATCAGAGTGTGGTAATCAAAAGGTACAATCCAAAAGTATAGTTTTAAAGTACCAAATGTTAGAAACACCATACGCTAGAAATAAACTAAAGATAACGATACAAGACAGGTAAGATGGATGGTAGACTCTGGCCACGTCACTCTTGACCCCCAAGCTAGGTCCAGGCTCAACTCTCAGCCCCGCCCGATGCCTCGTAAGCGTCGTAGGCATCAAAGATTGAATCACCAACCTACACTAAGTCAAAAGGGCCTTATGTTCGTGGGAATGAGCAGCACCCATGAAATGGGTGGTCAGTATACTATGTACTGAGCAAGGTAACCGTATAACTAAGGCCAACACAAAAGAGCACATGACATAATCACAATCGCATGATAGCAAACAGTTTCTCAGGTAAATAAAGGCTCACACTTTTATTTATTCTATGGATAATACTCGTTTCACACCATAATTCTTATCAATCCATGTGAGTACGGGGAACCCCACTATTATAGCCGGTGGATCGGTCACTTACAAGGCAAAATGCACCTGACTACTATTATACACCGATGGATCAGTCTCCAAGGCAAACTCTCCTGGCCACTATTATGCCCCTGGATTGGTCTGGCCCCGACTCTCATAGTGTTCCACTGTAAATACTTAGTATCTTTTACGTGTATTAACAAATTAGGGTTTGGTTTATTGAGCTCGGGATCCCCCACTATTATAGCCGGTGGATCGATCACTTACAAGGTAGAATGCACCTAACCACTATTATATGCCGGTGGATCGGTCTCCAGGGCACCCTGGCACCTAGCCACTATTATGCTGGTGGATCAGTCTGGGCTCAGCTCAATAATCTTCCACTTTACATGATTAGTATTTTATCGTATCTTATTCAACAGGTTCCACCCTAGACATGCATGGCTAACTCCAGCTATACTTATCCTCCTAAGAGGGCCCTTCCCATATCTTGAGACCTTTGCACCTCCTAACTCGCCCCGACATCCTTCTCGTAACTCACTTACTTACATCGGAAACCTGACTCCTAAGTGTGGGGGTCGAGGCCCACACTTTGTACCCTCAAAGTCCACTCACCGCCTTCCCCTAGGGTTTTCTCCAGAAACCCTAAGTTGGGCCTATGTGGCCCATCCTTTTTTGCCTCGCACAACCCAGACTATTTTATCACCCCTACACATCATGACCCTTAGGTTCAACCCTCACTTCATGCCCCACTCATTCTTACTTAGTTTTATTATTTTCTTTTTCTTCTTCCCCCTGCTCAAATTAGAGTTTCCTCTTAAACTCTAGCCTAGTCTCCTACGCACCCTTATACTGTCCCACGTACTATTTTTCACCCGAAGCCCATAATCATCCAAACGACACTTCTATTACCTTCCTCACACCTCGAGGCAACTTTCCATACGTAAAGTTTGCCCCCATACGAACTCTAACCATCCCATGCAAAACCCTCGATATTGATCATGCCAAACCCTAAAATTTCCATGCAAACCCTAGTTCCTCCTACTCTTCCATTTTATTTAAACCCCTCCCCTTTTTTTTATTCACCACTCATGGATCATGGTTATTTAGGTCATTCTCACCTACATTAGCCAACTTGCTTCCCCTTGGTTATCTTACTTTTTCATTTTTCTCTTTCATGCCTCCATCCCACAACAACACATCAAATACCCTAGCATGCATGTCCTAAGGGCCACATCACATCACAACTTACAGCATATCCATATTAGCACATACCAGAAGAAAGCACATGAACATACCTCTATTCCAAGCCGCGCTACAAATAAAACAGTTAAGATAATAACATATAGAACATGACATATAATTATACAGGACATCTAAGGCAAGTAAGACACGCAACACACAGGTGGCCTTAGCTACACCCTTACCTAAACGTCGTCGGGCTTAGAGCACGCTCTTACACCTCCTGAGGGTTTTGACTTGGTTTACCTATAAGAGAGAAATACTATTGGTTAATCTCCCTCTACCAGAATTACCATAATTTCCTATCTTACCCCTATCATGGCCTAATACTCAGGCTAATATTGATAATAGTAGTTTATAATTAAAAGCAGGGTTATTATTCTCAGAATAATTAATCGTGCCACTACAAACCAAAGTAAGCCTTAGTAATATTCATAGTATTAAAGGAAGGGTTTCAATATTACTAGTAATAACATTATTATTAGTTTTATAATGGTACTAATATTGACCCCAAATTCTAGTAATAATAATAGTAATAATAGTGATGGAAATAATATAAAAGTAATGGCCATAAGGATACTTATATTAATAATGCTAATGGTAGTAGTGGTAGTAATAGTGACGAAAATAATAATAATCGTAACAATAATAATACTAATAGTAATAGTGATAACAATGCTGGAGATGATAATAGTAATAGTGGTAGTAATGATACTCATTATAACAATAACAATAATAATATTATTAGTAATAATAATAATAACAACAACAATGATAATAGTAGTGGTAATAATAATGCAATAATAATAATAAGGATAATAGTAGTAGTAGCAGTAGTAGTAGTAGCAGTAGTAGTAATAATAATAATAATAACAAAGTTGTAGTCTTAATCAATATTACTTAGAAACTCTCAGGAATAAGAGTTAGAACATAATAATAGTAGTAGTAGTAGTAGTAGTAGTAGTAGTAGTAGTAGTAGTAGTAGTAGTAGCAGTAAAAATAATAGTAATAATAATAATAACACTAATAATAATAGTTGATAATAATACTATTAATATGAAAATCATTAACACTTTCATACACAAAGTTTAAGGGTTAAGGAGTTGGGATACCACCTAGGCTTGGTGGTGGAGTCGACAGCGGCGCGGCGGCAGCGGTGGAGGAAGAGGGATGGTGGAGAGATGGATGTGGAGGCTAGGGGAGAGGGAATTAGGGGAAAATGGAGGTGTGGGGAGGTAGGGTAAGGTCCCCTGGTTGTTTTGGGGGGTAGAGGTGGCGCTATAGGTGGCGGAACCGGTGGCAAACGGTGACACGAGGGGCGGTGCAAGGTCGAGATGAGCTATTCCGGAGATGACTTTGCACGACCGGGGTGGCTCATGCAGGGCAAGGTAAGGAAGGATGGTGGCTTGGTTGCGTAGATTTTGGTGGTCGGAGTGGGTGGTGACAACGGCTGACGATAGAGAAAAGAGGGGCTAAACAAGCAGTGGCGCGCAGGTCAATTTTTTGGGCTGCCAAAATCAAAACCCGATTATTACAGCCTTCGAGGCTATTTATAGGCCGATTGGAAGGTAAAACAATAAAGGAGAGTAGGAGAGTAGGGGGCAAGGGTTATGGTGCTCTGGCCAGCGATGGTAGGCCGACGCGGGTCTACTTCTGTAGGCCATATTTTAACGGGAAAGAGGGATGGCACGAGTAGGGGAGGGAATGGCCGACCGAGATGAAGTGATAGGGAAGATGATGAGGAAGAGAAGAGGAGAAAGACGGGTCAAACAGCGTGATCAGAAGCAGAAAATCCAGCGCTGATTGAGGGAGTTGTAGGCGCAGGAGGTAGAAGACAACGCAAGTGGCTGGAACGGCGGTCCAGGAAGAAAAAAAAAGAAGAAAGAAAGGGGAAAGGCCAAACCGGCCGAGAGAGGAGGAGAAGGGATTACGCGGGCCTGGGCTACGTAGGGGAAGGGGGAGGAGTTAGGCCAGCGGGCCGGCCCAGGTCGGGGAAAAAGGAGAAAAAAGGAAGAGAAGGAAAGGAAAGAAAAGGAAAAAAGAGGGGGTAAAAGGAAAAAAAAAAAGAAAAAGGAAAAAAAAGGAAAATGTGGGTTGGCTTAATTAATATATTTTGGGTATTTTAGGATATTTAATAAAATATTAATATTAAAATAATAATTAAATTCTCTTTTTAGGTTAATTTAGGGATTTTGAAAGATTTTTCTTAAATTCCATTTTAATTAGCAAAATACTCAAATTTTTCCTATTTAAATTATTTATGTATTTCTCCTAGATTTACCTTAATTAATTCGCTCTTATTTTAATAAAAATATTTTATTTAATTAATTTTCCTAATAATTTCTTATTTGGCCATAATTCCCTAAATTAGGATTTTGGGGTATTTCATTATATGCTTCAATGTGTTTGATTATTGTAAATTAATCTTGAATGAGATACTAATCACTTAAAGTGAAAGAGCATCTGAGTAGAGCCAATGTGATATTTGTATATATTTTGTTCCACCAAAGATAATAGTTGCTTGAGAGCATTCTATCCCGAAAAGATGTTGTTTTTAATATCCGTTCACCTAGAGAGAATAGTGGCACGAGGGTGTTTTGCTCTATGAAGATGTTTCAGTATGGTCCACCAGATTAAGAATAATGAGGCCCCTACTCATTGTGAATAAAAATATAATAGTATAACCTATGGGAAAAAATTAATGATTTAAAGTGAAAGAGTATGTTATTTAGGACCAAGACGATGTTTTTATATCCATTCCACTAGAAAGAATAGTGGCTCGAGAGCATTATGTCCCGATAAGGTGATGTTTTCATATTTCTACTATATGATAATAGTGGTTCAAGTGTGTTATCTCCGAGAAGGTGTTTCAAATCGTTTCACTAGTTAATGAATAGTAGGGTTCTTACACTCAACGTATATAAAAAAAAAAGTGAAATGGATTATACCTAATAAAAAGACCTAGATCATTATCTATCTTATAAGATGTTTCATTCAGCTGCATATATACTTATCACCTGTTGTGAATGCATGTTCTAATTATATCCCTGATTCATTAGTATTTTTCCCTTACTTAGAACATAGCATAGCGACCATCTTTTTATGGGTGATGCTCATTCCCATGAGTAGGAGACCTTGATTCTTATATGCAGGTCTCAGAAGATCTCCTGGATGACTATGCTACTTATGCTGCACTATATGAGGATGAGTGACTTTATCTATACTGGGTGTTTGGGTGCAAAGTAATGTTATCCGAAAGTTTTATTTACCTAGATACCCTTTTTGGACTCTTGATCCATAGTATCCTTTCTTTTGTATTTTGTCATTATAATTCAAAGTTAATCTCCAAACCGATAGTGTATTATAATTATTTCTTTCATTTCTAATTTCCTTATGTTGCTATAAATGTTTTTAGCCTTGTGATTGATGTAGGGATAGTTGAATAAACCAAAATTATGTCAATTATGGTAGTAACCCCCAACATATTACTTATATACTTTAGTTGTAAGGTGAAATTTTTTGGTAGTAAAAATCGCAGTGTTATAGTTTTGCTATCACATGTTAGCACATTAGGGTTTTTGATATACGTTTTTTGTAGATATGATGTGTTATAAATAATTCCTATGATTATTAATGTTACCTTGAAAAATGGAAAAAAGAAATGTATGTTATCTTGTGTAAGATGATATATGTGTGAAAGGGGTGACTGAGAAGGGGTCTAATGTTGGGAAGTGATGATTTATATTATGTGTATATAAAATCTTAGGTTAAGAATGTATGGATAATTATAGTAAAAATATTACTACTATGAGCCTGGGGCTAATTTGGTCATTTAGACACATCATGCTATTTAATCCTAACCAGGATGCCAATTGTGTTATAAATATTGCTAGGATTGGAGATAAGAGTTTGGTGTATTATAAACTCATGATTTAGCATGAATATCAATATTTTATAGTCTAAGGGTATTTTGGTAAATTTTAATGTATAATGGTGATCATTCTAATAAATTTGTAGGATAAGTGTTATGTGAGGTAGAGAATTGACAATAGGGGTTTGTGGTATTAATAACACATGTTTGGGCATGAATGTTGATATTATTTGGCCTAGGGGAATTTTTGGTAATTTTAAAGGTGTAATGATGGTTATACTAATAAATATGTGTGATATGTAACAATTGGTGCTAAGTATTAAAAATAGGGGTTTGTGGTATTAGTAACACATATTTGGCATGAATGTTGATATTATATGGCCTAAGGACATTTTTTGTAATTTTGAATGTGCAATGGTTATTATCTTAATAAATATGCATGATAAGTAACAATTGGTGATAAATATAAAAATAGGGGTTCGTTACATTAGTAACTCATATTTGAGCATGAATATCAAATTATTATGGTCTAGAGGCATTTTGGTTATTTTGCATGTACTAAGGAGATTAGTATAATAAACATGCATGATAGGTATTAATTGGTGTTAGATATGAAAATAGGGATTTGTTGTCTTAGTATCATCTATTTCAGCATGATTATCAATATTACATGGTATAGGAGCATTTTGGTAATTTTATATGTAGTAGGATGATTATTCTAATAAACATGCATGGGTTGAGTTAAAAACCCAAAGGAAGGTATGACCATGGGTGAGTAGAGTAGGGGTTGGTTTCTAAGAGTGGATATGTGGGTTAATGATGACATGCTTAGATAGCCTTGCACATTTGGGGAAGTCCTTGGAGTGCTAAGGGATGAGAGGTTACTAAAAAGGTGGAACTAGGGTTTGGTAGGTCAAAGCATGAAACCCTGGGGGTAGGTTATTATCACATGTAAGAAACGGGAGATTTGGGTTATAACCCTAGATTATGATGTTCATCGCGCTATTTAGGGATTGTGTAACAAGTTAAAGAACCATTTGGGATACATGGGAGCCGTTATAACCAAAATGAGAAATTAGGGATTCAAGAGGGGTCCAATTCGGTAGGTTATTATCATATGTGCAAAATAAGGGAGATAGTCTACAAAAATTTAGAGGATGGATAATCATAGTAATATATACTTGTTTGTATAAAGTTAGGGCTACACAAGTAGTAGAGAAGGGTCTAGGCTAACTAGGGAAAACTAGGGTTTTGAGAAGTAACCATAGAGGATAATTATTATCATATATGACAAATTGGGTAAATAGGCTATGACTCATGATAAGAGGGGATTATAATGATAGGTTTGAGTTTATTGGATAAATTAGGGACTTAAAGGATCATTAGGAGGTAAGGATGTACTCAGGATTATGAAATTACGGTTTCCAAGGGAATAAAGTTGTATCAAGTTGGTAGTAGGGTAGGAGCCATACTTGAGTTGTGCATTTTTGTGTATGGTATCTGGAACAGATCATAAACTAATCACTTAAAGAGGAAGATTACTTGATTCGAGGCTGGTTGTACCTTATTTACTAGTCCATCGGTGAGAATAATAGCTGGGAGCAAGCTACCTTGGGGTTGTATTGTATTTATAGGTCCACCAGGGAGAATAGTGGGGTCTCGCACTCAATTAATTAAAACCATTAAATGATAATAACTATAGGAAGATACTAATCATTTAAAGTGTAAGATCACTTGAGTCAGGAACAATTGTATGTTGTTGACCTGTAACACCCCCAAATTTACTACTGAAAAATTTCGTTTAAGACAAAGATTTTAGCGGAAGCGAAAGAATTTAAACCATAAACTTGGGGGTATTACCGCCACACTTAGTACCAGACCCGGTTTGCTCCTACCGTTCCGATACTAAGTGCTAAGGCTAAACCAAACCATCATCAAGTAAGAGTCATCAAAACATAGGTCCATAGTTAACATAGACCATTCACGAAAACCACGAATCAACAACAGTTAAAATATCGTTTAGGAATACAACCTCGAGTACGGTTTCAAAACAATAAGCGTAGTACGAAATATAGCCAAATAAAACAGATCCCAAGGGACCCATATCCGGACCGCCTACATCACTCAAGCCAAGCCTTCCACCCCACAATTGTAACCGATCAAACCTGCATAGGAGGTCTGCTCCCCACCATTGGTGGATCATCACAGGACCCATTTAATCAAGGTAGTATCAGTATGGGTCCAATACTGAGTAAGGGCGCAGGTGCGCTAAGGCCAAGCATATTCTCATACAACATGACGCACACAACACAATCACATAAGTAAAACATAATATTATGGATGATACAAGTCGGTTATGGTCCATCCCGACTTCTTCTTTTCATAACTCTAATAATTATAGTCGATTCACATCATAATCGCTATGAACCCATGAGAATGCGGGAACCCCACTATTATAGCCGGTGGATCGGTCACTTATAGGGCAGAACGCACCTAACCACTATTTTATGCCGGTGGATCGGTCTCCAGGGCAGAACGCTCCTGGCCACTATTATGCCTGTGGATCGGTCTGGCCCCGATTCTCATGGTGTCTCACTGTGATTATAACGTACCTTTCCATAATTTGTTTATAAGTCATTTCACACCATAATCTTTGTTAATCCATGCGAGTACGGGAACCCCACTATTATAGCCGGTGGATCGGTCACTTATAGGGCAGAACGCACCTAACCACTATTATACGCCGGTGGATCGATCTCCAGGGCACAACGCTCCTGGCCACTATTATGCCGGTGGATCGGTCTGGCCCCGACTCTCATGGTGTTCCACTGTAAGTATATAGTATCTTTCCCGTGATTTAATTACAACATACTGTTTGGTTTGTTGAGCTCGGGATCCCCCACTATTATAGCCGGTGGATCGGTCACGTATAGGGCAGAACGCCCCTAACCACTATTATACGCCGGTGGATCGGTCTCCAGGGCACCCCGGCACCTAGCCACTATTATGCCGGTGGATCGGTCTGGGCCCGGCTCAACAATCTTACTCTTTAAGTAGTTAATGTCTTATTCATGTATTATTAAATAGGGTTCCACCCTTGACATGCATGTCTACTACTCTCTGCTTCTTCCCTTCGAGGAGGCCCGTCCCATATCTTGAGACTGTTCTCCCCTTCTCATGCCCGATGTCCATCCCCTCTTACTCTTATACATAAGGAAACGTAGTAAGGGCACACTCTCCCGAGAACGTGGACTAACCCTAACACAACGATTTCGGTCCCGCATGACTTCACCCCTCTAGGGCTCCTCCTTGGAAAACCCTAATGTGGGCCTATATGGCCCCACTCTTTCTTACTCATCTTAACTTTACTTGGTTCCTTGTTTCGCATCCCGTCTCTACTAAGAAATTCCCAAAATATATATATATATATATATATATATATATATATATATATATATATATATATATATATATATATATATATATTCCTTTTATTCCCAAACTCCGCATGTGGCCGCCAAACCTTAGTTGGCCACACCAAACCCTAGCACTTTACTTCCTCTCCAAGTAACCTCTCCTCTTTGCCCCAAAACCCCTTCTCTCGTTTAGAAGACCCATACTCATCCTTTATAGAAGTGAGTTCTCACTCTCAACCCCATACTCCATCCCTCCTTGATCATTTTTACCCTTGTACTCTTCAAATTGCTCATTTCCTCCCAAAACTCTAATTGGAACCCTTGGACATCCTTACACCGACCCACGTAAAAATTTGTACCCGAGCCTCCAACGGGTCCATAACTTTGACATTATTTTACTCACTTCCTCAATCAACTTTCCTCACGTAAGATCCATTCCCATGCATAATTTAAACACTCCATGCAGGCTCTCCAACACCTACCTACACACAAACCCTAATTCACATACAATCATTTACTTCCATGTAGAACCCTAACTCCACCATGCAAACTCCAATTCCACCATATAAACATTAATACCACTATACAACCCATAACACCACCATGCGAACCCTAATATCACCATAGGCCATTAATGCCACCATGCAATCATTAATGCCACCATACAGACCTTAATACCCCAGTGCGAACCATAATACCACCATACCAACCATTAATACCACCATACAACATTAATACCACCCTAAAATCACTAATACCTCCATACAACATTAGTACCACCATAAAATCACTAATACCACCATACAACATTAATACCACCATAAAATCACTAATACCACCATACAAACCCTAATACCACCATGCGAACCCTAATACCACCATTCCAACCATAATACCACCATGCAACCATTAGTACCGCCATAGAACATTAATACGATCATACAAACCTCAAGACTCCCATGATGGTTACCACTCATATTACCATTTATCCTAACATGCATGTCCTAGCGGGCCATAACATAATACATCATAAACATCATACATATAATGTCATGCTCATGTCATGGAAGCACAAACAGCATACCTCAATCTCCAAGCTGCGCTACACATAAAACAAGTTATCCACAAATCATATAATACATGGCATAGCATGGCATACACAACATTCAACACATCCATGTCACACATAGCACAAGGCCATTAGCTTCGTCCTTACCTAGGTAGGCACCGGGCTTGGAGCACGCTCCTCTAACTCCTTAGGGCTTTGGTCGGGGTTACCTATAAAAAGGAAAAATGCTAAGTATTAGTTTCCCTTATAATTACTATCAACCCTCATTATAGTTTAAGGTTAGGGTTTTTATTACTAAAAAGGGTTTTATACAAAAACTAGGGTTTTTACTTTAGAATTAGTATACTAAATATTAGTAGTTAAAATATGCTTATTTTTAATACCTATTGTTACACTTATATTATTAGCCCCATTAGCCCTATTCTTATAATAATAATGTTCATGTTAACTATAGAAAAATAATGATAATAATAATAATAATAATAATAATAATAATAATAATAATAATAATAATAGTACAACCAATTAAGGCTAAGCAATACTAATAATAACCATAGTAAGGATAATAGAATAATAATAATAAAAATGTTAATACTAATACTTATAAAAATAAGACCAAAGTTAAGTATAATATACTTTAGGGTTTAAAAGAGATGTTAGTATTAGTAAGAAAACAAGAACATTAATAATAATAAGGACAATAATAATGGTAATAATAATAATACTAAGAATAATAATAATAATAATAAAAGTAATAATAATAATAAAAGTAATAATAATAATAGTAATAATAAGTATATTAGTATTAATATTAGTAGAAAATAGTAGCAGCTATATAAAAAGGGGGTTAGGGTTTGGATGGGTGGAGAACCACCTAGGGTCGGTGGTGGTCCGGCGGCGGCGCGTGGCGGCGGCGGTGGAGGAGGAAGAGAAGGGAAAAGATCAAGGTGGTGGTTAGATGGGAGGAGAAGAGAGGAAGTTTGAGGTGGGGGAAGAATCAGCAGGTGAAGGGGAGTGGAATGAGGGTGGTGGCGTGGCAAGGGGCGGCGGCGCGCGGCGGCGACGGCGGCGGCCGAGGGTGGTGGAGAGAGGTGGAAGATGGGGGAGGAAGGAGGAGAGGGAGGCAAGGGAAATCGAAGGCAAGGGAGGGTAGAGGGAGGTCTGCTGGGAATTTTGGAGGGTGGAAGAGGCCCTGATGGCGGTGGGAGGCGGCGCAAGGGCGGCGAAGGCTGGAGGTGGTGGTTTCGGGTTAGGATTTTTGCACGGCTATGGCGGCACGTGCAGGGCAAGGGAAAGGGTGCTGGTGGTCTGGTTTCGTAGAGGGCGTTGCAAGGATGATAACGGTGGGGAGAGGTGGTTTCGGCGGTGGCTGGAGGCGGTAGAAATGGTGTTTGTTCCGGCGGCGGCGGAACAGGGTTTCAGCAAGGTCCAACGGGAGGACTTGCTGTGGCCGTTCGGGAGGGGGTATTTATAGGCCAGGGGGAAGGAAAACGACGAAGGGAGGGAGGTGGCACGCGGGGCAGGGGTGCAGGTGGCCGGCCGATGGCAGGCGGTGCAGGTCTGCCATGGCAGGCTGGGTCGGGGACAGGGAAGAAGAAAGGAAGGAGAAGGGCACGCGGAAAGGGAGAGAAGGACTTGGTCGGGCCGAAAAAAGAAAGAAAGCGACGGGAGAGAGGCAGGGAAGGACGATCGGGTTGGTGGCTGCCGGCGAAATCGACTTGCAGGTCGATTGCAGGTCGGGGGGGCAGGTCGAAGAAGAAGAAGATGGCAGGGTGGACCGGTGGTCTAGGGAAAAGAAAAGAGGAGGGGAACCGGCCGGTTCGGCGTGGTTTATTAAGTCCGCAAGTCGAACGCGACGTTTCGACGTTATGGGCGACAAAGCGCCGCGTTGCGTTGCCCGTTTGGCAACGGCTATAAGGCCATTAATTGAGGCGCGGCGTTTCGGCATTTATGAGGGTAAAACGAGGCGTATTGGGCGCGCAACGGTTGGCGTCGCGCGACGCTGGGCCGCGGGCGGGAAGAAGGAAGGAGAGGCCAGGGGCCTGGGCTCGCGCGAAGGGAGAGGGGAGGCGAGGGGTCTGGGCCGGTGGGCTGGCCCAACCGGGGGAGAAGAAAGAAAAAAGGAAGAGGAGGGAGAAAAAAGGGAAAAAGAGGGGGAAATAGGTAATAAATAGGATGGGAAAATTAAATAAAATAACTTATAGGTAAATTGGGGTATTTTTGGGTTGTTTATAATATTAATATTTATGAAATATTAAATAAATCCCTTTTTGCTTATTTTAGACTATTTTAGATAAATTCCCTTAACCTTCATGCTAATTAGAGAAACACCCAAATTTTCTTCCAATTAAATTCTTTATTATTTTCCTCTTAATATACCTTAATTAACTCTCTAAATTTTAATAAATAAATTTATATAATTAATTTTCCTAATAATTCCTTATTTGGCCATAATTTCGGAAATTAGGATTTTGGGATATTACATGACCGGTCCACCAATGAGAATAGTGGCCAGGAACGTATTGTCCTAGGATTGAACCTTATTTACCGGTACATCGATGAGAATAGTGGGGTATCAAACTTAAGTAAGAAAACCCTTGGACAATAATAACATATGGAAAGACACTAATTAATTATAATAGAAAAGCACATGGATAGGGACCGGTGAGAATAATAGCCGGAAGCATTATACCTTGGGGTTATACCTTATTATAGATTTGTTGGTGAGAATAGTGAACATGAGTGTTCTACCCTAGAGTTTTACCTTGTTTGCCGGTCCACTAGTAAGAATAGTGTGGTCTCTGAACCCACATGTATATAATCCATGAGTTGACTAATTATTGCACTAATATTGTGAGCCTATATAATAATGAACGAACTTATATGATCTATTAATGTGTATGGCATTCTTGTTATGATGTTATTGAGAAGTTGTGGGTTGATTAAGTAAGTTGCGCCTCTTGCTGAAAATGACATGGTTTTCTAATTATACTACAAAGAGCATCACTTGGATGTTCCAATAATAAGTTTCTATTATTTCTAAGTGAATGAGTATTGGTAGCATATAACCTTAATGTATGTGGCTATATGAATGATTATTGCATTTTAGTTACTATATGCATAAATTAATGTCTATTTGATTGATGTGATTCATTTGATGTGTTGCATATGAGCCTTGCATATTAGCCTTATATAATGGATTATTTAGTACCATTGTACTAACAGGTTCACTTCTTAGGCTTCTACTTATTTAATGGGCATTGGCCTTACAAGTTAGCTCACAAGCTGATTTCAAGGTTATTCCCCGAGTTAAGAACATAAGGTTATCTAGGATTCTATCTAGTACTTGTATCAGAGGTATCTGTATTTTTCCTTATAATCATTTATATTTTCCTTTCCACTAACTTTATTTTATAACCACAGTTAGTGGGTTTTATTTGGAAGATAAATTAACCTCTCTAACTATTATGCTACTCTGATTTATAATTATATTCTTGAAATTTAAGTAAATTATATCCTTTCCACTAACTATGACGTTTTACCATAGAACTCGGTATCAGAATAGTAGAGGAAACCAGTATGGTACTAAGTGCGGTAGTAGCACCCCAAATTTTAGTGTTTTAGCTTCCGCTTGAAACTTTTAAAAACAAAATTTTTCAGTAGTAAATTTTGGGGGTGTTACACTCCATAATTATCATTGCATGGTAAATTACGGTCAATATAAATAGTGTAAGAACATGCACACATGATTAGGGCTAGAATATGATAATTGATATTCACATGTTCTGGGGTTAGAGACATTTCCCTACATGTACTGTGATGATAATTTCCTTAATAAATGTCACATTATGCTTTAAATATTTATGTACATGCTGCATGGAATATGAGTAACACTCATAATTTTTTAACCAGAAAAATTTATTTTGAAGACAATGTGGAAGCATTTGAAAATTGAAATCAGGGAATTCTACTGCCACATCAACCATGATAGAGATGTGATCATTACCTAACACATGCCTAATGCAAGGCAAAATAGAACAATGAATGAAAAGATGCATGCTCATAATAATATTACAATAGTGCTAATGATAACAAAGATGATAACAATAGTATAGATAGTAAGGGAATGAGAGTTTACAAATTTTTAATATATAAAAAATTAACGCCCGAAGTTTAAATAACCAGAATAACAAAAACTTCTCAATGCAATGGCCAAAACACCTCTAGCCAGTTAGCCTAGCTCTTAAGCACAAATTATAAATATCTGACCCCAAGTAATAGCCAACTACTGGCCCACTTCATCATTCTAAGAATACTGCAGCTGAAAATCATAACCCTGCAAAATTGTCTTCTACTCCTTAGACAAGAAGTCGGGTCATCATAATGACTATAAAAGTGTAGTATTAGTATAGTGAGGTACTGGTAAAAAAAACTACCTAAAACATGATAAAGCTCATGCCGCACATTGAAGTCACATAGTAGTATGGTGATAAACATACCAATATAACTTAACACTCAAGATTATGGTAGTAATACAACAAATTATGCTTACATAGAGATCATGGAAGAATAATAATATAGTAAATGCATTATAAGTACACAATATAAACCATATTATAAATCTTCCTTTAGTGATCACATAATTTCCAATTATTGAGATAATTCATGCGATCACACCCGATTCTCCATCATGAATAAGATACATGGCAACAAATAAACACAATGGGATACCACACCCACCATATGAGGAAAGATACATAGAAGAGGATTTTCTCTAAGGATACCACACCCACCACACATTGAGTGCAACTACCCCTAGGACGAACACAAATTGGGACACCAAACCCACCAAACGAGGTTTAAGTACATCAAAGAGGCTTGTACTAGGATACCTCACCCACCATACCTTGAATAGCTCCTCCACAAGGGCTAAAAAGATGAGATATCACACCCGCCTAAGCAATTGACAATATAAAGTACTAGAGGGCTTGTACCGGGATACCTCACCCACCCGAGCTGGATATTAATGCCATATTTGCCTACCATAGTATAATCCTATACCTCAAAGATACGTACATACCCCTACTGACCACAACTAAGTAGAGAAGGAAATAGATACTTAGTGAAAATAATATATACCACAAGGCAACACTCCCACTAACTCTCGGTCAACTACCCCAAGAGTCAGATAAAAAGGCTCCAACAAGATTTTATTCCATATTTAGTAATTACCAAGTGATATCGCAAATCATAGATTAATTCCATAAATAACCAATTGGGTTTTTCCAATTAATAACACCAAAAGCAAATAAATTCCATTATTAATCAATTTGGGTGTTTCCAAGTGATGCCACTAAATAAATCATAAGGCATAAAAGGCACCAATTAGGTGTTTAGAGATGACACCAAACTTAACTAATTTAATTCTTAAATATCATCATTATAATTATTATTAATTCCAAGGTAACATGGTTGCATTCATAATTTCAATGTTGTAATTACATGGAGGTATTAACATAAAAGGCCCAAAAGAAGAACAATAATTAACAACAATCCTCGAGGAATACAGTTGGACTAGTCGATTGGTTTGTTGTATTTGCTAACTGGTTTCATTATACCAGACTTGAACAAAAAATAACATTAGTGGACCATTTGGTTGGTTGGTCTCATCAATTGAGTGTTCATAGGAAACAAGTCGATGGGTTTGGTCCAACTAGTTAATAGGTCTAAGTAGAGACTAGACAACTTTATTCATAGGGCCATCAGTCTATGGGTTTTTCTAACTAATCGACTACTCATAGGGACCAATCGACGAATTCATCGAACCAACCGACCAATCAAAATTTCCAAACTATGCGACTAGTCTGGGTAAAATAGTACCCAGACTTATGATAAAACACAAAAATTCACCTAACTTTCCTAGCATGTTGTTATGTCATAAAACACAATAAAGAGACATGATTCACTTATAGAATCACATGGACATATGGAAATGTAGGCATTTAAATGAAATCATACTTAAACTACCAAACCATGTATAAAATCAAAGAAACTAATAATGCTTAAATTTCATAAAGAAACTATTCCGCGTGTTCAAATTTTAGAATACAGTGGGCCCATTCTCAACAAAAATAATACACCAAGATCACGGAAACACAATAAGCAACAAAAACCTTATTCATATTAAAGATGAGAAGGCTTTACCTTGAAACAAATCTTCTAGCACAAAACTCCTACTTGACGACTGTCTACTATGAATTTTATTCCAAAGAGAATCAAGAGTCAAAACCATTAAAATTCCTTTTTAAAACTCCATTCAAAATAAAATAAAAATAGAATATAAGAAGAACAAAAAAAAAACCACACACACAAAACTCAACCTTTTCTCAAAAATAGAATTATAAGGAAAATGAAGCTAGAATATTCAACATTTCTCAAACCTTAATCCTTCCTTGAATAAGATAAGGGATAACTAAAGCCAATATTAGAAGAAGAAAAGAGAGATTATAATACGCTATTTCTAGAAACCCTAATTATAAACACATAATTATTTGTATTAGTTGTAATAATTATTTTAGGATATTTAATAATAAATATATTGTTAATGTATGTACTATTAATATTATTATTATTATTACTTATTAGATATAAAATTTAATTAGGTTAAAATTTGCTAGAGAATGCATATTAAATTTTAAACCTAAGTTGGATTAACTTGTATTTGTTGCATCACGTAAACCCTTATTCCAGTAACCTAATAATTTTAGGATATTTTACCCTAGTTCTTCACCTATAAATTACCCTAACTTATCCCCTACTCAATACTATATTTTTCTTACCTCACCCTACTCCCTCTACTTGACACACCCTACTCCTATGAGCCATTACCCTAAACCAGACCTACACCACAACTCCCTCTCCCCCACATTTCCCTCTCCTTATTTTGCTCCACATCTCCCAACATGACATCCTCTTCTTAACCCCTTCTCATCTCCCTTTTTTTGTCGTACCTCAACCTCGAGCAAACTTGCATCATTTCCTCCTCCTTCCGAGCTCTCTCATGCAAGGAAACCTTCTCCATTTCTCTATAATTACTCTCGACATTCATTCCCTTTCCACCACCTCTTTTCTACACCACACACCATACACTACACCACCAACCTCCTTTTCTTACCAATAGTCACTACCACTTGTCCCTCACCCCCTACATTAGCAACTCCTACCAAAACTACCCCAACACCAACACACAGCGTCACTGAAGTACACCCATCTCCCTCATCTAAACTTCTCCTCTCTTTTTCTTCTATCATTTCCACTAAAACCACCACCACACCATTGGCCATCCTTGTCGTTCCACCCCTTCTCTTTTGGGAAAAAATATTGTTACGCCCCCTTATCCTTTGGTTAACTCACTAAAGCTCCACCCCTTTACATTCAACCAAATTTCCTGAATCCACCCCTTTTTAATATACCATTATCCACCGAAGCCCTTCCCTCCACCTTCTACCTTTTGTGCCACCTTTTCCTCCTCCCCTTGCTGCACCTTTCATTATCATTTTCCCCTCCCTAGAATCAACAATTTCTACTATTATTGGCCCCCTTAGCACCAACCAAATCCACCTGTGTCCTCCTCTCCTTCTTGGCAACACCACCGAAGCCTTCCTCTTTTGTTGATCGAGTTTTGTTTGGATTCCCTAGTTTTATTTAACTGGTTAGTAATCCTTAACTTATTTTAGTAATTTTGGGATTATTTTTGTGTAATATTAAATACTAATATATAATTATTTGGGTGTTAAATTCCTATGTAACTCTTGAGGACCTTGGAGAAGAATTTTTTTGTGAATATAATCTCTCATAAGGTGGCAGAATTTATGTGCAAGCATGCTAGGCTTTTTTTAGGCCTAGAATCATGCTAGGGTTTAATACTTTTCAAGTGTTATGGCATGAGTGGTAAAATGATAATATGTTGAATGGATATGCATACAATTATTTAATGTTAAGCTATATGCATGGTAATATGTTATATGATTTACATTCACATGCCTAAAGTTTTGTTAGTATTTTCATTCTTGTCAAGTTATTATTTAAATTCCATGGTAAATGCCTCATTATTGCTAATTCATGATAGTTAGGGTTATTATGATTCACATGGAAGCATATGCGCATAATTAAGGTTAGTTTATAATAAATTCTATTCGCATGACTTAGGATTATAGATATTCCCCTATATGTATTGTCATGATAATTTTCCTATTTAAATGGTGTATTATGCTTTAAATATGTACATAGATGCTCCTTGAAAGATGTGATATGTGAGAGTTGCATAATTAGGACTGTGTGAAATATAGGCAAGATTCCTCCTATGAGGTATTATGTTTTACTCAGTATAAGGAATTTGTAGTGATATTACTTTTACGGATAATTATGTGAAGGTCATAGAGTGGCATGACTGGTATAGTTGAGCGTAAACAACCAAGGTGTAAGAGAATACATGATGGTGTGAGGGAGTTTGAGTGTAGTTAAGGAGGGAACATTTGCAGAAGGTTAGTAAGTTACAAAAGATGTGAAAGAAGTCAAACATGCGGCCTAGTTACCGAGAGAGAGAGAGAGAGAGAGAGAGAGAAGAAAGTGAGGAAGAAGAGAAAAGGTGAGATATACCTCAAAAAGTGCAGAAAATTTTAACTAAATAAAATCATATAATCATATAAATAATGTAGAAGTAATCTCGATGCACCAAAATATGCTCATTAATACAAATATATTCTAATCATAAGTTTTCATAAATATTAGAAAGAGATTCGAATCAAAATTAGAAAACGATGATCGAGTCCGTGTGGAGTATCGATACTTAAGGATTATGTGACTGAGGTTGGTGTAATACCCTAAAATTTTAAAACCTAAAATTTAAAATTTAACCCTAAAATTTAAAAATTAACCCCTTATTTGGAATAATTTAATATTAAATTATTAATTTAATTATTTTATGGACCTTTAATTAATAAAAATAGATAGGATTATTTAATAAATTAAAATAAGTATTTTATTATTTTATCATACTCTTTTTATTTAAATAAATTCCCAAACCCATAATTTTACTAAAATTAGCATCTTAAATTAATGCTTTAAATTTTGAATAAATTAATTTCATAAATAATTTTTCCATTTACCTAATTTTTAATCCTAACTCTGAAAATAATTTTATTTTTCTTTTTCTCTTTTTCCTTTTCCTTTTTCCCTTTTCTTTTCCTTTTTCCTTCTTTTTCCTTTCTTGCTTTCCCTTCTCTCTTCTTAGGCTAACCAACCACCTCCTTCTTTTCCCCCCACTGGGCAGCACGGTGTTCTCCCCCTTTCTTATCCTCTTACCCCACTTGTCCAACCCATTCTCCCTCCTCCCATTCCTTTCTTTCTTTTCTTTCTTTCTCCCCCCGTTAGGCCAACTCAAATCCCTTTCTTTTTTTTCTCCTCTTCCTCGCGCAGGTCTGCCTACCCGTTTCTCCTCTCCCCTGCCCACCTTCATTCTCCTTTATTCTTCTTCTTCTTCTTCTTCTCTTCTTCTTTCTTCTCCCTACATTGACGTGCCAAACAGCCCACCCTTATGCCTAAACTTCACCTGCTCCTATAACTATCCCCTATACACCTGCACAACCCAACCTACTCCTCTCTCTTCCATCCCTCTCCTTCCATTTTTAGACATACACACCCCTTGTACAACTCCCCCACATGCCCTCCTTTCCCCTCTTCTTCTTCTCCTCCCTGCCATCGTAGGTCATGCATCTACAACCCTCTGCACCCACCTGCCTCAGCCTACCTGAACTCCTCCCCTGCAGCTTTTCTTCCTCCTCTTCTTTTCCTTTTCTTCCTTACCCCCTTATTTGCACCTACTTTCTAGCCATCATCATCACCGTCTCCACCACCTTAAGCCATCACTCTCTAACCCCCAACCACCATCTATACCCTACCACTCCTCCCACACCCAAAAACTACCCCAACTCCCCTCCATCACTCCCTTAAACCCCTTACCCGAGGCCCTTTCTTCCCCTTCGTGCAACTCCATCCACCCTATTTTCCCCCACTTTCGTGCATGCAACCCATCCTTCCTATGCACCGGGAGTGTTGCTGCATATTTTAAGTGATGAAACCCCAAATACTCTCCGCACCCTTACCAAGCACAACATCAATAATCCTCTAAAAATAATTGATTATCTTTATATTCTTATTTTGCAGGATAATCAAGAAAAATTAACCAAGAAAGCGGGGAAGAAGATCCAAGACTGTCACTATCAAGAAACGGGATTATGTTGCTGAGAAGAAATATTCAAGTTTTAAATTATTAGCAAAAATAATGGCATTATCGCCCAATTAGCAAAATTCTACTATTATTATTATCGTTGTTTTGTTTATTTAGTTTTATCTTGTAATAAGGGTATTAAGCAGCTAGTTAAGTGGGATTTGCCTAATCCATCATTAAACCATCTTCAAATCCCCCACATCAACCTTAATCCTACCACACCCAAAGCCCACCATTTCTCAACCTAAAAAAAGCCCAAACCAAAACTCACACACACGTCCCCCCTGTCTCCCCGGTCCACAACCTTAAACCCTGCCTTCTTTATCAACCCCGTTCGGTCAAAACGCCTTCACTTCTCGACCAAACGCAGCACTTCCCTAGTCGTCCCCTTCCTCTAATCCCGCCTTCTTCGTCAACCACCATCAATGGGGATTATCCACCATTAATCCACTCTGCCCGCTCCACCTTCTCGACCGTTACCCAACGTTCGACTCCCATCAACCCTGGCTAGTTGCTGCCCTATATAAAGCTTCTATCATGCTGTAAAAAAGAAGAACTGGCTCGACTCGATTTCAGTATATGAAATAAAGCTATTGGCTTAATTCTTACGATTTTGCATCGTTTATTGTCAGTTTTCGGCTACCTTGTATTCTCGGCTTCGAGGATTTAGATCGGGCAGTCCCGATCACCCTATCCCTATTCCTGTTCGGCTGTTTTTGCGATTATTGTGTAATTTTTACTAAACTCCATTTGGGGTTCGTTTCAGCTGGTATCAGAGCGTCGATCTGCTTCGCTCATCTCTGAATTAATGTTTTTCTTTTGTTTTTATGTTCGAAACCCGTTCGGATATGGGGTTGTGTTAGTGTCGATCTCGTGTTAAACTCCTGTCTTTAATTCCCAGTGTCGATGTCGTATTTTTTTTATTTCTGTCTTGATTTCCAGTAGCAATTTTCTGTGTTTGAATTCTATTCCTGTTTTGAGTCAATCGAATTAATCGTGCATTTCCAGTATCAATTGTATGTGTTTGATTTTCCTGCCGTGTTAATTTCGAAATATTGGTGTTTTTATTTTAATTTTCTTTTCTTTCTCTTCTGTCCAAACAGTACCTTGTTTGGATTGTCTGGTGTCGACCTTTGTTTTTTTCATAATTTTGCCGTGTTAATTTTATTTTTATTTTTTTGGTTCGTCTGACTTTTAAAAAAAATCTAATATTTTCTTTTTCTTTCTTCCGGAATACCTTTCCCCTAGTGATCCGAACTTGATACCAAAATTAATTTGGTATCCTGAAATGGGGCAGGATATCAGGTATTAGGCGGCGATTCGATATTCCATATCGTTTAAGCCACCAGCTCGGAAACCCGCCCTATCGAATAGTCACGGGCTAAAAGCCCAACATTCTAATCATTTACTACGTAAGTAATGCCAACCGATCGTGTGACAATTTAATATAGATAAACGGATTAAAATGAATTCACGAACCGGACATGCATTATCAGGACACATGTCGGAAGGAGCCGATAGTAATTCAAACCCTATTTCCGCACAACTACGTATCCTAATAGAAAGACTGGATCGGATTGAACAAATAATTAATAATACAACTGAACCTATCCAGTCACCCCAACTAAACAGACATCCAAGGAACTTCCACCCCGAGCCAGATATTTTCTCACCCGACGGCTCATCAGCCTAAGAACATGCTAGGATGGGACATCGACCTCGCCAACATCCAAGACGATACGATCGGGAGGACAGGAACCTAAATAATATCAAACTAACGATCCCAGCATTTAGTGGGAAAAACGATCCTGACGCATACTTAGACTGGGAAAGAAAAATAGAGTTGGTCTTTGACTGCTACAATTACTCAGATGAAAAAAAGATTAACTCGCCATTGTTGAGTTCACCGATTATGCCATCAATTGGTGGGATCAGCTTGTTACTAACCGGCGCCGAAACCACGAGAGGCCGGTAAGAGATTGGAACGAGTTCAAAGGATTATTACGACGCAGGTTTGTACCTAGCTATTACTATCGAGAACTCTACCAGAAACTGCACAACCTCGTCCAGGGCCCTAGAAGCATTGATGAATATTATAAGGAAATGGAAATCGCAATGATTCGGGCCAACATAATCGAAGATAGAGAGGCGACCATGGCTAGATTCCTTAGTGGACTTAACAAAGAAATAGCTGATAAACTTGAACTCCAGCACTATGTGGATATCGAGGAAATGGTTAACTTAGCCATCAAAATTGAAAAACAGATCAAAAAGGTCAGGACCTTTAAACCCCAACCCAACTTCCAATCCGGCCATTCAAAGAATCAAACCTGGAAGCAGCCTCCTAGAAATGAAGAAAGACCAAGGGTTCAATTCGACGATACAATAAACCCTCTTAAGGAAAAGGGTAAGGGACATACAAGTGGTGATTCTAGCAATGGACATTCAAGAAACATCAAATGCTTCAAATGCTTAGGGCATGGTCATATTGCGTCCAAATGTCCCAATAGGAAGGTGATGGTGGTTCGGCCAATAGGAGAGGTTGAATCGGAGGATGATGAGCTTGCTGACCACTCCCCTACTCATGTTGACCCCTATGATAGTGACCCTGGCCATGATGAGGTATATGCTTCCGAGGGAGAACTACTCGTCGTACGACGTGCCCTGAACGTACATGCAAAAATTGATGACGAGCGAATACAACGTGAAAATATCTTCCATACCAGATGTCGAATCAGTGACAAGTTATGCAGTTTAATCATTGATAGCGGTAGCTGTGTTAACACCGCCAGTGCTAGCCTAATTACCAAATTAGGGTTGACAGCCACGAAACACCCTCGACCCTACAAACTACAATGGCTCAATGACACGGGTGAGGTAAAGGTCTAGAAGCAAGTATTACTTGCAATCCATATTGGGAAATATACGGATGAGGTATTATGTGACGTCATTCCCATGCACGCTAGTCACATTTTACTTGGTAGGCCATGGCAGTTTGACAGGAAGGTGACACATGACGGGTATGAAAATAGCTACTCCCTTATCAAGGATGACAAAAATATCACTCTAATGCCGCTATCGCCCAAACAAGTCCATGATGATCAACTCAAGCTTCAAGCCGAATTCAAAAGCATGAGGGAGGAGATAACTAAGACCTCAAAACCCAACATGGAAGGCCAGAATAAACCACTACGTAACTTTTTTGCCCAAAAAAGGGACATCTCTTATGCCTTCTCCGCTAAGTTACCCATTTATATGCTCATGCGTAAAGAATGTTATCATCGTGATTTCACCCTGCTTGATTCTATGCCTGATAATGTGCACTCCCTACTCAGTGAGTACTCTGAGCTCTTTCCCGAAGAAACTCCAAAAGGGTTACCTCTAATTAGAGGAATCGAGCATCAAATTGATTTCATACCTGGAGCCTCCACTCCCAATAGACCTGCATATCGAGCTAGTCCTAAGGAAGTGGTAAATCGCACTCTTGGTAACATGCTTCGAACTATCCTGGATAAAAACATTAAGCATTGGGAAACCCACCTACCACATGTGGAGTTCGCATACAATCGGACCATCCACTCCACCACCAAGAAGACTCCCTTTGAAATTGCCTACGGGTTTAATCCTCTTTCACCACTTGATCTTATCCCTTTACCCATAACCGATTATACTAACTTTGATGCAGAAAGAAGGGCGCAATCCATAAGATCATTACATGAGTCAGTGGAAAAACAAATAAACCAACCTAATCATCAGATAGCAAGCGCAACAAACAAACACCGCAAGAAGATTATATTCGCTCTAAGAGATCTTTTGTGGGCCCATTTACGAAAAAAAAGGTTTCCTACCAAAAGGAAATCCAAACTTGCGCAAAGAGGCGACGGTCCCTTTACCATCTTGGAGCGCATTAATGATAATGCTCATAAGATAGATCTTCTAGGAAAATATGGCAGTATATATGACACTTTCAATGTTTCTGACCTATCTCCCTTTTATGATGCAGGTTCGGTTTCAGTGACGAAACCTTTTCAAGAAGGGGAGGATGATGAAACCCCAAATACTCTCAGCACCCTTACCAAGAACAACATCAATAATCCTCTAAAAATAATTGATTATCTTTATATTCTTATTTTGCAGGATAATCAAGCAAAATTAACCAAGAAAGCGGGGAAGAAGATCCAAGATTGTCACTATCAAGAAACGGGATTATGTTGCTGAGAAGAAATATTCAAGTTTTAATTTATTAGCAAAAATAATGGCATTATCGCCCAATTAGCAAAATTCTACTATTATTATTATCGTTGTTTTGTTTATTTAGTTTTATCTTGTAATAAGGGTATTAAGCAGCTAGTTAAGTGGGATTTGCCTAATCCATCATTAAACCATCTTCAAATCCCCCACATCAACCTTAATCCTACCACACCCAAAGCCCACCATTTCTCAACCTAAAAAAAGCCCAAACCAAAACTCACACACACGTCCCCCCTGTCTCCCCGGTCCACAACCTTAAACCCTGCCTTCTTTATCAACCCCGTTCGGTCAAAACGCCCTTCACTTTCGTTCGGTCAAAACGCCTTCACTTCTCGACCAAACGCAGCACTTCCCTAGTCGTCCCCTTCCTCTAATCCCGCCTTCTTCGTCGACCACCATCAATGGGGATTATCCACCATTAATCCACTCTACCCGCTCCACCTTCTCGACCGTTACCCAACATTCGACTCCCATCAACCCTGGCTAGTTGCTGCCCTATATAAAGCTTCTATCATGCTGTAAAAAAGAAGAACTGGCTCGACTCGATTTCAGTATATGAAATAAAGCTATTGGCTTAATTCTTATGATTTTGCATCGTTTATTGTCGGTTTCCGGCTACCTTGTATTCTCGGCTTCGAGGATTTAGATCGGGCAGTCCCGATCACCCTATCCCTATTCCTGTTCGGTTGTTTATGCGATTATTGTGTAATTTTTACTAAACTCCATTTGGAGTTCGTTTCATTAAGTTTCTTTAACTAAATTTTGAGGTAAAATATAGTTTAGTAATAATATGTATTTAATAAGCATTTCTGATAAAAAAAATTATTCTTTTAATTATCTACTACTAATATATTACTTGTGACATTATTTTTAGGTACAATTTTTACTAATCAAAGCTTAAACTTTTCAACCGGGATACCCATTGAAATACCCCAAAACCTAATTTTAAGCATTATAGCTAATTAAGGATTTATTTTAGAAAATTTTTAAATAAATTATTTTTATTAAAATTAAAGGGAATTAATTAGGGCTATTCAAGAAGAAAATAATAAATATTTTTATTAGAAACTTTTTGGTATATTTACTAATTAAGGATTTTATTTTGAAAATTAATTAAATAAATTATTTTATTTAAAATAAGAGAGAATAAATAGGGCCAATTTAATAGAAATTTTATAAATAATTTAATTTAAGAAAATTAGAGTAATTTGCTAATTAAAATGGAATTTATGAAAAACCTTTCAAAAATCCTAAATTAGCCTAAAAAGGGGACTTAAATGTTATTTTATTTAAATATATTTATTTATAAATATCCCAAATATCTTAATTAATTTCATTAACCTACCTCACTATTTTTCTTTTTCCCTTTTTCCTTTTTTCCTTTTTCTTTCTTTC